>CM067841.1:595741979-596991979 GCA_034509565.1 Triticum monococcum | reverse complement strand
CGTAAGCTGACAAACAGAGAATGGAAGTGTATCGAGGACCGATTTGAAAAGAAACTGAGTTGCTGGAAGGGCAAGCTCATGTCATACGGAGGCCACTTAATTCTAATTAATTCGGTTCTCACGAGTATGCCTATGTTTTTTTTGTCATTTTTCGAAGTCCCAGTTGGTGTTAGGAAAGACTGGACTTTTATCGATCCCGATTCTTCTGGCAGGGTGATGAGCTAAAAAGAAAATACCGTTTAGCCAAATGGGATATCATCTGTAGACCGAAAGACCAAGGGGTCTTGGGATTGAGAATCTTGAAGTCAAGAACAGGTGTCTTCTCAGTAAGTGGTTGTGGAAGTTATCTAGCGGAACTGACGCCACTTGGGCACAAATCCTTCGTAGTAAGTACCTTCAAACCAAAACTTTGTCTCGGGTCACAGTACGACCGACGGATTCACCCTTTTGGAAAGGGCTTATGAAAGTAAAGCTTTTCTTGTTTAATAGGACAAAGTTTATTGTTGGTGACGGAGCCAGTACGAGATTCTGGGAGGATACTTGGCTCGGAGAGGTACCCCTAGCCATCCAATACCCGTCGTTGTATCGTATTGTTCAACGATGTGAGCTTTTGTTGCAACGGTATTTCAATCAATCCCCTTTAATATTCAGTTCAGACGGGCGTTAGTGGGAAATCGTTGAGAAGAATGGCTACATCTAGTAAGGAAACTCATGGATGTTCAACTTCCCCAACAACCCGACAATGTACGCTGGAAGCTCACTAAGTCGGGAGAATTTACAGTTAAATCAATGTATGTTGATATGATCAATTCAAGCTCGATTCCTAGTTCCAAACATGTGTGGCTGTCAAAGTTCTTTTGAAAATTAAAGTGTTTATGTGGTTTCTACACAAACAAGTTATTTTAACCAAGGACAACTTGACAAAGGGTAATTGAACATGACCTACTAGTTGTAGTTTCTGTGATCAGGATGAAACGATTAAACACCTTTTTCTTGATTGCCCACTAGATAAAGTTTTATGGAGGACAGTCCATATTGCTTTTAATATTTCTCCACCGAGTTCAGTCAACACGTTATTTGGAACGTGGCTTAACCGGGTAGAGCCCGGGTTAGCGCGACATATTCGTGTAGGAGTCTGCGCCTTGGTGTGGGCGCTCTGGAATTGCAGGAATGATTTGGTTTTTAACAGGACAACACACATTCATTTTTTGCAGGTTATCTTCAGAGCTACGACGCTGATCCGTTCTTGTTCCCTACTCACTCCGACGGAGGCCAGTGAGCGTTTGGTTACTGGATCTGTCCGCTGGGAGACGGTAGCTCGGGATATCTTCAACCGGTTTGGATGGCGGTCATGTAATAGAATAGGCAATTAGTTTTCCTATCTATTTTTAACCAGCCGGTTGTGGCATCCTTCTTCTGGCTAGTTGGTGTTTCTAGTCTTTTTGGTTCTGTGTGAGCCTTTTTTAATTTCTCATTTTTAAAGACTTTGAGACCTTGTTGAAACTTATTTATTTGGTTAATAAGATGGCCGTATGCATCATGCTGATGCAGAGGGCGGAGAGACCTCCTTTTCCAAAAAAAAACTCACAGAAATTCGACAGATCGGCTGTGGGCGCGGTGGTGACACTGTGGCAGACGTAAGTACCTGCTGGAGCCTTTCTCTTCAGCGTCTGTTTGCCATGTTAAACGGTCTCTGAATTCTTTGGCCCACATACTAGCTAGGTTCTATGAACAAGCTGCAAACTGTGGTGTTTTCTATTCTGCCCCGGACCTGATGAGAGAATCTTTGTATACTGATGCTTTTTACCGTAAATAAAGTGCCGAAGTTTCAAAAAAAAAAGTAGCAAGCAGCAGTGGCGTGTAAAATTTACATCCCAGATATTTTTGTCACGGCGCGAACTCGACCAGCAGTAGTCCGCCGTACCAAGTTTATCAACACCCGACGGCTAATCCTAGCCACTAGCTAAGCTGATGCTTCTCCCTTTCTCCATCTCTCCACAGCCACAATTATCTATCACTTCCATTTCTTTTCTTCATTTCACCATATAATGAAATCTCAGCCTCAGTTAACCCCAGATTTCTGGACAGGGCAATTGCCCATTATACTTATGGTTAATTTACGCATAATATAAACAAAAAATGCATGACGAAGTCACCAGCTCAGTTCTACTGTCGCAGACATGTGGGGCCAATGGCATGTGCCTTCCTGCTTGAGAAATTCAGCTCATATTTTGAGATTTTTCGAAGAAACGTATTCGCCCAAAAAAATGTATTCGCGACTCGCGCGCGGTGGGAGCCCGCCATCCAGCCACTGGGATGAGCTGCACCGTCGGCAATGACAGGTGGGCCCTGAGCCACGTGGCCTACCCATTCGCTCCCACACGTTCGAATTTCTATCGCGACGATAATTCAAAAAACAAAACGCCGCACGAATAAGTAGCGTGACAGCATTTTCGAACCACGGAAAAAGAAAAAATACAAGGAAAAAAAATAGCAATGGCCACCAGTAGCCTCGGCCTCTCGACCTCCTTCCTCCCCGGCCACGACACCCGCCTCCGCCGGCGCCGGCGGGCGGCCCCCGCCGCGGCGGCGTCGTTCCGGTCGGTGGTGGCGTCGGCGGGGCTCGGGGCCGAGGTGGGGCGGCAGCTGGTGGAGGCGGTGGGGGTGGGCCTGCCCTGCACCGTGATGGCCTGCGGCGACGTCATCTACCGCAGCACGCTGCCCCACAACGACGGCCTCACCATCACGGCCCCCGGGGTCGCGCTCGCGCTCGCCGCCGCATCCTACCTCTGGGCCACCCCCGGCGTCGCCCCGGGCTTCTTCGACATGTTCGTCCTCGCCTTCGCCGAGCGCCTCTTCCGCCCCACCTTCCGCAAGGTGCTGCCCGCCTGAATCAGATTCGACCCCTGTGCTTTCTCGAGTTCGTGCTGATGTTGGTCGTGTGGTTGGGCAGGACGACTTCGTGCCCGGGAAGAAGCTCGGGGAAGGCGCGTTCGGGGTCGTGTACAAGGCGTCCCTGGCTGACCCCAAAGCCGCCGAGAAGGTGAACACCAATGTTTTGGGTGACTGCATGTGCATCATGTTTCGCTTCAATTTTGGTAGAATTTGGGCAAATTGAAGCTGCTCATGAATGAAGTGAAAATGTGTCTGTGTGCACATGTGGACAAGCTCATTCAGTATTGATTTCCTGATTTGGTAATCCGTTGCGTAGTTCTTGCTGAGGCTGGGAACTCAAAGGCTTCAGATGGATAGCTAAAATGTCTAGAGCTCTGTCAAGTTTGTGCAAAGCAAGCTTCCGCAGAGCAGTAAAGAGTACTCCCTCTGTTCCTAAATATAAGTCTTTCTAGAGATTCCAATATGTACTACATACGAAGCAAAATGAGTGAATCAACGCTCTAAACTACTATGTCTATATACATCCGTATGTAGTCCATATTGAAATCTCTATAAAGGCTTATACTCCGTATTTAGGAACGGAGGGAGTACAACTAATACAGTGTATATGTCAGTTAAGTGGACTGTAAACCAACCGGGCATACTATGGTACTAATGCGCACCACTCGTTTTGGCTATCTTCAAGCAAGGTGATGTGGTCGTGAAGAAGGCGACAGAGTATGGCGCAGTGGAGATTTGGATGAATGAGCGTGTAAGGAGAGCATGCGCTAGCAGCTGCGCGGATTTTCTTTACGGCTTTCGTGAGGTATATATACTCTCAATTCAGTGCTAAAGCTTGTTTTTCATCTGCTAGTATCTGGTTGGTTCCTAAACTCACAATGTGTATTATTTCCTAGAGCAAAACCAAAGGTAAGGGTGAGGAATACTGGCTTATTTGGCGCTATGAAGGCGAGGACACACTTTCTGCTCTCATGCAAAGCAAGGACTTCCCTTACAATGTAAGTGCATCAGACTTGAAGCATATATATTTTTTAATCAGTCAAGTTGCTTGCTCGCATTGGGTTCAGTTAACCAATTCTTAGCTGTAGCATCCTATTCAGTTGTTGGAATAAACTGCAGAGTGTGACAACAGTTATATTTATCAGCTGGGCTAACTTGCTGGGCTGCACTAGAACCATGCAATTAACTAACCAGTTTTGGTCACCCTCACCTAGGTGGTAAAATGGGCAGTTATATTTGTCTGGAACTGTGCTATCTTACTGACCTATAGTGGAGCTTTTGAGCTTATAGGGGTGATTAGCTATAGGCCTCTAGTTTATGATGAAATACTTTGATATATATAATGTAGGAACTAACAACTGTGGTTAGTGATAACAGTTGGATAGGTTTGCTTTCGTGAACGAGATCTTCTCATTGCTTGACAACCATTTCTTCTTCTCATATAGTATTTGTATAAGGGGAAAGATATTCATGAAATGCATTGTTAACTCGACAGTTCCGTAACAAACGAACACTGTGTGCCTTGGTGCATCTTTTGACAGTTAATATATGTTTGTGGCTGACCAGGTTGAGACTAAGATTCTCGGAAATGTTCAAGATTTGCCGAAGGGAATAGCGAGAGAGAATAAGATTGTCCAAACGGTGATGGGACAACTCTTGTTTGCTCTAGATGGACTCCATTCGACAGGGATTGTTCACAGGGACATAAAACCCCAAAATGTGATATTTTCAGAAGGTAATGACCAACATATTTGCTTGTAATTCCATGCTAAAATCTTCTCTACTGACCTTTTCACCTTTTCTCCACTGGAAGAATCTCGTACCTTCAAAATTATTGATCTTGGAGCAGCAGCTGATTTACGAGTGGGCATCAACTATATTCCTAAGGAGTTCCTTTTGGATCCAAGGTAACTAAGCTACCTTCATTATTAGAGACTGTATTGCTGAAAATGGGATTCCCATAGAACTGTTTACTAGGGATTTGCTTGAATCTTTTCCCATGATTTGCAGGTATGCTGCTCCGGAGCAATATATCATGAGCACGCAAACACCATCTGCTCCCTCTGCTCCAGTTGCAACTGCTTTATCTCCAGTCCTGTGGCAGGTATCCTTTAAAAGTTCGAATTCGTGACAAAACTGTTTTTTTCTCTCCCTCGGTTTCAGTTCTCATCAAGATAATTGCTTGAGCTGATGCAGCAATTTTCTTGACAGCTGAACCTTCCTGACAGATTTGACATATACAGCTTGGGCCTCATATACCTGCAGATGGTATGTCATCACAGTAACTGTATTTATGTGTTTGCTAGGTATTCATAACTTGAGAAACAGTATTGTTATATTACTTTCGAGTGTCTTAGTATACATGTGAAACATGTTGTACTGTTAGCTGCATCTCCACAGTTCTGCATCTCTACAAGAATGATCCAAGTGCTCATCTAGAAGAAGGGCGACACTGCATCTTATTTCAGTAGTCAGAATTAACATTCTTATAGTTTTAAAAACAAACCACTCTTTTGCAGGCATTTCCAGTGTTGAGAACGGACAGCAGCCTGATACAATTCAACCGCCAACTGAAGAGATGCAACTACGACCTGGAAGCCTGGAGGAATTTGGTGGAACCACGAGCCACCCCAGACCTTCGCAGGGGCTTCGACATCCTGGACTTAGATGGTGGTATCGGATGGGAGCTCCTGACGTCGATGGTCCGGTACAAGGCACGGCAAAGGACCAGCGCCAAGGCCGCACTGGCGCATCCCTACTTCAACAGTGAAGGGCTCCTCGGCCTCTCAGTCATGCAGAACCTGAGGCTGCAGCTGTTCCGCGCGACCCAGAAGGACTACAGCGAGGCCGCGCGATGGATCATCGGCCTCATGGCGAAATCGGGGACGGAGGAGGGGGGAGGCTTTACAGAAGCACAGCTTCAAGAGCTCAGGGTATGTATGTTACGCTAGGATGACAGAATCATACTACTGGACCTGGAGGTCAGAAAACAAAGTTGATAAAACGGAGAGCAAAAACTGGAGTTGTTTGATAAGTTTGCTGTCAATCATTTCATTTGGTTTTCAGAGTGCTGGCCTGGTGTACAGTAGTGTGTACATATGATGTTTTGGTAGGAGAACACTGACCGCTTGTGCCACTATTCTTTTCCTGTGCAGGAGATCAAGCCGAAGAAGGACAGCGCGCAGCGGAACGTGCTGGCGTCGATGCTGCGGGTGCAGAGGAAGATCGTGAGGACGATCAGCGAGAGCATGGACGAGCTTACGAGCCAGCGCAAGAGCATCTGGTGGAGCCGGTGGATCCCCAGGGAGGAGTAGGCAGGCTCAGCTCGATCGGCACATCGTCGGGTTTTTCTGTAAAAAAAAAAAAGGAAAACGTCAACCTGTTGTAGCTACGGCAATGGTATATCCTCCTACTTACTACACTCTACCGCTGGTGAGTACAGATTTGTCCATGGGAATTACTGCGATAAATATGCGTATATATACCGGTACGAAGATAGATATGTACATATATGTTCCACGCGGAAGCAAAGGTCTTGAGACCCTTATGAAGTTATGATCATAGGTAGATGCATGGCTGCTCGATTGTGCTTGCTTGATTAATTTGTGATGGCTTTGCGCCTTTGTTGATGTAGAGGTGCCTTCTTCCATGCTGTGCAAGATACTTTGACAAGTCACCTGTCGGTGCCTGCTACTATATCATTGGCAATGGCATTGCCAGCCTTATAACCGCAGTCGTGCTGGAGCATCTCCGACCATATGTCAGTCGACTGCGCCTATATATGTGGTGATATTCTGACTGATGAGTGAAGCCTCTCTTTTCTTGCATTTGCCTGGATGTCCACCATGGTCCGGTACCCAAGTTCTTGGTTATTCATTCTGGTCCATGTGAGTCTCAAGTGCCAACGGCCGGTTGCCAACTACCGAACTCTTATCTTAGCTGCTAGACACTCAATATCCGAGAATTGAGTGGAGATGTTGTGACGAGTTGCAACTTTCACAGTACCAAAAAGGTCCAAGTGCATTCGACGCACGGCTTTGACCATTGACGGTGACTTTGACCAACATGGCACCACAAAAATGCACGCGCTCACCAATGGCTGCTCACAAATCACAAATCTGCAAACTCATGCTCCCATAGCTCCAGCAACAAGTGACTCCACCATGCGATACTCCAGCGCCAAGCTGCTCCTGCTCGTAGTCACACCCATCGTCCTTGCCACCACCGCACTAGAGCCCCAACATCCCCATGGAGGCAAGTGGTGTACACGTTTTAACCATCTTATTTATCGACAATTCGACACATGCATAACCTTATGCTATCCGTATGTAATAAAAGTATTGGAATTTGGCTACTCCGGTGTGTTTGGTTAATTTCTGATAGCCTGTTGATCTGGATGTGTCTTCTTCCGTGCTGTGCTGTGCATGCATTCCCAGCCTGACCGCAGTGTAAAAAAAAAAAAAACTACATGCGGTGAGTTCTACTATTTGTGATGGCCTACTGATCCTTTAGGCAAAAAATAATATAAATACATGCTTTAGAGTTCTACTGTTTCTTGTAAAAACAAAAATCGACTGATGTAATGTAGGAGTATCTCTGGCCATATGTCGGTCGATTGAACCTTGTGGTGACTGATGAGAGTGAGGATGTTATGAGTGAAGTCTCCATATGATCCAGTTCTTGTTCATTCTGCTACTAGGTTCCAAATAGTGTGTATCCGCCAGATCAAGCAAGCTCCTCTACGAGCAAAATTAAGCACACCTACTTGGACAAAACGGCTTCCATGATCTAATTGCAAATATCTTACATTGTACAGTATTGATTACTGAGCAACCAAGGAGACCGGATGTTCAGTTGCAGGTCCAGATAATTAATTATAGATCAAACGGAAATCATCCTCCAGGAAATAGCTTACAGGATTCAGGTTACACAATCCAACAAATAGCTCAATGCGATTCATGATACAAGATGAAACAAATAGCTCACTTCAACAAAAATGTAATGATACATGAGGTTGCTCCCGTCGCGATACAGCAGGCAGGGCACCTCTACTTGGCAGGTACGTACGGTTGTGGTAGCAGGGAAGCCTCACTCCGATGGGCAGGTGCTGAGTTCGACAGACGTGTAGCTCTCAACGTCACTTGGTCCTCATGCTATTTTGGAAGATATATAAATACGGAGTCAGCAGCGCACATAACCAACGGCATTCTCATAACAAACAAATAATGGGTAAAATTTATGATAACTGTTTCCTTATGGGCAGTAAATCCAGTATACTTCAGTGTCCAGAAAACATATCAGTACTCTCACCTTATGGTCATTCGCTCATATCGGCTTCTTCGCCTGAGCTCTCTCCCTCTTGCTCCTCTATATAGGGAGTAGAACAGATGAGTAACTAGATGCATGTTGTGAAATGGTAATAATATAATACTCCCTCCATTCCTAAATATTTGTCTTTTTAGAGATATCAAATGGACTACCACGTATAGATGTATATAGACATATTTTAGAGTGTAGATTCACTCATTTTTCTCCGTATGTAGTCACTTGTTGAAATCTCTAGAAAGATAAATATTTAGGAACGGAGGGAGTAATACACAATAATACCTTCACTCTCCATCGCATCCTCAGACATGCCATAATCATCTTCTTCGCCTGAGCTCTCTCCCTCTTGCTCCTCATCTTCTTCGCCTGAGCTCTCTCCCTCTTGCTCCTCTTGCTCCTCTATATCAGGAATAGAACAGATGAGTAACTCGATGCATGTTGTGAAATGGCAATAATATAATAATACACAGAATAATACCTTCACTCTCCATCTCATCCTCAGACATGCCATAATCATCTTCTTCGCCTGAGCTCTCTCCCTCTTGCTCCTCTGAAATGGGGAAAGGAACATATCGGTAAATCCATGGGTGTTGTGAAATGGTAAAATAATAGACAGAATGATACCTTCACTCTCCATCTCATCCTCAGACTCAGACAGGCCATAAACAGATGTTCTGTGGACATGGACTTGGATATTGTGGATGTTGGGATGAAATTTGATTGCATCTTCAATGAACTTCTCTACAGCCTCCACCCCGTCATTAGTTGCGTTCTCACAATCAATTTCTACCTGGAGGTGAAAAAGGTCCGAAAGATGCTCGAGGCCGAAGCCAGCAGCACCCAAGGCAACAACACCAGATGTGAGAAGTTTAAGATGGAACCGTCGGACTCCTGGCATAGCACCTGGTGCAAATACTATTCCCAAACCACCCTCTTGCGGATGTGTAGTATAGTGGAACACATTTACACTCTTGAATCCGTTGCCATCGATACTCAGCTGTGTCCTAATGTCAGACACCTCTAGCTTGAGATGAGCCAGAGAAGGCATACGCATTAGAATATTGAGACCTTCCTCATCAAACTCCTCAACTGTAATGTCTAGATTGATTAGATTTTCAAGATAGTCCAGTCCTCTGGGTACCCTTTCACAACAGTCTAATAATGTAAGATCATGGAGATGCGGAAAGGTCACTCTTGGATCATTGAACAGATAATCTCCGTGCCTGCCGCAAACACGAAGATGGCGAAGGTTGCGTTTGCATAACCCACTTAGTGATGACCTCAAAACTAACAAAAACTGTTCAGCGTTGTCGTCACTACCCCATATTGATAGTGTTCTCAATTTTCTTAGACGCCCAAGCTCTTCCATAAATTTCACTAAGTTGTCACACTGAAAGACGGTTGATAATTCCTCCAATGCTTGCATGCTCCCAAACTCAAAAAAAGGTAACATGGTATACATGTGGACAAATAACCGAACCAGTTTCTGTAGCTGGACCACAGTTGATGGCATTTTTTCAATTGCATTACAAGACCTCAAATCAAGAGTCTCTAGGTTTCCCAGATTTCCGATTTCCTCAGGAAGCTCGGTGATTTTGCTGCTGTCAAGTCGCAAATACCTCAACTGATATAAACTTCCTATAGCTTTTATATCCTTGTTTTCCAACCCCCACTGTCCATGTAAATCCAACACTCGCAAAACATCAAAGGACTCAAGTTTGGGTATTTGCTCAAATTTCCCAAACATGTTCAGTGAACGGAGATGTAACTTGCTTTCTGTAATTGCACGAACTGCCCATGTATGATCTTGGCTACTAGGTTGCACAGACAACCGACGAATCTTGCTTGGCAAAGAATTGCACACACGTCCATTTAGAACAGTAGCAAATTTCTCTTCCTCTGATAAAGATATTAAAAGGTCAAGCACCATATCATGGACCCGACAGAATTCTATAGGACTATCATAAGTATTGTTGTTATCTGCCTGTATCATACTTCTGTTGACAAGTTCATTAAGATAGTTCTCAGCTGCTTGATCCAGATTTCCCCATTGTGCAGAAACGAATCCTTCAGCTATCCATTTGTATTTCAGTTCTTTGCAGCTGATACGATTATCCTCTGGGTATATACATAAGTACAACAAACAAGTCTTCAAGTAGTGTGGAAGATCCCAATAACTAAGTAATAATATATCTTTCATTACTTTTAGGTTGCCATCTTGGTCCAATGAAGAACCGGTACCAATGGAATCTTGCAGCCTCTCCCATTCTTCTTTATTTTTTGGTTTATTGGCTAGCAAACTCGCCATTGTGATTATAGCCAAGGGCAGACCACCACACTTTTTTAAGATCCTGGATGAAACGGTCTCCAGTTGAGGAGGACAAAATTGGTCAGAGCAAAAAATTCTCTTATAGAACAACCTTTGAGCATCAGCATCTTTCAAAGGTGCCATCTTATAGAGTTGATCACCAGAGTTACAGCAGCATGCATTAGCTAAACTGGTAATGCGTGTGGTAGCAATTATTCTGCTACGATTATCATTCCTAGGAAACGCTGCCTTTATAGTTTTCCAGTCTTGCTCTATCCATAAGTCATCAATAACTATGAAGTACCTGCATGCAACTTTCCATCATTAGGTTCGCTATACGATAAATATGATAACTTTAACTAGTGCTTACTGTTATCATTGCAAAGTAAATAAATAAATAATTGTTTCCAAAAAATAGTATGATCACCAAATATAACATGGAAGTACTATTTAGTGAAAACTAAAAGGCTATTATAACATGGAGAAGTACCTCTTTCCGCTCAAGATTTTTCTGAGTTTAGGAATCAGTTGTTCTATGCCCCATTGTTGCTCCTGGCATTTCTCATACTCATTTTTATCAATTTGCGATAAGAGATCCTTCAAAAGCTTGTCAAGATCAAGAGTGCGCGAGACCGATACAGAAGCTTGGCATTGAAATTCATTTCTAAATTTACGATAGACCTCCATGGCGAGGGTTGTCTTCCCCAAACCTCCAGCTCCAAGAATAGCCACCACTTTTAGCTCCATATTCTGATCCACCAACCAAGAGATAACCTGCTCCATGGGCCCATCAATCCCCACCAAGCCCTTGGCCTCCTCATAGAATGTAGCCAGCCGTGGATCTATTTCTACTGTCCTTGCTTTGCAGCTCTCATCAAGCTTCCACCTATCGAAAGATGAAGCTAAAATTAAATATAAGAGAAGGAGCACACAAGCAGGTTTACTTGTTCAACTATGAGATGGAGCAAGCGATAAATAACAATTTATGCTCGAGTATAAGAAAAAGGTGTAATAATATTTAAATACATTGTTGGGAATGCAGAGCACTTTCATTGGTCCGCTTGGCTTCAGTACGCCAGATTTGGGCTCTAGCCCTTACTGACAGTAATCGGACAAATAAATCACTATGAAGCTTTCAACCCAGACACAAAATATGTCAAACTCTCCATGCAAGGGCTGAAAAAGAGGATGCAAAGGGCATGGTAAAGGAGTGCGGCGGATTTGGCAACAAGGCTCAACTGTGCCCGGTTATTTCAAAAAACATGCAGGAAAAAAAATTAAGTTTAAAGAATATCTAAAAGAAATTAAAATACATAAATATGTCTTCTACGGTGCAAAACAATTAGTCAAGAATACATTAACTTGTAGGGTACACACAAAATATGGTGGTAAAAAAGCAAAAAATATTTTGATCAATATGCTTGTCTTCTTTGTGTACACTATAGCTGAGAAGATATGCTGATGAAAATTTATACATACAAAGTTTCAAACTATACACATACTTTTTCAAATTTATACATAAACTATAGCCGAGAATATATGTACGTACAAGATTTCCCGACTCCATTCCGCCACCACTTACCCCTTCCCTCTTCCGCCTCTCTCGCCACCGCCCGAGGCCCTACCGGCGCAGCCTGGGCAGGGCGCGGGTGCTCCCCTGGCCCCCCTCTCTCCTAGCTGTTGTTTAATTTAGAGATTGGTATTGGAAATGCCCTAATAACGTTACTCTACATTGGCACATGCATCTGGCAACAGTTGACGCTGGATATCATGTGTGAAATATTTTCAACTACATTGTCAAATTAAATAAATATGATAAAACACATAGTGTGTAGAGATGTGACAGCTTAAATAAAGGACATGATAAGTGTCACACGTCATATACAAGCACATGGAAACTCCGAACGTTTTTGACGGCAAGCTTAGTGACTCAAAGATTCGATTTTAGTTGACAAACATAACAACTTTCATGCTACAGTTTATTTTTGATAGAAATTTGTCGTGTGTTACTGAAATTTGCCATTCTCGCATGACTGAAATTATCATGAAAAATGTCGGGGCCGGAATGCCACACACTGATTTGTGGCACTTATCATTTGGATAAACTAAGACTAGCCACAAATGAGGAGTAACTTAGACTAGCAACATGCATATCTTACTAGTAGTCTGTTATTACCTTTATAATGGGGAGTAACATATGTGTGGTATCATGCAACACTTCATTTATTAGGTTATAGACTCATCTTGCATTGTATGTGTGATGTTACTCATACGGCTGGTCATAGTGGGGAGTAACTTATACTAGTGTCATGCATATGATACTATTAGTCTAAGTTACCATCTTCATGGTGCAAAGTAACATACTAGTAGTGTCATACTCCCTCTGTCTAGGTGTGTAAGGGGGTGTTTGTTTCCAGGGACTTTTTTGTGTAGGGACTAGAAAAAGTCCCTCTTAGAGACTTTTTTACCAAACGGGAGGGACTTTTTAGGGACTAAACTAGTCATTTGGGACTAAATGAAGAAGACTCTCAAGGAGAGTCTTTTTTGGGACTTTTTGGGACTTTTCCAACAATGCCCCTCCATGCATTCAATGGCCCGCCATCCCATGGTGTTGTTTGATTGTTATTTTTCTATATACTAGGGGCAACATGGTCATTTAATAACCTCTAGGAAGGGACTAGGGACTTTTTAGTCTCTAGAAACAAACAGGAAGGGACTTTTTAGAGACTAGAGACTTTTTAGTTGGGACTAGAAAAAGTCCTAGGACTTATGAACCAAACAGGGCCTAAGTCACCTTACGAAAACCAAATAATCCCAAAACACTTAGGCACGGTACTTTAATTTTCTCCTTGTTTCTTGTTTTGTGACATATCAACCAATAAGAGATGCGGGTTGTGCATGCTTTCAATAACTTGAGACTAACAAACATGACATGCAGTGGTTAGTTCATTGCATGCAATGCTATTAATTAGCAAAAAGACATTAAATTTTCTCGTTTTCCTCTCCGTCTTTGTCGCGGTGCACAACATAAGATGATTTACACACCTAGATGGAGAGAGTAGATGGCTTCATTTATTACTTCCTCCGTCCCGGCCCATGAGCCAAAACACCAAGACCAAGGAGGTGCACACATATAGAGATTGAAGGAAATAAATCTGCTTAATTTCCTCCCTAACCACACTATTAAATAGTCCCATTAACTAAAGCCGGCTTGCGCATGCACCGTGGGTAGTGCCCAATCAGCAAGGTTCACACGCTGGCTTCAATGCAGCCATGCATGGATGGGGGAGATTTTAGGTAATAAGGCAAAGTAATTAATGTAGGGGCCTAATAAACAGGTACTACCATTGGTTGCTTTCGGGCCTAATAAACCCGGATGAAGGGAGTAGCTTGTAGACTCATCTCGTCTTCGGAACCGCTATGTTACAGTAACATATTATGTTACCACTTCTCATTAACTATTTGCCACGTAAGCAAAATTTGCTTGGAGTGTGCTATCTTACTCTTACTATGACTAGCCTACTACTAGTAACTAGCTATGTTACCATATGCCTATTTTTCTTCATTAATTACTTGTCACATCATCTATTTTATCCCCTGTTCAAGAATTCATCCGATTAACCAGTTAACTTGCCGATTAATCCCTACTCATAGGGTCCTCGAGTAGCCGATTACCCGATAAATCGTCCGATTAATTGATTAAATGGCCGATTAACTTGCAGATTAGCCTATTAATCCCCTACTCACCAGCCGACCGAGCAGCTACCAGTTAACGATTTCCTCAACAATGATTTTATCTAAATATGTGTGATGTTACCACCTATGTTACTCCCATTGTGACTAGTCTAAACTATCAAAGCGTCTTGCATTTATTATGAACAAAAGATGGTGTACTTCTCCCTTCATTTTTATATACAAAGCCAGAAACTTATATTACAAGTACCAAGGCAAAATTAAATACATACTTTGCAAGCTTAGCTTTTCTTTTTGTTTACTAGGATCATTAATGCACCGCATACATGCAAGAAAACTGAGCGAGTTAAGTAATTGAGTGTCATTATGACTGCAAGCATGCAATTATTAAATAGGTTGCTACTTGCTAGTACGAGAAACTATCATTAATTTTTGTTTCGATTACTGTTGGTGGCCTTGTATAAGTGTAAAATGTATATTCCGTAGTGGCCTTATATAAGGCTAGTCATAGTGGGGAGTATCATATACTAGTGTCATGCATATGATACTAGTGTATGATACTACCTTCATAGTGCATAGTATCATAAAGTAGTACTCCCTCTGTCTAGGTGTGTAAGTCATCTTATGTTGTACACCGCGACCAAGGCGGAGAGGAAAACGAGAAAACTTAACGTCTTTTTACTAATTAATAGCATTGCATGCAATGAACTAACTACTGCATGTCATGTTTGTTAGTCTCAAGTCATTAAAAGCATGCACAGCCCGCATCTCTTATTGGTTGATATGTCACAAAGAAAGAAACGAGGAGAAAGTTAATGTACCTTGCCTAAATGTTTTGGGATTATTTGGTTTTCGTAAGGTGACTTATACACCTAGACGGAGGGAGTATCATAGATTATCATATTTATTGACATGCATGACATAAAATAGCATAGCAATAGTGGGGAGTATCATATACTAGTATCATGCATATGATACTAGTGTATGATACTACCTTCATAGTGTATAGTATCATAAAGTAGTATCATAGATGATCATATTTATTAACATGCATGACACAAAATAGTCCCAAGTGCATGTTACCTTCTCTTCATAGTGAGAGAAGGTTACAGTTCATGATACTAGTCCGTAGAGAGAGAAGGTAGTATAGTACTCTCTTCTTTAATTATGTGCCATAGAGAGAGAGAGAAAGGACTAGCAAACATGCTTATGTGACACGGACGTGGATCGGGTTTTCAGGCAAACGATGAATAGCAAATATAGGAACAATAAAATCTCACCAAATCCCATTGAACCCAACACTTCAGAGTTCCAACTGTACCTGTCACGGCGTGCGCTCTGCTCCTCGACGCGAGCCTTGAGCTCCTTGATCTGGGGGACAGTTCCGTTCCGCCACCACGACCACAAGTTCCTGAAGCGGTGAAGCATCTCCTCTATAAACCCGCGCTTGTCGTCTCGGCGGTCGATGAAGCGGTCGATGAAGTCCTCCAAATCGTAGGTGAGGTCGCGGACGTCGCCCTTCCAGTCCTTGGCCAAAGGATCGAGCTGCTCCACGTCCGCCAGGGTCTGCAGGAAGGCGCGCATCTTTCTGAGTTCGCGCTCGAGGAAGTCGACCTCCTTGCGGACCTCGCTGAGTTGCATGTACTCGCCGGTGATCAGGTCCGCGAGCTTATCGAGGACGGATCCCATCGCCCCCGTTCCGGCGCTCACCCCCGCCTCCATCTCTCTCTCCCGTCCCGGTGGATTTTTTCAGTGAGAAGACGTGTGATGATGGTTGAGTTCTCATAGTGATAGATGCTGTATCAGTGTCGCTGTCAGCGTTAGGCAAGAAATTCAATCGCCATTATGTCGACAACAGAAAATTCAGCGAAACAATCAGTTTCGTGTGTTTGGCCAGCCATGTTCATCTCTTCCTTAGTATTGAAGCAATCCAAGGATAGCTTAATTAGCTGGACACCGTACGTACGTGTATGGTGGCACCTCTCTGTCACGCCCCGGTAGTGGATCTGGTAGCGAGAGGAGGGGGATCGGGGGTGAGAGGGGAAGAACGAGAGTAGGTGAGGGAAGTGTGAGGGGAGGAGTCAGACAGCAAGGAATGATTCAATTCGTTCTCGATACCCACATCGTCCAAACACAGGCATACAAGTAAGCAGCGCCAGCTGACTACACACGCACACCTACTCCTGATCCTTGGGCCTGGCTCGGTCCGCTGACCAGGTCATGTCGTTGCGGGTTCAGACTCTGAATCTGCACTCTTCAGTCCGCTGTTGATCGATTAGCAGGCGTGACATTTGCCCCCGCTCGAGCAGCGGCTTCTTCTTCCTCCCACAGCTGCGCGTCGGGGTAGCGTTGTCGCAAGACGGCGTAGTCTTCCCAAGTTGCTGCAGAGGGCGACATGGAGCTCCATTGTACTTGCACCTACACCACTGGAGCGTTCCCCTTCTTCATCATGCGGCGATCCAGGATGGCCACCAGAGCACGGTCGTCGGAGGTGAGGTCGGGAACGTTGGGCAGCTCGGAGAAGACAGGGTGTAGTCGGGGACGAACGGCTTGAGCTGGGAGACGTGGAAGACCGTATGGATGCGGCTGCCCGGGGGCAATTCCAGTCGATACGTCAGGTTTCCCACGCGTTCCAGAACGGTGAACGGCCCAAAGAACTTGAACACCAGTTTCTTGCACGGGAGATTGGCGACGGAGGATTGCGCGTATGGCTGTAGCTTGAGGAGAACTTGCTCGCCCACATCAAAAGCACGCTCCGCGCGATGATGATCGGCCTGCTTCTTGAAACGAGCTTGGGCGCGCTCCAGCTGGGCGCGAAGCAGCTCGGTGTGGGTCACCCAGTCGATCTCTTCGGCAGGCGCATCGGCGGGCAGGGTGAAGCTCGCCCCCGGAAGGCCTCCCAAATTTGGTTCCCGCCCGTACAGAGCCTTGAATGGGGGAACTATTGAGCGAGGCGTGGTGGGAGGATTTGTACCGGAATTCCACCGCGGAGACCCACCGTCGCCATTGCTTGGGCGCGTCGTGGACAGCGCAACGAAGGTACATTTCCAGGCATTGATTCACGCGCTCCGTCTGGCCGTCGGTCTGGGGGTGGTACGCCGTGGAGTACAACAGCTTGGTGCCCGCTGCGGCGAGAATCTCACGCCACATTGCGCTGGTGAACATCTTGTCGCGATCGGAGACGATGGTGTGCGGCACGCCATGGAGCTTGATGATGTGGTCGTAGAAGGCGCGCGCGACTTGGACCGCAGTGAAGGGGTGCCGAAGCGGGACGAAGTGCGCATACTTGGTGAGGCGATCGACGACCACCATGACCGCGTCGTAGCCGTCAGACTTGGGCAGCCCTTCGACAAAATCCATGGTAATGTCGTGCCACGGTTGTTGCGGAATTGGAAGTGGTTGCAGCTTGCCCGCTGGATGGGTTTGCTCGTGCTTGGCATGCTGGCATATGCCGCACTATTTGACGAAGTCCTCGACCGCGCGCTTCAACCCCGTCCAGGCGAAGAGCTTGCGGACGCGCTGGTAAGTGGCGGTGGCGCCCAAGTGCCCTCCCACGGCACTGTGGTGGAGCGCGGCGATCAGCTTGGTTTGGAGCGCGGTGTTGGCGCCGATCCAGAGCCGCCCACGCTGGCGGATCACCCCTTGCTGCAGAGTGTGGCCCTGGTCGTCGGTGTCGCAGAGAGCCAACTTGGCGACCAGTTCCTGGGCGTCTGCATCCGTCTCGTACAAGTTGGCCACTTCTTGGAGCCACTGGGGCTGGCACACCGAGAGCGTGTCGAGGGCTAGTAAGTGCCCCACTCGAGAGAGCGCGTCAGCCGCGCCGTTGTCCGTGCTCATGTTGTACCGAAACGTGAACTGCAGTCCCACCATCTTGGACATCGCCTTGCGCTGCAGATCCATGACAAGCTGCTGATCGCCCAAGGAACACAAGCTCTTGTGATCGGTGACGATCTTGAACGGCGCACGCTGGAGGTATGGGCGCCACTTGTCGATCGCCATCATCACCGCGAGAAATTCCTTCTCGTACGCCGAGAGTTTCTGATTCCGCACGCCCAACGCCTTAGTTCGTAGGTTCGTCATGGTCTAGTAACATAACCTCCAGAACAGGATTACCGTACCACTCTGGTGCGGATCTTACTCTAGTTGACCTACGAGGTTCAGTAACAACTTGATCTGAAGTTTCATGATCATTATCATTAACTTCCTCACTAATTGGTGTAGGTGTCGCAGAAACCGGTTTCTGCGATGAACTACTTTCCAATAAGGGAGTAGGTACAGTTACCTCATCAAGTTCTACTTTCCTCCCACTCACTTCTTTCGAGAGAAACTCCTTCTCCAGAAAGATTCCGAATTTAGCAACGAAAGTCTTGCCTTCGGATCTGTGATAGAAGGTGTACCCAACAGTCTCCTTTGGGTATCCTATGAAGACACATTTCTCCGATTTGGGTTCGAGCTTATCAGGTTGAAGTTTTTTTTACATAAGCATCGCAGCCCCAAACTTTAAGAAACGACAACTTTGGTTTCTTGCCAAACCACAGTTCATAAGGCGCCGTCTCAACGGATTTTGATGGTGCCCTATTTAACGTGAATGCGGCCGTCTCTAAAGCATAACCCCAAAACGATAGCGGTAAATCAGTAAGAGACATCATAGATCGCACCATATCTATTAGAGTACGATTACGACATTCGGACACACCATTACGCTGAGGTGTTTCGGGTGGCGTGAGCTGCGAAACTATTCCGCATTGTTTCAAATGTAGACCAAACTCGTAACTCAAATATTCTCCTCCACGATCAGATCATAGAAATTTTATTTTCTTGTTACGATGATTTTCAACTTCACTCTGAAATTCTTTGAACTTTTCAAACGTTTCAGACTTATGTTTCATTAAGTAGATATACCCATATCTGCTTAAATCATATGTGAAGGTGAGAAAATAACGATATCCGCCACGAGCCTCAACATTCATCGGACCACATACATCTGTATGTATGATTTCCAACAAATCTGTTGCTCTCTCCATAGTACCGGAGAACGACGTTTTAGTCATCTTGCCCATGAGGCATGGTTCGCAAGTACCAAGTGATTCATAATCAAATGGTTCCAAAATTCCATCAGTATGCAGTTCCTTCATGCGCTTTACACCGATATGACCTAAACGGCAGTGCCACAAATAAGTTGCACTATCATTATCAACTCTGCATCTTTTGGCTTCAACATTATGAATATGTGTATCACTATTATCGAGATTCATCAAAAATAGACCACTCTTCAAGGGTGCATGACCATAAAAGATATTACTCATATAAATAGAACAACCATTATCCTCTGATTTAAATGAATAACCGTCTCACATCAAACAAGAGCCAGATATAATGTTCATGCTCAACGCTCGCACCAAATAACAATTATTTAGGTCTAAAACTAATCCCGAAGGTAGATGTAGAGGTAGCATGCCGACCGCGATCACATCGACTTTGCAACCATTTCCCACGCGCATCGTCACCTCGTCCTTAGCCAATCTTTGCTTAATCCGTAGCCCCTGTTTCGAGTTGCAAATATTAGCAACAGAACCAGTATCAAATACCCAGGTGCTACTGCGAGCATTAGTAAGGTACACATCAATAACATGTATATTACATATACCTTTGTTCACCTTGCCATCCTTCTTATCCGCCAAATACTTGGGGCAGTTCCGCTTCCAATGACCAGTCTGCTTGCAGTAGAAGCACTCAGTCTCAGGCCTAGGTCCAGACTTGGGTTTCTTCTCCTGAGCAGCAACTTGCTTGCTGTTCTTCTTGAAGTTCCCCTTCTTCTTCTCTTTGCCTTTTTTCTCGAAACTGGTGGTCTTATTGACCATCAACACTTGATGCTCCTTCTTGATTTCTACCTCCGCGGCCTTTAGCATTGCGAAGAGCTCAGGAATCGTCTTATCCATCCCTTGCATGTTATAGTTTATCACGAAGCTCTTGTAGCTTGGTGGCAGTGATTGGAGAATCCTGTCAATGACGCTATCATCCGGAAGATTAACTCCCAGTTGAATCAAGTGATTATTATACCTAGACATTTTGAGTATATGCTCACTGACAGAACTATTCTCCTCCATCTTTCAGCTGTAGAACTTATTGGATACTTCATATCTCTCAATCCGGGCATTTGCTTGAAATATTAACTTCAACTCCTGGAACATCTCATATGCTCCATGACGTTCAAAACGTCGTTGAATTCCCGGTTCCAAGCCGTAAAGCATGGCACATTGAACTATCGAGTAGTCATCAGCTTTGCTCTGCCAGGCGTTCATAACATCTGGTGTTGCTCCAGCAGCAGGCCTGGCACCCAGCGGTGCTTTCAGGACATAATTCTTCTGTGCAGCAATAAGGATAATCCTCAAGTTACGGACCCAGTCCGTGTAATTGCTACCATCATCTTTCAACTTTGCTTTCTCAAGGAACGCATTAAAATTCAACGGAACAACAGCACGGGCCATCTATCTAGAATCAACATAGACAAGCAAGATACTATCAGGTACTAAGTTCATGATAAATTTAAGTTCAATTAATCATATTACTTAAGAACTCCCACTTAGATAGACATCCCTCTAATCCTCTAAGTGATCACGTGATCCATATCAACTAAACCATGTCCGATCATCACGTGAGATGGAGTAGTTTCAACAATGAACATCACTATGTTGATCATATCTACTATATGATTCATGCTCGACCTTTCAGTCTCCGTGTTCCGAGGCCATATCTATTATATGTTAGGCTCGTCAAGTTTAACCTGAGTATCCCGCGTGTGCAACTATTTTGCACCTGTTGTATTTGAACGTAGAGCCTATCACACCCGATCATCACGTGGTGTCTCAGCACGAAGAACTTTCGCAATGGTGCATACTCAGGGAGAACACTTATACTTCGATAATTTAGTGAGGGATCATCTTATAATGCTACCGTCAATCAAAGCAAGATAAGATGCATAAAAGATAAACATCACATGCAATCAATATAAGTGATATGATATGGCCATCATCATCTTGTGCTTGTGATCTCCATCTCCGAAGCACCGTCATGATCACCATCATCACCGGCGCGACACCTTGATCTCCATCGTAGCATCGTTGTCGTCTCGCCAATCTTATGCTTCTACGACTATCGCTACCGCTTAGTGATAAAGTAAAGCATTATAGGGCGATTGCATTGCATACAATAAAGCAACAACCATATGGCTCCTGCCAGTTGCCGATAACTTGGTTACAAAACATGATCATCTCATACAATAAAATTTAGCATCATGTCTTAACCATATCACATCACAACATGCCCTGCAAAAACAAGTTAGACGTCCTCTACTTTGTTGTTGCAAATTTTACGTGGCTGCTACGGGCTTAGCAAGAACGTTCTTACCTACACGTCAAAACCACAATGATAGTTTGTCAAGTTGGTGCTGTTTTAACCTTCGCAAGGACCGGGCGTAGCCACACTCGGTTCAACTAAAGTTGGAGAAACTCACACCCGCCAGCCACCTGTGTGCAAAGCACGTCGGTAGAACCAGTCTCGTGTAAGCGTACGCGTAATGTCGGTCCGGGCCGCTTCATCCAACAATACCGCCGAACCAAAGTATGACATACTGGTAAGCAGTATGACTTATATCGCCCACAACTCACTTGTGTTCTATTCGTGCATATGACATCTACGCATAAAACCTGGCTTGGATGCCACTGTTGGGGAACGTAGTAATTTAAAAAAAATCCTACGCACACGCAAGATGATGGTGATGCATAGCAACGAGAGGGGAGAGTGTTGTCTACGTACCCTTGTAGACCGAAAGCGGAAGCGTTAGCACAACACGGTTGATGTAGTCGTACGTCTTCACGATCCCGACCGATCAAGTACCGAACGCACGGTACCTCCGAGTTCAGCACACGTTCAGCCCGATCACGTCCCTCGAACTTCGATCCAGCCGAGTGTTGAGGGAGAGTTTCATCAGCATGACAGCATGGTGATGATGATGATGTTCTACCGATGCAGGGCTTCGCCTAAGCACCGCTACAGTATTATCGAGGTGGACTATGGTGGAGGGGGGCACCGCACACGGCTAAAAGATCAAACGATCAATTGTTGTCCCTAGGGTGCCCCCTGCCCCCGTATATAAAGGAGCAAGGGGGGAGGTGCGGCCGGCCTAGATGGGGCATGCCAGGAGGAGTCCTACTCCCACCGGGAGTAGGACTCCCTCCCTTTTCCTTGTTGGAATAGGATTGGGGGGGAGAGGTGGAGGAGAAGAAGGAGGGGGGGGGGGGCGCCGCCACCTCTCCTTGTCCTATTCGGACTAGGGGGGAGGGGCGCGTGGCCCTTGCCCTGGCCGCCTCTCCTCTTCGCCACTAAGGCCCACTATGGCTCGTTAAGCCCCCTCGGGGGGTTCCGGTAACCTCCCGGTACTCCGGTAAAATCCCGATTTCACCCGGAACACTTCCGATATCTAAACATAGGCTTACAATATATCAATCTTCATGTCTCGACCATTTAGAGACTCCTCGTCATGTCCGTGATCACAATCGGGACTCCGAACAACCTTCAGTACATCAAAACATATAAACTCATAATATAACTGTCATCGAAACGTTAAGCGTGCGGACCCTACGGGTTCGAGAACTACGTAGACATGACCGAGACACGTCTCCGGTCAATAACCAATAGCGGAACCTGGATGCTCATATTGGCTCCCACATATTCTACGAAGATCTTTATCGGTCAGACCGCATAACAAGATATGTTGTTCCCTTTGTCATCGGTATGTTCCTTGCCCGAGATTAGATCTTCGGTATCTCAATACCTAGTTCAATCTCGTTACCGGCAAGTCTCTTTACTCGTTCTGTAATACATCATCCCGCAACTAACTCATTAGTTGCAATGCTTGCAAGGCTTAAGTGATGTGCATTACCGAGAGGGCCCAGAGATACCTCTCCGACAATCGGAGTGACAAATCCTAATCTCGAAATATGCCAACCCAACAAGTACCTTCGGAGACACCTGTAGAGAAGCTTTATAATCACCCAGTTACGTTCTAACGTTTGGTAGCACACAAAGTGTTCCTCCGGTAAACGGGAGTTGCATAATCTCATAGTCATAGGGACATGTATAAGTCATGAAGAAAGCAATAGCAACATACTAAACGATCGAGTGCTAAGCTAACGGAATGGGTCAAGTCAATCACATCATTCTCCTAATGATGTGATCCCGTTAATCAAATGACAACTGATATCAATGGCTAGGAAACTTAACCATCTTTGATCAACGAGCTAGTCAAGTAGAGGCATACTAGTGACACTCTGTTTGTTTATGTATTCACACATGTATCATGTTTCCGGTTAATATAGTTCTAGCATGAATAATAAACATTTATCATGATATAAGGAAATAAATAATAACTTTATTATTGCCTCTAGGGAATATTTCCTTCAGTACTCATCGCGGTGACCATGGTCACCACGCCGCACACGCTCTGGACAGCGTTGGCAGGTATGTTTTCCTCGCAGTCCATGAGCCGTGTGAAAGTGCAACTATCCCTGGGTGGTTTTGGTAATTCCTAACAACATATAGCTCATTGAGCTAACATTATTCCAAGATTAATATTTCAGGAAAAGCTCAATGAATGGCATGGCATGGATGAGGAAAGTGGATCCCTCAAAATTCTAAGGACAAAAAGTTTGGCTCAAGCTTGAAGCTCAAGACTCTACATTTTATATTTTAGTGATCCAAGATCACATTGAGTCTATAGGAAAAGCCAATACTATCAAGGAGGGATGAGGTGTTGCTTAATGGCTTGCTTGCTCAAAATGCTTAGTGATATGCTCCAAAACCCTCAACTACCTTCCCACATCCACATATGACCTAAACCAAAAGTCAAACTCGGCCCCACCGATTCTTTCTATCCGGCGCCACCGAGTTTCAAATGTCATAGCCACTGCCACAAACCCTAGGCAAATCGGTCTCACCGATAGGGATCTCGGTCTCACCGAGATGGGATTGTAATCTCTCTGTTTCCCTTCGTAACGTTTCGGTCTTACCGAGATGAGCAATCGGTCCCACCGAGATTGCAATGTAAACTCTCTGTTTCCCTTTTGTAACACTTCGGTCTCACCGAGATGAGCGAATCGGTCCCACCGAGTTTACCTAGCCAACTCTCTGGTTAGCTTATTACCAAAATCGATCCCACCGAGTTTGTGTAATCAGTCACACCGAGATTACGTTATGCCCTAACCCTAACCATATCGGTCCTACCGAGTTGCATCTCAGTCCCACCGAAAATCCTAACGGTCACTAGGTTTGCTGAATCGGTCCGACCGAGTTTAACCATTCGGTCCCACTGAGTTTGGAAAATTGTGTGTAACGGTTAGATTTTGTGTGGACGCTATATATACCCCTCCGCCCACTCTTCATTCATGGAGAGAGCCATCAGAACATACCTACACTTCCAATACACATTTTCTAAGAGAGAACCACCTACACTTGTGTTGAGGTCAAGATATTCCATTCCAAGCATATGAATCTTGATCTCTAGCCTTCCCCAAGTTGCTTTCCACTCAAATCTTCTTTCCACCAAATCCAAATCCCATGAGAGAGAGTTGAGTGTTGGGGAGACTATCATTTGAAGCACAAGAGCAAGGAGTTCATCATCAACACACCATTTGTTACTTCTTGGAGAAAGGTGTCTCCTAGATTGGCTAGGTGTCACTTGGGAGCCTCCGACAAGATTGTGGAGTTGAACCAAGGAGTTTGTAAGGGCAAGGAGATCGCCTACTTCGTGAAGATCTACCGCTAGTGAGGCAAGTCCTTCGTGGGCGACGGCCGTGATGGAATAGACAAGGTTGCTTATTCGTGGACCCTTCGTGGGTGGAGCCCTCCGTGGACTCGCGCAACCGTTACCCTCCGTGGGTTGAAGTCTCCATCAATGTGGATGTACGATAGCACCACCTATCGGAACCACGACAAAAACATCCGTGTCTCCAATTGCGTTTGAATCCTCCAAACCATTCCCTTTACATTCTTGCAAGTTGCATGCTTTACTTTTCGCTGCTCATATACTCTTTGGCATGCTTGCTTGAATTGTGTGGAGATTGCTTGACTTGTGCTAAGATAGCTAAAATCTGCCAAGAACTAAAATTGGGAAAGACTAGATTTTTATTTGGTCAAGTAGTCTAATCACCCCCCTCTAGACATACTTTTGATCCTACAAGTGGTATCAGAGCTTTGGTCTCCATTTGCTTTGATTTCCATAGCTTTTGGTGATCATAGCCTTGGTTTCACAACCTAGGAGAGTATGGCATCTAGCGAGGGAAATTATCACCGTAGAGGTCCTTAGTTTGATGGCACTAATTTTGCTAGTTGGAAGCATAAGATGAAAATGCATATTCTTGGACATAACCCTGTCGTTTGGGCTATTGTGTGTATTGGCTTACAAGGTGAATTCTTTGATGGGAAAGAACCGAACCGTGAAGCCATCGCGGAAGAGTTGAAAATGTTGCAATACAATGCTCAAGCTTGTGATATCCTCTTCAACGGATTGTGCCCTGAAGAATTCAACAAAATCAGCCGTCTTGAGAATGCAAAGGAAATTTCGGATACTTTGATTGATATGCACGAAGGTACCAACTCCGTCAAGGAATCCAAATTGGATGTGCTTCAAAGTCAACTTGACAAGTTCAAAATGAAGGATGGTGAAGGTGTCGCTGAAATGTACTCTAGGCTTGCTCTTATCACAAATGAGATTGCCGGCTTAGGGAGTGAAGAGATGACCGATAGATTCATCATCAAGAAGATCCTAAGAGCCTTAGATGGAAAATATGATACCGTCTGCACATTGATCCAAATGATGCCCAGTTACAAAGATCTCAAGCCAACGGAAGTCATCGGAAGAATTGTTGCTCATGAGATGTCACTCAAGGATAAAGAGGAAATACACAACAAATCAAGTGGTGCTTACAAAGCCTCATGTGAAGCCCCCACATCATCGAGTGAGAAACAAACCTTGAATGAAGAATTGAGCTTAATGGTGAAGAACTTCAACAAGTTCTACAAGAGTAGAAGCAAAGAGAGAAGCTCCAAGTCAAGGTCCTACAATGACAAAAGATCTTCTAGTCGAGAGCGAAATTGCTACAATTGTGGAAGGCCCGGACACTATTCCAATGAGTGTATGGCCCCCTACAAGAGAAGAGAAGATTCTCCCAAGAGAAGAAGTAGAAGAGAAGAATCACCATCTAGAGAAAGAAGGAGTAGAGATGATCGTTATGAATAAAGACCCTCACGGAGAAGCAAGGATTCGGAAAGAAAGGACAAGTCATCAAGGAGCTACACAAAACGGAGACATCAAGCTCATGTTGGTGAATGGGTATCCGGCTCCGACTCCGACAACCACTCCGAGAGAAGCTATCACTCTGACTCCGAATATACTCAAGATGAAGGTGTTGTCGGTCTAGCACTTGTGACAAACCAACTCCTACGACATATTTGACTCACCAAATGAAGGAGTTGGAACATGCTTCATGGCTAAAGGCCCAAAGGTATCACACCTCGAGTATGTTGATTTCAATAGTGATGAAGATGACTTGTTAGGTGATGATGATTTACTTGTTGACAACTCTAGTGATGAATACTATGATGAAACGTCAATTAATCATGCTAATCAAGATAAAACGAATGACAATGATAAGGAGAAGATTGAGTCTCTAACTAAAGAACTAAACACTCTTAAGTTAGCTCATGAAACTATCTTAGGAGATCATCGAGAACTTTTAAGGACTCATGAGAAATTGTGCTTTGAAAAGCTCAACCTTGAGCAAGAGCATGAGTTCTTAAAAGCAATCAATGATGATCTTCGTAAGAAAAGTTCTTCTTACATTGCCTAGCGTTTACTCTTATCCACTTACAAGCCTCAAGTCAAGTCTAGTAACAAGAACAAGAAAGATTCTTCCTCTAGTAGTAACAATAATCATGCTAAATCCAATATTGTTGCTTCTAGTAGTTCTCTTGATTCCACTAATGATTATTTTAGCCAAGTTACACTTGAGCAAGAAAATAGCTTATTGAAGGGAATTATAGAGAAAGGTGTTTACAAGAGCCTTGCCGGAAGTAAGCAATTCGAGGAAATTGTACGCAAGCAAGTAAGGCACCGGAAGAATCAAGGTGTTGGTTTTGAACGAAAGTTCAATGCCAATGGAGTTGAGTGGGAAGAAGATCAATACCCCAAGACGAAGTTTGTTCCTCAACAAGAGAAGTATGATCCTACTTCTCTCAAAGGGACACGAGCTCAAGATGATCTTCCACCACAAGCAAAAAGGCAAGGACAAGCTTCAAGAAGAAATTGATGCATTTGAAGAAGCTCCTAAGGCCTTGGTCAAGTGGGTTCCCAAGACTGCTTCAAGTTCCACTTCATCAAGTACAACTACAACACCGAGGATTCCCATCAATATGGTGTGGATCCTAAAGAAGAAGAACTAGAGAGTTCTTGAGGGTGACTCCGCCAACATACTTCACTCTTATCATCTTGGCAAGAACAAGTGCAATCAACTTCCACATCTTGCACTAGTTCAAGGAGTCACAAACCCTCTTGTTGGTAAGACAAGGGACAAGGTAACCTAAAAGCTTTCATAGACATCATATTGTGTGTGCATCACTCTATGTCTATGGATATCCTTGTTTGTTCCTTGTGGGACTAACCCATGTAGGTATTGAAAGTGCAACTCACTCCAATGGATAGCTCCAAATGATCTAATCAACATTGAGCATCCACATCTTCAACATCTACATGAAGTCATCATCGACAAAACCCAAGGTTAGTTCATCCCTCTTAGGGGGGTCTCACATCTAGGGGGAGCTTTACTCTAAGAATTGAGCTAAAGCAACTCTAATGGTGTGAACACAACAATGCTTTATGTAAAAGTGGTAACCCCACTTGTGCTTAAACGATGAGTATGACCTATGATCAAATGTTCTCATTTGACTCCTAAGTCAATATACTCATATATAGATGACCTAGTCATCGCAAATTGATTGATAGATGCTAGAATTGGTTGTGCATGCTTTGCCACATATTTCAATTGCCATTTTATTGTGTGAGCATGTTCATACTTTACTCATTCGAGGACATCCACCTGTTGTTTTGATTGATTGGTTTTCTTTTCTTTTGCCAAGTGGATGGACAAGAATGCCTAAGAACCCTCTCTATCAATCTATGCTTTTCTCGTCTCAAACTCTATTCATGCTACATCACAAAATTTGATCAAGTCAGATTCGAACCACTCTGTGTGAGGAGCACTCGGAGTCCCCGACTCGTCATAGACTTAAACTTCCAAAACTTCTTTGTGCTTTTTGGTCTGACCGATTCCTCCATTTCGGTCATACCGAGATCACTAAGTCGATCTAGGTTTTCAATCTCGGTGCAACCGATTTGAACCTTTCGGTCACACCAAGTTTCAGTAACTGCTTGCAGTTATGAATCTCAGTGCCACCGAGTTGTTCCACTCGGTCACACCGACAGGGTCGGGCTACATATACTCACGGGCAAAATTTTGGAAATTTCTCCGAAACCCCTTCGCCCGCGCATAGCTCGCTCTGCCTCCTGGGTCTCCGGATTGTCCTCCTCGTCGCCAGCTGCCTCCTGCCGCTGGTCTCTGCCGCCGTCAATGGAATTCTTCCCCGTCGTTGCCGCCGTAGTGAGTTCATCGCCGAACTAGGGTATGGACTTGATCATAGTGTTGTCCCCGTCCGATTCCTAGCACATTGTGTTCATTATGATTCTTACCACGATTGAAACGCTTCTATCCAGTCAAAACACTCCGTAGATTAGAGTTGAATTGAAAATTTAGGGTTAGGTTCCCGCCGAAACCATCTCGGACCCACCGAGTTGTGGAACTCGGTACCACCGATTTGGCTCACGCCATTGCACATGTAATTTTCGGTCTGACCGGGAATTGCAAATCGGTGTGACCGAGTTCAGGACTTTGTGAAACCCTAGCAGTCTCGGTGCCACCGAACTGTGACTCGGTCTGACCGAGTTCACTAGTTTAGGTTCCAACAGCTGCTTTGGTATCACCGAGTTTACAAATCGTTTGATCCAAAATGCTTTCTGTGGAAAACTAAAACTAAGTTTTTGAATCATTCTCTTGCAAAAACCTCAGCATTTTGTGATGCTCATCCACTCTATCTCATCTATATCTATTCACAGGGTCTGCTATCAGTGTTTGCAATATGTTTGATCAGAGTGACAGTCAGAACAGGTCAGAGGAGCAGGTTCACCTGAGTGAGGGCACTAGTCCCTCTAGCAGTTCAGATGATGGTAGCAGGAGCACACCCAGCAACTTGCCCAAAGCTGCCACCAGAACAAGGAAGAAGAAAACTTCAGAGTCTGAGGATGAAGACTATGTGGCAGTTGAGGATGAGGCCACTTCCAAGAAGAAAGTGGTTAAGAAGGAATATAGCACTACTGCTGCCACCAAGCCAGGCATGAAGCAAAAGGTTCCTGCAAAGAGAATTCCAATGTCTAAGGCCAGAGCATCTACTCAAGTCCCTTTGGGATCTGAAACCAAAGAGGCTGCTGCAGAAGGGAAGAAGAGGAAGGAGAGGATAAAAAAGACCACTGCTAGAGTGCTTGGGAGATCCTCAATCATGAGAGATTCTGAAGAGGAAGAGGAAGAAGAGGTTGCTGCACCAGCACCTAAGGCCCAGAAGCTTATGGGTGATGCTATCAGGACAGGGGCTGCTTCATCAAAGCCCAAAGAAGCACCCAGTGTAGCCTCCAAGCCCAAGAGTGCACCTAAGAGGAATACCAGGAGTATACCAGCTGCTGAGAAGAACAAGGCCCCAGTGCCTGAAGTTGCTGCTGATGAAGATGATGAAGGACAAGTCATGAGGAAGCTCAAACCCGAGATTCCAGACCACAATGATGCTCATCCTGTGGCTGAGAATATGAAGATCGGGAGAGACTCAGGACTGAGGAAATGGAGAGAGACAGACCCATATGCTACAAGAAGAAGAACTGCTGTTGATTACAGGTTCCACACAAAGGAACAACAAGATTTCTATGAGACAGTGCTGCTGGACAAGAAGCCTATAGTGTGTGAAATGAGGTGGGTCGACTGGAAGTATAACAAGGAAAATGAGGAACACTATCCTGGTGTGTTTGATAGCTTCAGTGCTTGTGGAGTTGTAGACTTTGTTGGGCAGAAGCTCACAAAGTGGAATGAGGAGCTCATAATGCAATTCTACTCCACAGTACACTTCTATCCAGATGGCAGGATAGTATGGATGTCTGAAGGTACAAGGTACCACTCAACTATTGAGGAATGGGCAAATCTGATCAATGCTCCTAAGGAAGAAGAAGATGACCTGGATGTCTATGCCAAGAAGAAGATGGATCACAACTCTATGGCAAACATGTACAAGGAGATTCCTGAAGATGATCTTGAGACTCACCAGTTTGGGTCAGTAAAACACTTGCTGTCAGGGCTGCCTACAATCAATTGGATCCTTAGGCACACTCTCTTGCCCAAGTCTGGTGATCACAGAATGATCAGAGGCCATGCAATTAACTTGCTACATATATTTGATGTGCCACAGAAGTTCAAGGTCATGAGCCTTATAGTTGAGACTATCAAGAGGACTGCAGCTGACCAGAAAAGAAGTTGTGGATATGCCCCACAGATCCAGGAGTTGATAAACTCAAACATGGGCACAGGCACATACTTGTTGGATAAGGAACACTTGCCTATCTATCCTGACTTTGAGGACAATCAAGTTGTGATGAATGAGAATGAACCATCATCAGTATAAGCTCAAGAGAAGAAGGAGAAAGCAAAGAAAGAGAAGGCTACCAAGATGCCAACTCAAGACGAGGCATCTGAGTACTTTTTGAAAAGCAAGCAGGACCAGCTTGGTTATTTGATAGCATCAACTCTGAGGATTGAGAAGGGACTGGCCACCCTGACTCAAAACCAGGAGAGCTTGGAATGAATCATGGAGCAAAAATTCTATGATTTAGATGTCAAAGTAACTGAGATTCAGTCAGTTGTGGAGCAGCTACAAGATGATATGCAGGAGAGGAAGGGCAGAACAACCACTGATGCATTTGCCAGAGTGCCTCAAGCTCAGAGATCAACTGCAGTGCCTGTTCCAGACACTAGAGCCACTTCATCTGCACCAGCTACAGCTCCAGCACAACCAGCTCCAGCACCAACTCCTTCAGCTCCATCCACATCAACTGAAGCCTTCGTCCTTGGCGTTCTCCGGACACCACCACCTGAAGACCAAGCTTGAGAGACGTTCTAGTGCTATGCATTTTCTATGAACTTTTTGGTAACTTGTTGCCAAAGGGGGAGAAAAATGTATAGATCATAGGCTTCGAGAGAGAGTGTTGCTTTTTATTCTCTCTTGCTTTGGTGGTTGAACTTTGTTTCTCTTTTGATTGCTTGAGATACTATGCTATTATCTGTGAGATATTGATGATCATGTGGTTGATCATAAGCTACACTTATGCTTGTTAGATGATATTATCTTACTTATCCTTATATGATCATTCACTTTGCTTGGTGATGAGTGCATGTATTTAATTATTATCATTTTGAGCGCTCCACCAAGATGTTGTTGGGGAACGTAGTAATTTCAAAAAAAATCCTATGCACACGCAAGATCATGGTGATGCATAGCAACGAGAGGGGAGAGTGTTGTCAACGTACCCTCGTAGACCAAAAGCGGAAGCGTTATAACAACGTGGTTGATGTAGTCATACGTCTTCACGGCCCGACCGATCAAGCACCGAAACTACGGCACCTCCGAATTCTAGCACACGTTCAGCTCGATGACGATCCCCGGACTCCGATCCAGCAAAGTGTCGGGGAAGAGTTCCGTCAGCATGACGGCGTGGTGACGATCTTGATGTTCTACCGTTGCAGGGCTTCGCCTAAGCACTTCTACAATATTATCGAGGATTATGGTGGAGGGGGGCACCGCACACGGCTAAGAGATCTCAAGGATCAATTGTTGTGTCTAGAGGTGCCCCCCTGCCCCCGTATATAAAGGAGCAAGGGGGAGGGGCGGCCGGCCATGATGAGGCGCGCCAGGGAGGAGTCCTACTCCACCGGGAGTAGGAGTCCCTCCTTTTCCTTGTCCAAGTAGGAGAGGGGGAGGAAGGGAGAGAGGAGAGGAAGGAAAGGGGGGCGCCGCCCCTCCCTCCTTGTCCAATTCGGACTAGGGGGAGAGGGGGGCGCGCGGCCTGCCCTGGCCGCCCCTCCTCTTCTCCACTTTAGGCCCATGAGGCCCATTAACCCCCCGGGGGGTTCCGGTAACCCCCCGGTACTCCGGTTTTATTCGAAACTTCCCCGGAACACTTCCGGTGTCCGAATATAGCCGTCCAATATATCAATCTTTATGTCTCGACCATTTCGAGACTCCTCGTTATGTCTGTGATCACATCCGGGACTTCGAAATAACTTCGGTACATCAAAACTAATAAACTCATAATATAACTTTCATCGAAACATTAAGCGTGCGGACCCTACGGGTTCGAGAACAATGTAGACATGACTGAGACACGTCTCCGGTCAATAACCAATAGCGGAACCTGGATGCTCATATTGGCTCCCACATATTCTACGAAGATCTTTTATCGGTCAGACCGCATAACAACATACGTTGTTCCCTTTGTCATTGGTATGTTACTTGCCCGAGATTCGATCGTCGGTATCTCAATACCTAGTTCAATCTCGTTGCCGGCAAGTCTCTTTACTCGTTCCGTAATACATCATCTCGCAACTAACTCATTAGTTGCATTGCTTGCAAGGCTTAGGTGATGTGCATTACCGAGAGGGCCCAGAGATACCTCTCCGACAATCGGAGTGACAAATCCTAATCTCGAAATACGCCAACCCAACATGTACCTTTGGAGACACCTGTAGAGCACCTTTATAATCACCCAGTTACGTTGTGACGTTTGGTAGCACACAAAGTGTTCCTCCGGCAAACGGGAGTTGCATAATCGCATAGTCATAGGAACATGTATAAGTTATGAAGAAAGCAATAGCAACATACTAAACGATCGGGTGCTAAGCTAATGGAATGGGTCATGTCAATCACATCATTCTCCTAATCATGTGATCCCGTTAATCAAATGACAACACATGTCTATGGTTAGGAAACATAACCATCTTTGATTAATGAGCTAGTCAAGTAGAGGCATACTAGTGACGTTTAGTTTGTCTATGTATTCACACAAGTATTATGTTTCCGGATAATACAATTCTAGCATGAATAATAAACATTTATCATGATATAAGGAAATAAAATAATAACATTATTATTGCCTCTAGGGCATATTTCCTTCAGTCTCCCACTTGCACTAGAGTCAATAATCTAGATTACACGGTAATGATTCTAACACCCATAGAGCTTTTGGTGCTGATCATGTTTTGCTCATGGAAGAGGCTTAGTCAACGGGTCTGCAACATTCAAATCCGTATGTATCTTGCAAACCTCTATTTCTCCCACCTGGACTAGATCTCGGATTGAATTGAAGCATCTCTTGATGTGCTTGGTTCTCTTGTGAAATCTGGATTCCTTTGCCAAGGCAATTGCACCAGTATTGTCACAAAAGATTTTCATTGGACCCGATGCACTAGGTATGACAGCTAGATCGGATATGAACTCCTTCATCCATACTCCTTCGTTTGCTGCTTCCGAAGCAGCTATGTACTCCGCTTCACATGTAGATCCCGCCACAACGCTTTGTTTAGAACTGCACCAACTGACAGCTCCACCGTTTAATGTAAACACGTATCCGGTTTGCGATTTAGAATCGTCTGGATCAGTGTCAAAGCTTGCATCAACGTAACCATTTACGATGAGCTATTTGTCACCTCCATATACGAGAAACATATCCTTAGTACTTTTTAGGTATTTTAGGATGTTCTTGGCCGCTGTCCAGTGATCCACTCCTGGATTACTTTGGCACCTCCCTGCTAGACTTATAGCAAGACACACATCAGGTCTGGTACACAGCATTGCATACATGATAGAACCTATGGCTGAAGCATAGGGAACATCTTTCATTTTCTCTCTATCTTCTGCATTGGTCGGGCATTGAGTCTTACTCAACTTCACACCTTGTAACACAGGAAAGAATCCTTTCTTTCCTTGATCCATTTTGAACTTATTCAAAACTTTGTCAAGGTATGTGCTTTGTGAAAGTCCAATTAAGCGTCTTGATCTATCTCGATAGATCTTAATGCCCAATATGTAAGCAGCTTCACCGAGGTCTTTCATTGAAAAACTCTTATTCAAGTATCCCTTTATGCTATCCAAAAATTATAAATCATTTCCGATTAGTAATATGTCATCTACATATAATATCAGCAGAGCTCCCACTCACTTTCTTGTAAATACAGGCTTCTCCAAAAGTCTGTACAAAACCAAATGCTTTGATCACACTATCAAAGTGTTTATTCCAACTCCGAGAGGCTTGCACCAGTCCATAAATGGATCACTGGAGCTTGCACACTTTGTTAGCTCCCTTTGGATCTACAAAACCTTCCAGCTGCATCATATACAACTTTTCTTCCAGAAATCCATTCAGGAATGCAGTTTTGACATCCATCTGCCAAATTCATAATCATAAAATGCGGCAATTGCTAACATGATTCGGACAGACTTAAGCATCGCTACGGGTGAGAAGGTCTCATCGTAGTCAATCCCTTGAACTTGTCGAAAACCTTTTGCGACAAGTCGAGCTTTGTAGACAGTAATATTACCGTCAGCGTCAGTCTTCTTCTTGAAGATCCATTTATTCTCAATTGCTTGCTGATCATTGGGCAAGTCAACCAAAGTCCACACTTTGTTCTCATACATGGATCCCATCTCAGATTTCATGGCTTCTGGCCATTTTGTGGAATCTGGGCTCACCATCGCTTCTTCATAGTTCGTAGGTTCATCATGATCTAGTAGCATGACTTCTAGAACGGGATTACCGTACCAATCTGGTGCGAATCTTACTCTGGTTGATCTACGAGGTTCGGTAGTAACTTGTTCTGAAGTTTCATGATCATTATCATTAGCTTCCTCACTAATTGGTGTAGGTGTCATAGAAACCGGTTTCTGCAATGTACTACTTTCCAATAAGGGAGCAGGTACAGTTACCTAATCAAGTTCTACTTTCCTCCCACTCACTTCTTTCGAGAGAAACTCCTTCTCTAGAAAGGATCCATTCTTAGCGACAAATGTCTTGCTTCGGATCTATGATAGAAGGTGTACCCAACAGTTTCCTTTGGGTATCCTATGAAGACACATTTCTCCGATTTGGGTTCGAGCTTATCAGGTTGAAGTTTTTTCACATAAGCATCGCAGCCCCAAACTTTCAGAAACGGCAACTTTGGTTTCTTGCCAAACCACAGTTCATAAGGCGTCGTCTCAACGGATTTTGATGGTGCCCTATTTATCATGAATGCGGCCGTCTAAAGCATAACCCCAAAACGATAGCGGTAATTCTGTAAGAGACATCATAGATCGCACCATATCAAGTAAAGTACGATTACGACGTTCGGACACACCATTACGCTGTGGTGTTCCGGGTGGCGTGAGTTGCGAAACTATTCCGCATTGTTTCAAATGTAGACCAAACTCGTAACTCAAATATTCTCCTCCACGATTAGATCGTAGAAACTTTATTTTCTTGTTACGATGATTTTCAACTTCACTCTGAAATTCTTTGAACTTTTCAAATGTTTCAGACTTATGTTTCATTAAGTACATATACCCATATCTCCTTAAATCATCTGTGAAGGTGAGAAAATGACGATATCCACCACGAGCTTCAACATTCATTGGACCACATACATCTGTATGTATGATTTCCAACAAATCTGTTGCTCTCTCCATAGTACCGGAGAACGGTGTTTTAGTCATCTTGCCCATGAGGCAAGGTTCGCAAGTACCAAGTGATTCATAATCAAGTGATTCTAAAAGTCCAGCAGTGTGGAGTTTCTTCATGCGTTTTATACCGATATGACCTAAACGCCAGTGCCACAAATAAGTTGCACTATCATTATCAACTCTACATCTTTTGGTTTCAACATTATGAATATGTGTATCACTACTATCGAGATTCATAAAAAATAGACCATTCTTCAAGGGTGCATGACCATAAAAGATATTACTCATATAAATAGAACAACCATTATTCTTTGATTTAAATGAATAACCATCTTGCATTAAACAAGATCTAGATATAATGTTCATGCTCAACGCTGGCACCAAATAACAATTATTTAGGTCTAATACTAATCCCGATGGTAGATGTTGAGGTAGCGTGCCGACCGCGATCACATCGACTTTGGAACCATTTCCCACAGGCATCGTCACCTCGTCCTTCGCGAGTGTTCGCTTAATCCGTAGTCCCTGTTTTGAGTTGCAAATATTAGCAACAGAACCAGTATCAAATACCCAGGTGCTACTGCGAGCTCAAGTAAGGTACACATCAATAACATGTATATCACATATACCTTTGTTCACCTTGCCATCCTTCTTATCCGCCAAATACTTCGGGCAGTTCCGCTTCCAGTGACCAGTCTACTTGCAGTAGAAGCACTTAGTTTCAGGCTTAGGTCCAGATTTGGGTTTCTTCTCTTGAGCAGCAACTTGCTTGTTGTTCTTCTTGAAGTTCCCCTTCTTCTCCCCTTTGCCCTTTTTCTTGAAACCAGTGGTCTTGTTGACCATCAACACTTGATGCTCCTTCTTGATTTCTACCTCCGTAGCTTTCAGCATTGCGAAGAGCTCGGGAATAGTCTTATTCATCCCTTACATATTATAGTTCATCACGAAGCTCTTGTAGCTAGGTGGCAGTGATTGGAGAATTCTGTCAATTGCGCAATCATCTGGAAGATTAACTCCCAATTGAATCAAGTGATTATTATACCCAGACATTTTGAGTATATGCTCACTTACAGAACTGTTCTCCTCCATCTTGCAGCTATAGAACTTATTGGAGACTTTATATCTCTCAATCCAGGCATTTGCTTGAAATATTAACTTCAATTCCTGGAACATCTCATATGCTCCATGACGTTCAAAGCGTCGTTGAAGTCCCGATTCTAAGCCGTAAAGCATGGCACACTGAACTATCGAGTAGTCATCAGCTTTGCTCTGCCAGACGTTCATAACATCTGGTGTTGCTCCAGCAGCAGGCCTGGCACCCAGCGGTGCTTCCAGGACGTAATTCTTCTGTGCAGCAATGAGGATAATCCTCAAGTTACGGACCCAGTCCGTGTAATTGCTACCATCATCTTTCAACTTTGCTTTCTCAAGGAACGTATTAAAATTCAACGGAATAACAGCATGGGCCATCTATAAACATAAACAAGCAAGATACTATTAGGTACTAAGTGCATGATAAATTTAAGTTCAATTAATCATATTACTTAAGAACTCCCACTTAGAAAGACATCCCTCTAATCTTCTAAGTGATTACGTAATCCAAATCAACTAAACCATAACCTATCATCACGTGAAATGGAGTAGTTTTCAATGGTAAACATTGCTATGTTGATCATATCTACTATATGATTCACGCTCGGCCTTTTGGTCTCAGTGTTCCGAGGCCATATCTGCATATGCTAGGCACGTCAAGATTAACCTGAGTATTCCGCGTGTGCAAAAACTGGCTTGCACCCGTTGTAGATGGACGTAGAGCTTATCACACCCGATCATCACGTGGTGTCTGGGCACGACGAACTTTGGCAACGGTGCATACACAGGGAGAACACTTCTTGATAATTAGTGAGAGATCATCTTATAATGCTACCATCAATCAAAGCAAGATAAGATGCATAAAAGATAAACATCACATGCAATCAATATAAGTGATATGATATGGCCATCATCTTCTTGTACTTGTGATCTCCATCTCCGAAGTACCGTCATCATCACCATCGTCACCGGCGTGACACCTTGATCTCCATCGTAGCATCGTTGTCGTCACGCCAATCTTATGCTTCCATGACTATCGCTACTACTTAGTGATAAAGTAGAGCATTACAGCGCGATTGCATTGCATACAATAAAGCGACAACCATATGGCTCCTACTAGTTGCCGATAACTCGGTTACAAAACATGATCATCTCATACAATAAAATTTAGCATCATGTCTTGACCATATCACTTCACAACATGCCCTGCAAAAACAAGTTAGACGTCCTCTACTTTGTTTGTTGCACGTTTTATGTGGCTGCTACGGGCTTAAGCAAGAACCAATCTTACCTACGTATCAAAACCACAACGATAGTTTGTCAACTTGGTGTTGTTTTAACCTTCGCAAGGACCGGGTGTAGCCACACTCGGTTCAACTAAAGTTGGAGAAACTGACACCCGCTAGCCACCTGTGTGCAAAGCACGTCGGTAGAACCAGTCTCGCGTAAGTGTACGCGTAATATCGGTCCGGGCCGCTTCATCCAACAATACCACCAAACCAAAGTATGACATGCTGGTAAGCAGTATGACTTATATCGCCCACAACTCACTTGTGTTCTACTCGTGCATATAACATCAACACATAAAACCTAGGCTCTGATACCACTGTTGGGGAACATAGTAATTTTAAAAAAATCCTATGCACATGCAAGATCATGGTGATGCATAGCAATGAGAGGGGAGAGTGTTGTCCATGTACCCTCGTAGACCGAAAGTGGAAGCGTTATAACAACGCGTTTGATGTAGTCGTACGTCTTCACGGCCCGACCGATCAAGCAGCAAATCTATGACACCTCCGAGTTCTAGCACACGTTCAGCTCGATGACGATCCCCGGACTCCGATCCAGCAAAGTGTTGGGGAAGAGTTCCGTTAGCACGACGGCGTGGTGACGATCTTGATGTTCTACCGTCGCAGGGCTTCGCCTAAGCACTGCTACAATATTGTCGAGGATTATGGTGGAGGGGGCACCACACACGGCTAAGAGATCTCAAGGATCAATTGTTGTTTCTAGAGGTGCCCCCCTGCCCCGTATATAAAGGAGCAACGGGGAGGGGCGGCTGGCCATGATGAGGCGCGCCAGGGAGGAGTCCTACTCCTACCGGGAGTAGGACTCCCTCCTTTTCCTTGTCCAAGTAGGAGAGGGGGAAGGAAGGGAGAGAGGAGAGGAAGGAAAGTGAAGAAAATATGCGCTAGAGGCAATAATAAAGTTATTATTTATTTCCTTATATCATGATAAAAGTTTATTATTCATGCTAGAATTGTATTAACCGGAAACATAATACATGTGTGAATACATAGACAAACCAAGTGTCACTAGTATGCCTCTACTTAACTAGCTCGTTAATCAAAGATGGTTATGTTTCCTTTCCATGGACAAAGAGTTGTCATTTGATTAAACGGGATCACATCATTAGTTGAATGATCTGATTGACATGACCCATTCCATTAGCTTAGCACCCGATCGTTTAGTATGTTGCTATTGCTTTCTTCATGACTTATACATGTTCCTATGACTATGAGATTATGTAACTCCCGTGTGCCGGAGGAACACTTTGTGTGCTACCAAACGTCACAACGTAACTGGGTGATTATAAAGGTGCACTACAGGTGTCTCCAAAGGTACATGTTGGGTTGACGTATTTCGAGATTAGGATTTGTCACTCCGATCATTGGAGAGGTATCTCTGGGCCCTCTCGGTAATGCACATCACTTAAGCCTTGCAAGCAATGTGACTAATGAGTTATTTGCGAGATGATGTATTACGGAACGAGTAAAGAGACTTGCCGGTAACTAGATTGAACTAGGTATTGGATACCGACGATCGAATCTCGGGCAAGTAACATACCGATGACAAAGGGAACAACGTATGTTGTTATGCGGTCTGACCGATAAAGATCTTCGTAGAATATGTAGGAACCAATATGGGCATCCAGGTCCCGCTATTGGTTATTGACCGGAGACATGTCTCGGTCATGTCTACATTGTTCTCGAACCCGTAGGGTCCGCACGCTTAAGGTTTCGATGACAGTTATATTATGAGTTTATACGTTTTGATGTACCAAAGGTTGTTCGGAGTCCCGGATGTGATCACGGACATGACGAGGAGTCTCGAAATGGTCGAGACATAAAGATTGATATATTGGAAGCCTATGTTTGGATATCGGAAGTGTTCCGGGTGAAATCGGGATTTTACTGGAGTACCGGGAGCTTACCGGAACCCCCCGGGAGCTATATGGGCCTTAGTGGGCCTTAGTGGAAAAGAGAAGGGGCAGCCCAAGATGGGCTGCGCGCCCCTCCCCTCCCGTGGTCTGAATAGGACAAGGAGAGGGGGCCGGCCCCCCTCTCTCTTTTCCCCCCTCCGCGAATCCTATTCCAACTAGGATGGGGGGGATCCTACTCCCAGAGGGAGTAGGACTCCTCCTGGCGCGCCTCTCCTAGGCCGGCCGCACCCCCCTTGATCCTTTATATACGGAGGCAGGGCACCCCAGAGGGACACAAGTTGATCCACGTGATCATATTCTTAGCCGTGTGCGGCACCCCCTGCCACCATAGTCCTCGATAATATTGTAGCGGTGCTTAGGCGAAGCCCTGCGACAGTAGTACATCAAGATCGTCACCACGCCGTCGTGCTGACGGAACTCTTCCCCGACACTTTGCTGGATCGGAGTCCGGGGATCGTCATCGAGCTGAACGTGTGCTAAAACTCAGAGGTGCCGTAGTTTCGGTGCTTGATCGGTCGGGCCGTGGAGACGTATGACTATATCAACCAAACGCTTCTGTTGTCGATCTACAAGGGTACGTAGATCACACTCTCCCCTCTCGTTGCTATACATCACCATGATCTTGCATGTGCGTAGGAAATTTTTTGAAATTACTACGTTCCCCAACAGTGGCATCCGAGCCTAGGTTTTATGTGTTGATGTTATATGCACGAGTAGAACACAAGTGAGTTGTGGGCGATATAAGTCATACTGCTTACCAGCATGTCACACTTTGGTTCGGCGGTATTGTTGGACGAAGTGGCCCGGACCGACATTACGCGTACGCTTACGCGAGACCGGTTCTCCCGACGTGCTTTGCACATAGGTGGCTTGCGGGTGACAGTTTCTCCAACTTTAGTTGAACCAAGTGTGGCTACGCCCGGTCCTTGCGAAGGTTAAAACAACAGCAACTTGACAAACTATCGTTGTGGTTTTGATCTGTAGGTAAGATTGGTTCTTGCTTAAGCCCGTAGCAGCCACGTAAAACTTGCAACAACAAAGTAGAGGACGTCTAACTTGTTTTTGCAGGGCATGTTGTGATGTGATATGGTCAAGACATGATGCTAAATTTTATTGTATGAGATGATCATGTTTTGTAACCGAGTTATCGGCAACTGGCAGGAGCCATATGGTTGTCGCTTTATTGTATGCAATGCAATCGCGCTGTAATGCTTTACTTTATCACTAAGCGGTAGCAATAGTCGTGGAAGCATAAGATTGGCGAGACGACAACGATGCTACGATGGAGATCAAGGTGTCGCGCCGGTGCCGATGGTGATCATGACGGTGCTTCGGAGATGGAGATCACAAGCACAAGATGATGATGGCCATATCATATCACTTATATTGATTGCGTGTGATGTTTATCTTTTATGCATCTTATCTTGCTTTGATTGACGGTAGCATTATAAGATGATCTCTCACTAAATTATCAAGATATAAGTGTTCTCCCTGAGTATGCACCGTTGCCAAAGTTCGTCATGCCCAGACACCACGTGATGATCGGGTGTGATAAGCTCTACGTCCATCTACAACGGGTGCAAGCCAGTTTTCCACACGCAGAATACTCAGGTTAAACTTGACGAGCCTAGCATATGCAGATATGGCCTCGGAACACTGAGATCGAAAGATCGAGCGTGAGTCATATAGTAGATATGATCAACATAGTGATGTTCACCATTGAAAACTACTCCATTTCACGTCATGATCGGTTATGGTTTAGTTGATTTGGATCACGTGATCACTTAGAAGATTAGAGGGATGTCTATCTAAGTGGGAGTTCTTAAGTAATATGATTAATTGAACTTAAATTTATCATGAACTTAGTACCTGATAGTATCTTGCCTATGTATGTTTGATTGTAGATAGATGGCCTGTGCTGTTGTTCCGTTGAATTTTAATGCGTTCCTTGAGAAAACAAAGTTGAAAGATGACGGTAGCAATTACACGGACTGGGTCCGTAACTTGAGGATTATCCTCATTGCTGCACAGAACAATTACGTCCTGGAAGCACCGCTGGGTGCCAGGTCTGCTGCTGGAGCAACACCAGATGTTATGAACGTCTGGCAGAGCAAAGCTGATGACTACTCGATAGTTCAGTGTGCCATGCTTTATGGCTTAGAATCGGGACTTCAACGGCGTTTTGAACGTCATGGAGCATATGAGATGTTCCAGGAGTTGAAGTTAATATTTCAAACAAATGCCCGAATTGAGAGACATGAAGTCTCCAATAAGTTCTATAGCTGCAAGATGGAGGAGAACAGTTCTGTCAGTGAGCATATACTCAAAATGTCTGGGTATAATAATCACTTGATTCAGATGGGAGTTAATCTTCCAGATGATTGCATCATTGACAGAATTCTCCAATCACTGCCACCAAGCTACAAGAGCTTCGTGATGAACTATAATATGCAAGGGATGAATAAGACTATTCCCGAGCTCTTCGCAATGCTGAAAGTTGCAGAGGTAGAAATCAAAAAGGAGCATCAAGTGTTGATGGTAAACAAGACCACTAGTTTCAAGAAAAAGGCAAAGGGAAGAAGAAGGGGAACTTCAAGAAGAACAGCAAGCAATTTGCTGCTCAAGAGAAGAAACCCAAGTCTGGACCTAAGCCTGAAACTGAGTGCTTCTACTGCAAGCAGACTAGTCACTGGAAGCGGAACTGCCCCAAGTATTTGGCGGATAAGAAGGATGGCAAGGTGAACAAAGGTATATGTGATATACATGTTATTGATGTGTACCTTACTAGAGCTCGCAGTAGCACCTGGGTATTTGATACTGGTTCTGTTGCTAATATTTGCAACTCAAAACAGGGACTACGGATTAAGCAAACACTGGCAAAGGACGAGGTGACGATGCGCGTGGGAAACGGTTCCAAAGTTGATGTGATCGCAGTCGGCACGCTACCTCTACATCTACCTTCGGGATTAATATTAGACCTAAATAATTGTTATTTGGTGCCAGCGTTGAGCATGGACATTATATCTGGATCTTGTTTAATGCAAGACGGTTATTCATTTAAATCAGAGAATAATAGTTGTTCTATTTATATGAGTAATATCTTTTATGGTCATGCACCTTTAAAGAGTGGTCTATTTTTGATGAATCTCGATAGTAGTAACACACATATTCATAATGTTGAAGCCAAAAGATGCAGAGTTGATAATGATAGTGCAACTTATTTGTGGCACTGCCGTTTAGGTCATATCGGTATAAAGCGCATGAAGAAACTCCATACTGATGGAATTTTGGAACCACTTTATTATGAATCACTTGGTACTTGCGAACCGTGCCTCATGGGCAAGATGACTAAAACACCGTTCTTCGGCACTATGGAGAGAGCAACAGATTTGTTGGAAATCATACATACAGATGTATGTGGTCCGATGAATATTGAGGCTCGTGGCGGATATCGTTATTTTCTCACCTTCACAGATGACTTAAGCAGATATGGGTATATCTACTTAATAAAACATAAGTCTGAAACATTTGAAAAGTTTGAAGAATTTCAGAGTGAAGTTGAAAATCATCGTAACAAGAAAATAAAGTTTCTACGATCTGATCGTGTAGGAGAATATTTGAGTTATGAGTTTGGTGTACATTTGAAGCAATGCGGAATAGTTTCGCAACTCACGCCACCCGGAACACCACAGCGTAATGGTGTGTCCGAACGTCGTAATCGTACTTTACTAGATATGGTACGATCTATGATGTCTCTTACTGATTTACTGCTATCGTTTTGGAGTTATGCTTTAGAGACGGCCGCATTCACGTTAAATAGGGCACCATCAAAATCCGTTGAGATGACGCCTTATGAACTATGGTTTGGCAAGAAACCAAAGTTGTCGTTTCTTAAAGTTTGGGGCAGCGATGCTTATGTGAAAAAGCTTCAACCTAATAAGCTCGAACCCAAATCGAAGAAATGTGTCTTCATAGGATACCCAAAGGAGACTACTGGGTACACCTTCTGTCACATATCCGAAGGCAAGACATTCGTTGCCAAGAACGGATCCTTTCTAGAAAAGGAGTTTCTCTCAAAAGAAGTGAGTGGGAGGAAAGTAGAACTTGACGAGGTAACTGTACCTGCTCCCTTATTGGAAAGTAGTACATCACCGAAACCTGTTTCTGCGACATCTACACCAATTAGTGAGGAAGCTAATGATAATAATCATGAAACTTCAGAACAAGATACTACTGAACCTCGTAGATCAACCAGAGTAAGATCCGCGTCAGAGTGGTACGGTAATCTTGTTCTGGAAATCATGCTGCTAGATCATGATGAACCTACGAACTATGAAGAAGTGATGGTGAGCCCAGATTCCGCAAAATGGCTTGAAGCCATGAAATCTGAGATGGGATCCATGTATGAGAACAAAGTATGGACTTTGGTTGACTTGCCCAATGATCGGCAGGCAATTGAGAATAAATGGATCTTCAAGAAGAAGACTGACGCTGACGGTAATATTACTGTCTACAAAGCTCGACTTGTCGCAAAAAGGTTTTCGACAAGTTTAAGGGGTTGACCACGATGAGACCTTCTCACCCGTAGCGATGCTTAAGTCTGTCCGAATCATGTTAGCAATTGCCGCATTTTATGATTATGAAATTTGGCAGATGGATGTCAAAACTGCATTCCTGAATGGATTTCTGGAAGAAGAGTTGTATATGATGCAACCGGAAGGTTTTGTCGATCCAAAGGGAGCTAACAAAGTGTGCAAGCTCCAACGATCCATTTATGGACTGGTGCAAGCCTCTCGGAGTTGGAATAAACGCTTTGATAGTGTGATCAAAGCATTTGGTTTTATACAGACTTTCGTAGAAGCCTGTATTTACAAGAAAGTGAGTGGGAGCTCTGTAGCATTTCTGATATTATATGTGGATGACATATTACTGATTGGAAATGATATAGAATTTCTGAATAGCATAAAGGGATACTTGAATAAGGGTTTTTCAATGAAAGACCTCGGTGAAGCTGCTTACATATTAGGCATAAAGATCTATAGAGATAGATCAAGACGCTTAATTGGACTTTCACAAAGCACATACCTTGACAAGATTTTGAAGAAGTTCAAAATGGATCAAGCAAAGAAAGGGTTCTTGCCTGTGTTACAAGGTGTGAAGTTGAGTCAGACTCAATGCCCGACCACTGCAGAAGATAGAGAGAAAATGAAAGATGTTCCCTATGCTTCAGCCATAGGCTCTATCATGTATGCAATGCTGTGTACCAGACCGGATGTGTGCCTTGCTATAAGTTTAGCAGGGAGGTACCAAAGTAATCCAGGAGTGGATCACTGGACAGCGGTCAAGAACATCCTGAAATACCTGAAAAGGACTAAGGATATGTTTCTCGTATATGGAGGTGACAAACAGCTCATCGTAAACGGTTACGTTGATGCAAGCTTTGACACTGATCCGAACGATTCTAAATCGCAAACCGGATACGTGTTTACATTAAATGGTGGAGCTGTCAGTTGGTGCAGTTCTAAACAAAGCGTCGTGGCAGAATCTACATGTGAAGCGGAGTACATAGCTACTTCGGAAGCAGCAAACGAAGGAGTCTGGATGAAGGAGTTCATATCCGATCTAGGTGTCATACCTAGTGCATCGGGTCCAATGAAAATCTTTTGTGACAATACTGGTGCAATTGCCTTGGCAAAGGAACCCAGATTTCATAAGAGGACCAAACACATCAAAAGACGCTTCAATTCCATCCGGGATCTAGTCCAGGTGGGAGACATAGAGATTTGCAAGATACATACGGAGCTGAATATAGCAGACCCGTTGACTAAGCCTCTTCCACGAGCAAAACATGATCAGCACCAAAGCTCCATGGGTGTTAGAATCATTAATGTGTAATCTAGATTATTGACTCTAGTGCAAGTGGGAGACTAAAGGAAATATGCCCTAGAGGCAATAATAAAGTTATTATTTATTTCCTTATATCATGATAAAAGTTTATTATTCATGCTAGAATTGTATTAACCGGAAACATAATACAGGTGTGAATACATAGACAAACAAAGTGTCACTAGTATGCCTCTACTTAACTAGCTCGTTAATCAAAGATGGTTATGTTTCCTAACCATGGACAAAGAGTTGTCATTTGATTAAACGGGATCACATCATTAGTTGAATGATCTGATTGACATGACCCATTCCATTAGCTTAGCACCCGGTCGTTTAGTATGTTGCTATTGCTTTCTTCATGACTTATACATGTTCCTATGACTATGAGATTATGTAACTCCCGTATGCCGGAGGAACACTTTGTGTGCTACCAAATGTCACAACATAACTGGGTGATTATAAAGGTGCTCTACAGGTGTCTCCAGAGGTACATGTTGGGTTGACATATTTCGAGATTAGGATTTGTCACTCCGATCATCGGAGAGGGTATCTCTGGACCCTCTCGGTAATGCACATCACTTAAGCCTTGCAAGCAAAGTAACTAATGAGTTAGTTGCGAGATGATGTATTACGGAACGAGTAAAGAGACTTGCCGGTAACGAGATTGAACTAGGTATTGGATACCGACGATCGAATCTCGGGCAAGTAACATACCGATGACAAAGGGAACAACGTATGTTGTTATGCGGTCTGACCGATAAAGATCTTCGTAGAATATGTAGGAACCAATATGGGCATCCAGGTCCCGCTATTGGTTATTGACCGGAGACATGTCTCGGTCATGTCTACATTGTTCTCGAACCCGTAGGGTCTGCACGCTTAAGGTTTCGATGACAGTTATATTATGAGTTTATACATTTTGATGTACCGAAGGTTGTTCGGAGTCCCTGATGTGATCACAGACATGACAAGGAGTCTCGAAATGGTCGAGACATAAAGATTGATATATTGGAAGCCTATGTTTGGATATTGGAAGTGTTTCGGGTGAAATCGGGATTTTCCCGGAGTACCGGGAGGTTACCGGAACCCCCCGGGAGCTATATGGGCCTTAGTGGGCCTTAGTGGAAAAGAGAAGGGGCAGCCCAAGATGGGCCGCGTGCCCCTCCCCTCCCTTGGTCCGAATAGGACAAGGAGAGGGGGCAGGCCCCCCTCTCTCTTTTCCCCCCTCCGTGAATCCTATTCCAACTAGGATTGGGGGGGGGGGAATCCTACTCCCAGAGTGAGTAGGACTCCTCCTGGCACGCCTCTCCTAGGCCGGCCGCACCCCCCTTGATCCTTTATATACGGAGGCAGGGGCACCCCAGAGGGACACAAGTTGATCCACGTGATCATATTCTTAGCCGTGTGCGGCGCCCCTGCCACCATAGTCCTCGATAATATTGTAGCGGTGCTTAGGTGAAGCCCTGCGACAGTAGTACATCAAGATCGTCACCACGCCGTCGTGCTGACGGAACTCTTCCCCGACACTTTGCTGGATCGGAGTCCAGGGATCGTCATCAAGCTGAACGTGTGCTAAAACTCGGAGGTGCCGTAGTTTCGGTGCTTGATCGGTCGGGCCGTGGAGACGTATGACTACATCAACCAAACGCTTCCGTTGTTGATCTACAAGGGTACGTAGATCACACTCTCCCCTCTTGTTGCTATACATCACCATGATCTTGCGTGTGCGTAGGATTTTTTTTTGAAATTACTACGTTCCCCAACAGAAAGGGGGGGTGCCGCCCCTCCCTCCTTGTCCAATTCGGACTAGGGGGAGACGGGGGCGCGCGGCCTGCCCTGGCCGCCCCTCCTCTTCTCCACTTTAGGTCCATGAGGCCCATTAACCCCCCGGGGGGTTCCGGTAACCCCCCGGTACTCCGGTTTTATCCGAAACTTCCCCGGAACACTTCCGGTGTCCGAATATAGCCGTCCAATATATCAATCTTTATGTCTCGGCCATTTTGAGACTCCTCGTTATGTCTGTGATCACATCCGGGACTTCAAACTAACTTCGGTACATCAAAACTAATAAACTCATAATATAACTGTCATCAAAACCTTAAGCGTGCGGACCCTACGGGTTCGAGAACAATGTAGACATGACCGAGACACGTCTCCGGTCAATAACCAATAGCGGAACCTGGATGCTCATATTGGCTCCCACATATTTTACGAAGATCTTTTATCGGTCAGACCGCATAACAACATACGTTGTTCCCTTTGTCATCGGTATGTTAATTGCCCGAGATTTTATCGTCGGTATCTCAATACCTAGTTCAATCTCGTTGACGGCAAGTCTCTTTACTCGTTCCGTAATACATCATCTCGCAACTAACTCATTAGTTGCATTGCTTGGAAGGCTTAGGTGATGTGCATTACCGAGAGGGCCCAGAGATACCTCTCCGACAATCGGAGTGACAAATCCTAATCTCGAAATACGCCAACCCAACATGTACCTTTGGAGACACCTAGAGAGCACCTTTATAATCACCCACTTATGTTGTGACGTTTGGTAGCACACAAAGTGTTCCTCCGGCAAACGGGAGTTGCATAATCTCATAGTCATAGGAACATGTATAAGTTATGAAGAAAGCAATAGCAACATACTAAACGATCGGGTGCTAAGCTAATGGAATGGGTCATGTCAATCACATCATTCTCCTAATCATGTGATCCCGTTAATCAAATGACAACACATGTCTATGGTTAGGAAACATAACCATCTTTGATTAATGAGCTAGTCAAGTAGAGGCATACTAGTGACATTTAGTTTGTCTATGTATTCACACAAGTATTATGTTTCCGGATAATACAATTCTAGCATGAATAATAAACATTTATCATGATATAAGGAAATAAAATAATAACATTATTATTGCCTCTAGGGCATATTTCCTTCAGATGTATGTGACATGGAAGAGTAACCCATGATCCTAATTCATTATGCATTTGGAGTCCAAAGCAAATCTTAAGATATGTACAAATTTAGGGGGAGCTCTTGCTTTTCGCATACTTCTCAAAGCAACAATATCTTTCACTCTTATTATCATTTGTCGAGGCTTTGATCTATATGTTGTCATCAATTACCAAAAAGGGGAGATTGAAAGTGCAACTATCCCTGGGTGGTTTTGGTAATTCCTAACAACATATAGCTCATTGAGCGAACATTATTCCAAGATTAATATTTCAGGAAAAGCTCAATGAATGGCATGGCATGGATGAGGAAAGTGGATCCCTCAAAATTCTAAGGACAAAAAGTTTGGCTCAAGCTTGAAGCTCAAGACTCTACATTTTATATTTTAGTGATCCAAGATCACATTGAGTCTATAGGAAAAGCCAATACTATCAAGGAGGGATGAGGTGTTGCTTAATGGCTTGCTTGCTCAAAATGCCTAGTGATATGCTCCAAAACCCTCAACTACCTTCCCACATCCACATATGACCTAAACCAAAAGTCAAACTCGGCCCCATCGATTCTTTCTATCCGGCGCCACCGAGTTTCAAATGTCATAGCCACTGCCACAAACCCTAGGCAAATCGGTCTCACCGATAGGGATCTCGGTCTCACCGAGATGGGATTGTAATCTCTCTGTTTCCCTTCATAACGTTTCGGTCTTACCAAGATGAGCGATTGATCCCACCGAGATTGCAATGTAAACTCTTTGTTTCCCTTTTGTAACACTTCGGTCTCACCGAGATGAGCGAATCGGTCCCACCGAGTTTACCTGACCAACTCTCTGGTTAGCTTTTTACCAAAATCGTTCCCATCGAGTTTGTGTAATCAGTCACACCGAGATTACGTTATGCCCTAACCCTAACCATATCGGTCCTACCGAGTTGCATCTCAGTCCCACCAAAAATCCTAACGGTCACTAGGTTTGCTGAATCGGTGCGACCGAGTTTAACCATTCGGCCCCACCGAGTTTGGCAAATTGTGTGTAACGGTTAGATTTTGTGTGGAGGCTATATATACCCCTCCACCCACTCTTCATTCATGGAGAGAGCCATCAGAACATACCTACACTTCCAATACACATTTTCTGAGAGAGAACCACCTACACTTGTGTTGAGGTCAAGATATTCCATTCCAACCATATGAATCTTGATCTCTAGCCTTCCCCAAGTTGCTTTCCACTCAAATCTTCTTTCCACCAAATCCAAATCCTATGAGAGAGAGTTGAGTGTTGGGGAGACTATCATTTGAAGCACCAGAGCAAGGAGTTCATCATCAACACACCATTTGTTACTTCTTGGAGAGTGGTGTCTCCTAGATTGGCTAGGTGTCACTTGGGAGCCTCCGACAAGATTGTGGAGTTGAACCAAGGAGTTTGTAAGGGCAAGGAGATCGCCTACTTTGTGAAGATCTACCGCTAGTGAGGCAAGTCCTTCGTGGGCGATGACCGTGATGGAATAGACAAGGTTGCTTCTTCGTGGACCCTTCGTGGGTGGAGCCCTCCGTGGACTCGCGCAATCGTTACCCTCCGTTGGTTTAAGTCTCCATCGACGTGGATGTACGATAGCACCACCTATCGGAACCATGACAAAAACATCTGTGTCTCCAATTGCGTTTGAATCCTCCAATCCCTTCCCTTTACATTCTTGCAAGTTGCATGCTTTACTTTCCGCTGCTCATATACTCTTTTGCATGCTTGCTTGAATTGTGTGGAGATTGCTTGACTTGTGCTAAGATAGCTAAAATCTGCCAAAAACTAAAATTGGGAAAAGGCTAGTTTTTATTTCGTCAAGTAGTCTAATCACCCCCCCCCCTCTAGACATACTTTCGATCCTACACCGTGTGAACAACATCAGGACGGCGCTCATCAACGTGCAGAACGGCAATTAGACGGTTGCCGCCTACTTCGCCTCTCTCCGTGGCCTCGCCGACGAGCTTGCCGCTGCGGGGAAGGCCATCCAAGGCGACGAGCTCATCTCCTACATCATCCACGACCTCGACATCGACTACCAGCCCCTCGTCTCCTCCCTCGATGCACGCGTCATGCTGGTCTCCCTCAACGAGCTCTATGCCATGCTCAGCAACTTCGATCAGCGCATGGCCCAGTTCAATCACTCGGGCAGCGGCGGCTTCCGCTCCTCTGCCGACGCCGCGGTGCGTGGCCGTGGTGGTGGATCACGTGGTCGTGGCTCTTCTCGCGCCAAGGGGCGATCTGGAGGACACGATGGTGGCGGCAACAGCGGCGGCGGCAACGGCCGGTCTGGTGCATCCCGCGGTCGTCGTGGCGGCGGTCCAACTCGGGCCCGACCAGAGATGCCTCGCTGCCAAATTTGTGGTAAGCCGGGGCACACCGCGAAAGATTGCTGGTACCGTTATGATGAAGATGACGATGACTCCCAAGATGAAGAAAAGTGGCTGCTGCGGCTGATGGATCCTACAGCATCGACACAAATTGGTACGTTGATAGCGGCGCCACCAATCACATCACCAATGAGCTTGAGAAGGTCACCATGAAAGAAAAGTACCGTGGCAAAGATCACATCCACGCGACAAGTGGAGAAGGTATGCAGATTTGTCACATTGGTCATTCTATTTTTCGTACCCCTCACCATTCAATTCATCCAAGAAAATTTTGCATGTCCCTAGTGCTGCTAAAAGTCTCCTCTCCGTTCATAGAATTGCCCTTGGTAATCATGTTTTCCTCAAATTTCATCCATATTTCTTTTTGATCAAGGACCAGGCCACGAAGAAGGTTCTCTGTCGAGGTAGATGTGTTTGAGGGCTTTACCCGTTGATTCCAGAGCTTAGGAGACTCAATAAACAAGCCAATGGTGTTGTCAAAGTCTTGTCAACACGGTGGCACGATCGATTAGGGCATGCTGCTTTTTCTTTAGTTGAAAGATTGCTTGGGAAAAATAAACTCCCATTTGTTGGTGAGTGAAATGTCGAAACTATTTGTGATTCCTGTCAATGTGCTAAAATTCATCAATTACCTTATCCAATACCTACTAGTGTTTCTACCAAACCACTTCAATTAATCTTCTCTGATGTGTGGGGTCCTGCTCCCACTTCTGTTGGTAGACATGAGTATTATGTGAGCTTCATAGATGACTATAGCAAGTTTGTATGGATTTACCTCCTCAAAAAGAGATCCGATGTCTTTCAAGTTTTTCAAAACTTTCAAGCCTTGGTTGTGAAAGTGCGTTATATCGACTAGAGGGGGGTGAATAGGCGATTTTTATGAAAGTCTTCAAAACGTGGAAGTTGTGAAGACAAACAGTAGAGATATGCCTATCACTAAGCAGCGGAAGTTAGATTACACTAGGCAAGCCATGGTCAAGTATTCAATAGAGTGAAAGCACAATGACAAGTAGCTGCAGTGTAATAAGGATCAGGTAGGAAGAAGTTATGAAGCCAAACAAATCATACAGTTACGTTATGAAGACAAAAGATAGAGCAAGCATGCAATGGCTTCACAATGAGTAACAGTAAGTAAAAGGAAGTGAAGATGAAACCAGTGGCTCATTGAAGACAATGATTTGTTGGACCAGTTCCAGTTGCTGTGACAACTGTACGTATGGTTAGGGCGGCTAGGTATTTAAACCAAAGGACACACAGTCCCGAACACCCAGTCCTGAACACGCAGCTCAGGACACCCAATCCTCACTGTATTCCCCTTGAGCTAAGGTCACACAGACCTCGCCCAATCACTCTGGTAAGTCTTCAAGGTAGACTCCCAAACCTTCACAGACTTCGTTCACCGGCAATCCACAATGTCTCTTGGATGCTCAGAACGCGACGCCTAACCGGCTGGAGGATGCACAGTCCTCAAGTGTAATAAGTCTTCAGATCACTCAGACAAGAAGACTTAAGTGATGCCCAATTCTCTCTGGCTCTGGGTGGTTAGGGCTTTTCTCCTCGCTAGGAATTTTCTCTCAAAGGCTTCGAGGTGGGTTGCTCTCAAACCACAAAAGCCGTGCACTGAAATCTGAGCAGCCAACCGTTTATGGTTGTAGGGGGTGGACTATTTATAGCCACTGGGCAACCCGACCTGATTTGTCCGAAATGACCCTGGTGAAGGAAATATGCCCTAGAAGCAATAATAAAGTTATTATTTATTTCCTTATATCATGATAAATTTTTATTATTCATGCTAGAATTGTATTAACCGGAAACATAATACATGTGTGAATACATAGACAAACAGAGTGTCACTAGTATGCCTCTACTAGACTAGCTCGTTAATCAAAGATGGTTATGTTTCCTAACCATGAACAAAGAGTTGTTATTTGATTAACGAGGTCACATCATTAGTTGAATGATCTGATTGACATGACCCATTCCATTAGCTTAGCACCCGATCGTTTAGTATGTTGCCATTGCTTTCTTCATGACTTATACATGTTCCTATAACTATGAGATTATGCAACTCCCGTTTACCGGAGGAACACTTTGGGTACTACCAAACGTCACAATGTAACTGGGTGATTATAAAGGAGTACTACAGGTGTCTCCAATGGTAGATGTTGGGTTGGCATATTTCGAGATTAGGGTTTGTCACTCCGATTGTCGGAGAGGTATCTCTGGGCCCTCTTGGTAATACACATCACATAAAGCCTTGCAAGCATAATAACTAAGATGTTAGTTATGAGATGATGTATTACGGAACGAGTAAAGAGACTTGCCAGTAACGAGATTGAACTAGGTATTGGATACCGACGATCGAATCTTGGGCAAGTAACATACCGATGACAAAGGGAACAACGTATGTTGTTATGCGGTCTGACCGATAAAGATCTTCGTAGAATATGTAGGAGCCAATATGGGCATCCAGGTCCCGCTATTGGTTATTGACTGGAGACATGTCTCGGTCATGTCTACATTGTTCTCGAACCGTAGGGTCCGCACGCTTAACGTTACGATGACAGTTATTATGAGTTTATGCATTTTGATGTACCGAAGGTTGTTCGGAGTCCCGGATGTGATCACGGACATGACGAGGAGTCTCGAAATGGTCGAGGCGTAAAGATTGATATATTGGAAGCCTATGTTTGGACATCGGAAGTGTTCCGGGTGAAATCGGGATTTTACCGGAATACCGGGAGGGTTACCGGAACCCCCCGGGAGGCAAATGGGCCTATTGGGCCTTAGTGGAAAAGTGAAAGGGGCTGCCCACAAGGGCTGCGCGCCTCCCCCCTTTCCCTAGTCCTATTAGGACTAGGAGAAGGGGCCGGCCCCCCTCTTTCTCTCTTCTCTTTGGAGAATCCTATTAGGAATAGGATTGGGGGCCCCTCTCCCTGGCCGGCCGAACCCCTCCCCCTGCTCCTTTATATACGGGGGCAGGGGGCACCCCGTAGACACACAAGTTGATCATTGTTGATCATTCCTTAGCCGTGTGCGGTGCCCCCTGCCACCAAATTCCACCTCGGTCATATCGTTGTAGAGCTTAGGCGAAGCCCTGCGTCGGTAGTACATCAAGTGCTGGGGAACGTAGTAATTTCGAAAATTTTCCTACGCACACGCAAGATCATGGTGATGCATAGCAACGAGGGGGAGAGTATTGTCTACGTACCAACGCAGACCGACTGCGGAAGCGATCTCACAACGTAGAGGAAGTAGTCGTACGTCTTCTTCCCGATCCGACCGATCCAAGCACCGTTACTCTGGCACCTCCGAGTTCTTAGCACACGTTCAGCTCGATGACGATCCTAGGGCTCTGATCCAGCAAAGCATCGAGGAAGAGTTCCGTCAGCACAATGGCGTGGTGACGATCTTGATGTACTACCGACGCAGGGCTTCGCCTAAGCTCTACAACGATATGACCGAGGTGGAATTTGGTGGTAGGGGGCACCGCACACGGCTAAGGAACGATCAACAATGATCAACTTGTGTGTCTATGGGGTGCCCCCTGCCCCCGTACATAAAGGAGCAGGGGGAGGGGGTTCGGCCGGCTAGGGAGAGGGCGCGGGAGGAGTCCTACTCCTACCGGGAGTAGGACTCCCCCCCTCAATCCTATTCCAACTAGGACTCCCAAAGGGGAAAGGAGAGAGAGGGGGTCGGCCCCTTCTCCTAGTCCTAATAGGACTTGGGGAAGGGGGGCGCGCGGCCAGCTATGGGCTGCCCCTTTTCTCTTTTCCACTAAGGCCCAATAGGCCCATCAGCCTCCTGGGGGTTTCCGGTAACCCTCCCGGTATTCCGGTAAAATCCCGATTTCACCCGGAACACTTCCGGTGTCCAAACATAGGCTTCCAATATATCAATCTTTACGTCTCGACCATTTCGAGACTCCTCGTCATGTCCGTGATCACATCCGGGACTCCGAACAACCTTCGGTACATCAAAATGCATAAACTCATAATAATTGTCATCGTAACGTTAAGCGTGCGGACCCTACGGTTCGAGAACAATGTAGACATGACCGAGACATGTCTCCGGTCAATAACCAATAGCAGGACCTGGATGCCCATATTGGCTCCTACATATTCTACGAAGATCTTTATCGGTCAGACCGCATAACAACATACGTTGTTCCCTTTGTCATCGGTATGTTACTTGCCCGAGATTCGATCGTCGGTATCCAATACCTAGTTCAATCTCGTTACTGGCAAGTCTCTTTACTCGTTTCGTAATACATCATCTCATAACTAACATCTTAGTTATTATGCTTGCAAGGCTTATGTGATGTGTATTACCGAGAGGGCCCAGTGATACCTCTCCGACACTCGGAGTGACAAACCCTAATCTCGAAATACGCCAACCCAACATCTACCATTGGAGACACCTGTAGTACTCCTTTATAATCACCCAGTTACGTTGTGACCTTTGGTAGTACCCAAAGTATTCCTCCGGTAAACGGGAGTTGCATAATCTCATAGTTATAGGAACATGTATAAGTCATGAAGAAAGCAATAGCAACATACTAAACGATCGGGTGCTAAGCTAATGGAATGGGTCATGTCAATCAGATCATTCAACTAATGATGTGACCTCATTAATCAAATAACAACTCTTTGTTCATGGTTAGGAAACATAACCATCTTTGATTAACGAGCTAGTCAAGTAGAGGCATACTAGTGACACTCTGTTGGTCTATGTATGTATTATGTTTCCAGTTAATACAATTCTAGCATGAATAATAAACATTTATCATGATATAAGGAAATAAATAATAACTTTATTATTGCCTCTAGGGCATATTTCCTTCAGTCTCCCACTTGCACTAGAGTCAATAATCTAGATTACACAGTAATGATTCTAACACCCATAGAGCCTTGGTGCTGATCATGTTTTGCTTGTGGAAGAGGCTTAGTCAACGGGTCTGCAACATTCAGATCCGTATGTATCTTGCAAATCTCTATGTCTCCCACCTGGACTAAATCCCGGATGGAGTTGAAGCGTCTCTTGATGTGTTTGGTTCTTTTGTGAAATCTGGATTCCTTTGCCAAGGCAATTGCACCAGTATTGTCACAGAAGATTTTCATTGGACCCGATGCACTAGGTATGACACCTAGATCGGATATGAACTCCTTCATCCAGACTCCTTCGTTCGCTGCTTCCGAAGCAGCTATGTACTCCGCTTCACATGTAGATCCCGCTACGACGCTTTGTTTAGAACTGCACCAACTGACAGCTCCACCGTTTAAAGTAAACACGTATCCGGTTTGCGATTTAGAATCGTCCGGATCAGTGTCAAAGCTTGCATCAACGTAACCTCTTACGGTGAGCTCTTTGTCACCTTCATATACGAGAAACATATCCTTAGTCCTTTTTAGGTATTTCAGGATGTTCTTGACCGCTGTCCAGTGATCCACTCCTGGATTACTTTGGTACCTCCCTGCTAAACTTATAGCAAGGCACACATCAGGTCTGGTACACAGCATTGCATACATGATAGAGCCTATGGCTGAAGCATAGGGAACATCTTTCATTTTCTCTCTATCTTCTGCAGTGGTCGGGCATTGAGTCTGACTCAACTTCACACCTTGTAACACAGGCAAGAACCCTTTCTTTGCTTGATCCATTTTGAACTTCTTCAAAATCTTGTCAAGGTATGTGCTTTGTGAAAGTCCAATTAAGCGTCTTGATCTATCTCTATAGATCTTTATGCCTAATATGTAAGCAGCTTCCCCGAGGTCTTTCATCGAAAAACTTTTATTCAAGTATCCCTTTATGCTATCCAGAAATTCTATATCATTTCCAATCAGCAATATGTCATCCACATATAATATCAGAAATGCTACAGAGCTCCCACTCACTTTCTTGTAAATACAGGCTTCTCCAAAAGTCTGTATAAAACCAAATGCTTTGATCACACTATCAAAGCGTTTATTCCAACTCCGAGATGCTTGCACCAGTCCATAAATGGATCGCTGGAGTTTGCACACTTTGTTAGCTCCCTTCGGATCGACAAAACCTTCTGGTTGCATCATATACAACTCTTCTTCCAGAAATCCATTCAGGAATGCAGTTTTGACATCCATTTGCCATATTTCATAATCATAAAATGCGGCAATTGCTAACATGATTCTGACGGACTTAAGCATCGCTACGGGTGAGAAGGTCTCATCGTAGTCAACCCCTTGAACTTGTCGAAAACCTTTTGCGACAAGTCGAGCTTTATAGACAGTAATATTACCATCAGCGTCAGTCTTTTTCTTGAAGATCCATTTATTCTCAATTGCTTGCCGATCATCGGGCAAGTCAACCAAAGTCCATACTTTGTTCTCATACATGGATCCCATCTCGGATTTCATGGCCTCAAGCCACTTTGCGGAATCTGGGCTCACCATTGCTTCTTCATAGTTCGTAGGTTCATCATGATCTAGTAGCATGACTTCCAGAACTGGATTACCGTACCACTCTGGTGCGGATCTCACTCTGGTTGATCTACGTGGTTCAGTAGTATCTTGTCCTGAAGCTTCATGATCATCATCATTAGCTTCCTCACTAATTGGTATAGGTGTCGCAAAAACAGTTTTCTGTGATGTACTATTTTCCAATAAGGGAGCAGGTACAGTTACCTCGTCAAGTTCTACTTTCCTCCCACTCACTTCTTTCGAGAGAAACTCCTTCTCTAGAAATGATCCATTCTTAGCACCGAATGTTTTGCCTTCGGATCTGTGATAGAAGGTATACCCAACAGTTTCCTTTGGGTATCCTATGAAGACACATTTCTCCGCTTTGGGTTCGAGCTTATCAGGTTGAAGCTTTTTCACATAAGCATCGCAGCCCCAAACTTTAAGAAACGACAACTTTGGTTTCTTGCCAAACCATAGTTCATAAGGCGTCGTCTCAACGGATTTTGATGGTGCCCTATTTAACGTGAATGCGGCCGTCTCTAAAGCATAACCCCAAAATGATAGCGGCAAATCAGTAAGAGACATCATAGATCGCACCATATCTAGTAAAGTATGATTACGACGTTCGGACACACCATTACGCTGTGGTGTTCCGGGTGGCGTGAGTTGCGAAACTATTCCACAGTTTTTCAAATGTATACCAAACTCGTAACTCAAATATTCTCCTCCACGATCAGATCGTAGAAACTTTATTTTCTTGTTACGATGATTTTCTACTTCACTCTGAAATTCCTTGAACTTTTCAAATGTTTCAGACTTATGTTTCATTAAGTAGATATACCCATATCTGCTTAAATCATCTGTGAAGGTGAGAAAATAACGATATCCGCCACGAGCCTCAATATTCATCGGACCACATACATCGGTATGTATGATTTCCAATAAATCTGTTGCTCTCTCCATAGTACCGGAGAACGGTGTTTTAGTCATCTTGCCTATGAGGCACGGTTCGCAAGTACCAAGTGATTCATAATCAAGTGGTTCCAAAAGCCCATCAGTATGGAGTTTCTTCATGCGCTTTACACCGATATGACTTAAACGGCAGTGCCACAAATAAGTTGCACTATCATTATCAACTCTGCATCTTTTGGCTTCTACATTATGAATATGTGTATCACTACTATCGAGATTCAATAAGAATAGACCACTCTTCAAAAGTGCATGACCATAAAAGATATTACTCGTATAAATAGAACAACCATTATTCTCTGATTTAAATGAATAACCGTCTCGCATCAAACAAGATCCAGATATAATGTTCATGCTCAACGCTGGCACCAAATAACAATTATTTAGGTCTAATATTAATCCCGAAGGTAGATGTAGAGGTAGCGTGCCGACCGCGATCACATCGACTTTGGAACCGTTTCCCACGCGCATCGTCACCTCATCCTTTGCTAGCGTCCGCTTATTCCGTAGTCCTTGTTTCGAGTTGCAAATATTAGCAACAGAACCAGTATCAAATACCCAGGTGCTACTGAGAGCTCTAGTAAGGTACACATCAATAACATGTATATCACATATACCTTTGTTCACCTTGCCATCCTTCTTATCCGCCAAATACTTGGGGCAGTTCCGCTTCCAGTGACCAGTCTGCTTGCAGTAGAAGCACTCAGTTTCAGGCTTAGGTCCAGACTTGGGTTTCTTCTCCTGAGCAGCAACTTGCTTGCTGTTCTTCTTGAAGTTTCCCTTCTTCTTCCCTTTGCCCTTTTTCTTGAAACTAGTGGTTTTGCTAACCATCAACACTTGATGCTCCTTCTTGATTTCTACCTCCGCAGCTTTCAGCATTGCGAAGAGCTCGGGAATAGTCTTGTTCATCCCTTGCATATTATAGTTCATCACGAAGCTCTTCTAGCTTGGTGGCAGTGATTGGAGAATTCTGTCAATGACGCAATCATCTGGAAGATTAACTCCCATCTGAATCAAGTGATTATTATACCCAGACATTTTGAGTATATGCTCACTGACAGAACTGTTCTCCTCCATCTTGCAGCTATAGAACTTATTGGAGACTTCATATCTCTCAATTCGGGCATTTGCTTGAAATATTAACTTCAACTCCTGGAACATCTCATATGCTCCATGACGTTCAAAACGTCCTTGAAGTCCCGATTCGAAGCCGTAAAGCATGGCACACTGAACTATCGAGTAGTCATCAGCTTTGCTCTACCAGACGTTCATAACATCTGGTGTTGCTCCAGCAGCAGGCCTGGCACCTAGCGGTGCTTCCAGGACGTAATTCTTCTGTGCAGCAATGAGGATAATCCTCAGGTTACGGACCCAGTCCGTGTAATTGCTACCATCATCTTTCAACTTTGCTTTCTCAAGGAACGCATTAAAATTCAACGGAACAACAGCACGAGCCATCTATCTACAATCAACATAACAAGCAAGATACTATCAGGTACTAAGTTCATGATAAGTTTAAGTTCAGTTAATCAAATTACTTAGGAACTCCCACTTAGATAGACATCCCTCTAATCCTCTAAGTGATCACGTGATCCAAATCAACTAAACCATAACCGATCATCACGTGAGATGGAGTAGTTTTCAATGGTGAACATCGTCATGTTGATCATATCTACTATATGATTCACGCTCGACCTTTCGGTCTCTGTGTTCCGAGGCCATATCTGCATATGCTAGGCTCGTCAAGTTTAACCTGAGTATTCTGCGTGTGCAAAACTGGCTTGCACCCGTTGTAGATGGACGTAGAGCTTATCACACCCGATCATCACGTGGTGTCTGGGCACGACGAACTTTGGCAACGGTGCATACTCAGGGAGAACACTTCTTGATAATTTAGTGAGAGATCATCTTATAATGCTACCGTCAATCAAAGCAAGATAAGATGCATAAAAGGATAAACATCACATGCAATCAATATAAGTGATATGATATGGCCATCATCATCTTGTGCTTGTGATCTCCATCTCCGAAGCACCGTCATGATCACCATCGTCACCGGCGCGACACCTTGATCTCCATCGTAGCATCGTTGTTGTCTCACCAATCTTATGTTTCCACGACTATCACTACCGCTTAGTAATAAAGTAAAGCATTACATCGCGATTGCATTGCATACAATAAAGCGACAACCATATGGCTCCTGCCAGTTGCCGATAACTCGGTTACAAAACATGATCATCTCATACAATAAAATCAGCATCATGCCTTGACCATATCACATCACAACATGCCCTGCAAAAACAAGTTAGACGTCCTCTACTTTGTTGTTGCAAGTTTTACGTGGCTGCTACGGGCTTAAGTAAGAACTCATCTCACCTACGCATCAAAACCACAACGATAGTTCGTCAAATAGACTCCGTTTTAACCTTCTCAAGGACCGGGCGTAGTCACACTTGGTTCAACTAAAGTTGGAGAGACAGTCTTCCGCAAGCCATCTGTGTGCATAGCATGTTGAGGGAACCGGTCTCGCGTAAGAGTACGCGTAATGTTGGTCCGGATCGTCTCGTCCAACAATACCGCCGAACCAAAGTATGACATGCTGGTAGGCAGTATGACTTGTATCGCCCACAACTCACTTGTGTTCTACTCGTGCAAATAACATCAAACCATAAAACCTAGGCTCGGATGCCACTGCTGGGGAACGTAGTAATTTCGAAAATTTTCCTACGCACACGCAAGATCATGGTGATGCATAGCAACGAGGGGGAGAGTATTGTCTACGTACCAACGCAGACCGACTGCGGAAGCGATCTCACAACGTAGAGGAAGTAGTCGTACGTCTTCTTCCCGATCCGACCGATCCAAGCACCGTTACTCCGGCACCTCCGAGTTCTTAGCACACGTTCATCTCGATGACGATCCTCGGGCTCCGATCCAGCAAAGTGTCGAGGAAGAGTTCCGTCAGCACAACGGCATGGTGACGATCTTGATGTACTACCGACGTAGGGCTTCGCCTAAGCTCTACAACGATATGACCGAGGTGGAATTTGGTGGCAGGGGGCACCGCACACGGCTAAGGAACGATCAACAATGATCAACTTGTGTGTCTATGGGGTGCCCCCTGCCCCCGTATATAAAGGAGCAGGGGGAGGGGGTTCGGCCGGCTAGGGAGAGGGCGCGGGAGGAGTCCTACTCCTACCGGGAGTAGGACTCCCCCCCTCAATCCTATTCCAACTAGGACTCCCAAAGGGGAAAGGAGAGAGAGGGGGCCGGCCCCTTCTCCTAGTCCTAATAGGACTTGGGGAAGGGGGGCGCGCGGCCAGCTATGGGCTGCCCCTTTTCTCTTTTCCACTAAGGCCCAATAGGCCCATTAGCCTCCCGGGGGTTTCCGGTAACCCTCCCGGTATTCCGGTAAAATCCCGATTTCACCCGGAACACTTCCGGTGTCCAAACATAGGCTTCCAATATATCAATCTTTACGTCTCGACCATTTCGAGACTCCTCGTCATGTCCGTGATCACATCCGGGACTCCGAACAACCTTCGGTACATCAAAATGCATAAACTCATAATAACTGTCATCGTAACGTTAAGCGTGCGGACCCTATGGTTCGAGAACAATGTAGACATGACCGAGACATGTCTCCGGTCAATAACCAATAGCGGGACCTGGATGCCCATATTGGCTCCTACATATTCTACGAAGATCTTTATCGGTCAGACCGCATAACAACATACGTTGTTCCCTTTGTCATCGGTATGTTACTTGCCCGAGATTCGATCGTCGGTATCCAATACCTAGTTCAATCTCGTTACTGGCAAGTCTCTTTACTCGTTCCGTACTACATCATCTCATAACTAACATCTTAGTTATTATGCTTGCAAGGCTTATGTGATGTGTATTACCGAGAGGGCCCAGAGATACCTCTCCGACACTCGGAGTGACAAACCCTAATCTCGAAATACGCCAACCCAACATCTACCATTGGAGACACCTGTAGTACTCCTTTATAGTCACCCGGTTACGTTGTGATGTTTGGTAGTACCCAAAGTATTCCTCCGGTAAACGGGAGTTGCATAATATCATAGTTATAGGAACATGTATAAGTCATGAAGAAAGCAATAGCAACATACTAAACGATCGGGTGCTAAGCTAATGGAATGGGTCATGTCAATCAGATCATTCAACTAATGATGTGACCTCGTTAATCAAATAACAACTCTTTGTTCATGGTTAGGAAACATAACCATCTTTGATTAACGAGCTAGTCAAGTAGAGGCATACTAGTGACACTCTGTTGGTCTATGTATGTATTATGTTTCCGGTTAATACAATTCTAGCATGAATAATAAACATTTATCATGATATAAGGAAATAAATAATAACTTTATTATTGCCTCTAGGGCATATTTCCTTCATCAAGATCGTCACCAAGCCGTCGTGCTGACGGAACTCTTCCTCGACGCTTTGCTGGATCGGAGCCCGAGGATCGTCATCGAGCTGAACGTGTGCTAAGAACTCGGAGGTGCCGGAGTAACGGTGCTTGGATCGGTCGGATCGGGAAGAAGACGTACGACTACTTCCTCTATGTTGTGTCAACGCTTCCGTTGCGATCTACAAGGGTACGTAGATCAGACTCTCCCCCTCGTTGCTATGCATCACCATGATCTTGCGTGTGCGTAGGAAAATTTTCGAAATTACTACGTTCCCCAACACCTGGGTCACTAAGGAACTGACATGTGTTCCAATGGTCAGATTTCGAACTCACACGGCAACTTTACTTGGGCTACAAGCAAAGCTGACTTGTCCGACTCTGGACAAGATTTGCTCTCATAGTCTTCACTCGAAGACATAGGTTTTTTGTTTAGGCATCACTTCAGTCGTTCTGACTGGTTCTCTTGGACCCCACTTAGCAGTATGGTGGTTCCTATGACTCAACACAAATAAAAGAGAACTATGAAAGATCTAAGTCTTCGAGCTCCATAGGCTTCATGTGGTGTCTTCTCTTATCATAGTCTTCAAAGTGAATATCTTCATATACCACCATTGACTTCAATGTCTTCGTACATTTTTAGGGGTCATCTCTGGTAGTAAAACCGAATCAATGAGGGACTTCTACCTGTGTTATCCTGCAATTCTCACAAACACATTAGTCCCTCAACTAGGTTTGTCATCAATACTCCAAAACCAACTAGGGGTGGCACTAGATGCACTTACAATCTCCCCCTTTTTGGTGAGTGATGACAAACTAGTTGAAGTTTTCAACGGGGAATATAGTCTGTGAAATTTTAAAGGATAAGGAATTGTCTTCATAAGTTGCAAGGGCTCCCCCTGAAGATGTGCATATAAGTAATTTGCTTTTTGAATGCAAATGCACATGGCAGGTTGTACTTGTGGAGATCCACTTCAACTTATGATGACAATCCACTATGCATGTAAAAGTATATGAAGATAATGACATGCATAATGGAAAATGGACGTCTGCAGAATGATCTAAGTGCGGAATTTATCGTCGCACATGCGGAATTTATCTTCGCAAAAACAAAGTGGCAAATAAGTAGCAGACGACCATCGAGTTTAAGTGTTACAACTCAAAGAACCAAATGTAGCAAAACGAGAGTTGTAAGAACGAAGCAAAATATAAGGCACCCGCCCATATTGACCCGCTTGAAGACTATCAACATCATATGCTTCTCCCCCTTTTGTCAGTAAGGACCAAAAAGGTTTGAAGACATAGAGTTTTGTACTCGTTCCCATGAGCAGCAGGGTCGTTGGAGGTGTTTGGCGGTGCTGAAGAGCTTGGTGCAGATTCGACGCATGCTGAAGGAGGTGGCGGTGATGTAGCATCGTCTTCTTCCTCGATAATCCTTGCAGTCACTGTGGCAGCAGATGAAGAGAACTCTGAGTCTTCAAGTGATGGAGTTCCTCGCAGCACAGACCTTCTGGGAGGTATGGAGTCAAACTTGAATCGCTCTTTCAAGCCATCCTCTTGAAGATCAGCTTCAGAACACATCATTGTGAGTCCTTTCCAGGTGTGGCGACAGGTTTCATGTGCAACGAATGCATTCTTGGTGGCAAGATTTCGGATGCGATTTACATCCACCAAGAGGCTTTTCATCTGTCTTTTCAGCCAGTCATGATGCCTATCCTGCTTTTGATGAAGGGCCACAAGAAGCTCTCGGTCAATAAGAGCACGAGCTCGCTTCTTGGGTCTTGGAGCAGCTATGCTGTTAGTGGCTTCAGTGGAAGCAGGGTGTGGTGCACGTGTAGTGCCAGCCAGCGGATACACCCGAGAGATAGCTTCAACACCTTCAACGTTTTGAGTGAAGCTATGGTGTTCTACATTCTGAAGACTCAAAGGTTGCTTGGCAGGCTCAGGATATATGGCCTCAGCAGAGGTATCCACATCTGGCAAGAAGATCCGATGGTTGCGGGCTGAGGGCTGATACAAGATTGCAGAGTGAAGTTTGATCAGCCTCATTACCCAATGGGCATAGAACTTCAAGCCAAACAAATCTGAGCCTGATGCAGCAAGTTGGCGTATGAAGAAGTCCTGTGCATTGAAGCATTTGCCATGAAGGATATAAAATATCAGAGTCTTCATTGCACCCTCGATCTTGGCATTTGGAGAGTGCCCTTTGATAGGCCAGAGAGTCCGCCTTATGATGTGATAGATGGTTCTGGGCAGGTACTCAAGGTCTTCAACAAAGAACTCTATGGGATCAGGAGCATGGTGGGGCAATGGCTTCATCATGGAGAGCATCTGACTCATATTCGGTTCAGGCCTCTGGAATATGCTCTCAAGAGCTTCAGTGTGTAGTTGACAGCCTTCCTCGAAGAATTCGCCAGGAGTGGGCAGGCCGGTGAGCTTAATGATATCAAATGCATTGGCTTCGTGATGAACATTGCCGGTCATCCACTCCAGGACCCAAGTCTTCGGATCTCTGTTGTATCCTTTGATGTGGAGGGTGGCATAGAATTGTAGCAGAAACTCTTCATTCTAGTGCTCTTCATCAGTCACAAACTGCAGCAGACCCACTTGCTTGAAGCAATCCAACGCTTCTTCCAGACAGGGCAGACCAGCAATAGCTTCAACATCAAGGCGCTTGTGCGGGAAGATGCGACCTTGGTTGTACAGGATGCATGAATAGTAGCTGCGCTGAGGATAGCTCCAGAACCTATCTGATGAAATCCTTTCCCTTGAATAGGGGTTCTTGGAGCTATTGAAGAACGTATTATCTGCCCTGAAGCTAGTGATGTTAAAGGAGCCAGGAGCTGATGCAGGACCTGGGAACCTTGGCAGTCTTGGGACTGGCTTCTGGACCTGAGGCCTGTGCTCAACATGGTAATCAAATTGGGGACCGGCAGCAGACTCAAGAACAGAAGTATCAGGGTCAGTGGCTTCACTGTCTTCTGATGCTTTCGGTGGGGAGGGCTCCACATTAGCTTCAATGTTAGTTGTGGCAGCCTCAATATTTTCAGCCTCCACTTGACTAGCTGGAGGGTCAGGCACAGGCACGTTCTCCTGGAGAACTGCTTCTTGGTGGAGCGGGGGAGTGGGATCTTGTGGTGCTTCTTCATCTTCTTCGGCTGATGCAGCCGGAATGTCATCAGCAGAGTCTTGAGGTCTTGGACCTTTGCGAAGCCTGCGAAATGCAGACGACGCCTATGGAGTTGGAGTGGGCTGGACCTCAGATTCTTCTTCCACTTGTGGGCGATCCGCCCATGACGCATCCTGTGCAATTGGCATCAGAGGACGACCAATGCTGATGAGTTCACTGTTTTCACGCGGAGGAATGACTGCATCATCTTGTACATTGTCATGATGACCAATGTCTTCAGTAGCGATGGGGTCGGCTGCTGGAATGTCTTCAGCGTCAGGAGCCTCTATGGGAGCAGGCTCATGAACTGTCAGTTGACGTTCTGTGTCAGGATAGACTACAGAAAGGGGTTCAACCATCAAGGGCTATGTTGGAGCAGCCCGAGCTTTCTTGATCTTTCGCTTTTTCTAGGTGGGGCAGAAGGAGAGGCTTCAGAGTGTTTCCTCTTTCTGGCTTCAGCCTCTGCATTTCGTGTCTTCTTGAGCTCTGAAGCGGTTGACCGGCTCTTTGTCTTCGAGCCAGTCATTGCAGTTGGGAAGACAATCGGAACTGCTTCCTGCCTTGGTGCATCTGGTTCAGCTGTAGCAAGCTTCTTCTTCTTCTTCGCGGCCATCCTGGGGTCGATGCCAGGACGCCCAAGTGCCTTGCACTTCTCAGCCTCATTGTAGGCTTGCACACATCTATCAGCCAGAGTCTTCATCCACTCACGCGAACCCTGAGCTTCTGCACGCTTCTTCAGAAAGTTTTCCTTTAGCTCGTGCAGCATGATCTTGAAGTTCTTCACTTCTTGCACGCTGAGCTTGGCCATATGCTTTTTGAACTGAGCCTTTTCAAAATCAATTTTCTGCTTCAGTTCAACAATGCACTGGGCAATTGCAAGTTCTGAAGCAATAGCGCCTTGGAAGGCGACGCTGAGGCCAATGGGCAGCTGCAGATCTTCAAAGCTGATGTTTGGTGTGGCAAACCACTCGTCAATGAAGTTGTGGATGATGACGACATCAAAGAGAGGCAGATTGTTGAAGATTTCTGCTTCTTCTTTGCTCTTGATGAGCTGCTCAAGAGCGTCATCTCCAAGATCTTCATCACTTGACAGATCAATGGTTTCACTGCGCAAAATGGCAGCAGCTGTGAGCTCTTTGCCGGTGTGTGGCTGAGGCATCTTGGCCTTCTAGGGCTTCGAGACGCGTGATAAGTCTTCAGACTGCACACTGTCTTCAGGAGGTGCAGTTGCCAATGGCTTCGCCCTTGATATTTTGGGTGAAGGGGCCGGCTTTGAAGCTTTTGGCTTCTTCGACTGCTTTGGCTTCGGTACAGCAGGCGCTTCATCAGACTCAGAGTCAGCTGGAGGGTCATTCACGGCAGTCCCTTGAACTAAGATGCGGGTGATGAGGCCCTCAAGGTTGGCATATGGACCGATGACATTCGGTTCTGCCTCGCGTGTGCCATCTGCCCTTGGTGCGGAGGGACCAGGGTTAAAGTCTAACCCCAACTTCTTCTTGTTCTGCTTCGCTGAGTTCTGGGCAAACTGGAAGTTGCGCTTGAACAGATTATCGTCACGACACCAGAGTAGTGACGACGGATGTGCTTCAGCAGGCTGTGGTCCACGGACCATGCATGGGTAGAAGCCTTGAGCAATGGCTTCATCTCTGGTCCTGGGTATGAGGTTTTTGTATAGGATGTCTCCCCACGGTCTCTTGATGGCGTTTTTCTCAGCATACTCCTGGGTGACGAAGCGGTATTGGAACCATTGTTCTGCCCAATAGCGTCGAATCCATTGGATTCGGGTCTTGCGCTAACCATAATTCTCTTCAGGATCTGTTTTATACATTTCTGCCAGTTCATCAGGTAGATCTTTGGATGTTCCGCCACGACGCTGTCTGCCCCCCTTCCTTGCTGCTGTCTCTGAAGCCATAAACCTTAACTTGGAAGGCTTCAAGACGTTCAAAGGCTTCAAAGTCTTTCTTTTGCTGGACCAACAGGAAATGGCTTCAGGAGAATTAATGTGATGCTGTAAGAATTCTGCAAATGAATGCAGACTATGAGAACCAAAGGATTCTCCCACGGACATGTACCTGTGACAGCATTAAGGTGCAAGGGAAGGGGAAGAGGTCATATGCATTCTCAGAAGATTTTGAAGATTAATCAGTTTAGAAGACATTGACCTCATCGTGCGAAGACATTCACTCATAGATAAGAAGTTGGTTCCAGATTTGTACGAACCACAGATCAGTACAAGTGAGGAATCTAACTACTTCATGAAGCACAAGTGAATATACTAGGCATGTTATGAGATGCAGATTGAGAGAGATCTAACTTGTGTGAATAGAAACTTCTTATGGTAGAAAGTGACAGAACCATAGGATCAAAAGGGGTTGTAAAAACAAGTTTTATTTACCACACTTGGAACTGCTAGACGGAGTGGGAGATGAGGCCGAGCAATTCAATCTTCCGTGCCCTAGCTTGGCGACGGAAGACACCTACGGCGACGGCGGAGAGGATGATGTCCGCGATCGGCGTGAAGACGGCGTCGGAGAGGTTGCGGCAGCGAAGCGCTTCGTCGCCGGCGTTGTCGAGGGCTAGCAGTGGTGCTAGGGTTCGTGCGAGGGAGGAAGAAGGAGATAATGACCGCGGTGAGTGTGTATTTATAGTTACAGGGGTGGCACTGCGCTATTACACAGGTGCCCCTGGCGATTCGCATCTAAACAACACGTGGCCATCATGCGGAATCTCGGGGGTAGTTCCACATCCCACGCACGCCTGGATTGTCGGGTGGTCGTTCCTACTTCTCCGGATTTCTTGTGGATGAATGAGCATTGAAAACGGTTTTAAAGGTTGTCTCTGTGTCTTCTGCTGACAAGGACGCAGAGAAGACATTCGACAGTTTCGATAGAATGCATATGACTTGGAGAGATAGAATTTGAGATAGAAAGCATAGAGAGATTAGGGTCCGATCACATTCACTTAGTTCAAAAGATTCAAAACAAGAAGACATAGCTATAAGTGAATGTTGTAGAGGACAGAACACTAGTATATATATATATATATATATATATATATATATATATATAATCCACGTAGTGAAGATAATCATGAAGACATGTTGAGATTGAAGCCAAACCAAATGTGAAGACATTGCAAGGTAACGCCATGAGTAAACACTTCAAAATAGAACGTTTGGTGGTGGCGTTACCCACCGTATAGGAAGTATTAGACCCAGACACGGCGCACAATTATCGTGGCGCTCCGAAATCAATTTCCACATTAATGTATTCACACTTAGAATGTATGTCTTCATTGATTGAAGATATACGTTACTTCGTGTGTTGCACATCTAAGTCATCAATATGCATAAGTGTTAGGATGTGTGCCTGATCACAGGACATTTGAGGATTCCAAGATGTTTAGCTCACACCGTAACTTGCAAAATCTCTTCTCATCCAAGGGCTTGGTGAAGATATCTGCCAATTGCTCTTCAGTTTTGACGTGTATGATATCAATATCTTCCTTCACAACATGATCTCTGAGAAAGTGATGACGAATTTCTATGTGCTTTGTCTTCGAGTGCTGAACTGGGTTGTTGGCAATCTTGATGGCGCTTTCGTTGTCGCAGTAAAGTGGCACTTGTTTCAGATGAACGCCATAGTCCTTGAGAGTTTGCTTCATCCACAGAAGCTGAGCGCAGCAAGATCCAGCAGCAATGTATTCAGATTCAGCAGTGGAGAGGGATACACAGTTCTGCTTCTTTGAAGATCAACATACAAGTGATCATCCCAGAAAGTGACATGTGCCTGATGTAGACTTCCGATCAACCTTGTCACCAGCATAATCAGCATCCGAGAATCCAACCAGATCAAACTCTGAGCCCTTTGGATACCATAACCCTAGAGTTGGGGTGTGAGCCAAATATCGAAGAATTCGCTTCACAGCTAAGTGATGTGACTCCTTTGGTGCCACTTGAAATCGAGCACACATGCAAACACTAAGCATAATATCTGGCCTAGATGCACATAAATAAAGCAAAGAACCAATCATGGAGCGGTATACCTTTTGATCGAACTCTTTACCATTGTCGTCAGGACCCAGATGATGTTTGGCTGGCATTGGTGTTGTGAAGCCTTTGCAGTCTTGCATACCGAACTTTTTCAGGCAATCTTTGAGATACTTCTCTTGAGATATGAAGATGCCATTGCGTTGTTGCCGTATTTCAAGACCGAGGAAGAACTTCAGCTCCCCCATCATAGACATCTGATATTGCTCTTGCATCATATATCCAAACTCCTCACTGTACTTCTGATTGGTGCAGCCGAAGATAATGTCATCCACATATATTTGGCACACAAACAGTTCACCATCATATGTCTTCGTGAAGAGAGTGGTATCTAGGGAACCAGGTATGAAGCCTTTGCTCTTCAGGAAGTATTTGAGTGTGTCATACCAGGCCCGAGGGGCTTGTTTGAGGCCATACAGTGCCTTATTGAGTTTGTATACCATGTCAGGATGTTTTGGATCTTCAAACCCAGGTGGTTGTGCAACATACACTTCTTCTTCAATCTTGCCATTGAGAAAGGCACTCTTCACATCCATTTGATATAAAAGTATGTTATGATGATTTGCATAGGCCAGCAGTATACGTATGGCTTCAAGTCTAGCCACAGGAGCAAATGTTTCATCGAAGTCAATGCCTTCCACTTGAGTATATCCTTGAGCAACCAGGCGAGCTTTGTTTCTGACGATTTGACCATGCTCATCTTGCTTGTTGCGGTATATCCATTTGTGCCTATTATGTTATGCTTCCATGGATCAGGACGCTTAACCAGTTCCCATACATTGTTCAGCTCAAACTGTTGAAGCTCTTCTTGCATTGCTTGAATCCATTCAGGTTCCATAAAGGCTTCTTCAACTTTCTTGGGTTCTGAAATTGAGACGAATGCGAAGTGCCCATAGAAATTTGCCAGTTGAGTTGCCCTTGAATGAGTGAGTGGACCAGGTGCATTGATGCTGTCAATTATTCTGTCAATCTGCACTTCATTGGCAACACGAGGATGTATAGGGCGAAGACTTTGCTCTTGCTGATCTGTGTTGTCGTTGGGAGGAATGTCTTCAGGCTGAGCATTGTCTTCGTGTGGATCAGGTGTTGAGATGACAAGTTCTTCTTCAGGATGAGCTTCAGAAGGTATAATCTCTCCAGTTCCCATAAGCTTGATTGATTCACTAGCTGGAACTTCATCTAGCACATTTGGCAGTTGCTCTCTTTGTGAACCATTGGTCTCATCGAACCGCACATCCACTGTTTCAACCACTTTGTAGTGAAAGAGATTGAAGACTCTGTAGGAGTGCGAATCCTTTCCATATCCAAGCATAAAACCCTCATGTGCTTTTGGTGCAAACTTTGAGGTGTGGTGTGGGTCCTTGATCCAGCATCTTGCGCCAAATACTCTGAAGTAACTGACATTTGGCTTCTTGCCAGTTAGGAGTTCATAAGATGTCTTGTTCGGAAGCTTGTGAAGATAAACGTGGTTGATTGTATGGCATGCAGTGTCAATGGCTTCAGGCCAGAATTTTCTTGGAGTCTTGTATTCATCTAGCATCGTTCTGGCCATCTCAATGAGTGTTCTGTTCTTGCGTTCGACGACGCCATTCTGCTGTGGCGTGTACGGAGCTGAGAATTCATGTGTGATGCCCAAAGTATCAAGATATGTATCAAGGCCAGTGTTCTTGAATTCAGTGCCATTGTCACTTCTGATGTGCTTTATCTTGGCGCCATAATTGTTCATAGCTCGATTGGCGAAGCGTCTGAAGACATCCTGCACTTCAGTCTTGTAAAGGATTATGTGCACCCAAGTATATCTAGAGTAATCATCAACAATGACAAAGCCATAGAGGCAAGCAGTAGTGGAAAAAGTTGAGTAGTGAGTGGGACCAAAAAGATCCATGTGAAGCAGTTCGAAGGGTCGAGTAGTGGTCATGATTGTCTTCGAGGGATGTTTTGCCCTCGTCATCTTCCCTGCTTCACAGGCACCGCATAAGTGATCTTTCTTGAACTTGACGCCCTCGATGCCTATGACATGCTTCTTCTTTGCAAGGGTGTGGAGGTTCCTCATGCCAGCATGTCCAAGCCTCCGATGCCAAAGCCAGCATTCTGAAGCCTTTGCCAGAAGGCATACTGCAAGTTGTGGCCCTGCTGAGAAATCTACCACATACAAATCATCTTTCCGATACCCTTCAAACACTAGAGACTTGTCAGATTCCATTAGTACCAGGCAACGATATTTTCCAAATATTACGACCATGTTCAAATCGCAAAGCATTGAGACAGACATTAAGTTGAAGCCAAGGGATTCAACAAGCATGACTTTATCCATGTGTTGATCCTTTGAGATTGCAACTCTACCTAGACCCAATACCTTACTTTTACCAGTGTCAGCAAATGTGATGTGGCTCTTGTCGGATGGACGTAAGGTTGAGTCCATAAGAAGGCTTCTTTTGCCAGTCATGTGACTTGTACACCCACTGTCAATAATCCATTCTGAAGACGTTGGTGTCGTACCCTACAGTGCAGTTAGGGGGATAGGCTTCACGAAGAGAATTGTGAAGCAAAAACATTTGACGAACCAGTGGGTTATGAAAACTTAGATCCAGATTAGGACTAATAGGGAGAGTAGCATGCGATTCAGGAACGAAATACATAGTGATGCCATTCGGGCATTTGATCTTGCGCCCTGCAAGATTTTTAAGGTCCCCAGCAATAGCGTCAGAAGATTTTGGTTTTCTGCTGGAGACCCTTCCCTGCAAAAGAGAGTTAAGCTTTCTTAGCCACCCACATCTTCAAGGGTGGCTTAGAAGCAATAAGTCTAAGTGCAGCATCTGAGAATTTTGGCTTTGGAGCCCTAGCAAACAGTCTAGCAGGCGGACAATAGTACTCATATGAATAGGCAGAATAGTTCTTGGTCATATGAACATGGTGGTTTGATGAACCGCTCTCATATTCATATGCCTGAGTTCGGTTTCCCTGCAAAACATTTTCATTAGTGCGACTCAGGTGAGTCCTCTGTCTGTATGAAGAGTTTGGACCGTATGAAGCCTTTGGTCTGAGGTTTGTCTTCTTCATGTGAGGAGTCATGAAGACATTCACAGGAAGATTTTCCAGAAACCTTTTCGGAACCCAGATCTTCTTCATAGGCGGTCCATTCCTGCCGTTAGTACCAATGTACCTGGCAAACACTTCACCATTCTGATTCTTAAACAGTACATAGTTTGCATCAAAGGATTCATCAATGATAATGGGGTTAGCACAAGTGAATCCAGATAAATTGGATGGATCTGCTGTAGGTTCCTTTGCAGCAACCCACTTGGTTTTGGGGTACTGCTCAGGTTTCCAGTAAGAGGCATCTGCATTCATTTTCCTTACGAACCCAACACCCTCTTTCCTAGGATTTCGGTTCAGAATCTGCTTCTTGAGGACATCACATAATGCCTGATGCCCTTTAAGACTTTTGTACATCCCTATTTCAAGCAATGTCTTCAACCTAGCATTCTTATCAGCAATAGCAGTGGTATCCTCAGCAGAGGGGTTAGTTACCACATCAACAGTTGAAGATATTGCAACAGCAGTAGCAGTAGAACATTCAGCAACAGAAGCAACATTATCACGCTCAATGCATTTAAGACATGGTGGTTCAAATCCTTCCTGAGCGGAACTGATCTGTTCGGTGCGAAGTGACTCGTTTTCCTTTGAAGATCTTCATGAGCTGCTCTCAATTTCTCAAGATCTTGCTTCCTTTGAAGATAATCATAGGAAAGCTTTTCATGAGTTGTTGAGAGAGTATCATGACGATCTTCAAGTTCCTGATACTTAACGTGAAGATTTTTTATGTCTTCAATTAAGGATTCAGATCGAGTCATTTCAGCACCCAACAGATCATCGCTTCTGTCTAACAGTTTTTGAATATGTTCCATGGCTTTCTGTTGTTCAGTTGCAATTTTAGCAAGTGTTTTGTAGCTGGGTTTTGAATCACAATCAGAGTCATCGTCACTAGATGTTTGATAGTGAGTAGTGCGTGTGTTTACCTTGGCACCGCGTGCCATGAAGCAGTAGGTAGGATCGGAGCAGTCCTTGTCATTTGCATCGGTGTCGGTGATGGAGTCATTGTCTTCAGTGTTGAAGATGGACTTGGCAACGTATGTTGTAGCCAGACTTGCAATGCCAGAATCAGACTCCTCCTCAGACTCCACCTCTGCCTCCTTAGAAGCGGACTCCTCCTCTGAATCCATTTCCTTGCCAACAAACGCACGTGCCTTGCCAGATGAGCTCTTCTTGTGTGATGAAGACTTTGAGGAAGACTTGGAAGAAGACTTTGAGTATTTCTTCTTCTTCTTGTCGTCAGAGTCATATTTCTTGCTCTTCTTCTTCTTTCTGTTCTCATTGTCCCACTGTGGACACTCAGAGATGAAGTGTCCAGTTTTCTTGCACTTGTGGCATGTTTTCTTCTTGTAGTCATGAGCAGAAGCTTCATCATTCCTTGAGCTTGATCATGAAGACTTTCTGAAGCCTTTCTTCTTGGTGAATCTTTGGAACTTCTTCACAAGCATTGCAAGTTCCCTTCCAATGTCTTCAGGATCATCAGAACTGCTGTCAGATTCTTCTTCAGATGAGGAAACAGCTTTTGCCTTCAGGGCACGAGTTCGCCCGTAGTTTGGACCATAGATATCTCTTTTCTCAGAAAGCTGAAACTCATGTGTGTTGAGTCTCTCGAGTATGTCAGACGGATCGAGTGTCTTGAAATCAGGACGTTCTTGAATCATCAGGGCTAGGATGTCAAACGAACTATCAAGTGATCTCAGCAGCATCTTGATGATTTCATGTTTGGTGATCTCAGTGGCGCCGAGGGCTTGAAGCTCATTTGTGATGTCAGTAAGTCGGTCAAATGTGTGCTTGACATTCTCATTGTCATTTCGCTTGAAGCGGTTGAAGAGGTTGCGAAGAACACTGATTCTCTGATCTCTCTGGGTTGAGATGCCTTCATTGACCTTGGAGAGCCAGTCCCAAACCAGCTTGGATGTCTTCAAAGCACTCACACGGCCATACTGTCCTTTGGTCAGATGACCACAGATGATATTCTTGGCAGTAGAGTCTAGTTGAGTGAACTTCTTGACATCAGCAGCAGTGACACCTTCTCCAGCCTTGGGAACGCCGTTCTCGACGACATACCATAAATCGACGTCAATGGCTTCAAGATGCATGCGCATCTTATTCTTCCAGTAGGGATATTCAGTTCCATCAAAGACGGGGCACGCAGCGGAGACTTTGATTATCCCTGCAGTCGACATAGCTAAAACTCCAGGTGGTTAAACCGAATCACATAGAACAAGGGAGCACCTTGCTCTGATACCAATTGAAAGTGCGTTATATCGACTAGAGGGGGGGTGAATAGGCGATTTTTATGAAAGTCTTCAAAACGTGGAAGTTGTGAAGACAAACAGTAGAGATATGCCTATCACTAAGCAGCGGAAGTTAGATTACACTAGGCAAGCCATGGTCAAGTATTCAATAGAGTGAAAGCACAATGACAAGTAGCTGCAGTGTAATAAGGATCAGGTAGGAAGAAGTCATGAAGCCAAACAAATCATACAGTTACGTTGTGAAGACAAAAGATAGAGCAAGCATGCAATGGCTTCACAATGAGTAACAGTAAGTAAAAGGAAGTGAAGATGAAACCAGTGGCTCGTTGAAGACAATAATTTGTTGGACCAGTTCCAGTTGCTGTGACAACTGTACGTCTGGTTAGGGCGGCTAGGTATTTAAACCAAAGGACACACAGTCCCGGACACCCAGTCCTGAACACGCAGCTCAGGACACCCAGTCCTCACCGTATTCCCCTTGAGCTAAGGTCACACAGACCTCGCCCAATCACTCTGGTAAGTCTTCAAGGTAGACTCCCAAACCTTCACAGACTTCGTTCACCGGCAATCCACAATGTCTCTTGGATGCTCAGACCACGACGCCTAACCGGCTGGAGGATGCACAGTCCTCAAGTGTAATAAGTCTTCAGATCACTCAGACAAGAAGACTTAAGTGATGCCCGATTCTCTCTGGCTCTGGGTGGTTAGGGCTTTTCTCCTCGCTAGGAATTTTCTCTCAAAGGCTTCGAGGTGGGTTGCTCTCAAACGACAAAAGTCGTGCACTAAAATCTGAGCAGCCAACCGTTTATGGTTGTAGGGGGTGGACTATTTATAGCCACTGGGCAACCCGACCTGATTTGTCCGAAATGACCCTGGGTCACTAAGGAACTGACACGTGTTCCAACGTTCAGATTTCGAACTCACACGGCAACTTTACTTGGGCTACAAGTAAAGCTGACTTGTCCGACTCTGGACAAGATTTGCTCTCATAGTCTTCACTCGAAGACATAGGTTTTTTGTTTAGGCATCACTTCAGTCGTTCTGACTGGTTCTCTTGGACCCCACTTAGCAGTACGGTGGTTCCTATGACTCAACACAAATAAAAGAGAACTACGAAAGATCTAAGTCTTCAAGCTCCATAGGCTTCATGTGGTGTCTTCTCTTGTCATAGTCTTCAAAGTGAATATCTTCATATACCACCATTGACTTCAATGTCTTCGTACATTTTTAGGGGTCATCTCTGGTAGTAAAACCGAATCAATGAGGGACTTCTACCTGTGTTATCCTACAATTCTCACAAACACATTAGTCCCTCAACTAGGTTTGTCGTCAATACTCAAAAACCAACTAGGGGTGGCACTAGATGTACTTACAGGTTGAACGAAAATTTGATAGCAAAATTATTGCAGTCCAATCGGACTGGGGGGAGTATGAAAAACTAAACTCCCTCTTCCAAACACTTGGCATATCACACCATGTATCATGCCCTCATGCCCATCAATAGAATGGCTTTGCTGAACGAAAGCACAGACACATAGTTGAGGTCGGGCTAGCTCTCCTGGCAGGGGCCTCCATGCCCCTCAAGTTTTGGGATGAGGCTTTTCTTACCGTTGTTCACATCATTAATATGCTCCCTAGTCGAGTCATCAACAATGAAACTCCCGTAGAAAGACTTCTTCACACAAAAACAGACTATAATTCTCTTCGCGTGTTTGGGTGTGCTTGTTGGCCCAATCTTCGCCCATACAATAAAAGAAAACTCATGCTTCACTCAAAGCAATGTGCTTTTCTAGGGTATAGCCCTCAACACAAAGGTGTCAAGTGTTTAGATATATCCACTGGCCATGTCTATATATCTCGTGACGTCGTTTTTGACGAAACAAAATTTCCATTCGCCACCTTACATCCAAACGTCGGTGCTCGCCTCCGAGAAGAAATTCTTCTCCTGCCCACTCATCCCACCACTATTGATCAAGGAGGTCCGAATTATGATGATCAACTGTTGACTAATCCTGCTACTAATGGTGTGCATGAGCTTTCTGATGATGTTACATGAGATAACAGCGAAAACAACGAAGAAATCAGTGAAAAAACGCGTCGGCAACTCAATATCACATGTGTCCGCATCCAGGAGGCAAATCCTCCTCGGGATTGGCTCTGCAGCAGTAGTTCAGTCGATCCCCCTCGGGATCCGCGCCAGCAGACGCGCCAGCGACAACGCCAGCCGACCATGCTGCTGTCCCCAGCCCAGCGCGCGCCACGGGTCACGCCTCAACTGGTGTCGGGACGGCGCGCGATTCCGTGACCAGCCGGTCACGTACAAGCGGCGCGACCCGACTCGCCAGTCTGACATGGGGCCCGGGGCCTGCTACGGGATCTGGCACGGACTCCTGCACGCCCACGCGCGCGTCCACGCGCCTGACTGGCGACCGACTCGAGGTGGATACGCCATCATCCACCAATGATGAGGCCCCGGGATCTTCTGCACCAACTGAAGATGCCGCACCTGATCAAACTGCCACAGAAGATCCAGCGGGAGCAGATTCTGCTACAGGAGCTTCTGCTTCAGGATTCTCTGTGGCTGGGGTCCCGCTGCTGCACCGTCACGACGTACACGACTATAACATGGGGTAATACTGTAGGGGAACGTAGTAATTTCAAAAAAATTCCTACGCACACGCAAGATCATGGTGATGCATAGCAACGAGAGGGGAGAGTGTTGTCTACGTACCAACACAAACCGACTGCGGAAGCGATCACACAACATAGAGGAAGTAGTCGTACGTCTTCCCGATCCGACCGATCCAAGCACCGTTACTCCGGCACCTCCGAGTTCTTAGCACACGTTCAGCTCGATGACGATCCTCGGGCTCCGATCCAGCAAAGCGTCGAGGAAGAGTTCCGTCAGCACGACGGCGTGGTGACGATCAATTTGGTGGCAGGGGGCACCGCACACGGCTAAGGAACGATCTCACGGATCAACTTGTGTGTCTAGAGGTGCCCCCTGCCCCCGTATATAAAGGTTTCAAGGGGAGGGGCTGGCCGGCCAAGGTGGGAGGCGCAGGAGAAGTCCTACTCCTACCGGGAGTAGGACTCCCCCCTCCAATCCTAGTCCAACTAGGTTTCCTCAAGTGGGAAAGAGAGAGGGGGTGGCCGGCCACCTTCCCTAGTCCTAATAGGACTAGGGGAAGGGGGGAGGCACGCAGCCCATGGGGCAGCCCTTTCACCTTTCCACTAAGGCCCATGTTGGCCCATTTGGCTCCCGGGGGGGTTCCGGTAACCCTCCCGGTAATCCGGTAAAATCCCGATTTCACCCGGAACACTTCCGATGTCCAAACATAGGCTTCCAATATATCAATCTTTATGTCTCGGCCATTTCGAGACTCCTCGTCATGTCCGTGATCACATCCGGGACTCCGAACAACCTTCGGTACATCAAAATGCATAAACTCATAATAACTGTCATCGTAACGTTAAGCGTGCGGACCCTACGGTTCGAGAACAATGTAGACATGACCGAGACACGTCTCCGGTCAATAACCAATAGCGGGACCTGGATGCCCATATTGGCTCCTACATATTCTACGAAGATCTTTATCGGTCAGACCGCATAACAACATACGTTGTTCCCTTTGTCATCGGTATGTTACTTGCCCGAGATTCGATCGTCGGTATCCAATACCTAGTTCAATCTCGTTACTGGCAAGTCTCTTTACTCGTTCCGTAATACATCATCTCACAACTAACATCTTAGTTATAATGCTTGCAAGGCTTATGTGATGTGTATTACCGAGAGGGCCCAGAGATACCTCTCCGACACTCGGAGTGACAAACCCTAATCTCGAAATACGCCAACCCAACATCTACCATTGGAGACACCTGTAGTACTCCTTTATAATCACCCAGTTACGTTGTGATGTTTGGTAGTACCCAAAGTGTTCCTCCGGTAAACGGGAGTTGCATAATCTCATAGTTATAGGAACATGTATAAGTCATGAAGAAAGCAATAGCAACATACTAAACGATCGGGTGCTAAGCTAATGGAATGGGTCATGTCAATTAGATCATTCAACTAATGATGTGACCTCGTTAATCAAATAACAACTCTTTGTTTATGGTTAGGAAACATAACCATCTTTGATTAACGAGCTAGTCAAGTAGAGGCATACTAGTGACACTCTGTTTGTCTATGTATTCACACATGTATTATGTTTCCGATTAATACAATTCTAGCATGAATAATAAACATTTATCATGATATAAGGAAATAAATAATAACTTTATTATTGCCTCTAGGGCATATTTCCTTCAGTCTCCCACTTGCACTAGAGTCAATAATCTAGATTACACAGTAATGATTCTAACACCCATGGAGCCTTGGTGCTGATCATGTTTTGCTCGTGGAAGAGGCTTAGTCAATGGGTCTGCAACATTCAGATCCGTATGTATCTTGCAAATCTCTATGTCTCCCACCTGGACTAGATCCCGGATGGAATTGAAGCGTCTCTTGATGTGCTTGGTCCTCTTGTGAAATCTGGATTCCTTTGCCAAGGCAATTGCACCAGTATTGTCACAAAAGATTTTCATTGGACCCGATGCACTAGGTATGACACCTAGATCGGATATGAACTCCTTCATCCAGACTCCTTCGTTCGCTGCTTCCGAAGCAGCTATGTACTCCGCTTCACATGTAGATCCCGCTACGACGCTTTGTTTAGAACTGCACCAACTGACAGCTCCACCATTTAAAGTAAACACGTATCCGGTTTGCGATTTAGAATCGTCCGGATCAGTGTCAAAGCTTGCATCAACGTAACCTCTTACGGTGAGCTCTTTGTCACCTCCATATACGAGAAACATATCCTTAGTCCTTTTCAGGTATTTCAGGATGTTCTTGACCGCTGTCCAGTGATCCACTCCTGGATTACTTTGGTACCTCCCTGCTAAACTTATAGCAAGGCACACATCAGGTCTGGTACACAGCATTGCATACATGATAGAGCCTATGGCTGAAGCATAGGGAACATCTTTCATTTTCTCTCTATCTTCTGCAATGGTCGGGCATTGAGTCTGACTCAACTTCACACCTTGTAACACAGGCAAGAACCCTTTCTTTGCTTGATCCATTTTGAACTTCTTCAAAATCTTGTCAAGGTATGTGCTTTGTGAAAGTCCAATTAAGCGTCTTGATCTATCTCTATAGATCTTTATGCCTAATATGTAAGCAGCTTCCCCGAGGTCTTTCATCGAAAAACTTTTATTCAAGTATCCCTTTATGCTATCCAGAAATTCTATATCATTTCCAATCAGCAATATGTCATCCACATATAATATCAGAAATGCTATAGAGCTCCCACTAACTTTCTTGTAAATACAGGCTTCTCCAAAAGTCTGTATAAAGCCAAATGCTTTGATCACACTATCAAAGCGTTTATTCCAACTCCGAGATGCTTGCACCAGTCCATAAATGGATCGCTGGAGTTTGCATACTTTGTTAGCTCCCTTTGGATCGACAAAACCTTCTGGTTGCATCATATACAACTCTTCTTCCAGAAATCCATTCAGGAATGCAGTTTTGACATCCATCTGCCATATTTCATAATCATAAAATGCGGCAATTGCTAACATGATTCTGACGGATTTAAGCATCGCTGCGGGTGAGAAGGTCTCATCGTAGTCAACCCCTTGAACTTGTCGAAAACCTTTTGCGACAAGTCGAGCTTTATAGATAGTAATATTACCGTCAGCGTCAGTCTTTTTCTTGAAGATCCATTTATTCTCAATTACTTGCCGATCATCGGGCAAGTCAACCAAAGTCCATACTTTGTTCTCATACATGGATCCCATCTCAGATTTCATGGCCTCAAGCCACTTTGCGGAATCTAGGCTCACCATCGCTTCTTCATAGTTCGTAGGTTCATCATGATCTAGTAGCATGACTTCCAGAATTGGATTACCGTACCACTCTGGTGCGGATCTCACTCTGGTTGATCTACGTGGTTCAGTAGTATCTTGTCCTGAAGTTTCATGATCATCATCATTAGCTTCCTCACTAATTGGTATAGGTGTCGCAGAAACAGTTTTCTATGATGTACTATTTTCCAATAAGGGAGCAGGTACAGTTACCTCGTCAAGTTCTACTTTCCTCCCACTCACTTCTTTCGAGAGAAACTCCTTCTCTAGAAAGTTTCCGAACTTAGCAACAAAAGTCTTGCCTTCGGATCTGTGATAGAAGGTGTATCCAATAGTTTCCTTTGGATATCCTATGAAGACACATTTCTCCGATTTGGGTTCGAGCTTATCAGGTTGAAGCTTTTTCACATAAGCATCGCAGCCCCAAACCTTAAGAAACGACAACTTTGGTTTCTTGCCAAACCATAATTCATAAGGCGTCGTCTCAACGGATTTTGATGGTGCCCTATTTAATGTGAATGTGGCCGTCTCTAAAGCATAACCCCAGAACGATAGCGGTAAATCAGTAAGAGACATCATACATCGCACCATATCTAGTAAAGTACGATTACGACGTTCGGACACACCATTACGCTGTGGTGTTCCGGGTGGCGTGAGTTGCGAAACTATTCCACAATTTTTCAAATGTACACCAAACTCGTAACTCAAATATTCTCCTCCACGATAAGATCGTAGAAACTTTATTTTCTTGTTATGATGATTTTCAACTTCACTCTGAAATTCTTTGAACTTTTCAAATGTTTCAGACTTATGTTTCATTAAGTAGATATACCCATATCTGCTTAAATCATCTGTGAACGTGAGAAAATAACGATATCCGCCACGAGCCTCAATATTCATCGGACCACATACATCGGTATGTATGATTTCCAATAAATCTGTTGCTCTCTCCATAGTACCGGAGAACGGTGTTTTAGTCATCTTGCCTATGAGGCACGGTTCGCAAGTACCAAGTGATTCATAATCAAGTGGTTCCAAAAGCCCATCAGTATGGAGTTTCTTCATGCGCTTTACACCGATATGACCTAAACGGCAGTGCCACAAATAAGTTGCACTATCATTATCAACTCTGCATCTTTTGGCTTCTACATTATGAATATATGTATCACTACTATCGAGATTCAACAAGAATAGACCACTCTTCAAAGGTGCATGACCATAAAAGATATTACTCATATAAATAGAACAACCATTATTCTCTGATTTAAATGAATAACCGTCTCGCATTAAACAAGATCCAGATATAATGTTCATGCTCAACGCTGGCACCAAATAACAATTATTTAGGTCTAATATTAATCCCGAAGGTAGATGTAGAGGTAGCGTGCCGACCGCGATCACATCGACTTTGGAACCGTTTCCCATGCGCATCGTCACCTCGTCCTTTGCTAGCGTCCGCTTATTCCGTAGTCCCTGTTTCGAGTTGCAAATATTAGCAATAGAACCAGTATCAAATATCCAGGTGCTACTGCGAGCTCTAGTAAGGTACACATCAATAACATGTATATCACATATACCTTTGTTCACCTTGCCATCCTTCTTATCCGCCAAATACTTGGGGCAGTTCCGCTTCCAGTGACCAGTCTGCTTGCAGTAGAAGCACTCAGTTTCAGGCTTAGGTCCAGACTTGGGTTTCTTCTCCTGAGCAGCAACTTGCTTGCTGTTCTTCTTGAAGTTCCCCTTCTTCTTCCCTTTGCCCTTTTTCTTGAAACTAGTGGTCTTGTTGACCATCAACACTTGATGCTCCTTCTTGATTTCTACCTCCGCAGCTTTCAGCATTGCGAAGAGCTCGGGAATAGTCTTGTTCATCCCTTGCATATTATAGTTCATCACGAAGCTCTTGTAGCTTGGTGGCAGTGATTGGAGAATTCTGTCAATGATGCAATCATCTGGAAGATTAACTCCCATCTGAATCAAGTGATTATTATACCCAGACATTTTGAGTATATGCTCACTGACAAAACTGTTCTCCTCCATCTTGCAGCTATAGAACTTATTGGAGACTTCATATCTCTCAATTCGGGCATTTGCTTGAAATATCAACTTCAACTCCTGGAACATCTCATATGCTCCATGACGTTCAAAACGTCGTTGAAGTCCCGATTCTAAGCCGTAAAGCATGGCACACCGAACTATCGAGTAGTCATCAGCTTTGCTCTGCCAGACGTTCATAACATCTGGCGTTGCTCCAGCAGCAGGCCTGGCACCCAGCGGTGCTTCCAGGACGTAATTCTTCTGTGCAGCAATGAGGATAATCCTCAAGTTACGGACCCAGTCCGTGTAATTGCTACCATCATCTTTCAACTTAGCTTTCTCAAGGAATGCATTAAAATTCAACGGAACAACAGCACGAGCCATCTATCTACAATCAACATAAACAAGCAAGATACTATCAGGTACTAAGTTCATGATAAGTTTAAGTTCAGTTAATCAAATTACTTAAGAACTCCCACTTAGATAGACATCCCTCTAATCCTCTAAGTGATCACGTGATCCAAATCAACTAAACCATAACCGATCATCACGTGAGATGGAGTAGTTTTCAATGGTGAACATCGTTATGTTGATCATATCTACTATATGATTCACGCTCGACCTTTTGGTCTCTGTGTTCCGAGGCCATATCTGTATATGCTTGGCTCGTCAAGTATAACCTGAGTATTCTGCGTGTGCAACTGTTTTGCACCCGTTGTATTTGGACGTAGAGCTTATCACACCCGATCATCACGTGGTGTCTGGGCACGACGAACTTTGGCAACGGTGTATACTCAGGGAGAACACTTCTTGATAATTTAGTGAGAGATCATCTTATAATGCTACCATCAATCAAAGCAAGATAAGATGCATAAAAGGATAAACATCACATGCAATCAATATAAGTGATATGATATGGCCATCATCATCTTGTGCTTGTGATCTCCATCTCCGAAGCACCGTCATGATCACCATCGTCACCGGCGCGACACCTTGATCTCCATCGTAGCATCGTTGTCGTCTCGCCAATCTTATGCTTCCACGACTATCACTACCGCTTGTAATAAAGTAAAGCATTACATCGCGATTGCATTGCATACAATAAAGCGACAACCATATGGCTCCTGCCAGTTACCGATAACTTGGTTACAAAACATGATCATCTCATACAATAAAATCAGCATCATGCCTTGACCATATCACATCACAACATGCCCTGCAAAAACAAGTTAGACGTCCTCTACTTTGTTGTTGCAAGTTTTACGTGGCTGCTACGGGCTTAAGTAAGAACTCATCTCACCTACGCATAAAAACTACAACGATAGTTCGTCAAATAGACTCCGTTTTAACCTTCTCAAGGACCGGGCGTAGCCATACTTGGTTCAACTAAAGTTGGAGAGACAGTCGCCCGCAAGCCATCTATGTGCAAAGCACGTCGAGGGAACCGGTCTCGCGTAAGCGTACGCGTAAGGTTGGTCCGGGTCGTCTCGTCCAACAATACCGCCGAACCAAAGTATGACATGCTGGTAGGCAGTATGACTTGTATCGCCCACAACTCACTTGTGTTCTACTCGTGCAAATAACATCAAACCATAAAACCTAGGCTCGGATGCCACTGTAGGGGAACGTAGTAATTTCAAAAAAATTCCTACGCACACGCAAGATCATGGTGATGCATAGCAACGAGAGGGGAGAGTGTTGTCTACGTACCAACGCAGACCGACTACGGAAGCGATCACACAACGTAGAGGAAGTAGTCGTACGTCTTCCCGATCCGACCGATCCAAGCACCGTTACTCCGGCACCTCCGAGTTCTTAGCACACGTTCAGCTCGATGACGATCCTCGGGCTCCGATCCAGCAAAGCGTCGAGGAAGAGTTCCATCAGCACGACGGCGTGGTGACGATCTTGATGTACTACCGACGCAGGGCTTCGCCTAAGCACTACAACGGTATGATCGAGGTGGAATTTGGTGGCAGGGGGCACCGCACACGGCTAAGGAACGATCTCACGGATCAACTTGTGTGTCTAGAGGTGCCCCCTGCCCCCGTATATAAAGGTTTCAAGGGGAGGGGCTGGCCGGCCAAGGTGGGAGGCGCAGGAGGAGTCCTACTCCTACCGGGAGTAGGACTCCCCCCTCCAATCCTAGTCCAACTAGGTTTCCTCAAGTGGGAAAGAGAGAGGGGGTGGCCGACCACCTTCCCTAGTCCTAATAGGACTAGGGGAAGGGGGGAGGCGCGCAGCCCATGGGGCAGCCCTTTCACCTTTCCACTAAGGCCCATGTTGGCCCATTTGGCTCCCGGGGGGTTCCGGTAACCCTCCCGGTAATCCGGTAAAATCCCGATTTCACCCGGAACACTTCCGATGTCCAAACATAGGCTTCCAATATATCAATCTTTATGTCTCGACCATTTCGAGACTCCTCGTCATGTCCGTGATCACATCCGGGACTCCGAACAACCTTCGGTACATCAAAATGCATAAACTCATAATAACTGTCATCGTAACGTTAAGCGTGCGGACCCTACGGTTCGAGAACAATGTAGACATGACCGAGACACGTCTCCGGTCAATAACCAATAGCGGGGCCTGGATGCCCATATTGGCTCCTACATATTCTACGAAGATCTTTATCGGTCAGACCGCATAACAACATACGTTGTTCCCTTTGTCATCGGTATGTTACTTGCCCGAGATTCGATCGTCGGTATCCAATACCTAGTTCAATCTCGTTACTGGCAAGTCTCTTTACTCGTTCCGTAATACATCATCTCACAACTAACATCTTAGTTATAATGCTTGCAAGGCTTATGTGATGTGTATTACCGAGAGGGCCCAGAGATACCTCTCCGACACTCGGAGTGACAAACCCTAATCTCGAAATACGCCAACCCAACATCTATAATTGGAGACACCTGAAGTACTCCTTTATAATCACCCAGTTACGTTGTGACGTTTGGTAGTACCCAAAGTGTTCCTCCGGTAAACGGGAGTTGCATAATCTCATAGTTATAGGAACATGTATAAGTCATGAAGAAAGCAATAGCAACATACTAAACGATCGGGTGCTAAGCTAATGGAATGGGTCATGTCAATCATATCATTCAACTAATGATGTGACCTCGTTAATCAAATAACAACTCTTTGTTTATGGTTAGGAAACATAACCATCTTTGATTAACGAGCTAGTCAAGTAGAGGCATACTAGTGACACTCTGTTTGTCTATGTATTCACACATGTATTATGTTTCCGGTTAATACAATTCTAGCATGAATAATAAACATTTATCATGATATAAGGAAATAAATAATAACTTTATTATTGCCTCTAGGGCATATTTCCTTCAAATACATCCCGTTAATTATAAACACATAACCAAATATGGTATGGTTTGTTCTACAGGTGAACCACAGACGCTTGAGGAAGCACTTGGTGATGAAAGTTGGAAAAATTCTATGAACGAAGAATACATGGCACTCAAGAAAAATAAAACTTGGCATTTAGTTCCCCCACAGCAAGGTAAAAAATTTAATTGATTGCAAGTGGGTATTCAGAATCAAAAGGAAATCTGATGGAACTATTGATCGCTACAAAGCTAGGCTCGTTGCAAAGGGTTTTAAACAACGGTATGGCATAGATTACGAGGACACATTTAGTTCAGTTGTTAAAGCTGCCACTATCCGTCTTGTTTTGTCTATCGTTGTTTCCAGGGGATGGAGTCTCAGGCAACTTGATGTTCAGAACGCGTTTCTTCATGGTGTTCTGGAAGAGGAGGTATATATATAAAACAACCTCCTGGGTTTATAAGTAAAAGTGCACCCTCTCATGTCTACAAGTTGGACAAAGCACTTTATGGTTTGAAACAGGCACCAAGAGCATGGTACTCCCGTCTCTGTCACAAAATGCAAACACTTCGTTTTGTTCCTTCAAAGTCTGACACCTCTCTGTTCATCTACAACAAGTCCAATACATGCATATTTGTCCTAATATATGTTGATGATATTATTGTGACAAGCTCATCTGATGAAGCTATCACAGGACTGTTGAAAGATTTGAGTGCAGATTTTTCCTTGAAGGATCTTGGAGACTTGCATTATTTTCTTGGGATTGAAGTAAAGAGGCACAAGGATGGACTTCATCTCTCCCAAGAAAAGTATGCAGTTGACTTGGTAAGAAAAGCTGGTCTACAAGGTTGTAAACCTACACCTGCTCCACTATCCAGCTCAGAAAAATTATCTCTCACACAAGGAACTCTCTTGACTCAAGAGGACAACAGAAAATACAGAAGCTTGGTAGGAGCTCTTCAATACCTTACTCTTACTAGGCCTGATATTTCTTTTACTGCCAACAAAGTATGTCAGTTCCTTCATGCACCTACAAGTGTTCATCTCCCTGCTGCCAAACGGATAGTTAGATATGTCAAAAAACACATTAAGCATGGGTCTTAATTTCAGCAAGTCATCCTCTACACTTGTCAGTGCATTCTCTGATTCTGACTGGGCAGGTTGTCTTGATGATAGACGCTCTACTTATGGTTTTGCTATTTTCTTTGGACCCAACTTAATTTCATGGTGTGCTCGCAAGCAAGCTACATTCTCCAGATCTAGTACAGAGACAGAATGTAAGGCTTTGGCAAATGCCACAGCTAAAATCATATGAGTTCAATCCATGCTCAAGGAACTTGGTATAAAGAGTAAACAAGCTCCATGTTTGTGGTGTGATAACCTTGGTGCCACCTATCTTTCAGCTAACCCAGTGTTTCATGCCAGGACCAAACACATTGAGATAGATTTTCATTTTGTTAGAGAAAGGGTGGCTCACAAACAACTTGACATAGGTTTTGTGCATTCCAATGATCAAATTGCAAATGGATTCACAAAGGCATTGCCTATCAAGAGTTTTGAAAACTTCAAGTATAATCTCAACTTAATGGAGTTGTGATTAAGGGAGGGTGTTAAACATACATGACAAGCGCATATCTACATGATAGGCGCATCTTAGGAGATGGTTAGGTTGTTAGAGTATAATGTTTATCTCATGTAACTTCTTATCTCTATCTCCTTTATTGATCTCCAAGTATGTAATCTCAACCGAATGTATGCGCTGTTATGGATGGTGCGCCCCATCTGTATAACACGAAGCCGTCGGCCTGAGAAGGCAAGACGTTCCGCTAGTTCGCACAGGTGCTACTTGAGCACCCAGTCTCGAGCTCCGGGATGAAAGCCTAGGTCTGGCCTGAGTTGGTTAAACCTGGCAATGGCGATGTTTTACATCGTTACCCTGTTGAAGGCATTGTTCGGAATGCTCGGACTGATTCTTGAAGGTGAAAGCCTAGATTCTAGCCTTCGGTGCCTGGATCCGGTGACGGGCGACACTTGAGTGTCGCTCCCTTTCTGAAGGCGTTACTGTTGAAAAACCTCATTGTCTGCGTGGTGTCATGAGATTGTGGGTGCAGATATGGTAATTGTTATAGTTTGCCGATTGCGGATCTGATCGCTTTGAGGCATTTTTTTTCTTTTTCCTCGCCTACGCATAGTTTTGGTCTTATATGACTTCGTTATTTGCCGGTGTGTTTTTGTGTGCATGCGTTGGTGTTGGCTGTGTACATTCTATCTATGCAAAGGCCAGGTGTGTTCTCATTGTGTTTGTATCCTCTTGATGCTTCATTTTGAGTCAATAGTCCATCCTTTGTCGAAAAAACTTATTTCTTTACAGAGGGAGTAATATATACTGTACTCATGCATCTCTCAAGTTTGCCGCGGACGTTTAGCTCCGGGCGGCGTATGTTCCGGAAATCTCGTCCGTCCCGCAGCACTTCAGGATCAGGGCAAAAACGACAGATTTGACCTGTGGACAAAACAAAATCACAAAATAAACTATTGACAAAAAAATTTCACCCGGCTGACCTTTTTGTGTAGCGCCCGACAGTTAGGCGTCACACTACACTGTGCAACGCCTGGCTCTCAGGCACTACACGCCTGACCATCGTCGCACCCCGAACTGACCAAAAATGCCTGCTGCCTGCTGCCTGAATCAATCAGATACATACATAGTCCCCACGAGATTCGGCCCCTGTGCTCCTTCGGGTTCGTGCTGATGTTGGTTGTGTGGTTGGGCTGCAGGACGACTTTGTGCCCGGGAAGAAGCTCGGAGAGGGCGCATTCGGGGTCGTGTACAAGGCGTCGCTGGCTGACCCCAAAGCCGCGGAGAAGGTGAACACCATTGTTGCATGTTCCGCTTTAATTTCTATAGAATTGTGGTTAATTGAACTGTTATGGACTTCGACAAGTTGAAGTTGCTCATGAAAAAAGTGAAAATGTGTCTATTTGCATATGTTGACATGGTCATTTAATATTGGTTGTCCTGAGTTGGTAATCAGTTGCGTAGTTGTTGCTGGGGCAGGGGACTGAAAGGTTTCGGGTGGATAGCTAAAATGTCTAGAACCCTGTCAAAATTTTGCAAAACAAGCTTCCATAGAGCAGTAAAGGGTAGTACAATACAACTTATTCAGTTCATGTGTCAGTTAAGTGGACCCCAAACCAACCAGGCATACTAATACTACTAGTAAGTTTGCACGTGTAGTCTTAGCAATAATTTTGACTTTCATATTTTGCATCCAGATGCCCCTTGTGTGTGGGAGAACAGACATGTAATAGTTTTGTCGTTCTCCACTTCATTTGTCACCATGTTAAATTTCCTCCATTTTAGATCAAAATGTGTCCATTAACTTTTCTCGACAGAATGTGTTATGGTTTTTCATTATTTTCTTGAAAAATGTGTCATGGTTGTCTACTTGTCATTCACATGACATGTATCCCCTTTGCTCTTCCATGGCATATAGTAAGTGCCATAATTGTTACATGGCTTAGACATGTGACACCTTCAATTATCCGTGTCATTTGCCAAATTGGAATAGTCTTAATTTGTGAATTAGTGTCATTACATTTGATACATGAATGCTTATTTAATAGCATGCGATACATATACCTTATTTCTTTGCCTAATTCCAACCTTGCATACAAAAGAAAACAAATTCAGACCATTACACGAAAGACAAACTACACAAGTATTTTTATTTTTTAATAACAGAAAAAAGCAAACTGCTAGATTAACTTCACATCTGCCATAACTTAAGCTTCTTCTCAAGAATAGGTATCTCTTATCATAAAAAAATTAATGGAGGGCTATTTCAACCAATTTACATATCTGCAAATTGTAGTGAAATCAATTATTCGATCCACTGTGGTAGATCGGATAAATACAAATGTATATCAATGGGTACATACATTCATGAGAAGTAATATGCATAAGAAAAAAGTGTGGTGCTCTGTCTTGCAAATATTGTGACATCTAAAAGGGCAGCATGTGCATTTACACCTTGAATGGCTAAAAAAAGTCTGATTCTGTTTCTAAAAATCAAGAGGGCAATGAGAACGCAATAAAAATGAAGAAAATGTAAGGTCTAGAAGATGAATAGATGTAAAAATAAGCTATTAGTAGATCTAGTATGAATGGAGCAGATAAACGTGAAGATATTAGACTGACCTTGAAAAATAAAGATCACTTAGGCTTGCCGATGGCTAGTTGTCAGTTGTGTATTTGTTTCAGAATACAATATTTAAAGTTACATACCTTAATACATATGACATCTCTGAATTTATTCGACTCCATCGCTGGCAATCTTCTTAAAAGCATGACACATGCCTGCTCGGTCCTAAGAGCTATATTCTGTAAGTTTTATCTGCCTCTACAATCTTTTAAATTTACTAATCTTGTATCTCATATTATACTGAACTTGGCAGTAAATTCAAGTTAAACCAACATTCCCATATGGTCATACATAGTTGTGTGCGTGATTACCTGATTACAGTAACAATTTTAGCTGCGACTGAGGGAGTTCACGAAGCTATCTCAGTAATGTGAGGTGAGATGGCAACCTAAAGGACACCCAGGATTGTATTGAACTAAAACCATGTCAATTATTCTGAACGGAGGGAGTATGAAACATTTGCATCATCGTTGGGCAAGGTGCTGAGGAGCTATTTCTGGATTTGCGTTGCTTCAGGCGAAGGTGTACACCATATTTTGATTTCTGAATCTTGAACCGCACAAGATCAATTGCAGTTCCTTGCTGAGGCTGAATGCAGAACGTACCAAGAGGAATGCTAGATCCTCTCCCTCCGGTTGAAAAGGCAAACATAATGGATAGACAGTCTCTTTTCTGACAATAATCCCTTTCCAATTGAAAAATTAGAGAATCAAGAAGAAAATTTTGGACAGGGCTGATGTCTTACTCGAATACTTGCCATGGATACTTGCGCGCTGCTTGCTTTGACACCGCGTGCGCATGTGGTATCTGAGAATCTGAGATACAGATGATATATTAATTTGTAGGACGATAGTGCCCTAACCGGTGGGCTTCGCCTGTGGTTCACCATTCCACCTCCGTCGCCGATTGATGTGGAAAGGAGGCATGGTAGGGGTAGCGACTCGCGACTCACGTGCCCAACTGGCATGATGGAGTGGGTTGGTCGCCGACTCGCCGGCGAGGATTGGGCTTGGGGGAGCGCGGTGGAGGGCAGATCGCGTCGTAGCATCGGCTGAAGTGATGAAGTAAGGCGTCGGGACGAAGTTGCATCGGAAGGATCGGAACAGCCTGCGAGCAAACAAAGGAAACATCGTGGACTCTTGGGTGGTTTTCCTAAGTGATTTGCAGGGTTGATGGGGGTGCGGGCGATCCGAGCGGGAAGCGGCGTTGTTCGGCTGATACCGGACCCGGTGAATCTTAGACGTCAGATAAGATTAATTAAGCGCTATGATTAAAGCACTAAACACGTTGAGGTGCTCACCATTAGAGTGAGTTGGGCTGTTGGATTAACGTGGATGGATGGTCAAGATTTATTGGATCTGACCTTTTAGGTCTTTTTATATTACTAGTATAGATATAGATGATGCTAATGCACACCACTTGTTTTGGCCATCTTCAAGCAAGGTGATGTGGTCGTGAAGAAGGCGACAGAGTATGGCGCAGTGGAGATTTGGATGAATGAGCGTGTCAGGAGGGCATGCGCTAGCAGCTGCGCGGATTTTCTTTACGGCTTCCGTGAGGTATATATACTCTCGATTCAGTGCTAAAGCTTGTTTTTCATCTGCTAGTATCTGGTTGGTTCCTAAACTCACAATGTGTGTTATTTCCTAGAGCAAAACCAAAGGCAAGGGTGAGGAATACTGGCTTATTTGGCGCTACGAAGGTGAGGACACACTTTCTGCTCTCATGCAAAGCAAGGAGTTCCCTTACAATGTAAGTGCATCAGACTTGAAGCACAATTTTTTTTAATCAGTCAAGTTGATTGCTCGCATTGGGTTCAGTTAACCAATTCTTAGCTGTAGCATCCTATTCAGTGTTAGAATAAATCCGAGGCATACCGTTGATTATCCAAGGACCAAGCAATCATACGAGCACGACACCGAGATTTGTTAACGAGGTTCACCGATATGGCTACATCCTCGGGGCCTGACTACGGGCGCTCCTCTCCATGACACCGTCACAATACCGCACACTGACCACCCGGGCGCCAGCACACGCCGCCGGCTCCCCTTGCGCGCATGTGCTATTATGTTGGCATAGGTTACATCGTGTGTCTAGCCCCGTTATATATGAGAGGCCTAGGATACAAGTGTCCTACTAGGACACGACTCCATATCCTATCTAAACACAATACAACTACAAGTCCAACTGTAACCTAACTCGTACACTATATTCGACACAACTCTAACAAACTCCACCTTGGCGAATATTCTCCACCATCTTGAATTCGTCAATGCGTCAAACTTCCATGTACATTGGACTTGAGCTTATCCCATGAGTACCGCCGCTACTCCAAAGACTCCATGTGACTCCACCTGTAACTTGTAGTCCCTTCTTTTCTTGACCACAGTCAACACTCGAGCAAAATTAAGTTCCTTGTTACTCTAGTTTGTGCTCCAACTTCCAGAGTATCAGTCCAACGCCATCACACACTGATCACTGACCTGCGTGAAAGTGAACAACTCACATGTTGGGTGTCACACATAAGTTACCTGAACTTAACATCACCGCTCCTTTCTTGACCGTCTGTCTGAAACTTGAAGGAATTTCACCATTGCTTGTAGTCATCCCGAGTCAAAATTCACAGTTGTCTCACCACATGTATGACCACCAGAGCCCTGGCCGTCTCCATGTCTCGTGCATACCGCACGCCTCGCCGCTATTACCGCGCCGAGCCTCCGCTGACCCGGTCGAGTCTCAAGGGTCGCGAACCCACACCACTCAACCCCCACTGTAGAGTACCACCGATCATGACCGACCGATGACGAATTTCACGCTTCCATCAGACCACTGGGCTCCAGTCCGAATTGCATGTCACTCGCTTTTTCCCCTTGCTGAATAGGCTTCGATTCTCTGGATCCTTACACCGTAGCCCCTCAATCCAGCATCGAGTGAAGTCTTTCAGACTCCAGCTCCACCTTCAACATGACTCCATGGTGGTTGTACGTCCCACCCCGCGCCCCGTCGACTTCAAGCTCCGTGTGTACAACACCTTGAATTGAACCCCGCGCCATAGTCTTGTCGAAGTCACACAAGCCCTCGGGCTCGCAACACGTGTTTCCACGCCCAGAAGTCGGTCACCATCAGCATCACGCTCCTACGTCGTCGTCGCCGATTCCACCACCGTCTTCTGTACCAACCGACTCGCGTCGATCTGTCAGACTGTACAGGCCAACTTCCCTATGTGTCTGACCTGAGCCGAACTTGTCCGACTGCAACAACACGCTCAAGGCTCCCAAATCGTCTTCACGAATTTCCATCCATCACATGATAATTCCATCTCAGCTGACATGACTTCCCGCAACGCCTTCAAGTATCCCCATTGTGCGAACAAATCTTTCACCCTTGTCTGCTATAACCCAAGGTTTTCAGTTCCGTGAACTTCTCCACCTCAAACTTGATACCCGATGATGCCACAGTTCTTTGTACGGCTGACCCTGCGAATAATTATCCATCCAAGCCTTCCTCACATGATGTCCAAGTACACAAGCAAAACCTGACTGCGGTACACCCTCATGTACTAATAGCAATTCCAACTAAAGAAAAACTTCTGGTCTTCTCACGTGGGGTAGCTCCCTTGGCACAAATTTTGTAATGCTAGCTTTGCCTTGTCCTGCCTCTGCTTTCCGATGGATACACACAACCGATGGATATTCTTTTCGCTTAAAATGATCTGCTGCCTTGCAGCGTACCAGAGGACTCGGTCCTCCTTTTTTCAAACAAATCTCGGACGTACGCAACGCACCTGAGCAGCCAGCCACGCGCACGTGCCTGGGCCTCGTCCTGGACATGCTGCCGGCTCGGACAGCCCCGCCTGGGCCAGCCCGCCAGCACACACAGACAGGCAAACACCTGTTGGGCCATGCAGCCATCTGCTGCTGCGCCGTAGCCACGTCTGCGTCGTCCGTCTGATCGCAAGTCCTGTTGCCGCATGTTACGCCGCCGCCGCTCGCAGGAGACACTCGCCCGATAGATCGATCGCCGCACGTCTCACTTGCCGCTTGCACGCGTCTAACCGCCGCACGCTCGCCCGATCGATCCTCTCGATCCATCGCTGCATGTCCAGCCTTGTCTGCGCACGAGCCGCCCATCGATCTGCTTTCTTCCAATCTCGTCAAGAACCACGCCGATAGCCGGCTGCATCTTGGACTCGATCCTTCCTCTAAATCAATGATCTGCAGCCTCCGAACAACCTTGCTCATGATACCACTTGTTAGAATAAATCCGAGGCATACCGTTGATCATCCGAGGACCAAGCAATCACACGAGCACGACACCGAGATTTGTTAACGAGGTTCACCGATATGGCTACATCCCCGGGGCCTGACTACGGGCGCTCCTCCCCATGACACCGTCACAATACCGCACACCGACCACCCGGGCGCCGGCACACGCCGCCGGCTCCCCCTTGCGCGCCTGTGCTATTATGTTGGCATAGGTTACATCGTGTGTCTAGCCCCGCTATATATGAGAGGCCTAGGATACAAGTGTCCTACTAGGACACGACTCCATATCCTATCTAAACACAATACAACTACAAGTTCAACTGTAACCTAACTCGTACACTATATTCGACACAACTCTAACATTCAGTTGTTGGAATAAACTGCAGACTGAGACAACAGTTATATTTATCAACTGGACTAACTTCCTGGGCTGCACTAGAACCTTGCAATTAACTAGTTTTGGTCACCCTTCACCTAGGTGGTAAAATGGGCAATTATATTTGTCTGGAACTGTGCTATCTTACTGACCTAAAGTGGAGCTTTTGAGCTTATAGGGGTGATTAGCTCTAGGCCTCTAGTTTATGATGAAATACTTTGCTAGATATAATGTTCTAGGCCTCTAGGTAAGATATTCATGTAATGAATTGTTAACTCGACAGTTCCGGAACAAACAAACACTGTGTGCCTTGGTGCATTTTTTGACAGTTAATAATATATGTTTGCCGCTGATCAGGTTGAGACTAAGATTCTTGGAAATGCTCAAGATTTGCCAAAGGGAATAGCGAGAGAGAATAAGATTGTCCAAACGGTGATGGGACAGCTCTTGTTTGCTCTAGATGGACTTCATTCGACAGGGATTGTTCACAGGGACATAAAACCCCAAAATGTGATATTTTCAGAAGGTAATTGTTAGAATAAATCCGAGGCATACCGTTGATCATTCGAGGACCAAGCAATTACACGAGCACGACACCGAGATTTGTTAATGAGGTTCACCGATATGGCTACATCCCCGGGGCCTCACTATGGGCGCTCCTCCCCATGACACCGCTACAATACCGCACCCGGTCGCCCTGGACACCGGCACATGCCGCCGGCTTCCCCTGCGTTCCAGTGCTATTATGTTGGCATAGGTTACATCGTGTGTCTACCTCCGCTATATAAGAGAGGCCTAGGATACAAGTGTCCTACTAGGACACGACTCCATATCCTGTCTAAACACAATACAACTCAGAAGTCCAACTGTAACCTACCTTGTACGCTTTATTCGACACAACTCTAACAAACTCCACCTTGGCGAATATTCTTCACCACCTTGAATTCGTCCATGTGTCAAACTTCCATGTACATTGGACTTGGGCTTATCCCATGAGTACCGCTGCTACTCCAAAGACTCCATATGACTCCACCTGCAACTTGTAGTCCCTTTTTTTCTTGACTAGAGTCAACACTCGAACGAAATTAAGTTCCACATTACTCTAGTTTGCGCTCCTAACTTTCAGAGTATTCGTCCAATGCCATCACACATTGATCACTGACCTGCGTGAAAGTGAACAACTCACATATTGGATGTCACACATAAGAGTTACCTGAACTCAACATCACCGCTCCTTTCTTGACCTCCTGTCTGAAACTTGAAGGAATTTCACCGTTACTTGTAGTCATCCCGAGTCAAATTCGCAGTTGTCTCACCACATGTATGACCACCAGAGCCCTGTCCTGTCTCCATGTCCCGTGCGCGTCGCGCGCCTCGCCGCTATTACCGCGTCGAGCCTCCGCTGTCCCGGTCGAGTCTCAAGGGCTGCGAAACCACATCACTCAACCCCACTGTAGAGTACCATCGATCATCACCGACTGATGACGAGTTTCACGCTTCCATCAGACCACTGGGCTCCAGTCCGAATTACGCGTCCCTCGCTTTTTACCCGCCGCTGAATAGGCTTCGGTTCTCTGGATCCATACACCGTAGCCCCTCACTCCAGCTCCACCTTCAACACGACTCCATGGTAGATGATCAGTCCACCCTCTGCGCCTCATCGACTTCAAGCTCCGTGTATACACCACCTTGAATCAATCCCGCGCCATAGTCTTGTCGAAGCCACACAAGCCCTCGGGGCCTGCGCCACGTGTTTCCATGCCCAGAAGTCGGTCACCATCAGCATCACGCTCCTACGTCGTCAGCGCCGATTCCACCACCGTCTTCTGTACCAACCGACTCACGTCGATCCGTCAAACTATCTAGTCCGACCCAGCCGAACTTGTCCGGCTGCATGACACGCTTAAGGCTCCCAAATCATCTTCCAAGAATTTCCATCCATCACAAGATAACTCCATCTTAGCTGAATTGACTTCCTGCAACTCTTCAAGCATCCCTGTTGTGCCAACAAATCTTTCATCCGTGTCCGTCATAGCCCAAGGTCAGTTCCGTAAACTTCTCCACCTCAAACCTAGTACCCGTTGGCGCCATGGTTCTTCGTATGACTGACTGTGTGAAAAAATACCTGAGCTATCCCCGCAACGCCAAAATACACGAGCAAAACCCAGCGTGGTCTTGCCTCCATGCACTAGTAGCAATCCACCAAAAAAAATTTGGCCTTCAGGTGATCTGCTCCCTTGGCTCAACTCCTGACACTAGTGCAACTTGCTTTGCCAAAACCTGATGCTAATTCCAATGGATGCACAACGTGACGTTCTTTTTCCCTCTGATTGATCTGCTGCCTCATGCCGTGTCATACGTGGACTCGGTCCACTCTTGGTCCAAACAAATCTCGTATGCACAGGCAGAACTATCAGCGCCGCATACACAAGGCCTTTGCCTCCACTTGAGCCACACAGCTGCACGCACCAGCCGACTCCACTTGGGCCAGCCAGCCCGCTCCACGCACTGCTAGCAGCAGCACGCCATGCAGCCTGGCTCACGCGCACCGCCGATCGACCGGCTGCCCCCGACTCGGCCTGCTGTCAGATCGCTTTCCAGCAAGTCGGATGTATCCCGATCGACTTTTCGCCTCACGCCGCTTCCCGACTTCCCGGCGACCACGATCACAACATCAACCTTGTTTCCTCTAGATCAACAATCCGCGGTCTTTTCGAACCTTGCTCATGATACCACTTGTTAGAATAAATCCGAGGCATACCGTTGATCATTCGAGGACCAAGCAATCACACGAGCACGATACCGAGATTTGTTAATGAGGTTCACCGATATGGCTACATCCCTGGGGCCTCACTATGGGCGCTCCTCCCCATGACACCGCTACAATACCGCACCCGGTCGCCCTGGACACCGGCACATGCCGTCGGCTTCCCCTGTGTTCCAGTGCTATTATGTTGGCATAGGTTACATCGTGTGTCTACCCCCGCTATATAATAGAGGCCTAGGATACAAGTGTCCTACTAGGACACGACTCCATATCCTGTCTAAACACAATACAACTCAGAAGTCCAACTGTAACCTACCTTGTACGCTTTATTCGACACAACTCTAACAGTAATGACCAACACGTTTGCTTGCAATTTCATACTAAAACCTTCTCTACTGACCTTTTCACCTTTTCTCCACTGGAAGAATCTCGTACCTTCAAAATTATTGATCTTGGAGCAGCAGCTGATTTACGAGTGGGCATCAACTATATTCCTAAGGAGTTCCTTTTGGATCCAAGGTAATTAAGCTACCTTCATTATTAGGAACTGTATTGCTGAAAAAAGGATTCCCATAGAACTGTTTAGGCCTCCTTTGGTTTAGAGGAACCTTGTAGGAATTTCATAGGATAGGATTTCTGTAAGAAAAATTCCTTTAGAGCCCTTTGGTTTGTAGGAATGGAATCCTATTCCTATGGAGGAATTCTTCCTATCCTCCACATTTCGGCCTCTTTTGGTTCATAGGATAGGATTATCATAGGAATAGGAATCTTATAGGAAATGAGATGATATGTATCTCAAATGCTATGCGTAGGAATAGGAAATAAGATGTCATTTGGTTGACATCAAAAGAATTTTTCCATTGAGTCTAGGCTCTTTTTTATTTTCCTATAAAATGTGGAGGATAGGAACCAATCTTAGTCCTCATTCGGTTTGGAGGATTTTTGTGGGAAAAACATAGGAACAAAGATCCCGGAGGAAAATTTCCTATATATGCATTCGGTTTGTAGGAAATGGCTACAGGAATTTCGTAGGAATGCTACTCATTTCCTATTTTTTTGGAGAAAATTACACATTCACTCAAAGCTCTTTTTGCGCGTAGGAACGAGGCAAGTCAATTCCTTAGGATGGCAAGTGCCATCCTATCAAATTCATATACTACTCCTAGTTCCTACGTTTTGATTTCCTCCAAACCGAATGAGCCCTTATGTAGGAATAGGAATCCATTCCTATGTGTTAAATACATTACATGTCACGTTGCATTGTGCACATATTGCGCAGGAGTCCCGCATGTGCCGCATCTAGAGATAGAGATAGATAAGTTAGGTAGTTCAAATCTCTTGTAACCTACTCTATCTTCTTATCTCTTGTCCTCCAAGTCTCCTGTAATATCTCAACCATCTTGTATGCGCTATCAGGGATCTCGCGCCCCTGCCTATAAACATGCATCACGTCCCCTCGCACCGAGGTCAAGACGTTTCCGCATCTCGCACATGGTAATCAGAGCCATTCTTCTTCCCATCTAGTTTTCCCCTGATTCCAGTAGCACCACCCGAAACATGTCTTCCTCCTCCGGCATATCTCACCCTAGCCTCAGTGGGCAGGTGATCGAGAAACTCTCCCGCACGAATTATGTGCTATGGCGCACACAGATCACACCACAACTTCGTGGCGCTGGTGTCTTCAAATATGTTGATGGCACCTCGCCGGAGCCGACCAAGCTTCAAGCCGCCAAGGACAAGGACGGCAAGGACACCTTTGTGCCCAACCCTCTCCACCCCATCTGGGTCCGGGAGGACCAGCAGGTGCTTGGATTCCTGCTGAGCAACCTCTCCAAAGAGGTGCTCGTCACGGTGACCACGGTCACCACGGCGCAAGCGCTCTGGACGACGCTGGCGGACATGTACTCGTCGGAGTCGTTGAGCCGCGTCAACAACATCCGTACCTCGCTCATCAACGCGCAGAAGGGCAACCAGTCTGCCGGCGCCTACTTCGCCACCATGCGCGGTCTCGCGGATGAGCTAGCGACGGCGGGTAAGCCCATCCAGGATGACGAGCTGATCTCATACATCCTGCATGGGCTGGATCAGGAGTACCAGCCCCTCGTCTCCGCCCTCGACACCCGCATCAGCCCCGCCTCCCTCGACGAGATCTTCTCCATGCTCAGCAACTTCGACCAGCGCATGATGCAATTCCAGAACTCCGGCGGCGGTGGCTTCAAGTCCTCTGCAAACCTTGCAGCCCGTGGTCGTGGCGGCGGCTCCCGCTACCGTGGCCACGTCAAGGGCAAGGCTGGTGGCGTCAGGACCGGCAACAATGGTGGAACCAGTGGTGGCGGCGCTCGTGGCACCAGGGGTCGCCGCGGTGGCGGCGCCGGCCGAACCCGCCCGGACGCCCCACGCTGTCAGATCTGTGGCAAACCAGGCCACACTGCCAAAGACTGCTGGTACCGCTACGATGAAGACGAGGACGATGCTCAAGATGATGACAAGATTGTTGCGGCGGCGGATGGATCCTACGGCGTCGACACCAACTGGTACCTTGACAGCGGCGCCACAAATCACCTCACTGGAGAGCTCGAGAAGGTGACCCTACGTGAGAAGTACCATGGCAAGGATCAAATTCACACCGCCGATGGTGCAGGTATGAGCATCAGCAACATTGGTCATTCTGTTATACACACCCCTCATCGTAAGATTCATCTTAAGAAAATCTTGCATGTCCCTAGTGCCAACAGAAACCTCCTTTCAGTTCATAAAATTACACTTGACAACCATGTCTTCATTGAATTTCATCCTTTTTTCTTCTTGATCAAGGATCTAGCCACGAGGAAAACCCTCTATCGAGGTAGATGCGTTCGAGGACTCCACCCGTTCCTTCCGGAGTTTAGAAGACATAATAAACAAGCCTATGGTGTTGTCAAGCTTTCTTCAACACGATGGCACGATCATCTAGGACATGCTTCATTTTCTTTAGTTGAACGCTTGCTTAGGAAAAATAAGCTCCCGTTTGTTGGTGAGCCTCATGTTGGAACTATTTGTGATTCATGCCAAAGAGCAAAAAGTCATCAATTGCCTTATCCTGTTTCTACAAGTGTTTTTACTCAACCACTTCAGTTAATTTTCTCAGATGTTTGGGGTCCTGCCCCCAGCTCAGTTGGTAGACACACATATTACGTTAGTTTCATTGATGACTATAGCAAATTCTCTTGGATCTATCTTCTTAAGAAACGATCCGACGTTTTTCAAGTCTTTCAAAATTTTCAAGCACTTGTAGAACGGAAATTTGATCGCAAAATTCTTGCGGTCCAATCTGATTGGGGAGGGGAATATGAAAAGCTGAATTCCTTCTTCCAAACTCTTGGCATATCTCATCATGTTTCCTGCCCTCACGCGCACCAACAAAACGGCTCTGCCGAGCGCAAGCACCGGCACATAGTTGAGGTGGGTCTTGCCCTCCTAGCCGGTGCTTCTATGCTCCTCAAATTTTGGGATGAAGCGTTTCTCACCGCCGTTCACATCATCAATATGCTTCCTAGTCGTGTCATACACAATGAAACTCCCATGGAACGCCTTCTTCACACCAAACCAGACTACAAGTCTCTCTGTGTCTTTGGGTGTGCGTGTTGGCCCAATCTTCGTCCATACAACAATCGCAAATTGATGTTTCGATCAAAACAGTGTGTCTTCCTAGGGTATAGCACTCAACACAAGGGTGCAAAATGTCTTGATGTCTCCTCTGGCCGTGTCTACATTTCCCGTGATGTTGTGTTTGATGAGACTAAGTTTCCCTTTGCTCACCTTCACCCCAATGCGGGTGCACTTCTCCAAAAAGAAATTCTACTTCTTCCTTCTCATCTCACTAGCTTTGATGACGGGGGTGATAACTGTGATGATCAACTGTTGACTGACCCTCTTAATACCACGCATGAGCATGATGATGATGCAGGAGAAAGCAGAGAAAAAAACCGCAGTCAAAACGGTGAAGAAATGTGCCCTACAGGGCCAAATGGTGAAGAAATGTGCCCTGCAGGGCCATATTTCATGTGCCCAGGCGAAGGGAGCAAATCCCCCTCGGGATCCGTCCTGCCAGGCGCAGCACCGCCCTTGGGATCGACGCACTCAGACGCGGCAGGTGGGTCCAGTGGATCCGCCTCAGACTCCGCGCCGGCTGACTCAGGTGCGATCCGGCGCGAGCCGACGCGCGCCGAAAGCGACAGCGACACCCGGCGCACTGTGGATGGGGGACACGTTCCTTCTGCCCCGCGCCAACCAACAGACGACAGGTGGCGTGGTGCCACTGGGCCGTCGGCGGCTCGGTTTCCGACCCAGCCGATCTGCTACAAACGGCGGGACTTGCGCCACCCGGCCGCTGCAGGTCCGACCGGCGTGGGATCCCGTGCTGATACGCCGCCCACGCCATCTCGTGCCAATGATGAGGCGTGTCGGGCGCGGCAGCTGGATCAGGCGGATCCGCCTCAAAATCTGGCGAGCGGATCTTCTGTGCCGGCTAGAACGTTTGTGCCTTCGCCCACGCCCTCGTCTGCCGCAGAAGATCCGACTCAGGAGGATTCGGTGGCTGCAACTGCGCCAGCTTCTGCCGTGGGATTTTCTGTGGCAGAAACATCAACCACAACATCTCTGTGTCGTACACGACTACAAAAAGGGGTAACGAAACCTGTAAACTACAAACATATTACAAAATATGGTATGGTGTGTTCTACAGGTGAACCCGGTGAACCCCACAATCTTGAAGAAGCTTTGAATGATGAAAAATGGAGAAAGGCCATGAATGAAGAATTTGTGGTGCTACAAAGGAATAAAACATGGCATTTAGTTCCTCCACAGAAAGGTAAAAATCTCATAGACTGCAAGTGGGTTTTTAGAATCAAGAGGAAGTCAGATGGAACCATTGATCGGTACAAAGCTAGATTGGTTGCAAAAGGAATCAAACAACGGTATGGCATAGACTACGAGGACACGTTTAGTCCTGTTGTAAAAGCTGCCACTATTCACCTTGTTTTGTCTATTGCTGTTTCCAGGGGCTGGAGTCTCAGGCAACTAGATGTTCAGAACGCATTTTTCCATGGTGTTCTGGAAGAAGAGGTGTACATGAAGCAACCTCCTGGGTTTGTGAACAAAAATGCTCCTTCTTACATTTGCAAACTTGACAAATCATTGTATGGACTGAAGCAAGCCCCACGTGCATGGTATTCACGTCTTAGTCACAAGATGCAACAGCTTGGTTTTGTTCTCTCTAAGTCTGACACCTCGCTGTTTATCTACAACAAGCACAACACATATATATTTGTACTCATATATGTTGATGATATAATTGTCACAAGTTCATCAGATGAGGCTGTCACAGGGCTCTTGAAAGATCTCAGCTCCGAGTCTCAAGGATCTTGGAGACTTGCATTATTTCCTAGGGATTGATGTGAAGAAGCATGAGGATGGACTTCATCTATCTCAGGAAAAATATGCGGCAGATCTGGTAAAGAAGGTAGGTCTACAAAGTTGTAAGCCCTCACCTACTCCTATGTCAAATTCAGAAAAATTGTCTCTCACAGAAGGACAGCTTTTGAGTCCAGATGATAGCACAAAGTATAGGAGTTTGGTGGGTGCACTCCAATATCTCACACTTACTAGACCTGACATTTCCTTTGCTGTCAACAAAGTCTGTCAGTTTCTCCATGCACCTACCTCAGTTCACTTGACTGCTGCTAAACGTATTGTTCGCTATGTCAAGAACACTGCCAATGTTGGTCTGAATTTCAGCAAGTCATCCTCTGCACTTGTAAGTGCTTTCTCAGACTCTGACTGGGCAGGTTGCCTTGATGACAGAAGGTCCACTGGTGGCTTTGCAATTTTCTTTGGCCCAAACTTAATATCCTGGTGTGCAAGAAAACAAGCCACTGTTTCCAGGTCCAGTACAAAAGCAGAGTATAAGGCACTGGCAAATGCCACAGCTGAGATCATATGGGTACAATCCATGTTAAAAGAACTTGGTGTCAGGAGTAATCAAGTTCCTTGTTTATGGTGTGATAATTTGGGTGCTACATATTTGTCTGCCAATCCAGTATTTCATGCCAGGACAAAGCATATCGAGATAGATTTTCACTTTGTGAGAGAAAGGGTTGCCAAGAAGCAACTTCAGATTCGGTTTGTGCACTCCAGAGATCAAATTGCAGATGGATTCACCAAACCGTTATCTGCAAGAAGCTTTGAAGATTTTAAACATAATCTCAACTTGATAAAGTTGTGATTACGGGAGGATGTTAAACACATTACATGTCACGTTGCATTGTGCACATATTGCGCAGGAGTCCCGCATGTGCCGCATCTAGAGATAGAGATAGATAAGTTAGGTAGTTCAAATCTCTTGTAACATACTCTATCTTCTTATCTCTTGTCCTTCATTATTGGGAACTGTATTGCTGAAAAAAGGATTCCCATAGAGGAACCTTGAGGAATTTCATAGAATAGGATTTCTGTAAGAAAAATTCCTTTAGAGCCCTTTGGTTTGTAGGAATGGAATCCTATTCCTACGAAGGAATTCTTCCTATCCTCCACATTCATAGAAAAATAAACATTAGCCTAGACTCCAATGGAAAAAATCCTATGAGTGAATCAAAGGGCATCTTCTTTCCTATTCCTACTCATAGGATTTAAAATACATGTCATCTCATTTCCTATGACTTTCCTATTCTTACGATTTTCCTACCCTATGAACCAAAGGAGGCCTTACTGGGGATTTGCTTGAATCTTTATGCGTGATTTGCAGGTATGCTGCTCCCGAGCAATATATCATGAGCACGCAAACACCATCTGCTCCCTCTGCTCCAGTTGCAACTGCTTTATCTCCAGTCCTGTGGCAGGTATCCTTTAAAAGTTCGAATTCGTGACAGAACTGTTTTTTCTCTCCCCCAGTTTCAGTTCCCATCAAGATAATTGCTTGAGCTGACGCAGCAAATTTTCATGACAGCTGAACCTTCCTGACAGATTTGACATATACAGCTTGGGCCTCATATACCTGCAGATGGTATGTCATCACAGTAACTGTATTTATGTGTTTGCTAGGTATATGCTGATTCTTTTGTTTTAGTGAACCCGGAAGACGGTAGGGGCAGCATTATACATCTAAAAGTAGTATCCTAGCTATCAAGGGGATTTTTTCCCAATTTATGTGGGAATTGACTCGTCTTCTAATTCCTGCATTCTAATGTAGGATTGTTTTCCCCTTATTACTGCAAGAACTGAATTGTGTCCTGTGAAACCCTGTTCATTCCACGGGTCCTAAGTTAGAGCACACTGCTATGGAACTCCAAACTCTTATTGCACTAGAAGTTCTCTAACTGTCCTTACATGATGCTTCTTATCCGTTGGATTGAATGGCATAATACTAATCCCCCTTCTACGCTATTGCTATCAATAGACTCTTGCACTATGTTTTGTCTAGTCGAAACACATTCCTATTTCTAAGCTTGTAGTGACTACTTTCTCTGGCGTTGCATTAACACAAAAGGAAAGCTCATTGGCAAGATAGTACACTAACTTTTGTTTCCAAAACATAGCATGACTCCAACTTAATTTTCAATAGTCAGAATTGGAGTTCTTGTAGTTTATAATTACCCTAAACAAATCACTCTTTTGCAGGCATTTCCAGCGTTGAGAACTGACAGCAGCCTGATACAGTTCAACCGCCAACTGAAGAGATGCAATTACGACCTGGAAGCCTGGAGGAACTTGGTGGAACCACGAGCTACCCCAGACCTCCGCAGGGGCTTTGACATCCTGGACTTAGATGGTGGTATCGGATGGGAGCTCCTGACGTCGATGGTCCGGTACAAGGCACGGCAAAGGACCAGCGCCAAGGCCGCACTGGCGCATCCCTACTTCAACAGCGAAGGGCTCCTCGGCCTCTCAGTCATGCAGAACCTGAGGCTGCAGTTGTTCCGCGCCACCCAGAAGGACTACAGCGAGGCCGCGCGATGGATCATTGGCCTCATGGCGAAATCGGGAACGGAGGAGGGCGGTGGCTTCACGGAAGCACAGCTCCAAGAGCTCAGGGTATGTATGTGCGCCAGCATGACGGGATCATATTGGACCTGGAGACTAAAAAAGAAAGTTGATAAAACGGAGATAAAAAGCTGGAGTTGTTTGATGAGTTTGCTGTCAATCATTTCATTTGGTTTTCAGAATGCTGGCCTGTTGTGCAGTAGTGTGTGCATATATACGATGTTTTGGTAGGATAACACTGACCGCTTGTGCCACTATTCTTTCCTTGTGCAGGAGATCAAGCCGAAGAAGGACAGCGCGCAGCGGAACGTGCTGGCGTCGATGCTGCGGGTGCAGAGGAAGATCGTGAGGACGATCAGCGAGAGCATGGACGAGCTTACGAGCCAGCGCAAGAGCATCTGGTGGAGCCGGTGGATCCCCAGGGAGGAGTAGGCAGCTATGTACATTGGCCAGTTCTTCTCTAAAAACGTGACTGTTGTAGCTACGGCAATGGTATATCCTACTTACTACTCTCTACCGCTGGTGAGTACAGATTTGTCCATGGGAAACACTGCGATGAATATGCATATATGTTTCACGTGGAAGCAAAGTTCTCGAGACCCATCATAGGTACTCCCTCCGTTCAAATTTGAACTAAAACCACGACGAGTAAATCAGAACGGAGGGAGTACTAGATTCATGTCAGGGTGTGCATAATCCATGTCAGGATGTGCAAAATCGAACCAAAACCAAAAACCGACCAAAAAAACCGAATTAAAATTTCGGTTTTTTCAGATTTCGGTTTCAGTTTTGAAATTTGATAACCATTTGCATTTTGGTTTTTTTGGTTAGAAACTGAAAACTATTTGGTTAAACTGAATTAACCAAAGTTAAGTTTTTTGGTTCAAAAGCATAATGGGCTGCTGTAGTACAATACTTTCTAGCCCATTTAGTGCTCCAGTTTGCCCCTGTTTGGCCGAAATGCTTATCTAACGTCCCTTGTTTATCCTTTTCTAATTATTATTTTCCTCAAGCAAATGGTTATTACCGAAACCGAACCGTATCTATGTAAAACCGAAGTATAAGACCAATATATACTCCCTCCGTTCCGAATTACTTGTTGAAGGTATGGATGTATCTAAATGTATTTTACTTATAGATACATCCATTTCCGTGACGAGTAATTTGGAACGGAGGGAGTACCATAAACCGTATAAACCGAACCGAGAAAACCGGATGCAAACTCTAATCTTCATGGCTACTGGAATGTGCTCGCTTGAGTGAGTACTCTGTGATGGCTTTGCTGATGTGGAGGTGTCTTCCTCCATGCTGTGCGAGATTCCTTGACAGGTCATGCATGCATGGCCTTGGTGCTATCTATCATTGGCAATGGCGTCGCCAGCCTTATGACCGCGGTCATGTTGGAGCATCTCCGACCACATGTCGGTCGACTGCGCATTCGCGATGATTGCCTGACTGATGAGTGACGAAGCTACTGTATGAGTGAAGCCTGTGGCTCGGCTGGAGTGCCATCCCTATTTTGGCCCCTCTCTTTTCTTGCATTTGCCTGGGTGTCCTCGACGGTCCATTGCTACAGTGACAAACTGCCTCCCAACCGTCACTCTCCAACGACTGGCCGCTCTGAACTGCAGCTGGTAGCCAGTCGATCAGCTGTATTTATGCCCAGCAGCGTGTACTCATCTAGCCGTCAGGGGAAGGAGTCTACTACCGCGTAGAAGATCCTGGCGAGTGCGTGCCAAGTGAAAGCCCACAAATAAAGCGTGCAGCGTGGAAAGCGAAAGCCCCGGCCGCATCGGATGCACGCATGGCCACCAGACAAGAGCACACGGGCCTCTCCGTGCTGTCGGGACGCGCCGTTCCTTTTCCTTCCACGGGCGAGGCTGGCTGGACATGGTCCACGCCTCCATGCCACGTCAATGCGCGCAAGTTGGGTTAGTTCATTCGGGTTATGGTAGGCAAACAAATCATTTGTTGAACAAAAACGGTGGCCAAACGGGAGGTGGGCAACAACCGTGAGCTCATTCATGATTCATGGCTGGTATGGTACCGGCAATGATTAAGCAAATAGTACGACGGGCGACAACCGTCCTCTGGCTTGGCTTGGCTCGCGTCGGAGTGATTGCTTGACTGATGATCATTGCGCCACAAAGCATGGCGGCTAATGATTTGGACTACATCCATCTTTCCTCCACTCGTAAAATAACTGCCAAGAACCGTCCTCTAAAGTTTGCAAAACGTCTTACATTCTGAGAGGGAGGGAGTACATACGTAAGCATAACCTATCAGTATAATTTTGTGTTCAGGACTACTCCTTTGCGAAAAGTCTTTCTCTCTGAAAGATGGTTCAGTGTTTTCTTTTTTTATCGCTTGGTATAGCACGGGTCCAGCGGCCTTGTGTGGACGCCGGTGTCGGTTTCGCCTTGGCAACGGAGCAAAGGGAACCATGTTCTCCTTGGAACGCCGGGGAAGCAACCGAAAGGCGGAGAAGCCAGCGCCATACTTTCTGTTTGTTTACTTTTCTTCAGGTGACCCTCCTAACTAATCAACGTCATTATATTACTCCTACTCCGTTTAGTTTATGGCTGACGGCCGGCTGCATGGGAAAAGAAGATTCAGACAGCGAATCGGTCGGGACATCCCTGCTCAATCGCAGATAAGGCCTCGCGGTTCCTGTGAATCCGTTGCCCAGGCATCCCGGTGCCAGCCTTGGTTAATGAACCAATGCATTGCCTGATTGTAAAAGAAAAAAATGCATTTCCTAAAACAAAGGAACTAGAAGTAGTATAGGATACACTTGCCGTCCGTAGAAATTGCATTGTCTCGTTTCCTACGGAAAAAAGATAAGATTTAAGTGGATGTGTAGTTTCATGCAAAAACATAGAAAAATGAGTAGTATTTTCAAAAAGAAAAATCCTATACTCATTTTCTATAAATCAAATGCATCTATACTTTTTTTCCTCTGAGAATCATTCCCATGTTTTTTCTATGATAATCCTCCAACCCCAATGAGGCCCTAGTGGATGCACTTTTACAAGGGAAGCTCCCCAGGTTTCCACAGTTAGAGCATCTACGATCAGATTTCCATATCCGACCCTTTATATATACCTCCACGGACAGTGACCGGTCACTCCTCATCTTTCCCTTGCTCGCATCCAACTATCTCATATTAGACACCTCAAATCCATGCAAAAAGCATGCAAATCTGCGTACTATGTGGATAACCTAAGCTAGCCTACACTAGTCGTAGTTGCCGAAGATGTCAACGAACTCCATGCCGGGCGGCCCTGCCTCCTGGTGGATGGCCGCCTGCCGCACCTCCGGCTCATCGTCGTCCAGCTCGGCGAACATCTCGTCGATCTCCGCATCCTGCAAGCAGATGAAGCGGCGGTTGGCCTCTACCTCCGTCTCCGACTGGATGGAGTCAAGAATGGCCTACTGCTTCGCCTCCTCCTCCTCCTCCTCCTCCTGGACCACCTCGAACTCCATCGGCGCCTTGGGCATGCCGAAGCCCGCATTAGGAGGCGCCATATCCACCTCCTCCTCCAGCCCCGTGTCCGCCATGGTTGCATCCTGCTCATGCTCCTCATCCTCCTCATCCTCATCCACCTCCTCCTCCGCCTCCGGCGAGTCTAGAGGCAGGACGGTTGCGATATGGGATTCACACCTAGCCGGATTAGCTCAAGGAGCTGGAGCCGCCGCTTCAGTGTGAGCATGGCTTAAGGCATGATCGGACCTCGGACATGGATAGCGGCGGACAACGAGTGAAATGTGCCAGCGGCGGATGGGAGGGGAGGGGAATGTGGATGGGGTAGGGTTTGGGTGCCAGCGTCCAGCTTAAATAGCTGAACTAGGGACTTCGGGCGAGCAGCGCCATCAAGAATCGGAGGAGATGCCAGCCGGGCCGAAGGGTTTAAGAGTTTTTCCTTGTGGGTCCCAATGGTCAGTTCGACGTGGCGGACGTGCCCGAGCCTCCCCATATCCGCCCTAGATTTTGGCTTCGATATGAGGGGCGTCGGTTACCCCTGGTGTTTGGGGCCGGTTTGAGGAGCCCGGGTGGGTATATTTTCTTTGACCGGTCAATGACCGGATTGTTCCACTCGAGCGTATAGAGGGGTCTGGGGCGCTCGACTGTAGGTGCTCTTACCTGGCCGGTGGATTGTTTTCTATGATAACTAGCAAGATGCCAGTGCATTGCACGAAACATCAGAATGCATTTTTTTATAAAACACCTGTTGTGATTGACCCATGCAGGAGTAATCCTATGTGTAAAAACTAATGGTATCTCGAGAATTTCATCGAAAAAATGGTATCTCAAGATTTTCATCGAAAAATGATATCTCGAGAAAGATGAGAGATAAGGTGAGGAGGAGTGGAGCGCGGTGCTGATTGGTGGTCGGACTGAGCGGGGGCATGGGGATGGACGACGCCGGCAGCGTCCACCATGCCAGATTGTTCCAGAAGCTTTCTTTTTTAATTGCTCAACAATGAGGTTGTGGGAGATAAGGATGAACGAGGGAAGACTTTATTTGCAAATGTTGAGAGAGCTGCGGGTATCTTTTTTGCAAAATTGCCATGGTTTGCTTTCTATCCATCAGATATAGATCGGATGGTCTATATTGCAAGATGGCAGGCACATCATCATCACCAACTCGGTTTTTTATAAGAGTACTAGCAAGATGCCCGTGCATTGCACGAAACATCAAGATGCATTTTTTTATAAAACACATGTTTGTGATTGACCCATGCAGGAGTAATCCCATATGTAAAAACTAATGATATCTCGAAAAAGTGGAGAGATAAGGTGAGGAGGAGTGGGGCGTGGTGGTGATTGGTCATCGGACTGAGCGGAGGCATGGGGATGGACAACGCCGACAGTGGCCATCATGCCAGATTGTTCCAGAGGCTTCCTTTTTTATTGATCAACAATAAGGTTGCGGGAGATAAGGATGAACGAGGGAAGACCTTTATCTACAAATGTGGAGAGAGGTGCGGGTATCTTTATGCAAAATTGTCATAGTTTGCTTTCTATTCGTCAGATATAGATCGAACGGTCTATATTGCAAGATGGCAGGTACACCATCATCACCAACTCGATTTTTTATAAGAGTAGAGAGATAAATTCAATGCTTTTGTGTCATGCTAGCAGTGGCAGAGATTAGAGAGGCCGGAAGATTAGCCAGGAGTTTAGGTTCAGAAGGAGCTTATCCTTGCAATATTTCTCATGGAGTAGGTAATTGCTCGTGTATTGCAATGTGGGCATGAATATTCTAATGATTTAACATCATGTGTCAAACATAAACGTTTTATAGTGGACTCGTTTCTTCCCCACCGCGCATCTCTTCATAGGCTTCGACTTCCATTATGGCCCAATCGACATCGTCCAAGGAGGTTTGCAATGCCTTCATTCAGTATGTGTGTGTCTTAATGGAACCAGTCGATATGCCCCCTTGAATTTCACAACTTTGGGCCAGTATGAGTGCGCCAATGAGATTCGGTCGCGTTACTCAAGCTCGTCAAGCACGATCTACAAAGTAAAAGAAACAAAGAAGGACCTATATCATACTGAATTGTAAGTTAGAACATTTTGTGTGTCAGTAAACAAAGAGGCCATATAAATCCTGAAAACATCATTGGTGTCACTTTTTCATCAAAATCAAATCACTTCTTACGTTTGAATATGATGGGTGTAAGGTACATTTCAGACATTATCGATATTGAATCACTAAAATATGCATTGCCTCCATTTTTAAACATTTTATAAACTGCCAAAACGCCTTATATTTAGGAGCGGAGGATGTACGAGTATATAAAAGTGTAACTGCAATTAGAGCATCTCCAATGGCTGTAAGATAGTTGTTGGTAGACTTTGCTATATAGGATTTTTGATGATGAGTCATATAATAAATGAGGTAAGAGAGGAAGGTTGTATATACATGAACCAACACCTCTTGCATAAGCACCTTATTTATTATCTCACATCTTATTGGGCAAACTAGATATAACCCATTGGAGTTGTTGTATATTAAGATGTTGGTTGATGACATGACATATTTTACCAACAAGCTAACATACAGACTGTTGGAGATGCAACGCAAATTTACGAGTTGACAGGGGGTTCCGCCGTAAAAACGAGGGCAACATTCGCTCGAACCCACGGAATTTCTCGAACCTTCCGCGCCCACGCGTAGAGCACGAGACGACGAGACGCCGTCAATCACCCGAAGCTGGCACGCCAGCCAGTACGCCACCCACGCCAACTTCCCAAAACGCACCCTCAACTCACCCATAATCACACCCCCGCCCTCCTCTCTCCCACAGGCCACACGCACTGTCACACCCGCCGCCCCCGTCTTCGCGAAACCGTCGCGAACAAACACCCAACCCCCCCACCCCACCCCACCCCAAAGACGACACAGCGAGCGAGCGGCGGCCGGAGCCGGAGCCGGGGAAGGGGCACGAAAATGGCGTCGATGCAGAGCTGGCGCAAGGCGTACGGCGCCATCAAGGACACCACCACCGTCAGCCTCGCCAACATCAATTCCGACTTCAAGGTCCGCCGGATCCGGAACCCCCCCTTCTCCCCGTGCCCCCCTTCCGCGCCGAATTTTTTGACCTAAGTCTGCGCACGAATCCGCCGGAGCCATGTCTCTCCCTTCGGGCGTGCGGGATGGCGGCGCGGCGGGAGGCCCGGATCTGCGCGGTTCTGACCGGGGAATTTTTGTTTTTGTAGGATCTGGATGTGGCGATCGTGAAGGCGACTAACCACGTGGAGTGCCCGCCCAAGGAGCGCCACCTGCGCAGTGCGTTCGATCTCCTCCCCACGCCCCTATATTTTGCTTGGCCTAATTTAGAGTAATCTGGGGCTCATAATTAGATCGTGCCCACGGGTGGGAGGCTCGTAGGGGAGGGGATAAGGCCTGCTTTTCTTTCTGTTGGCTTCGGCTGGTGTTTGATTGATTGTGCGTGTCTCTGTGTGGTGGTGGTGCAGAGATTGCTGCGGCGACGTCCATTGCGAGGCCGCGGGCAGACATCGCCTACTGCATCCACGCGCTCTCTCGCCGCCTCTCCAAGACCCGCAATTGGATTGTAAGCCTCATTCCTGTCCATTTGCGGTTTTCATGATGTTGCCTTGGATGATAGCTTGATTACTGGCTCTAGAGGCCTCTTAGGAGGTGTATAGTAGCAAGTTGCAGTTGCTGTACTATGTTGCCAATCTATAAGTTCCCTTGCAAGATGTGACCCGGATTGGTTGTTGTAGTTCCTCACTGGACGTTAGATTGTGTTATGTGTTATGTTGATGGATTTTCCGTTGGAGATATTTTCAGAGTGTATGGACTGAAAATGTTAGTACTGTTTATTATATCAAAACAGATGAAAAATCATATTAAATGCTGGAGCCAAATGTGTGGTGTTAGAATGCCAGAGCTGTTGATTATGCATATTATCGGTCCATTTTTGCTGGTTGTATTCAACTACATCATAGTGCTGTATTCTCATAAAGCCATATGTGATGATTGTGAGTGTAGTCCTGCATAGTTAGGTTAGTAATATCAACGATCAAGTGAAGTGTACACTTTAAAAACGATAAAATCCAGAAATATTTCAGAATCTTATAAGCAGTCAATTTATTTATGCCATGCCCTTTTTTTTTGTGACGTACAGGTAGCACTGAAGACACTTGTAGTGGTTCATAGGCTTCTACGGGAGGGCGATCCTACATTTCGGGAAGAGCTTCTTAATTTTACACAAAGGGGGAGGATTCTGCAGCTCTCAAACTTCAAGGATGACTCCAGTCCAATTGGTTAGTATCTCTTCATTTGGTAGGAAATACTGCTGGCCTGCTTATTCTCCTTTGATTTCCTTATGTACTAATATTGAGTGTTGTCCAGCCTGGGACTGTTCTGCGTGGGTTCGCACATATGGTCAGTTTTTGGAGGAAAGATTGGAATGCTTCAGGATCCTGAAATATGATGTTGAGGCTGAGCGTTTATCCAAACAAGGCCAAGGTCCTGAAAAGGTCTGAAGCATCATATCTCATTTTGGCACTACAGATCAGTAGTTTTGAGTATCAAACATATTAAATCTGAGTACAAATTCTCGCTCGCTAATCTCTGCTTCAACTAATGCTATTTTTCCATCAGGGACACAGTAGAACCAGAGACCTAGATTCCCAGGATCTGTTAGAGCAGTTGCCAGCTTTGCAGCAGTTACTGTATCGGCTTGTTGGTTGTCGGGTGAGTATCTCTTAACTCTAGCTAACAAGCTGTAGATGCAGGAATCTCTCAGTTTCTGCCATTTTCACCTCTGTATGTAACATGACGCCAGTTTACTCTTGGCATTGCAGCCAGAAGGAGCTGCAAATAACAACTACTTGGTGCAATATGCTCTAGCTTTGGTAAGCTATAATTATTTTTATCGTAGATTTGTTTGTGCCCTAGCATCTACTGTATTTTTTCTTCTAGGCTTACTACTTTAGAGGCATTGTTTGATTTCACCTGAAGGACATCCTTCATAAATTCATTTGGCAGTTCCTGCTCTTCAACCTATCTTACTGATATTGGTGAAAGTGGGGAAAACCACTTTTCTGTTATTTGTGTATAAAATTAGCTGGACCTTGGAGGAGCTGCAACCAACGGAACTGTCTAGGGAACTCCTTTGTTTTAGCTCTTCAGTTTGCACCTTGTCCTCTTTGTTTTAAGAAAACCGTAGGAGAGTTGTCTGCGCCTTGCCTTTCTAATTGTTTCTTAGACACTATTGCCTATCGCGCAATGTTGATCCTTCCTTCTGTGTATGCGATTCATATCCTGTCCAATGCCAAACATTTCTTCCAATGCTCCATATTGGTTAATGCTCGAGCATATTCTTAAGTATCTGTACTATTCATAGCTGTGTTGACTGTAAGGCATCTTCTGTAGAATTATTTAGTTATACACCTGTTTTTTTAGATTATATTCTAACTTAGAAATTATTTATCTTTGCTTTAGTATTCCTGTTTTGTGTTGCCAGGTAATCAAATAAAAATACGCTGTCTTCTCAACCTGAGCACCACTTCTAATATGTTGATTTGACTGATGGGGTGAATGACTGATGACTGACTCTGTTTTATACAGGTGCTAAAAGAGAGTTTCAAAATTTATTGTGCAATAAATGATGGAATTATTAACCTTGTCGATAAGGTAAAATATCCCTTAAAGTGAAAATTTAGTACTTCGTGTGATCATCATTCATCAATATTCACACAAGATATATTAATTTTTTGTGTATGTGTGTAGTTTTTTGAGATGGCAAGACATGAAGCACTTAAGGCCCTTGAAATTTACAGGAGGGCTGGTCAACAGGTAGCTTCCGTGCCCAGAAGATGATATGGAGTGTATCTGGATTCTGAGAAGATGAAAATTGCTGTGCATCCTCCGATTCTTACCCAGTCTGGTTCGTTGATGCAGGCAGGGAATCTATCAGACTTTTATGAAAATTGTAGGGGTCTAGAACTTGCGAGGAATTTTCAGTTTCCCACTCTGCGGGAGGTGAGGGTTTGTGCTGGTTGTTAATCTTTCACTATTGGTAGCATTTTTTTTGGGCATGCCATCTCATTTAAGAAATTTCCCTCAGCCACCACAAACATTTCTTGTGACCATGGAGGAGTACGTGAGGGACGCTCCACGTATGGTTCCGGTTCGAGAGCCACTGGTGAGTGCTTTGGTGGTACTATTAAGCTTATTGTTTCTGCTTTTTGTATATTTACATGTTTTTTTGTGCTACCAATCGTGTTATTTGCATCTTGTAATGTAGGGACCTATTGTGTATTGTGCATTTGGTAATTGTTTCATTTTTTTGGTGATGAGCCTGTTTCATTGATGTTCGATGCATCCAGCATGATCCAGTCTGCAGTTGATATCGTATCATAGGTGTGATACAAATGCGTGCGGGGCAAAGGCAATACTAAAATGCACTACTGGTCCTTAGTTTTATTATAATTTTAGTGGATGTGCAGGAAATGGCTACTGTAATTTCAGCATGCAAATTCCCTTGGGTTCTGTTCACGATTGCTGTGATTATTGCTATAATTGCCATGAACAATATGTGTAATGTCTTAACCTGTGTAGCTAGTTCAGAAAAATGAATACAGAATAGTGGCAGGTTTGCATGGTTTGAGCAAGCCGTTTTTGAACAACCCTAATATCCATTAGCAACTCCTTTTTTTTTGCGATGGAAATAGGGCGTTTTATTCCAAACTCACAGAATTACAATCCTTAGCAACAAGTTCAGAAATAAAAGGAGGGGATTGCTTAAGCCAGCATGCAGTGCTATCCCCAGATCTGCTATAATTTGCTAAGCAATGTGCAACTTTGTTTTGATCACGAGAAACTTTAACACGAACAAACACCCTATTCTCCAGTAAATCTTTGATTTCTGCTAAGAGATGACCATATGCTGATCTATCCAGTGAATCATTAGACAGTGCTGACAAAGCTACCGAACAATCAGATTATCCATTAGCAACTTGATTAAAAATGCTAGCCAACCACCATAGTACTCCCTCCGTTTCTTTTTAGTCCGCATATAAGGTTTGGTCAAAGTCAAGCTTTGTAAAGTTTGACTAACTTTATATTAAAAAATATAAACACTGACAATTTGAAATCAGTATTATCAGATGCACCATGAAATGTATTTTCATACTATATAGTTTTAATATTGTAGATGTTCATATTTTTTTATATAAATTTGGTCAAACTTTGTGTAGTTTGACTTTGACCAAATATTATATGCGGAGTAAAAAGAAATGGAGGGAGTATCTAAAATCGGCTCAATCAAAAAAGACTATAATCCACCACTGCTAAACAGAGCCTTAGTATGAGCCTCATTATTTCTTTATAGTGGTTTGCATCCCTCAGCCATACCTTTTATGTGGTAAAAATACCATGTCTTGCTATTTTGAACAACATTATAAGCACATGCACATCAATATACATAAATTTGACTTATCCTTGTATGCTACGCCTGGAGTACAACTCTGTTAGCTTTTGCTGTTTAGTTGTTGCTGGCAGGAAGTCAGTTCATAAATTTTTGCGCTGTCCTTTATCAGGAATTTCCTGAGAGGCTTCTCCTTACATATAAACCTGAAGAATCGGAGGAAGTTCCTGAACCCGATCCTGTCGAAGAGGATAGGCCACCAGTTGAAGAACCTGTTCCAGTACAGCCCATCCCTGAAGTTGTTTCACCGCCTACCAAGACTGTTGTGGCTGATACTGGTGATCTCTTGGTAAGTAAAGAACACATAATTAATATTGAATGCTATGATTTTGGCAATCTAAATATCCTTTGTTCGGTAGGGCTTAAATGACCCGAGCCCTGGTGTATCAGCAATAGAGGAGAGCAATGCTCTTGCCTTGGCCATAGTTACATCAGGTAAGGTCTCAGTATTGAATTCTTAGTGACTTTCAATGATGTTGCTTAATCAATTAACTGATAATTTTTTGTTTTTGTTTTGCATCTGTATGTATTAGACGCAAGTACTTCAACAACTGGCAGCACTGCTTGGCAAGATAAAGGATTTGATCCAACAGGATGGGAACTCGCCCTTGTTACTGCTCCAAGTAACACAAATTCATCTGCTACAGATAGTCAATTGGTTGGTTTCTCCACCTTTGCCATTCTTTTCTTCTCCGAGGATATTTATCCTGTTGATAGTTTTGGGCTGTTATTCATCGTTGCTCGTTACAAGGGTTAAAAGCCCTGTTGGTTGCCAGCAGCCAGTTAAGTCTGTTTTTAGGTTTGCCTGGGGGGTATCCATAATTCCATATGTTGTTTTGGGGCGTTTTTGTATTGATTGGGGTAGTATTAGTCGTCATCTGTTTGTAGTTTTAAGTTACCTTGAAATTGATGAATCACATGTAGAGAACCATCATGGCCTACCCCAACTTGTTTGGGACTTAAGGATTTGTTGTTGTTGTAGAGAACCATCATGATTGTTCAACCATGCTTGTGGCAGAAGAAATGTACCTCATGTACTGATATTCGGATATGGCACCCATATTATTCTGTTAGTTTGACACACAATTCCTATGAAAGTTCATGTGTATAACAAGTTAGAAAACTGTTGCAACCGGGCAGTAGGCATATATTTGTGAGGATGGTGAGTTATGTTCTGCTTGATCTTCTTGCTGAGGTTGTATTTGTCTTGGGGCGTTTTTGTATTGATGGGGGCAGTATTAGTCTTTATCTGTTTGTAGTTTTAAGTTACATAGAAATTGAATTGCGTGTAGAGAACCGTGACGATTGTTCAACCATGCTCGTGGCAGAAGAAATGTACCTCATGTACTGATATTCGGATATGGCACCCATATTATTGACAGGGTATTTCTGTTAGTTTGACACACAGCTCTTGTTACTGAATGAAAGTATACGTGTATAACAAGTTAGAACACTGTTGCAACTGGGCAGTAGGCATATATTTGTGAAGACAGCAAGTTATGTTCTGCTTGATCTTCTTATGTACTCCATCCGTGAAGAAGTATAAGAGCGTTTAGAGATCTAAACGCTCTTATATTTCTTTACGGAGGGATTAGTAGGCATGTTAGGTTGTGCAGCGGGCCAATACACGGGAAATACACTTGTGCTCTCGGGTGCCAGCGCACCCTATATTCAGAAATAATTTATTGACATATGTGTGCCTAGGGATCGTTAGGAATGCTAAGAATGCAAAAGGGTATGAGGAGTTTGTACTATATCTCTGTAATAGTCTTAGCAACTGCACATGGCTATTTATATCCTGTTACAAACTTCCTCTAGCCAGTGGGGAGAGGTAACTGTAAACAGCAGCAAGGTAAGATGCAATAGTAGAAGATATCGGGTGACTGAATTAAACTCTTGTCACCAATTGTAAGTGTAAGTATCTAAGCCGCGTGATCCTGTTCTCGCCCCCCATCCAAGGTTCAGAGCTCCAATGGATTCAGAGTGCATTACCACCTGGCTATGGCACATGGCCCCTGAGTGATATTAAGAGCACAACTTCTATGTGTAAACTTCTATACCCTGCCAACAGTACGGAGCTTGTGCGAGAAAATAAGAAAGAACATAAGCATGATATGATATGTGTGCCTTCCCATTTATTTTTTGCTCATGTATAATTCTTCTGGCATATGTCTCATTTACCATCATATAGTCATTTGCACTGTGTTTATAGAAGTGTTACATTTTTACACCTTGTACTCAATAGGGGGTCTGGAGTAGATTCAGGGTTGAGGTACAAAAAAGAGGAGATTCAGTTTTTACTGTTCCATGCAGTTGAAAGTGTTTGCTTTTATGTTGGTACCTATTCATGTTAATCTGTCTTGATAGTCCTCCACATAATATTATGAACAAAGGATTTTAAACCGGATGTTATAACATGCACCTTTGTTTCTATTGTGTAAAAATCTAAGAGTATACTGTTCATTATATAGTTTTATGGGATTGTAGTTTTTCTGCCGAGCCCTTCTTTTTAGGTGACAAAGTGAGGCGCTATCAGCTTCTGTGGACCTAATAGTAAACTGAATTGCTACTTTATTTGGTGAAGCTCCTTCACCTGCAAAAGAACTTAAATTTCGTCACTCTATTTGCAGGGTGGTGGACTTGACAAGCTCATCTTGGACAGCCTTTATGATGAGGGGGCCTACAGGCAGTCACAACAACAACAGTTATACGGTTCATCAGCTCCCAATCCATTCATGACAAGCGATCCTTTCGCGATGTCGAATCATGTCGCTGCCCCGTCGTCAGTTCAAATGGCTGCAATGTCTCAGCAGCAGCAGCAGATACCAACGATGATACATCAGAATCCCTTCGGACCACCAATTCAGCCGCAGCATCCGGGCGCCGGCCCTGCAGCAGTAAACCCATTCCTGGATAGTGGCTTCGGCGCGTTCCCGGCGGCAAATAACTCGCAACAGCAAGCCAACCCATTTGGCGGCAGCCTTCTATAGGCTTGCAATAGGCGAGGAGCTAATAGTATACCCCGAGCAAATGCGATTTTCGTGTGACTGTAATATGCATTGCGCCTGGCTCTATTCATGTATGTCAAAATCTGTGTAACGATATGTGTATTCGCTTCGGCACACGGGACTCTGCCAAGTGACCCTTGCTTGTAAAGAAACGTAGCGGCCTGTGTAACATCAGATATATGTCAATAAATAGTAGGACGTTGGCTATATAACAAAAGGCGAGTATTTTGCTCGTTCTTGCCATGGCTGTTTAATTGCCATCTCCTCCATTCTTTGGCTATGCCATCCTCCTGGCCTTAGTGTGGAGTGTGGAGTATGGAGTATTTCCTTAGCTGTGATATCATGGAGTGTTTCCTTTGCGGTGACTGTGATGGCTGAACTATCCTGGCTGAGTTATGTAAACTTTCTCCGGCTGTCCAAAATAAACCCAGAAACGCAGGCCGGCGGCTAAAGTGTGCTGTTGAAGTATCGGTAGGTAAGATGTCTCCCCTTCCAAAAAAGAAAGTGGGTGAGACTCGCAAGGGAGTGGTGCCGATCATGTTGCAAGGACCAGTGACTGTACCGTTCCCCATCATATCATTGTCCTCCCCGTTTCCGCATGGATCGGCCGAGGCTGATCGCCTTCTTTCGGCAGATAATTAAAAGCAAGGTGACTGCTGACAACGACGCCGGGTCTCAAATTACAATATCTCACCACTCACCACCCTAGCTACATCTACTCTGCTGAACGTGCTTGTCGTCTCATCTCATCTCATGGGTTAAAGAAGAGAAAAGCAACTGACAGGCAGAAGAATCTTCAACACCAGCGGTCGATCCGGCGCTTGGCCTCGTGAGAAGTCCCCAGCCTACCTACATAACATGGCTACACGTACGAATTGTCCTCCTAGTTTGTGTAGCCCTGTAGGTGGTGGTGGGAGGGTGGATCTCTTGCAGGTGAGCAGGTGAATCTCCTTGGCTCCAGCATCCGCCATCCGGTAACTCCTTGAGCTTGCCCAGCAGGCATCCAGATTCAGGAACCGTGGGCTGTGCCGTCGTTGCCTCGGCTTGATTCTTCCCGGGCGCTCGACAGTGCGATCCCGCCGACAAGACCGCTGCCTCGGCTAAAATTGGCAGCACTGTCAACGTCGACGCCCTCTCCCCGTGAAAGCACCAGTACGATATACCACTGCTTCTCCGGCTGATGGCGCACCCGATGCAGGAAGGAATCACATCTTCTTTCCAAAATACAGTAAAATACATCCCAACTTGAACCAAGCAGAGGCTTGATCCACTCCGAACAATCAATAAACTTTGCCTGCTCGGCTGCTCCCAAGCTATGGTACTATAGTACACTACAATCATGCAATGAATCAGCAGCCAGTGGTACCGATCTCACCGAAAGCAATGCTACGATATACTACTTCCAGTTGCATGGTGCAAAGGATTGATCTACTACTTTGATGAAAGAAGCACCCAATAATCTTTGCAATATTGTACTCCCTCCGTCCGAAAATACTTGTCATCAAAATGAATGAAAATGGATGTATCTAAAACTCCGGACGGAGGGAGTACTAGGCCAAAGCTAAGCTAATCTAGTACTGTACTACACTGCAATCATGTTAACCAAGCAGCGACGGTATCAATCAGGTGGGGCCCGGGTATCAATCGGGCGGGGCCCAGGTATCCACCACGCCAATAATTTAGCTCCACGTACGTCAGGGACGCACCACCCGGACGCAACAATATCTCCTCCCCCTGGCCCGTGCTGTGCTAGGCACCAAAAACCCGTCGTCGACGCCACCACAAGGTCGACGCCACGTGCCCTGGCGAGCCTTGCGGATGCAGCAAACAATGCCATCAATGGCGGCCCCATGGCCATGATGGAATCTCATGATCTCATCGCTCGCTCCAAGCGAAGCGACCTTCACCGGGTGAGCCCTGGGAGCTTACGGACGCGGCAGCCGGGCTTGCCAATTGCAGAGACGATATGGGTCGCCGATGACTAGGGCGACGGTTGCTCGTTCTGGCGATTATTTCTCTTCCGACAAGTATTTTGGGATGGAGGGAGTATCATCTCTCGTGGATGACTGATCAAGAAGGATCACGTTCTTTGCGCGTTGTCCTGAAGAAACCCACACCCTTTGTGTTTGTGTCCTGTTTGCTCCTCTCCGGCCTCCTTCTCCTCTATCTCCACGCCGAGTTCGGTGAAGAGCGCGCCAGACGGCGCCTGCTCCTGCCGGAGGAACCGTCGGTTGGCTTTCACATAGGCCTCATCCTGGATGGACTCCAAGATGGCCTGCTGCTTAGCCATCTCTATGGCATGGTGACGGCGAACTCAGCCTCCGCCTCCACCATGATGAACCCCGAAGCAGGCTCCTCCTCCTCTTCCTCCGGATCCGCCACCTCTATCGGCTCCGGTAGCTGCTCTCCCTCCTCCTCCTCCGGCTCCGGCGTGTCCGGAGGTAGCCCGGTAGCGATGCGAGCGGCGCGCCTCGCTTGGATATCCTCCGTGATTTGCCTCCGGCGCTCCGGCGTTAGCATAGCGTACGTCATGATCTTGTGCTGGACCATGGCAATGCTGGAGAGCATGGGAGAGCGGGGGTGAGGAGGCAGACGGGCTTGGGTGGCTGTGCAGAGAGGAAGGAGGTGGATTGGTTAGGGTTGGGGGACGCCGGCCGGCTTAAACAACCGGATTTGGCCTTGAGCGGCAAGCCGGAACGGCGTCATGCGGCGTTCACACCGCAGCAACGGAAGAGGTTTCCGTCGGACTGCCGGGTTTTCCATCGCCAGTCCGACGTGGACCATATTGTCAGTCCTACGTGGCGGACGCGTCCGGAGGCCCCATACCCACCTCATATTTACTGTAGGTTGGATATAAGGGGTGCCGATCAGTCCGGACGTTTGAGGCGCCTGACTGGGTGATATTTTTGTGACCGATCAGTGACCAGATGAACCGTCTGGACGTTTGAGATCGGTTCGGGGCATCCGACCGTACATGCTCCTAATTTGGCACGGAATTTGGTGGGCAGCCAGTTTCAGCCAGCAGAGGAAACGAAGCAACGTGGCACACGGCACCGCTGGGTAAAACTTCGTCCCTGAGGAGTAAGCGACATACAGCGTGGGCGAAAGCAATGCATGTGGTGTGGCCTCCAGCCCTCCCTCGTCTTGGCCCGGCGTAGCACTATCGCCATAGCCGCGCTCACTGTCACGGCGTCACCCACCACACTGCTGCTCCGCGTCCGCGTCCGTCGGCCCGGACGGCCATTGGCGAGCCCAAGAGATTCCCCCGCTCGTCCCTTCACTCCACTCGTCTCGCCACCTCTCATCCCCTCCCCTGCTCGCCGCGGCCGTGGTCGATAGAGCGAGAGCGACGGGCACCACCAACCAGAGAGAAACAAAGGCGGAGCGACAAGTCGCGCACCCGCACGGCGCCACCCGGCCTATCCTCCCGGCCCCGCGACAGCAGACAACACCCGATCCAAGAGAAGCGGGCCCGGGCCGGAGCCCACCCAGATCCAGCGGGGGATTCGTTTCGCTTCGTCCTCGCCAGTCGCCACCGCAAGAGGCGCGGCGCACCCCCCGCCGCGACGCCCGGCGCGGCTATAAAACCCGCGACCCGTTCGCCGCAGATCAGCAACCGCACAGCACAGCACAGCACAGGCGCACACACACACACACACACTCTTGGCGCCCCACTCCCTGGTCGTTCGGTCGCTCGTTCAGAGTTGGAAGTTGGAGGTTGGAACCTCCGCAGCAGCAGGCGGCGTCGGGCAGGAGGTTTCCGGCTCTCGAGGGCTGCGCGTTGGTGCATGCAACAGAGGGGCCTCTCCAACAACCGCCGCTCCCGCGGCTTCTCCCGATCCCGCCTCGCCGTCGAGGGCGCCTAAACTGAACCCCACCGCCACCCCCGGCCTCACACCTTCTTAACAACAAACACACACCACAGCTCACACGAACGACGACACTCCCCTCCTGCTTCCTTCCTTCCCCGCCTCTCAAAAAACTTGGAAACGAGAGAAGAAGATGGACACCATCACCGTCGTCGAGAATGGTAAGCCGAGGCCACCATGCCGGACCTGCAGGGATCCCTGTCCCTGTGCTCTCATTCTGTTGCCTTTGTTGTTGTTGTTGTTGTTGTTGTTGGCCGGGTCGTGATGATCGATGTCTGTGTGTGTTTCTGCGTTGCCTGATGGATCGAGGGTTCGTGCAGTGTTCGGGGAGGTGGAGCGCAAGGTGCAGAAGAGCTACTGGGAGGAGCACTCCAAGGACCTCACCGTGGAGTCGATGATGCTCGACTCCCGCGCCAAGGACCTCGACAAGGAGGAGAGGCCCGAGGTATATACCACCAATCATCTCTTAATTTCATTATATATCCTCCCTATCTCATCCACGCACTTTGTCCAACTGATCTCGCCAAATATCACCCTCCTCCTGCGATGAGCACGCGTGGCACGGACACACAAATAAAATGATGATTTGTTTGATAAGTACTTTTTTTTTCGCCATTTTCGTACACTCGTACTGTTGCGGCGTGGCGTTCTGCCACCGAGAAAAAAGGAGCCCAGATGGCGACGGCCATTCGTTTCGGCCCAAACGACGGGTGGCCGAGAACGTTACTAACGTCCAAGTGCTGAAAGTTATTTTTTTCTTTTCTTTTCTTTTCTTTTGGCGTGTCAGTTGGATTTCTTTTTCTTTTTTTGCGGAAGCAGTCTGCTTCGAATCTCGACTTTCCATATAAGAGCCAGGAGCTCCCTAAAAAGGCTGATAGGTAGTTTGATTTGATTATACAAGGCTTATGATAGGTAGTTATCTGTCGGGTCTCTGAAAGCAGCAGGGCTAAATCACCTTTTTCCTCTGATGAAAAAGGTTGACAGGTAGGCCAATGGCAGTGGAGCACTGGGCTGCTATGTGGGGAATCGCCCGTGTCCATTTCCACCATGATTACAAAAATCCAACTCATCTAATATTAACCACTAATAGAAATTAGCTTTTTCTCTTGGCCGACACAAACAACAAAAGGTTTTTTTTTGCGGGTGAACAAAAGGTTATCTTGGAAGGGGATCAACTTAATGTTCGGATTTTATTTATTCCAGCGCTTAATTACTTGATGAGATGAACATACACTACATAGTAAATTAAGCACATATGGCTTGCTAATGTGAAGATCTAGCACATGATCAAACAAGGCTAGTCAAGTCGTCGAATTCGGACGGTGATCTGATCTTTGTATTTTGTGACTGCTAGCGGACACGTGGAGCTACGGGTGCTACCGCACATATAGACTATGGAGATGATTAAAGGCAACACTATAAAATGACACTCTATAACCTACTAATATTTTGATGTAAATAAATGATCACACGCCCTCAGCACCATCCACTTGCAGAGAATATCTGAATGCGCCACTCACTACTGAGCCTGAACTGAACTGAAAATCTTGCCACTCTCACTTATTTGCTCTGGTTTAGTGGATGTGTATGTGGGGAACTAAGTGAAAGTGAGTGGTGAAAATGTTGGATCAACAGAAGAGGTTCATGGCCACAAACGGAATTGGCACCTTACCATCTTCAGAGCATGAGAACGTCAAAATGGTATCCACCCCACTTTCCATTAACAAGCACAGAGCATGAGAACGTCATATACAATGATCATCACTCCAGAAATATGCAGCCAATAATTATCACAAAGCAGTCGTAGAGGGGCACAATGGTCAGTTCATGGCCAAAAGCATAGCGTGCCATGCATCGGGATCGGGAACGAAGGATATTTTCCATGTATATGTATATATATAAGTGGCTCATAGTAGCTGCATACGCATAGCGTGCGTGGCATGTAACAAATTCAGTTATTTTAAAACTGAAAAGCACGCAGCGCAAACTGATTCTTCGTATAAACTATCACCGCTGGACCCGCCTTCACCAACTCCGGCGTGTCCTTTTCCGCCCGCGACGATGATTCCCTTGCTCTTTCAGCTCCCCAGTGGCCACTGCCCGGAGCCGAGGACCGCATGGTGGTACCTTATATATCGTCGTCACCATCGTGAATCACGGCCATATCGCTAGCTAGCCCATCCATCCCATCATCGCCCTGCTGCTGCCGCTGCCACTGTCACTCGCCGCCGGCCACCGTGGGATCGAGAGAAAGCAGCATGAGCGAGCAGGGGGCAGGGCAGGGTACCAAGGAGCAGTCAGTGCCGGCCGCCGTAGGGTCGAGAGAGATGAGCTTGAGTGGGCAGGGGGCAGGGCAGGGTACCAAGGAGGAGAGACTGGCAGAGCTGGAGGAGCTCGAGCTCCAAACGGACCACCAAGGGGTGGGTCGCTGGGCACAGTTCCATCCACCATGATTTGTCTAAAATTTTGGCACGCACAGCAGCAATTGTAGTTCTTGTTCTCAACGCTGCCGACCTTGTGTAGCTTGCTCACGCTGTGGATCTGCGCTGCAGGTGCTGGCCATCCTCCCGTCGTACGCGGGCAAGACGGTGCTGGAGCTCGGCGCCGGCATCGGCCGCTTCACCGGCGAGCTGGCCAAGGAGGCCGGCCACGTCATCGCGCTCGACTTCATCGACAGCGTCATCAAGAAGGTGAGCTTTCTTGCCTCAAGAAACAGAGTCCATATGCTTGGCTTGGCACTCCTCTGATGATCTGATCTGCCGCTCGGTGTTGTTGCAGAACGAGGAGATCAATGGGGACATCTACAAGAACATCACCTTCATGTGCGCCGACGTGACCTCGCCGGAGCTCAAGATCGAGGACAACTCCATCGACATCGTCTTCTCCAACTGGCTGCTCATGTACCTCAACGACGAGGAGGTAATTAAGATCAGACCCAACTTGTGAATGGCACTCATGATAACAGAAACAGACGGAACCTTTTCTGTGACAGTGAACAGATGCAACTTTTTTGTTACTTTTTGGTACAACGGTTGCAAATTATGACTGTCACTGCCTTGTGCTGTAGGTTGAGAAGCTGATTGGCAGGATCGTGAAGTGGCTGAAGCCTGGTGGACATATTTTCATCAGGGAATCCTGCTTCCACCAGTCTGGGGATTCCAAGAGGAAAGTGAACCCGACGCATTACCGGGAGCCGAGGTTTTACACCAAGGTTAGCACTCTAGTAATTCTTAACTGTTTTTTCCCCCTGTAATCTGCTTCCATTTGCTATAATTTTCTGTCATCTTTTAGGCATATTTCCTTAATTCAAACCTGATTTAATGGCTGGGGCATTGCATCTCTAGCTTGATAGGAAAAATCACCTTAATCATTTTGGCAGATAACAAATAAATTAAATTACTGAATTGTTCCTTATGGCAGGCAGCATCATGTTAATATTTTCATATCCAGGGATACTGAAAAGCAATAATGCTCTTTCGTTATGGACATGGTATCTAATTATTTTTTATTGTAAATAGGTGTTTAAGGAATGCCACTCCTATGACCAAGAGGGGAATTCCTTTGAGCTTTCTCTGGTAACTTCCAAGTGCATTGGAGCTTATGTGAAAAGCAAGAAGAACCAGAACCAGGTACTTTCCTTTCCTTTTACGCGCCGAAATCCTTTGTTCATGTCGGTGTTGCTTAAGCCAAATTACTGATTTAACCTTGTGCTTCTTAGATATGCTGGCTATGGGAGAAGGTCAAGTGCACAGAAGACAAAGGCTTTCAGAGATTCCTGGACAATGTGCAGTACAAATCCACTGGCATCTTACGTTATGAGCGTGTGTTTGGGGAGGGTTATGTTAGCACCGGTGGATTCGGTGAGTTTCCTATCTTCATTGGCTCACAACTAAATTTCACTAATTGTTTCTTGTAGAAAACACTAAAATTCAGTGATTTATTACACGATACACTGTTAATAGCTAATTTTCTCTCATGAAACAACAGAGACCACAAAGGAATTTGTGGACAAGCTGGATCTGAAAGCTGGCCAGAAGGTGCTCGATGTTGGGTGCGGCATTGGAGGAGGCGACTTCTACATGGCTGAAACCTATGATGTCCATGTCCTCGGCATCGATCTTTCCATCAACATGGTTTCGTTCGCGATCGAGCGTGCCATCGGGCGCTCGTGCTCGGTTGAGTTTGAGGTTGCTGACTGCACCACCAAGGAATACGTAGAGAACACGTTTGATGTCATCTACAGCCGTGACACCATCCTCCACATTCAAGTATGTTTCACTGCATAGACTGAAAGTAACTCATTTTTGTGTAGGACAAACCTGCATATATTGTCTCAAATAGTTCTGACAAGTGGTGCACTTGGTTGTACATTACAGGACAAACCTGCTCTGTTCAGAAACTTCTTCAAGTGGCTGAAGCCTGGGGGCAAAGTGCTGATCAGTGACTACTGCAGGAGCCCTGGCACACCATCAGAGGAATTCGCTGCGTACATCAAGCAGAGAGGCTATGACCTCCATGATGTGAAGACCTATGGGAAGGTTAGCTTCTTCTCAAGAAAAGAAAATCATATCAACCAGATCAATCTAGTCACCTTAGCAGATTTGTTTCAGATAAGTAATAAACCATCCTAAGTTCCTAACCTCTGTTTTGCACATGAACCCCAGATGCTTGAGGATGCCGGTTTCCACGATGTTGTCGCCGAAGACCGCACCGACCAGGTTATCATCTTCCCCTCTGAATCTAGTCCTCTGCCATTGTCATGCACTTCCTGAATCCTGGTCCTTTCTTCCACGTTGATTTGAAAAGTGTAAGAATGTCTTCAGCAACTAACATGAGCATCACTGTCGTATGGTTGGTCATTTCAGTTCCTGAGGGTCCTGGAGAGGGAGCTGGGCGAGACAGAGAAGAACAAGGAGGCCTTCCTGGCGGACTTCACCCAGGAGGACTACGACGACATCGTCAACGGCTGGAGCGCGAAGCTGAAGCGGAGCTCCGCCGGCGAGCAGAAGTGGGGGCTGTTCATCGCGACCAAGTGATCTGGCCGCCGAGCAGCCACGCCATGCGACGCGATGATCCGGGAGCAGAGCGGCTTCTGTCGTTAAGAATAAATAAAGAGGATCGGTGCTCGACCGTGCTGTGGCCGTGTGTTGGGTGTGATTGTTTGTTTGTTGCAGTGGCTGGGCACCATGATCCGTAAGATAATGTGTACGTACGTACGTACTGTATTCCTGAACTTGTACTGTGACGAGCGAGACTCGCTTTGTAACGTGCTATTCTGTTGCTACGTGGCCTTCTTCACTGTGGTGGAGTTGTGTGACCTCACACCATCTTTTGCCCTTCCTTCATAATGCTTTAATCCCTCCAAGCATTTAGTTTGAGGAATTAACACCTGCATAGCCCTTCCTTCAAAACCTTTAGGCTTTGTTCGGTTGCCTCAGGGTAGAATCCACGCGTGGTTTCTAACCTCCCAGGGATTTGATGATCCCCGCCTTGTCACCCAACCCTCACCATTCCCCATCCATATGAATCCCTGTGTGCATAACCTGTTCGGTTGCTTCCCTACTAATCCATACATAAAGACAACACTGTTTCATAGAATTAAAAGACCACACAACCTACACATTTTTTTGCAGTACAAAAATATGACAGAACATAAGAGAAGAAATTGTACAAGATATACGGATGTTACATAATTTATTTATCTCAAATAAACAGTAAAATCGGTGAAGATATAATACAGATGTTACATAATTTATCTCAAATAGACAACAAAATAATTCTAAAAATTCTCAGTTGTCCCAAGCTGGAATCGGTCACTTTCAGAATATGGTTTAGCATCTCTGCAAAATCATGCAAGATATAATATAGATGCTACATAATTTATCTTGCCGATGTCGCTTCTGTAGTGACTGATGCACTGCATGGCAATAAAGGCAGTTATTCCATATCAAAGGACTAATATGAGAGCAGTATACACGAACAAAGAAATAAATGAGATGTCTTACTTTTGGCAATCAACAATCAAGTGAGCAAAGAAATACTGACAAGATATATATTGACCAGCTAGCAAACAAAGATCAAATGGACAGCAACATCGTATCCATATGCACCAAACAAATCACAACTATATGGTAGAAACTTAAAACACATGCATTGATCCAGGCACAGAAAATTGGAGTCTTTGCTTAGTTATCAAACAGCATCGGCACGATGAGAGGCATCAACAACCATAGTTAAAAGGAAGAATAGTTAACAAGTTGCAGTAGTTATAGAACTTTGTTTTATTATCATCAACAACCAGAATAAGAAATGGACCTTTTGATGTGAGCTAGTTGAACCATCAGCTTCAGGTTACTAGATGAACAAGGCAGGTTCATGTGAGCTAGATGAACATGCGAGTCCCAGTAGGGGTACCATGAAAACCAAGGTTGTACATCAAAACTACATGCTAGCAACGGGCAAATTAAATAGAAGTGGAATTTGAGTACCTGACTTATTCCATTTCAGCTCTCAGCCACATAAGAGCAGTCTCTGGTCCGGCACTCATGAAAATCTCTCGGTTCTCGGGGATCTTGAAGACTCGGAAAGCCTTGACTTCTTCCTCAGGTGTGATGTCCATTGTTTTCAGCAGATCGATGCAGCTTTTGATAGAGTACTCATCCACAACCCTTGGCTTATTCCTCTCATCCTCCACTTGCTTCGCCCTTATTTTCAAGTACTTCTCCATCATTGCAGCCACATCACCATTCGCCCCCCCTCCGTCTCTTTGGTTCTTTCTCTTCTCCATTTCTTGAGGGTGCAGTAGCCAAATTTGGTTGAGTTTGCTGGGGCTCCACGACAATGTTTTCTTGCACGTACACCTCCTCAACATCTTCATCAATCTGCACCCTTTCTCCTCCAAGATTCTCACCATCAACTGATGTTTCTCCTTGATTCTCGCCAGCTCCTCCAAGATTCTCGAGATGTGGTTGGTTGAGCAATGTGATGACTCGATAGAGGTGAAGTTATATGTCCCTTCAGCAGTTTGGCCTACAAGTTAAAGTGACAATCAAATATAAGATTTCAAACTAAAAGAGTAAACAAACATAAAACAATGACATGAGTATATGAATGAGCTCAAATTCTTCAACAACTACAATGTCTATTAATGTCAGATATTAACATAGCTCTCAGCTTACCAAAAAAGAACAGTTTGTAGCACAGATCTATTGACCAAGCAATAATAATCTACAGTAATATGAATAAGGAGAAGATTAAAACAAGAGGATTAATCTACCTTGTCTTTCACGATGCTGCCCAATTCAGGGTCTTGCCACAGCTGTGAGGCGACGAAGCTAGCCTCTAGAAAATGAAGACAAAATGCAGATTTAGCTATATTTTCGTTATGTACAGACTGCACTATGTGTATTTAGATAATCAAGAACAAGAATCAAGAATAGATGATGATCGCACCATGAAGAGAACAATTTATATAATATACCAATGATCATACCAAAAGTATCTTATGTTCAGACATCAAAACAATTTAGAAGTATGTGCTCTGCTGCTAACAGAGATTAGGTTCATATACTATATTTTGGGACGAACATCATATTGTACTATCAGCAGCAAGCAGCAAAAACAACATGCATTTTTGTTCCTTCGGATTAGTTAGTCCTTCTTTATACCAAGAAATAGATTAATGATTATACTAATTCTGCCAAGAAAAATAAAATAAACTGATCTGGCTTTGTGTACAAGTCCAATCATGCAAATCGAGATGGCGACCCTAGTGACAATCCTCTCCCTCTCTCTTGACCTGTCATCTGTCTGTCTAACCACAAAATTAACACTGAAGCTGGAGTACTACCTGTTGGGGAACGTGGTAATTTCAAAAACTTTCCTACGCACACGCAAGATCATGGTGATGCATAGCAACGAGAGGGGAGAGTGTTGTCTACGTACCCTCGTAGACCGATAGCGGAAGCGTTATGACAACGCGGTTGATGTAGTCGTACGTCTTTACGGTCCGACCGATCCAAGCACCGTTACTCCGGCACCTCCGAGTTCTTAGCACACGTACAGCTCGATGACGCTCCCTGGGCTCCGATCCAGCAAAGCTTCGGGGATGAGTTCCGTCAGCACGACGGCGTGGTGACGATGATGATGTTCTACCGACGCAGGGCTTCGCCTAAGCACTACAACGATATGATCGAGGTGGAATATGGTGGCAGGGGGCACCGCACACGGCTAAGGAACGATCACGTGGATCAACTTGTGTGTCTAGAGGTGCCCCCCTGCCCCCGTATATAAAGGAGCAAGGGGAGGAGGCCGGCCGGCCAGGTGTGGCGCGCCAAGGAGGAGTCCTCCTCCTAGTAGGAGTAGGACTCCTACTAGGAGGGGGAAAGAGGTGGAGTGGGAGAAGGAAAGGGGGGGCGCCGCCCCCCTCTCCTAGTCCAATTCGGACCAGGGAGGAGGTGGCGCGTGGCCCACCTCTTGCAGCCCCCCTCTCTCTCCACTAAGGCCCATATGGCCCAATACTTCTCCCGGTAGGGTTCCGGTAACCCTCCGGCTCTCCGGTTTTCCCCGAAATCACCCGAAACACTTCCGGTGTCCGAATATAGCCGTCCAATATATCAATCTTTATGCCTCGACCATTTCGAGACTCCTCGTCATGTCCGTGATCATATCCGGGACTCCGAACTAACTTCGGTACATCAAAATGCATAAACTCGTAATAACTGTCATCGTAACGTTAAGCGTGCGGACCCTACGGTTCGAGAACAATGTAGACATGACTGAGACAAATCTCCGGCCAATAACCAATAGCGGGACCTGGATGCCCATATTGGCTCCTACATATTCTACGAAGATCTTTATCGGTCAGACCGCATAACAACATACGTTGTTCCCTTTGTCATCGGTATGTTACTTGCCCGAGATTCGATCGTCGGTATTCAGTACCTAGTTCAATCTCGTTACCGGCAAGTCTCTTTACTCGTTCCGTGATACATCATCCCGCAACTAACTCATTAGTTGCAATGCTTGCAAGGCTTATGTGATGTGCATTACCGAGAGGGCCCAGAGATACCTCTCCGATAATCGGAGTGACAAATCCTAATCTCGAAATACGCCAACCCAACATCTACCTTTGGAGACACCTGTAGAGCTCCTTTATAATCACCCAGTTACGTTGTGACGTTTGGTAGCACACAAAGTGTTCCTCCGGTAAACGGGAGTTGCATAATCTCATAGTCATAGGAACATGTATAAGTCATGAAGAAAGCAATAGCAACATACTAAACGATCGGGTGCTAAGCTAATGGAATGGGCCATGTCAATCAGATCATTCAACTAATGATGTGACCCCGTTAATCAAATGACAACTCTTTGTCCATGGTTAGGAAACATAACCATCTTTGATTAACGAGCTAGTCAAGTAGATGCATACTAGTGACACTCTGTTTGTCTATGTATTCACACATGTATTATGTTTCCGGTTAATACAATTCTAGCATGAATAATAAACATTTATCATGAAATAAGGAAATAAATAATAACTTTATTATTGCCTCTAGGGCATATTTTCTTCAGTCTCCCACTTGCACTAGAGTCAATAATCTAGTTCACATCGCCATGTGGTTTAACAGCAATAGTTCACATCACCATGTGATTAACACCCATAGTTCACATCGTCATGTGACCAACACTCAAAGGGTTTACTAGAGTCAGTAATCTAGTTCACATATCTATGTGATTAACACCCAAAGAGTACTAAGGTGTGATCATGTTTTGCTTGTGAGATAATTTTAGTCAACGGGTCTGTCACATTCAGATCCGTAAGTTATTTTGCAAGTTTTATGTCTACAATGCTCTACTCGGAGCTACTCTAGATAATTGCTCCCACTTTCAATATGTATCCAGATTGAGACTTAGAATCATCTGGATCAGTGTCAAAAACTTGCATCGACGTAACCCTTTACGACGAACCTTTTTTTCACGTCCATAATTGAGAAACATATCCTTATTCCACTAAGGATAATTTTGACCGCTGTCCAGTGATCTACTCCTAGATCACTATTGTACTCCCTTGCCAAAATCAGTGTATGGTATACAATAGATCTGGTACACAGCATGGCATACTTTATAGAACCTATGCCAAGGCATAGGGAATGACTTTCATTCTCTTTCTATCTTCTGTCGTGGTCGTGTTTTGAGTCTTACTCAATTTCACACCTTGTAATACAGGCAAGAACTCTTTCTTTGACTGCTCCATTTTGAACTACTTCAAAATCTTGTCAAGGTATGTACTCATTGAAAAAACTTATCAAGCGTCTTGATCTATCTCTATAGATCTTGAAGCTCAATATGTAAGCAGCTTCACCAAAGTCTTTCTTTGAAAAACTCTTATTCAAGTATCCCTTTATGCTATCCAGAAATTCTATATCATTTCCAATCAGTAATATGTCATCCACATATAATATCAGAAATGCTACAGAGCTCCCACTCACTTTCTTGTAAATACAGGCTTCTCCGAAAGTCTGTATAAAACCAAATGCTTTGATCACACTATCAAAGCGTTTATTCCAACTCTGAGAGGCTTGCACCAGTCCATAAATAGATCGCTGGAGCTTGCACACTTTGTTAGCTCCCTTTGGATCGACAAAACCTTCTGGTTGCATCATATACAACTCTTCTTCCAGAAATCCATTCAGGAATGTAGTTTTGACATCCATCTACCAAATTTCATAATCATAAAATGCGGCAATTGCTAACATGATTCTGACAGACTTAAGCATCGCTACGGGTGAGAAGGTCTCATCGTAGTCAACCCCTTGAACTTGTCAAAAACCTTTTGCGACAATTCTAGCTTTGTAGATAGTAACACTACTATCAGCGTCCGTCTTCCTCTTGAAGATCCATTTATTCTCAATTGCTTGCCGATCATCGGGCAAGTCAACCAAAGTCCAAACTTTGTTCTCATACATGGATCATATCTCGGATTTCATGGCTTCAAACCATTTCGCGGAATCTGGGCTCATCATCGCTTCCTCATAGTTCGTAGGTTCGTCATGGTCTAGTAACATGACTTCCAGAACAGGATTACTGTACCACTCTGGTGCGGATCTCACTCTGGTTTAGCTACGAGATTCGGTAGTAACTTGATCTGAAGTTTTATGATCATCATCATTAGCTTCCTCACTAATTGGTGTAGTAGTCACAGGAATAGATTTCTGTGATGAACTACTTTCCAATAAGGGAGAAGGTACAATTACCTTATCAAGTTCTACTTTCCTCCCACTCACTTCTTTCGAGAGAAACTCCTTCTCTAGAAAGGATCCATTATAAGCAACGAATGTCTTGCCTTCGGATCTGTGATAGAAGGTGTACCCAACAGTAACTTTTGGGTATCCTATGAAGACACACTTTTCCGATTTGGGTTTGAGCTTATCAGGATGAAACTTTTTCACATAAGCATTGCAACCCCAAACTTTAAGAGACGACAACTTTGGTTTCTTGCTAAACCACAGTTCAGATTGTGTCGTCTCAACGGACTTAGATGGTGCCCCTTTTTTAACGTGAATGCAGCTGTCTTTAATGCATAACCTCAAAAACGATAGTGGTAAATCGGTAAGAAACATCATAGATTTGCACTATATCGAATAAATTACGGCTATGACGTTCGGACACACCATTATGCTGTGGTGTTACGGGTGGCACGAATTTGTGAAACTATTCCACATTGTTTTAATTGAAGATCAAACTCGTAACTCAAATATTTGTCTCCGCGATCAGATCGTAGAAGCCTTATTTTCTTGTTACGATGATTCTCCACTTCACTCTAAAATTCTTTGAACTTTTCAAATGTTTCAGACTTATGTTTCATCAAGTAGATATACTCATATCTGCTCAAATCATCTGTGAAGATCAGAAAATAATGATACCTATCGCGAGCCTCAATATTCATCGGACCACATACATCAGTATGCATGATTTCCAATAAATCTGTTGCTCGCTCCATTGTTCCGAAGAACAGATTCTTAGTCATCTTGCCCATGAGGCATGGTTCGCAAGCATCAACTGATTCATAATCAAGTGATTCCAAAAGCCCATCAGCATGGAGTTTCTTCATGCGCTTTACACCAATATGACCTAAACGGCAGTGCTACAAATAAGTTGCACTATCATTATTAACTTTGCATCTTTTGGTTTCAATATTATGATTATGTGTATCACTATGATCGAGATCCAACGAACTATTCTCATTGGGTGTGTAACCATATAAGGTTTTATTCATGTAAACAGAACAACAATTTATTCTCTTACTTAAATGAATAACCGTATTAAAATAAACATGATCAAATCATATTCATGCTCAACGTAAACACCAAATAAACTTATTTAGGTTCAACACTAATCCCGAATTTATAGGGAGTGTGCGATGATGATCATATCAATCTTGGAACCACTTCCAACACACATCGTCACTTCACCCTTAACTAGTCTCTGTTTATTCTGCAACTCCCGTTTCGAGTTACTAATCTTAGCAACTGAACTAGTATCAAATACTGAGGGGTTGCTATAAACACTAGTAAAGTACACATCAATAACATGTATATCAAATATACTTATGTTCACCTTGCCATCCTTCTTATCTGCCAATCACTTGGGGTAGTTCCGCTTCCAGTGACCAGTCCCTTTGCAGTAGAAGCACTCAGTCTCCGGCTTAGGTCCAGACTTGGGCTTCTTCACTTGAGCAGCAACTTGCTTGCTGTTCTTTTTGAAGTTCCCCTTCTTCCCTCTGCCCTTTTCTTGAAACTAGTGGTCTTGTCTACCATCAACACTTGATGTTTTTCTCGATTTCTACCTTTATCAATTTCCGCATTACGAAGGGCTTGGGAATCGTTTCCGTTATCCCTTGCATATCATAGTTCATCACGAAGTTCTACTAACTCGGTGATGGTGACTAGAGAATTCTGTCAATCACTATCTTATCTGGAAGATTAACTCCCACTTGATTCAGGCGATTGTAGTACCCAGACAATCTGAGAACATGCTCACTAGTTGAGCGATTCTCCTCCATCTTTTTAGCTATAGAACTTGTTGGAGACTTCATATCTCTCAACTCGGGTATTTGCTTGAAATATTAACTTCAACTCCTGGAACATTTCATATAGTCCATGACGTTCAAAACGTCTTTGAAGTCCCGATTCTAAGCCGTTAATCATGGTGCACTAAACTATCAAGTAGTCATCATATTGAGCTAGCCAAACGTTCATAACGTCTGCATCTGCTCCTGCAATAGGTCTGTCACCTAGCGGTGCATCAAAGACATAATTTTTCTGTGCAGCAATGAGGAAAAACTTTAGATCACGGATCCAATCCGCATCATTGCTACTAACATCCTTCAACACAATTTTCTTTAGGAACATATCAAATAAACATAGGGAAGCAACAACGCGAGCTATTGATCTACAACATAATTTGCAAAATACTACCAGGACTAAGTTCATGATAAATTTAAGTTCAATTAATCATATTACTTAAGAACTCCCACTTAGATAGACATCCCTCTCTAAGTGATTACGTGATCCAAATCAACTAAACCATGTCCGATCATCACGTGAGATGGAGAAGTTTCATTGATGAACATCACTATGTTGATCATATCTACTATATGATTCACGCTCGACCTTTCGGTCTCCGTGTTCCGAGGCCATATCTGTATATGCTTGGCTCGTCAAGTATAACCTGAGTATTCCGCGTATGCAACTGTTTTGCACCCGTTGTATTTGAACGTAGAGCCTATCACACCCGATCATCACGTGGTGTCTCAGCACGAAGAACTTTCGCAATGGTGCATACTCAGGGAGAACACTTTTATCTTGAAATTTAGTGAGAGATCATCTTATAATGCTACCGTCAATCAAAGCAAGATAAGATGCATAAAAGATAAACATCACATGCAATCAATATAAGTGATATGATATGGCCATCATCATCTTGTGCCTGTGATCTCCATCTTCGAAGCACCGTCATGATCACCATCGTCACCGGCACGACACCTTGATCTCCATCGTAGCATCATTGTCGTCTCGCCAATCTTATGCTTCCACGATTATCGCTACCGCTTAGTGATAAAGTAAAGCATTACAGCGCGATTGCATTGCATACAATAAAGCGACAACTATATGGCTCCTGCCAGTTACCGATAAATCGGTTACAAAACATGATCATCTCATACAATAAAATTTAGCATCATGTCTTGACCATATCACATCACAACATGCCCTGCAAAAACAAGTTAGACGTCCTCTACTTTGTTTGTTGTATGTTTTACGTGGCTGCTACGGGCTTAAGCAAGAACCAATCTTACCTACGCATCAAAACCACAACGATAGTTTGTCAAGTTGATGCCGTTTTAACCTTCGCAAGGACCGGCGTAGCCACACTCGGTTCAACTAAAGTTGGAGAAACAGTCACCTGCAAGCCACCTATGTGCAAAGCACGTCGGGAGAACCGGTCTCGCGTAAGCGTACGCGTAATGTCGGTCCGGGCCGCTTCATCCAACAATACCGCCGAACCAAAGTATGACATGCTGGTAGGCAGTATGACTTATATCGCCCACAACTCACTTGTGTTCTACTCGTGCATATAACATCAAACCATAAAACCTAGGCTCTGATACCACTATTGGGGAACGTAGTAATTTCAAAAAATTTCCTACGCACACGCAAGATCATGGTGATGCATAGCAACGAGGGGAGAGTGTGATCTACGTACCCTAGTAGATCGACAACGGAAGCCTTTGGTTGATGTAGTCGTACGTCTTCACGGGTCGACCGATCAAGCACCGAAACTACGGAACCTCCGAGTTTTAGCACATGTTCAGCTCGAAGACGATCCCCGGACTCCGAACCAGCAAAGTGCCGGGGAAGAGTTCCGTCAGCACGACGGCGTGGTGACGATCTTGATGTACTACTGTCGCAGGGCTTCGCCTAAGCACCGCTACAATATTATCGAGGACTATGGTGGCAGGGGGCGCCGCACACGGCTAAGAATAAGATCATGTGGATCAACTTGTGTGTCTATGGGGTGCCCCCTGCCCCTGTATATAAAGGATGGAGGAGGAGGAGGCCGGCCAAGGCTAGGTGCAGCCAGGATGTGGAGTCCTATTAGGACTCCAAGTCCTAGTAGGAGTCCACCAAGAGGGGAGGAAGGGAGAAGGAAGTGGAGGAGAAGGAAAGGTGGCCGGCCCCCTTTTCCCTAGTCCAATTCGGACTAGAGGGGAGGGGGGGGGGGGCGCAGCAGGCCCTTTCTCCTCTTCCCACTAAAGCCCATCAAGGCCCAATACTTCTCCCGGCGAATTCCCGTAACTCTCCGGTACTCCGAAAAATACCCGAATCACTCGGAACCTTTCCGATGTCCGAATATAGTCGTCCAATATATCGATCTTTACGTCTTGACCATTTCGAGACTCCTCGTCATGTGCCCGATCTCATTCGGGACTCCGAACTCCTTCGGTACATCAAAACTCATAAACTCATAATATAACTGTCATCGAAACCTTAAGCGTGCGGACCCTACGGGTTCGAGAACAATGTAGACATGACCGAGACACGTCTCCAGTCAATAACCAATAGCGGGACCTGGATGCCCATATTGGCTCCTACATATTCTACGAAGATCTTTATCGGTCAGACCGGATAACAACATACGTTGTTCCCTTTGTCATCGGTATATTACTTGCCCGAGATTCGATCGTCGGTATCCAATACCTAGTTCAATCTCGTTACCGACAAGTCTCTTTACTCGTACTCTAATACATCATCTCGCAACTAACTCATTAGTTGCATTGCTTGCAAGGCTTAACTGATGTGCATTACCGAGAGGGCCCAAAGATACCTCTCCGACAATCGGAGTGACAAATCCTAATCTCGAAATACGTCAACCCAACATGTACCTTTGGAGACACCTGTAGAGTACCTTTATAATCACCCAGTTACGTTGTGACGTTTGGTAGCACATAAAGTGTTCCTCCTGCACACGAGAGTTACATAATCTCATAGTCATAGGAACATGAATAAGTCATGAAGAAAGCAATAGCAACATACTAAACGATCGGGTGCTAAGCTAATGAAATGGGTCATGTCAATCAGATCATTCATCTAATGATGTGATCCCGTTAATCAAATAACAACTCTTTGTCCATGGTTAGGAAACATAACCATCTTTGATTAACGAGCTAGTCAAGTAGAGGCATACTAGTGACACTCTGTTTGTCTATGTATTCACACATGTATTATGTTTCCGGTTAATACAATTCTAGCATGAATAATAAACATTTATCATGATATAAGGAAATACATAATAACTTTATTATTGCCTCTAGGGAATATTTCCTTCAGGTAGTTCCTAGGAAACCCCAAGAAAGTCTCGACCTTGACGACCACATTCTGCAAGACAGATCAAGATCCGGCTAGGTTTTCATGGAGGGGGCGAATCAGTGCCGCTAGAGAGAAAGACAATGGGAGGGGGAGGAGGAGGGAGAGCGAGAACCAACCAGAGATCTCCTCGCCTACAGCAACCACTCCAGAGCTAGGGTTCCGGCCGCAGCAAGGGGGTGGCGGGGGAGATGGGACAATCGGAGGCAGGGTTCCGGCGGGCTTCGTGGCGGCTCGTCGAAGCAGGAGGGCGCCCTCCTCCTCCGGGCAGGTTGCGCCGCCGCTGTCCACTAGTCCCCGCCGCCTCCGCTTCTGTCGCCTCGGTCGGGAGAGATGAGACGAGCGCCTCGCTCGGGGATTCCTTCCACGGGGTGCTGGTCGATGATTTTTTCCGCGTGGGTTTGAGGAGGTTTGGGCCGGGGAAATACCACACAGGGCTTAACCGAACGAAAGAAAACTGGGTGGGCCGGGTTTATTCCCGGCGGGGGTAATCCCTACAGACCCGCGTGGATTGGACCCAAAACCTCGCGGGGTTGGGCGTAACTGAACACAGCCTTAGTGTCCAAAAAATAGCTTTTCATTCTCCAAAACATACCGACACTAGACCAAATTTGCTTTGAGAAGAGTGTTGGGGTATAGATTATGGTAGGTTAGGATCTATTTATTTCAGCACCAATACCCCGGACACCATCAGGCAAGCTTTGAAGTCGACCTTGAATATCCAGGTCGAGGCATTCAGCGAGAGGTACTTGGGGCTCCCCACTGCGGTTGGACGTATCACCAATGGTACCTTCGATCACATCAGTGAGAGAGCTCGTGGAAAGATGCAAGGGTGGTCGGAAAAACTGCTTGCATGTGCTGGCCGGGAAACACTGCTCAGGTTTGTAATTCAATCTATCCCAACTTATCCCATGAGCACTTTCCTTCTCACCAAAAAAGTTTGCAAGAGTCTCACTTCTCCCATGGTAAAATATTTTTGGAGTAGCTCTCTTGACAAAAAGGCAATGCATTGGGTTTCCTGGAAGGAGTTATCTAAACCCAAGTGCAAGGGTGGGATGGGGTTTCAAGACCCGCATCTCTTCAACTCGCTATGCTGGGCAAACATGGGTGGCGTTTCATCACCAACCCAAATTCGCTCTGCGCACAAGTTCTCAAGGGCCGCTACTTTTCGGATACCGATTTCATGCATGCTCCAGTTCCCAAGTCAGCTTCGGCAACTTGGAAGGCAATTGTGGCGGGAAGGGACGCCGTGAAGACAGGCTTAATCTCCAGAGTGGGAGATGGTTCTACTATCTCAGTTTGGGAGGACAAGTGGATCCCAGGTACGGTCTCAATGACTCCAACTCAGTGACCTACAGATACAAACATTGATCGGGTGTCAGATCTCATAGACACACGGAGTTGGTCTTGGAAGCTTGAATTGACCAGGGACAATTTTACTGCTCAGGATGCCGCGGCCATACTTAATATTCCTATCAGGCAAGGTGGGGGTGATGATTTTCTTGCATGGGCATTTGATAAATCAGGTAACTACACTGTAAAGACGGCGTACCATGCTCTCGTGACTCAGAACGAGCGTTTGGCTCTAGAGGAAGGGACGGCTACCGAAACCTCATCGGACGATCGACAGTTGTGGAAATCCTTGTGGAAGTTGAATGTTATCCCAAAAGTGCGAGTGTTCTGTTGGAGTGTTACGTGACATTCTTCCAGATGAAACTACTCTTAACCATCGACGCATTGCAGATGTTCGTCAGTGCAATGTTTGCCGCTCTACAGAGGAGGACTTGAAGCATGCGCTGATACATTGTACACATGCACAGAGCTTCTGGGAAGAGGCGTGGACATGGCTTGGTCTCCGCCTTCCCCCTCTCCACTCGGTTACGTGGGCACGAGACATCACATGTGATCCTCAGTTCACATCCCATGAACATGCCAAAATGACTACTACGATGTGGTCAATTTGGCATTCCAAGAACCGAATAAAACATGGTGATGAGGGGAGAGACCCTACAACAACTATCAGAAATATTAAGGAGTCTATCTCCCTCCTTCAATTACCTCGTAAGGAAACCTTAGTTCTACCGGGTTACGGTTGGCGGCCCCCGGATGTGGGTTCGGTCAAGATCACAACCGACGGCGCTCTGAATTTTGATGAAGGCCGGGGAGGTGCAGGAGGAGTGGCTCGATCATCCTCTGCACTCCTGGGTTCATGGTGTAAACCATACATGGGAGTCTCGGATCCCTTGATGATGGAGTGCTTGTCACTGCGAGATGGAGTCCGCTTTGCTTGTCTTTGAGGATTTCAGCATCTGATTATGGAAGCCGACTATTTGGAGCTGGTGAAGTTCTGACAATCTCACCACAATTCTTGTTCAATTGTGACTCCTTTACTTTTAGAAATAAGAGAGCTCTGTACTATTTTTTCTTCTTTTGATATTCAACATGTAAATCGAGCGGCAAACGTTCCGGCGCATTTGTGTGCGAAGCGTGCTTGCACACTGAATGTGACGGAAAGCTGGCTCGATGAAACTCCTAGCTTCTTGGTGACCAGCCTACTGACTGACTGCACCGAGTGTGCTTTCAATGAATAAAGCTCTCTAATTTTCCCACAAAAAAAGGTTAGGATCTATTAAGATTAAATGTATTCTTTCCTTCACAATTCTTATCTTATCTATAAAAGAGGCTTCTTTTCCTCCAACCACATATATTGCCCTTGAGACTCTAGAAGAGGCTTCTTGTCCTTCAACCATATATACTTGCCCATAAGGCTCAATAGTGCATCCGCCGCATTATACGCCAATCCCTCTCTATTCCCTTCTCAGTAAAAGTGGGAAGAAGCCTCTCCTTCCACGTTCATGGCGTGGTGATCGTCGCGCCGCTGAATTTGCTGTCCTAGGGCTATCAAAGCCTACCTCACCGCCACCCATTTCCGCCGCCGTTGCCGCTCCCCGATTTGAGGTTGAGCGCAGGCCGCCACGAGGAGCTGCCCCTCCATCCCACGACCGCGCCTGACCTCGCCGGCGACCTCTACTGCCGGATCAAGCACCACCATGAACCTCCTCCACCTTCCTCGATGAAAGGGCATTTCCCGCCTTAAGTGTTTTGGTGTTGATGACAACACATCTGATGTCTTCCCATAAACAAGCATCTTGAGAGCAGCCGTGCATTTCAGCAGAGGAGCGAAAGAAAGTTGTTCGTAAAAATCCTTCCTCGGCTTGATTTTTTCATTAGCCCACTCCACAACAGTCACTACACACAAGAACAAAATTTTGCTCATTCATAAGTGAAGTCGAAAAAACCTTCATGATATGTTGGGTCCGCCGTGAAGTAGTCCGTGCATAGAAGCCATGCACCGGAAATGCTATCCCGGGAATAACTCTCAGGCCCTTCATGGAGCCCTTGAAGTTCAACACGTGCTCCTCTGCCTCTCCATCTCTTCTTGGATGCTCATCATCATCATCATCATCATCATCATTTCGGCATCTTTGTCGTCCGAATCCGATGAGGCGATGAACTTGTTGAATATTAGTTCATCAAGGTCGAGGTTCCATAGTCATCATTCCATGACAAATCCATCGATGACCTACAAATAGAGACCAAAATAATAAAAAAATATCTTGGACATTTCGTCGAACACCTAGAGTGCGAGGTGTATATAGGGGGGAGTTAGACGTGTCGGGGTGGCGTCCGGTGGTGGCGACCTTCACCGGTTGCGGAACGGTCAGCGGCGGTGTGGGTAGGGGCTTCCAGTGGTGAAGCCCTGGGTCGGGGACGATGGCGATGCAAATATGGCGGCAGGACTCCGGTGGCGGCTGTGTGGACGAGGGAGAAGAGAGAAGAGGAGAGGGTTGGTCAGGCAAGGGGGGTGGGGGTGGAGATATGCGAATTGGCGCGGGCCCCTGCAGCCAATCCTACGTGGCCAGGGTGTCCGGGCGCATCCGGGCGTCCCCATACCCGACCCGTCCGGTTGGGTGCGGTTTTTGCGTCCGATCAGTGATCCAGCAGGCCGCCCGGGCATTTGGGGGCGGGTATGGGGTTCGATTATAGATGCTCTTAGTGGCCGGAAAAAAACAATTAATGCTTTGAAAATAGCAAACCAACTCAAAAAATGGCTAAATCCGAACATTTAGCTTAGAGTGATGTTTATTAATCATGAGAAAAGTTTGAGGTTGAAATATAACCCTACAGGAGTCAATATATAACCCTATGAATAAAAATTGGAAAGACATTATAGGGGCGGGCCCTAGTAGATGCTGGCCACTCGTATCAGGTGAGCACGGAAAGAAAACTTGTGAAAACTCGTCTTGGATCAATGGCCATCCATGGAAAGAAACTCAGGCAAGTCTATCTTTAAATTGGGCTTGTACGCGCACGCTCGGCCTGCATGGTTTCTTTCCATTTTCATCTCTCGTCCTCCCCCTCCCACCAAATAAATAGTCACCACGCTCCATTTCTTTGCTGCAGAAATCGTCCGGCCGTCACCTGCCCTCCCGAAGGACCTCCAACACCAGCCAGGTACATCAGCATGGATCCATGGAGTTCACATACATTCTCTTCGCATTTTTCGCTTCCTAGATTTACTGAACCTTATGTACACATTTTTCGTTTGTGTTTGTGTTTGGCTGCTGTGTGCTGGGCATAAAATTCAGAGACCAAAGTAAGTACTGTGGTGCTGTGCCTGGCCTGCGACCAGGGACTCGCCAACGCGGCCTTTCCGTTCCTGCTGTCACGGCTGCAAGGCACAAACGCGTCCACCAACCTTGTGTTTTCTTTCCTTCCCATTTCCACCCGTTGCGAAATACGTACTGTACGTACGTACAGACAGTGAATATACTCATACACATGCATGCATTGGTGACTAGCTAGATTACACCGTGATGCTTTATATACACGTCCTTACGTCCTTCTATGTTTGATATCTTTGTACATGTGCGATAGCAGTGGTCACCCTGGATTAACATGCATATTATGTGCCCACTGCCGCATGACTTAAGAGGGTGTTTGTTTCCGGGGACTTATTGGTCTAGGGACTTAAATAAGTCCCTATAAGTCCCATCTAAACCAAACATGAGGGACTTATAGGGACTTATAGTTGTAATATGGCCTTATAGAGACTTATAAGTCCCGGAAACCAAACATATAGGGACTTTTTAGGGACTTGGGACTTATAAGTTGGGACTAAAAAAGTACTAGGACTTATGAACCAAACAGAGCCTAAGTAGTGGATATCTTTTGCCACGGAACCGCTTCCTAATCGATCGGACAGCCTAGTGAGGAAAGCATATTTGGAACCAAAAATATGAAATCTGATCTTTAATTTGGAGTATGGATATTTTTTATTTACCATCTTTGAGACTTACACAAAATGCAATGCCATCATTTTTTTTATTTGCTATACATATAGATTCTTTTATTTATTTGCTTATTGTGCCTTTTTTCTCTTCTATCTTGTTTCGACCCTTTTCCTACCAGCATTTTACAAGGGTTTTTATTCATCATGGCTTCTTCCGGATCCAATGAGAAGAGAGGTGATGATCGCAATGGGGATGAAGAAGTGTGGAAGATGGAGACCAAGGGTGAAGATGGAACTCACAGAAACTCGGCAGTCTTCGCTGAAGGATCAGAAGCTCAAGTATCTCAACCTCCGTCAACCACGGTCACCGGAGTCTCTGCCATCCCATCCTCTTGGACAGTCAAATCATCAAGCTATCGGCTGACACCCAAATCATCAGCAAGGTTGTACAGAAACCCTTACTACAACTTAATTCACAATTTTGGAGTAGAGAACACTTCTCCTTTGGATATTCCTGGACCTTGGGATCGCCATATACCCAAGAGAGGCAATGATGACGAGAGCAACAGTTGGGGAACTACCAACAATCAGACTATGTAGGGCGTCCTTGACACCTCTGTGCTGTTGCATCTAATCCTGGAGAGCTATATGTTTTATGTATCTCTTGAGAGCTATTTTACATGCAAAGTGTGCTATTTTCTCCTTCAGAGAAATATTTTCGATGTATCTATTGGTGTGAGGCTATATGATAAAGAGATTACATGATATTTTTTTCTTTTTCTTTTCTTTTCTTTATTATAAATTCCAATACAATAATTCAGATCTTATAGAATTATCTTTTTGGGGGTCACGGCTTTACCATCTTGGATGTTTGATAAAAATAATTGGTCATCTACAAAACTCACGAAGGTTAGTAGAAAGAAGAGAAACAATCACATGCAAACATACTATTTCAAACATCTTTTATGATTGTGAACTCACTTTCCATATTGCAAAATTTGAGCAACTTTCTTTGGCTAGACATTGAAAACAACTTGATAAATTGCATGGTTGTGTACCTTCCTAATTTATTTGTCATGGATCATCCAACATGCATGTTTACTTTTAAAGACTTTGTAGCCAATGATCACGTACTTAGAATGAATTCTTTTTGTGCATTCAACCTCCCTAAGCCAAGCAATTCTGACTATAGCTACCAAGTTGGCAGAGTAAGCCATTTCAACTAAATTTTCACCGTCGTAGTCATCTCAAATGATCAACTAAAAATATTCATGTTTGAGTTTTTATAGCATGGGAACTAAAGTTCTTCATGATAGGCACCATCATAAGGACAACGGAAAATACGGTTCCAACTCATCAAACTCTTGAGAACTCAACAGAAAGACGCATGACAATCCCCACTTCTTCGCGAAGGGCTTATCCTTTACTTTTAATGTGAGTTATCTCTCTTTAACAAAGCTATTATGTAGTGTAGGCATTGCATGTCAGAGAAACTTCCAAGAGTCTTATAAATTCATAAGGTATGTGATCATGTTAATTTATTATAGTTGACAATATCTATAAGATCTAAAAGGTTAGAAGCTAAGCAACTATTGAAATTTAAAGCTTCCTTGTGTGTGAGTTATGTTTTGTTGTTCTAAAAATCTGCCTACGAGTGCTAGCTAATAGATTAAAGATAAATAAGCAGTTGAGATAATTGTTGTTGAAGTGATGAGAACACTACCACTTATTTATTTTTCCAATGAGACAGGGTTCATGCCAAAGGACACAACACCAACATAGATTGCAAGAGACTCATCCCTTGTGATGGAAATAGTGGTAGGGTAGGCTAATAAGAGGCATAGCGGCGAGGAGGTCACGAAATGAGGCAAGGTGCGGGTGAGTGGGTGAGCTGGGAGGAAAATTGAGTACATCTAATGGTGACAGAAAAAACATAAACCATCATTTCATGTCATCTAGTTGTTATGCTTGATACACAATATCAGTCGATTATGGTGACCTGTTCTAGGTCCCGGTCAATGAGGCAATTGGCGGAATGAAGGTGGCAATGCAGAGAGCAGATGTTCTAGGGTTTCTGCAAATCTCTAAGTATGAGTTGGTTACTATGGCCTGTTATAGGGTTTCTTGCCAGTATAAGTCATCACTCACCAACCGTAGTACTAAGTCTTGTGGGTGTTAATCATACTCCTGGCGTCCCACTATGAAAACATCACATCACTGACCAGGAAGAACTAACGGGCAACACATGCATGAATGATGATACGTTTTGGTTGAGTGCTAACTAGCCTTGTAGCAGTGTTTATTAAATATTTTTCCTTTTAGGACTAGCCTACTAATGGTTGCAAGAACTGTACAAGTTTTTTTGTTTTTCCCTTTGATGTGTAGGAACTTCATGGAAACTAGACTAGTAATAGGAACTTCAAGATTCGGTGTAATTTAGAGTTGATATGGACCTGTCCATGCAAGACCAGCTCTTAGAGTTCGTCGGTTTGGTGAAGATGGAGCCAAATGAAGAAAGTCCAAACATGAAAGTTGTTCCTTATGTCCGTACGAGTCCAACACATAATTAAACATTCGTGTATGAATCTGTACGATTTCATGAAATTAAGCAAAATAAGAAACATCATATCTAAGAATTATGTGGGGATATGTAGCAAACTTTATAAGACGTTGGGGTCCCTGACTCCATAGAAGTGATCTTCATCTCTAGTTTCGAGGCAAGCATAACAAGGTAATCAAGATATTTACTAATGTCCCAAGTTATTTTAATTTAGTGAAAACCAGGCGATTGTGTCAAAAGAACATAACAAAATATGGCGCGTCCTCGAGTGAGTAAATATTTTAAAGAAAAAATGTGAATCTACTTATAGGCATAACCAACTTATTGAATCAATTTAAGAAAATAGTCAAGTATTTAAGGTGAATACTTAGAATGTCATTAATGCTCATGCTAAATTCACCATAGGTACAATTATATACTTTGTTTATGTATAATGACCAGAACAAAAACTACGGAATCCCATACTTTTATCTATACTATATCAACTTATAGTATCCACACGACATATAATTCCTTTGGCTTCTTCTCAGTTGCATTCTTAGCCCTTCATGGTAAGATTGATCTGATAGTGGCTTGAGCATTAAACTCATGGAGGTTGTTGAGCGATTGTTACCGTGTAGTATCACACACGTTATAGGATCATCAAAACCACTAGTGCAAAAACATGCATCACACATGTAGAAAAATGGCCTTTGCACAAACAACTACAAATCGTCACGTAGTGATGGTGTGGGATGGGGGGACTCATCCAACATAAAACAGAAAAACTTGTGTAATGCTCATCTCTATTGTACACGATTGGGACAAAGCACCATGTGTGATGCCCATTTCCTATTGCATATGATTGGAATATGTAATTCTGATTTTGTTTGGACATGGTTGTATCTTGCATACCATCTGTTCGGACTTCATTTTTATTTCATAGAATTTTAAAAATCAATGTTTGTGGGTGACTCTTGACATATAGATCTTTGAAATTTATTTTCACTTTTCTTGTATATGGAATTAAAATATAATCAAGACCCTGAATATGATTTTCCAAACTGCTTTTGCGCACTATTTCATGTACTCATAGTTCAAATTTGAATAATATCCACTAGATGCCTATAAATGCACTTAATGGCTTGAATAGAACAAATGAATCCCAAAAAATGCCAAATTTGAACATGAAGGTTGCCATTGTGTATGTTGACTGTACAAAAAAATCATGGTCAAACCATGAAGCAAATGTCAACTCGCATCAAACCCACCGCGTTCACTCTCCAAACCACACTAGTAAAAAAATGGCCTAATGTGAAGCTCATTAGTCCCGGTTTGTAATTGAACCGGCACTAATGTGACCATTAGTGCCAGTTCGAACGGCCAGGCGGGCGTCGCTCATTAGTACCGGTTCGTGGAGAACCTTTAGTACCGGTTCGTGAACCGGTACTAAAGAGGTTATGGCAGGCTGTTGCCAGGCTTGGGCCCCACCAGCCCCTTTAGTACCAGTTGGTGTTACAAACTGGTACTAAAGGACTCCACGCCCCGGTGCTAGCTAGTGCCACGTGGTGGCCCTTTAGTGGCGGTTCATGCTGAACCGGTACTAAAGGGGGGGGGACCTTTAGTCCCCACCCTTTAGTGCCGGTTACAGAACCGACACTAAAGGGCCTTCCGAACCGGTGACAATGCCCGTTTTGCACTAGTGCCATGATTCTTTGTTCGAGATGGTTTGGTTTCTAAGCATGTACATGCCAACTTTTGTGAGACCGTCTCAAATTTTTACCACACCATACTGAGGACATATCATGACACCATGCCAAGTTTCATATTTTCAGTCTTCACTTACAGTTTCTAGAATAAAAAACCAAAAAATTCAATGTTTGTGGTTGACTCTTGCGATAGAGATTTTTGAAGTTTCTTACCATTTCTTGTATAAGTATACTAGTATACTCAAGACCCAAAATACGATTTTTCGTACCGTTTTTGTGCACTATTTCATGTACTCGGAGTTCAAATTTGAATTATAACCATTAAATATCAACAAATGCACTTAATGACTTAAATATAGCAAATGAACCCCGACAAATGTCAAATTTGAACATGGAGGATGCCATGGTGTATGTTGATTGTATAAAATTTTCCAAGGTCACACGATGAAGCAAATGTCAATTTGCCTTCAAATCTGATGCATTCACTATTAAAACCACAATTCTTCCTCAGAGATAGTTCGGTTTCTAAGCAGTGTACATGCCAACTTTTTTAAACTATATAAATTTTTACCATAACGTACGGAGTTCACATACACAATGCCAAGTTTCATGTTTTCTAGACTTCATTTACATTTTCCAAAATTTAAAAACCTATAAACTAAATGGTCGTGCAAATATCTAGACGATATTCTATTTGCATGAGTTTTGTACTTCTTCACCTCTTCCGCGAGTCTGCTATTGGATTATTTATCTATAATTCTTACGATTATGTGATGCCAAGCCATTGTTGATGGCATGTATATGTGCATAAATCTACTGATTATTATGATATACAAATCTTGCCATGCTTGAACAAATGACATGGCGTCTCCTTGATTTGTAGGACTTGTCATCCATACGTCTTATCCCTAAAACCCATATATTACTATGGTTGGTCATATATATACGTCTTGATATATAATATGCTTGCATGATTGAGTAGTATGGATTAACTTTCACCATTAGATCTTACAAATTAACGGTCCAACGATTTGAACGTGACATAAAAGAGCTCATCAAGAAGATATAACACATACTAGTAAAAAATAATAGCGGGAAAAAGTTGGCAACAAGTGGTAAAACCAATCCATAAATGATACTATATCTAGCAGTTTAAAGCACATATCACATTGTTCTCGAAAAGAATACTAAACTTAACCATGGCCAGTTTGGCCACATCCATCTGCTTATTACATCTCCTAACTAAATAAAAAGAGACAAACTTCAATTTAATAGACCCTCAACCCACGTCTAAGAGAAACTAGATTTAAGATGCTTGTGGCTAGCCAAGTCGAGATGGATGAGCGGCTGCATGACAATTTAGTTGGGAGCGAAGAAGATCTCGGAGTCGAGCCTCTTGGAGCGGAACATCTTCTCCATCTCTGGAGTTGTGTTGAAGGCCGTCTCTAGCATCGCCGGCGATATGGCCTTCCACACCGAAGTCCTCCCCGCCAAGTGGCTAAAGATTGGGCTACATTTTACATAAAACAAAAATTAGTTGAGATCGAATGTATGCATCGTTTATCTCTACAATGCAATTGCTTTGAGAACAAAGAAAAAAAGCTACGATGAATGCTTAGTTTGTGTGTATGTGACTATATGCGGTGAGATTTCAAAATTTATAAGAACCTTTTTTCACAAAAAAGGGCGTAAAGTAGTATCAATAATTTCGTTGACATCTCCCTAAAGAATTACTCCAACATATAGAAAAATCCTGAAAAAGGTGTATGTTAAGCTACCATTTTATTTCTATGTTTATATCTATATTGTTGCTACCAAAATGCAGCTAGACAAGATACCATGGCAATGTTAAGAATATAAAAATCGCAACTATTTAAGTGAACCTTTTTTGTGAATACCTGTGCACCCAATAACTGTATGGTAGATTGGAAATATTTAATACTTCAATTTTGAAATACTTATAAACAGAATATACCAAACAAAAATAGTGCATGCCATCAGATCTGGTACACATGCTTCAAGAGTTCTACTCCCTCCGTTCGGAGTAGCAGTTATTAGAAATTGAAAAATGTGGAAGTCCCCCACGGTGCTTTTTGACATGCATGCATCTCGCATCCGTGTAACAGTAGCCTAGGCGTAGTATACTGAAGAAGAAGTACGTACTTGGGAGTGGTGATGATGGAGAACCACTCCATGCCGGTGTCGTCGGCGATCTTGGAGACGACGAAGAACCTGGGCACGATGAAGAGGCAGCCACCCTCGGCGCGGGTCTCCAGCACGCGGGTGCCGTCGATGCCCACCACCTGCACGCGCCCGCTCCCGCGCACGATGTAGGTCACCTGGTACGCCGAGTCGCACGAGAAGCCCGGCGAGCACATGGAGTGGGCGTCGATCCTCACGAGGTCGGCGCCGAGCCCGACCTCCTTGACGAGCGGCAGGTTGGCCGTGTTGAGCACCACCACGCGCCCGCCGCCCTTGATGTCCACGTCCAGCGGCGCCTCCAGGCAGTTGAGCACCATGCCGTCGCGGTCCTCGGCGCGCGGCGCCGGCATCCTGTGTCCCTCGGCGAGCTTCACGATGCCGGAGCCGGGCTGGGTGGAGACGAGCTTGGCGGCGGAGTCCTGGTCGAGGTCCCACGCGCGCGCGACGAACTCGGTGGAGAAGCCGGTGAAGATGCCGGAGGCGCCGGTGAGCTGGAAGTTGGTGAAGCGGCCGGGGCGGTGGCCCTTGGAGGTGTCGCCGAGGAAGAGCACCACGAGCTCGCCCGCGGCGGCGTTGTGCCACCAGGTGACGGCGCCGAAGGGGAGCGCGAGGGCGTCGCCCTCCTTGACGGGGATCACCTTCTCCCTGGCGGCCTCCGGGAGGACGACGCCGCATGCGCCGGCGCCCTGGAGGACGTAGGCGACCTTGGCCGAGTCGGAGTAGCTGGGCAGGGAGAGGCCGCCGGCGGCGAGGTGCAGCTTGGCGGCGCCGATGGAGGCCGCGCCGAGCATGGGCAGGTCGGCCGGGGACCAGTCGTAGTAGGCGCCGCCGTCGCCGCCGTAGGCCTTGGCGGGCTTCTTCGGGGACAGGTCCATGGACATGGCCTCGGCGGGGGACGTGCGCTGCACCATCGTGGTCGCGGATGGATCCGGCCGGTGGAACTTGCGTGCGTATGTAGGGCTAGGAGCAGGACGATGAGATTGGAGCTGGAGAGGACGTTGATGAATGAGATGGAGGAAGTGGCTGCCGAAGGGTGAGTATTTATAGCCGCCGGTTGGATAACCATTAGGAAAAGGTATACTCACTCCAGTTTGTTTGTTGGAGCTAACAAATCCTGTTGAATAGCTACTACTGCTAGACCGGCTCGTGATTGGGATAGGGATATAGCCGGTAACCTTTTTTTTTTTGCGAGATAAAAGGTTACAGAGTATTTGATGACATTAATCTGTACGTGAATCCCATGTTGTATTCTTGTGGCCCAAGCATTTTTCCCATTTTGTGCAGAGCATTCGTTGTTATGCGAAAACTTTCCGTCTTTCTTGGTTGATGAAAGTAGATTTTGTGAACAGGAGTTGATCCTTGATCACACCGAGGAGAATAACTGCGAATATAGCATTTGCGAGTTTGTAATCTTTGAGAAAAATAAGGTTGATGTTGGTGCTACTCATAGGAGTTTATAATCTTATTTCACTGGAATTCAGTTTGTGTTTGTATCGGTGATCCATCATGAACTATGCTCGTTTGGTTTGATGCCCGTTATGCTAAAATTTGCCGAGGCGGAATCTCGAATTAGGGAAGATTGTCACCAATTTTCTTGCAAATGACTTGCCCCCTAAAAATCGGCCAAATCAGAGTCACCCTTCATGGGCGAAACAGGTCCTTAGACAATATACTCCACTCTAGAGAGACCAAGCCTTGTGATAGGACATGAGATCAAGTTAAGCACCCACGTTAAAACCTCAGCAAATTTACACAACACACCGTTATGTTACAAAAACACAGCAGATAAGCCAGTGTTTCATTGATATTCCCTCCGTTTCTAAATATAAAACCTTGTAGAGATTTCAATACGTACTACATACAAATGTAGTCATATTTTAGGGTGTAGATTCAACCATTTTGCTCCGTATATAGTCCGTATTGGAATGTCTAAAAAGTCTTATATTTAGAAACGGATGGAGTACATGACAAGAACAGAACTGAGTTCACTTCCAAAAAGGACTGCATTATAGATAAAATAAAAAGTACTTCCTCTGATCCAAAACAAGTGTCGTGGTTTTGAACTAAGGTTAATACTCCCTCCGGTCCTTTTTACTCTGCACATTGGATTTGCCGAAAGTCAAACTTTGCTAAGTTTGACCAAATTTATATTAGAAATTATTAGCATTTATAATATGTAATAAATATAATATGAAAATATATTCCAAGATGAATCTAATGATATTGGTGTTGTTATGTGAATGTCTATAATTTTTTATATAAACTTGGTCAAAGTTGGATGAGATTGACTTCGGTCAAACCTAATATGCAGAGTAAAAAGGACCGGAGGGAGTACAACATTGGTTCAAAGATGCGACACTTATTATGGATCGGAGGGAGTAATATTTAAACAGGAACATTATTTACTGTTCAGGCATGACATTTACCACAGATACGGAATCGATCAGCCAATTATTATCTTGATATTTGTTCCACAATCCACAGATCTTGGTAGCAGTGGGCATACACTCAAACATGCAAAAGGAATACATAACTGATACTGAATAACCGAGTCCGAGACACTGAAGAACAAAAATCTGAAGTTCCAAGTTTCGGCCATTGCAACACCAGTTTGATACCAGTAAGGCTGCAACATTAATGCCCAAATCGTTTGCAGAAGCTAGGCTCCAGTAGCAATCGACGTGGACTTCTGTCGGCCATCTGGGATGGCAAAAAGCACAATTGGTTTGGACGACCGGACAAATGGAACATCACACCTGTAGTACCCTTTCCTTTCGAGCTGTATAACTTCTCCTTTCTTGACGTTCCGCATGTTTGGGTCTCCAAGAGCTAAAGCTTCTCGGCGAGTGCAAGGGTTGAGATTGTCAAGGAAGTCCTCATCTTCTTCCAGCTGCAAAAAGTGCTAGATATTAGGATCTAAAGTACATGTAGATACCACTTAATGATGAACTGAGACATGGACATAATGATCGAAGAGATAACTCATCCAAGGAAACATCATCACATCATATAAAAAGAAGAAAACTAAATATCATGTACATCTGCTTGCAACACTAATGGAGTGGAATATGGATAGGTTGCCATGTTGAGTTTCCAAGGACCAACCAATTCATCGAAAGTCTCAAGCTGTTGACTACTGAGGAAAGATAAGTTGGCCAAACCAAGCATAGTTGACAGATAGTAACAGTACCACAGAAGTATCTAATACTCCCTCCGGTCCTTTTTAGTTCGCATATTAGATTTGTCTGAAGTCAAGCCTCATAAAGTTTGACCAACTTCATAGAAAAAAATACCAACATTCACAATGTGAAATCAATACTAGTAGATGCGTCATGACTTAAGTTTCATGTTGTATAACTTTATCATGGTAGATGTTGATATTTTTTCATATAAATATGGTCAAACTTTGTAAAGTTTGACTTCAGACAATTCTTATATGCAGAGTAAGAAGGACCGGAGGGAGTAACAAGTCCAAGTGAAAAGGCATTCATACTGCTAGAGCGATAAATAATGTAGCACATATGTAGTGTAAGAATATGGTTCTGGCACCCATGTGATTGCATGCCTACCAACATGAACTTAGAACATGATTTCTTACCTTCTTTTTATTAATTAGATAGTCAAAATCTACCAAAGAGAGAGACACAAGGTCTTCAATGTCTGATAGCCATGTTAGTTTCAGCTTTGTCATCTTCACTGAGCCTTCAAGATGGAGTTCACCAACTAGTTGAGTGATTGTTCCATTATCTGTCTTGATTTCTCTAATGATAGCATTTCCCCAGTCCATCAAAGTGACTTCCTCACCCACGCTAATGACTGATGCATCAGCATACTCTAGCCAAATTCTGTTGGCGAACGTTGTAGCCTTCTTCCCAGCACCCTCGTATTTCTTGTGCCGTGGTAAGATTCGAACAAATGGTTCCTCTGGGCCATTAGAAAGTGTGAGAAGCACACGTTTTTCTTTCAGCACAGCAGTATGCCTTCCACAAATTGGATCAACTATCTTCTTGTTGATTGTCCAGAGTTTATCCCACTCCATAAGATTCAGATTTTTTGAAGCACCCTTCACAAATAGAAAATACAAAAAAGAAAAAGGGAGTTAATAACTCAGCTACTCAAATATACATATAATTACAAGATCATAAAAGAGCAACTTGTTAGAAATTACTGGACACTCGTTACAAATTACCTGTTCCAGTATAAACTGGATCAATGCTTCAATCTTCAAGCCACGACGTACTATGCCTTGTACAGTGGGAAAGCGTGCGTCAGTCCAGTCCTCCACCATCTTGTTTTGGACGAACCACAGAAGCTTGCGCTTGCTAAGAACGGTATAAACCATATTCAGCCTGCTGAACTCATAGATCTCTACCCTCCGCAGGCCCATGTCTTGAAGGATACGATAGTACTGTGCATTCCGATCATGGTATTCACTTGAACGAAGAGCATGAGTGACTCCTTCCAGTGCATCAACAAATGGACAAGCAAAGTCATATGTTGGATAGACCTTGTATTTTGAGCCCACGCGATGATGGGGGTCAGGGTTGCAACGGTAGTACACAGGATCTCGAAGTGATTTGTTCGGGTCCTGCATGTCAAGTTTACCACGTACACAGCACTGAGTACCCCTTGTGGTGCCATTAACCATCTCTTTCCACAAGGACAAGTTCTCCTCAACAGTACTGTTCCTACATTTAGATTCCACACCATCCATCCTTTCACTCCTCATTTGCTCCTTGGGTGTATCATCAATATATGCCTTTCCCTGCTTAATCAAACTTTCAGCCATTTCCATTAGCTTTGGGAAATAATCCGATGTGTATGTAACAACATCGTATTTAACCCCAAGCGTCTCAATATCTTTCAGGACATTCTCCACAAATTCATTGCTTTCCTTAGAAGGATTTGTGTCATCAAATCGAACTATTAGACGCCCTTTATATCTCTCTGCAAAATACTTGTTCAACAGTGCAGCCTTTGCATGACCAATGTGGAGATACCCGCTAGGCTCTGGGGCAAAACGAACACAAACCTCCCCAACTTTTGCACCTGGGAGATCTATTTCATGACCTGACGTGTTCTCCTTCAAACCAGGCACCTTTTCTTTCAAACTTGGCGCAGGAGATTTGCCAATTCCTCTCTTGCCAACATAAGCAGATGTAACTTCATCCAGTGCATCTCCATAGTCTGCAGCTACACTGTTAAACCAGCGTACAAGGCTTTGATATTTCTTTGACCTCCTTAGACTTTCCCATCGTTGACCAGTTCCTGAAGAAAAGAGTTGTGACCTCTAAGGCAAGACACAGAGAGAGGGAGAGACCAATAAATTACTCAACGATGAAAGAAGCCAGGTAATTACCTGTGAGATTTGACCACACGACAATGTCAGCAATTGATAGGCCATAACCAACCAGAAAGGTTCGAGCTGCCAAGTATCCATCAAGAAATGAGCAAGCAGCTTCAAATTCAGAGCCTGAGAGAATGAGTGGTGCGTACTCGAGCCATTGGTCAACCTACAGATTTGCAAACAATAGCAACTCAGGACATAGTGAGATGATAGTGAAAATCAATGACAAACACCATAAAACCAGAACATACTTGTGCTGCCTGAATATCATCCTGGCCATAGAAGCTGGAAACAGATGCAGCACGTGCAATGTACCGGAGAATTGTGTTCACACCATGTATAAAATCCCTGTGCAGAATCATGATAGATTCACTGAGACACTACAAAATACCATACAAAAATACTGCTATATTTCACAAATAAAACTGTTTTGCTTGACACATAATGTTCTAACAGACGTGAGTGCCATCAACACAATTTTCTGGAACCAGGAATTTTAGGATGAGGAGATTAAAATCCCTGCGCAGAATCATGATAGATTCACTGAGACACTACAAAATACCATACAAAAATACTGCTATATTTCACAAATAAAACTGTTTTGCTGACACATAATGTTCTAACAGACGTGAGTGCCATCAACACAATTTTCTGGAACCAGGAATTTTAGGATGAGGAGATTAAAATAAGAGGTAATCTTCAGAGCCAACTACAGTAACTATTCAAACATATAGCTCTTAAAAAAAACTATTCAAACATATATCATGGTAATAAAGTGTCCATAGTTCTTGTATAAAATAAAGGAAATGTGGTACTTAATCAGAGAGAGGGAGGGAAGCTAAAAGGTATAAATGAACACTGATCACTTACCCAGAACTGAAGTGTAGTGTGGGCACTGAACCTGAGGCAAGGGTCGGATCAATGATTACGGAAACACCTGCAATCTTAGCAGCCGAAATGATGGAAAGTGGCGGTCTGTCCTGGGGGAATGCTAGTTTGACCTCCATTCGGACCATTGCCAACCAAAGAGCGGAAATCTGCCAATGGCAGATAAATAATGTCAGCCAGACAGATCAATGAACAAGTCATGAGCCAGCATGGCATAATATGGAAGGTGGAACCTGAAGATCAATCAGCTAACACGCAAAAGGAGAAACAATCACTTTAAATGGTAATATTTTAGGTCTGACTGCTAAAATCAACAACACAGTGTAACAGTACCACTATATTCCCAATTATAAACAAGATTTGGAACATCTATCATGCCAACAATACCACTAGTACTAATGTGTTAACAAATTTCGGCCAGTATAATAACCAAGACAAAGCTCCTAGTCTCTCGAATTGCATGTAACTGCTAAGCTTTGATTTCAGGTCAAGACCGTGCACATAAAACAACTTAATCTTTTCCTTTTCATATATCATCATTCACTGAAGTTTCACAGCTAACATGTTCAAACCAAAACATTTGCTCATCTGAAAAAAAAACGAACTACAATTTGTAAACATTTGCATTATCACAAACACCTTCCAAGCAAAATCCATCCACATGTAAACTCGAACGTGCACTGGAAAAATCATGCGGCAAGCACTCATCAAGAAATAGCCATCATTATATTCGCACAATATCCAACCTACAGCAAGTACTCATCCCATACAAAAATCAGGAACAAAAATTGAACAGACAGAGGATGCAAGAGGAAGGAGAGGGTGGGTGAGGGAAGAGGGGGGGAGGAGGGACGACGAAGGAGTGGTGGCTACCTGCCTATGGACTGGTCGCCCGCGTAGCTCCGGGCGGTGGCGCTTCTGGGCGGGGTCGGCTGCTCCAGGGAGGGAGGCGCTGCTGGTGGGAGCAGCTGCTCGACGGAGGGAGGCGCTGCTGGGATCCTGTACCGACGTCGGGGCAGCGGAGGCTTCTTCGGCCGGCTGGGCGCTCCGCGGCGGACGGCCGGCAGTAATGGCGGCGGGACGGCGGCGGCTAGGAACCCTAATATTATTTTTTTGACACTTGGCTAGGAACCGTACTAGTCTCTCTGAAGCCTGAAGGGCGAAGGAAACCCCTGCGAGTCCTACCACGGTCCACAGCTCGCCTACAGCAGGTATTGGCCCGGCCCAGTAACCGCGTCCCATCATCATGCTAATGTCATGTCGTTTTTCCACTTCCGTTTTTAATCACATTTTTCTATATATATATATATTACAAAAATACTTTACATAATTTTTTAAAAAGGTTAATATTGTATTTGAAAAATGAAAAACGTGTATAGAAAATGTTTATACATTGTAAAAAATGTTTGTATTATTAAAAAAGAATGATTGGTCATAAAAAATGTATGTTACATTTAGAAAAATGTTCACAAGTTTCATAAATGTGTTCGTGACATTTTCAAAAAAGAAGGTTTGTAGAATGTAAAAAAATGTTTGCTTAATTCAGGAAAATTGTTTATCATTAAAAAATACAACATGTACATAACAAATATTTAACATGTACTAAAAATGTTCAAAACATGATTTTGTAAAAATATTAAACATGTATTTGAAAATGTGAAACATTTATATAAAATCAATTTTAGATGTATAAACGAAAAGTGTACAATGTGTATGAAAAAAAACTAGAAATCAAAATATATATTAAAATAATGTTAATTATGTACTGTAAAGATTTTAAACGTGTGTAAAACAATATTCCTAATGTATACAAAAATTATACAATGCATATGAAAAATGTAGACATGTGTTGAAAAAAAGAAAAATGAAAAGAAGGCAAAAGCAAAAAAAAGTCAGAGAAACTCAGTGAAACCTAGAGAAAGAAACAAAAAACCAAGAAAGTAACACGGAAAAACGAGGAAAAAAATAGAAAGGTAAAAGAAAAAACAGATGAAGAGAGAGAAAAAAACCAAAGAAAAAATGAAAGTGAAACCAAAAACCGAAAAAAACGCTATAGAAAACTTGAGGAAAACAACCTACAAACAGTGGAAAACCGAAAGAAAGAAAAACCGTGTGCCACGCTATAATGTTGGGCGGGCCTGCTAGCGCCCGCCCATTGGTGATTCTTATTAGAAATCAGTAAAGGGCGATATATAGCCTTGGCGGTTGCATGCGGTCGGCTTCGCCATGATGGGCCGGTACCTGTGGTTGTCTAGTAGACGGCCTTTCAATTGTTGTCTATGTAGTGGATGACACAATTTGGTACACAAAAGTAACTCTTTTTGAGGCTAATTATTCTTATTTTTAGTTGGAATTTAGGACAGTAAAACTGAACCTAATCCCTAGCCTCTCACGCCTTCAGACACCTGGACCGTACATTTTTCTGATCTGGCCGTCCGATCTGATCTAGGCGCCTCGTTTGTGTTTCGTGGGCTGGCTCTCCGAGACGCTACTCTGGCGGCTGAAACACAGTATATTGGTTGATTGGAGTATTCGGCCTAAGGGACCGGCCCATTAGGTAGCTAGGGATGATGAGTGTTTGCGTGGTTCCCATGTGGATGCAAAGGCGACGGCTCGAGAGCGACTTCTCTGCTCTCCCCCATCTAAGGCGACAACGACACTAACAATCCGAACCCCACGACGACTCCCTCCGCCCCAACCTCCTCTTGTAGTAGCATAGGACGATTGGGATGGAACCACCGCCACCATTCCCCGACCACTCTGATTCCCCAATGACTACGAAGTTGATGACTTATCCCTCTTCTTTGTTGTCACCTTATCGAGGGCCTTGCCCGCCTGGCTTCTTCATCCGCTTGCCGTTGGCTGAAGCAACTAAAGGGGGGCCGGTTGTCTTTGTGACGGCGTAGCCTTGCGGCCGATCTTCGTGGGCGGCGTGACAAAGAGCATGGTGGTCTTCGTTCCGAGCCATATCCTTGCCGCATTCATTTACGCTGGTGGTGTAACGCTGGCGGGAGGAGTCGCCGATGGTGCAAAGGTGGTGGGCGGTTCCATTCCCGATGCAATTGGGGTGTCCGGGGCCTGCAGTGGCTATCTGGTGCCTGCAGTGGCGGGGGCAGGAAAAGGAGGCGCCATGGGCACGAGAGGAGCAACGAGAATCTTTTGTTGAAACTTTGAAGCGCTCAAATTTACGCTAATTGGGAAACTTTCGAGGCTTAACTTCTTAAACTTTTGAGTTAAGCGTTTGAGGGTTTGGTTAGCTACAACTTAACTCCTTAACATGAAATCCTTTGAAGAGTTAAGCGTTTTTGAGAATTCAGTTAGTGATGCTCTAAGATGTCAAAATAACGCTGTGGTAATTGATGCTCTCTGTGGACAAGTTTGTGTTTGCCTTTGGTGTTATTTACTCTTTAGTTAAAAAATCACACTTAACATGTTCTTGTTTTTCAAGACGTGGCTCATTTTGGTAATGCCTTTATTCTAGTAGGAGTAAAAGAGGCCAATTTTTCTTTTTACATGGCGTATTCTCGGATGTTGAGGCTTTCATGTATAGTTCACCAGCAAAGAAAGTAATAAAGAAATAAATAATGATCGTATGGCCTAAAATTGCCATCACTTTCTTGACCACACTTGCGCCGCCTACTTCATCAGAGACAAGTTTACTGCCACGTTGCATGCAGACCGTGAGCTAGCTGATGATGTGAGAATCAACATGTGATCCATCATCCAATCACACGTCTCCATTCTCCAACAAGATCCCTAGGCCTAGCCACAACATATCTCCTTTCTTTGGGTCTCACGTTGCCACGTCCTGAGGGATGACGAGATCTCTACTGCACCAATAGCATCGAAGATCAAGATTTTTTTTCCTGTCTATATCTATCTTGTCGGCGCACACACACACACACACAGACCAGAGCTCAATCCCTCCAGTTCCTTAAATAGCTCCATCCTCCACTCGTCTCAAACCATCTCCACACTCACTCTTCAGTTTCCACTGTTTGGAGAACGCACAATACACCTCCCGCCTCAGCAGCGCAATGGCGACTACCACCATGTCCCTCTCCTCCGCCTTCGCCGGCAAGTCGGTGAAGAACGTGGCTTCATCAGCTCTCTTTGGTGAGGCCCGTGTCACTATGCGCAAGACCGCTGCAAAGGCCAAGCAGGTTTCATCAAGCAGCCCGTGGTACGGTGCCGACCGTGTGCTCTACCTTGGCCCGCTTTCCGGAGAGCCCCCGAGCTACTTGACCGGCGAGTTCCCTGGCGATTACGGGTGGGACACCGCCGGGCTCTCGGCCGACCCCGAGACCTTTGCCAAGAACCGGGAGCTCGAGGTGATCCACTGTCGGTGGGCCATGCTCGGTGCACTCGGATGCGTCTTCCCCGAGCTTCTTGCACGCAACGGCGTCAAGTTCGGCGAGGCCGTATGGTTCAAGGCCGGTTCCCAGATCTTCAGCGAGGGTGGCCTTGACTACCTCGGCAACCCCAGCCTCGTGCATGCACAGAGTATCCTTGCTATCTGGGCATGCCAAGTTGTGCTCATGGGCGCCGTTGAGGGGTATCGTGTTGCCGGCGGCCCACTTGGTGAGATAGTCGACCCACTGTACCCCGGCGGCAGCTTCGACCCACTGGGCCTGGCCGATGACCCCGAGGCATTTGCGGAGCTCAAGGTGAAGGAGGTCAAGAACGGACGCCTTGCCATGTTCTCCATGTTTGGCTTCTTCGTGCAGGCCATCGTCACCGGCAAGGGCCCACTCGAGAACCTTGCCGACCACCTCTCCGACCCTGTCAACAACAACGCATGGGCGTTTGCCACAAACTTTGTTCCCGGCAAGTGAGGCGTTGGCTCTTGCTAGCTGCGAGTTGTAGCTACAAACTGCGGTGAACTGCACATATAATGTGTGGTTCAGATTGTAACATCATGGTGTAAATTACAAGGATCTATGGGGAAATTGTTTGATCTGCCTGCTTGTTTCATGTCTTGGATGTAGCCTGTGTGTTGCCCCATGAGAAATGAGAACGGTAAATACTTGGGCTATTTGTTTTTCCATGAGAAACTGAGAGCGATACATACTTGGTTGTTATTTAATCAGAAGTCGCTCTACTTGATGGCAACTTATGCTCTCATTTCTTATGGTCCATCGACCATCATGATCATGCTGTTTGTTCGGAGAGCCCGTTTAATGCTCTCATTTTCTTATGCTCTCATTTTCCTCTTCTTCTGTGTGTGTTCAATGCATCTGTTGGTGACGTCTCTGCTGACATTTGGCCTCCTGTGCTTTCCTTTGTTTGTATTTTGTTCGGGATTTGAGGAGCCGGCATGTATGCAGGTGTCCAGGTTGGGATGCTCAGTTTGAGAGTTTGTTTGATTGATTTTTGCAGCTGCAATGTGCTTGCTATGGGATCAGTGGTCCTTCTTTTGGATTTGTATATGCATGTATGCTTCACATTTGGGGAGATGTTTGCTTATGGATGTTTACTGAACTAACTCTGATGTTCCTTCACATATGTTCTGAATATTGTTGTTTGTCTGCCAGATTGTGCTTTATTTTTCAGTGGTTGTCCATCTTTCTGTGATGTTCGTGTATTTAGGCCTCTTTGTTGGGCTGTCATGGCTGAAAGAGATGGACAACTCAACCACAAATCAGTCTCCACTGCACGATTGACTGAATGTGCGTGAGACATCAACAGAAAAAGAAAGATTTGGAGCATAATTGGTTTGCTGCTAAAAATTGGCATGCCAATGTTTGGCATTGTGCCAAATATTGGCAACTATTTGGTTGGTTACAAGTTATTTTGCCGATCTCACATAAAGTTGTCAATAGTTGGCAAGTCTTGGCCTATCTCACATAAAGTTGTCAATAGTTGGCAAGTCTTGATATTGCCAATAGTTAATAGTGCTAACATTTGGCAAACCAAATATTGATAGCAAACCAATTATGCTTTTGCCGCGTACATACGCGGGCCTTAGCAACTCAACAACTCTACATGGGCAGGCCCACCTAAAACCTCCTACAAATTATGCACCTAATGCCGGGCGCGGCGAAGCGCACCGTCCCCTCTACTATAATCTTTGAAACCAGGGTTTTCTGGGGGATCTTTTAAGAGCTACAAAATGTCCGGCTCTCTCTTTTTATTCTTTCTTCTTTATGGAGAAATGCCCCTCTTTGTCTTTGCCAGCAGGGCTGTGCATTCGGTTAAGTCGATAAATAAGATCTTTTTTTTCAAAAGTCGAAGGTCATGTATTGAAATCATTTGACCCTTACGAAGTCATTCTTGTAGAAATTAAAATTACACATAGGTTTTTGGAAAAATCAACACCACCTTCCTCCTGCACTCGTCGACGACGCGTCATGAGCGAAATTCGATACCGCCTATGGACCACCAAAACATAATCGGAGTCAGGAAAACGTTGTTGACACGGCAGCCGGAAGTCGTCAATCGGAGCTAGAAGACACTCGCGACGATGAGCTGAAACACAAATCACCGTCCTAGAGAAAAGAAGATGGCCACCCAAAATCCAGTGAGACATAACCTCACAAAGTAACTGACGGCGTCAAAGCTTGTCGAACATTGTTGGTCGGACATGCCAGGGACCAAAACACGAAGTTATGACTAAGGTTCGGTCTCGGTAAATACAAAACTTCAGTACGGTTTCAATAAATATCTAGTAATTATTGTATGGACTAAAATTGCCAACACTTTCTTGACCACACTTGCACTGCCTACTTCATCAGAGACAAGTTTACTGCCTCGTTGCATGCAGACCGTGAGCTAGCTGATGATGTGAGAATCAACATGTGATCCATCATCCAATCACACGTCTCCATTCTCCAACAAGATCCTAGGCCTAGCCACAACATATCTCCTTTCTCTGGGTCTCAAGTTGCCACGTCCTGAGGGATGACGAGATCCCTGCTGCACCAATAGCATCGAAGATCACGATTTTTTCCCTGTCTATATCTATCTTGTCGGCACACACACACAGACCAGAGCACAATCCCCTATGTTAGCTCCAGTTCCTTAAATAGCTCCATCCTCCACACGTCTCAAACCATCTCCACACTCTTCAGTTTTCATTGTTTGGAGAACACACAATACACCTCCCACCTTAGCAGCGCAATGGCGACCATCACCATGTCTCCCTCCTCGACCTTCGCCGGCAAGTCGGTGAAGAACGTGGCTTCATCAGCTCTCTTTGGTGAGGCCCGTGTCACTATGCGCAAGACCGCTGCAAAGGCCAAGCCGGTTTCATCAGGCAGCCCATGGTACGGTGCCGACCGTGTGCTCTACCTCGGCCCGCTTTCCGGAGAGCCCCCGAGCTACTTGACCGGCGAGTTCCCCGGCGACTACGGATGGGACACCGCCGGGCTCTCGGCCGACCCCGAGACCTTTGCCAAGAACCGGGAGCTCGAGGTGATCCACTGCCGGTGGGCCATGCTCGGTGCGCTCGGATGCGTCTTCCCCGAGCTTCTTGCACGCAACGGCGTCAAGTTCGGCGAGGCCGTATGGTTCAAGGCCGGTTCCCAGATCTTCAGTGAGGGTGGTCTCGACTACCTCGGCAACCCCAGCCTGGTGCACGCACAAAGCATCCTTGCTATCTGGGCATGCCAAGTCGTGCTCATGGGCGCCGTTGAGGGGTACCGCGTTGCCGGCGGCCCACTTGGTGAGATAGTCGACCCACTCTACCCCGGCGGCAGCTTCGACCCACTGGGCCTTGCCGACGATCCAGAAGCATTCGCGGAGCTCAAGGTGAAGGAGGTCAAGAACGGCCGCCTCGCCATGTTCTCTATGTTTGGCTTCTTCGTGCAGGCCATCGTCACTGGCAAGGGCCCACTCGAGAACCTCGCTGACCACCTCTCCGACCCTGTCAACAACAACGCATGGGCGTTTGCCACAAACTTTGTCCCCGGCAAGTGAGGCGTTGGCGCTCGCTAGCTGCGAGTTGTAGCCATATATCAAGGCAACTGCGGTGAACTGCACACATAATATGGGTGGTTCAAATTGTAACATCATGGTGTAAATTACAAGGATCTTTGGGGAAATGGTTTGATCTGCCCGCTTGTTTCATGTCCTGGATGTAGCCTGTGTGTTGCTCCATGAGAAATGAGAACGATGAATAGTTGGGCGTTACTTAGTCAGAGGTCGCTCTTCGTGATGGCAACTTATGCTCTCATTTTCTTCTGGTCCATCGACCATCGTGATCATGCTGTCTGTTCGGAGAGCCCGTTTGCTTGTATGGTTGAACGCCGGCCGGCCCCAAAGTTGTACAAAGAGTCATTTTCGTTCAGTTTTACTAATGCATTGGCATGCAATGTTTCTGAAAGTTCGTGAAAAAACTGAGCACCCCTGAACCTAGGCTTGAAGTGTACTAGGGCAAAGGAATTCTGAAAGCACAGTGACAGCGTTCACTCTAGTGTTGTGAATGGCTCGGCAGATATTGCAGTGTATTTCTCCATGAAGTATGTGGATGGACGCATAGACGTATTTTATGGACATGAATATATAGCTAGCTCTATAATTTTGCTTGTATTTTAGGGACATCTTTTATAAGGTTGTGCGGGGTGGATTGAGGCATGCAGCTACATGTATTTATGGACAGGAATTGCTAACTCTGTAATTTTGCATGGATAAATTAGTGAAGGACAGGAATTGCCAGCTCTGTAATTTTGCTTCTATTATGATGTTGTGTTATGACGCTCTTAAATATTTTCTTGCTCACATGTACGATAAACACGGTAAGAACTGTATCATGGCAAACTACTGTTTAGTTACCGTTGTAGTTTAATAAACTGTAAGTGAACCTTGGGTGCTTATATGGCAACTCAAGTTAGGAACAGTTAGACAGATGAATATTACTCCCTCTGTTCCAAAACTATTGTCGTGGTTTTAGTTCAAATTTTAAACCAAAGCCACTACAGTAATTTTAGAAAGGAGGGAGTACCTACAATAATTAGCATGTAGGGTTTCTACACTTCACTATATCTTGAACTAGTAAAGCGGTGATCGGCGCCTACTTCGGACCTCACAACAGACTATTACTATGTAGTAGAAATGAATTATATCCTTGATTTTAAATAGTTTCAACACACTTTCTTTAGAGAACCAAGCAGTGGATATATGGTTAGGAGGGTGGTGGTATCCCTAGCCCACCATCAATCAAATCTCAGCTGACGCTTTGGTGTCTCATTAATGCAAACTATTGTTTCAGTTGAAGGTGACATTTCTGTCGATAGTGAAGTGCCCGTGGTGACTTCGTCAATCTTGAAACTCCACAACTCCAACCCATTTTTCAGTAGACGTTGTGTCGTTGTGTGCATCTACATTCGTAATCGTTATTTTTCAAGTATGTTCCTTAATGTCCTAAATAAATGACGTATGCGACAAGGACGTGGTTCAAAGGATGGTGGAGTGAATCGGTACAACGACAATGCACCCCTCGTGCTCTGATGGATTAGCATCATTCTCTGCAATGCTCTGGTTTATTACTTAATACTTGCAGGCGTTGGACATTATTCCAGGATACCAATCTTGCATATTTCAAGTCAATTTCACAAATATTTCATCTTTTCCAGTAAAACATCTACAAATATTTTTGTGTGTTATATTTTGATCAGAATTGGCATTTACTTCAGCACATTCTTAAGAAATCAATTCTATTCATTTTTCTGAGTTATATCAGTGAGATATCATTGTTTAAAAATATGCACGGACAACCACAGGAAATGCAATTATTTCAATCAATATCATAAACATATCACAAGGTTTTGCACAAATTTCAATTATTCTAGTCATATTTCAATCAAATCTCTACTTCTAATGGATGAGTTGGTTGAATAGTACAATTTATTTTCGTCCCACCACTTTCAACCGTTTTTTTTCGCTGGTTTTTTTCGTCTCCGCTGCCCCCTCCCTCCGCAAACGCACCAAAAAAAACACCCTCACGATTCCCGTCCCTACGAGACATCGAAGTCCCTCCAGTACGTACGACGTCCTTCGCCGCCGCCCCGTCTACGATCTCCCTGCCGCCGACCCTTGCGGCCGACCACGGACGAACTTCGATTCGTACGTAAGCCGCCGTCCGAGGGGAGACGCCGCCGCCGCGTCTCTAGGGCGGGGCGGTTTGATCCCCTGCCGCCGCCGACGTACGGGATCGCCGCCGCCGCCGCCGACGTACGGGATCGCCGCCGACGTACGGGATCGCCGCCGCCGCCGAACTCTGGGAGACGCCGTCGCCGCCGTCCGAGGGCAGTGCGCTTTCAATCTCAGGTATGCTGCCTAGATCTCATCCGGGACCTGGACATAGTAAACTTTAGACGATCAAAACAAGGCTGGTCTACACGTGTGTTTGTGTCATGACCTGGACGTAATAAACTTTAGTCGATCAAAACGGCTCCTGATGGAGACGCCATAAACTTTATCCTGGCACAGTGTTGGTCGTCTTGGACATCCGGATATTCATAGATAAGCAGTCATGCAGTATCTAATATGTGGGCATTGCCAGTTCCCAGTTGATAGTTTGATCCACTTCCCCAACTGAAGACTTCCGTTGCAACTAAAATGAGAAAAGGTAAGGAGGATTTGTAAGCGCATCCTAAATAATTATAGAAAAATTAGCTGTCTCCCGAAACAGAAGAGAGGCATGCTACCTGAATTGGGAGAATCCCCATTAGCCTGTGATACAGGGCAAGAGAGAAGATCAATAGGTATACGACCCTTGGTGTCCTCCAAATTTAGCCTGGCACGACGACGGACGGCCTCGGCCGCGACCTCTGTTAATGCTGGTGCAAATTGGCCATGAGGTACAGTGGTGCAAATTGGTGACCCATCTTCTCAGCCGCCATGGAGGAAGCCAAAGGAACCACCAGAGATGGGGAAGCCGTGCTGGGGTAGATCTCATGTGCTGGAAAAGGACATGAGTTGTAATTCAGGTTACCCAGAAAACTGAATGTATACTTCAAGAGGAAATTCAGGTGCGCTTATTATACTTCAAGAGGACAATCTGGTTTCCCAGAAAACTGAATGCAAACAGGTAAGTAATTCATGCAAGTACCTAAGCAAAATCAGGTGTGAACATCAGGTGTGCTTAGTATACTTCCATGGGAAACTCAGTCTGACCAGAAAACCGTATGCAAACAGGTAAGTTATATGAAGTCTATGGGAAGTACTAAAATTTCATATGAAGTGTAAATGAAGTACTGAATGCAAACAGGTAAGTTATATGAAGTCTATATGAAGTAACTAAGCAAAATCCCTACTGAAAATGCAAACATGTAAGTTATATGAGGTCTATATGAAGTAACTTACCTATATATGAAGTCTATACACTTGCAAATATATGAAGTCTATATATGAAGTACTGAAATTTCAATAAGTGTGCGTACTATACACACATCAAGTGTTTGTGCTCTTCAGCAACCATTGGCAATCTGTACTTACCTATTTGCAATATCATATATAGGAAAGTCCATTCAAAAAATCAGGGGATCAAACCAGTAGCCATCTTGAAGTACTTTGGCTATATCTGATGAATAGCAACCTGCATTAAACCATCAGTAAATCTCTATTTTTTTGCTGTCAATTCATAGGTGCATATGGGGAATCCACAAAGCAAAGCAGCGGAACAAATGACTTTGTCAGATGTACCTCCAGATATAACTTCGTCTATAAATCTTGTTGTACATGTCAAGCACTATCCCGCGCTGCTTTGCTAATGAGTAATGAAGTCATTGCAGATCAGATGGAGGGGGCAAATGTTGATGAGATTTACCCAAGTAGTCCAGGTATGAGTTTGTGCGGATATAGTAATCATAATTTTATGCTTTTAATGTGATCAATTATACCCACGGTTTTACGAACATCCTTTAGAACGGAGGATACTTGAACAAACCGAACAACCGGTTCTTCCCCAACCGACTGATGGTGATAGCACAAATGTTCAACGACCTTCCCATCTGATTACAGGTGAGTATTAAACATAAAATGCTTAATTGACGCTCTTTAGTTAGCACTACACTGACTCGTTCTGTCCAATAACTGTTATTTTTACATCAAGCAGACAGCCCCGCAAAATGTAATGAACCTTCGTTTGTGCCTCCCAGTTGTCTCACACAAGTTTGTGCCACAAATGTAGCACAAAGTTCAAATGGTATTAACTGACGGCGCCATTTCTATGTAAACCGTATATCATGCTTACAGGGGTATTAACCCAGTTTATGGCTTTTGTGTTGTTCCAGTAGCTGAAGATGCGTCTCATATACATGGAGGAAGACATTTGGGGATTAATGCGTCAATACGTGATGCCTTACAAGTTTTACCCGTGTCCGATGCAACATCCGATTACATGACTACAGCATCTGGAGTGAATGTCGCCAAACAAACTATGAAAGGTAACTTGTCTGACGAAAAAAGGGAGCAGATAAATGCCAGGAGACGAGCTGCTTATCGGAAGAAAAAAGAGGATGATGCGGTCAAGCTCCATGGTGACATTCAAACTTCCCTTACAATGTCTGGTATGAATGTTTGTTTTTAATCAATACGGTGAACAATTAATACATCATGCTTTTTTGGTTCGACAAGTCTCACATGTTGCTCCTTCAATGACAATTAACTAGCTAGCATGCAACATAACGAGGAAAAGAGGGAGATAATAAACACGCGGAGGCAGGCAGCTTATCGGAAGAAAGATGATGAGGTTACCGTTGTACGGGAAGCAGTTGTGCAAAATGATCTCCGGGCCCCTCTCGGTGATATCACTAATGGGTATCAACCAACCTCTGTGGACCTTGACGAAAAAAAGAGCAGCTAAAAGCTCGAAGGCGAGCTACTTATCGGAAGAAAAAAGAGGACGCCGCCGTCAAGCATCTACATGAAAATCTGCCTGCCCTTGCGATATCAAGTATGAATATAGTATGTTTCAGCAGTACGATGATATATATTGGCCCTTTGTTGCAAACTATAAGGTTATTATCGGAAGATAAATGACGAGTGTACCACCTTCAATATACAAGCAGATGTGCAAAATGTTCATAGGCCCGCTCTCGGTGATGTCACTAATGGGTATAAAACATCCTCTGTGGACCTTGACGATAAAAGGGAAGAGATAAAAGCTCGGAGGCGGGCTACTTATCAAAAGAAAAAAGATGAGGCCGCCGTCAAGCATCTACATGAAAATCTGCCTGCCCTTACGGTATCAGGTTAGAATGTTTTCTGTTTCAGCACTGCGATTATATTACATACCTGCTCTGTTTCAGAATATATGGTTAATATATTTTCATTCGACTCAACCATTTGAATCTTTGTCCAACCTTCAAAAATAAAACAACAGATGAAACAAACTTCGTATTGTCGATATTGATATTTGTTGATATTCTACTTGCTTCATTCTTGTTGACCAATGAAGTTCTGATTATGTTTTCACATTGCTGTATTACCAGCCAACCCAACTAGGTCGAGCAATACATCATTGTCACATAATGATGCAGTATTGCCTCCTTCCACTACACTCACATCTGGTGTCTTAACAAATGAGCAAATTGAGCAGAGAAACGCGCGGAGGCGAGCAAGTTATCGGAAAAAAATGGGTGACGGAATGATCGATCTTCAAGAAAAAAATCAGAAGCTGCGAGAATGGCGCATGCAACACCCTAAAACCATGACTTCGGATGAGAGGGGGGAGTCAAGTGCAAAGAGAAAGGCAAAGTATGCTGCAAAGAAAAACACCCCGTGTGCTGAATCGGTCGCAATGCCACGTCCAGATCTAACTAGCACATTGTCCAACCCTCATGCACATTGTCCGACTCTCACGCTTTCAACCCTCGCACAACAATACAGTGAACAAATAGAACATGCTCCTACCGTCAATGATGCCCCAACATACATTCGCAACACCGAAACCGATGGTAGTTATCCTATCAACCATCATGTTTCATCATGTAATCATTCATCAGATATTTATAATGATTCGATAATTTTGTAGGTGCATACCTAAGCAGAACCTTCGGTGATGGTGCTATAGATGGCGACATCATCGAAATCAATGAGCACCTACAAAGTGCCGACCAACAAACCAGTGATCCGGTAACAATAGCGGATAATAGAGTGGACGAGCAGAGTCATGAGTCCAGAGCTCGGCGTAGGACGAGACAGCGAGCTTGCAAGGGCAGTATGGCGGCGAAAAAGCGTCGGGAGAATATTGGCAAGCAAAAAACATGTACGCATGTACCACATGGTGAGAGGAATGCTCTACTAGATCGGCGTAATGAAAGGTTTGCAGGTAGGGTGAAGACCCAAACCGTCAGTTCCATCTCCAAACCGGAAATGACCGAGATCGGACAACCTGTCGTAGTTGAAGCACACGGTGCCTCGACCTCATCTAGCACGCCGGAGTACACGATCAGAAGTGAAGGTAACACTCCCATCCTTACTCTCCTTGCGTCCCTTGAGACTGAACCCTCATTTATTGGTTTCGCACCTGAGCAGATGACATGGACGCTTACCTTAGTCGTCTCATGAATGATGATGTCAACCCTGACAGCCTCTTTGACGATGAGTATTACCTGTTTGCTGGTGAAGGTATGTACACCCACTTGAGCAACATCCACCCGTTGGGAATATCACACTAATTATAAGCCATTGTTTACAGGCTTAGATGCTGATGACATGGAGCACGACGAATTGGAAGACTCAAGTCACAATACCTATGTCGACCATGATCCATTGGACTATGTCTACTCAAACCTCCCAGACCACACACACATACTGAAGCATGCCGCAAATTGCGATCACTGCAAGGCCAAGAAGTTTGTGTCCGAGGCCCCGGGATTCTGCTGTCGCAGTGGGCAGATCCAGCTGAAGCAACCGGAGCCCATCCCGGAGCTAATGAGGCTTTGGTCTAGCATGGATGCGGACTCAAGGCATTTTCGGGAGAACATACGGTTCTTCAACGACCACTTCTCCTTCACAACCCTCGGCGTCAGCCTTGATGAAAGCTACACAAACATGAAGTCTGGGGTGTACACGTTCCGGGCGCACGGCACCATCTACCACAACGTTCATTCCTTCGGGCCAACATCACGTCCAGAGCATCTACAGTTGTACTTCTACGACGACGACCCAGGCCTAACCCATCACAAGGCTGCCACCGAGCAATTAGACCAGGATGTCGTCAGAAAGTTAGTGGACATACTCAGGGAAAACCCGTACTCGCAGCAGTTTAGGAGTTTGGGTGCGCACAGGGACAACCTCGACGATTACAGGATAGACCTCAACACTGACCAGAGACTAGACCAACGGAAGTATAATAGACCTCTGTCATCTGAGGTCGCTGCAATTTGGGTGGAGGGCACTGACCTAGCGAAGAGGTTTGACCGTAGGATTACACTTTGCGGGAATGACAACCAGAGGCACAGTATACATGTGACGGCTGGCTCGTATGACCCGCTCTCTTACCTGCTCTTCTACCCAAGGGGGGAGCTTGGTTGGCACCCAAAACTTCCTAAACGTGATGTCCCTTGGCCGGTTGTGCAACAACCAAGAGGTAGGCGTGATGATGATGATGATGATGATGATGATGATGAGGATGCAGGTAAGCCTTATGCGTATTCTATCGTTTAGATGAATTGCATACTTCTCATATGAATCCTAATGTCCGCGTTACTCATCCATGTGCAGAGGGGAATAGTAGGTTATTCGTCTCGGTGAGAGACTACTACTGTTACATGCTCCAGACACGACCTGGGATATTCAATCCCATACTCTGTGGAGCACGATTGCTCCAGCAATGGGGGTTGGACATGTACATCAAGATTGAGAGTTGTAGGTTGAAATGGTACAGGAAGAACCAGACAAAGATCCGTGCCGACCTGTATAAAGGAGTTGTTGATGCAATTACATCCGGGGAGACCCGGGCAAGCGCTGTTGGAGTAAGGATAGTGCTCCCTGGAACGTACCCAGGTGGCGACCGCGACATGAAGCGGAGGCATATGGATGCCATGGCAATTGTCCATACCTACGGGAAGCCTGGCATCTTCTTGACCATGACCTGCAACCCTAACTGGGAAGAGATAACGAATGAGTTGTTTCCTGGTCAGACAGCGCAAGACCGACCTGATCTTGTGGCTCGTGTGTTCCATGGCAAGCTAGAGGCTATGAAAGAGATGTTGTTCAAGAAGAATATCCCGGGTGTTGTTGTCGCACATGTATACGTAGTCGAGTTCCAGAAGAGGGGCCTCCCCCATGCACACTTTTTGTTGATCATGGATTCTGCCTATAAGCTTGTCGTTCCAAAGCAGTACGACCGGCTCATTTCTGCCAAGCTCCCAGACAAGCAGAAGTATCCTGAACTCCACGCCTTGGTGGTGAAACATATGATGCACGGACCATGCGGTGCTCTCAACCCAAAAAATGTGTGCATGCAACAGAACGAGTGCAAGTGCAGATACCCGCGGCCGTTCAATGAAAACACAGCACAGGGCAAGGACTCATACCAAGTTTATCGTCGTCGAGATAATGGTCGGCAGGCTAAGGTCCGGGGTAAAATGTTGGACAACAGATGGGCTGTGCCGTATAACCCTTACCTTCTGCAGATGTTCAATTGCCACATCAACGTTGAGGTTTGCTCTAGCATAAAGGCCGTCAAATACCTTTACAAGTACATATACAAGGGCCATGATAGGGCTTCTTTCAGCATCGACCAGCCCGACGCCGATGGTAACATTGATGAGATCAAAAGATACATAGACGCGAGGTGGGTTACTCCTCCAGAGACGATGTGGATGATATTTGGCTTCCCCTTGTGTGCCAATGACCCGCCTGTCCTACAGTTGCCTCTTCATCTCCCGAATATGCACAGGGTGGCATTCAATGAGCAAGCTCACTTGACCGACGTAGTCGCCTCTAAGAATGCTTCCAAATCCATGTTGACAGAGTATTTCAAAGCTAACCAAAACCACCCGTGGGCTAGGAATATATTGTACAAGGATTTTCCTGGAAGGTTCACATGGCAGAAGGGTAAGAAGTATTGGAAAGAGCAAGTGGAGCGTTATCAGATAGGTCGAATTGTGTCTGCCAATCCTGCAGAGGGGGAGCGATACTATCTGCGTGTGCTGCTAAACCATATTGCTGGCAAGACATCCTATGAGGACCTGCTCACCGTGGACGGTAGGCTATGCGGGAGCTTTAGAGAGGCTGCCGAAAGGTTGGGACTCATCGAGGCAGATAACACGCTCGACGACTGTCTTACCGAGGCAGAGCAGTGGGTGATGCCATGTTCGCCCAGGAGGCTCTTTGCAACAATTTTGGTGCACTGTGAGCCAGGCGACGTGCGTGGTTTATGGGATAGGCACTTCGAGCCTATGTCTGATGACTATCAGCGATCACACACGTGCCCGATTGAGGTGGAACAGATGGTGTTGCTTAACATTAGGGGTATGTTGCAGTCCATGGGCAAAGACATAGCTGATTTCGCTCTTCCATGCATTGACGAAGCGTTCGACCCAACGGAGGGCAAGGCCAGAGAAGTGATCGAGGAATCCAACGTCGATTTTGACATCAACGACACTAAATTGGCTTCGTCGCTAAACTCAGAGCAGAGGGCTGCATACGACGAGATACTAGCTTCTGTTGAACACAGTGATGGGGGTGTGTTCTTTGTTGATGGCCCGGGAGGTACAGGGAAGACCTTCCTGTACAGGGCACTGCTCGCCAAGGTTCGAAGCGAGGGAAGCATCGCTATCGCTACCGCGACGTCAGGCGTCACCGCTTCTATCATGCCTGGAGGCAGGACTGCCCACTCGAGGTTCAAGATCCCGTTGAGCTGCGACGATGGCGCCTCATGCACCTTCACGAAGCAGAGTGGTACCGCCAAGCTACTGAGGATGGCCTCATTGATACTATGGGACGAGGCCACCATGACTAAGCGACAGGCGGTCGAGGCATTGGACAACAACATGCGTGACATCATGGGAAGACGGGACCGACCCTTTGGAGGAAAAACTGTTGTGTTTGGCGGGGACTTCAGGCAGGTGCTTCCGGTCGTCAGGAGGGGGTCCCGGGGTCAGATAATCGATGCAACCCTCCGTAGTTCACACCTCTGGAAGGGTATGCGCCAGCTAAGGCTCATCACCAACATGAGGGCTCATAATGACACCTGGTTTGCGGATTACTTGCTAAGGGTAGGCAATGGCACCGAGGAAGTTGACGATCAAGGAAACATACGACTCCCTGAAGATATTTGTGTGCCGTCTACAGGCGAGGGTGACGACCTGGAGAAGCTAATTGACCATGTGTTCCCAAGACTAGATGAGAACATGTCCGATCCGAATTACATGACTTCACGCGCAATCCTCTCCACCACGAACGACAACGTCGACAAGATAAACATACGCATGGTAGAGCGTTTTCGAGGAGAAGAAGTAATCTACCATAGCTTTGACAGTGCAGAAGACGACCCGTATGGCTACTACGCTCCCGAGTTCCTAAATGGATTGACTCCCAACGGTCTGCCTCCGCATGCACTCAAACTGAAGTTCAACTGCCCTGTCATACTTCTGAGGAACATTGATCCGGCTAATGGTCTGTGTAACGGGACGAGGCTTTTGGTGCGAGGTTTCGAGAGGAACGCCATCGACGCAGAAATCGTGATCGGACAGCACGCAGGTAGGAGGGTATTCCTTCCTTGAATACCCCTATGCCCGTCTGACAACGACATGTTTCCATTCAAGTTCAAGAGGAAGCAATTTCCTGTAAGGCTTAGCTTTGCTATGACGATTAACAAGGCTCAAGGACAGACAATTCCGATTGTTGGTGTGTGAAGGAAATATGCCCTAGAGGCAATAATAATGTTATTATTTATTTCCTTATATCATGATAAATGTTTATTATTCATGCTAGAATTGTATTAACCGGAAACATAATACATGTGTGAATACATAGACAAACAGAGGGTCACTAGTATGCCTCTACTTGACTAGCTCGTTAATCAAAGATGGTTATGTTTCCTAACCATGAACAAAGAGTTGTTATTTGATTAACGAGGTCACATCATTGGTTGAATGATCTGATTGACATGACCCATTTCATTAGCTTAGCACCCGATCGTTTAGTATGTTGCTGTTGCTATTCTTCATGACTTATACATGTTCCTATGACTATGAGATTATGCAACTCCCGTTTACCGGAGGAACACTTTGGGTGCTACCAAACGTCACAACGTAACTGGGTGATTATAAAGGAGTACTACAGGTGTCTCCAAAGGTAGATGTTGGGTTGGCGTATTTCGAGATTAGGATTTGTCACTCCGAATGTCGGAGAGGTATCTCTGGGCCCTCTCGGTAATGCACATCACATAAGCCTTGCAAGCACTGCAACTAATATGTTAGTTGTGAGATGATGTATTACGGAACGAGTAAAGAGACTTGCCGGTAACGAGATTGAACTAGGTATTGGATACCGACGATCGAATCTCGGGCAAGTAACATACCGATGACAAAGGGAACAACGTATGTTGTTATGCGGTCTGACCGATAAAGATCTTCGTAGAATATGTAGGAGCCAATATGGGCATCCAGGTCCTGCTATTGGTTATTGACCGGAGACGTGTCTCGGTCATGTCTACATTGTTCTCGAACCGTAGGGTCCGCACGCTTAAGGTTTCGATGACAGTTATATTATGAGTTTATGAGTATTGATGTACCGAAGGAGTTCGGAGTCCCGGATGAGATCGGGGACATGACGAGGAGTCTCGAAATGGTCGAGACGTAAAGATCGATATATTGGACGACTATATTCGGACATCGGAAAGGTTCCGAGTGATTCGGGTATTTTTCGGAGTACCGGGTAGTTACGGGAGAAGTAATGGGCCTTGATGGGCTTTAGTGGGAAGAGGAAAAGGCTGCTGCGCCCCCCTCCCCTTTGGCCCGAATTGGACTAGGGAAAAGGGGGCCGCCCACCTCTCCTTCTCCTCCTATTCCTTCTCCCTTCCTCCCCTTTTGGTGGACTCCTACTAGGACTTGGAGTCCTAGTAGGACTCCCTATCCTGGCTGCACCTTTGCCTGGGCCGGCCTCCTCCTCCTCCATCCTTTATATACAGGGGCAGGGGGCACCCCATAGACACACAAGTTGATCCTTGAGATCGTTCCTTAGCCGTGTGCGGTGCCCCCTGCCACCAAATTCCACCTCGATCATACCGTTACAGTGCTTAGGCGAAGCCCTACGTCGGTAGTACATCAAGATCGTCACCGTCGTGCTGACGGAACTCTTCCTCGACGCTTTGCTGGATCGGAGCCCGAGGATCGTCATCGAGCTGAACGTGTGCTAAGAACTCGGAGGTGCCGGAGTAACGATGCTTGGATCGGTCGGATCGGGAAGAAGACGTACGACTACTTCCTCTACATTGTGTAATCGCTTCCGCAGTCGGTCTGCGTTGGTACGTAGACAACACTCTCCCCTCTCGTTGCTATGCATCACCATGATCTTGCGTGTGCGTAGGAAATTTTTTGAAATTACTACGTTCCCCAACAGTGGCATCCGAGCCTAGGTTTTATGGTTTGATGTTATTTGCAGGAGTAGAACACAAGTGAGTTGTGGGCGATACAAGTCATACTGCCTACCAGCATGTCATACTTTGGTTCGGCGGTATTGTTGGACGAGACGACCCGGACCAACCTTACGCGTACGCTTACGCGAGATCGGTTCCCTCGACGTGCTTTGCACATAGATGGCTTGCGGGCGACTGTCTCTCCAACTTTAGTTGAACCAAGTGTGGCTACGCCCGGTCCTTGAGAAGGTTAAAACGGAGTCTATTTGACAAACTATCGTTGTGGTTTTGATGCGTAGGTGAGATGAGTTCTTACTTAAGCCCGTAGCAGCCACGTAAAACTTGCAACAACAAAGTAGAGGACGTCTAACTTGTTTTTGCAGGGCATGTTGTGATGTGATATGGTCAAGACATGATGCTGATTTTATTGTATGAGATGATCATGTTTTGTAACCGAGTTATCGGCAACTGGCAGGAGCCATATGGTTGTCGCTTTATTGTATGCAATGCAATCGGGATGTAATGCTTTACTTTATTACTAAGCGGTAGTGATAGTCGTGGAAGCATAAGATTGGCGAGAAGACAACGATGCTACGATGGAGATCAAGGTGTCGAGCCGGTGACGATGGTGATCATGACGGTGCTTCGGAGATGGAGATCACAAAGCACAAGATGATGATGGCCATATCATATCACTTATATTGATTGCATGTGATGTTTATCCTTTTATGCATCTTATCTTGCTTTGATTGACGGTAGCATTATAAGATGATCTCTCACTAAATTATCAAGAAGTGTTCTCCCTGAGTATGCACCGTTGCAAAAGTTCTTCGTGCTGAGACACCACGTGATGATCGGGTGTGATAGGCTCTACGTTCAAATACAACGGGTGCAAAACAGTTGCACACGCGGAATACTCAGGTTATACTTGACGAGCCAAGCATATACAGATATGGCCTCGGAACACGGAGACCGAAAGGTCGAGCGTGAATCATATAGTAGATATGATCAACATAATGATGTTCACCATTGAAAACTACTCCATCTCACGTGATGATCGGTTATGGTTTAGTTGATTTGGATCACGTGATCACTTAGAGGATTAGAGGGATATCTATCTAAGTGGGAGTTCTTAAGTAATATGATTAATTGAACTTAAATTTATCATGAACTTAGTCCTGGTAGTATTTTGCAAATTATGTTGTAGATCAATGGCTCGCGTTGTTGCTTCCCTGTGTTTATTTTGATATGTTCCTAGAGAAAATTGTGTTGAAAGATGTTAGTAGCAATGATGCGGATTGGATCCGTGATTTGAGGTTTATCCTCATTGCTGCACAGAAGAATTATGTCCTTGATGCACCGCTAGGTGACAGACCTATTGCAGGAGAAGATGCAGACGTTATGAACGTTTGGCTAGCTCAGTATGATGACTACTTGATAGTTTAGTGCACCATACTTAACAGCTTAGAATCGGGACTTCAAAGACGTTTTGAACGTCATGGACCATATGAGATGTTCCAGGAGTTGAAGTTAATATTTCAAGCAAATACCCGAGTTGAGAGATATGAAGTCTCCAACAAGTTCTATAGCTAAAAGATGGAGGAGAATCGCTCAACTAGTGAGCATGTGCTCAGATTGTCTGGGTACTACAATCGCTTGAATCAAGTGGGAGTTAATCTTCCAGATAAGATAGTGATTGACAGAATTCTCTAGTCACCATCACCAAGTTAGTAGAACTTCGTGATGAACTATAATATGCAAGGGATAACGGAAATAACTCCCAAGCTCTTCGTGATGCTGAAATCAACGAAGGTAGAAATCAAGAAAAACATCAAGTGTTGATGGTTGACAAGACCACTAGTTTCAAGAAAGGGCAGAGGGAAAAATGGGAACTTCAAGAAGAACGGCAAGCGAGTTGCTGCTCAAGTGAAGAAGCCCAAGTCTGGTCCTAAGCCTGAGACTAAGTGCTTCTACTACAAAGGGACTGGTCACTGGAAGCGGAACTGCCCCAAGTATTTGGCGGATAAGAAGGATGGCAAAGTGAACAAAAGTATATTTGATATACATGTTATTGATGTGTGCTTTACTAGTGTTTATAGCAACCCCTCAGTATTTGATATTGGTTCAGTTGCTAAGAGTAGTAACTCGAAACAGGAGTTGCAGAATAAACAGAGACTAGTTAAGGGTGAAGTGACGATGTGTGTTGGAAGTAGTTCCAAGATTGATACGATCATCATCGCACACTCCCCTATACTTTCGGGATTAGTGTTGAACTTAAATAAGTGTTATTTGGTTTTTGCGTTGAGCATGAATATGATTTGATCATGTTTATTGCAATACGGTTATTCATTAAAGTCAGAGAATAATTGTTGTTCTGTTTACATGAATAAAACCTTCGATGGTCATACACCCAATGAAACAAGTTTGTTGGATCTCGATCGTAGTGATACACATATTCATGATATTGAAACCAAAAGATGCAAAGTTAATAATGATAGTGCAACTTATTTGTGGCACTGCCGTTTAGGTCATATTGGTATAAAGCGCATGAAGAAACTCCATGCTGATGGGCTTTCAGAATCACTTGATTATGAATCACTTGATGCTTGCGAACCATGCTTTTTGGGCAAGATGACTAAAACGCCGTTCTTCGGAACAATAGAGCAAGCAACAGATTTGTTGGAAATCATACATATTGATGTATGTGGTCCGATGAATATTTAAGGCTTGCAGCGGGTATCATTATTTTCTGACCTTCACAGATGATTTGAGCAGATATGGGTATATCTACTTAATGAAATAGAAGTCTGATACATTTGAAAAGTTCATATAATTTCAGAGTGAAGTGGAAAATCATCGTAACAAGAAAATAAAGTTTCTATGATCTGATCGTGGAAAAGAGTATTTGAGTTACGAGTTTGGTCTTCAGTTAAAACAATGTGAAATAGTTTCACTACTCACGCCACCTGGAACACCACAGCATAATGGTGTGTCCAAATGTCATAACCGTACTTTATTGGATATAGTGCAATCTATGATGTTTCTTACCGATTTACCACTATCGTTTTTGGGGTTATGCATTAGAGACAGCTGCATTCACGTTAAAAAAAGGGCACCATCTATATCCGTCGAGACGACGCCTCATGAACTATGGTTTGGCAAGAAACCAAAGTTGTCGTTTCTTAAAGTTTGGGGTTGCGATGCTTATATGAAAAGGTTTCATCCTGATAAGCTCAAAACTCAAATCAGAGAAGTGCATCTTCATAGGATATCCAAAGGAAACTATTGGATACACCTTCTATCATAGATCCGAAGGCAAGACTTTTGTTGCTAAATTTGGAAACTTTCTGGAGAAGGAGTTTCTCTCGAAAGAAGTGAGTGGGAGGAAAGTAGAACTTGACGAGGTAACTGTACCTGCTCCCTTATTGGAAAGTAGTACATCACAGAAAAATGTTTCTGTGACACCTACACCAGTTAGTGAGGAAGCTAATGATGATAATCATGAAACTTCAGAACAAGACACTACTGAACCTCGTAGATCAACCAGAGTAAGATCCGCACCAGAGTGGTACGGTAATCCAGTTCTGGAAATCATGCTACTAGATCATGATGAATCTATGAACTATGAAGAAGCGATGGTGAGCCCAGATTCCGCGAAATGGTTTGAGGCCATGAAATCTGAGATATGATCCATGTATGAGAACAAAGTATGAACTTTGGTTGACTTGCCCGATGATCGGCAAGCCATAGAAAATAAATGGATCTTCAAGAGGAAGACGGACGCTGATAGTAGTGTTACTATCTACAAAGCTAGAATTGTCGAAAAAGGTTTTCGACAAGTTCAAGGTGTTGACTACGATGAGATTTTCTCACTCATATCTATGCTTAAGTCTGTCCAAATCATGTTAGCAATTGCCGCATTTTATGAAATCTGGCAAATGGATAAACAAAACTGCATTCCTTAATGGATTTGCTAAAGAAGAGTTGTATACGATACAACTAGAAGGTTTTGTCGATCCTAAAGGTGTTAACAAAATATGCAAGCTCCAGCGATTCATCTATGGACTGGTGCAAGCATCTCAGAGTTGGAATACACGCTTTGATAAGTTGATCAAAGCATATAGTTTTATACAGACTTGCGGTGAAGCCTGTATTTACAAGAAAGTGAGTGGGAGCACTACAACATTTCTGATAAAGTATATGTGAATGACATATTGTTGATCGGAAATAATGTAGAATTATTCTGTAAAGCATAAAGGAGTGTTTGAAAGGAGTTTTTCAAAGAAAGACTTCGGTGAAGCTGCTTACATATTGAGCTTCAAGATCTATAGAGATAAATCAAGACGCTTGATAAGTTTTTTCAATAAGTACATACCTTGACAAGATTTTGAAGTAGTTCAAAATGGAACAGTCAAAGAAAAAGTTTCTTGCCTGTGTTACAAGGTGTGAAGTTGAGTAAAGACTCAAAGCCCGACCACGGAAGAAGATAGAAAGAGAATGAAAGTCATTCCCTATGCCTCATTCATAGGTTCTATAAAGTATGCCATGCTATGTACCAGATCTATTGTATACCCTGCACTGATTTGGCAAGGGAGTACAATAGTGATCTAGGAGTAGATCACTGGACAACGGTCAGAATTATCCTTAGTGAAATAAGGATATGTTTATCGATTATGGACGTGACAAAAAGGTTCATCGTAAAGGGTTACGTCGATGCAAGTTTTTGACACTGATCCAGATGATTCTAAGTCTCAATCTGGATACATATTGAAAGTGGGAGCAATTAGCTAGAGTAGCTCCGTGCAGAGCATTATAGACAAAGAATTTTGCAAAATACTTACGGATCTGAATGTGACAGACCCGTTGACTAAAATTATCTCACAAGCAAAACATGATCACACCTTAGTACTCTTTGGGTGTTAATCACATAGAGATGTGAACTAGATTACTGACTCTAGTAAACCCTTTGAGTGTTGGTCATATGACGATGTGAACTATGGGTGTTAATCACATGGTGATATGAATTATTGATGCTAAATCACATGGCGATGTGAACTAGATTATTGACTCTAGTGCAAGTGGGAGACTGAAGGAAATATGCCCTAGAGGCAATAATAATGTTATTATTTATTTCCTTATATCATGATAAATGTTTATTATTCATGTTAGAATTGTATTAACCGGAAACATAATACATGTGTGAATACATAGACAAACAGAGGGTCACTAGTATGCCTCTACTTGACTAGCTCGTTAATCAAAGATGGTTATGTTTCCTAACCATGAACAAAGAGTTGTTATTTGATTAATGAGGTCACATCATTAGTTGAATGATCTGATTGACATGACCCATTTCATTAGCTTAGCACCCGATCGTTTAGTATGTTGCTATTGCTATTCTTCATGACTTATACATGTTCCTATGACTATGATATTATGCAACTCCCGTTTACCGGAGGAACACTTTGGGTGCTACCAAACGTCACAACGTAACTGGGTGATTATAAAGGAGTACTACAGGTGTCTCTAAAGGTAGATGTTGGGTTGGCGTATTTCGAGATTAGGATTTGTCACTCTGAATGTCGGAGAGGTATCTCTGGGCCCTCTCGGTAATGCACATCACATAAGCCTTGCAAGCACTGCAACTAATATGTTAGTTGTGAGATGATGTATTACGGAACGAGTAAAGAGACTTGCCGGTAACGAGATTGAACTAGGTATTGGATACCGACGATCGAATCTCGGGCAAGTAACATACCGATGACAAAGGGAACAACGTATGTTGTTATGCGGTCTGACCGATAAAGATCTTCGTAGAATATGTAGGAGCCAATATGGGCATCCAGGTCCCGCTATTGGTTATTGACCGGAGACGTGTCTCGGTCATGTCTACATTGTTCTCGAACCGTAGGGTCCGCAGGCTTAAGGTTTCGATGACAGTTATATTATGAGTTTATGAGTATTGATGTACCGAAGGAGTTTGGAGTCCCGGATGAGATCGGGGACATGACAAGGAGTCTCGAAATGGTCGAGACGTAAAGATCGATATATTGGACGACTATATTCGGACATCGGAAAGGTTCCGAGTGATTCGGGTATTTTTCGGAGTACCGGGTAGTTACGGGAGAAGTAATGGGCCTTGATGGGCTTTAGTGGGAAGAGGAAAAGGCTGCTGCCCCCCCCCCTCTCCCCTTTGGTCCGAATTGGACTAGGGAAAAGGGGGCCGACCACCTCTCCTTCTCCTCCTATTCCTTCTCCCTTCCTCCCCTTTTGGTGGACTCCTACTAGGACTTGGAGTCCTAGTAGGACTCCCTATCCTGGCCGCACCTTTGCCTGGGCCGGCCTCCTCCTCCTCCATCCTTTATATACAGGGGCAGGGGGCACCCCATAGACACACAAGTTGATCCTTGAGATCGTTCCTTAGCCGTGTGCGGTGCCCCCTGCCACCAAATTCCACCTCGATCATATCGTTACAGTGCTTAGGCGAAGCCCTGCGTCGGTAGTACATCAAGATCGTCACCACGCCATCGTGCTGACGGAACTCTTCCTCGACGCTTTGCTGGATCGGAGCCCGAGGATCGTCATCGAGCTGAACGTGTGCTAAGAACTCGAAGGTGCCGGAGTAACGGTGCTTGGATCGATCGGATCGGGAAGAAGACGTACGACTACTTCCTCTACATTGTGTGATCGCTTCCGCAGTCGGTCTACGTTGGTACGTAGACAACACTCTCCCCTCTCGTTGCTATGCATCACCATGATCTTGCGTGTGCGTAGGAATTTTTTTGAAATTACTACGTTCCCCAACAGTGTGTACCTACCTAATCCGGTGTTTTCTCATGGTCAACTCTATGTCGCATTGTCTCGAGCCACCGCGAAGAAAAATATAAAGATCCTCATTGAGAAGGAGAAGGAGAATGCCAAGAAGCAAAGCGGTAAATCTAAGAAGCGAAAAAGACCTGTCTTGTCCTTACAGACCTTGATGAAGAACATCGTCTATAGGGAAGTCCTTACAGGCTAAAGTCCGCTCTTAGATATGACAGAGGATTTACTCTTATGTTACAGATAATTTGGTGCTTTTGATGTTCTTGTACAGATCTCTATATTTCGATGTTAGCAACTGAACTTTATTATGTTTATACTACAAGGCGTGATTTAATAATATTGCCTCGAATTTGAGACTTTGCAAGTTGCCAAGTTTTACTGTATGTGACATTATTTTCCGTTTTGTTGGTTTGCTTATGTATATTATTCTTTTGTTGTTTTGTAATCAATCATCTACTACATCTAAACTCGGCTTTGTTTTCTTGTACAAATAATGCACACTGCCTGGGTCACTCCGTTGTTGTAAAACTAGACTCCACTGGAGTGCTCTACGTTATATAAATATTTATGATGCGGCCCCAAAGCATGCACAGTCAATGTTATTATTTTTTACTATTTATTTATTTCCCTTATGCAGAATAACTCTGGTTGCTTGATCATGACCGAGACTATCTTCGGTATTAGAACTCCAGTTACACCAATTGGTTATTTGCATCTCAAGTTAAGTTAGTCACTGTTAATCAATAATGAAATGTGGCCATTGGTTCTTCGATAATTGATGGTACAGATGGGCAAAGCACCAAGAGTATATCCCACTGGATTAATGGTACAGATGGGCAAACCGTTAAGGGCGGTGGCTTCACTGCCTTAGGCTGGACGGTTCAATATTTAGTAGCAAACCGTTAAATATTTAGTAGCAATATTAACTCCCTTCCATCCCATTACAAATTAATTTCAGTTAAAAAAAACTTGTATCTAAGAATAAAGATGGTGGAACTCCCCTTAATCTGTACCAGATATTAATACTTAACCCTACATGGAACATTGCAAGTAGTCGCTGGAAATCGTAGTGATGCTGAAAAAAAGGTGTACAGTAAACATCCATGGCAATAGCTAATGGTTCAAAAGCCAACAGAGAAACTCTACTTCACAGATTAATTGTGTGCGTTTGGAAGCAAAGTAATTTTGAAGTTTTTCAGGAATAGGAGCCCACAGTTTACCTCCTATCTTTGGAAGCCCATTCACAATCCTTACATCCTTTGATAGAAATGAGATGAACCAGTCGGCGTTAAAAATTTCAGCAAAGTCACTGCAGAGTGCAGAGAAATGGTATAAACACAAGAAACACATTTCAGTCTTCTTAAAAACATGAGCAGACCTAGAAGACTAGGATAAGAAATTGTTGGTACTTGAAAAAATCTTGCTGCTTTCCAGAACGAGGTTTGGTCCAATTTGGGAACAACGAGTGTTGCATTTAAAATACGCGCAGCAACAACAGCATCAATTATCTGAGAAGAAGCACACATTAATCAGGATAATGGGCATAGTTATGAGAATATCATAATATGTAATCAGGAAACACACGTAGCTACTACATAGTTAGCTGTGAAACATGACGAGACACTCCTAAGCTTACTCACTTTCAAAATAAAAATTGCAGAGACCTCAGACCGCAAGCTTTGCTACATCCTTACACACAACTATACTCAGGAGGTGCCAAATTGTTCATCGAATTAGCCTATAATTTTCATAGTCTGACTGAAGATTACTAATGGTTTCAAAATATTGCAAGAGAATACAAGCTCTAACATGTGTTTTGTGGTTTCTGGAAAAAGCCATAGTACTACATACTTTCAAGTGTTTGGCTTAAAAAAATACTGTTGTTTAAGTTATTGTGGACTATCATATTGAAGTTTTTCTGCAGCATTTAAAAAAATACTGTCGCGGTCAATTTTTTTAACTAAACCAACAGAAAACATGAGGGAGAGATTAACAGAGAAATGTTACACGGCAGGGGATTCATCTTTACACCAAGTCAAGACAGAGTATTCATAGTTTTATTAGGCTCTGTTCCATGATAGCTAGCACCACAATCCTTTGCAAAAGGTGTCGAGATTTGTTGCTATTTCTTACAAATTTGGAGCTACATATTAAAGTACATTTAGAAGAGGCATGCTTAGATCATACGGCAATTTCATCTACTACTGATCAAGTCACTATTAGTATAAAACTTGCCAAAAAATACTGTGTCCCAAAATACAGAATGCAATGCAAACTGCCCTATCCGGCCATCATGCAGAATTAGTAATTTCATTTTTTGCCTACTCACTACTCGAGCATTTGTACATAGCATCTACCATTCAATAACTAATCCTTAAACAGAAAATTAAATCGGGCGAAGTGAGCACGGCCCATTTTCAACTCGGGTACATCTAACAGAAGCATAAAACTTAACTAAACACCAACGAAGCAACTGAAGAGTACCTCCTCCACGCCAGCATTTAGCCTCCATCTCGCCCTCACGCACAGCCACCCGGTCTGCATATCTGCAGAAACAGAAACATTACTCCTCCAAGCCCACAGCAATGGCACGCATTCCTCGAAACCACACCAATTCGAGCCAGACCGCACCTGGACCACTCCTCCCCAAATCACGGATATCACGGCGCTTACCTCCGTGTCGGAGAGTTCGATCTTGAACGCCTGCTCCGCGCTGGGCCTGACGATACTGAGACGCCTCCCGGACCGAACCACCGCCGCCGCGTACCAATGGATGGAGCATCACGTCGCGTACGAGACCGGAAGGATGAGGGTGGGGCTGTCTACGGCGAAGATGGAGGCGGCAGGGATGAGATCGGGGCTGGTTCAAACTGGAAGGGATTGGGGTTTCAAGACGTGGAGGTCGGCCCAAAGGCCAGAGCTAGCGGCGGAGATGCGGGCGCCGCCGTCGTGGGGGAGAGGGGGAGGCCGGCGACACGGCGGGAAGAGGACGGGGAGAGAGTGAGCGGATGTGAGGGGGGGAGAGTGGGTGGGGAAAGGTGGGGTTTGAAGATGCGGAGGTCAGCCCAAAAGCCAGAGCTAGCAGCGGAGATGCAGCCATGCAGGCGCCGTCGTCGCGTCGGAGAAGAGGAGGCCGGTGATGCGGTGGGGAGAGAGTGAGTGGGTGGGATAAGGTTGGGTGGGTGAAAAAGAAAATTATTCTTTTTGCAAATAGAAAAATGTGTTAGTCTCACTTTTGTTTTTACTACTCCCTCAGTTCCTAAAAATAGATCTTGTTAAAAATAAAGACTACATACGCATATATATAGATATATTTAGAGTGTACATTCACTCATTTTGCTTTGTATTTGGTCTGCATTAGAATCTCTAAAAAGACTTATATTTAGGAACAGAACGAGTATATATTTTACGATGCTTATGTAATGCAGTATAAAATATCACTTATATTTTATGTGTTCCACTTTGTTCATCAGAGATAACAAAAAGTGATGGATTTGGATGATGTAACGACGGATCAGACTGAAACATCACAAGAAGGGTGCATATAGCTAATCCTTATATATATATATATGTTGCAAAAAATAATACAAAAAGATGCATAGTTTTATTATTATTTTCTCAGAATACATGAGACATAGATATGGATTTTGGAGACGCTCAAAGGAGTCCATCGACAAGGGTTTCGGAGTGACGTCGCTGGAATGGGCCAAAATTCACCGAGTTTTTTACAACATAATGGTGTGGAAGCGGTAATATATCTCGTAAAAAGAAAAAGGACGCCAATTTAAATGTTATCACACAAAGTTTTTTTTCAATGATACTATCAATTTTCCTTCGCCATGTTGCCTTTTGTATTCAACTAATTTGGCTTATTTTTTATATTGATTTGGCTCGTTTTTGTATCATGCCGACGGACTATGTTTGTACCCCTAGAAATATTACAATCATCGAATCAATCATGTCGCCCCCAAGAAAACCAAGTTTGTGGACATTGGAGAAGTCTTGTTACCAAATGACGATTTGGAATGCCTTAAGATTATATGTTTTTGCATGATGGTGTAAGGCCAATTGCATAAACTTTGTACTTAGTAATATAAACCATATAATATCTAATAACATAAATATATTCTAAATATGGAATTACAGGTGATAAATGATTTATCTACGAGACAAGGAGGGTGAAAAGGTACATATTATTAGCACGTTTGTATCTGGTCAGGTAAGAAAAAGACGCAGACTCATCAAAATATCATCATATCTTACAATATTTTAATACTTATGTACAACAAGATATTGTTTATTTCGTCTCATTATCCATGCATATAATAATGTATTGTTTTAATTAATCCATGTGCATAATGATTTATTATTATTTATATCTAAGTGTGACTACTCTTGTATGATATTTACACCAGTTGTTCATTCCGATTAACATTCCTGAGTACCAATGGTATCAAGTAGTCGTCAATGCCAAAAAACATGAGATTCAAGTATTGGATTCACTTGGTGCTCAGATCAAACGGAGCGACCTTGCTACTACGGTAACCATCTATGTGTGAAATTTAACATGCATTATCTTTGTATAACTCCATTAAAATATTTCAAGAGCCCGTGACAACGCACGGGCATTCTACTAGCTTAATTAGTTTCCTGCATTTAAAACTTTTTTTTACAAAATCATTTATAGATATCAAGATATTTCAATTATTTCAGTCATATTTGAATCATCTTCAGGATCAGTTTAGAGATATTTCACACAAAGTTCAATTATTTCAGTCATATACAAATTCATAAACATTTCATATAGGTATCAAATATTTCATTGTTTACTTTTTTAAAAAAAATATGCTTCATTAAAAATTGTAATGTGAATGAAATAGTTAAAATAAAATGTGAAGTATTATTGAACATTTGTTAAGTTGATGTGACCACTGAAAAAATGTTGGAAAAGATGAAATTTCATTGGAATACTACTCCCTCCAATCCTATATAAACTTTGTGGTTTTAATTGAACTAAAACCACAAAAGTTATTTGGATCACACGGGGGGGGGGGGGTGTTATTTTAAAGTGAAAATTTGTTGCAAGATTATTGAAATGATATTTGTAACCTATCGCAAGGAAGGAAATCGTGACACTTGATTTTGCATCTTTAATTTCTTAAGTCTTTGAAAAAATTTATACTTGTTTTTTTATGTTTTCAAAGTATTTGAATTGTTTTCAATTTGCTGTAAAAATATTTTGAATGTTACAAAAATATTATTTTAAGTATGTTAGGTCTATTAATACGAAACCCCAAAAATCCATAATGCAACACATGCAATGATGACACCACATGATCGATTGCTCTCTTCATTGTTGCGCTTCCCATGTCATATGTGTTTTTATTTTGTTGTATTTTGACCACTCTAGTTGCCTGTTGGTTTAACATGGAATGTTCCTATGCAATTTACTCTCTTTTGAATGATCATTGGATAACTTACTAAGTTGAATTTAAATGCTAAAAATAACATGGCCAATTTACAACTATCCACACCTTCGCAGAAACCTTAAGGGCCCTTTGATTCAAAGAAATTCCATAGAATTTTTGGAGGATTTAAATTCTTAGGAATTTTTCCTATGTTGGTCCCTCGGTTCACATGATTGGATCCCATAGGATTTTTTCCCTATGAAATCTTGTACTACATTTCATAGGAAATCTAATATCCACTCTGACCTCTTTTTACAATTCCTTTGTTTTTTTCTATGGCATTAAACACTCCTTGCTATTCATATAGGATTCAAGTGGGCATGCCACTACAATCATATAATTTTCCTATTCCTATGTTTTAAGAATCCTACGAATCGAGGCCCTAAGTCTCTAGACTTGAAATCTTTTGTTTGCACACTTTTATGTGGCACTGTGACATTCAATTTTGTTCTAGGCAACATACATATTATCCCGAGCAGTTTATGCCATGCAGAATGCATTGTGAAGATACCCTACATGCATTCTTTTGGTGTCGCAAGGCGAAGAAAGTCCAGGGAAACCTCGATCTCCACACTGAGATTTCTAAAGCCTGTGTGGTGATCGAGTGGGATCTTCAGTTCTCTTTTTGAAATAGACAAAATATTTTCCTCGTCAATTAATTAAGCGGAAGAGATTTCCTTCATCAAATCTTCGGTTCTATAAGCAAGTATAAGTGGCGATCATCTTCCAAGTTGAGTGAAAGAATTGTTTGTTACAACATTATGGTATGCGTGATGAGAGCGGATACATGTTGTTCATGAGGAGAGTATACAAATGCTCGCCTGATGAGCCCAAGTGATTGTGGCGCCAACACCAAATTACTATTAGCGTCGACGCCAAGCCTTGTGATCCGATGCCATGGTTGGGAAGATCCAAGGGAAGGTTTTGTTAAACTGAATATGGACACAACCTTCTTTGCTGATGAGGGCTCAGGTGCCGCTAGTTCAGTTATTTGGGACAAGCATGGTGTGTTCATCTTTGCTAGTTGTTGTCGTGTTATATTTTTTCTAACAAAGGAAATATATTAATATCGCAGAGATACCAATTACGCCTAGCCTCTGCAACAACAAAATGTCCTTATAACTGTAGCACGAACCCCCACCATGACAACATTGAAGTTCAAATCCTCCAAAAGCGACGCCTCCAAAAAGGAAACAGTGCACAAGCGCCGTCGTCACCCGATCATAGATCTTAGGTTTACATCCTGAATAAAATACGCGCTCTCAAAACAATGCTTTCAACAAGGCCACTGTCAGGCACAACCAATTAAGGCCAGACCTTAGATTTACATCCTGAAAGCTGTCGTGTTACATGTGTTGCAGATGCACTAAACATTGAAGCGCATGCACTCTGGGATGTACTAATTCTCGCCAGCCCACTGGGTGTAACAAAATCTTTGTCAAACCATGACTGTGTGGAGGTACTCGACATCATGAAGAATGGGGTAAATTCCATCAGCCCGACAACATCAATTGACAAGGAATGCACTAACCTTGCACACAGGTTTTGCTCCATCTCTTTTGATCATTGTCCTAGGAAAAGTAATAGAGCGACACATACCCTTGTCCCCTGTATGTCACCTAAGTTTACTTTGAATGTGTTGACGATGTAAGTTGATCTGCCAATCAATAAAGTCCCATGAAGGCTTTCCCTAGATATATTACAACCACCCATTGTGTTTCCAGTTACTAGAAAAAGAATAGCCCAATGTTTGCTCCCCAGTGTTAAGGGGTGAACATTGTGATGGCGTCTAGTTTCAACTGGCACATACGCCGTGTATTGCAAAGGAAGAAAATAAATATATTTTTATATACATACCGCTTATTTATAAAATACTAGTATCTCTATAATATTTTATAGGACGTTTTCGGAGTTTATGACAGTGTCAAAAAATTGTCTTATATTAAGTTACGGAAAAAGTATACTTTTTATAAGACGTTTTCAGAGTCTATGACAATATCAAATAGCGTCTTATATTAAGTCGAGAGTATATTGTTAGATGCTGCTCGTTTCACAAAACCTGCTAAGTGTGTCGTTGCGCGCCACTTCTCCTATTCTAGTGACACTGCGAGAGTACTACATGTACTCCCTTTGTTTAGAATTACTTGTCACAGAAATGGATGTATCTAGACGTATTTTAGTTCTAGATACATCAATTTCTGAGACAAGTAATTGCGAACGGAGGGAGTATATTATTGTAAATTAACACAAAACTCGTGCTTTGCTACGGATCACATGATAGTTGCCCTGAACTAAGATTGGTCGGTTCCCTGGACATAGTTTATAATGTGGTAAAAGAAAAGCATATTTGTGACTGTGCGTGAGTCTTTCCTCCTTAACAAAAGTCTCTTTCCTTCTCCCGCCAGCGCCGCCGTCGATCCACCCCACCTCCGATGGCCTTTGGGCCATGGAGGTGCGGAGGAACCCCCTCGCCGGCGGGAGAGACCCGTTCTCATTTTTGTTAGGTTCAATGTCTTGGTTGGGGCTATGTGACAGTGACGATGTTCCTCAGTAGAAACAATGTCTACTACGTCCTATTCCCGCCTCGATGGTGTGAACAGCGTCATCAAAGGACATGTGGAGGTGTGCCTTCATCGGATCTCACGGAATTTAGTCGGTAATGGTCTTTGATGGATCTATTTGAATCATGTTTTTGTTCGTTTATGTGGTTACATGTTTGATCTTTCTGCTCTACAACTCTCTTCATCGGCGATGGTTGCTGCTCTGGTACACTGGTCCTTTGGGGCCTTAGCATGATGACTTCCCGACTGCCTACTACAACAAGGTTTGCCTGACTCCAATGAGGGTGTGGCGATGATGGCGGTGCACCTTTGGCTCGCTCCAGCGCTTGTAGTCGTCGTTAGATGGCCCATGGACCTGGATGTAATTTCTATTATCTACAGTGTTCTTTGTGCTGCCATGATTGATGAATATATTAAAATTTCTATTGAAAAAAGGCATATTTGTGACTAAATGCGCATGCTTCATCGAAACACTAGGGGTCAGATTACTGATCCCTAGCATCCATCAGACTAGTCAGTCTGTGTGATGGAAAAACAAATCGACGATGTAGCAGTTGTTTGATGATTTGGGAAGGATCAGTCATATGAGGGAAAGTGTTCCCCCTCTCTTCTTCTCTCACAACAGCAGCCGTAGCTCAGTGCGGTCGCCCGGCCGCCCTGGCTGCGTCTACGACAACCTCTCCTCTTCCCCGGGCGGGCACCCGCTCTCCCCACCATCACGTTACAAAAAATGTGCTGGCCAAGTGTGCTTAGGCCTTGTACAATGAAAAGTGTTTAGAGAGGTGCTTAGAAAAATAAATCGAGATTTTTGAAGCATCGGTGTCTATTTCTACAGGGTAGACGCTTAACTAAGTGTCTCTCTTGTAGAAATAGGCACCGGTGCTTCAGAAAATCCCGATTTATTTCTCTAAGCATCTCTCCCAAGCATCTCCCATTGTACAAGGCCTTAGGGAATTTCTAACCTATCCTTAAAAATAAAGGAGTAAACCTTAGTGGAATATATTTACTTCACTAAGTTTTTGCTAGGGAACGTAGCATGTAATTTCAAAAAATTGCGTACGATCACGCAAGATCTATGTAGGAGATGCATAACAACGAAAGGGGAAGAGTGTGTCCATGTATTCTCGTAGACCGAAAGTGAAATTGTTAGTTTAACGTGGTTGATGTAGTCGAACGTCTTCTCGATTCAATCGATCAAGTACCGAACGTACGGCACCTCCGAGTTTTGCACACGTTCAACTCGATAACGTCCCTCGAACTCTTGATCCAGCAAAGTGTCGAGGGAGAGTTTCGTCAGCACGACGGCGGTGATGATGAAGTGATCCGCACAGGGCTTCGCCTACTACGACAATATGACCGAAGAAGTAATCTGTGGAGGAAGGCGCCGCACACGGCTTGGAACAATTGTGTGTCTAGGAGGCGCACCACTCCCATGTATATAAAGGAGGGAGGGGAGAGGAGGCCGGCCAAGGCGCGCCCCAAGGCGAGGATTCCTACTAGGACTCCAAGTCCAATTCGGACCCCCTTTTTCTTTCACACACAAATGATATATCTCCCTGTTTGGGCCTCGATCGACACACTCTATACACTCTCACGCAGATTGTCTATCTAAGTCAGTACATCCAAGCCGCTCCCACTCTTTCGACCTCATGGCGGGCCACGCTCGATCAATCTCTCTCGCTCTCTTTCTCTCTCTCCTCCCCCCTCTCTCTCTTTGTATGTCTCGATTGACCTCGCTCTTTCTCGGACACAAACAATATATCTTCATGTTTGAGCCCAATTGGACATATTCATATTGTATACTCTCTCACGCACATTGTCTATCTAGGTCACTCTCTCCAACCCGTCTCACTCTTTCGATCGCATGACGACCCACACTCGCTCAATCTCTCCCCCTTTATATATGTAATCGATTGACCTTACTTCCTCCCACACACAAAATATATCTACATGTCTGTGACTGGATCATCTCTCAAGCTCTATCTTACAGCCCTCATCCTTCCCAAAAGCTCAATCGGACAATATCTCTCCAAAGTATATATATCTTTTCAATGAATGTCGGACCACACTCACTTTGTCTCTCTATCTATATGTCTCTCGATTGACCTCGCTTTCTCACGCCGTATCTTCCACACATTTGAAGCTACCTCAACATCCCTCGCAAAGCCGGAGCTATTTACATTGCGAGGGGGACTCCAACCTTGAATTAATTTGTGTATGCATTTATTCCGGTGGGTTTAGATTATATTTTCGTATCATTCGTCCCACAACTACTCCAAACACTGTTGCAACCCCCGCACCTCCCCCAATTGATTTCCCTCTGGCTCGGTCATTGCTCTCTCACACGTCCTTTCTCGCCTTCAATGTCGCATCATGGTATTATTGCAAAAAACTCTGCTGTTCTCTTTAATTATTATAAATAAGCTACAAAACTACACACCGATAGTCCACCTGAAATGGAACAAATTTCGACCCACAAATTAAAGTGCTACAAACTACACACTAAGGGGCCCACCTGTCATGAAACAAATTTGGACCCATATACAAATTAAAAAATAAAGGACGAGGATCGAACATGCGACCAGGGCCTTCAGGCCGCACGTCAATAGGCAACATATGTAGAACAACAATGCTTGTTGTACCCACCTTTGTTCATATAATGTTTTTATATTACCACAGCCTATTTAATGGATAACTTGTAATATTATTTTTAGTACATTAGAGGGACTGACTCGTTAGCATGTACTAATCGCCTTCACTTATTGGTGGGTTCCATGTAACGCCCTCGATGTGGCTATATCTCCTACGTATCGAAGCACGACTTAGAGGCGTAATCGCATTGAAAGCAATGTCGCAAATAAGGTAATCTTCACAACAACCCATGTAAATAGATAATAGGTGAAAAGGGTACATAGTTGGCTTACACTCGCCACGTCAAACAAATACATGAATAACATTACAATCATCCAATACACTCATGGTCCGACTACAGTACCAAAATAAAAGATCAACCCCAACATGCGACATGGTCCCGATCGCCCCAACTGGGCACCACTACTGATCATCAGGGAAAGACACATAGTAACGGCGAGAGTCTTCGTCGAACTCCCACTTGAGCTCAAGCGCATCATCTGGAACGGAATCATCGGTCCCTGCATCTGGTTTGGAAGTAATCTGTGAGTCACGGGGACTCAGCAATCTCACACCCTCGCGATCAAGACTATTTAAGCTTATAGGTAAGGCAAGGTAATATGTGGAGCTGCAACAAGCGACTAGCATATATGGTGGCTATCTTGTTCGCAAAAGAGAGCGAGAAGAGAAGGCAAAGCACGAACGAAGAACTATAGAACAAACTACGACAAACATTACTCCAACACCGTGTTCACTTCCCGGACTCCGCCGAGAAGAGACCATCACGGTAACACACGCGGTTGATTCATTTTAATTAAGTTAAGTTTCATGTTATCTACAACCGGACATTAACAAATTCCCATCTACCCATAACCGCGGGCACGGCTTTCGAAAGTTCAAATCCCTGCAGGGGAGTCCCAACTTAGCCCATCACAAGCTCTCACGGTCAACGAAGGATATTCCTTCTCCTGAGACATTCCGATCAGACTCGGTATCCTGGTTCTACAAGACATCCTCAATAATGGTAAAACAAGTCCAGCAAGACCACCCGCTGTGCCGACAAATCCCGATAGGAGCTGCACATATCTCGTTCTCAGGGCACACCGGATAAGCTAAGCGTACGGGAGCCAACGTAACCCAAGTTGCCAAGGGACGGCCCCGCATGGTGCTCTGGGTTGGACCAACACTTAGAGAAGCACTGGCTCGGGGGTTTAAAATAAAGATGACCCTTGAGTCCACGAAACCCAAGGGAAAAGGCTAGGTGGAAAATGGTAAAACCAATGTTGGGCATTGCTGGAAGAGTTTTATTCAAGGCGAACTGTCAAGGGGTTCCCATTATAACCCAACCGCGTAAGGGACGCAAAATCCGGGAACATAACACCGATATGACGGAAACTAGGGCGGCAAGAGTGGAACAAAACACTAGGAAAAAGGCCGAGCCTTCCATCCTTTACCAAGTATATAGATGCATTAAGATAACTAGATAATATAGTGATATCCCAACCATAAACAATGTTCCAACAAGGAACGATCTCCAAACTTCACCTGCAACTAGCAAGGATATAAGAGGGGCTGAGCAAAGCGGTAACATAGCCAATCAACAGTTTGCTAGTACATGGTGGGTTAGAGGTTTGACATGGCAATTTGGGAGGCATGATACGCAAGTGGTAGGCATCATAGCATAGGCATAGCAAAAGAGCAAGCATCTAGCAAGCAAAGATAGAAGTGATTTCGAGGGTATGATCATCTTGCCTGCAAAGTTGTCAGAGTTGACTTGATCCTCGTAAGCAAACTCAACGGGCTCCTCGTTAGTGAACTCGTCTCCCGACTCTACCCAAACAAGACAAACAAGCAAAAGGAACACAATCAACCACGTGCAAAGCTCGAACAACATGATGCAAACATGGTATGCTATGCGGGATGCGGTATGTGATGCATATGCAAGATTTGACAAGGAATGATTGAACCTGGCCTCAACTTGTAAATCCAAGAGTGCCACTGGAAAGGTGAGGTGATTTCGGTTGAAATCGATTTAGAGATCACCGGAATCAGATGCATGGTTTGGAAATGGCAAGCAAAACAAATATGGCACCGGTCTGCGATAAACAGCAAGTAGCCATCTAAATGCATCAAGATAATTACGCTACAACACTCAAAAATGACAACAAAATACATGACAGGGATCCACTCATGAAGCTTAAAAAAAGATGAACACTGAGCTACGGCTAATTCACCCATTAACAGGTTCAAACAAGCATGGCAAAAGAGCAAACGATAACAGGTTTCAGACTTAGTGAAATTAACACAAGTCTGGAATTTAACATCAGGTAGCACACTTTGGAGCATGAAAACTATATGCTATAGGAACTTAACATGGCAAAGCAAGGCATGACATGAAGCTACTCGAAGCACTTAACAAAAGTCCCTTAGTGACCTTGAGCCAAAAGGGATCAGAAAATATAATTGCAAGCATGTGAACATGGCAAAAACAAAATCAGATCACAGACTTACTGAAAAACTGGAACATGCAAATCTGTTAACGAGTAGGCATGTTTACGAGCTCGATGCACTCACTACAGAGCATGGCATGACAATCTAAGCATACACCCATCAAGAATACATGGCATAGAAGCTAGACATGGCAAGAAAAACAACATAGCAAGCACGGATCAACAACAACATCCTCGGCAAAATCGCTAACAAGTCAACAATCTGCCAGGATTCACGAAATAGCAAAAGTAGAGCTCGATTGACTCAAGCTAGGGTGCTCCATAATTGCAAACAAAGACATGGATGGATAGAGCGCCACAATGTTAACAAATCATACTTACTGATCATCCTCAAAAGAGGCACGGATCACTAGGAAACAACATGAACATATGGCATAATGACAAAATTAGATCAAGGACTTAGAGAAATTCTAAGTTCCTGACATCAGCATTAACGAATGCACTACTTTGCAAGCTTGTGCTAGTCACCACACATATCACAAAAATACATGGTAAGCACCTCTGTAAAGATGGCATGTCATATAACAAAACTCATGTAGAGCTCAGGAGCATATCATGCACACATTAATCATGCAAAAAAGACAAATAGCTATTTGATGAAACAGATCTCACAATTTAACCATATAGCCCTCTTCCAACAGCATTTCGAGCATCAAGATGAGCTCAAATGAAAATGGTGAAATGCGATGAAATGATCTACTCTCTAAGACGAACATTTTGATATGCTACACGCGCAAATCGGAGCTACGGATGGGGAGTTACGATGCGATGAACAATGCAAAACAATATACAGACTTAGGAAAGAAAAACGAGGTCAACCCCTAGGGTTTCGTCCAGATCTGGATCGGGATCGGCATGCAAAACGAAGTTCGCCGGAACAGGAGCTCGGAGTCATCGGAGTTCGCTGGGGACTTGTCGGAATCGACGAGGACGGTGGGGAGAGGCCGGCCGGGGCTTGCCGGGCGGCGCTTGGGCGGCGCCGGAGTTGACGCGGCGCGGCGGCGGCGGTTGGTGAGGCGGCGGCCGGCGGAACGGCAACGGCGGCACAGGGCGGCGCGACAGAGCATCGACGACGGAGAGGCGGCGCGCAGGCGGCGGTTGAAGCGGAGAGGCGCGGGGGCGGCGATGGGCCTCGGGGGCCCGATTCGGGCTGCCCGGGCCGGCGGCGGGGAGGACAGCGGCGGGCCACGTGGCGCCCTATCACTGGCGCGGTGCGGCGGCGCGGGATGTCCGGCGAGCAGCGGACATGTCCGGTGGCGGAAGGGCGAATTTTTAGGGTTAGGGGAGGAAAAGATCCGGGATTTGGAATGAGGGTCTATTTATAGACGTAGAGGGAGCTAGGAAGCTCCAAATGGAGTGCGGTTTTCGGCCACGCGATCGTGATCGAACGCTCTAGATGATGGAAGGTCTTTGGTGGGTTTTGGGCCAGTTTGGAGAGGTGTTGGGCTGCAACACACACAAGGCCTTTTCGGTCCCTCTGTTAACCGTTGGAGTATCAAACGAAGTGCAAATGGTACGAAACTTGACAGGCGGTCTACCGGTAGTAAACCAAGGCCGCATGACAAGTCTCGTTCCAATCCGGAAATGTTTAATCCCCACACACAAAAAGAGGTAGAAAGGACCACCGGAGGAGATACGAGTGCCGGAATGCAAAACGGACAACGGAGAAAATGCTCGAATGCATGAGACGAACACGTATGCAAATGCAATGCACATGATGACATGATATGAGATGCATGACAAAGGCAACAACACACAGAGACAAAAACCCAAACCCGAGGAAATTAAATAACTTAGCGCCGGAAACGACAAGAGTTGGGATACATATAAGGTAAATTACATCCGGGGTGTTACAACACTCCACCACTACGAAAGGATCTCATCCCGAGATCTAGGACTGGAAAAACGCTGGGTACTCAGAACGGATGTGATCCTCGCGTTCCCAGGTGGCTTCACGGTCGGAATGGTGTGACCACTTGACTTTGAGGAATTTGATTGACTTATTGCGAGTCTTGTGTTCAGTCTCTTCAAGAATAGCAAATGGGTGCTCACGATAAGAGAGGTCTTCTTGGAGATCAATGTCTTCGAAGTTGACGGTGTGGTCAGGGGTCTTGAAGCACTTGCAGAGCTGAGAGACATGGAACACGTCGTGCACATTTGCAAAGTTTGAAGGAAGCTCGAGTTGATAGGCGAGATCGCCTCTCTTGCTGACGATCTTGAAAGGACCCACGTATCTAGGGGCAAGCTTCCCTTTGATACCGAAGTGACAAGTACCTTTCATTGGAGAGACGCGGAGGTAAACATGGTCCCCGATCTCGAAAGCCAAATCACGATGCTTACTATCATAGTAGCTCTTGTGACGCGATTGCGCTGCTTTGAGGTTATCACGAATGACTTTGCACATTTCCTCTGCCTCTGTGATCAAGTCATTTCCAAGAAGTTGACGTTCACCGGTCTCTGACCAGTTAAGAGGAGTACGACACTTCCTGCCATAGAGAATTTCGAATGGGGCCTTGCCCAAACTTGCTTGAAAACTATTTTTGTAGGAGAATTCGGCATATGGAAGACAATCTTCCCACTTCATACCGAAGGAGATAACGCAAGCCCTGAGCATATCTTCGAGAATCTGATTGACACGCTCGACTTGACCGCTAGTTTGAGGATGGAAAGCTGTGCTGAAGCGGATGTTGGTGCCCATGGCCTTCTGAAAAGAATCCCAAAACTTGGAGGTAAAGATGCTGCCACGGTCTGAAGAGATCACCTGTGGAATGCCGTGCAGAGAGACAATCCGAGAGGTATAAAGCTCCGCCAATTGAGCTGCAGTGATAGACTCTTTGATAGGCAGGAAATGAGCCACTTTAGTGAGTTTGTTGATGACAACGAATATAGCATCATTGCCAAGCTTGGACTTTGGAAACCCAGTCACGAAGTCCATCTCAATGTGGTCAAACTTCCATTCTGGAATGGCAAGAGGTTGGAGGAGACCAGCTGGTCGTTGGTGTTCTGCCTTCACTCTTATGCAGACATCACATTCATTCACGAACTGAGCAATCTCGCGCTTCATTCGAGTCCAACAATAAGCCTGCTTGAGGTCCTGATACATCTTCGTACTCCCAGGGTGGATGGAGAGGAGTGAATTGTGCACCTCATTCATAATAACTTTACGAAGGTCACCTTTAGGCACAACAATGCGATCCTCGAAGAAGAGAGTATCCTTGTCATCAAGGCGATAGCATTTGTACTTGGGTTGACTCTTGGCAATCCCAATCTTCACCCTCTTCACCATAGCATCAAGAAGTCGAGCCTCGCGAATCTGATCTTCCAAAGTGGGAGAGACTTGAAGGTTGGCGAGGAAACCTTGAGGAACAACTTGCAGATTGAGTTTGCAGAAAGCTTCACAAAGCTTGGGTTGGTAAGGCTTGATAATCAGACTGTTACAGTAAGCCTTCCTGCTCAAAGCGTCAGCAATCACATTGGCCTTGACTGGAGTATACTCGATGCTTGGATTATACTCTTGAATCATTTTGACCCAACGAGTCTGTCTGAGGTTGAGATTAGGCTGAGTGAAGATGTACTTGAGACTCTTGTGGTCAGTGAAGATGTCCACTTTTCTTCCGAATAAGAGATGTCTCCAAGTCAAAAGAGCATGCACAACTGCCGCCAACTCGAGGTCATGAGTGGGGTAGTTCTTCTTGTTGGGCTTCAACTGGCGAGAGGTATAAGCCACAACTTTCTTCTCTTGCATCAACACTGCACCAAGACCTTGAAGAGAGGCATCGCAAAAGACCTCGAACGGTTTGGATTCATCAAGAGGAGTCAGAACTGGAGCAGTGACCAATTTCTCTTTCAAGGTGTTGAAAGCGATGTCACATTCCGGAGACCAAACATACTTGATGTGTTTCTGGAGAAGGTTTGAAAGAGGCTTCACGATCTTTGAAAAGTTCTCAATGAACCTTCGACAGTAGCTTGCGAGACCAAGGAAGCTGCGGAGTTGCTTCACGTTCTGAGGTGGTTCCCAATTCACAATTGCAGACACCTTCTCAGGATTCACCGCTATGCCCTTGGCAGAGATGATATGCCCAAGATATAGAACCTCGTCGAGCCAAAACTCGCACTTTGAGAACTTGGCGTAGAACTGATGTTCCCTGAGCTTATCGAGCACCAAACGCAAGTGCTTGGCATGATCTTCCTTGTTCTTCGAAAAGACCAGAATGTCATCGAGGTAGACCAAGACAAAGTCATTTGTGTAGGCGTTGAAGATGAAGTTCATCATGCGAGAGAAAGTCGGCGGAGCGTTGACGAGGCCAAAAGACATGACAGTGTATTCATATGAACCATAGCTTGTTCTGAAAGGCGTCTTGGGAATATCTCGCTCATGGATTCGAATCTGGTGATAGCCCATACGGAGATCAAGCTTGGAGAATACTTGGGCACCTTTGAGTTGTTCGAACAGCTCATTGATGTTGGGAAGTGGGTACTTGTTCTTGATAGTCTTCTTGTTTAATGGACGGTAGTCAACGCAAAGTCGGTCCGTTCCATCCTTCTTCTTCACAAAATGAACTCCACAACCCCACGGAGAAGAACTAGGTCGGATGAGACCCATTCGCTCTTGAATATCGAGTTGCTTCTTCAGCTCCTTCAACTCTTCAGGTCCAAGCTTGTAAGGACGTTTGCAAACAGGTTCCGTGCCAGGCTCAAGATCAATGACGAATTCAACTGGTCGGTGCAGAGGCATTCCTGGAAGCTCTTCTGGAAAGACGTCTTGATATTTGCAAACGACTGGAATTTGAGAGATGGCATCCAGTTCACCTTTCTCATTGAGAGAAAACAGACAGATGGTATCGTCATTAGCGGCAAAGACAATTACATCCTCAGAAGAATGAGTCAATTTAATCTGCCTGGCAGCACAATCAAGCTGAGCCTTGTGCTTAGAAAGCCAATCCATTCCGAGAATAAGATCAATATCCGAGTTACCAAGGACCATTGGAGAAGCCAGAAACTTGAAATCACCCATCGTGATAGAAACATCCGGAACTATTGAAGTAGCCCTCATAGACTTAGCCGGAGAAACCACTCCCATAGGTTTACCCAACATTTGCGAAACGAAGTCATGCTTGGAAACAAATGATCTTGACATGAAACAATGCAATGCACCAGTGTCAAAAAGAACTTTAGCAAGAACAGAGTTAACTGGAAAGTTACCCATGATGACATCTGACGAGTCCTTTGCCTGAGCTGCATTCAGCAAGTTGACCTTGGCGTGCTTGGGGTTATGCTTGACCACAGCTGTACTTGCCGATCTCACAGGAGGAGGAGGAGGAGGGAGACGCCTCTGATTGAAGCATTTGTTGGCATAGTGACCCTTCTGTTGGCACTTGTTGCACGTGACCTCTGAAAGCGGACGGTGATACGAAGCACTCGATCTTGGAGCTTGAGACGAAGTCTTGTTCTGAAAGCCAGGGTTGGGTGGGTGGGAAGATCCGCTGCCACCTTTGCTCTTCTGCTGATAAGGCTGACGGAACGGAGGAGGAGGAAGCCAATACTTCTGCTGCTTAGCCACTTGGGTTGAGGAAGAAGGAGTACCATCTCTGACTCGCTTCTTGGAAGCATCGCACTTTAGTTGAGCAGACTCTTGCTTCATTGCCATGTTGTAAAACTCATCGTACCTCATGGGCTCAAAAAGGACAAGAGCTAGCTAGATTTCTTGTCTGAGACCACCCCTAAACTGGTATATCATGCGCTTCTCGTCAGGGATGTCCTGCTTAGCAAAACGGGCAAGCTTCTGAAACATCTTGTTGTACTCGTAGACAGACATAGAGCCTTGCTTCAGGTTGCGGAATTCCTTATGCTTGCTTTCAACCACGCTCTGAGGAATATGATGAGCTTTGAAGTCTTGATGGAATTCATCCCAGGTAATCACACAGCCTCCTCTGGAATCTTTGTACTACTGAAACCATTCTGCAGCTTGGTCTTTGAGTTGGAAGGAAGCGAACTTGACAAAGTCCTCAGGCCTGATGTTACTGCACTCGAAATGCTTGCATAAGTCCACGAGCCAATCATCAACGTCAGTTGCCTCAACACAATTGCTGAAAGTCTTTGGCTGGTTAGCAAGGAACTGGTTGAGTGTAGCAAAGTGATTCTGATTGTTGCCCTGGTTTCCTTGATTGCGCTCTTGAAGAAGTTGCATGATCAGCTGCGTGTTTGCATTGGTAGCGGCCATCACAGCTTGCCATGCCTCCGGAGGTGGAGGTGGTGGCGGCGGATCAGGATTCAGAGTCGTGCGCGTTGGAGGAGCCATCCTGAAGAGGTTGACATCCATTATCACATTGATAGACAAATATTGAAGCTGAATCAAACGGGTTGAAATTGCAACATATAGTCTTCACATCTGAACAAAATGAACGAATGCATTCCAATTGAAATGGTCACATATCCATAAATTGAGAAGCCACTTAGAATTGAGGTAGAAGAAAAAAAACAACAACAAGGTACGGAACAAGAACGAATACTCGGTAAGGATCACCCAATCTCAAACCAAATATCCGTGGAAGAAGAACTAGAGCTACAAGAATTCCCACCTATGAAACTCCCGAACCTTTCCGGTTATGCAATCAGGTGTTGGCGATACAGGGGAAGCATAATATCTCACCCAAATCTAGCAAATCCTACATCCAGCTGTATCCATCCTTCAACACATAACCGAGAAAAACTTCAGAAATCGTCTACCTCAACCTTCGAAAAGCATCCGTTATACAAGTTATGGCAATACTCCCGAACTCCCACCCCAGTACTAGGTGGCGTCGAGGTTATCTCACCAACAACTGCATAAAAAAGATTTTCGATGTCGGCGAAACTAAACTCAGGTATTCCAGAACTGCAACGATAAAATTGTGACGACAACACCTCGGAGCTCAACTCCCCGGGACGCTGCCACAACCCCTAAATGACAGGAGGCACCAAGAACAATGTTCTCATCACAAATTGATCGGAACGATTTCAATATACCCGCGTGATCCTAAATTTTTTTTAGTGAAATTTGAGAAGAGAAGAGTCAAAACTCTACGTCAGGATGCCTTACCAGAGCGATGAAGGGACTGGGGAGTAAAAAAGAATTCCTAAACTCTTCGATATATAATTCCTAAATGACTCAAAACATTTTTCTAGACTCAACAACGCTAGCTATTCGATCAAGTAGGGGGGGCTCCTAAGGTCGGGGAAGGCTCTGATACCAACTTGTAACGCCCTCGTTGCGGCTATATCTCCTACGTGTCGAAGCACGACTTAGAGGCATAACCGCATTGAAAGCAATGTCGCAAGTAAGGTAATCTTCACAACAACCCATGTGAATAGATAATAGGGGAAAAGGTACATAGTTGGCTTACACTCGCCACGTCACACAAATACATGAATAACATTACAATGATCCAATACACTCATGGTCCGACTACGATACCAAAATAAAAGATCAACCCCAACATGCGACATTGTCCCGATCGCCCCAACTGGGCACCACTACTGATCATCAGGGAAAGACACATAGTAATGGCGAGAGTCTTCGTCGAACTCCCACTTGAGCTCAAGCGCATCATCTGGAACGGAATCATCGGTCCCTGCATCTGGTTTGGAAGTAATCTGTGAGTCACGGGGACTCAGCAATCTCGCACCCTCGCGATCAAGACTATTTAAGCTTATAGGTAAGGCAAGGTAATATGTGGAGCTGCAGCAAGCGAGTAGCATATATGGTGGCTATCCTGTTCGCAAAATAGAGCGAGAAGAGAAGGCAAAGCACAAACGAAGAACTATAGAACAACTTACGGCAAACACTACTCCAACACCGTGTTCACTTCCCGGACTCCGCCGAGAAGAGACCATCACGGTAACACACGCGGTTGATTCATTTTAATTAAGTTAAGTTTCATGTTATCTACAACCGGACATTAACAAATTCCCATCTGCCCATAGCCGCGGGCACGACTTTCGAATGTTCAAATCCCTGCAGGGGAGTCCCAACTTAGCCCATCACAAGCTCTCACGGTCAATGAAGGATATTCCTTCTCCCGAGACATTCTGATCAGACTCAGTATCCTGGTTCTACAAGACATCCTCGACAATGGTAAAACAAGTCCAGCAAGACCACCCGCTGTGCCGACAAATCCCGATAGGAGCTGCACATATCTCGTTCTCAGGGCACACCGGATAAGCTAAGCGTACGGGAGCCAACGTAACCCAAGTTGCCAAGGGACGGCCCCGCACGGTGCTCTGGGTTGGACCAACACTTAGAGATGCACTGGCCCGGGGGTTTAAAATAAAGATGACCCTTGAGTCCGCGAAACCCAAGGGAAAAGGCTAGGTGGCAAATGGTAAAACCAATGTTGGGCACTGCTGGAAGAGTTTTATTCAAGGCGAACCAATGTTGGGGATATCGCTTATCGGGAACTTATCGGTCGACTTATGATAAGGGGTAAATCGGCCAGTTTATCGGCATATCGGCCGATTTATCGCCATATCGGTTGATTTATCGGCCGATTTATCTTATCGGTCAGACCAGGATAAGCGATAAATCAGCCGATTTATTGGAATATCGGAAGATATCTTGAACAGTGAGGCGAACTGTCAAGGGGTTCCCATTATAACCCAACCGCGTAAGGAACGCAAAATCCGGGAACATAACACCTATATGACAGAAACTAGGGCGGCAGGAGTGGAACAAAACACTAGGCAAAAGGCCGAGCCATCCACCCTTTACCGAGTATATAGATGCATTAAGATAACAAGATAATATAGTGATATCCCAACAATAAACAATGTTCCAACAAGGAACGATCTCCAAACTTCACCTGCAACTAGCAACGCTATAAGAGGGGCTGAGCAAAGCGGTAACATAGCCAATCAACGGTTTGCTAGGACATGGTGGGTTAGAGGTTTGACATGGCAATTTGGGAGGCATGATACGCAAGTGGTAGGCATCGTAGCATAGGCATAGCAAAAGAGCGAGCATCTAGTAAGCAAAGATAGAAGTGATTTCGAGGGTATGATCATCTTGCCTGCAAAGTTGTCAGAGTTGACTTGATCCTCGTAAGCAAACTCAATGGGCTCCTCGTTAGCAAACTCGTCTCCCGGCTCTACCCAAACAAGACAAACAAGCAAAAGGAACACAATCAACCACGTGCAAAGCTCGAACAACATTATGCAAACATGGTATGCTATGCGGGATGCGGTATGTGATGCATATGCAAGATTTGACAAGGAATGATTGAGCCTGGCCTCAATTTGTAAATCCAGGAGTGCCACTAGAAAGGTGAGGTGATTTCGGTTGAAATCGATATAGAGATCACCGGAATCGGATGCACGGTTTGGAAATGGCAAGCAAAACAAATATGGCACCGGTCTACGATAAACAACAAGTAGCCATCTAAATGCATCAAGATAATTATGCTACAACACTCAAACATGACAACAAAATACATGACAGGGATCCACTCATGAAGCTTAACAAAAGATGAACACTGAGCTACGGCTAATTCACCCATTAACAGGTTCAAACAAGCATGGCAAAAGAGCAAACGATAACAGGTTTCAGACTTAGTGAAATTAACACAAGTCTGGAATTTAACATCAGGTAGCACACTTTGGAGCATGAAAACTATATGCTACAGGAACTTAACATGGCAAAGCAAGGCATGACATGAAGCTACTCAAAGCACTTAACAAAAGTCCCTTAGTGACCTTGAGCCAAAAGGGATCAGAAAATACAATTGCAAGCATGTGAACATGGCAAAAACATAATCAGATCACAGACTTACTGAAAAACTGGAACATGCAAATCTGTTAACGAGTAGGCATGTTTACGAGCTCGATGCACTCACTACAGAGCATGGCATGACAATCTAAGCATACACCCATCAAGTATACATGGCATAGAAGCTAGACATGGCAAGAAAAACAACATAGCATGCACGGATCAACAACAACATCCTCGGCAAAATCGCTAACAAGTCAACAATCTGCCAGGATTCACGAAATAGCAAAAGTAGAGCTCGATTGACTCAAGCTAGGGTGCTCCATAATTGCAAACAAAGACATGGATGGATAGAGCGCCACAATATTAACAAATCATACTTACTGATCATCCTCAAAAGAGGCACGGATCACTAGGAAACAACATGAACATATGGCATAATGACAAAATCAGATCAAGGACTTAGAGAAATTCTAAGTCCCTGAAATCAGCATTAACGAATGCACTACTTTGCAAGCTTGTGCTAGTCACCACACATATCACAAAAATACATTGTAAGCACCTCTGTAAAGATGGCATGTCATATAACAAAACTCATGTAGAGCTCAGGAGCATATCATGCACACATTAATCATGGCAAAAAAGACAAATAGCTATTTGATGAAACAGATCTCACAATTTAACCATATAGCCCTCTTCCAACAGTATTTCGGGCATCAAGATGAGCTCAAATGAAAATGATCCAATGACATGAAATGATGTACTCTCTGAGGCAAACATTTTGATATGCTACAAGCGCAAATCGGAGCTACGGATGCAGAGTTATGATGCGATGAACAATGCAAAACAATATGCAGACTCAAGAAAAAAACGATGTCAACCCCTAGGGTTTCGTCCAGATCTGGATCGGGATTGGCACGCAAAACGAAGTTCGCCGGAACAGGAGCTCGGAGTCACCGGAGTTCGCCGGGGACTTGCCGGAATCGACGAGGACAGCGAGGAGAGGCCGGCCGGGGCTTGCCGGGCGGCTCTTGGGCGGCGCCGGAGTTGACGCGGCACGGCGGCGGCGGTTGGTGAGGCAGCGACTGGCAGAACGGCGACGGCGGCACAGGGCGGCGTGCGGGCGGCGGTTGAAGCGGAGAGGCGCGGGGGCGGCGATGGGCCTCGGGGGCCCGATTCGGGCTGCCCGGGCCGGCGGCGGGGAGGACAGCGGCGGGCCACGTGCCGCCCTATCACTGGCGCAGTGCGGCGGCGCGGGATGTCCGGCGGCGCAGGGGTGAATTTTTAGGGTTAGGGAAGGAAAAGATCCGGGATTTGGAATGGGGGTCTATTTATAGGCGTAGAGGGAGCTAGGAAGCTCCAAATGGAGTGCGGTTTTCGGCCACGCAATCTTGATCGAACGCTCTAGATGGCGGAAGGGTCTTTGGTGGGGTTTGGGCCAGGTTGGAGAGGTGTTGGGTTGCAACACACATGAGGCCTTTTTGGTCCCTCGGTTAACCGTTGGAGTATCAAACGAAGTCCAAGTGGTACGAAACTTGACAGGCAGTCTACCGGTAGTAAACCAAGGCCGCATGACAAGTCTCGTCCAATCCGGAAATGTTTAACCCCCACACACGAAAAGAGGTAGAAAGGACCACCGGAGGAGATAGGAGCGCCGGAATGCAAAACGGACAATGGAGAAAATGCTCGGATGCATGAGACGAACACGTATGCAAATGCAATGCACATGATGACATGATATGAGATGCATGACAAAGGCAACAAGACACGGAGAAAAAAAGCCGAACCCGAGGAAATAAAATAACTTAGCTCCGGAAACGGCAAGAGTTGGGATACATATAAGGTAAATTACATCCGGGGTGTTACATTCCATGTGTTCTCTCTCTCTCCTCCCTTTCTGCGTTTAGACGCACGGGCAAATACAAAGAACTCGTGGGTGATGTTGTCGTTGACCATATCTGGACGCGTTCACAAGTTACGACACCAGTTTCACGTACTAGTAGTACTAGTCAATGTGTACGTGCAATGCACGTTAATTTGGAAGTATATTAAGTGCATGCGGATATTAAGTAGGATATTATTTGCGTGTTATTATGTGATTAGCACTATTTTTGGCATGAAATTAACTGCACGCTAAACGTGTTGAGCGCTCGACATTGAAGCATTCTAGGTCGTTGGATGAGAAGGAATACATGTGGCTTGATGACGTTTTATATTTAATTTGATACGGCTCTAGTAGAACATTCAATCGATCAAATCATAGATTTCATTCAGTCTGACTCCAACTTTATATTCATACGACGATCGATCTAAAATAAACGGAAATGATAAATGTTCAGATTTTAAGCATGGCAATCCGAACGTTTTTCACGACAAATTTAGATTACACGGCGGCGGCGGCATCTTGCGGTGGGAAGCAGCTCCTCTGCCGTGCTTTGTGTATCGTCGGGCCACTGACCGACGGCGACGGCAGCGTCTTGCGCCGTTGTTGGCGTACTCCTGGACGTTGGCCCTAGTTTCAAGGAAGGCCACAATGTTCTGGACTTCGGTCTCTAGGAGCGAGTCAACTGGCAGGAGGAGGTGACTGACATTAGTGCAAGGAAGCGGTCGACGGTGGCCATCCATGCCGCCGAGGGGGGCACTAGCACCCGTGCGGGGACAAGCTATAACGCCCTCGATGCGGCTATATCTCCTACGTGTCGAAGCACGACTTAGAGGCATAACCGCATTGAAAGCAATGTCGCAAGTGAGGTAATCTTCACACAACCCATGTAATACATAAGGGAAAGAGATGCATAGTTGGCTTACAATCGCCACTTCACACAATACATGAATAAAACATTACATCAACCAGATACAATCAAGGTCCGACTACGGAACCAAAATAAAAGAAGAACCCCAAATGCGACAAAGGTCCCCGATCGACCCCAACTGGGATCCACTACTGATCAACTAGAATGAAACAACATAAAGATCACGATCTTCATCGAGCTCCTCCTAAGCTTGGTTGCATCACCTGCACGGACTCATCGGCACCTGCAAACTGGTTTTGGAAGTATCTGTGAGCCACGGGGACTCAGCAATCTCGCACCCTCGCGATCAAGACTATTTAAGCTTATGGGTAAGGTAATGGTATGAGGAGGAGCTGCAGCAAGCGACTAGCATATATGGTGGCTAACATACGCAAATGAGAGCGAGAAGAGAAGGCAAAGCATGGTCGATAAAAGTATGATCAAGAAGTGATGCTATAGCAACCTACATCAAGCATAACTCCAACAACCGTGTTCACTTCCCGGACTCCACCGAAAAGAGACCATCACGGTTACATACGCGGTTGATTCATTTTAATTAAGGTCAACTTCAGGTTTTCTACAACCGGACATTAACAAATTCCCATCTGCCCATAACCGCGGGCATGGCTTTCAGAAGTTCAAATCCCTGCAGGGGTGTCCCAACTTAGCCCATCACAAGCTCTCACGGTCAATGAAGGAATATACCTCCACCCGAGACGTTCCGATCAGACTCGGTATCCCGGTACAACAAGACATTTTGACAGGGTAAAACTAAACCAGCAACACCGCCCGAATGTGCCGACAAATCCCGATAGGAGCTGCACATATCTCTTTCTCAGGGCACACTCAGATGAGACTAGCTAAGTCCGCGAAACCCAACGGAAAAAGAGGCTAGGTGGCGAATGGTAAAACCAATGTTGGGCATTGCTGGAAGAGCTTTACTTAAGGCGAACCGTCAAGGGGTTCCCATTATAGCCCAACCGCGTGAGGAACGCAAAATCCAGGAACATAACTGTTGGGGAACGTAGTAATTTCAAAAAATTTCCTATGCACACGCAAGATCATGGTGATGCATAGCAACGAGGGGGAGAGTGTTGTCTACGTACCAACGCAGACCGACTGCGGAAGCGATCACACAACATAGAGGAAGTAGTCGTACGTCTTCTTTCCGATCCGACCGATCCAAGCACCGTTACTCCGGTACCTCTGAGTTCTTAGCACACGTACAGCTCGATGACGATCCCCGGGCTCCGATCCAGCAAAGCTTCGGGGAGGAGTTCCGTCAGCACGACGGCGTGGTGACGATCTTGATGTTCTACCGACGCAGGGCTTCGCCTAAGCACTACAACGATATGATCGAGGTGGAATATGGTGGCAGGGGGCACCGCACACGGCTAAGGAACGATCTCAATGATCAACTTGTGTGTCTATGGGGTGCCCCTTGCCTCAGTATATAAAGGATGGAGGAGGAGGAGGCCGGCCAAGGCCATTGGTGCGGCCAGGATGGGAGTCCTACTAGGACTCCAAGTCCTAGTAGGAGTCCATCAAGAGGGGAGGAAGGGAGAAGGAAGTGGAGGAGTAGGAAAGGTGGCCGGCCCCCTTTTCCCTAGTCCAATTCGGACTAGAGGGGAGGGGGGGCGCAGCAGGCCTTTTCTCCTCTTCCCACTAAAGCCCATCAAGGCCCAATACTTCTCCCAGCGAATTCCCGTAACTCTCCGGTACTCCGAAAAATACCCGAATCACTCGGAACCTTTCCGAAGTCCGAATATAGTCGTCCAATATATCGATCTTTACGTCCCTACCATTTCGAGACTCCTCGTCATGTCCCCGATCTCATCCGGGACTCCGAACTCCTTCGGTACATCAAAACTCATAAACTCATAATATAACTGTCATCGAAACCTTAAGCGTGCGGACCCTACGGTTCGAGAACAATGTAGACATGACCGAGACACGTCTCCGGTCAATAACCAATAGCGGGACCTGGATGCCCATATTGGCTCCTACATATTCTACGAAGATCTTTATCGGTCAGACCGCATAACAACATACGTTGTTCCCTTTGTCATCGGTATGTTACTTGCCCGAGATTCGATCGTCGGTATCCAATACCTAGTTCAATCTCGTTACCGGCAAGTCTCTTTACTCGTTCCGTAATACATCATCTCACAACTAACATATTAGTTGCAGTGCTTGCAAGGCTTATGTGATGTGCATTACCGAGAGGGCCCAGAGATACCTCTCCGACAATCGGAGTGACAAATCCTAATATCGAAATACGCCAACCCAATATCTACCTTTGGAGACACCTGTAGTACTCCTTTATAATCACCCAGTTACGTTGTGACGTTTGGTAGCACCCAAAGTGTTCCTCCGGCAAACGGGAGTTGCATAATCTCATAGTCATAGGAACATGTATAAGTCATGAAGAAAGCAATAGCAACATACTAAACGATCGAGTGCTAAGCTAATGGAATGGGTCATGTCAATCAGATCATTCAACTAATGATGTGATCCCGTTAATCAAATAACAACTCTTTGTTCATGGTTAGGAAACATAACCATCTTTGATTAACGAGCTAGTCAAGTAGAGGCATACTAGTGAAACTCTGTTTGTCTATGTATTCACACATGTATTATGTTTCCGGTTAATACAATTCTAGCATGAATAATAAACATTTATCATGATATAAGGAAATAAATAATAACTTTATTATTGCTTCTAGGGCATATTTCCTTCAATAACACCGATATGACGGAAATTAGGGCGGCAAGAGTGGAACAAAACACCAGGCATAAGGCCGCGCCTTCCACCCTTAACCAAGTATATAGATGAATTAATTAAATAAGATATATAGTGATATCCCAACAAGTAAACATGTTCCAACAAGGAACAACATCTCCATGTTCCAACAAGGAACAAATTTCAATATTCACCTACAACTAACAACGCTATAAGAGGGTTTGAGCAAAGCGGTAACATAGCCAAACAACGGTTTGCTAGGACAAGGTGGGTTAGAGGCTTGGTTCAACAATATAGGAGGCATGATAAGCAAGTGGTAGGTATCGCAGCATAGGCATAGCAAAAGAGCGAGCAACTAGGCAAGCAAAGATAGAAGTGATTTCGAGGGTATGATCATCTTGCCTGAGATCCCGCAAGGAAGAAGAACGAGTCCATGAAGAAGACAAACGGACGTAGACGAACAGATCCTCACAACACGACGTTACCGAAACCAACCCGAAGAAGCAACACCAGAAAGAAGCAAACAATCATGGTGAACAAACATCACATAAGCATGGCACGATGCGCAAACAAGTATGATGCATGTCTGGTTTAAATATGCATGGCATGGCAAAGGGCACAAACAAAACTACAAGTTAAGTGGAGCTCAATATGCAACGAGTTGCATATTGACGGAACACCACATCAATTATTTAGTTCTCTCTCGTTTATGTACTCAACAATATTAAATGTTGGTAGCATGGCAAGAGGGTGAAGCATGATGAAACTATCTAATCTAGGCAAGTTTAAATGAGGCCGGAAACAACGAACAACAATTCCGGAAACTCCTCATGTGCATATATTAGGTTAGGTCCTGTTCTGCCCTAAACCATATTTTAGAGTTGTTAGGCATGCAAAACAATGTCACCATGATAAACTAGGCAAAATTCTACCCCATTTACATATAAAGTTTGTTTAAATCCGAGCTACGGTTATTTAGTTATGAATTAAAGCATTTTAACATGACATAGGAGCAAATTTAATCAAACATCATTTTAAACATTTCAAACATAGATGAAAGTTGGATATTATTAATCTACACAAAATTCTGAGTAAGTTTCATATACAAAACATTTTAATCCGATGCACGGTTAGTGAGTTATTAAATGCATGAACCAGGGGGACTTTTCTGCAAAACTGGCAAACTCTAGATAAATAGGAAAATCCCAGGCGCTGGAAAAAACATGATATGGGCCGAAATGGACTAGCCCAACAGCAGGAAAAAAACAGGTGGGCGCTCGGGCGGCTCACCCATGGGCTCGGCCCAGGAATGAGGGAGAGGCAGGCCGAGGGAGGCCGGCGCGGCGAAGAGATCTGGGCCTGCTGGTCTGCCCATGCCCACGAGGCGCGAGGGGGTCCTCCTCCTCGATCCCGCCTGGATCGAGGGAGGCAGGGGGGCGGCGGCGGTGCCGTTCATCGACGGGCAGCGGCAAGGAGGGGCGGAGGAGGCCGGCGAGGGCAGGGAACGCGCCGGGAGATGTGGGGACGGCCGGATCCGGTCGCTCCGGACCTATTCCGGCCAGATCTGGGGCCGGGAGACCACGGGGTGGCGCCGGCGCAACGAGGTGGAGGCGGGGCACTCCGGCAAGGGTGGACGGCGGCGACGCGCTCCGGGAGGCGGTGCGAGGTGACGGGCGAAGAGGCGGACGTGGGCGGTGGCTGTGCGGGAAACGGCGGTCCGGCTCGGGCCCGGGGAGGGCCGGATCTGGGCTCCTCCGGGCCTCGACGAAGTGGGGCGCGGGGAGGACATGTGGCGCGCGCGGGTTGGATGCGGGAGGCGGCGGTGATGACATGGCGGCCTCTTATTGGACGGGCGACGTGGCTGGACGGGGTGGACATGTCCTGCCGGTGGTGGGATGTCTTGTCCGGCGGCGCGAGGAGCGGAGCTAGGGTTCATCCGCGAAATGATCCGAAATTTCGGGGAGGGGTGCTCTTTTATAGGTAGAGGGAGCTAGGAGAGTCCAAATGAGGTGCGGTTTTCGGCCACGCGATCGTGATCAAACGACCGAGATTATGGAGAGGTCTTAGATGGGTTTTGGGCCAAATTGGAGAGGTGTTGGGCTGCAACACACACGAGGCCTTCTCGGTCCCTCGGTTAACCGTTGGAGTATCAAACAAAGTCCAAATGGTACGAAACTTGACAGGCGGTCTACCGGTAGTAAACCAAGGCCGCTTGGCAAGTCTCGGTCCAATCCGGAAATGTTTAACCCCCACACAAGAAAGAAAGGTAGAAATAACCACTGGAGGAGAACGAAGCGCCGGAATGCAAAACGGACAACGGGGAAAAAGCTCGGATGCATGAGACGAACACGTATGCAAATGAAATGCGCATGATGACATGATATGCAATGCATGACACGCAAGCAATGACAAGGCAACAACAGCGAATAACCGAACGACACCTGGCACATCGGTCTCGGGGCGTTACACAAGCGCTGGCAACGGCACAGTGGAGACATTCGTGTGCACGGACACCGGCATGGGCACGCACATCAGTGCACACACAGGCGCATGCGCTGGTAGGTGCACGGGCACGTGAAAGTAGGCGGGGACCTTGTTGAACCCTGGGCATCAAGCTCGGCGACAATGTGCGGCTCCCAGCCCATCAATGCCACAGGGATTGGCGCTGGCGCTGTCGGGATAGGCACGGTGTCTTCCCGCAAGGCTGGTTCAAGCTCGTCCCAAAGTGCCTTATGTTCTTGAGACTCCGGCTGGGTGTCTTCCTCAGGAAACTGGAAGACTAAGGGCAGACCATCGTGATGTGGCATGGCATATGGTTAGGTCAGGCTGGTTGGAGGTAGACGACAGGAGAATCGGAGAGGAAGGGAGAAGATTGTAGCGATACCGGGTAGTGCTGGGTTTATTTTAAACTGAGGCACCAGCGACATTAAAAGTGGAAGCAGTTGGGACGAAGGTGGGCGGCAGAGCCTGGTCAAAGGGCTCGCCTCCTGGTGAGCCTGCGCAGCGGTCTGCTCGCACGCCTCCCTATCAGCCAGCGCAACGGTCTGCTTGCACGCCTCCCGTCGACTCACACGCTTGCCCGGACGACACCTGCTGATGAGAAGCGGGACTTGTGGCAGCACGTAAACGCCCATGGTTTCAATAGTGAAAGCGTTCGCCTTAATGTGATAGGTCTTTGTTCCAAAATACATTAGCTCTTCATTTGTGCAACTTCTCATAAGCAGCTTGTCTCAAATTGAAGAAAAAAATTACGTAGGAATATTTGTGCCATATCACGTGACCATGCTTAGTTTCATGAATTTCTGGTCACTTTTGGATTTTCTGAAATTTAAAATCTAGGATTTGAAACAATATCATAACCTGCATCATGCAATAAATTTTCAAGCGATACATCTTTCCTATTGTATTTCTTAAGAAAGGATTTCGTCAAACATTTTGCTTAGTTAGACTTCAGACAAGTTATATATGTAGAGTAAAAGGATAATCCCTCCCTACCAGTGCATTGCCTGATATATTAACTCAAGTACTAGGCATGAACAAATGGGCTCAATTCTGTGCTCATCTTGGTGTAGTAGTAGTACTAGGCAATGCAGTTGACGGGTGACCTTGGGTAGCGGCGACCGAGGGAATTGAACTGTGCTCGGCACGGTAGGTAACGTTGTCTAGTTACTAAAGCATCCCTCCATTGTTCATCGGTAGTCATTATGGACCGGGGACATGAGAAGAATTTCCTAGGGCTAGAATTCTGGCCACGGGATATTTCAACTCGAAACGCAGAGGCTTGACTGGTTGCGGTTGGCTAATGTGCATACCACGCAGGCCACCAGAAGGACATAAGCCCGGTTTTCTAGGATCAACACAAGCCAAGGTCTGGCTGGTACGCCATTGGGTCTTACCATTCAAGAATATGAAAGGAATCTTTTAAATTGCCGAATGAATCTATGTATATTACAATGCCTGTATTTTCCTTGTAAATAGTAATCTCAACATGGTAATTGATTTATGACGAGTTCTTGAATTAGAGTGAGTTTGTGATATAGTGATCTCAACATGGATTTCACATTTCATGGTATCCCTAGTAAGTTTTTCATTGCAAATTCAAATTTAAAAGATGAATGGTATAATGGTGAGAAAACTTTGTATGTATCAAGCATATGACCACACACACACACACACACGAATACAACAACAATCGAATAAGTATAGTGCATCTATTTTTCCAAACCATATGCATGTATGACACAAATTAAAAAAATACTCCTTATGTTCCTAAATAGTAGTCTTTTAGAGATTTCAACAAGTGACTACATACGGTGCAAAATGAGTGAATCTACACTCTAAAATATGTCTATATACATCCGTATGTGGCAGTCCATTTGAAATCTCTAAAAAGACTAATATTTAGGAACAAAGGGAGTAAAATGTAAGACATGAATGGTCCTCAATTCAATATTTAAAATGAACAGGAAACTGAAACATGAATATTAAGTCTAGTACTACAGTACATGCAAATGTTGTGTTTAGGCAGAGCTATGTAGATTGTCGGGGGTTAACCCCTCGACCTTAGATAAAATTGTGAAGCTCTGTTTAGGATTGTTTAGATTATATTTGTCCCCACCCTCCCAAACACCGATTGGTTGTGCACCCAATCCTCCCTGGGAGAATATCATGTGCCCCCACACCTTAGATGCTATATGCTGATGCGATTTGCTTGGAGCTTGTAGATCTGAGATATAGCAGCTCACAGGATGTCTTAGTATTTTTACAGGAAACCTTAATGAGTTTGAGAATTGCACACAATTTGTACAAAAACTACTCAGATGCCCTTGGATCCCATATCCAACGACCTCGAAGCTTGTATCATCATAGCATCTAAGATGAAGGAGGACATCATATTCTCCTGTATGTAAGAATATCATGTGCTGCCACACCTTAGATGCTTTGGTGATACAAGCTCTTCGGAGTCGTTGGATTTGTGACCCAACAACTCCTTGGTAGTTCGAATGTTTCTTTTGCAAAAAAGCACCCAAAGAGTTCGACCACTGCTTACAAGCATAAAGACTGCTCAGATGCCATTGGATCTCAGATCAAACGACCTCGAAGCTCGTATCACCGCAGCATCCAAGCTGCGAGAGCACATGATGTTTTCTCGCACGGGAGAATATGAGGTGCTCCCGCACCATAGATTCTATGGTGATACGAGTTCACAGAGATCTAACGGCTAATAGTAGGAGGTTTGAATGTTTTTGCAATATACGCCTGAGAGAGTTTGGGAATTGCACAGAAAGTACAAGTACTACGCATGTGGCATCTGATCACAGATCATATGACCTAGATGCTCGTATCACTGTAGCGGCTAATTAAGCTACGAGGAGCACCTAATATGAGCAACGGGGAGCCGTTGGATCCAAGATGGATGGCACACACGAGGCCTGAATGTTTGATTTACAAAAAAAAACCTTGGGAGTTTGGAAATTGCGCATAATTACAAAGACTACTCCCAAGCCATTGGATCTTAGTTCCAACGATGTAAAAACTCGTATCACCATAGCATCTAAGCTGCGGGGTGGATGTGATATTCTATGCCGCTGTCATTTTTGTTCGTAAACTTGCAAAATATGTGTAACTCATGCCGTTACTTGTCTAACCGCGCAAAGTGTTTGTTCAAAAAAACCATCCTACACTGAAATATCGGAACAACACACTGGGGTCCCACTTGTCACTGATCAAATTTGGACCTAAAACAAACAAATTTGAAAGATGAGATTCGAACTGGCAACCTGGACTACAAAGCATAAGTCGATAGCCTAAAACGACAACGGTTGTTGGGTTTGTCCCATAATTTGATTTTATACAATATTAAATTGAGTAGAGTAGAGGGAGTGCCTCGTCAACACGTGCGTGACCGTTGACTCACTTACTGGTGGGTCCCAGGTCTGCGACCCCTCTCTCTCCTCTCCATCGTCTAACCTTTAGACGCACAGGCACAAACGAAGAGCGACGCTAGCTTGCCGTGGTGTTTTTATAACTAAATAAAAGGTTGGAAAATAGAAGAATCGCCTAGAACAAGAGACGTTGTGGCTGGACGAGACGGAGCTAACCACACCTATCCTCCGTGCCACGTTAGCATGATGAAGCTATGTGGCTAGTGGGGTGTTTTCGACCAACTGGCTGGGTCCCGAGGTCGAACCATAGGTACTACGTCTGATACAGTATATTTTTACACGCACATTTTCCTCCGTGCCGAGACATGGCATGCCCTACCGCGCGGTTTCAGGGTCCTCCTGGGTGGTGCACGTATATATTCTTCCTTGCCGAGACGTGGGACGCCCTACCGCGTGTTTTTTGGGTCCTCCTCGGTCATAGCGCCGAAGCAAGTAAATGAGTCGTCAAATCACGAAAGACCACATTTCCCGCCGAGTACATCAGTGAAGCACCGTGGCTAGTGATAACCCACAAGTATAGGGGATTGTTTGTATCCTTTTTGATAAATAAGAGTGTCGAACCCAACGAGGAGCTAAAGGTAGAACAAATATTCTCTCAACTTCTATCGACCACCGATACAACTCTATGCATGCTTGACGTTCGCTTTACCTAGATTAAGTATGAAACTAGAAGTACTTTGTAGGTGTGATAGGATAGGTTTGCAAGATAATAAAGAGCACGTAAATAAAATCTAGGGGCTGTTTAGATAAAGGCATGACTAAGTTAGTTTTAGTAGAGAGCTTTTATCAACAAGAAAGTTATTTCTCCCTAGGCAATCGATAACAACTACCGGTAATCATTCTTGCAATTTTACATGAGGGAGAGGCATGAGCTAACATACTTTCTCTACTTGGATCATATGCACTTATGATTAGAACTCTAGCAAGCATCCGCAACTACTAAAGATCATTAAGGTTGTGAAACCCAACCATAGCATCAAGTATCAAGTCCTCTTTATTCCCATACGTCATACCCCACCTACTCGGGTTTAAGTTTCTGTCACTCTCGCAACCCACTGTAAGCGAACCATGAACATATTTCAACACCCTACAGCGGGGGCCCCTCATGTTTGTGCGAGACGGAGAGCACAGTAAGAAAGCACCATAAATAAAATATACAATCATACCAACCAAGATCACGATTAACCCACAGGACAAAACAGATCTACTCAAACATCATAGGATAACCACAGATCATTGGGAAATAATATATGGAGTTGAGCACCATGTTTAAGTAGAGATTACAGCGGGGAGAAGAGGTGTTACACTGGTGCATAGAGGGGGAGAGAGTTGGTGTTGATGGTAGCAATATTGTTGATGTAGATCGCTGTCTCGATCATTGCCCTGGTGGCACTCCGGCGGCACTGGAAGCAAGGGGGACAGAGCCCCCTCCTTCTTCTTCTTCCTTGGCCTCCTCCCTAGGTGGGAGAAGGGTTTCCCCTCTGGTCCTTGGTCTCCATGGCGACGGAGGGGCGGGAGCCCCTCCAAGACTGGATCTCCCTCTCTGTTCTCTTCTGTTTCGCGTTCCCCAGATCTGGCCGAAAACCGTTTCTTATATTCCCGGAGATCTGTAACTCCGATTGCGCTGAGATTTTAACACGATTTTTTCCGGATATAAGCTTCCTTGCGCCCAAAGTAGAGATCCAACCGACATATGAGGTGGGCACAACCCACCACCGCGCGCCCGGGGCCTCTGGCGCGCCCTGGTGTCTTGTGGGCTGTGTGGGCCTCCGTTTGCGGTGATTCCAACTCCCAAAAATCACATATATTTGAAAACAATTCTCCGTAAAATTTTGTTGCATTTGGACTTCGTTTGATATGGATACTCTGCGATACAAAAAACATGCAGAAAACAGGAACTGACACTTGGCACTGGATCAATAGGTTAGTCCAATAAATCATATAAAAAGTTGCCAAAAGTATGTAAAAGTTGTATAATATTGGCATGAAACAATCAAAAATTATAGATACGACGGAGACGTATCAGCAACCCCAAGTTTAATTCCTGCTCGTCCTCGAGCAGGTAAATGATAAAAAAGATAATTTTTAATGTGGAATGCTACCTAGCATAAACTTCATCATATGTCTAGTCATGGCATGAATATTAAGACATAAGTGATTCAAAGCAATAGTCTATAATTTGACATAAAGACATCAATACTTAGGCATCCCAATAAACAATCATGTCTTTCAAAATATCAACGCTAAAGAAAGTTATCCCTACAAAATCATATAGTCTTGTCATGCTCTATCTTCTTAACATAAAGTATTTATCATGCATAACCCCGATGACAAGCCGAGCAATTAGTTCATACTTTTTAACGCGCTTCAGCTTTTTCAACCCTCACACAATACATGAGCGCAAGCCATGGATATAGCACTATAGGTGGAATAGAGTATGATGATAGGGGTAAATATAAAGAAGACAAAAAGGTAAGAAAGTCTCACATCGACGCGGCTAACCAACGGGCTATGGAGATGCCCATCAATCGATGTCAACGTGAGGAGTAGGGATTGCCATGCAACGAATGCACTAAGAGATATAAGTGTATGCAAGCTCAATATGAAAACTAAGTGGGTGTGCATCTAATCCTATAATGAAATATTCTCACTAGTATATGAAAGTGACAACATAGGAGACTCTCCAAATGAAAAACATGGTGCTACTTTGAAGCACAAGTGTGGTAAATGATACTAACAATGCCCCTTCTCTCTTTGTTTATTTTTTCTTTTTCTTTTTTTCTTCTTTTTTTCTCTTTCTTTTTTCTCTTTTCTCTTTTCTCTCTCTCATTGTACGGAGTCTCATCCCGACTTGTGGGGGAATCATAGTCTCCATCGTCCTTTCCTCACTAGGGAACTTCTCTAAAAATGAATAATGATTATCATCACACTTCTATTTACTTATAAATCAAAAGAAAATAAAAATTACAACTCGATACCTATGACAAAGTATGACTCTATATGAATGCCTCTGGCAATGAACCAGGATGTGCAATGATCTAGCGTAACATGTATGAAAAATGATGAACGGTGGCTGAGTTATAACTACTATGTCAGCTATATGATCATGCAAAGCAATATGACAATGAATACTCAAGTCATCAAACGGAAGTGGTGGAAGTTGCATGGCAATATATCTCGGAATGGCCATGGAAAAGCCATAATAGGTAGGTATGGTCACTGTTTTGAGGAAGATATAATAAGGCTTGTGTGTGATAGAGCATATCATATCACGGGGTTTGGATGCACCGGCGAAGTTTGCACCGACTCTCGATGTGAGAAAGGGCAATGCACGGTACCGTAGAGGCTAGCAAATTGCGAAAAGGTAAGAGTGCGCATAATCCATGGAGTCACATTAGTCATAAAGAATTCATATACTTATTGCAAAAGTTTATTAGCCCTCGAAGCAAAATACTACTATGCATGCCCCTAGGGGGATAGATTGGTCGGAAAACACCATCGCTCGTCCCCGACCGCCACTCATAAGGAAGACAATCAATAATAAATCATGCTCCAACTTCATAGCATAACAAGAGACTATACGTGCATGCTTCAGGAATTAAAAACCTTAACACCAATATTCCTACTAACCACAACCGTTTACTAGTACCTCCCACATATTATCATCTCTATATCGCAAAACTATTGCAAGGAATCAAGCATATCATATTCAGTGATCCATAAGTTTTATGTAGGATTTTATGACTAACCATGCAATTGACCAATTCCTGTTGATTCTCTAAATAGATCTAAGTGAAGCATGAGAGTTTAATTCTTTCTACAAAAGACCATGCTCTAATAAATATAAGTGAAGCAAAAGAGCATTCTTCAAATAACGGTTTTCTATGTGAAGAGAAACAGGCAATCCAAACTTCAAATGGTATAAGTGAAGCACATGAAGCATTCTATAAAGCCATACTCAAAAGATATAAGTGAAGTGAAATGAGCATTCTATAAATCAACCATGGACTATCTCATACCAACATGGTGCACAAAATAAAAATGAAAACTAAAAGCAAAAGACGCTCCAAGATTTGCACGTATCACGTGAACAAAACGAAACCGAAACATACTGATACTTGTTGAGGAAAGATGGGATGCCTTCTGGGGCATCCCCAAGCTTAGACGCTTGAGTCTCCTTGAATATTTACTTGGGGTGCCTTGGGCATCCCCAAGCTTGAGCTCTTGCCTCTCCTCCTTCTCCTCATATCGAGAACTCCTCGATCTTTGATCACTTCATCCATACAAAACTCAACAGAAACTCAGTAAGATTCGTTAGTATAATAAAGCAAATCACTACTCTAAGTACTGTTGCAAACCAACTCATATTTGTATTTGCATTGTAGATACTGTAATATAACTTTTCCATAGCTTATACTACCGATAAAAATTGATAGTTTCATCAAAACGAGCAAAACAATGCATCAAAAACAGAATCTGTCTTAAACAGGACAGTCTGTAGTAATCTGAACATTCACCATACCTCTAGTACTCCAACAATTCTGAAAATATTAGGAAAAATAAACAATTTTTATAGAAAGACAGTGCAAAAATTTTCAGAACCATTTGATGTTCCAGTAAAAAAAAGTAAAATCGAGTACTATAGCCAAAGTTTCTGTTTTGCACCGCACAAACCAACAAGCAATCTAAACATCCTAAAGGCAAATCTTGGCACATTATTTTTATAATACAATGGAATTTTACAAGGGGATAATTATTTCTGTGATAATCTTCATGAAAAATTCTACATTATTTCCATGAGCATGAGCACAAGTGTTCAAGGTCGACCCTCACTTCTCCAATGCATAACTTCCAATCGCTTCTCTTTTGTGAAAAAGTTTTTAAGTTCCCCTCTATATTTTTTTGTTTTTAAACTTTATAAAAGCACTCAACAGAAATAAATGACTCTTTAAAACTTCCGGGTTGTCTCCCTGGCAACGCTTTCTTTAAAGGCATTAAGCTATGCATAAAGTGCTCAAGTAATGAATCCACCCGCATCCCAAGGTATATCAAAGACAGTTTGAATTAACAGTGATTTGGCATTTAGTAGTGAGCACAAAGCAACATATATCATGCAATGACGAAGTCTAACTCTCTTCCTATGCATCAGCATGTCATACAAGAACAATTCATGCAATCAAGTAAAGGCCAATACATAGCATAAGCAGTTTCTTGCAATTCTATCATGTTGGAAATATAAAGAGGCGGAGATGTAGTTCCCCTCTCATAATAATTGCAAGTAGGAGCAGCAAGGACTGAGGGAGTCCTGGATTAAGGGGTCCACGGGCGTCCGAACTATGTAACATGGGCCGAACTAATAGGCTATGAAGATACAAGACAGAAGACCTCTCTCCGTGTCCGGATGGGACTCTCCTTTGCATGGATGGAAAGCTTGGCGTTCAGATATGTAGATTCCTTCCTTTGTAAACCGACTCTGTACAACCCTAGGCCCCTCCGGTGTCTATATAAACCGGAGGGTTTAGTCCGTAGAGGCAATCATAATCATAATCATACATGCTAGACTTCTAGGGTTTAGCCACAACGATCTCGTGGTAGATCAACTCTTGTAATCCTCATACTCATCAACATCAATCAAGTAGGACGTACGGTATTACCTCCATAAAGAGGGCCTGAATCTGGGTAAACATCGTGTCCCCTGTCTCCTGTTACCATCGACCCTAGACGCACAGTTCGGGACCCCCTACCCGAGATTCACCGGTTTTGACACCGACATTGGTGCTTTCATTGAGAGTTCCGCTTTGTCATCACCAGAAGGTTCGATGTCTCTATAAATAATCTACAACAATGCTGCCCTGGGGGAGGTTTTCCTCCCCGGTCAAATCTTTGTGTTCGGCGGCTTCGTGTTGCGGGCCAACTCGCTTGACCATCTAGAGCAGATCGACAGCTATGCCCCGGGTCACCAGATTAGTTTTGGAAACTTGGATTATGTCGCTGACATCCAAGGAGACTTGATCTTCCAAGGATTCACGACCCCAATCTCCGCTCTGGGCTTAGAGCCGGAGCTCGTCGCCAGGCGATACATCTCCAACGTATCTATAATTTTTGATTGTTCCATGCTATTATATTATCTGTTTTGGATGTTTATGGGCTTTATTATGCACTTTTATATTATTTTTGGGACTAACCTATTAACCCAGAGCCCAATGCCAGTTTCTGTTTTTTCCTTGTTTTAGAGTATCGGAGAAAAGGAAAATCAAACGGAGTCCAATTGACCTGAAACTTCACAGAACTTATTTTTGGAACGGAATCAATCCAGAAGACTTGGGGGTGTACGTAAGGGAAGCAACGAGGAAGGCATGAGGCAGGGGGCGCGCCCACCCCCCTGGGCGTGCCCTCTACCCTCGTGGGCCCCTCGTGCCCCCCGACGTATTTCTTCCTCCTATATATACCCATATACCCTAAAAACTTCGGGGAGCACAATAGATCGGGAGTTCCGCCGCCAGAAGCCTCCGTAGCCACCAAAAACCAATCTAGACCCGCTCCGATACCCTGCCGGAGGGGGAATCCTTCTTTGGTGGCCATCTTCATCATCCTGGTGCTCTCCATGACGAGGAGGGAGTAGTTCTCCCTCAGGGCTGAGGGTATGTAGTAGTAGCTATGTGTTTGATCTCTCTCTCTCTCTCTCTCTCTCTCTCTCTCTCTCGTGTTCTTGAGGTGATACGATCTTGATGTATCGCGAGTTTTGCTATTATAGTTGGATCTTATGATGTTTCTCCCCCTCTACTCTCTTGTAATGGATTGAGTTTTCCTTTGAAGTTATCTTATTGGATTTAGTCTTTAAGGATTTGAGAACACTTGATGTATGTCTTGCATGGGATACCCGTGGTGACAATGGGGTATTCTATTGATCCACTTGATGTATGTTTTGGTGATCAACTTGCGGGTTCCGCCCATGAACCTATGCATAGGGGTTGGCACACATTTTTGTCTTAACTCTCCGGTAGAATCTTTGGGGCACTCTTTGAAGTACTTTGTGTTGGTTTTAATAGATGAATCTAAGATTGTGTGATGCATATCGTATAATCATACCCACGAATACTTGAGGTGACATTGGAGTATCTAGGTGACATTAGGGTTTTGGTTGATTTGTGTCTTAAGGTGTTATTCTAGTACGAACTCTATGATAGATTGAACGGAAAGAATAGCTTCATGTTATTTTACTACGGACTCTTGAATAGACCAATCAGAAAGGATAACTTTGAGGTGGTTTCGTACCCTACCATAATCTCTTCGTTTGTTCTCCTCTATTAGTGACTTTGGAGTGACTCTTTGTTGCATGCTGAGGGATAGTTATATGATCCAATTATGTTATTATTGTTGAGAGAACTTGCACTAGTGAAAGTATGAACCCTAGGCCTTGTTTCCTAGCATTGCAATACCGTTTACGCTCACTTTTATCATTAGTTACCTTGCTGTTTTTATAATTTCAGATTACAAAAACCTATATCTACTACCCATATTGCACTTGTATCACCATCTCCTCGCCGAACTAGTGCACCTATACAATTTACCATTGTATGGGTGTGTTGGGGACACAAGAGACTCTTTGTTATTTGGTTGTAGGGTTGTTTGAGAGAGACCATCTTCATCCTACGCCTCCCACGGATTGATAAACCTTAGGTCATCCACTTGAGGGAATTTTTCTACTATCCTACAAACCTCTGCACTTGGAGGCCCAACAATGTCTACAAGAAGAAGGTTGTGTAGTAGACATCAAGCTCTTTTCTGGCGCCGTTTCTGGGAAGGTTAGCACTTGAAGGTATATCTTTAGATCTTGCAATCGAATCTTTTTGTTTCTTGTTTTAGCACTAGTCTAGTTTATAAAAGAAAATTACAAAAAATGGAATTAAGTTTGCCTCATACGCTTCATCTTTTTAATATCTTTCGTGAGTATGATGGAAAGGATAATTGTGCTCAAGTGCTAGAAGAAGAATGCATTAGAATGTTTGGCACTAAATATTTGAATGATGAGCATGGTTGCAATGTTGTTAGTATGAATTCCTTGAATATCCATGATGCTAATGATATGCAAAGCCACAAGCTTGGGGAAGCTATGTTTGATGAAGATGATATTTTTTGTCCCCCAAGCTTTGATGAGAAAATTTATTATGTTGGAAGCATGCCTCCTATTTATGATGATAATATTGATGAAAGTGGATTTGGAGAGGTCATGACTTTATTTTGTGATGAATCCACTATTCCGGAAGAGGTTCCAATTGATTATGAGAAGAAAGTTGCTATCTATGATGATTATTGTGATGACTTGTATGCTATAAATAATAATTACATCCATGAAACTTGTCATCATGATTTTAGTTTTCAATTGGATTATGCCCCACATGATAGTTATTTTGTTGAGTTTGCTCCCACTACTATTTATGAGAAGAAGTTTGCTTATGTGGAGAGTAATTAAAATTATATGCTTGTGCATCATGAAAATAGTGCTTTATGTGCTGGTTATATTGTTGAATTAATTCATGATGCTACTGAAAATTATTATGAGGGAGGAACATATGCTTGTAGGAATTGCAATAATATCAAGTTTCCTCTCTATGTGCTTATAGTTTTGAAGTTTTGCTTGCTTTACCTTCCTATGCAAGTTGATTCTTGTTCCCATAAGTTGTTTGCTCACAAAATCCCTGTGCATAGGAAGTGGGTTAGACTTAAATATGCTAGTCATATTCTTCATGATGCTCTCTTTATGTTCCAATTCTTATCCTTTATGTGAGCATCATTGAAATCATCATGCCTAGCTAGGGGCGCTAAACGATAGCGCTTGTTGGGAGGCAACCCAATCCTATTCTTGTTATTTACTTTTTGCTCCTGTTTAGTAATAAATAATTCATCTAGACTCTGTTTAGATGTGGTTTTATGTTTTAATTAGTGTTTTTTCCAAGTATAACCTTTGGGAAGACTTGGGTGAAGTCTTTGCGATCATGCTGTAAAAAACAGAAACTTTAGCCCTCACGAGATTTGCTGCCATTTTTATTGGAGAGTGATATTTAGTTAATTACTTTTGCAGATGATTAATAGATAAATTCCTCAGGTAAACCAATTTATTTGAGATTTTTATGAGTTCCATAAGTATACGTTTGGTCCAGATTACTACAGACTGTTCTGTTTTTGACAGATTCTGTTTTCTATGTGTTGTCTGTTTATTTTGATGAATCTATGAGTAGTATCAGAGGGTATGAAGCATAGATAAGTTGAAATACAGTATATATTACACCAATATGAATTTAGAATGAGTTCACAATAGTACCTAAGTGGTGATTTATTTTCTTATACTAACGGAGCTTACGAGTTTTCTGTTAAGTTTTGTGTTGTGAAGTTTTCAAGTTTGGGGTGAAGATTCGATGGACTATGGAATAAGGAGTGGCAAGAGCCTAAGCTTGGGGATTCCCAAGGCACCCCAAGATAATATTCAAGGACAACCAAGAGCCTAAGCTTGGGGATGCCCCGGAAGGCATCCCCTCTTTCGTCTTCGTTCATCGGTAACTTTACTTGGAGCTATATTTTTATTCGCCACATGATATGTGTTTTGCTTGGAGCGTAATTTTTTTTATTTTTTTTGCTTGCTGTTTGAATAAAGTATCAAGATCTGAAATTATTAAATTTTATAGAGTCTTCACATAGTTCCATAATTATTCGACTACTCATTGATCTTCACTTATATCTTTCGAAGTAGTTTGTCATTTGCTCTAGTGCTTCACTTATATCTTTTTAGAGCACGGTGGTGGTTTTATTTTGAAGAAATAGATGAAATCTCATGCTTCACTTATATTATTTTGAGAGTCCTAAACAGCATGGTAATTTGCTTTGGTTATGAATTTAGTCCTAATATGATGGGCATCCAAGAGGGATATAATAAAAACTTTCATATAAAGTGCATTGAATACTATGAGAAGTTTGATACTTGATGATTGTTTTGAGATATGGAGATGGTAATATTAGAGTCATGCTAGTTGAGTAGTTGTGAATTTGAGAAATACTTGTGTTGAAGTTTGTGATTCCCGTAGCATGCACGTATGGTGAACCGATATGTGATGAAGTCAGAGCATGATTTATTTATTGATTGCCTTCCTTATGAGTGGCGGTCGGGGACGAGCGATGGTCTTTTCCTACCAATCTATCCCCCTAGGAGCATGCGCGTAGTACTTTGTTTCGATAACTAATAGATTTTTGCAATAAGTATGTGAGTTCTTTATGACTAATGTTGAGTCCATGGATTATACGCACTCTCACCCTTCCACCATTGATAGCCTCTCTAGTACCGCGCAACTTTCGCCGGTACCATAAACCCACCATATATCTTCCTCAAAACAACCACCATACCTACCTATTATGGCATTTCCATAGCCATTCCGAGATATATTTCCATGCAACTTTCCACCGTTCCGTTATTATGACATGCTTCATCATTGTCATATTGCTTTACATGATCATGTAGTTGACATCGTATTTGTGGCAAAGCCACCGTTCATAATTCTTCCATACATGTCACTCTTGAGTCACTACACATCCCGGTACACCTCTAGAGGCATTCATGTAGAGTCATATTTTGTTCTAAGTATCGAGTTGCAATTCTTGAGTTGTAAGTAAATAAAAGTGTGATGATCATCATTATTAGAGCATTGTCCCAGTGAGGAAAGGATGATGGAGACTATGATTCCCGCATAAGTCGGGATGAGACTCCGGACGAAAAATAAAAAAAAGAGAGAAAAAAGAGGCCATAAGGAAAAGGCCCAAATAAAAAAAATGAGAGAAAAAGAGAGAAGGGGCAATGCTACTATCCTTTTACCACACTTGTGGTTCAAAGTAGCACCATGATCTTCATGATAGAGAGTCTCCTATGTTGTCACTTTCATATACTAGTGGGAATCTTTCATTATAGAACTTGGCTTGTATATTCCAATGATGTGCTTCCTCAAAATGCCCTAGGTCTTCGTGAGCAAGCGAGTTGGATGCACACCCACTAGTTTCTTTTGTTGAGCTTTCATACATTTATAGCTCTAGTGCATCTGTTGCATGGAAATCCCTACTCACTCACATTTGATATCTATTGATGGGCATCTCCATAGCCCATTGATATGCCTAGTTGGTGTGAGACTATCTTCTCCCTTTTTGTCTTCTCCACAACCACCCTTCTATTCCACATATAGTGCTATATCCATGGCTCACGCTCATGTATTGCGTGAAGATTGAAAAGGTTTGAGAACATCAAAAGTATGAAACAATTGCTTGGCTTGTCTTCGGGGTTCTGCATGATTTGAATACTTTGTGTGGTGAAGATGGAGCATAGCCAGACTATATGATTTTGTAGGCATAGCTTTCTTTGGCCATGCTATTTTGAGGAGACATGATTGCTTTATTAGTATGCTTGAAGTATTATTATCTTTTTGTCAATATTAAACTTTTTTCTTGAATCTTATGGATATGAATATTCTTGCCACAACAAAGAAGATTACTTAGAGAAATATGTTTGGTAGCATTCCACATCAAAAATTTTGTTTTTATCATTTACCTACTCGAGGACGAGCAGGAATTAAGCTTGGGGATGCTGATACGTCTCCAACGTATCTATAATTTTTTATTGTTCCATGCTATTATATTATCTGTTTTGGATGTTTATGAGCTTTATTATGCACTTTTATATTATTTTTGGGACTATCCTATTAACCCAGAGCCCAGTGCCAGTTTCTGTTTTTTCCTTGTTTTAGAGTATCGCAGAAAAGAAAAATCAAACGGAGTCCAATTGACCTGAAACTTCATGGAACTTATTTTTGGAACAGAATCAATCCAGAAGACTTGGGGTGTACGTAAGGGAAGCAACGAGGAAGGCACGAGGCAGGGGGCGCGCCCTCCACACTCGTGGGCCCCTCGTGCCCCCCCTGACGTATTTCTTCCTCCTATATATATACCCATATACCCTAAAAACTTCGGGGAGCACAATAGATCGGGAGTTCCGCCGCCAAAAGCCTCCATAGCCACCGAAAACCAATCTAGACCCGTTTCGGCACCCTGCCGGAAGGGGAATCCTTCTCCGGTGGCCATCTTCATCATCCCGGTGCTCTCCATGACGAGGAGGGAGTAGTTCTCCCTCGGGGCTGAGGGTATGTACACGTAGCTATGTGTTTGATCTCTCTCTCTCTCTCTCTCTCTCTCTCTCTTGTTCTTGAGGTGATACGATCTTGATGTATCGCGAGCTTTGCTATTATAGTTGGATCTTATGATGTTTCTCCCCCTCTACTCTCTTGTAATGGATTGAGTTTTCCCTTTGAAGTTGTCTTATCGGATTGAGTCTTTAAGGATTTGAGAACACTTGATGTATGTCTTGCATGGTGTCGGTGTACTAAAGTAGGGGTACCTTAGTATCCCGAACTTGTGCACGGGCAGTCGCAGCACCCCGCGGCAAGGCTTGCCGGGTGACCGCCAAGGTCCTCTGTGGTTCCTTTGGAGCCATTCAAGAACAAAGTATTCGAGCCAAGGCGCAAGGCCCCGGCAAGAGGAGCTTGCCAGGAAGGCCACTCGAAGCACAAAGACCCCGGCAAGAGGAGCTTGCCGGGAAGACCAACCAGGGCATCTTGACAAGCTTGCTGCGACGCGCTGCGCGTCCCGGCAAGACCCGGTGAGCGACAAGCTCCCGGACGCGACAAGACAACATCCGCGGCAAGGCGCTTGCCGCGGCAAGCTACTACTCCGCAGCCCGCGCTCCAGCTCACCCACCAACGTGTCGCTCTGGGACCGTTCCTGGCGTACGTGGCGGGAGGCTGTGCAGCCAGGGGCATGCGGTGGCAAGCTGGCGCTGACAAGATAGCCATCGTGGCAAACGGTGGCGCCCCTGATGGTCCCTTTCTGCACCGTCTAGGCGACACAGACAGGCATTTAATGCCTTTGTCCCCTGTCGTCAGGGTTAGGTATGATACAACTGTAGAAAGCGGTGGCGCCAACCACCACCTCTTTTACCTTTTTACCCTCATCTCTGCTGCCACCTGTCGGTGACCCCTTTGACATATAAAAGGAGGCCCATGCGCAACAGGGAAAGGAGGGAGGATCATTCTCACGCTCGGTCTCGCTAGCCATTCAAGTGTCACTATAGGAATCAGCTACTTTGCCGTCTGCAACGGCGGACGGCAAAGGCATGAACAGCGGACGGCAAAGGCCTTTGCCGTCAGCCGCGGACGGCAAAAGGCTCCGGCAAAGTAGGCTACGGTAAACAGCTACTTTGCCGTCTGCCTCCTGGCGGCTGACGGCAAAGGCCCTTAGCCGTCTGCGGCGGACGGCAAAGAGAGCGGACGGCAATAATTGCGCTGTCAGTCCGTTAAGTGGCTAACGGCAGGCCTTTGCCGTCCGCCGCTGACGGCAAAATTTCTAGTGTCTTTGTCGTCCGCCATATGATGTCATCTACACGTCACTACATGGCAGGTTCTTTGCCATCTTCCACTGATGGCAAAGTCTTTGCCGTCTGCCACTGTAGGCAAACTGATCAAATGGGTCAGCTCCCAGGAAGCACAGCTGGATGCCACGTGTCTTCTTTGCCGTCTGCGGCAGACGGCAAAGAGCCCGTTGCCGTCGGTGGCAGACGGCAAAGAGCCTGCATATTGGCTCTTTTATCTGTTTTTATTAAATCCAACAATTTTCATCACAAATATATATGACATATATAGATATATTTCAAAAGGCCATTACAGAGCAAACATATAAGATATCCAACACATAACTTCATCATCCAACCATATATATTACATGCATAGTTCCATCATACATAACAAGTTCAACATAGAGGCATCCAACCATATATATTACAATAGTTTCATCCAACGATACATGCATAGTTGAACGATACAAAAGAAACAGAGAAAGGGATAAGGAGCACTCCATCTATGCAAGCTTTCGTCAAGTGAATGAAATCTGCAAAATGAAAAATAAGAAAGTTAGAACAAGAAGAGTAGAACAAGAAGAAGAGTAGAACAAGAAGAAGACTAGAACAAGAAGAGTAGAACAAGAAGAGTAGAACAAGAAGAAGACTAGAACAAGAAGAGTATGTCATTTATGAGCTAACTTATGTGAAATGGATCATATATGAGCTAACTAAGTTGAAATGGGTCGTTTATGAGCTAGCTAAGGTGAAATGGATCATTTATGAGCTAACTTAGTTGAAATGGGTCGTTTATGAGCTAACTAAGGTCAAATGGATCGTTTTTTAGGTAACTAAGGTGAAATGGATCGTTTTTAGCTAACTTAGGTGAAATGGATCATTTATGAGCTAACTTAGTTGAAATGGATCGTTTTTGAGCTAACTTAGGTGAAATGGATCATTTATGAGCTAATTTAGTTGAAATGGATCTTTTTGAGCTAACTTAGGTGAAATGGATCATTTAAGAGCTAATTTAGGTGAAATGGATCGTTTTTTAGCTAACTTGGTGACATGGATCGTTTATGAGCTAAATTAGTTGAAATGGATAGTTTATGAGATAACCTAGGTAAGATGGGTCATTTTGGAGTTAACCTAGGTGAAATGGGTCATTTTAAAGCTAACGTAGGTAAAATGGATCATTTAGGAGCTAATCTAGGTAAAATGGGTCATTTTTGAGCTAACTTGGATGAACTGGATCATTTATAAGCTAACCTAGGTAAAATGGGTCATTTTAGAGCTAACTTAGGTAAAATGGATCGTCTACGAGCTAACTAAGCCTTTAGAGCCATTACTTGTGAGATGGCATCCAACTAACAAAGCTCAGTGTGCTCGTGGAGCGGACGTTTCGAAGAGTCCAACATTTCATTGAAGGCCTTTGCAGATTCCTCCATCTCCTCGTCCGAATCCCGAGCATCATCATAGCCTTGCACCATGTTTTCCATCCCGGTACCATGCTCGTCGGTGCGACGACGATCCACCTCAGCTCGGTCACGTTGGGCAGACTCACCATGAAATGTCCACACCGTATAATCGGGCGTAAAACCACTCTTCTGCAGGTGTTTGCCCATTTCAGCCTCTGTCTTCTTTTCCCAATTGCCGCACCGGAAACAGGGGCACCAGGTTTTCTTTTGGCCATTTGCAAATGCGGCTTGCACAAACCCCTTAGTTTTTGTGAACCATTCAGCGCTCCATTTGTTCTGACCAGTGTGACCGGTATACATCCAAGCACGGTCACTCATCTTGACTTTCAGAGCTACTGGACACACAACAATTATATATGTAATTCACCATGTATATATTCATCAATTGATCTACTTTGTGAATTTTATTACGTCCATGCAACCTACACTCTAATAGGTAATGATAGGTCCTAATCCCACCCGTGTATGTGTAGATTGGGTTCATTTTCCCATGCTATGCTCCGGATCCGACGCAAAATTTCGGCAGCACCTCCCTGCTGTTCTCCTGAGACACGTCTCTGCAATAAACAGAGAGGATGTGTACCCGGAGAACAACAGGGGAGGCACTGACGAAATATATGCGTCGGATCCGGAGCAAAGCATATGGGAAAATGAACCCAATCTACACATACTCGGGCTGTCCATGGATAGCGTTGGACAATTCAAAAGAATCAAGGTTATAAATATGCAAATGCATGCATATTTATAACTATGACGCTTTCGAATGGGAGACACATATTGGTTACGCATACTAATGATTCAAGACACATATATAGCTAGCTATCAAGTTTCATCGGAATAGATCAAATAATTAATGGGGGAGGAGGACTTGTCATTTGTGCTCACCCACGAACAAAGGGGCAGAGCTCGTCAAACGCACGGCGAGGTCGTCGAACACCAAACCTCGCAGCGATGAAACAACTGCACATTTAAAACTACACGATCAACACAATTATATATGATGTTTTTCATAGCAAAATCGAAAAATATATGACCTAACTAATAGTTCACAAATATATGACCCCGTCGGCCTCTGGAAGGCCAAAGAACACCTTTTCGGGAGGTGTCGGTGGTCGGGGTGTCCTGTCGGTGTCGGGGTGCCGTGTCGGGGTCGGGGTGCTGTTTCGGGGTCGGGGGGTCGGGGTGTCGTGTCGTTGTCGGGGTAGTGCCGTGTCGGTGTCGGGGTGCTGTTTCGGGGTCGGGGTGTGGTGTCGGGGTCAGGGTGTCGGGTCAGGCTCGGGGTCGGGGTGTCGGGTCAGGCTCGGGGGGTCGGGTTCGGGGTGTCGGGTCAGGCTCGGGGGGTCGGGGTCGGGGTGTCGGGTCAGGCTCGGGGGGTCGGGGTCGGGGTGTCGGGTCAGGCTTGGGGGGTCGGGGTGTCGGGGTCGGGGTGTCGGGGTCGGGGTCGTGGTCGGGGTGTCGGGGTCGGGGTCTCGGGGTCGGGGTCTCGGGGTCGGGGTGTCGTGTCGGGGTGTCGGGTCGGGGTCTGGGTACCGTGTCGGGTCGGGGTCGGGGTGTCGGGGTCGGGGTTGGGGTGTCGGGTCAGGCTTGGGGGGTCGGGGTGTCGGGGTCGGGGTCGGGGTATCGGGGTCTCGGGGTCGGGGTGTCGTGTCGGGGTGCCGGGTCGGGGTCTGGGTACCGTGTCGGGTTGGGTTTTTTTTCCTTTTCTTCTTCTTCCTCTTTTTCCTTTTCTTCCTTTTCTTTCTTCTTCTTCTTCTTCTTCTTCTTCTTCTTCTTCTTCTTCTTCTTCCTCTTCTTCTTCTTCTTCTTCTTCTTCTTCTTCTTCTTCTTCTTCTTCTTCTTCTTCTTCTTCTTCTTCTTCTTCTTCTTCTTCTTCTTCTTCTTCTTCTTCTTCTTCTTCTTCTTCTTCTTCCTCTTCTTCTTCTTCTTCTTCTTCTTCTTCTTCTTCTTCTTCTCCTCCTCCTCTCCTCTTTTTTCTTCTTCTTCTTCCTCTTCTTCTTTTTTCTTCTACTCCTCTTCTTCTTGTTCTTCTTCTTCTTCTTCTCCTCTCCTCTTTTTCTCTTCTTCTTCTTTCCTAAAACTAAACTAAACCTAAACCTAAAACTAAAAAAACAGAAAAAGGAAAAAACTAAATCTAAACCTAAAACTAAACTAAAACTAAACCTATAAACCTAAAACTAATCCTAAAACAAAAACTAAATCTAAACTAAACATAAACCTAAAACTAAAAAAACAGAAAAAAGAAAAAAAAGGAAGAAAAGACTCACCTGCAGGGTGGAGGAGGGGGGCGGTGCGTACTGGGCGGCGGAGGAGCGGGGCGGGGCGGCCTGGGGCAGCGGAGGAGGGGGGCGGGGCGGCCTGGGGCGGCGGCGCCGGGCCCGGCCGGGGCGGCGGGGCGCGGAGGTGCCGGGGCGCCGGGGCGTGGCGGCGCTCAGACGGCAGGGCGGCGGGGGCGGTGGGGGCGACGGGGCGGGGGGACGCCGGGGTGGTGGGGCGACGGGGCGGGGGGCGCTGGGGCGGCGGCGAGGTGGTGCGACGGGGCGGTGGCGAGAGGTGGGAGAGAAAGAGAGAGAGAGGGGGGTGTGGGGCGCGGCCGTTAACGTAACGTGGGGTCCTCCCTCTTTGCCGTCCGCCACCCTTTGCCATCCGCCTTCTTGCTCTTTGCCGTCCGCTAGGGGGCCCGTTAGGTATTTTTTTTGCAGCTCGTCAGTGGGGCCCCTCCCTCTTTGCCGTCCGCTAGCAGACGACAAAGAACTGGCTGATGGCAAATTGGTCTTTGCCATCAACCAGTTCTTTGCCGTCTGCTTTTTGGAAGCTGATGGCAAAGAGCTTCTTTGCCGTCCGCTAGCGGACGGCAAAGAACTGGCAGATGGCAAAGTAGCTGATTCCAGTAGTGTGTACTGTAGCGTTCATCGCTCCCGAGCAAGAACAAAAATACAAACCAAAGCAGGAGTAGGGTTTTACGCATCCGTGCGGCCCGAACCTGGGTAAACCGATCGCGTCGTTCGTGCGTTGGCCTCGATCTGCTCTTCGTGCACTCTCCGCCCCCCTGCCAAACCGAAAGGGGCCCCGGTCCGCCGTGGTCCCATAGGTGTCCGTGGGATCAGCACCCCCGACATCTTTGGCGCGCCAGGTAGGGGGTGCGTCGAGGCTGTGCAAACCTGATCCGACGTTCGCACGAGCCAAATCTTCGTCATCTACATCAACATGGCGCCGAAGAAGAATATTTCGGAGGCAGCTGCTCCGTTTGCGCCGAGCCCACCATCGCCGGAGCGAACGGCTGGTGGAGTGGGCGCCGGCGGAAGAACGGGCGCCGGCGAGGAGGCTCATGGTGCTGCCAGGTCCAAGGACAGGACTGCGCTGCACATCGGCGGTGCGGTCGGCTCCCACAACGACCGAGCGCACTCCGAGACCTCGGCGTCCGTACACGCACCGCGCCCATCTCTGGAAGCGTGAGACCAGCAGCGTCATGGTACTCACGGTACGATACGTTTGCTGGGTCAAGATCAAGCTGGCGGATCCCGGAGTGCTCGAGACCAGCATGCATGCCAACATGCTGGCACGAGCGTGGCACGGTCGCTTGGGCGAGATATTGCTCCTTCTAACGTAGTTAGAAGTCCGAGCATGTCTCGCTCCTCGCACCGTTCACCACCGCCACCCGCCACTCCAGCAGAAGCGTTGGCACGGGCCCAACTGCTCCTAGATTACCCTCCAGCGCCAGAGAAGATCGATGACTGGAGGGCCACTATCCAGAGCCTCATCGGCTTCGCCAACGGTGACAACCCATGGCAGCCGAGCGCGTCGCTGCCGTGGCAAGTCAGCCAGGCGCGAGCCGGTGGCGACAAGACCGGGGAGGGTGCAACCACTGTGCACTCTCCGCCTAGAAGGCCAAGATCGCCGACTCGCCGGATCCACCTCGACAGCGACTCCACCGCGTCATCAGATTCGCGAGCTCGTCGCAATCAGCGCCAAGTTCTTCACGAGCGACGACAAGAAGATGCTCGAACACGCATGGAGCACCGAAGAGAAGCGCGGCGTCAATCAGACCTGCGCGCTGGGCCTTCTACTGACATGCATGCGCCCGGAGAACCAGGCGACTTGCCGTATGCAGTAGGTTGCCCTGCGTTTACCCGTGAGCTGCGGCAAGTCCAGTGGCCCAGTTAGAAACATTTCAAGCCAGACGTACCAGAGAAGTACGACGGCAAGTCGCACCCGTCAGAGTTCCTCAGCATCTACACCATTGCGGTGCAAGCTGCTGGGGGGCGAGACGACAAGGTCCTTGCCAACTACTTCCCGCTGGTGCTCAAGCCCGAAGTCAGGTCCTGGCTCATGCACTTGTCGGACAACTCCATATCCTCTTGGGCGGACTTGTGCCATCAGTTTGTCGGAGCCTTTACGGGCGGCCACAAACCACATGGCCAAGAGAGTGACCTCCACCTGCTTGCCCAGAAGGAAGGAGAGCCCCTGCACAAGTATATCCAGAGATTCAGCCGCGTGCAGCACAACATCCCAGACATCCACCCTGCCGTGGTTATCAGCGCGTTCCATCAGAACGTGCGTAATCGCAGGATGCGGGAGGAAATGGCGATGAGCAGGATCAGAGACGTCAGTGAGCTATACGCCCTGGCCGACAAGTGCGCACGCGCTGAGGAAGGGAGGAAACTCCCCGGAGAGACTACTGGAACAGGGGGATCTGACAGTGAGGATGCCGCCCCGGCAAAGAAAAACCGGAGGCGCAACAGGAAGAAGAAGGGCGAAGAGGTGCTAGTCGTTGAGCAGTCCGGCAATGGCGGCGCCGTCAAGCAAGCCAAAGTTGGTAGCTCTGGCAAGGAGGTTGCCGCATGCACCAACTGCCAAGCTATGGCGGCCGCCGACAAGCAGGACGGCTCCGACAAGCAGTACTGCAAGATCCACCGCACCAAGGGCCATGATCTCCAGAGCTGCAAGAAGGTCGAGCAGCTTGTCCAGCAACAAAAAGCTGAGTACGAGCGGCGCGACAAGGAGAGAGCCCAAGGAGGCGGTGGAGAGGCCGGCACGAAGCGCGCTGGCCAGGGAGGACGCCGCGGCAAGGCCAAGCAGCGGCAAGGAGACAGACCTCCCCGCGGCCGCGACAAGGATGATGATGAAGATGACGACGAGGACATGGATGATGTTGAGAACAGTGAGCAGGAGTTTCAGAAAGCTACAGAAGTCTTGTGTGTTGACGGCGGTGCTTCTCTGCATACTTCCCACCGCCAACTCAAACAGTGGCTGCGGGAAGTTAATGCGACAGAACCACCTGTCGAGTCGCGCAAACTTCTGAAATGGCCCAGCATGCCTATCATCTTTGACATTGAGGACCACCCTGATCGCACAACTGCGGTCGAGTGCTTGCCGTTGTTGGTTTCGCCAACAATTCACAACCTCAAAGTCACTAAGATGCTAGTTGACGGCGGGGCCGGCTTAAATCTGATCTCCTCCGCTGTGCTCCAGAAACTCCAGATCCCGGATAGCGAGCTCGAAGAAACCGGTACATTCCAAGGAATTAACCCGGGAAGGAGCAAGCCGAAAGGGAAGGTCACGTTGCCGGTGACATTTGGTAGTGAGCTGAATTTCAGAATGGAGAGGGTCACTTTTGACGTTGCTGATTTCCCATTGCCTTACAATAGGATACTTGGCCGTCTAGTGCTCGCCAAGTTCATGGCAGCCTCTCACTATGCATACAACATGCTCAAGATGCCAGGCCCGATAAGCGTCATCTCTGTCCCTGGCAACAAGAAGGATGCCCTTATCTGCGCCGACAAGATCTACCGGGAAGCAGCTGCTGCGACAGACCGCAAGGCACTTGCCGCTGAAGCTCCCGGGGGGAAGAAGAAGACCAAGTCCGGCAAGAGCTCTGATGCCCACTCCGGCAAGCGCACCTCTTCGGAGTGCTGCGCTGCCGTCGAGGACGCACCATCGAGCTCCACCGGCAAGTGTAAGAAGGCTATGGTAGCTCCACCACATACCAAGAAGGTGTCCGCCAAGGAGGACGACACTGGTGGTACCTTCACCATCAGTGCCACGCTTGACCCTAAATAGGAAAGCGCGCTCGTTACTTTCTTGCGGGCGAATGTCGACGTGTTTGCATGGCAACCGTCTGATATCCCCGGTGTTCAAAGGAAAGTAATTGAGCACCATCTTGCCGTTTGTCCTCATGCGCGGCCTGTCAAGCAGAAGGTCAGAAAACAGGCAGTGGAGCACCAAGAGTTCATAGCAGAAGAAATCAAGAAATTGGAAGTAGCAGGCCTTGTCAGAGGAGTGCTCCATCCCACGTGGCCCACGTGGTTGGCCAATCCTGTTGTAGTGCGCAAAGCAAATGGAAAATGGAGGCTTTGTATTGACTTCACTGATGTTAATAAAGCTTGTCCCAAAGACCCATTTCCCTTGCCGCGCATTGACCAAATTGTAGACTCCACAGCCGGATGTGATTTGCTTTCATTTCTTGACGCATATTCAGGATACCATCAGATCTTCATGGCAGAAGAGGATGAGGAGAAAACCGCATTGATTACTCCATGTGGCACGTACTGTTTCATACGGATGCCTTTCGGATTAAAGAATGCTAGTTCAACATTTGCCAGAGTAGTCCATGTCGCTCTGAAGGCACAGATACACAGAAATGTAGAAGCCTACATGGATGACATAGTTGTCAAGAGCAAAGACAGGGCAACTCTAATCCAAGATTTAGACGAGACCTTTGTGAATCTGCGCAAGATCAACCTCAAGCTCAACCCCGAGAAGTGTGTGTTTGGAGTCCCCTCCGGCAAGCTTCTCGGGTTCTTTGTGTCTCAGCAGGGAATTAAAGCCAATCCCGACAAGATCAAGGCCACTGAGCAGATCGAAGCACCAAAGCGCGTCAAGGATGTACGGAAGCTTGCCGGTTGCGTGGTTGCTCTCAACAGGTTTATCTCTCGGTCTGCTGAGCGCGCCCTGCCGTTTTTCAAAATTTTGAAAAAGGCAGGTCCAATGAAATGGACTCCGGAAGCGGAGGCTGCGCTGCAGGACTTGAAGAGATACCTGTCCTCCACTCTAACATTTGTCGCACCTCAACCTCAAGAGAAGTTGCTGCTGTATATAGCGGCAACCAATCAAGTGGTTAGTGCTGCGTTAGTGGCAGAGAGGGAGGCGGATGACGAGCTAGCAACCGCGGCAAGCACATCCAGTGACAAGCAGGGGGCTTCCCCGACAAGCTCTGGTCCCGACAAGCATGGACCTGCGCAGATGCAAGAGGAGATACAGAAGAAAATGGTGCAGCGCCCAGTTTACTTTGTCAGCTCCCTTTTACAGGGGGCTAGGTCAAGGTACTTTGGTGTGTAGAAGTTTCTTTTTGGTCTTCTCATGGCCTCGAGAAAGCTGCGCCATTACTTCCAAGCGCATGAGATCACAGTTGTCACTCGCTTTCCGCTGAAGAGGATACTGCAGAACCCAGAAGCAACAGGCAGGATTGTCGAGTGGGCACTGGAACTGTCAAGCTTTGGCCTCAAATTTGAGAGTACATCAACAATCCAAAGCAGAGCATTGGCAGAGTTCATAGCAGAGTGGATGCCAACTCCAGATGAAGAAATTCCGGAGACAAGCATCCCCGCCAAGGAAGCAAACAAAGAATGGCTTATGTACTTTGACGGTGCCTTCTCGCTGCAAGGCGCCGGTGCCGGAGTGCTGCTTGTCGCACCCACCGGAGAGCACCTCAAGTACATAGTCCAGATGCACTTCCCCAAGGAACAAGCGACAAACAACACTGCAGAGTATGAAGGCTTGCTTGCCGGTCTTAGGATCGCGGCAGAACTTGGGATTAAAAAGCTCATAGTCAGGGGTGATTCACAGCTTGTCGTCCGCCAAGTAAACAAGAATTACCAGAGTCCATTAATGGAAGCTTACGTCGACGAAGTGAGAAAGCTAGAAGAGCACTTTGACGGCCTGCAGATGGAGCACGTCCCAAGGGATCAGAATGACATTGCCGATGGCCTGTCAAAGTGTGCTGCACTTAAATTACGTGTGGAACCAGAGATTTTTGTGCTCAAGCTGACTCAGCCGTTCGTAACACCACCAATTGGTCAGAGCAAGAAGAGGAAGTTGGTTTCTGGTGACTATTTTCTGGCAGAGCTTCCCGAAGCCGCCGCCAAGAAAGTCCCCAAAATCAACACCAACAGTGCTGAGGAGCAGTCTGCTCCGGCAAGCCCCCGGGTTTGTTCCGTTGAAGCAGACACTCCCGACAAGCTCTGCTCCGGCAAGCTTGCCGGGGAATGTCAAGCTCCAGCAGAGCCGCAGGCTCTTGCCGTGGAAGCGGATGTTCCCGCAGCAGCAGATGTGCCTTTAGTCCTTGTTGTCGAGCCACAGGCTCCAACATGGGCGCAGTAGATTGTCCGTTTCCTTCAGATAGGAGAACTTCCGAAGAGCCAGAAGAAGCGGAAAGAGTAGCCCGGCAGTCTAGTATGTACCAGTTTGTCGATAACACACTGTGCTGAAGAAGACTCAACGGTGTGAAATTAAAGTGTATTCCCTGGGAAGATGGACAGAAGCTGTTGGCAGAGATACATGGAGGCATATGTGGTCATCACATTGGTGCAAGAGCTCTTGTCGGAAAAGCATTCCGGCAAGGCTTCTTCTGGCCGACAGCCCTCCAGGATGCAACTGCACAAGTAACCAAGTGTGAAGCGTGCTAGTTCCATTCCAAGCAGATACACCAGCCAGCTCAAGCTCTCCAGACGATCCCTTTATCCTGGCCATTTTCGGTCTGGGGGGCTCGATATCCTCGGCCCCTTCCCCCGAGCTGTCGGGGGCTTTGATTACTTGTACGTCGCAATCGACAAGTTCACAAAGTGGCCGGAAGTGGAACCAGTGAGGAAGGTGACAGCACAGTCAGTAGTCAAGTTCTTCAGGTCGATTGTTTGCCGTTTCGGGGTCCCTAACAGGATAATCACCGACAACGGTACACAATTTACGAGCCGCACCTTCATGCAGTACGTCCAAGATCTTGGCGCCAAGGTCTGCTTCGCTTCTGTTGCTCACCCGAGAAGCAACGGTCAAGCGGAGAGGGAAAATGCTGAAGTGCTGCGCGGGCTCAAGACCAGGACTTTCGACAGGCTGCACAAGTGCGGAAGAAATTGGATCGAGGAGCTGCCGGTGGTTCTTTGGTCGATCAGAACGACGCCAAATCGAACCACTGGCCAGACACCCTTTGCTCTAGTCTATGGAGCAGAAGCAGTTATCCCCACGGAACTCGTATACGGGTCGCCTCGAGTGCTCGCTTACGATGAGCTTGAGCAAGAGCAGCTGGGGCAAGATGACGCGCTGCTCCTTGAGGAAGACCGTCTTCAGGCTGCTGTGCGAGCCGCTCGCTACCAGCAAGCTTTGTGCCGCTATCATAGCCGCAAAGTTAACGCCAGAAGTCTCGAGGAAGGCGACCTTGTTCTTCGGCACGTTCAGTCCGCCAAGAATTCCAACAAGTTGACGCCGAAGTGGGAAGGCTCTTACCGGGTGAAACGAGTCACTAGGCCTGGCGCTGTCCGCCTTGAGACCGAAGATGGCATTCCGGTGAGCAACTCCTAGAATATTGAGCATCTTCGTAAGTTTTACCCGTAAGGCGCGGTTGTCGGACCCTGTCCGGCAACCACCCTTTTGTACAAGTCTTGCCGCTGTTGCATGTAATCCTTTGTACAAAGCCAGGCGCAGACCCTCAGCACAAGTAAATGAAGCGCTGGCGCCCTGAGTTATAGCATGCATGCTAGATCGAGTCTCGTCCTTGATTAGGGTTGATAGTGCGTAACAGCGGCTAACCCCTAGCTTAGAGGTCGAGTGTGCGTCCCTTTGCCTTTCTTTCATTTCCCTTGGTTCGCAGGGCTCGCATATCCTTGCCGGACTGCCTGAGGACGAAAAGGAGAAGAAGGACGTACCGGCATCTGGACCCCGGCAAGCCAGTGTTGCCGGGGGCTGCAAGTACCAAGATTCACCCACGGCAAGCCAGAGTTGCCGGGGGCTGCAATCTCAGATAAGTCTTTCATCCCTCATCATGCATTCTCTTATGGACTGGGGAATACAAAACCTCGTTTCTTCCTAAAAACTACCGTGCTCCCTTAACTCTAGGCCCTGGGGCTCGTTCCTGGGGCCAAGTTTGGTCGTAGTCGCGGCAGCAAAGGGATGAAACGAGGGGCCCGCACCCGCCTCGTCCCTGCCTCCGTCAAAAGCGTGAGAAAGGTCGAGCGACGTGGGAAGACGGCAGGGCTTGTTGCCGGGAGAAGAAATGTCTATCTGAAAGATACCAAGGATTTGCTCCTTGACGTGGGTTCTACCCGCGAGACAAATGACCCGGCAAGCATCCCCTTTTCATTAAAAAACATCCCACTCAGGTACAGTCCATAGAGGATGAAAAACATGAAAGAGAGGATTACAAGTTTTAAATGCAACTAAGGCCCGAAGGCTTACAAATTAAAAAGATAAGATGCCCGTAATCCCTTTCTTGTCCCTCTCTTCAGGAGGTAGGTCAAGGAGGCGAAAAGGGCAAAAGGGGCGCCTAGGCGAGCTACGGGTGCCAGAAGACACCAAGAGAACATCCCGGGGGCCGTCCGAAGCCTGGACGGTGATGGCAGCGCCGGAAGCAGGGCTCGAAGACGAGGCGGCAGGACGTCAGCACGCTGTCGAGGGCACCATGCCCTCGTACTCCGACTTGACGGCCTTGCCGCCAGCCCTCTTCCTCTTCCGCAGCCTCCCTACGCCAGCCGCCCAAGGAGATGACCCCGGGGAGTTCAAGGAGCCGGCGACACGGATGATGGGGTCGCTGGTGCTGCACGGAGCGGCGCCTGACACCTAGTCGGACCCGTCATCCTGTCGCCCGCTACCCTCGTCGTCGCTGTCGCTCCCCTCCTCGTCACTGTCGCTCGAGGAGGAGCCTTCGCTATCGGAGGAGCTGTCCACGCAGCACTTGCCCGAGTGCCGAAGCACCCGAAGACCTTGACGGAGAGGAGATCGCCCTCCATCAACTTAAAATGGAGGGTGAGCCCCCCCATCAGGCTGTGGATACGGGCGAACGTCTTCCACCCTCGACCAAGATACATCACATTAGGGGCTGGGAATTCAACGCGGACTCGCGTGCCGCTGATCCCACAGCCCCTCATGTGCAGTCTCAGTGTCTCGGGCGGGTCCAACTCCATCGCGCTCACAAACGGAGCTGGGAGTCGGAGGCGACGACGAGGCGCCCGGCGCAGCCTGACGAAGAACTCGCAAGGGTCGTCCCCAATATGGACCGCCGTGGGAAGAGGAACCGCCGGCGGAGGCGAAGCCGACACGCCGCCCCATCCACCTCTTCCCTGAGCGCCTCGACCTCGCCTTCGACCTCGTCCACGACCTCGCCCCCTCCCTCTTCCCCTTACGGCTGGCTCTGCCACCACGGGTGCGGGAGAGGGAGGGATGCGCTGTCTGGCGGCGACCCTCGCCGCCACTGATGAAGGACCAGGTTTCCCTTTCTCCATGGTGAATGAGAGAAAGGGGAGCAGAAGCTGAAGGAAGGAGGAGATGAGAAAATGCGGGCTTCCGTCCTCCCCTACCGCTCTTTTCAAAGGAGCGAGGTGGGGGCTCGGACGCCCCGCTCAGAGAATCAAGACACGGGAAGAGCAGGGAGCTGGGGCCGACCCGCTGCCTCGACCCGCGACGGCCCAGTCTCCCGCCTCCACCGTCCGCGACCCCAAGCGCATGGGAGCCGCGTGGCAGGTGTGCAGGACCGAGGCGACGGATGAGGCGACCTCTCCCCACCCCGTGATCGTGGGGAGTGGATGCCTCGAAAACCGCGCATCGGCCCCGTCCAGTAAATGAACCATGCCTCCACGCCTCCCTCCGTTTATGGGGGGGGGGGGCGCGAACCGTCCCCTTTACCACGACGTGATGCATGCACGCGTGGCTTAGCCCCGCGCACGCTGCCCACGTCACGCATGACGCCGCGTTCGACGCGTGCCGCTCGGGGAGGGCGTGGTGGATGCAGAGTTAGATACGGCGTGACCCAGGCCGCGCGTGCCCGTGCACTATTTTGGGCCTGGCCCATCAGCGCTCGGCACCGTGTATGGCCCAGGCCCGGGGGTTCCTGTCGGTGTACTAAAGTAGGGGTACCTTAGTATCCCGAACTTGTGCACGGGCAGTCGCAGCACCCCGCGGCAAGGCTTGCCGGGTGACCGCCAAGGTCCTCCGTGGTTCCTTTGGAGCCATTCAAGAACAAAGTATTCGAGCCAAGGCGCAAGGCCCCGGCAAGAGGAGCTTACCGGGAAGGCCACTCGAAGCACAAAGACCCCGGCAAGAGGAGCTTGCCGGGAAGACCAACCAGGGCATCTCGAGAAGCTTGCTGCGACGCGCTGCGCGTCCCGGCAAGACCCGGTGAGCGACAAGTTCCCGGACGCGACAAGACAACATCCGCGGCAAGGCGCTTGCCGCGGCAAGCTACTACTCCGCAGCCTGCGCTCCAGCTCACCCACCAATGTGTCGCTCTGGGACTGTTCCTGGCGTACGTGGCGGGAGGCTGTGCAGCCAGGGGCATGCGGTGGCAAGCATGCGCTGACAAGATAGCCATCATGGCAAACGGTGGCGCCCCTGATGGTCCCTTTCTGCACCGTCTAGGCAACACAGATAGGCATTTAATGCCTTTGTCCCCTGCCGTCAGGGTTAGGTATGATACAACTATAGAAAGTGGTGGCGCCAACCACCACCTCTTTTACCTTTTTACCCTCATCTCTGCTGCCACCTGTCGGTGACCCCTTTGACATATAAAAGGAGGCCCATGCGCAACAGGGAAAGGAGGGAGGATCATTCTCATGCTCGGTCTCGCTAGCCATTCAAGTGTACTGTAGCGTTCATCGCTCCCGAGCAAGAACAAAAATACAAACCAAAGCAGGAGTAGGGTTTTACGCATCCGTGCGGCCCGAACCTGGGTAAACTGACCGCGTCATTCGTGCGTTCGCCTCGATCTGCTCTTCGTGCACTCTCCGCCCCCCTGCCAAACCGAAAGGGGCCCCGGTCCGCCGTGGTCCCATTGGTGTCCGTGGGATCAGCACCCCCGACACGTGGGATACCCGTGGTGACAATGGGGTATTCTATTGATCAGCTTGATGTATGTTTTGGTGATCAACTTGCGGGTTCCGCCCATGAACCTATGCATAGGGGTTGGCACACATTTTCGTCTTGACTCTCCGGTAGAATCTTTGGGGCACTCTTTGAAGTACTTTGTGTTGGTTTTAATAGATGAATCTGAGATTGTGTGATGCATATCGTATAATCATACCCACAGATACTTGAGGTAACATTGGAGTATCTAGGTGACATTAGGGTTTTGGTTGATTTGTGTCTTAAGGTGTTATTCTAGTACGAACTCTATGATAGATTGAATGGAAAGAATAGCTTCATGTTATTTTACTACAGACTCTTGAATAGATCGATCAGAAAGGATAACTTTGAGGTGGTTTCGTACCCTACCATAATCTCTTCGTTTGTTCTCCTATATTAGTGACTTTGGAGTGACTCTTTTTTGCATGCTGAGGGATAGTTATATGATCCAATTATGTTATTATTGTTGAGAGAACTTGCACTAGTGAAAGTATGAACCCTAGGCCTTGTTTCCTAGCATTGCAATACCGTTTATGCTCACTTTTAGCATTAGTTACCTTGCTGTTTTTATAATTTCATATTGCAAAAACCTATATCTACTATCCATGTTGCACTTGTATCACCATCTCTTCGCCGAACTAGTGCACCTATACAATTTACCATTGTATGGGTGTGTTGGGGACACAAGAGACTCTTTGTTATATGGTTGCAGTGTTGTTTGAGAGAGACTATCTTCATCCTATGCCTCCCACGGATTGATAAACCTTAGGTCATCCACTCGAGGGAAATTTGCTACTATCCTACAAACCTCTTCACTTGGAGGCCCAACAACGTCTACAAGAATAAGGTTGTGTAGTAGACATAACCAGGTCCGAAGACGAGATTTCTAAACCCGCCAGACTATCTATGGCCACTAAGCCCAGTACGGGAGAGCCGGAGGAAGCAGTGTCGCTGGCAACCATCACAAAGCCGGATTCTTGCCCGAACACTGGCTCTAAACTCTCGGAGTCAGCGTCGTGTGAGCTCAATCGAGGAATCCCCTTCCCACCGTACTCCATGGATTCTCTTCTCACTGGCCAAACCTCGCCTTTAAGTGAGGCTATGGACTTGATGTGATCCCTCGTCATTACGAAGGAGCAACGTCCGAACTACGCCTGGCCCAGACTAGGGGCTGAGAACGGGGAATTTTATGTCCCACCCACCACCCACTTCATCGCCACTATCGAGGACTTAACTAACATGCTCGATAACGGCTCCAAAGACATCGACGGTATGGACGACGATGCCGGAGAAGAGCAGGCCCAAAACCCCCCATTTACCGGACGCCGGACGGCCACCTCTTCGTATGACGTGTACATGGTGGATACACCCAAGGAGGGTGACGACGATAATGAGAAAAATCCATTTGAGGATAAACCTCTCGAGATACAACCAAAACACTGACGACGCCGCTCTAAATGACGCCGTGGAAAAGATAGCAATACCGGCACAGGAGGCAACAACACTCCGGACGATGCCGAAGACAAAGAAGAACCCGTTGAGCCGACCTCCGAACAGGATAACCCGGAAAAATGGGCAAGTTAGCTCCGATGAACGGGCTGAAAACGAAGACTTAGAGGACAGCAATTATCTTCCTCTCTCCGAGGATGAGGTGAGCCTCGACAACGAGGATTTTATCGTGCCTGAGGAACCTCTCGAGCAGGAGTGCTTTAAGTGCCGGCTAATCGCCACTACAAGGAGCCTGAAAAAGAAGCAGCAACAGCTTCAAGCTCATCATGATCTGCTCAGTGATAGGTGGACTAATGTCCTGGTAGACGAGGAATATGGCCTCAAGCGCCCAATCAAAAGTTACCCAAAGCGTAAACTGCTACCCCAATTTGACGGCGAGGCCCTCGAGCCCGCGCCATCAGCATGTAATGTGGCTGACCGACCACCTCATGGCTGGGACAAAACGACAACTAAAGTCGAACACCAGCCCATGCTACCTCATCGTAAAAGTAGAGACATAACAGCTCGGGGATATACATATGACCTGCGGCAAGACCTGGACAATAGAGGAGGCCAGACCAGATCGATCTACAGATCAGGGGGGCGTGCACCGACGCATGACGATGGCTATCTAGCCGGACGTGACAAGCATAATCATGCCCGGGCCGAAAACCGCTGACGGACTCCATCTGAGCTGCGTCGTGACTTGGCCCGATATAGAGGCACCACACACCCCTCCGCTTCACTAATGATGTAATGGAGCATGAATTCCCGGAAGGGTTCAAACCTATGAATATTTAATCATATGATGGAACAACAGATCCCGCGGTATGGATTGAGGATTTTCTTCTCCATATTCATATGGCCCGCGGTGATGATCTTCATGCCATCAAATACCTCCCACTAAAATTAAAGGGATCAGCCCGACACAGGCTAAACAGCCTCCCCGAAAGCTCTATTGGCAACCGGGAAGACCTGGAAGACACCTTTCGCGACAACTTCCAAGGTACATATGTCCGGCCTCCAGATGCATATGACCTCAGTCACATCATCCAGCAGCCTGGAGAGTCCGCCAGGAAGCTCTGGACTATGTTCTTAATTAAAAAGAACCAAATCGTCAACTGTCCGGACGCCGAAGCCCTAGCGGCTTTTAAACATAGCATCCGAGATGAATGGCTGGCACGTCACCTCGGCCAAGAAAAACCAAAGTCTATGGCACCTCTTACTGCACTGATGACCCGCTTCTGCGCGGGAGAAGACAGCTGGCTGGCTCGCCAAAACAATAGGACCACTGATCCTAGCACCTCTGAGGTCAGGGACGACAATGGCAAACCTCGACGCAATAAAAACAAGCGTCGAAACAATAATGTAGACCCAAGACATGGCGGTCAACGCCGGATTCAGTGGTTCCAAATCCGGTCAACGGAAGAAGCCATTCAAGGCAAACAAAGATGGCCCATCCAGTTTAGACAAGATACTGGATCGGCCATGTCAAATTCATGGCAGCCCTGACAAACCAGCGAACCATACCAACAGAAATTGTTGGGTTTTCAAACAAGCAGGCACGCTCAACGCCGAACACAATGGGAAGGGGGCGCCTAGTGACAGTGAAGACGAGGAGACTCGTCAGCCAAACACGGGGGACAAAAGCAATTTCCCCCCGAAGTAAAAACAATAAACATGATATCTGTGACGCATATCCCTACGAGGGAGCGCAAAAGCGTACCACGAGACGACTATGCCATAAAGCCGGTCGTACCAAAATTTAACCCATGGGCAGCCTGTCCGATCACTTTTGATCGCAATGACCACCCAATAGATATCCGTCACAAAGGTTCGACAGCTTTGGTCCTCGACCCAATCATCGATGGATTCCATCTCACGCGAGTCCTTCTGGAAGGCGGCAGTAGCCTTAATTTGCTCTATCAAGACACTATTCACAAAATGGGCATTAATACCTCAAGGATCAAGCCCACCGCAACCGCCTTCAAAGGTGTAATACCTAGCGAAGCTCACTGTACGGGCTCAATCACACTAGAAGTCGTCTTTGGTTCGCTGGACAACTTCCGAAGCGAAGCCTTGATCTTCAATATTGTTCCATTCTGCAGTGTATACCATGCACTGCTTGGGCGGACCGCATTCGCTCGTTTCAATGCGGTCCCACACTATGCCTCTCTAAAGCTTAAGATGCCCGGTCCACGCAACGTGATAACGATCACTGGAAAAAAGGAACAACCCCTCCGTTTCGAGGAGTATACCACGACCATCACAGCCGAAGTACAAAGCGGACTCGTTAAACCGCATAACTTATCAGCCATTAAGCCACCAGCCTCTATTGCACAAGATCGGTCAATTTTCGAGCTGGATTAGCAGTTCCGTCTCCGTCGTTCACCGCATATGCCCGCGAAGTTCGCATCATGCATGCATAATTATGCCTTAAAATACCTTGGTCGTCGGCGGAGGCACAATGCGGACATACCTACAACACGGTTCATCCTCGTATAGCTTTTCTCCCTTCTTTTTAAATTATTTCTTATCTTTTGTCATAGATGAATCAAAACCTGCTCGTCCTATGGACCTGCAAGGACTCTTTCGGAGCCCAGTTTCTTCCAGGCAACCAAAGATTGCTCCTTTTAAGGAATCCTCTTCGCGAAGGCAAAGGCAGCGCAGGCGTGCGACAGGAGGTCCAAAAGATTTAAAACCTGGATATAGCCTTTTTCCTCAACCTTCGACCCCTGGCATGTAAAATGACCCGGGTAGAGGTGTTATAATATGTAAGATTGCGCTCGACGTATCAATCAGATTCTAGTGGACATAATCCGTCTTCAGTACTTATTTTTTCCTCATAGAACTGTATTTTACCTTTTCGATGGTTTCACATATACACCTCAGCACCAATCGCCAAGGGCTCGATACGACAACATATTAAATTGCTAGCAAGTCCGAACAGCTCTATAACATACTTCGGCGTCATGAGTTTTGGCATTATATGCATCAGCTCCGAATCATGTCTTTGGTCAATAGTTGGGTTGCTCGACTCTTGTGCTTACTACCTTACATTCCGCTCTATCGGCTAGGGTAGTAAAGGGAGAACTACTGCAATTGTGTTTCCGGTTCACCTAGTTAAGCACCTCAGTAGAGAAAGCCGAAAACTGACTGTCATGATGCGGCGAGAGCTGGTCAACCACTCGGCGACTTATTAATATCGTTTGTGATTTTTCCGTATAACACGAAGGACCGTTTCCCGGTCACCTATGTAGCCCAGCCGTATTCGGATAACCGGGTACATACAAGGGGCTATATCGTAGACCCACCGTCAAACTCCTATGGCTAAGTGAAGGTGTTAAAGCCCTATAGTCCGATTGCCTAGTTCGCCGCACTGACACCTCCTTCATGGACCAAGACGTTGGGTCAAGTGTAGTCCGTTTCTATTCCAAACACCCCCGCATTATATGCGAGGGGACTGAAGCCGACGACTGGCAAACCTTCAGATTATAGAAAAAACGACCACACAGGAGGAAATGCCTTTTAGGCAAAAGGCATAAATATAACACAACCTTAATATATCATAATATTGTTATCACAATTCTGATACATTCACTCGAACATAATATTCTTCGAGCACTGACCCTCTATCAACCGGGCACCCTCTAGGACATCTTCAAAATAATGCTCCGGCATGTGATGGTCCTTGCCCTCGGGTGGACTATTTGCTGCAACATCGGTGGCCTTCATATTCGCCCAGTACTTCTTGACACGGGAAAAGGCCATCCGTGCACCTTCAATACACGCCGACCGTTTTACGGCGTTGATACGCGGCACCGCATCAACAAGTCGCTGCACCAAACCGGAATAACTGTTCGGAATTGGCTCAGTTGGCCACAGCCGAACCATGAGTTCCTTTATGGCAGCTCTGGACACCTTGTGGAGCTCGACCCACTTGGCCATTTATTCGTTCAGCAATGGACGCTTTGGCAAGTTGAACTGTGACCAGAAAAGCTTCTCCACTGCACGTCCGTCTTGCGCTTGATAAAATTGCGCCGCATCGGTGACACTCTTTGGTAGGTCCAAGAATGAGTCTGGATAATTCCACAATTGATCAAGCAGGGCATATTTTGGGTCGCCGAATTTAGTCTGTAATAGAAAGGGCTTTCCAGCCGCTATCTCCCCAGCTTGCCGGATCTCTTCCCGAGCCACTCTAGACTCAGACCGTGCCTTTCGCGCTTCTTGTAAAGCCTTGTTGAGTTCGGCTACCTTGGCATTGTTATCCTTCCCGAGTGATTCGCATTGGCTTGTGGAATGCTTCAGCTCTCGCGCTATGGTAGATATTCTCTCCTCGCACTGGCGCCGAGCGGCTTGTTCGGCCTTTAACTTAGCAGCTGCCTTCTTGACAGCCGCATTGCTCACTCTGGCTTGCTCCTTGGCGCGGGCAAGTTCAGCCTGAAGGTTCTCAACCACAGCAGCACCATCTGCAATTATGCATGTCCGAGTATATAATTTTCAGCTTCGTGCTAATATTAGTATACATGCATAAGACAACGGCCCCAAAACATACCTTGCGCCTCGTCGAGCCGCCTGTTGATAAGAGTAATGTCCTCATCTGCTGACTCAAGTTTCTGCTTTAAATCTCCAACTTCCGTAGCATGGGCAGTCGCCGTTGACATACCAGCATGTTTTCAAATTAATCATGTCATTTCCTGAGCATACCTTTTTGATCCTCTGATCGCCTCCCTGTGGAGGCCGACCAGAGTCTCAGGGGCTACTATCTATACACAGGCACATTCTACATATAAAGAGCAGTTAAGATATTACATTACATACCTCAAATCCTCTTAGCAGGCCCGTGAAGGCTTCATTCAATCCGCTTCTTGCGGACAGAATCCTCTCAAGTACCATACCCATTAAGGTACGATGTTCCTCTGAGATGGACACATTCTGCAACATGCCCATTAATGTATCTAGCGCCTCCGGACTCCTGGAAGCGGCTGCAGGAGTACGAACTCCCTTCGAAGGTATATGTTCACTCGACCCTAGAGTTGTCTTCGGCTGAAACCGGATAGTCCGGGGCCTTTATTGTTGGTCTCCGTAGGGGCCGCACACCCTGGGACCTTGACGACCGAAGTATCACCTTCGGGTGCTACCTTCATTGCCCCCCGCGCCACTTGATGATCGGGGGAGACCCTCCGGGACGACACCTTGAAGTTGTCCGCCCTAAGGGGCGAGGAAGCATGTGGAGGCGTCTTGCTTTCCATCATCTCCGGAAGCAGGTCACCCGAGGAGGAGGACTGTTGAGGAAGACTGCAGGCCGGACTGCAAACATATATTTAAGAGGTTACCCTTGTGACCTGGAAAGAACGGGATATGTCTAGAATACCCTTGTTCACTCACGATTCAGCGAAAGGCTTGTCCTTATGGAGGAACTGTGCTGCAACATCGTCTTCCGAACCTGAACCATCTTGCAGGGACATTTTCCCTCTCTTGGAAGCCTCCACCTTCAAATATTCGAAGGCGGTCCTTTTCTTCACATGGGGAGAAGGGATATCAGCTTCTTCTTCCCCTTCGTCTTTAGAAGAGGGAGTTCCGGTCTTCCCGGGCATAGCATTCGGTGTACCTTTAGAGTGGGAGCCACCCTAGCCTTTTTGCTCTCCTCTTTGTCCTCCTTCGCCGGCACTTGATACGGTGCCGGGGCCAGCATCCTTGTTAACACGGGATCGGCTGAGTCTTCGGGAAGTGGGGCCAAACACCTAATTCGTTCCGCTTTCTTTATCCATCCCTGGTCGAAGACAAGTTTCTCCGTATATTGATACGGGATAATCAACTAAGCTATGTTCAGGAGTTGAGTGCTTATCGAGGTATCCAGATGGTTGCAGTTGAGGCCGATGTCCTCGGTTGTATCCGGCCACTGCTTTCGGGTCCCGAAGAATAACTTCCACATCCCTCTGTGCGTTATGCCGAAGAAGTGCTGAAGGGTACGTGGTCCTTCTGGGTTGAACTCCCACATGCGGAGAGGCCGTCACTGGCACGGCAGGACCCAATGGACTAGCATTACCTGGGTCACGTTGATGAGGCCGGTGTCCTTTTCAAGGGGGCTTCAGATATGGCTTTGTAGCGTCTGCACTTCGTCAATCGATCCCCAGTCTAGCCCCTTACTAATCCATGATGCTAGTCATAATGGAGGGCCAGATCAGAACGCAGGTGTAGCTGCCCACTTGGTACAACGGGGTTCAGTGATGTAAAACCACTCCTGCTGCCATAGGTTGGAAGTTTCCGTGAAGGAGCCCTTTGGCCAAAGAGTATTGGCGAGCTTGCTCACCATAGCGCTGCCACACTCCGCTTGCTCCACATCGACTACCTTCGGCTTCACATTAAAGGTCTTGAGCCATAAGCCGAAGTGTGGGGGAATGCGGAGAAAGGCCTCGCACATGACAATGAACGCCAAGATGTGAAGAAAGGAGTCCGGAGCCAGATCGTGAAAATCTACCCCATAATAGAACATGAGACCATGAACGAAGGGGTGGAGAGCGAACACTAGCCCTCGAAGGAAGTGGGAGATGAATACAACCCTCTCACCGGATCTGGGTGTAGGAATAACCTGCCCCTTAGCAGGGAGCCTGTGGAGGATTTCCGCGGTCAGGTACCTTGCCACCCGAAGCTTCACGATATCCTCCTCTGTGACAGAGGAGGCCACCCACCGGCCTTGAAGGCTGGGTTCGGACATGTCTGGGAGGCTTGGAACGATTAAGTTCAAACCTGGGTGCTGGAGCTCGAGGTTGGAGAAGTTGAGGAAGAGGTGGGCATAGAGGATAAGGACGGGTCTGTGCCCCTTTATAAAGGCGATGAATATCGAATGCCTCCTCATGAGCCTCAAAACTTGCCTATTCCCTAGGAATCGTACCAACGGGGTGGTTGGATTACCCACGCCCGTATTGATGAAAATCCCGTAATAAGGGGACACAATCTCTGCTTTGACAAGACGTGTCAATAAAACCGTGTCTTGAAACATGGAGCAGGAGGCTAAAAAACGTTTCGAAATAAGGACCGGGCAGGGACGTGATGTCACGCCACAAAAGTTGTCAGTAGATTGGACTCCTGAAATATTATCCTCTCTGCGGTTGTGTGTGGTATTTGCTTTGTAGTGCCGGACACGTTTTCTGTGTTAGAAAGCTTCTTTGGAGTATTCGGAGGAGGAACCCACCTTGCAATGTCGAAGACAATCTACATGCCGGACACATTGTCATTGACGCCTGGTTCAGGGGCTACTGAGGGAGTCCTGTATTAAGGGGTCCACGGGCGTCCAGACTATGTAACATAGGTCGGACTAATGGACTATGAAGATACAAGACAGAAGACCTCTCTCCATGTCCGGATAGTACTCTCCTTTGTGTGGATGGCAAGCTTGGCGTTCGGATATGTAAATTCCTTCCTTTGTAAACTGACTCTGTACAACCCTACGCCCCTCCGGTGTCTATATAAACCGGAGGGTTTAGTCCGTAGAGGCAATCATAATAATAATCATACATGCTAGACCTCTAGGGTTTAGCCACAACGATCTTGTGATAGATCAACTCTTGTAATCCTCATACTCATCAAGATCAATCAAGCAGGACGTAGGGTATTACCTCCATAAAGAGGGCTTGAACCTGGGTAAACATCGTGTCCCCTGTCTCCTGTTACCATCGACCCTAGACGCATAGTTCGGGACCCCCTACCCGAGATCCGCCGGTTTTGACACCGACAAGGACATGCATATTATATCCATCAAAATCATCATGTGTAATGGTAGAATGCAATCCATCAATGTAATCCTTAATAAGTGCAACTTTCTCCGATATAGTGTAGTTTGGAGAATTCAAAAAGATAATAGGATTATCATGTGTGGGTGCAATAGAAATAATTTCATTCTTAACATAAGGAACTATAGCAAGTTCATCTCCATAAGCATAATTTAAATTGGCATCATCATGGCCACAAGCATAGCAAGCATCATCAAAAAGGGATATTTCAAACGAATCAATGGGATCATAGCAATTATCATGGCATTCATCCTTCGGTAAGAATGAAGGGAAATTAAACAATGTATGAGTTGAAGAGTTACTCTCACTAGAAGGTGGGCATGGGTGATCAATCCGGTCTTCCTCCGTTTGTTCTTCGCTCTCCTCATCATCTTTTTCATCCAATGAGCTCGCAGTTTCATCAATTTCTTCTTCCATAGAATCCTGCAAAATATTAGTCTTTTCTTGGACAGCGGAGTTATTCTCAACAAATACATTAATATCATAATTTTATTTATAATTAGCATAGCAATATTTAAGGATAGCAAGATTTTCAGGTCTATAAACTGAATCATCAAAATCCTCAAACTTTTCAAACAAAGATTCAATTTCATAAGCACCCTGAAAAGCAAAAAATTCTTCTATTCGTTCCACATCATCGTAATCATATATACCATTAGCATAAGAAGCCAAGGTTTCATTGTCATTAAATTCACATGAAAAGGGGAGATGTGGAGCATTCATCCTAGAGCAACAAGTGTAAACATATCTCTGGCATACCAAGCATACCAATGCAACATATGAATTTGATCCCATAACAATTTCCCTTTATGAGTCAAGCGATAATCCCTAAAGTATTCACGTTGATCCAATGTTACTCCCATTATATAGTTGAATGGGGTTTTCTTATGATTATCAATGTAGTGCATAATATCTTTTACACAACGAGTATCGAGGGTTTTAGGAGGTTCCCCATCTCCATGAGTAGCAAGTACCACTAATTTTTTGGTGTTTTGTGTTCCATATCCATAACTAAAGATAGAGAACAACTTAGAAAAGGAAATAAAAAACTACTTAGTGATAAAGCAAACAAGCACACACAAGAATATTCACCCACAAGCACACAAGTATAGGGGATTGTTTGTAGCCTTTTTTGATAAATAAGAGTGTCGAACCCAACCATAACATTAAGTATCAAGTCTGCAACTACTAGGCATGATTGGAACTCTAGCAAGCATCTGCAACTACTAAAGATCATTAAGGTCGTGAAACCCAATCATAACATTAAGTATCAAGTCCTCTTTATTCCCATACGTCATACCCCACCTACTCGGGTTTAAGTTTCTGTCACTCTCACAACCCACCGTAAGTGAACCATGAACATATTGCAACACCCTACAGCGAGCCCCCCTCATGTTTGTGCGAGACGGAGGGCACCATAGGACAACACCATAAATAAAATATACAATCATACCAACCAAGATCATGATTAACCCACAGGACAAAACGTTCTACTCAAACATCATAGGATAACCATAGATAATTGGGAAATAATATATGGAGTTGAGCACCATGTTTAAGTAGAGATTACAGTGGGGAGAAGAGGTCTTACACCGCTGCATAGAGGGGGAGAGAGTTGGTGTTGACGGTAGCAAGATTGTTGATGTAGATCACCGTCTCGATCGTTGCCCCGGTGGCACTCCGGCGCCACCGGAAGCAAGGGGGAAAGATCCCCCTCCCCCTTCTTCTTCCTTGGACTCCTCCCTAGGTGGGAGAAGGGTTTCCCCTCTAGTCCTTGGTCTCCATGGCGGCGGAGGGGCGGGAGCCCCTCTGAGATTGGATCTCCCTCTCTGTTCTCTTCTGTTTCGTGTTCCCCAGATCTGGCCAAAAACCGTTTGTTATATTCCCGAAGAACCGTAACTCCGATTGCACTGAGAATTTAACACAATTTTTTTTTCGGATATAAGCTTTCTTGCGCCCAAAGTAGAGCTCCAACTGACATACGACATGGGCACAACCTACCACCGACGCCAGGGGCCTTTGGCGTGCCTTGTGGGTTGTGTGGGCCTCCTTTTTCGGTGATTCCAACTCCAAAAAATCACATATATTCCAAAATAATTCTTTGTAAAATTTTATTGCATTTGGACTTCGTTTGATATGGATACTCTACGATACAAAAAACACACAGAAGACAAGAACAGGCACTTGGCACTGGATCAATAGGTTAGTCCAATAAATCATATAAAAAGTTGCCAAAAGTATGTAAAAGTTATATAATATTGGCATGAAACAATGAAAAATTATAGATACGATGGAGACATATCAGCTAGCTAGTTGGGCTAGTGTGACTGATTAGCTAGGCCGCCGCCACATTTGTTTTTTCATCCCTTTTTTATCTCCTTGAGGGCAGGTAAATTTTTTGGTGCGATAGGATTTTTAATTTTTGATTGACGGGAGCAGGCGTGACGGGATTTTTAACTTTTTGATTGATGGGAGCAGCCGCGGCAGCAATTAGTCATGATGACTCCGCCTGTAAAACCCACTGCTCCCTGATGTGAGAAGTCATCCACTAGTGTTTTCGCATGGCGAAAACCAAAAGATTCCCCGCTCCTCGGCTGGCTCCCTTCCCGTAGATTGCATTGCCTTTCAGCCGTTTCGACCCCTTTGGTTCCTCTACCCGGTGCCATGGCGGCGCAGTAGATCACAGAGTCTAAGGTGAGGCGCCTGACATAGGAGCTCCAGGCCAAGGATGCGGAGCTTAGGGCCAAGGACGTGGAGCTCCATGAGCTCAAGGAGGAGAGGAGTGCCATGCTCCTCCGTTATGTGTGGGAGTTCGCAGAGCTTCAAAAGCGGCAGGCGTCCACCACAAAGATGCTCGAGGCGTCGGCGGCGTTGCTGCAGAAAGCGGGAGATACGATAGGCTGTCAAGGGAGCCGGCTGGAGCGCAAGCGGCCTGATCATGGCAAGCTCCAGGATCGCCTCATCCACTTGGTGGACCAAGTTGCCACACACGTGTTGCGGCTGTGCATTGCCTACCGTCGTGCCAGCGCGACCATGCCGCCGTCGGGCTTAACCCGTTCGACCACCCCGTCGACTTCAACGACCTGTGGCTTCCTGACCTGGTCTCCTTCTTCACCTATATCTCCAAGGGGCTGAGCCGTGTCTGCGTGATGGTGGGGGCGGAGCTGGACAAGGAGGGGTTGCCGGCGAATCCTCTTAGGGCTCCGTCACCAGAATCAATTCGTGCCATTAGACGCCGTCTTTGACAAGCTGGCTCCTGTCGACCGGGAGCAGGCTCTGCGGGAGGTTGCACCCTACAACACCAAAGTCGTGCGCCTCGAGAAGCAAAGGGATTTCGGTGGTGTTCAGGCATCCTCTGCATGGGCATGTCCATGTCTCGATGCAACATGACTGAGGGAGTCCTGGATTAGGGGGTCTCGGGACAGCCGGGCTATATCCTTTGGCCGGATTGTTGGACTATGAAGATACAAGATTGAAGACTTCGCCCCGTGCCCGGATGGGACTCTACTTGGTGTGGAAGGCAAGCTAGGCAATGCGGATATGTATATCTCCTCCTTTGTAACCGACCTTGTGTAACCCTAGCCCCCTCCGGTGTCTATATAAACCGGAGGGTTTTAGTCCATAGGACAACATACAATCAGACCATAGGCTAGCTTCTAGGGTTTAGCCTCTCCGATCTCGTGGTAGATCAACTCTTGTACTACTCATATTATCAATAATAATCAAGCAGGACGTAGGGTTTTACCTCCATCAAGAGGGCCCGAACCTGGGTAAAACATCGTGTCCCCTGCCTCCTGTTACCATCCACCTTAGACGCACAGTTCGGGACCCCCTACCCGAGATCCGCCGGTTTTGACACCGACATTGGTGCTTTCATTGAGAGTTCCTCTGTCCCGTCACCATAAGGAAGGATGCCTCATCTCGTTGTTGAGAACAACATCACCGCCGGGGAGCCCTGGCTGTCGGCCAAACTCTCTGGCTAGGCAGTTTCATCATGACCGCCCATTTGGCTGCTGCCCCAACGATGACTTCTCGGGTCATCGAACACAACCTCCACGTCAGCTTGGAATTCACCGAGAAGATGGATCCAATGGAGCTCTCTTCCCTAAACGAGCTCTTGGATCGCATCGCCGCCTTGGGAGTCGCTACGGACTATGATCGGATTGGGCTTAAACCCGATCAAAGGGAGATTAACTCTCCACCGGTCACCCACCATGTTGCGGTGGTGGAGGAACAATGCATCGATTCCTCTTCTATCTTGAGGACTAACTATCTCCGGATTCCTGAGCTCTCCGAGCCGGATACCGTTTACGGGAGGACACCACCTAGGCCCTGAACCTAGAGTGAGGCAGCGGGCCAGATTTATCGGGCAACATACCGGAACCTGAAATTCCAATATTGGAAACACCTCGGCCCCTGGGTCTCAGATTGGGCAGGGGTTCGGACTCAATTCCACCCACGCACCCAGACATAAACGATCTTTCCCACATCAGGCAAGAGCCCCATGAGACAGTACATATTTATTGGGCCAGATTCCTCCTTGTGATGAACAAGGTTAAGGACTATCGCGAGGAAGACACAGACTCATTTTTCTGCAATAATTGCATAGACAAGGGAATCCTTAATGCCTTAAGTCGCCGTGACATATCACGCTTCACTGACTTGGCATCCATAGTACGAAAGTATTGTGCGATGGAAAGCGCCTGGAAAACCAAAACCAAATTTTGGGATAATCCGGCTAAGAATATACACCCAGTCCGAAGTAAAAGGGTGCACTATCATAAGACACCCGAGTTTGTTACAAAGAAACAAAAACCCTCTACAGGGCATGGAACCGTATTGGAGGATGGCTTAACGGACCCTGCAAAATTCATAGCACAGCAGATACCATACCAACGCACAGCCTTTGAGCATGTTGGATACTCCGGCAGGTGGCCAAAAGTGGTGAGGATCTTCTTATCCCAAATGCCACAGAGCACCATCCCGTGGATAACAATACGGTATTAATAGTTTTTGAAACCTTCGCATCAAATAATAGGCGCAAGCGAACACTTCGCAGCCTCGCCGAAATCTGCCACATAGCAGCAATGAATCCATGGAGTGACACAGCTATTACCTTCAATGCCAGTGATGAACCTAAATTCCGAACTGCCCGAGCACAAGCTGCACTGGTCCTCAGTCCAATTGTGGACGGCTTTCGACTCACCAAAGTACTCATGGACAGCGGCAGTGGATTAAACCTCATCTATGAGGAAACTCTTCAAAAAATGGAAATAGACTGGAACTGCATTGAGCAAAGCAGCACAACCTTCAGAGGAATCATCCCCAGTAGGGATGCACGCTGTGCTGGGAAAATCACACTAGATGTGGTATTCGGCATGCCGGAGAACTATAGGGCCGAAGAAATTACATTCCAAGTTGTCCCGTTCAGTAGTGGATACCACGCCCTTTTAGGACGGGAGGCGTTCACGATCTTCCAAGCCATACCCCATTATGGGTACATGAACCTCAAAATGCCTGGGCCCAATGGAATCATCACTCTCGCTAGTGATCCGGACAAAGCACTCCGCACCGAAAACAAAACAGCCGCATTGGCCCTCGAGGCATTATCCGAAGCCCTCTCGGTCGAGGAATTAACTGCGCTACACTCCATAGTGGACAGGGACGACGTAATACTTGATAAGAGATCCATGTCCACCTCTTTTAAACCAGCGGACAGAATAGTCAAATTCCAAGTCCACCCGACGGACCCTACAAAAACAGCCTCCATCGGGGCACAGTTAAACCCTGCCGTGGACGCCGCACTACGAGAGTTCCTGCGCGAGAATTGGGACATATTCTCCTGACACCCCTCAAACATGCCAGGAATCCCACGCAGGCTGGCCGAGCACAGTCTCAATATCCTAAAGGGATTCAAGCCGGTCAAGCAGGCTCTTCGGCGTTTCTCTAAACCTAAGAGACAGGCTATGGGAGAGGAACTAGCCAAGTTATTGGAGGCCGGATTCATTAGAGAAATAGAACACCCGGACTAGCCAGCAAACCTGGTGATGGTACCAAAGAAGGACAAATCCTGGCGCCTATGTGTCGATTTAAAGGACCTCAACAAGGCTTGCCCAAAGGATCCCTTCCCCCTCTCCGCATCGATCAAATTATCGATGCTACCGTAGGACACGAGTCATTGTGTTTCCTCGATGCATACTCCGGCTACCACCAAATCAAGATGGCAGAGTCCGACCAAGCCGCAACGGCATTTATCACACCATACGACCCTTTCTGTTTCAACACAATGCCTTTTGGGCTAAAAAACGCCGGCGCAACATATCAGCGCATGATCCAGACATGTCTGGAGAAATAGATCGGCAAAACAGTAGAGGCATACGTAGATGATGTGGTCGTTGAAACCAAACACGTCGACTCTCTAATAGACGACTTGAGGCTCACATTCGACAACTTCTGAACATACGACATCAAGGTCAATCCGGAAAAATGTGTTTTCGACGTACCAGCCGGAAAGCTCCTGGGCTTCATTGTCTCAAGTAGAGGAATTGAAGCTAATCCGTCCAAAATCCGAGCTCTGTCATAGTTGGCTACCCCAACGGACCTCAAACAAATCCAGAAACTAACTGGATGTGTGGCGGCTCTAAGCCGCTTTATCTCCCGCTTAGGAGAAAAGGCATTACCCCTTTATCGCCTCCTTCGGTGCACCGAACACTTCGAGTGGACGAACGCTGCCACAGCCGGATTGGAAGAAATAAAAGCCATACTGGCAACCAATCCAATCCTGGCCGCGCCAAGCATCGGCGAACCAATGTTGTTGTACATTGCGGCAACTCATCAAGTTGTAAGCGCAATGCTCGTCGTCAAACAAGAAGCTGACGGACATAAATTCCCTCTTCAAAAGCTAGTATACTATGTATCCACTTTCCTCACTCCATGCAAATCACGGTACCCACATTATCAAAAGATAGTCTATGCGGTATTCATGGCATCCCGAAAGCTGCGACACTACTTTCAAGAGTGTTCAATTACAGTAGCCTCGGAAGTGCCACTTAATGATATTATAAACAACCGCGACGCCACGGGCCAGATTGCCAAATGGGCCATTGAGCTCCTCCCGTTCGACATAACATACAAACCTCAGCGAGCCATTAAATCGCAAGTATTGGCCGACTTTGTCGCCGAATGGACGGAAGCCGAACTCCCTAAAGAGTACGGCGCATACTCCAATTGGATGATGCACTTCGACGGCTCCAAAATGCTGGCCGGTCTGGGGGCTGGCGTCGTCCTGACGTCCCCAACCGGAGATACCGTTCAGTATGTACTGCAGGTACTGTATATAGACTCCAACAACGCAGCCGAATACGAAGCCCTGTTGCATGGTCTTCGGATGGCAGTCTCCATGGGCATTCGACGCCTGGAGGTGTGTGGGGATTCGAACCTCACAATATCCCAAATAAATGGAGAGTTTGATGCCAAGGATCCGAAGATGGCGGCCTATCGAAACGCCGTCCTAAAGATGTCAGCTCGGTTTGAGGGGCTCGAATTTCACCATGTGGCTCGGGAAAACAATCAGGCGGCGGATATCCTCGCCCGCATAGGTGAAAAACGCAACGTGGTCCCCCCAACATCTTTTTGGAGAGGTTGTTTAAACCATCGGTGGTATGGGAAGGGGACACCGGTAACAACAGTCCGGACCCGACCAAAACGCCCGATACTGAACATTTTGACATAATCGGAGGCTCTGCCACCGAAATAACACCTTCAGCCCACGTAATGATGGTCCTCATCACCCCGTGGACAGAACCATTCCTGGCCTACCTAACTAGGCAGGAACTCCCCGAGGACCAAAATGAGGCACGCTGCATAGTGCGGCGATCTAAAGCCTACAGGGTCCATGAGGGAGAGCTGTATAAGAAAAGCACTACCGGAGTCCTTCAAAGGTGGATCTCCGAAGAGGAAGGGCGGAAGCTTTTGGCAGAAATTCACGCCGGACTCGGTGGCCACCACGCCGCAGCCCGGGCCCTTGTAAGCAAGGCCTTCCACACAGGTTTTTATTGGCCGACGACCCAGACAGACGCGCAAAACTTGGTCCGACGCTGCGCCGGTTGCCAGCTGTTTACAAACCAAAGCCATATGCCACCCACCGCCCTCCAAACAATCCCCATTACCTGGCCTTTCGCGGTCTGGGGGCTTGACATGGTTGTGAAGGAAATCTGCCCTACAGGCAATAATTAAGTTATTATTTATTTCCTTATATCATGATAAATTTTTATTATTCATGCTAGAATTGTATTAACCGGAAACATAATACATGTGTGAATACATAGACAAACTTAGTGTCACTAGTATGCCTCTACTTGACTAGCTCATTAATCAAAGATGGTTATGTTTCCTAACCATGAACAATGTGTTGTTATTTGATTAACGAGGTCACATCATTAGTTGAATGATCTGATTGACATGACCCATTTCATTAGCTTAGCACCCGATCGTTTAGTATGTTGCTATTGCTTTCTTCATGACTTATACATGTTCCTATGACTATGAGATTATGCAACTCCTGTTTACCGGAGGAACACTTTGTTTGCTACCAAACGTCACAACGTAACTGGGTGATTATAAAGGAGCTCTACAGGTGTCTCCACAGGTAGATGTTGGGTTGGCGTATTTCGAGATTAGGATTTGTCACTCCGATTGTCGGAGACGTATCTCTGGGCCCTCTCGGTAATGCACATCACATAAGCCTTGCAAGCATTGTGACTAATGAGTTAGTTGCGAGATGATGTATTACGGAACAAGTAAAGAGACTTGCTGGTAACGAGATTGAACTAGGTATTGGATATCGACGATCGAATCTCGGGCAAGTAACATACCGATGACAAAGGGAACAACGTATGTTGTTATGCGGTCTGACTGATAAAGATCTTCGTAGAATATGTAGGAGCCAATATGGGTATCCAGGTCCCGCTATTGGTTATTGACCAAAGATGTGTCTCAGTCATGTCTACATTGTTCTCGAACCATAGGGTCCGCACGCTTAACGTTACGATGACAGTTATTATGAGTTAATGCATTTTGATGTACCGAAGTTAGTTCGGAGTCCCGGATGTGATCACGGACATGATGAGGAGTCTCGAAATGGTCGAGACATAAAGGTTGATATATTGGAAGCCTATATTTGGATATCGGAAGTGTTCCGGGTGAAATCAGGATTTTACCGTAGTACCGGGAGGTTACCGGAACCCCCCGGGAGCCTTATGGGCCTTAATGGGCTTTAGTGGAAAGGAGAAAGGGGCAGCCCAAGGTGGCCGCGCACCTCCCCCCTCCCCTAGTCCTATTAGGACTAGGAGAGGTGGCCGGCCCCCCCCTCTCTCTTTCCCCCTTGGGGAATCCTAGTCCAACTAGGATTGCGGGGGGGGGGGGGGGGAGTCCTACTCCCGGTAGGAGTAGGACTCCTCCTGCACCCTCCTCCTGGCCAGCGGCCCCCTCCCCCTTGGCTCCTTTATATACGGAGGCATGGGGCACCTCTAGACACACAAGTTGATCCACGTGATCGTTCCTTAGCCGTGTGCGGTGCCCCCTGCCACTATATTCCACCTCGATCATATCGTTGTAGTGCTTAGGCGAAGCCCTACGTCGGTAGAACATCAAGATCGTCATCACGCCGTCATGCTGACGGAACTCCTCCCCGAAGCTTTGCTAGATCGGAGCCCGGGGATCGTCATCGAGCTGTACGTGTGCTAAGAACTCAGAGGTGCCGGAGTAACGGTGCTTGGATCGGTCGGATCGGGAAGAAGACGTACGACTACTTCCTCTACATTGTGTCAACGCTTCCGTTGCGATCTACAAGGGTACGTAGATCAGACTCTCCCCCTCGTTGCTTTGCATCACCATGATCTTGCGTGTGCGTAGGATTTTTTTTTGAAATTACTACGTTCCCCAACAGTGGTATCAGAGCCTAGGTTTTATGGTTTGATGTTATTTGCATGAGTAGAACACAAGTGAGTTGTGGGCGATATAAGTCATACTGCCTACCAGCATGTCATACTTTGGTTCGGCGGTATTGTTGGACGAGATGACCCGGACCAACATTACGCGTACGCTTACGCAAGACCGGCTCCCCCGACGTGCTTTGCACACAGGTGGCTTGCGGGCGACTGTCTCTCCAACTTTAGTTGAACCGAGTGTGGCTACGCCCGGTCCTTCCGAAGGTTAAAATGGAGTCTATTTGACAAACTATCGTTGTGGTTTTGATGCGTAGGTGAGATTGGTTCTTGCTTAAGCCTGTAGCAGCCACGTAAAACTTGCAACAACAAAATAGAGGACGTCTAACTTGTTTTTGCAGGGCATGTTGTGATGTGATATGGTCAAGACATGATGCTAAATTTTATTGTATGGGATGATTATGTTTTGTAACCGAGTTATCGGCAACTGGCAGGAGCCATATGGTTGTCGCTTTATTATATGCAATGCAATCGCGATGTAATGCTTTACTTTATCACTAAGCGGTAGCAATAGTCATGGAAGCATAAGATTGGCGAGACGACAACGATGCTACGATGGAGATCAAGGTGTCGCGCCGGTGACGATGGTGATCATGACGGTGCTTCGGAGATGGAGATCACAAAGCACAAGATGATGATGGCCATATCATATCACTTATATTGATTGCATGTGATGTTTATCTTTTATGCATCTTATCTTGCTTTGATTGACGGTAGCATTATAAGATGATCTCTCACTAAATTATCAAGAAGTGTTCTCCCTGAGTATGCACCGTTGCGAAAGTTCTTCGTGCGGAGACACCACGTGATGATCGGGTGTGATAGGCTCTACATTCAAATACAACGGGTGCAAAACAGTTGCACACGCGGAATACTCAAGTTATACTTGACGATCCAAGCATATACAGATATGGCCTTGGAACACGGAGACCGAAAGGTCGAGCGTGAATCATATAGTAGATATGATCAACATAATGATGTTCACCAATGATACTACTCCATCTCACGTGATGATCGAACATGGTTTAGTTGATTTGGATCACGTGATCACTTAGAGGATTAGAGGGATGTCTATCTAAGTGGGAGTTCTTAAGTAATATGATTAATTGAACTTAAATTTATCATGAACTTAGTACCTGATAGTATCTTGCTTGTTTATGTTGATTGTAGATAGATGGCTCGTGCTGTTGTTCCGTTGAATTTTAATGCGTTCCTTGAGAAAGCAAAGTTGAAAGATGATGGTAGCAATTACACGGACTGGGTCCGAAACTTGAGGATTATCCTCATTGCTGCACAGAAGAATTACGTCCTGGAAGCACCGCTGGGTGCCAGGCCTGCTACTAGAGCAACAGCAGATGTTATGAACGTCTGGCAGAGCAAAGCTGATGACTACTCGATAGTTCAATGTGCCATGCTTTACGGCTTAGAATCGGGACTTCAACGATGTTTTGAACGTCATGGAGCATATGAGATGTTCCAGGAGTTGAAGTTAATATTTGAAGAAAATGCCCGGATTGAGAGATATGAAGTCTCCAATAAGTTCTATAGCTACAAGATGGAAGAGAACAGTTCTGTCAGTGAGCATATACTCAAAATGTCTGGGTATAATAATCACTTGATTCAATTGGGAGTTAATCTTCCAAATGATTGCGTCATTGACAGAATTCTCCAATCACTGCCACCAAGCTACAAGAGCTTCGTGATGAACTATAATATGCAAGGGATGAACAAGACTATTCCCGAGCTCTTCGCAATGCTGAAAGCTGCGGAGGTAGAAATCAAGAAGGAGCATCAAGTGTTGATGGTTAACAAAACCACTAGTTTCAAGAAAAAGGGCAAAGGGAAGAAGACGGGGAACTTCAAGAAGAACGACAAGCAAGTTGCTGCTCAGGAGAAGAAACCCAAGTCTGGACCTAAGCCTGAAACTGAGTGCTTCTACTGCAAGCAGACTGGTCACTGGAAGCGGAACTGCCCCAAGTATTTGGCGGATAAGAAGGATGGCAAGGTGAACAAAGGTATATGTGATATACATGTTATTGATGCGTACCTTACTAATGCTCGCAGTAGCACCTGGGTATTTGATACTGGTTCTGTTGCTAATATTTGCAAATCGAAACAGGGACTGCGGATTAAGCGAAGATTGGCTAAGGACGAGGTGACGATGCCCGTGGGAAATGGTTCCAAAGTCGATGTGATCGCAGTCGGCACGCTACCTCTACATCTACCTTCGGGATTAGTATTAGACCTAAATAATTGTTATTTGGTGCCAGCGTTGAGCATGAACATTATATCTGGATCTTGTTTAATGCGAGACGGTTATTCATTTAAATCAGAGAATAATGGTTGTTCTATTTATATGAGTAATATCTTTTATGGTCATGCACCCTTGAAGAGTGGTCTATTCTTGTTGAATCTCGATAGTAGTGATACACATATTCATAATGTAGAAGCCAAAAGATGCAGAGTTGATAATGATAGCGCAACTTATTTGTGGCACTGCCATTTAGGTCATATCGGTGTAAAGCGCATGAAGAAACTCCATACTGATGGAGTTTTGGAACCACTTGATTATGAATCACTTGGTACTTGCAAACCGTGCCTCATGGGCAAGATGACTAAAACACCGTTCTCCGGTACTATGGAGAGAGCAACAGATTTGTTGGGAATCATACATACAGATGTATGTGGTCTAATGAATGTTGAGGCTCGTGGCAGATATCGTTATTTTCTCACCTTCACAGATGATTTAAGCAGATATGGGTATATCTACTTAATGAAACATAAGTCTGAAACATTTGAAAAGTTCAAAGAATTTCAGAGTGAAGTTGAAAATCATCGTAACAAGAAAATAAAGTTTCTACGATCTGATCGTGGAGGAGAATATTTGAGTTACGAGTTTGGTGTACATTTGAAAAATTGTGGAATAGTTTCACAACTCACGCCACCCAGAACACCACAGCGTAATGGTGTGTCCGAACGTCGTAATCATACTTTACTAGATATGGTGCGATCTATGATGTCTCTTACTGATTTACCGCTATCGTTTTGGGGATACGCTCTAGAGACGGCCGCATTCACGTTAAATAGGGCACCATCGAAATCCGTTGAGACGACACCTTATGAACTATGGTTTGGCAAGAAACCAAAGGTCGTTTCTGAAAGTTTGGGGCTGCGATGCTTATGTGAAAAAGCTTCAACCTGATAAGCTCGAACCCAAATCGGAGAAATGTGTCTTCATAGGATATCCAAAGGAAAATATTGGATACACCTTCTATCACATATCCGAAGGCAAGACTTTTGTTGCTAAATTTGGAAACTTTCTTGAGAAGGAGTTTCTCTCGAAAGAAGTGAGTGGGAGGAAAGTAGAACTTGAAGAGGTAACTGTACCTGCTCCCTTGTTGGAAAGTAGTACATCACAGAAAACTGTTTCTACGACACCTACACCAATAAGTGAGGAAGTTAATGATAATGATCATGAAACTTCAGAACAAGATACTACTGAACCTCGTAGATCAACCAGAGTAAGATCTGCGCCAGAGTGGTACGGTAATCCAGTTCTAGAAGTCATGCTACTAGATCATGATGAACCTACGAACTATGAAGAAGCGATGGTGAGCCCAGATTCCGCAAAGTGGCTTGAAGCCATGAAATCTGAGATGGGATCCATGTATGAGAACAAAGTATGGACTTTGGTTGACTTGCTCGATGATCGGCAAGTCATTAAGAATAAATGGATCTTCAAGAAAAAGATTGACGCTGATGGTAATGTTACTGTCGATAAAGCTCGACTTGTCGCAAAAGGTTTTCGACAAGTTCAAGGGGTTGACTACGATGAGACCTTCTCACCCGTAGCGTTGCTTAAGTCTGTCCGAATCATGTAAGCAATTGCCGCGTTTCATAATTATGAAATTTGGCAGATGGATGTCAAAACTACATTCCTGAATGGATTTCTGGAAGAAGAGTTGTATATGATGCATCCGGAAGGTTTTGTCGATCCAAAGGGAGCTAACAAAGTGTGCAAGCTCCAGTGATCCATTTATGGACTGGTGCAAGCCTCTCGGAGTTGGAATAAACGCTTTGATAGTGTGATCAAAGCATTTGGTTTTATACAGACTTTTGGAGAAGCCTGTATTTACAAGAAAGTGAGTGGGAGCTCTGTAGCATTTCTGATATTATATGTGGATGACATATTGCTGATTGGAAATGATATAGAATTTCTGGATAGCATAAAGGGATACTTGAATAAGAGTTTTTCAATGAAAGACATCGGTGAAGCTGCTTACATATTAGGCATAAAGATCTATAGAGATAGATCAAGACATTTAATTGGACTTTCACAAAGCACATACCTTGACAAAATTTTGAAGAAATTAAAAATGGATCAAGCAAAGAAAGGATTCTTGCCTGTGTTACAAGGTGTGAAGTTGAGTCAGACTCAATGCCCGACCACTGCAGAAGATAGAGAGAAAATGAAAGATGTTCCCTATGCTTCAGCCATAGGCTCTATCATGTATGCAATGCTGTGTACCAGACCTGATGTGTGCCTTGCAATAAGTTTAGCAGGGAGGTACCAAAGTAATCCAGGAGTGGATCACTAGACAGCCGTCAAGAACATCCTGAAATACCTGAAAAGGACTAAGGATATGTTTCTCGTGTATGGAGGTGACAAAGAGCTCACCGTAAAAGGTTACGTTGATGCAAGCTTTGACACTGATCCGGACGATTCTAAATCGCAAACCGGATACGTGTTTACATTAAACGGTGGAGCTGTCAGTTGGTGCAGTTCTAAACAAAGCGTCGTAGCAGGATCTACACGTGAAGCGGAGTACATAGCTGCTTCGGAAGCAGCAAACGAAGGAGTCTGGATGAAGGAGTTCATATCCAATCTAGGTGTCATACCTAGTGCATCGGGTCCAATGAAAATCTTTTGTGACAATACTGGTGCAATTGCCTTGGCAAAGGAATCCAGATTTCACAAGAAGACCAAACACATCAAGAGACGTTTCAATTCCATCCGGGATCTAGTCCAGGTGGGAGACATAGAGATTTGCAAGATACATACGGATCTGAATGTTGCAGACCCGTTGACTAAGCCTCTTCCACGAGCAAAACATGATCGGCACCAAGGCTCCATGGGTGTTAGAATCATTACTGTGTAATCTAGATTATTGACTCTAGTGCAAGTGGGAGACTGAAGGAAATATGCCCTAGAGGCAATAATAAAGTTATTATTTATTTCCTTATATCATGATAAATGTTTATTATTCATGCTAGAATTGTATTAACCGGAAACATAATTGTCAGGACCCCGATTCTAAGCCACATCGATCTAGCCGGTAACACCTCATATCACTTTGCGGCCTCACGCACGGTATCCCACGGGTGTCGCCTTACCATGGCCCGGGACCGTTTGCGCCTTTTGGCTCGCGTATATGAAAATGTCGCTAGCATCCATATGACCGAGAACCCGGGCCGACATGGCTAGTCGTGAACCCAAAGCGGCACAGACCTATGGAGACAGGCATACATGATTCACAACGAACATGTCGGTCATCAACGAGTGATTCCGGGCTGTAGCATTGGGCTAACAGGACTCCGGGGATCCCGGGCTGTAGCAGGCTAGACAGGACTCCGGAGATCACCGCGTGACATTTCCCCGAAGGGACAGACATAGGGACGAAGTGAAACACATGCCGGCCAGTCAAGTGTCCTGAACAGTAGTGCTGGGCTAGCAGGACTCCGGTGAACCGGGCTGTAGCGGACTACTATGGCTCGAGGAGCACTAGACTACATTTCCCCATAAGAAAGGCTGCGAAGGACAAACAACTAGATTGTCGGATCCCACTCATACCAAGCATTTCAATCATACATACAATATGCTCGATATGAGTACATACAACATGGCATCACAACAAAACTCTACAACTCAAGTACTTATTTAAAGGCTCCAGGGAGCCATACATAACATATCCATACAGGTAGGGGTCACATGACCCGACACTCAAGTCATACAGTCATACAAGCACATGCGGAAGCAACTAGTCTGAGTACAGACTCTAGAAAGAAAGAAGGCTTCTCGAAGCCTGTCTATCTACATAGGGCCCTCCATTGCCTGGATCACCACCTGGGTGGCTAGTCACTCGTCGACGTCAAGGTCTACGTAAAACCCATCGGAGGGGGCAGTGTTGTCGTCTGAAAACAATAAATAAGCAAACATGAGTACAAAGGTACTCAGCAAGTCTTACATCAGAACCTACTGTACATGCTCATTCTCAAGAAGGTGGTGGGGTTTATGCAGCAAGCCAGCTTTGACTCTTGGCTAAGCTATCCTACGGAATCTTTTAGCAAAATAGTTTTCGCACACGAGTCCACTACTCACCATCACAATACTCCACCGTGGATCCTCCCTCGTATCCTGCGAGGGAGCCATCCTCGGTACTCACACTTATCTTGAGTCTTTTAGTAGTATCCATTAACTTGTCTATGAACTGTATATGCAATCAAGTAGTCCTTTACCGCGAACGCGGCTATTCGAATAGTTTTATACCCTGCAGGGGTGTACTTCGTCACACATGTTTCCACCACTTAGCGTCTGCACACGAAATGTGCTCGGCAGACTTCAAGCGAAAACCAACGTGGGTGTAGACCACGACCTGACTAACCTCACAAGTCTCTAGTCCAGGGTCATCGCCTATTCAGGTTCCATCCGCAAGGAAATCCGGCCGGGGTGTCCTCAACGGCCCCGAACGATGTGAACAGGGTTCCCGAGACACCAACGGGTGACTCGGTACACCGTGCCACGGTGTATCTACCGCAACATAGCCCACCCCTAGGGTCAGCGCTACGCACGGCCGCCAACACATATCCTACAAACACCAGAAACTAGTTGCAACTCCTGGACTGAGGCGAGAGGGGTCAGTAAGTCGAGCGGGGTCATATTTCAGGGCCCAATGTGTGGTAGTAGCTGAATCTTAATTCACGCATACAGAACTCAGTTCTTAGGGACGGCTTCAATGAAACAACCCACCATGTACTCCTACATGGCCTCTCATCGATACCTTTACCAAAACATGTTCAACACATCCCACATATTACTGGCACAAGCATTTCACTCTAGCCCATCACCCAGATGAACCAGACCTGACACAACTCTAAGCATAGCAGGCATAGCAAGGTAGGAATCACAAAACATGGCTCAATCAACTTCTACACATGCTAGTGGGTTTCATCTAGTTACTGTGGCAATGACAGGTCATGCAGAGGATAAGGGTTCAACTACCGTAGCACACAGCAGTTTGAATCGTGTTGTCTTAATGCATTAAACAAGAGCAGGAGCGAGAACATGGGTTGTATCGGAATGATCAATGGTTGCTTGCCTGATGGAGTGGTAACGGGATACTGCCCTTCAGTTGGATACTCGTGAATATCCTCGGAGGCAGAACCTACCACGAAGAACACAACCGAGCACAATCAACACATGACGATATGCAACAATATGATGCATGCTATGACATGGCAATATGGATGTGTCTTGAGCTTATGCAACTAGCTATGATTTAAATGGAGTTGGTTTGAGTACAAGATTCAAATTCCAACCCCATATATGATTATTTAAATGCCCTTTATTTGTTTTGTCCAAAACAGAGGACAAACATTGTTCAAACATGCATGAAAATGGTACAGATGGATTCCTTGAATTTTTCTGATAATTTTTCATATATAATTTGTCTCATTTGGAGTTATGGTTGAATTTCTATGATTTTTCAAAGTTTTGGGTATTTTCTGGAATTTCCTGAATTATTTTTAAACTAGAAAATGATTTACTGCGTCAGCCCTGCGCCAGCATGACGTCAGCAAGTCAAAGGCGCCAGCCAGGTCAAACCTGACTGGTGGGGCCCCTTGGTCAGTGTCTGTGTGCACTAACCGCGCTTAGTTAGCCTAATTAACAGGCGGGGCCCACTAGTCAGTGACTATACTAATTAACTAATCTGTTTAGTTAGCACTAACAGGGTAATTAGTCGGGCGGGGCCCACATGTTAGTGAGAGAGGGGGGGGGGTCAACCCACGTCAGCAGGTCAAACTTCCCCGGTCAGTGGGTCAAAGCCTGCCGGCGTTTAGCCGCCGGCGAGGCCAGACGCGGTGGCGCGCTGCGGAAATCGCCCACGGGGCACCATTTGGTGCGCGGAGAGCATCTACGAGCTCCCGGGAACGAGCCGCAGCTCTTGGTGGTGGTGGTTGAGCTCGGGGTGGCCGGAGACGTCGCCGGCGACGACTTTGGCGGTCGCCGGAGTCGGGCGAAAGTGAACCCGTGGCTGTGAGGCACGGCGAGGTGATGGTGATGCGGTGAAGTGTTCGAACAGGGTGATGCGGTGAAGTGTTCGAACAGGGTGGCGTGGCCAGGATTTGGCCGGAGCCACGTCGGCGACGAGCTCCGCGGCGGTGTGTGCGGGTGAGCTTCGTGCAGTTGCTACGGTGCATGAGGAAGCAAACGGAGAGGATGGAGAGGTAGCTGAGCTCACGGCGGTCTCGTAGAGCTAGACGGCGCGGTCGGGGATGAGCTAGTGCGGCGGCGACGGCGAAGGGGATCTCCGGCAGTGCTCGGTGAAGACGAGGTCGAAGAGGACGATGCAGAGCGTGTGAGCGCTCGGGGCTCGGGCTGTTCGACGAAGTCGACGACGGCGGAGTTGTTGGACACGGTGGCTCGGTACAGGGGCGACGGTGGACGCGGTTTCACGGTGGCGCGAGCACGGCAACGTCGGCCATGGTGGAGGGAGAGCGAGGGAGAGGAGCCAGAGGGGCGTGCGGGTGTCTGCGAGGTCGGGGAGAGAGTGGGGGGTTCGTCCCGTGTCGACAGCGCGACAAGGGGAGCGGCGAGGCGGCGGCAGCTGCGTGGCATGCATGCGGGTGCTCGGCGTCGGGCACCTGGCTGCCTGCCTGGCGAGGACGAAGCAGCTGGCTGGCATGGGCCAGCACAGTGCTGGGCCGCCAGGTGGGCCGGCTACTGGGCTGCGGCCAGGTTAGTCTTTCTGATTTATTTCCGTTTCTATTTTCCTGTAACTTTGTGGACTTATTTAAAATACCAAAACACTTCCAAAAATCCTGAAAATAATTGTGGTCTATGTTTGGATTATTTCCAACAGCAAACATTTACTTTCAGAATTATTTGAGCAATTTAATTATTTAATAGCATTTAAATGCCCAAATTCAAATATTTATGAATTAAACCAATGCCCCTTTTGTTGACCTAAAATTATATGCACCATTTTTCCCAAGGGTTCTAACCCAAGGCAAAGAGGGTGAACATATTTGAAGGGCATTTCAGGTTCATTGAATTTATTTTTAGTAAACCCTAGTTGATTTCAGGGGGGGGGGTGCTGGGGGTTCTGCTTTCCCCATTTCAATTTCGGATGAAAGTAAACATGATGCACACTCTAATACATAACCTAGCTAGGGTGTGACAACTCACCCCCACTCAATAGAATCTCGTCCCGAGATTTAGGATCATCTGGAAAGAAGTCGGGGTACTCGAGTCGAAGACGATCCTCCCTTTCCCAAGTGGCTTCTTCCTCGAAATGGTGTGACCATTGAACCTTGAGAAACTTGATATTATGACGTCGAGTGGTACGCTCGGCTTGATCAAGGATACGAACGGGGTATTCCCGATAAGAGAGGTTATCTTGTAAATCAAGCGTTTCGTGGTCCACTCCACGGATAGGATCCGCGAAGCAACGCCTGAGTTGGGAAACGTGGAAGACATCGTGAACTCTGGAAAGATGCGGAGGTAGTTCCAATTGGTAGGCAACTTCTCCTCGTTTGGCAAGAATGCAAAAGGGTCCAATATAACGAGGAGCCAATTTGCCTTTGATACCGAAGCGATGGGTTCCCTTTAACGGGGTAACCCGAAGGTAAGCTTTCTCGTCAATTTCAAATGTCATAGGCTTATGCTTACGATCATATTGACTCTTTTGGCGAGATTGGGCTGTTTTCAATTTCTCACGAATAACGCGAACCTGATCTTCTGCTTCCTGAATCATATCCGGGCCAAAGAGTTGTCTTTCCCCGGTTTCTGACCAGTTAAGAGGCGTTCGACATTTTCGTCCATAGAGAACTTCGAAGGGAGCCTTGCCCAAACTAGCTTGATAGCTATTGTTATAGGCAAACTCCGCGAATGGAAGGCATTTCTCCCAACTCATTCCGAACGAGATAACAGAAGCTCGGAGCATATCTTCCAGAATTTGATTTACTCGCTCTACTTGACCACTTGATTGAGGATGGAAGGCGGTGCTAAAGGAGAGATGAGTTCCCATAGCATTTTGGAAACTTTCCCAAAATCGAGAGGTGAAGAGACTTCCACGGTCTGAGTTAATTTCCAACGGGACACCATGAAGAGACACTATTCGGGAGATGTATAGGTCAGCTAGCTGGCTAGTGGTGATACTCTCACGAACAGGTAGAAAATGGGCTACTTTGGAAAGACGGTCGATCACGACGAAGATGGCATTATTCCCCCTCTTGGTCCTGGGAAACCCAGTGATGAAATCCATACTGATTTTGTCCCATTTCCATTCAGGAATAGCCAAAGGTTGAAGGGTGCCAGCAGGCCGTTGATGCTCTGCTTTAACACGACGACAAACGTTGCAATTAGCAACGTATTGAGCGATTTCTCTCTTCATCCTAGTCCACCAAAACCTCTGGCGTAGGTCTTGATACATTTTAGTACTACCGGGATGAATGGTGAGAGGGGATTCATGAGCTTCCTTAAGGATCATCTGGCGTAGATGTTGGTTCTTGGGAACCACCAGGCGGTTCTCAAAGAAGACAGCACCTTGCTCATCCATGGAAAAACATTTAGCTACTCCGCTAGCAATGTTTTCCTTAATCTGGGATATGCCCTTATCACGCTTTTGGGCAGCTATGATTTGATCCATAAGGGTAGGTTTCGCCACCAGGGTAGATAGGAATCCACGAGGAACAATGTGAAGATTAAGCTTGCGAAATTCCTCATGGAGAAGTGGTTGACTTTGTTGTAACATCAGGTTGTTACAGTAGGACTTACGACTTAGTGCATCGGCCATGACATTGGCCTTGCCAGGGGTGTAAGTTATTCCTAAGTCGTAATCCGAGATCAACTCGACCCAACGTCTTTGCCTGAGATTCAAATCTGGTTGGGTGAAGATATATTTCAAGCTTTGGTGATCAGTGAATATCTCGCAACGATTACCGAGGAGGTAATGTCGCCAGGTTTTGAGTGCATGGACTACAGCTGCAAGCTCTAGATCATGTGTGGGATAATTTTCCTCATGTGGGTGTAATTGCCGTGAAGCATAGGCAATTACCTGACGATCCTGCATCAGTATGCAACCTAGTCCTTGTCGCGAGGCATCGCAATAGATAATAAAGTCCTTGGAGAAATCTGGTGGTACCAGTACGGGAGCAGATGTCAGGCGTCTTTTCAGTTCCTGAAAACTGAACTCGCACTGCGGAGTCCACTCGAACTTTTTATCTTTCTTGAGGAGTTCAGTTAGAGGTTTAGCAACCTTGGAGAAATTCTCGACGAAGCGGCGGCAATAGCTCGCTAGGCCAAGGAAACTCCGAACTTGCTTGACCGAAACAGGTGGAGTCCAATCAAGGATGGCTTGAACTCGCTCGGGATTGACAGCAATACCCTTACCAGAGATTACATGGCCTAGATAGGTCACTTCTGACAACCAAAATTCACACTTGGAGAATTTGGCATAAAGGCGATGCTCTCGAAGTTTCATCAATACCAGCCTTAGATGTTCGGCATGTTCCTCTTCATTCTTGGAGTAGATGAGTATGTCATCGAGGTATACTACGACGAATTTGTCCAAGTACTCCATGAAAACCGAGTTCATTAACCGGCAGAAAGTGGCCGGGGCATTGGTTAAACCGAAGGACATGACGGTGTACTCGTATTGGCCATAACGAGTAACAAAAGCCGTTTTGGGAATGTCCCCGTTTCAGATTTTGATTTGATGGTAGCCCAACCTCAAATCCATCTTGGAGAAGACTGAGGATCCAGCGAGCTGATCATACAGGTCGTTGATCCTGGGAAGCGGGTATTTGTTCTTGATGGTGACCAGATTGACAGGTCGGTAATCCACAACCATTCGATCCGTTCCATCCTTCTTCTTGACGAAGAGGACGGGGCAAGCCCAAGGAGAGGAGCTAGGACGGATGAACCCTTTGTTCAAGGACTCATCGAGTTGGTTCTTAAGCTCGGCTAGTTCTAAGGGTGCCATCTTGTAGGGTCTTCTAGCAATTGGAATGGTTCCTGGAACAAGGTCTATCACAAACTCGACATCCCGGTCAGGTGGAACACCTGGCAGTTCTTCCGGAAACACATCCGGGAAGTCTCGGACTACCGGAACGTCCTCAAGGTCTGGAAGGGGGTTGGCATTGAGAGAGTAAAGTTGGCGCTTGGCCACTCGAGTTAAGACATTAACTGTCTTGCCCGAGGGGTGAGTAAGTTGAATGGTTCTAGTGGCACAATTGATCTTGGCATAATGAGCCGACATCCAGTCCATACCCAAGATGATGTTTATGTCGGAGGACTTGAGAGCTATTAAGGATGCAAGGAAAACAAGCCTATCGACAAGAATTTCGTTCCCATGGCTTACCCTAGAAGTTTGCCATTTGGAATCCGGAGTTTGAATTACCATGGAAGTGGGCATGTCACAGAATGTCGTGTTATGCAACCGAGCATAATTCTCGGATATGAATGAATGAGATGCTCCAGTATCGAAAAGAACAGATGCCGGATGGCAGTTAACAAGGAGCGTACCAAGGACGACGTTGGGATCCTCATGAGCCTCTTCGGCTGAAACATAGTTGACATGGCCACGTGCAGTAGTGGCCGGCTTGGCGTAGAAAGTCTTTCCCGCGGGCTTACCATGGCCAACGGACTTTCCAGCTCGATTGGGGTTGTTTTGGGGACACTCTCGACTATAGTGACCCGGTTCTCCACACTTGAAGCATGTTACCACAGTGGGGCGTGGAGCAACATTAGCAGCGGGGCCACCATAGGGCTTGGACGGTGCAATTTGCTGGTTGGGACGAGGCGCCTCAAAGGATGGCCTCGGGGTGAATCTGGGTGGCAGTGCGGTGCTTGGAATCCACACCCGGCGCTTCTGAGCTCCAGAGCCGGATGAAGACCCAAAATCACGAGAGTGCTTGCGTGAAGCGTCATAATCAGTCTGGCCTGTCTCAGCACTGATAGCTTTATTGACCAGCTTCTGGAAGGATGTGCACTCGTGCAGACGGAGGTCGCGGCGAAGCTCAGGGCTAAGTCCCTTACGGAACCTTGCCTGCTTCTTGGCGTCGGTAGAAACCTCTTCAGGAGCATAGCGTGCCAGGTTCCCAAATTCTCGTCTATATGCATCCACAGTCAGCCTTCCTTGGGTGAAGTTGCAGAACTCCTCCCTCTTGCGATCCATGAGACCTTCCGGAATGTGATGCTCACGGAAAGCCTCGCTGAACTCAGCCCAGGTAGTGATTTGGCCGACCGGGCGCATAGCTTCGTAGTTTTCCCACCAATGGCTAGCGGGGCCCTCAAGATGATAAGCAGCATAGGTAACCTTGTCGGCTTCAGCTACGTTGGCATAACGTAGCTTGTGGGTGATGCTGCGAAGCCAATCATCCGCGTCGAGGGGCTCGACGGAATGGTTAAACTTTGGTGGGTACAGCTTGATAAAGTCGTTGATTGACACCAAGTCATTTCGTGGGTGGTGTGCAGTGTTCTGCTCAATCCGCTCCAGCAGGCGGTTGGTCTCACGCTTGTTCCTTTCCGCCTCCAGCATCACTTCGGCCAGGGAAGGCGGGTGAGGCAAATTTTCACCTCTAGCTGCATTGGCTTCCCCCTGCTCCGGGGCAGCAGGGTTTCCGCGGGTGTTGACCATCCTAGAAGGAAACAAGACAACAGTTTAGACAAGGATGGCTCAAACTTAACAGGGAAGTGCAGAATGTAAAGGATAACGCGGAATGCAGAGATGCTCATTCGTATGCCATGGTAATATAAAACTGCCATATATACACCAACGGTCATACTCGTCATACATAGTTTAGTACAAGCCCATGCTACAGTACAACTATGAAGGTAGACGTTACATCTCATCGGAGGCATTCCGAGTCCCTATACATTATTTGTCTACACCTCCGGAATCGATTACACACCAAGTCGTATTCCACAAGTCACACAGGACAGTGGAGATACAACTACTACAATACTAGTGGTACTACTACTAACTCAGATAGCTCCGTAGTAGTCCTCATAGAAGTCACCTCCATAGCCTGGAAGTTCAACGTGATCATCCGGAAACAGACGGTCCTGAGGAGCCTGTGGACCATAGGGGCTAGGATAAGGTCTTGGACCAACAAACGGTGGCCTGCGGGGACCAAGGGGTGGGGTGATGCCTCCCACATCACGCCAATCCACCATGTCTGGCAGAGCTGCTCTCACAGGATACAGATCCCTGGTATCCATACATCCAGCTTGCACCGCGGGTGCAAACCGAGTCAATGTGGCCCAATGATCAGCATGGGTATTAAAGAGCTCCAGCCTCAAGGCCTGATTCTCTCGGTCCTTATCTTCGAGCATCTCAGCGGTGGTACGAGTTAATGAGTCCTCCTGAGTGGAGTCAGCATAGATAGCCTGAAGATACCCCTGCGCTCCCGGAAGTGAAGCTGGCATGTAACGGAAGTCAGTGTTCCGAAGCAGGCTAGTCCGGACTCGCAAGATGGTCATCATGGAATAGGCAGCATCCTGCACAGCCATCTCAATGGTAACTCCTAGTCCATAGAAACAGTGAAGGGGCTCGGTAGATCCAGGATAGGAAGGAAATATCCTGACGGTGCATAAATACTGGCTTTGATTAAAGTCGCGGAACTGCTCTTCAACAGTGTATTCGGGATACCAACGGTATCCTGTCTCGATCATGACCCGGACCAACATAGCAGTATGACCGGGCACGTCGAGGCACCTGGTCAGGCGAACCACTTGATTTTGAGACTGGTTGGCCATCTGAAAGCACAGCCACAAGACAAAGACATCAGAATTCCTAGGGAGAATTGGGCAGCATAACGGCTGTAAATGCTCCGAAAAAGATTTGAGACATCCACAACAGTTCACAATACCGCTCAACAGCATCATATCAAGGTTCTGATTCAAATAGCCACGTACTAAAATAGTAGAAACTGGACTGAAACTCGTAGCAATAATCCTATGAACTACTACGGATTAGTAACACATGAACCTGATAGAAGAAGAGAGCCTAGTCCTTAACCCACGTTGAATGAGAAGAGAATGACTCAGATCAGAAGCATAGGGTAAAGGAGTAAAAAGAACCTTACGTTCCCTCCCACAATCAATTCCCTTACATATAACTAAAGCATTTCTAGACTCGACATCGACCAGTTTGGCTGAACGAACCTACAGGCAGTCCGGCTCTGATGCCAACGCTGTCAGGACCCCGATTCTAAGCCACATCGATCTAGCCGGTAACACCTCATATCACTTTGCGGCCTCACGCACGGTATCCCACGGGTGTCGCCTTACCATGGCCCGGGACCGTTTGCGCCTTTTGGCTCGCGTATATGACAATGTCGCTAGCATCCATATGACCGAGAACCCGGGCCGACATGGCTAGTCGTGAACCCAAAGCGGCACAGACCTATGGAGACAGGCATACATGATTCACAACGAACATGTCGGTCATCAACGAGTGATTCCGGGCTGTAGCACTGGGCTAACAGGACTCCGGGGATCCCGGGCTGTAGCAGGCTAGACAGGACTCCGGAGATCACCGCGTGACATTTCCCCGAAGGGACAGACATAGGGACGAAGTGAAACACATGCCGGCCAGTCAAGTGTCCTGAACAGTAGTGCTGGGCTAGCAGGACTCCGGTGAACCGGGCTGTAGCGGACTACTATGGCTCGAGGAGCACTAGACTACATTTCCCCATAAGAAAGGCTGCGAAGGACAAACAACTAGATTGTCGGATCCCACTCATACCAAGCATTTCAATCATACATACAATATGCTCGATATGAGTACATACAACATGGCATCACAACAAAACTCTACAACTCAAGTACTTATTTAAAGGCTCCAGGGAGCCATACATAACATATCCATACAGGTAGGGGTCACATGACCCGACACTCAAGTCATACAGTCATACAAGCACATGCGGAAGCAACTAGTCTGAGTACAGACTCTAGAAAGAAAGAAGGCTTCTCGAAGCCTGTCTATCTACATAGGGCCCTCCATTGCCTGGATCACCACCTGGGTGGCTAGTCACTCGTCGACGTCAAGGTCTACGTAAAACCCATCGGAGGGGGCAGTGTTGTCGTCTGAAAACAATAAATAAGCAAACATGAGTACAAAGGTACTCAGCAAGTCTTACATCAGAACCTACTGTACATGCTCATTCTCAAGAAGGTGGTGGGGTTTATGCAGCAAGCCAGCTTTGACTCTTGGCTAAGCTATCCTACGGAATCTTTTAGCAAAATAGTTTTCGCACACGAGTCCACTACTCACCATCACAATACTCCACCGTGGATCCTCCCTCGTATCCTGCGAGGGAGCCATCCTCGGTACTCACACTTATCTTGAGTCTTTTAGTAGTATCCATTAACTTGTCTATGAACTGTATATGCAATCAAGTAGTCCTTTACCGCGAACGCGGCTATTCGAATAGTTTTATACCCTGCAGGGGTGTACTTCGTCACACATGTTTCCACCACTTAGCGTCTGCACACGAAATGTGCTCGGCAGACTTCAAGCGAAAACCGACGTGGGTGTAGACCACGACCTGACTAACCTCACAAGTCTCTAGTCCAGGGTCATCGCCTATTCAGGTTCCATCCGCAAGGAAATCCGGCCGGGGTGTCCTCAACGGCCCCGAACGATGTGAACAGGGTTCCCGAGACACCAAACGGGTGACTCGGTACACCGTGCCACGGTGTATCTACCGCAACATAGCCCACCCCTAGGGTCAGCGCTACGCACGGCCGCCAACACATATCCTACAAACACCAGAAACTAGTTGCAACTCCTGGACTGAGGCGAGAGGGGTCAGTAAGTCGAGCGGGGTCATATTTCAGGGCCCAATGTGTGGTAGTAGCTGAATCTTAATTCACGCATACAGAACTCAGTTCTTAGGGACGGCTTCAATGAAACAACCCACCATGTACTCCTACATGGCCTCTCATCGATACCTTTACCAAAACATGTTCAACACATCCCACATATTACTGGCACAAGCATTTCACTCTAGCCCATCACCCAGATGAACCAGACCTGACACAACTCTAAGCATAGCAGGCATAGCAAGGTAGGAATCACAAAACATGGCTCAATCAACTTCTACACATGCTAGTGGGTTTCATCTAGTTACTGTGGCAATGACAGGTCATGCAGAGGATAAGGGTTCAACTACCGTAGCACACAGCAGTTTGAATCGTGTTGTCTTAATGCATTAAACAAGAGCAGGAGCGAGAACATGGGTTGTATCGGAATGATCAATGGTTGCTTGCCTGATGGAGTGGTAACGGGATACTGCCCTTCAGTTGGATACTCGTGAATATCCTCGGAGGCAGAACCTACCACGAAGAACACAACCGAGCACAATCAACACATGACGATATGCAACAATATGATGCATGCTATGACATGGCAATATGGATGTGTCTTGAGCTTATGCAACTAGCTATGATTTAAATGGAGTTGGTTTGAGTACAAGATTCAAATTCCAACCCCATATATGATTATTTAAATGCCCTTTATTTGTTTTGTCCAAAACAGAGGACAAACATTGTTCAAACATGCATGAAAATGGTACAGATGGATTCCTTGAATTTTTCTGATAATTTTTCATATATAATTTGTCTCATTTGGAGTTATGGTTGAATTTCTATGATTTTTCAAAGTTTTGGGTATTTTCTGGAATTTCCTGAATTATTTTTAAACTAGAAAATGATTTACTGCGTCAGCCCTGCGCCAGCATGACGTCAGCAAGTCAAAGGCGCCAGCCAGGTCAAACTTGACTGGTGGGGCCCCTTGGTCAGTGTCTGTGTGCACTAACCGCGCTTAGTTAGCCTAATTAACAGGCGGGGCCCACTAGTCAGTGACTATACTAATTAACTAATCTGTTTAGTTAGCACTAACAGGGTAATTAGTCGGGCGGGGCCCACATGTTAGTGAGAGAGGGGGGGGGGGGGTCAACCCACGTCAGCAGGTCAAACTTCCCCGGTCAGTGGGTCAAAGCCTGCCGGCGTTTAGCCGCCGGCGAGGCCAGACGCGGTGGCGCGCTGCGGAAATCGCCCACGGGGCACCATTTGGTGCGCGGAGAGCATCTACGAGCTCCCGGGAACGAGCCGCAGCTCTTGGTGGTGGTGGTTGAGCTCGGGGTGGCCGGAGACGTCGCCGGCGACGACTTTGGCGGTCGCCGGAGTCGGGCGAAAGTGAACCCGTGGCTGTGAGGCACGGCGAGGTGCGTGGAGTAGTGCGTTGAGTTCCTGGTGATGCGGTGAAGTGTTCGAACAGGGTGGCGTGGCCAGGATTTGGCCGGAGCCACGTCGGCGACGAGCTCCGCGGCGGTGTGTGCGGGTGAGCTTCGTGCAGTTGCTACGGTGCATGAGGAAGCAAACGGAGAGGATGGAGAGGTAGCTGAGCTCACGGCGGTCTCGTAGAGCTAGACGGCGCGGTCGGGGATGAGCTAGTGCGGCGGCGACGGCGAAGGGGATCTCCGGCAGTGCTCGGTGAAGACGAGGTCGAAGAGGACGATGCAGAGCGTGTGAGCGCTCGGGGCTCGGGCTGTTCGACGAAGTCGACGACGGCGGAGTTGTTGGACACGGTGGCTCGGTACAGGGGCGACGGTGGACGCGGTTTCACGGTGGCGCGAGCACGGCAACGTCGGCCATGGTGGAGGGAGAGCGAGGGAGAGGAGCCAGAGGGGCGTGCGGGTGTCTGCGAGGTCGGGGAGAGAGTGGGGGGTTCGTCCCGTGTCGACAGCGCGACAAGGGGAGCGGCGAGGCGGCGGCAGCTGCGTGGCATGCATGCGGGTGCTCGGCGTCGGGCACCTGGCTGCCTGCCTGGCGAGGACGAAGCAGCTGGCTGGCATGGGCCAGCACAGTGCTGGGCCGCCAGGTGGGCCGGCTACTGGGCTGCGGCCAGGTTAGTCTTTCTGATTTATTTCCGTTTCTATTTTCCTGTAACTTTGTGGACTTATTTAAAATACCAAAACACTTCCAAAAATCCTGAAAATAATTGTGGTCTATGTTTGGATTATTTCCAACAACAAACATTTACTTTCAGAATTATTTGAGCAATTTAATTATTTAATAGCATTTAAATGCCCAAATTCAAATATTTATGAATTAAACCAATGCCCCTTTTGTTGACCTAAAATTATATGCACCATTTTTCCCAAGGGTTCTAACCCAAGGCAAAGAGGGTGAACATATTTGAAGGGCATTTCAGGTTCATTGAATTTATTTTTAGTAAACCCTAGTTGATTTCAGGGGGGGGTGCTGGGGGTTCTGCTTTCCCCATTTCAATTTCTGATGAAAGTAAAGATGATGCACACTCTAATGCATAACCTAGCTAGGGTGTGACAATAATACATGTGTGAATACATAGACAAACTTAGTGTGACTAGTATGCCTCTACTTGACTAGCTCATTAATCAAAGATGTTTATGTTTCCTAACCATGAACAATGTGTTGTTATTTGATTAACGAGGTCACATCATTAGTTGAATGATCTGATTGACATGACCCATTTCATTAGCTTAGCACCCGATCGTTTAGTATGTTGCTATTGCTTTCTTCATGACTTATACATGTTCCTATGACTATGAGATTATGCAACTCCCGTTTACCGGAGGAACACTTTGTGTGCTACCAAATGTCACAACGTAACTGGGTGATTATAAAGGAGCTCTACAGGTGTCTCCAAAGGTAGATGTTGGGTTGGCGTATTTCGAGATTAGGATTTGTCACTCCGATTGTCGGAGAGGTATCTCTGGGCCCTCTCGGTAATGCACATCACATAAGCCTTGCAAGCATTGTGACTAATGAGTTAGTTGCGAGATGATGTATTACGGAACGAGTAAAGAGACTTGCCGGTAACGAGATTGAACTAGGTATTGGATACCGACGATCGAAGCTCGGGCAAGTAACATACCGATGACAAAGGGAACAACGTATGTTGTTATGCGGTCTGACCGATAAAGATCTTCGTAGAATATGTAGGAGCCAATATGGGCATCTAGGTCCCGCTATTGGTTATTGACCGGAGATGTGTCTCAGTCATGTCTACATTGTTCTCGAACCGTAGGGTCCACACGCTTAATGTTACGATGACAGTTAGTATGAGTTTATGCTTTTTGATGTACCGAAGTTAGTTCGGAGTCCCGGATGTGATCACGGACATGACGAGGAGTCTCGAAATGGTCGAGACATAAAGATTGATATATTGGAAGCCTATATTTGGATATCGGAAGTGTTCCGGGTGAAATCAAGATTTTACCGGAGTACCGGGAGGTTACCGGAACCCCCCGGGAGCCATATGGGCCTTAATGGGCTTTAGTGGAAAGGAGAAAGGACCAGCCCAAGGTGGCCGGCCCCCTCTCTCTCTTTCCCCCTTGGGGAATCCAAGTCCAACTAGGATTGGGGGGGAGTCCTACCTCCCGGTAGGAGTAGGACTCCTCCTGCGCCCTCCTCCTGGCCGGCGGCCCCCTCCCCCTTGTCTCCTTTATATACGGAGGCAGGGGGCACCTCTAGACACACAAGTTGATCCACGTGATCGTTCCTTAGCCATGTGCGGTGCCCCCTGCCACTATATTCCACCTCGATCATATCGTTGTAGTGCTTGGGCGAAGCCCTGCGTTGGTAGAACATGAAGATCGTCATCACGCCGTCGTGCTGACGGAACTCCTCCCCGAAGCTTTGCTGGATCGGAGCCCGGGGATCGTCATCGAGCTACACGTGTGCTAAGAACTCGGAGGTGCCGGAGTAACGGTGCTTGGATCAGTCGGATCGGGAAGAAGACGTACGACTACTTCCTCTATGTTGTGTCAACGCTTCCGTTGCGATCTACAAGGGTACGTAGATCAGACTCTCCCCCTCCTTGCTATGCATCACCATGATCTTGCGTGTGCGTAGGAATTTTTTTTGAAATTACTATGTTCCCCAACAGGTTGGACCCCTTAAAGGGGGAACCCATAAGAAAAAAAATACTTATTGGTCATGGTAGATAAATTCACCAAATGGATAGAAGCCAAACCTGTTAAAACAGCTGAATCCGGACCGGTGATAGACTTCATATTCGGGGTTGTACACCGTTATGGCGTCCCCCACAACATCATCACGGACAACGGCACGAACTTCATGGCCGACGAGGTAAAACTCTGGTGCAGCAACATGGGTCAAGCTCGATTATGCTTCCGTCTATCACCCACAAACCAACGACCAAGTTGAGCGAGCAAATGGTCTTATCATGAGCGGCATTAAACCCAGATTAGTGCGTTCCTTAAAGGAGTCTAACACGCACTGGGTAGAGGAGCTCGACTCCGTACTCTAGGGCCTGCGGACCACGGCGAATCGCACTACCGGATATACACCCTTCTTCATGGTGTACGGCATAGAGGCAGTTTCGCCCTGCGACATAATTCATGACTCACCTCGAGTGCGCATGTACGAATAAAGAGAAACCGAGCTCGATCGTCAGGACAGTCTAGACACCTTGGAGGAGGAGCGCGACGTGGCAAAAGCCCATTCCACATTTTATCAGCAACAGGCTCGCAGATACCAAAGCAGAGAAGTACGGGCCAAAACTTATAACGTTGGCGAGTTAGTTCTACGCCTGCCGGAGAAGAAAAAGTCCAAGATCGAGCCCAAATGGGAAGGTTCCTTCATTATTGGCCAAGTTCTGACCGGTGGAGCGTACCGTCTGCGGGATGCATCGAATAATAGACTTGAGCCGAACCCATGGAACGCCGCCAGACTCCGAAGATTCTACGCCTAGTGCCAGACTCTATGTTCGTCTCCTTCCTCTGTCCATTTTTTGCATATACATTATCTATCTTTTTTCTCTTTCTATAGGCCTTCAAGGGCCACCTTGTGCCTTGCTTGCACATTATAGATGCGCTAACCACGCTCATTATACCTGGGGGCTTCTTACACAGAAGCTTAATTATCTATCCGGGCTTCAGGCCTCGCACATGTGTTATTCTTCTGCATGTACCTTTTCTTCGCCACTATATGCATCGATATGACTTCAGTTTTGGCCAAGCTAGGTTGCCTGGCTCTTGTATTTATGCCCTACGTTCCCGTTAATTCGGCTAGGGCATAAGGGGAGCACCTTTGCGATTGTTACTGCCGGGTCAGCCGGATGTGTACCTCGGACTGGGTGAAGCCGAAAGCTAGCGTTCTTAAGGGGATATTCGGTCGGCGAACAAAAGATGATTTCTATTTATTTACTTTCCATATATGCTCCTAGATTTTTTTCCTGCATTTCCTCTCGCAGTCCGGACATGCACTTTAGGGCATGCGTACCCAGGGAAAGGAACCCTTAACGGAACTATTCTCCCTGGAAGATGTTTCTTACTACCCATGTAATATAACATAACTAGTTGGACACTTGTCTGTTCAAGCACTAATGACCTCTACGCCTGGTCTCCACGCATACCCCAGTTCTTATATAACTGAGCGGGTATTCGGATACACTCCAGACTATCGGCTCCCGAGGTTGAAGCGAAAAGGTCTGCCATGACAAATGATGTACAATCCGGCTAGAAGGCATTATACATGCCACTTTAATTACATAGTCATGTAGACTGACTAAATTCCTCTTCTATACCATCCAACAGGCGGTCTAGCCTACAATCCCGTTGGGAATATTTTGAGGCTAATTCTACTTGCCCATAGACTAAGCTAACAGGGATCTCTTTCCCGTCGGGCCCCACAGGCCCGACCTCGGCCATGTGATTTGGGTCAGCCTTGGTATACCGCGTCTTCACCATGGCCCAGGCTTCCCTGGCACCTTGACGGCATGCAGATATCTTCCATAATCGGAAGCGCCGCCGCGCTCCCTTGAACTTCTCCACAAGCTCTCCAACGCCTTCTCGCAGGGAGACGGATGGCCACAAGGCCTGGGCAATGCCTTGCGTCACCTGCAGAACTTGTTCGTGTAGTTGTGAGAGCTCGGATAGAATATCACCCGCAGACCCGGGCATCTTCTCCGCAGGACGATCCGTCAACATACCTGCAGACATAACTCTGTTAGCCGGCTTCTCTGCCGTCCCCTTTATTAAGGGTTCGTTCAAGCACTTACTAAATATGCCGCGTCGAAGCCGCTTATTCTCCTTCTTGGAGTCCACAAGCTGGGCTCGAACATCTTTCAGTTCCATGCTCAGCTTGGTATTGGCGTCTTGGAGATTGTTTTTCTCCCGCCTGACCTCAGTCAGCACGTGTTCGCCATCCTTTAGCCATCATACGGCGTGCTGCTCCGCCGGATTCTCTCCGGATTCATCTGCAAACATCTATTGTTAGACCTGCAGCCATGCCGCATGCTATATAGTACCTGTTATTCTTTGAAAGAAACGTTACCAGCTGGGGCCTTTTTCGGTTCCTTCAATGCGGCAACAGCGGCCCAAAGTTGGGTCTTGCATTCCTCCAGCTCCTGTGACAGTCGACTATTCTTCTCTGTAAGAACCTGCACAATATGATGATCCTTAAATCAGTTCTGCTAACTGTTTCAAGTCTCAGGGGCTACTGATACATATAATCATCTGATTTACTTACCCGTTCATCCTTTACATACTGGTCCGTGGCTCTGGCTAGACCATCTTGAGTAGCACGGAGGTACGCCTCTCCAGAATTGAAGGCATCAAATGCCTCTAGTGAAAAGCAAGCATCGCGGAGTACGGCCCGGCGACGCCTATGATTCATGGCGCTCTCCACTACTGAATTTGTAGTGGATAGCCTATCCGCATCCTCTTTAGGGAGAGTATCCAGCATCTGCCCCATGTCGGCTTCCGCCTCTATGTCCGGTCCTGGAGCCCGACTGGTGGAAGCGTGATCGGCAGCCTCACCGGACATATTCCGGCGAGCATTTTTTCTGTTAAAGAAACATGGACGTCGTTACATTTCAAGAAAGACGACAACCACGGAGCGGGGTTTCTCTCATACCTCTGCACCGGCGTCTCCGTCCTGACCGCCTTCCTTTTTGGCCTGCCTGGCCTCGGTGCCTCTTGTTGGCGAGTTGCTACGGGTTCGGCATGGTGCCCCGAATGCCTTCCCCGTAAAAACACCATATGTATATGGTAGGTGAAGTGTCTAAAAGGGGATCCTAGTTTTTGGAGTTGGGATTTTTGGTTTTTCTTATGTGCGACGCAGGAAGCAGTCCGGGATAGTCGGCCGTAATGGCCACCATGGCGTTATCACAGCTTAATTGATAGAACTGCCAGTTTATCAGCTCCACGAATATGTCTGGATCTTCTTCGAGTCCGGGACCGAGGGCCCGGTCAGGGTCCTCTGGTTGAGGAATGGGCTGCTGACCTCCCTTATGGCTTTTCGCAGTTCCTACCGCAAAATGGCAAGGTGAGTACCTATGACAAAGAATGCGGGAAGATTGGGAGTAAGGAGATATAACTCACCCGGCTTGGAAGGTTGTACATGGAGAATCCATCCCGTGGCTTGAGGCAGATGAACTCCTCTTCCTCTCCCTTGAACAATTCGAACATAATTTTTGCTAAGGCAGGAGCGTTGTCCGAGCCCTTACGCCTACAACGGGTGGCGTCATATTCCCCGTTAAAACACCACAAGGGGTGACCTCGATATTGAAGCGGTTACACTCCCCGCATTATGCATATTGACATAACCTCGATTACTATCAATCCTGATTGAGCCAGTGCTTTAATCCAGTTCATCAGGTAGAGGACTTCTCCGTTGTCTTCCTCCTGGAGGCTCCGCGGGCGCCAACTTCGGCATTTCTTCAGAGGAGCATTGCTGAACTCAGGAAGACCCCACCGAACAGGGTCTGGAAGGGGGACGTCCTCCATATAAAACCATTCCGAAGGCTAGTCCTCGGACGTCTTCTTCGGAGTACCGGACAGGTATCCGATTTCGGCGATGCGCCATATCTCGGCTCCACCCACTTGATAAAGTGACCCCTTCTATGTGCGAGGGACGAGGCAAAATAACCTTTTCCACAGGTCGAAATGAGCCTCGCAGCCCAGGAATAACTCGCAGAGGGCAACATAGTCGGCGATGTGTAAAATGGAAGCATGGGTGAAATTATGCAGTTGGAGGCCGTAAAACTCCAGGAGCCCGCGGAGGAACGGATGAATCGGAAATCCGAGTCCCCTCAATAAGTAAGGGACAAGGCATACCCGCTCCCCCCGTAGAAGGGCTGGGGAAGCTCTCCGCTTGCTCTCCGCCATTGTAGGTGGTGAGCCCGGCTCGGACGGGTGCTACGTCTCCAATGTATCTATAATTTTTGATTGCTCCATGCTATATTATCTACTGTGTTGGACTATATTGGGCTTTATTTTCCACTTTTATATTATTTTGGGACTAACCTATTAATCGGAGGCCCAGCCCAGAATTGCTGTTTTTTTGCCTATTTCAGTGTTTTGAAGAAACATAATATCAAACGGAGTCCAAACAGAAAAATCCTTTTTGGAACCTGATTTTCTTCTCGGATAAGACCCAGGAGACTTGGACCCTACTCCAAGAAGTACTGGAGGCAATCACGAGGGTAGGGGGCGCCCCCCCTATAGGGCGCGCCCCTGCCTCGTGGGCCCCTTGGTGCTCCACCGACGTACTCCTTCCTCCTATATATACCCACGTACCCCCAAACGATCAGAACAAGAGCCAAAAACCTAATTCCACCGATGCAACTTTCTGTATCCATGAGATCCCATCTTGGGGCCTGTTCCGGAGCTCCGCCGGGAGAGGGCCGTCATCACGGAGGGCTTCTACATCATCATAGCCTCTCCGATGAAGTGTGAGTAGTTTACCTCGGACCTTCGGGCCCATAGTTAGTAGCTAGATGGCTTCTTCTCTCTTTTTGGATCTCAATACAATGTTCTCCCCCTCTCTTGTGGAGATCTATTCGATGTAATCTTCTTCTTTTGCGGTGTGTTTGTTGAGACCGATGAATTATGGGTTTATGATCAAGTCTATCTATGAACAATATTTGAATCTTCTCTGAATTCTTTTATGTATGATTGGTTATCTTTGCAGGTCTCTTCGCATTATCCGTTTGGTTTGGCCAACTAGATTGGTAGTTCTTGCCATGGGAGAAGTGCTTAGTTTTGGGTTCGATCTTGCGGTGTTCTTTCCCAGTGACAGAAGGGGTAGCAAGACACGTATTGTATCGTTGCCATCGAGGATAACAAGATGGGGTTTATTTCATATTTCATGAATTTATTGAAGGAAATATGCCCTAGAGGCAATAATAAAGTGATTATTAATTTCCTTATATCATGACAAATGTTTATTATTCATGCTAGAATTGTATTAACCGGAAACATAATACATGTGTGAATACATAGACAAACTTAGTGCCACTAGTATGCCTCTACTTGACTAGCTCGTTAATCAAAGATGATTATGTTTCCTAACCATGAACAAGGTGTTGTTATTTGATTAACGAGGTCACATCATTAGTTGAATGATCTGATTGACATGACCCATTTCATTAGCTTAGCACCCGATCGTTTAGTATGTTGCTATTGCTTTCTTCATGACTTATACATGTTCCTATGACTATGAGATTATGCAACTCCCGTTTACCGGAGGAACACTTTGTGTGCTACCAAACGTCACAACGTAACTGGGTGATTATAAAGGAGCTCTACAGGTGTCTCCAAAGGTAGATGTTGGGTTGGCGTATTTCAAGATTAGGATTTGTCACTCCGATTGTCGGAGAGGTATCTCTGGGCCCTCTCGGTAATGCACATCATATAAGCCTTGCAAGCATTGCCACTAATGAGTTAGTTGCGGAATGATGTATTACAGAACAAGTAAAGAGACTTGCTGGTAACGAGATTGAACTAGGTATTGGATACCGACGATCGAATCTCGGGTAAGTAACATACCGATGACAAAGGGAACAACGTATGTTGTTATGCGGTCTGACCGATAAAGATCTTCGTTGAATATGTAGGAGCCAATATGGGCATCCAGGTCCCGCTATTGGTTATTGACCGGAGATGTGTCTCAGTCATGTCTGCATTGTTCTCGAACCGTAGGGTCCGCACGCTTAACGTTACGATGACAGTTATTATCAGTTTATGCATTTTGATGTACCGAAGTTAGTTCGGAGTCCCGGATGTGATCACAGACATGACGAGGAGTCTCGAAATAGTCGAGACATAAAGATTGATATATTGGACGGCTATATTCGAACATCGGAAGGGTTCCGGGTGATTTCGGAGAAAACCGGAGTGCCGGAGGGGTTACCGGAACCCCCCGGGGAAGTAATGGGCCTTATTGGGCCTTAGGGGAGAGAGAGGGTTGCGGCCTAGGAGGTGGCGCCCCCCCCCACATGGGGAGTCCGAATTGGACTAGGGAGGGGGGCACGGCCCCTCTTTCCCTCTCCCTCTCCTTCTCTTACCTTTCCCCTTAGGTTTCCTAATTGGATTAGGAAAGGGGAGTCCTACTCCCACTAGGAGGAGGACTCCCCCTCCCCTTGGCGCGCCCCATAGGGCCGGCCGGCCTCCCCCTTGCTCCTTTATATACGGGGGCAGGGGGGCACCCTAGGACACACAAGTTGATCCACGTGATCGTTCCTTAGCGGTGTGCGGTGCCCCCTGCCACCATATTCCACCTCGATCATATTGTTGTAGTGCTTAGGCGAAGCCCTGCGTCCATAGAACATCATCATCGTCACCACGCCGTTGTGCTGACGGAACTCATCCCCGAAGCTTTGCTGGATCGGAGCCCGGGGAGCGTCATCGAGCTGTACGTGTGCTAAGAACTCGGAGGTGCCGGAGTAACGGTGCTTGGATCGGTCGGATCGAGAAGACATACGACTACTTCCTCTACATTGTGTTAACGCTTCCGCAGTCGGTCTGCGTGGGTACGTAGACAACACTCTCCCCTCTCGTTGCTGTGCATCACCATAATCTTGCGTGTGCGTAGGATTTTTTTTTTGAAATTACTACCTTCCCCAACAGTGGCATCCGAGCCTAGGTTTTATGGTTTGATATTATATGCACGAGTAGAACACAAGTGTGTTGTGGGCGATATAAGTCATACTGCCTACCAGCATGTCATACTTTGGTTCGGCGGTATTGTAGGATGAAGCGGCCTGGACCGACATTACGCGTACGCTTACGCGAGACCGGTTCTCCCGGCGTGCTTTGCACAAAGGTGGCTTGCGGGTGACTGTTTCTCCAACTTTAGTTGACCCAAGTGTGGCTACACCCGGTCCTTGCGAAGGTTAAAATGGAGTCTATTTGACAAACTATCGTTGTGGTTTTGATGCGTAGGTGAGATTGGTTCTTACTTAAGCCCGTAGCAGCCACGTAAAACTTGCAACAACAAAGTAGAGGACGTCTAACTTGTTTTTGCAGGGCATGTTGTGATGTGATATGGCCAAGACATGATGCTAAATTTTATTGTATGAGATGATCATGTTTTGTAACCAAGTTATCGGCAACTGGCAGGAGCCATATGGTTGTCGCTTTATTGTATGCAATGCAATCGCGATGTAATGCTTTACTTTATCACTAAGCGGTAGCGATAGTCGTGGAAGCATAAGATTGGCGAGACGACAACGATGCTACGATGGAGATCAAGGTGTCGCGCTGGTGACGATGGTGATCATGACGGTGCTTCGGAGATGGAGATCACAAGCACAAGATGATGATGGCCATATCATATCACTTATATTGATTGCATGTGATGTTTATCTTTTTTATGCATCTTATCTTGCTTTGATTGACGGTAGCATTATAAGATGATCTCTCACTAAATTATCAAGAAGTGTTCTCCCTGAGTATGCACCGTTGCCAAAGTTCATCGTGCCCAGACACCACGTGATGATCGGGTGTGATAAGCTCTACGTCCATCTACAACGGGTGCAAGCCAGTTTTGCACACGCAGAATACTCAGGTTAAACTTGACGAGCCTAGCATATGCAGATATGGCCTCGGAACACGAAGACCGAAAGGTCGAGCGTGAATCGTATAGTAGATATGATCAACATAGCGATGTTCACCATTGAAAACTACTCCATCTCACGTGATGATCGGTTATGGTTTAGTTGATTTGGATCACGTGATCACTTAGAGGATTAGAGGGATGTCTATCTAAGTGGGAGTTCTTAAGTAATTTGATTAATTGAACTTAAACTTATCATGAACTTAGTACCTGATAGTATCTTGCTTGTTTATGTTGATTGTAGATAGATGGCTCCTGCTGTTGTTCCGTTGAATTTTAATGCGTTCCTTGAGAAAGCGAAGTTGAAAGATGATGGTAGCAATTACACGGACTGGGTCCGTAACTTGAGGATTATCCTCATTGCTGCTCAGAAGAATTACGTCCTGGAAGCACCACTGGGTGCCAGGCCTGCTGCTGGAGCAACACCAGATGTTATGAACATTTGGCAGAGCAAAGCTTATGACTACTCGATAGTTCAGTGTGCCATGCTTTACGGCTTAGAATCGGGACTTCAACGACGTTTTGAACGTCATGGAGCATATGAGATGTTCCAGGAGTTGAAGTTAATATTTCAAGCAAATGCCCGGATTGAGAGATATGAAGTCTCCAATAAGTTCTATAGCTGCAAGATGGAGGAGAACAGTTCTGTCAGTGAGCATATACTCAAAATGTCTGGGTATAATAATCACTTGATTCAGATAGGAGTTAATCTTCCAGATGATTGCGTCATTGACAGAATTCTGCAATCACTGCCACCAAGCTACAAGAGCTTCATGATGAACTATAATATGCAAGGGATGAACAAGACTATTCCCGAGCTCTTCGCAATGCTGAAAGCTGCGGAGGTAGAAATCAAATAGGAGCATCAAGTGTTGATGGTCAGTAAGACCACTAGTTTCAAGAAAAAGGGCAAAGGGAAGAAGAAGGGGAAGTTCAAGAAGAACAGCAAGCAAGTTGCTGCTCAAGAGAAGAAACCCAAGTCTCGGACCTAAGCCTGAAACTGAGTGCTTCTACTGCAAGCAGACTGGTCACTGGAAGCGGAACTGCCCCAAGTATTTGGCGGATAAGAAGGATGGCAAGGTGAACAAAGGTATATGTGATATACATGCTATTGATGTGTACCTTACTAGAGCTCGCAGTAGCACCTGGGTAATTGATACTAGTTCTGTTGCTAATATTTGCAACTCGAAACAGGGACTACGGATTAAGCGAACACTGGCAAAGGACGAGGTGACGATGCGTGTGGGAAACGGTTCCAAAGTCGATGTGATCGCGGTCGGCACGCTACCTCTACATCTACCTTCGGGATTAATATTAGACCTAAATAATTGTTATTTGGTGCCAGCGTTGAGCATGAACATTATATCTGGATCTTGTTTGATGCGAGACGGTTATTCATTTAAATCAGAGAATAATGGTTGTTCTATTTATATGAGTAATATATTTTATGGACATGCACCTTTGAGGAGTGGTCTATTTTTGATGAATCTCGATAGTAGTAACACACATATTCATAATGTTGAAGCCAAAAGATGCAGAGTTGATAATGCCAGTGCAACTTATTTGTGGCACTGCCGTTTAGGTCATATCGGTATAAAGCGCATGAAGAAACTCCATACTGATGGACTTTTGGAACCACTTGATTATGAATCACTTGGTACTTGCGAACCGTGCCTCATGGGCAAGATGACTAAAACACCGTTCTCCGGTACTATGGAGAGAGCAACAGATTTGTTGGAAATCATACATACCGATGTATGTGGTCCGATGAATATTGAGGCTCGTGGCGGATATCGTTATTTTCTCACCTTCACACATGACTTAAGCAGATATGGGTATATCTACTTAATGAAACATAAGTCTGAAACATTTGAGAAGTTCAAAGAATTTCAGAGTGAAGTTGAAAATCATCGTAACAAGAAAATAAAGTTTCTACGATCTGATTGTGGAGCAGAATATTTGAGTTACGAGTTTGGTGTACATTTGAAAAATTGTGGAATAGTTTCGCAACTCACGCCACCCGGAACACCACAGTGTAATGGTGTTTCCGACGTCGTAATCGTACTTTACTAGATATGGTGCAATCTATGATGTCTCTTACTGATTTACCGTTATCGTTTTGGGGTTATGCTTTAGAGACGGCCGCATTCACGTTAAATAGGGCACCATCAAAATCCGTTGAGACGACGTCTTATGAACTATGGTTTGGCAAGAAACCAAAGTTGACATTTCTTAAAGTTTGGGGCTGCGATGCTTATGTGAAAAAGCTTCAACCTGATAAGCTCGAACCCAAATCGGAGAAATGTGTCTTCATAGGATACCCAAAGGAGACTGTTGGGTACACATTCTATCACATATCCGAAGGCAAGACATTCGTTGCTAAGAATGGATCCTTTCTAGAGAAGGAGTTTCTCTCGAAATAAGTGAGTGGGAGGAAAGTAGAACTTGACGAGGTAACTGTACCTGCTCCCTTATTGGAAAGTAGTACATCACAGAAAACTGTTTCTGCGACACCTACACCAATTAGTGAGGAAGCTAATGATGATGATCATGAAACTTCAGGACAAGATACTACTGAACCTCGTAGATCAACCAGAATGAGATCCGCACCAGAGTGGTACGGTAGTCCTGTTCTGGAAATCATGCTGCTAGATCATGATGAACCTACAAACTATAAAGAAGCGATGGTGAGCCCAGATTCTGCAAAGTGGCTTGAAGCCATGAAATCTGAGATGGGATCCATGTATGAGAACAAAGTATGGACTTTGGTTGACTTGCCCGATGATCGGAAAGCAATTGAGAATAAATGGATCTTCAAGAAGAAGACAGATGCTGATGGTAATGTTACTGTCTACAAAGCTCGACTGGTCGCAAAAGGTTTTCGACAAGTTCAAGGGGTTGACTACGATGAGACCTTCTCACCCGTAGCGATGCTTAAGTCTGTCCGAATCATGTTAGCAATTGCCGCATTTTATGATTATGAAATTTGGCAGATGGATGTCAAAACTGCATTCCTAAATGGATTTCTGGAAGAAGAGTTGTATATGATGCAACTGGAAGGTTTTGTCGATCCAAAGGGAGCTAACAAAGTGTGCAAGCTCCAGAGATCCATTTATGGACTGGTGCAAGCCTCTCGGAGTTGGAAGAAATGCTTTGATAGTGTGATCAAAGCATTTGGTTTTATACAGACTTTTGGAGAAGCCTGTATTTACAAGAAAGTGAGTGGGAGCTCTGTAGCATTTCTGATATTATATGTGGATGACATATTGCTGATTGGAAATGATATAGAATTTCTGGATAGCATAAAGGGATACTTGAATAAGAGTTTTTCAATGAAAGTCCTCGGTGAAGCTGCTTACATATTAGGCATAAAGATCTATAGAGATAGATCAAGACGCTTAATTGGAGTTTCACAAAGCACATACCTTGACAAGATTTTGAAGAAGTTCAAAATGGATCAAGCAAAGAAAGGGTTCTTGCCTGTGTTACAAGGTGTGAAGTTGAGTCAGACTCAATGCCCGACCACTGCAGAAGATAGAGAGAAAATGAAAGATGTTCCCTATGCTTCAGCCATAGGCTCTATCATGTATGCAATGCTGTGTACCAGAACTGATGTGTGCCTTGCTATAAGCTTAGCAGGGAGGTACCAAAGTAATCCAGGAGTGGATCACTGGATAGCGGTCAAGAACATCCTGAAATACCTGAAAAGGACTAAGGATATGTTTCTCGTATATGGAGGTGACAAAGAGCTCACCGTAAACGGTTACGTTGATGCAAGCTTTGACACTGATCTGGACGATTCTAAATCGCAAACCGGATACATGTTTACATTAAACGGTGGAGCTGTCAGTTGGTGCAGTTCTAAACAAAGCATCGTAGCGGGATCTACATGTGAAGCGGAGTACATAGCTGCTTCGGAAGCAGCGAACGAAGGAGTCTAGATGAAGGAGTTCATATCCGATCTAGGTGTCATACCTAGTGCATCTGGTCCAATGAAAATCTTTTGTGACAATACTGGTGCAATTGCCTTGGCAAAGGAATCCAGATTTCACAAGAGGACCAAGCACATCAAGAGACGCTTCAATTCCATCCGGGATCTAGTCCAGGTGGGAGACATAGAGATTTGCAAGATACATACGGATCTGAATGTTGCAGACCCGTTGACTAAGCCTCTTCCACAAGCAAAACATGATCAGCACCAAGACTCCATGGGTGTTAGAATCATCACTGTGTAATCTAGATTATTGACTCTAGTGCAAGTGGGAGACTGAAGGAAATATGCCCTAGAGGCAATAATAAAGTGATTATTAATTTCCTTATATCATGATAAATGTTTAGTATTCATGCTAGAATTGTATTAACCGGAAACATAATACATGTGTGAATACATAGACAAACTTAGTGTCACTAGTATGCCTCTACTTGACTAGCTCGTTAATCAAAGATGGTTATGTTTCCTAACCATGAACAAGGTGTTGTTATTTGATTAACGAGGTCACATCATTAGTTCAATGATCTGATTGACATGACCCATTTCATTAGCTTAGCACCTGATCGTTTAGTATGTTGCTATTGCTTTCTTCATGACTTATACATGTTCCTATCACTATGAGATTATGCAACTCTCGTTTACCGGAGGAACATTTTGTGTGCTACCAAACGTCACAACGTAACTGGGTGATTATAAAGGAGCTCTACAGGTGTCTCCAAAGGTAGATGTTGGGTTGGCGTATTTCGAGATTAGGATTTGTCACTCCGATTGTCGGAGAGGTATCTCTGGGCCCTCTCGGTAATGCACATCACATAAGCCTTGCAAGCATTGCAACTAATGAGTTAGTTGCGGAATGGTGTATTACAGAACGAGTAAAGAGACTTGCCGGTAACGAGATTGAACTAGGTATTGGATACCGACGATCGAATCTCGGGCAAGTAACATACCGATGACAAAGGGAACAACATATGTTGTTATGCGGTCTGACCGATAAAGATCTTCGTAGAATATGTAAGAGCCAATATGGGCATCCAGGTCCCGCTATTGGTTATTGACCGAAGATGTGTCTCAGTCATGTCTGCATTGTTCTCGAAACGTAGGGTCCGCACGCTTAACGTTACGATGACAGTTATTATGAGTTTATGCATTTTTATGTACCGAAGTTAGTTTGGAGTCCCGGATGTGATCACGGACATGACAAGGAGTCTCGAAATAGTCGAGACATAAAGATTGATATATTGGACGGCTATATTCGGACACCGGAAGGGTTCCGGGTGATTTCGGAGAAAACCGGAGTGCCGGAGGGGTTACCGGAACCCCCCGGGGAAGTAATGGGCCTTATTGGGCCTTAGGGGAGAGAGAGGGCTGCGGCCTAGGAGGTGGCGCCCCCCCACATGGGGAGTCCGAATTGGACTAGGGAGGGGGGGTGCTGCCCCTCTTTCCCTCTCCCTCTCCTTCTCTTTCCTTTCCCCTTAGGTTTGCTAATTGGATTAGGAAAGGGGAGTCCTACTCCCACTAGGAGGAGGACTCCCCCTCCCCTTCGCGCGCCCCATACGGCCGGCCGGCCTCCCCCTTGCTCCTTTATATACGGGGGCAGGGGGGCACCCTAGGACACACAAGTTGATCCATGTGATCGTTCCTTAGCCGTGTGCGGTGCCCCCTGCCACCATATTGCACCTCGATCATATTGTTGTAGTGCTTAGGCGAAGCCCTGCGTCGGTAGAACATCATCATCGTCACCACGCCATTGTGCTGACGGAACTCATCCCCGAAGCTTTGCTGGATCGGAGCCCGGGGAGCGTCATCGAGCTGTACGTGTGCTAAGAACTCGGAGGTGCCGGAGTAACGGTGCTTGGATCGGTCGGATCGGGAAGACGTACGACTACTTCCTCTACGTTGTGTTAACGCTTCCGCAGTCGGTATGCGTGGGTACGTAGACAACACTCTCCCCTCTCGTTGCTGTGCATCACCATGATCTTGCGTGTGCGTAGGAATTTATTTTTGAAATTACTACGTTCCCCAACATTTATCTCTCTACATCATGTCATCTTGCTTAAAGCGTTACTCTGTTTTTAACTTAATACTCTCGATGCATGCTGGATAGCGGTCGATGAGTGGAGTAATAGTAGTAGATGCAGAATCGTTTCGATCTACTTGTCACAAACGTGATGCCTATATACATGATCATGCCTAGATATTCTCATAACTATGCTCAATTCTGTCAATTTCTCAACAGTAATTTGTTCACCCACCGTAGAAAACTAATGCTCTCGAGAGAAGCCACTAGTGAAACCTATGGCCCCCCGGGTCTATTCTCATCATATCAATCTCCATCACTTTTATATTGTTTTGCTATTTACTTTGCTTTTACTTTTTACTTTGCATCTTTATATCAAAAATACCAAAAATATTCTATCTATCAGATCTCACTCTCGTAAGTGACCATGAAGGGCTTGACAACCCCTAATCGCGTTGGTTGCGGGTAGCTATTGCTTTGTGCAGGTACGAGGGACTTGAGCGTGGGCTCCTACTGGATTGATACCTTGGTTCTCAAAAACTGAGGGAAATACTTATGCTACTCTGCTGCATCATCCCTTCCTCTTCGAGGAAATCCAACTCAAGCTCAAGACGTAGCAAGAAGGATTTCTGGCGCCGTTGCCGGGGAGTCTACGCAAAAAGTCAACATACCAAGTACCCATCACAATCCCTATCTCTCGCATTACATTATTTGTCATTTGCCTCTCATTTTCCAATCCCCCACTTCACCCTTGCCATTTTATTCGCCCTCTCTCTCTCTCTATCCCCCTCTCTATTTGCCTCTTTTTTTCCCATTTCTTGTTTGCTCGTATGGTTGGAATAGTCATTTATTACTAAACAGAGAACTTAAGATCTATGGATCCTCATCCGCTGGACAATCTTTTTAAGATATCCAATTATGATGAACCAATTCCTAGTGATTTGGATGCACTAGATTATCTTTATAAGCTTTTGCCTGAAATTCGTAAATCTGAAAATCGTGATGAAGTGCTTTATGAAGTGACTCATTATAGATCTTTGAATAAAAAGCATGGTTGCAATGATGATAGTATAAATTCTATTAATATAAATTGTGCTAATAATATGCAAAACCCTAAGCTTGGGGATGCTAGTTTGCTATGTCCTCTACTTGTTGCAATGATCATGATTGGGGTGATTCTTCTTATGATCTTAAATATTTATTTAAGCCCCATGATGAATATGAGATTGATTCTAATGTTTGCAATAATATTGAAAGTGGGTTTGGAAGAATGTCAACTTTAGATCCCACATATTTGGAGAATGTTCAATCTTATGAAGTTTTGTAACATCCCAAATTTTCGATTTGGAATGTGATACATAGTCACCCATGCATATCATATTTTATTCGCATTTCGTCTCGCGATCCTCGAAATCCTAAGCAACTCAAGGACCCTCGGAGAGAGTTCGGGATTTCCCGGTTTTCAAATTTGATCTGCATCAAATCTTGAAAATGAGGATTTTTGGTTTTAATTATTTTGTCTCCAAAAATATTTCACACTAAAATATATGAGAGGAGATAATATGACTTCTCCAAGATAATTGAAATATTGGAGGAAAAATATTGAAACAAAATAATTGTTTTATTTGGATTTTATTGCAATTTTCTTTGCATTAGAAAAATTGCACTTTTTCCAAAATTGCATTTTTAGGGCCAAGAAAATGTTCATCTCGTTCTAAATATTTTATTTAGACGGTGAAAATTTATTTTGGCATTTTTAGATTTTTATTTATTTGTTTAGGCTTTATTTCGGTTGGCGAAATTATTTTAAAAAAAAGAGGTTCCCGCGCCGACTGGGACTAAGGCCCAGCCGCGCCAGGCCGCCGCCGCCGACTCGGACTAGGAATCCGAGCCGGACTCCCCTCCGCTGCCGCATCTTACCCCCTCCTCCAAGCCGCCCCGCCCCGCCCTTATATACGCCGCCACCCAGCCCCAACACCCCACCACACCACCGCTGCCCGCGCCGCGCCAAACCGCCACCGCCGCAGCCAAGCCGCCGCCGCCGCGCCGCCGCCTGCCGCCGCAGTCCACGCCGCCGCACCGCCGGACCTATCGCCGGAGGTAGCCGCCGCGCCCCGCCGCCGGTTTTTTTATAAAGACCGACCGGTTTTTTTAGAACCCTAGATCCGTTTTTTTAGGATTCGCTGGTTTTTCTTGGTTCTTTTATTGGCCCCGGTTCGTTCGGTTTTTATTGGCACACATAGCGCCGGCGAATCCTAAAAAAACGGATCTAGGGTACGATCGTTTTAACGAATGGTTCTTCACCCGTTAGAAACAGCCAACGAACGCTCGTTCGTTAGTCTGTTCGTCAGTTTTCTTTTATCGGATTTATTCCGCGATTTTCTCTGATCGCGATTTCTGATCCGATCTTAGTTTCTGTTTTTTTCGCTCATTAGTCGGAATCAGGTGATTCAAGCGCCTGGAGTTTCTTCTCGAAACCCTCTTTCCTCTTAACCAACTCAAACAAGTTTTCTCTACTGTAAAATTTGACCTAGTTTCAGATTAGTAAACGAAGCTTCTTTCTTTCGCCATTTGACTTTCGTTGCTCCATTTGATTCGATTCTTTTTGCGAACCAGAGTTCTTCAGTTGAAACTTCTGGTCAACCTCTTTTGTTTGAGTTTTGCTTGTGCATCCACTACTAGAAAAAGGGCTATAGATTGGATTGACACTAATGGCGCACCTGACAAGCGGTGCGCCATTAGTATATACTAATGGCGTACCACCATCTGGTACGCCATTAGAGTTGAAACTACTAATGGCGCACCTGGCACAGGGTGCGCCATTAGTATCAATTTTTTTGGAACTAGTGCGCCTGTCCAAACATACTAATGGCGCATCCAGACAAAGTGCGCCATTACTAGTTGTAACTAGTAATGGCGCACCTGTCGGAAAGTGCGCCACTAATGTTGTTTTTTATTATATTTTTTATTCCCTTTTTTGCAAAACTACTAATGGCGCACTGTTGCACCATGCGCCATTAATAGTTAAAACTAGTAATGGCGCACTGTTGCACCATGCGCCATTAATAGTTAAAACTAGTAATGGCGCACTGCGGGACAGTGCGCCATTAGTATTTTTTTTGCAAAACTACTAATGGCGCACCACCAGATGGTGCGCCATTAGTAACCTGGATTACTAATGGCACATTTGGTATTGGTGCGCCATTAGTAAGTGGGCAGCAACAAGATATTTTGGGGAGCCTCTCCTACCCACACTCACTTTCTCCCCACTTCATTCTCTCCACCTCCTCCTTGTCTCGGGTGCCTCCTCTTTTTCACCTCATTTCCACCATAGATTCATTCAATTTAAGTGGTTAAATTACCTTGTTTTGATAGGTAAGTAATGGGGGAAGCTATATTTATGTATTTCTCCCTACAACAATGTGCACGTGCACTTTTGATGGCCTAGCTAGATCTATGTATGTTCGTGGTGTTGCATATGTTTGTGGTGTTGCATATGTGTTTGTGTTTGGAGGTGTACCGGTATTTGAAATGCGATAGTTGCCAATATTTGCCGGAATGTTGATTCATTTCCGTTTCGGCGAGAATTTTGGCATTAAGCATTCTTTTTTGCCCTATTTTTAGGGGAAGTCATGCCAAATTTTTTTCTTGGTTCTAAAATATCGTTTTGCTCTACCCCGCAAGCGACCATGGTCCGCATGATGACCGAAGGCATCGTGAATAGGTTTTTGAGGTCCGCGAAGGCCGAGATGCTTCAAAAGAACGAGACGAAGATAAGATGTCCGTGTCGAAGATGCAAGCTGAAGAGCCTTATTGCGGACCCGGAATCCAGGCAGGTGCGGGACCACCTGCTCTTGCGTGGTTTCATGGATCGCTATCGGTGGCAAGGTGATGAAGATGACTACGAAGTCGTTCATGGGGGCCGGGCAAGAAATGAGGAAGGGCAGCAAGACAACCACCGCGGGTCGGGCGGGCGAGAACACGAAGAATCCCCAGGAGATGATCACGATGGTGATGCTGTACACAGTCATCATGTAGAAGATGCAGGACATGATGATGAGGAAGATGCCGGAGCAGACGACGCTGGACCATCGATGGGCTGGGTGCAGGACCCTCATATTCAAGAGCTGCTTCTCAAGCAGACGGATAACGCAAGAGCTGCCGCCCGAGAGAAAGCCAAGATGGATCAACTTGAGTTAGACGCGGTCACTCCATTGTATGAAGGATGCAGGCCCGAGGATACCCGCCTGAAAGTAACGCTCATGGCTCTGGAGATGAAGGTAAAACACAAAATGACCGACGCATGCTTCGACGAGAACATGTCATTCTGGCACGAACGTCTTCCTAAGGGGAACAAGTGCCCGACCAGTTTGGAGGAGGCGAAGAAAATCGTGTATCCTCTGGATTTACCGCACGTGAAATACCATGTGTGCATGAACAATTGCATCATTTATCGGGACGAGCATGCGAAGTCTACCATATGTCCGGTGTGCGGCGTCACTCGATACAAGAAGAGGAAGAAAGCTCCTCGAAAAGTGGTGTGGTACTTTCCGATCACTCCTCATCTGCAGCGGTATTTTGCGGACCCTAAGGTAGCAAAGCTCCTGCGTTGGCACGCGGATAGGGAGGAGAAGAAGCGAGAAGATGACGCAAATGATCCAGAGATAGATAAAAAAGATAAGATGCTGAGTCACCCTAAGGATGTGAGCCAGTGGCAAGCGTTGAACTTCGAAGACCCAGAATTTGGGAACGATCCAAGGAACATCGTGCTGGGCGCGAGCACCGATGGAGTCAATCCGTTTGGCAGCCAGAGAAGCATACATAGCACCTGGCCTGTGTTTGTGTGGATGTACAACCTTCCCCCCTGGTTGTGCATGAAGAGGAAGTACATTCACATGAGTATGCTAATTGAAGGACTGAAACAACCAGGGAACGACATCAATCTGTATCTGGGGCTGCTAAAAGAGGAGCTTGACACGCTGTGGAAAACTCTAGCCAATACGTGGGACGCCGCAGAGAAAGAATATTTCCCTATGAGAGCCGCGCTGCTCACGACGGTGCACGACTATCTCGGTTACGGATATGTCGCGGGGCAGGTGGTCCATGGATTTTCTTGATGCGCCAGGTGCATGGATGACACAACGTATCGCCAACTAGATAGAGATCCCGGGTCTTCGAAAACCATGTTCATGGGACATCGAAGGTGGCTTCGCGACGATGACCCATGGAGAAAACGCAAGGATCTGTTCGATGGTGAAACCGAACCCCGAGGACGCCCGCGTACGAGGAGCGGCGAGGAAATAGACGAGCTGTTGAAAAATTGGAAAGACTGCCCACTACCGGGAAAGAAGAAAAAGGCGTCAGAGCCGGGAAAGAAGTGAAAGGCGCCAGAGCCGCCGCTGAAGGTATGGAAAACGAGGTCTGTTTTCTGGGACTTGCCATACTGGAAGATCCACCGTGTGCCTCACAGCCTTGATGTCATGCATATCACGAAGAACGTGTGCGAGAGTCTGCTTGGTACCCTGCTCAACATGCCAGAGAGGACCAAAGATGGGCCGAAAGCAAGGGCAGACTTGAAATCAATGGGCATCAGGCAGGAGCTTCACACTATATATGATGATCATGATGATGATGATGATGATGATGAGGCGAAGCAGGACACGGAAAGTCGTCGCAAAGGCAAGAAGGCCAAGAAGACCGGAAATGACTACCCTCCCGCGTGCTTCACTCTAAGTCAGGAGGAGATCGAGAAGTTTTTCACCTGCCTCGTAGGAGTAAAACTTCCTTACGGTTACGCGGGGAAGATAAGCAGATACCTAGACCCAGCGAAGCAGAAGTTCAGTGGGATGAAGTCTCACGACTGTCACGTGCTGATGACGCAGATACTTCCAGTTGCAATCCGTGGGATCATGGACGCGCACGTCCGTGAAACCCTATTTGGCCTATGCAACTTTTTCGACGTCATCTCTCGGAAGTCTGTTGGCGTGAGGCAACTCAGAAGGCTACAGGAAGAGATCGTGGTGATACTATGCGAGCTTGAGATGTACTTCCCGCCCGCATTCTTCGACGTTATGGTGCATCTGCTGGTCCATATCGTGGACGATATCATCCAACTCGGGCCGACGTTCCTGCACAACATGATGCCGTTCGAAAGGATGAATGGTGTCATCAAAGGATACGTTCGCAACATGTCACGTCCAGAGGGAAGCATAGCCAGGGGCTTTCTGACCGAAGAGTGCATCTCCTACTGCACGAATTATCTAGGCATCAAGAACCCCGTTGGTCTGCCCGTCAACAGGCACCTCGGCAGGCTCGCTGGATGGGGTCACCGTGAGGGTCATCGCGAAATGCATGTCGACTTCGAGGGTCGACTCGCCGACTTTGAAAGAGCAAACCTAGTCGCGCTACAACACATAGACGTGGTTGATCCTTGGGTGGTACAGCACAAAACCTTTATTAAGAAGACGTACAATGACCGAGGCCAACAGAGGACAGACGGAGATATACTCAAAGAGCACAACTCATGTTTCACGCGTTGGTTCAAGCAGAAGCTTCTGTCGTACCCTTTACATGAGGATTCTTCCGCGGAAGAACAACTCATATTCGCCTTGTCACAGGGCGCCGAGCACAACCTGATGACCTATGAGGCGTACGATATCAACGACTACACATTCTACACCGAGGCCAAGGACATGAAGAGCGATGGTTATCAGAACTCCGGGGTAACGATGGAATCCTACACCGGTAACGACAAGGACAGATACTACGGAAGGATCGAGGAGATCTGGGAGCTGAGCTATGCTGGAGAGAAGGTCCCGATGTTCCGTGTCAGATGGGCCAAGAGCGTCCTAAAAGAAGACCGGTATGTCACCACCATGGTTATACCCGAAGCCAAATCCAAGACCGCGGGCGCAAACGTCACCGCGAAAAATGAGCCATGGGTACTGGCTTCCCAAGTGGACCAATGATTCTTCATTACCGACCCGTTAAAGCCCAGTCGTGTTGTCGTGAGGAGAGGCAAAAGGAAGATCATCGGAATGGATGGAGTAGCCAATGAGCAAGACTTCGACAAGTATGGCGACCCGAGGATCGAACATGATGATGATGATGAAGTAGCAGCATACACCACAAGAAGAAGCAGGACCACCCTACCTAAAGGATGTCCTTTCCACAGAAGAACTCCATTTGCGAAAAAGAAGGGCAAGAAGATTGTGAACAGATAGCTAGCTAAGATCGATTGTATTTAAATCGTAGCCTTCATTTCTCGATTGTATTTCATGGGCACTTTTTGAACTATCATGAATATTTTTAAATTTCATGGACACTCGATCTCCACCCCCCTCCATCTCGATCGCTATCCCACCTCGCCCGATCTGGTCCCCCCCCACCGCCGCCGAGCACCCCCCGGTCCACCGGCCGCCGCCGCCGACCCCCCGCACCCTCGATTCCCCTACTCAACCGTCGCCGCCGACCCCCCGCACCCCTTCCCTACTCAACCGCCACCGCCGACCCCCCGCACCCCGCGCACCCTCCCCTACTCAACCGCCGCCGCCGACCCCCCGCACCCCTCCCCTACTCAACCGCCGCCGCCGATTGTCTTATAAAAAATATTACTGTTACTGTCTTATAAAAAAATATTATTGTTATGATTTAAACAAGTTTAAAAAATTATTACTGTCTTATAATTTAAACAAGTTTAAAAAAATATTACTGTTATGATTTAAATAAGTTAAAAAAGTACTAATGGCGCACCACGGTGAGGTGCGCCATTAGTATGGATGTACTTATGGCGCACCGATGGGTGGTGCGCCATTAGTATTGTGCCATTGCTATAAGAAAAAAACTACTAATGGCGCACCACGGTGAGGTGCGCCATTAGTATGGATGTACTTATGGCGCACCAAGGGGTGGTGCGCCATTAGTATTGTGCCGCCCCCATCCATATTTCCTCCCGGCCCCTCCCTATCCCCTCTCTCTCCCTCGCCCTCGATCCCCTTCCCCTCTCCTCTCCCGACGCCGCCCTCTCCTCTCTCGATGCCGCCGCCCCGCCGCCCCGTCGTCCTTGTCTCCCCGCCGCCCCGTCGTCCTCGTCTCCTCGGCGCCGCTCTCCCCGTCGCGTTGGACGCCATCGCCCCGCCGCCCTCGTCGCCGGTGGCCCGGACGCCGCCCCGTCCACACCACCATCGCCGGAGCACCACCACCACCCGGACCTCGTCGCCTCTCGGACCACGTCGCACCACCACCACCCGGACCTCGTCGCCCCACCTCGTCGCCCCGTCCACACCACCGCCCCCGTGAGCTCCCCCTCCTCCTCTCCCCCTCTCCCCCTTTGTTGCTTGCTGCTTGCTGCTTGCTGCTTGCTGCTTGCTGCTTGCTTGTAGTTCACTAATGCTGCTTGCTGCTTGCTGAAGAAATTTTTAATTTTTGTTACAATGCTGCTTGCTGCTTGCTGAAGAAATTTTTAATAGGTCTGTGTGTTCAAGGATTAGGGTTCATGCATACTAGTAGTACTCATCCCGCCCTTCTCTGCAATTAGGATTTGCTACAACCTGCGATGGTAAAAAGCCTGAACCTCCTGTTGGATAACTTTACTTGATATCCTATTAACAAGTCTGTGTGCAAAACCGCAATAGTGACCATGGTTTTGCATTTGTTATAGCCTGCTATTGTCAAAAGGGATGAACCTAAATATATGCTACCGTAGCACTATTAGCCGTTATGGAAAAGTTCAGTTAGGTATGAGATGTGTGGCCTTAATTAGCTGGGAGATTTCTTTTGCTTCCATGTGCTTGTATGGCTACTCTTGCATTCAGAAGAAAATTATATGTTAACCATCTGATGGTTGTACCCTGCTGTAATGAATAAAACTAGATGCTCTTGATCGCTGTATGGTGTCATAATCAGATGAACATAAACAGTATGCAACATATAAAAGGAGAACTAATTATAAATAGGAAGCAGTGCATCCTTGTATCCCTGTATCTACATGTCCGGATAAACTAGCTTCTTGATGCAACCACTTTATTCTGATAGTGCTAGTGTTGATTTGGCATTTTACATTGTCTCCGGAATTTGTCTTTTCCCCTTGCTGCTATGTGGTGTGGTGAACTCAGACCTGCTTGGTGCTATGTGGTGTGGTGATTTCATACCCACTTGGTTGTTTTATTTTTAAAGGTTGCTGCCCTTTTTTTATATAATAGAATATGGGTTCCATGAATTGTCTATCTGACCTTCGTCTACATTCCTTTAAAATTCTTCAAGTGAAATTGCATCCTGCACCGTGTGTTTGTCAATCTAAGTTGAAATTGCATCCTGCCTACAAATCTAAAAGTGAACTGCCACATGCCTTCTGATTGAATCTTTGTTTGCAAAAATGTTGTTGTACTGTAGATGAACTGCCACATGACTGCTAGTATGACATTAGTTGGAGGTCACCTTTTTTTGGGGTAGTTTTTGTTTGGAGATTGCAATTGGAATTGTTGTATTTGGTGCATCTGTCAGTCAACTGCTGCTGACCATATGATACTGCTTGGAGATGCATATATTGTTTCACCTCTTCACATGCCAATGTATTTTCCATGTTGTGATGAAGGCCTTTTTTGCCTTGTCCACCCGAGAGGCCCTTGAGTTTGCTGGAATGTCGATTAACTTCCGTTCCGGCAAATTCGGGTAATCCATATGTCCTATTTTCAGCAAAGGTCATGCTGAAATTTTCCGTGAATTTTAGCATGACTTTGCTAAAAATAGGACATATGGGGTACTTGTGACTAATGCATGGGCCGGGGTATCTTAGTAGTTAATTAAGTAGGATCAAGTGCCCCTTTATTCTAGCTGCATTAAACCATAGGCGGCAATAGAGCCAAGTGATTAGGCCCAACTTAGAATTCTCCTCGGTGTCGACAAACCCTAAATGATGAGACCATGATCTTGTTCCTTGACAATAACCAACTTTTTGACCAAACTTTGTTCCTATTTAGAGAGAAACATGGCCAACAACGATGAGGCCGGGGGTTCGGGCGTCAATGCATTCTGGGAGCTGTCCCAGGAGATGGAGGAAAAACCTCACTTGTATGAGGCCGCCGCCTTCGCCACCGATCCTGAGACCACTGATGGTACCACCGAGGATGACCCCACTGATGCCACCACTGATGGTGCCGCTGAGGATGCCACCACTGATGATGGCGGCGCACGCACAGATGGCAGCCAACCGAAGAGGCAACGGAAGGACTGGCGCCCGACCGTGCTCCGCACCCTCAAGGAAGAAGTTACTGAAGTGGACTCCGACGGGAATCCAACGGCGCCCGAACGAATAGTCAAGGGGTACTCGCTTCAGCTCGGGTGCATTCTCCGGAGCACCGTCTCGATCAACACCAAGAACCTCAGGCATCCTGACCGAGGGAATTTGCGCAACCTCCTCTTCATGAAGCTGCACGAATGATACAAGTTCCCCGCTGAATTTGAAAACAAAAGCCTCAAAGGGAATAAAGTGAACAATGCTGCCCTCACGAAGATGAGCACGGCCCTGTCTACTTGGAAAAGCAATGTGAAGAGAATGATCCATAAAGGTGAGAGTTATGAGAAGATCAAGGAGAAAAATCCTTCGATCACCGAAGATGACTACAACGACTTCAAGATCAATTGCTCGAGCACCGCAAGCTCCGATTCAAGTAAGTGGGGGAAAGAAATGCGGGAGCTGAACTTAGGGGAACACACACTCGGTCCCGGCGGTTACAGAGTGGCGGAGCCTATATGGGACAAGGAGGATGCGGACCGTGCCGAGCAAGGCCTACCGCCCCTCTTCGATAAATACGGTGACAAGCGGACCAGGAACTTTGTCAGGGCCCGGTACAAGAAGGACCCGAAAACAAAGGAGCTTACCACGGATCCGAAGACTAGGGAGCTTGAGCTTGTTCTGGTAAGGAATACACCCCCGCGTAATTAGCTTCATATGGTTGCATTCTAATTAATGAAGCCAAATTTCTAAATGGTTCACATTCCTTCCGCAGGCGACTGAAAGCAGTAGCGCGGGGTCAACTAAGAGCACCCCTTGGGACACCACTCTAAATAGGGCGTTGAATGTAATGAAGAACAAGGATAATCTCAGTAAGCCGACGTCAGCTGGTCGTGTGGCCGGCAAAGGCTTGTCGACAAAATGGTCGTCATACTATAATACTGGTGGGCGAAAGGAGAAAAAGACCAGCTCGGAAAGCCAGGTGCGCGAGGTTCAAGAACTCAGGGCACAGGTGGCGCGGATTCCGGAGATGGTCCAAGAGCAAGTGGAACAACAACTCGGAAGGACGATCACCGCCATTGTGCCTACCTTGATCCAGGGGATTAGTGCGTGGATTGCGGGCGGCCAACAGGGGCCGCCCCCGATTCCTAGCTTCACGTCCAGCAACTCGCAGAACGCGATGGCGGGGCCATTGGTGTCTCCGACGGAGGCGGCATTGGTGTCTCCGACGCCGGCACGGGAGCTTAATGCACCCGGGTGTACGCCAGCCGACACCTCTGCAGCAAGCGGCCCCTCCGTCAACTGCACGCCCGCCGTTGGCGGTGCCTCGACATTAGCCGAGCTCGACGCCATCATCACGGTAACTAATTAAGCCTCTCTCGGCCGAGGACTTCATCTCCTTGCCTTTGACTGGGCATCCCTGACGCCCTACATGTTTTCGCAGGGCGCTGCCGACGTTCCGTGCACTCTCCTGCACTTCGTGAACAACGAGTTGGTCGATGTCGCCAAGGGAAAAATCGTTCAACCGGGCAACCCCTTGTTCCACGGCACCCAGATGCCACCCAACTTGTTTAGGGTTCAACTGGTTCGGGTGCTGCCAGGCTGCGACGAGTTGTTACCTCCGATTCGACCCGTCGGGGCCGACGATGATGACGTGATGACCCTCAGCGCCTGCCTGAGCTGGCCCCTGCTTTGGCCGAAGAGCCAGATTCGTTTGGGGGCGGGGGACACCACCCCAAAGACAACACCGCCAGTCATGCCGGCGCCAAGTTGGCCCCATGGCAAGACCGCCGCAACGGTGCCGGACATCCCTATGCCACTGGATCCAAACATGCATATGGCACAGGATCAGAACGACGACGACGACGATACATTTGCCAACGTCGATCAGTACTTTGCCGATCATGGGTACGGTGGCGACTTCATGGGGCCTCCTTCTCAAGAACCCAACCCAACAAAAGACATGCGTGATCTAGCTGGTACCGCGGAGAAGCCAAGTTGCAACAGGCGTCGTCTAGCGTTCAGCTCTCAGGAGACGCCTCCAGCTGCCGACTTCACCGAGCCTCAGATAGGCGAGGAGCGAAATATTATCAGCCCCAACACACTCAAGAAGGCGGTCTGTGAGCAGAACTCGGTCCCATTACAGGAGAAGAAGAAGGCACGCAAAAGAAAGACTAACAAGGGTGCGGGCCAGCCGGCACCGAGTACGATCCGTGCTCAGGACGGGCCACCTGCACCTGAGGATATCTCGAGGAGGGTGCATGTGGCGGGTAGGCCGATGCTACCGAGAAATATGCTCGATGCTGCAACCGGTGCTATGCGGAGTCTGCATGACAGTGTTCTTTCTTTGGAGAAGCAGCGTCTCGGAGAGAAGGATGTGGCATACCCGGTTTTCGCGGCCAAGGTGCCAGAGGGCAAGGGCTTTGTGGATAACTCCATCGGGGGTACGATCGTCCTGCGGTTTGATGACATCCACGCTATGTTGAACCTTCATCCGCTGCACTACACCTTCGTTCGGCTATTTTTGCTGAGTATGGAGATGCGGATCATTCGCGACAAGACCCCGGACATCGTGATAGTCGACCCCTTCTACATGCGTGCGAAGATCATGGGCAGCGCTGGGGACCGGCAAGTCGCGAGTTCTTACCTCGAAGGCGTCATTCTGGCAAACCAAGATAAGGATAACTTCCTCGTGCCTTACTTTCCCGAGCAAGTCCTCCCCTCAACCGCCCCGTAACATATGAATTCTTAGATTTCGATCGTTTTTCTTTTAACATTCCGTGTTTTCTGCAGTGACACACGTTGCACGCTCATCCTCCTAAGCCCCAAATATTCCATGGCCACATATTTCAACCCGGACCCTCAGTCGAACGTAGACTACACAAATGTCAAGAAGGTTCTTGATGATGCTCTCCCAGGCTACGTCAAATCTGGAGGCACCTTCACCAGGCCTATTCGTAAGTACGGCAAGCACGTGTTCTCCCACAATACGACGTTCTGCTGCGTCAAGCAGCCAACTGGCGGTCAGAAGGGTGCCTACTACGCCATCCATCACATGCGGGCGATCGTACGGGACCATCATCAACTTCTGCTACCGAGTAGACTCAAAGATTGGGCCGCGAGCGTGTTGGCAATCCAGGACGCGGACATCAGACAAGAATTCTTTCGCATCCAGTCGGAGTTTGCGGAAATCATCCATCAAGATGTCCTTCGTAGGGGCAGTTCTACCTCAGAAATCAACCGTTCAACAGTGACATCGACACAATCCTACAAATGCAGGCTGACAACGCCCGTTGTTTCATGACTCCCACGATAGACGGCGGCTTCATCCACGCTCCGGTCCCTTGAGTCGAGTCGAAAATAGTGATGTTGTGTCTAGTTCTGAAACATCGATTGGCTCATATGTTGTAATTAAACTTTAATGAACTTGTAGTATGTCTCTTTGGTTTCGAGAGTCATTCAACTTAGATGTAATCGATGCTATTAATGTTTTGCTTTTCTCTTCCGATCATTCTGTTGCATACTTATATGTTGCTTCTGTATTGTCTGTGAATTGGTACTAACGTTTCGTTTGGCTACTGCATAGCGATGCCGTGGTATGTCGTGTACAAGGGTAAGGTTCCCGGAGTCTACAACGACTGGGAGGAGTGTCGGAGACAGGTTCACCGATTCAGCGGTAACAGTTACAAAGGGTACACCACTAGGGCTGAGGCCGAATCTAGATACGCCCGCTATCTAGCGGGAGAGGGGAGGGAGCGTTGGAGGAACCGGATGAAGACGAGTTTCATTGTGATGATGCTCATCGTGATGACCGCAGCTCTCTTCTATGTGATGGTAGTTTATATGATCGATATCGACTTGTAATGTGAAGACAAACTCGCGGTCTCGAGACTTGTAATATAATGTTCTATCTGAAGGAAATATGCCCTAGAGGCAATAATAAAGTTATTATTTATTTCCTTATATCATGATAAATGTTTATTATTCATGCTAGAATTGTATTAACCGGAAACATAATACATGTGTGAATACATAGACCAACAGAGTGTCACTAGTATGCCTCTACTTGACTAGCTCGTTAATCAAATATGGTTATGTTTCCTAACCATGAACAAAGAGTTGTTATTTGATTAACGAGGTCACATCATTAGTAGAATGATCTGATTGACATGACCCATTCCATTAGCTTAGCATCCGATCGTTTAGTATGTTGCTATTGCTTTCTTCATGACTTATACATGTTCCTATAACTATGAGATTATGCAACTCCCGTTTACCGGAGGAACACTTTGGGTACTACCAAACGTCACAACGTAACTGGGTGATTATAAAGGAGTACTACAGGTGTCTCCAATGGTAGATGTTGGGTTGGCGTATTTCGAGATTAGGGTTTGTCACTCCAATTGTCGGAGAGGTATCTCTGGGCCCTCTCGGTAATGCACATCACATAAGCCTTGCAAGCACTGCAACTAATATGTTAGTTGTGAGATGATGTATTACGGAATGAGTAAAGAGACTTGCCAGTAACAAGATTGAACTAGGTATTGGATACCGACGATCGAATCTCGGGCAAGTAACATACCGATGACAAAGGGAACAACGTATGTTGTTATGCGGTCTGACCGATAAAGATCTTTGTAGAATGTGTAGGAGCCAATATGGGCATCCAGGTCCCGCTATTGGTTATTGACCGGAGACGTGTCTCGGTCATGTCTACATTGTTCTCGAACCGTAGGGTCCGCACGCTTAACGTTACGATGACAGTTATTATGAGTTTATGCATTTTGATGTACCGAAGGTTGTTCGGAGTCCCGGATGAGATCACGGACATGACGAGGAGTCTCGAAATGGTCGAGACGTAAAGATTGATATATTGGAAGCCTATGTTTGGACATAGGAAGTGTTCCGGGTGAAATCGGGATTTTACCGGAATACCGGGAGGGTTACCGGAACCCCCCGGGAGACTAATGGGCCTATTGGGCCTTAGTGGAAAAAGAGAAAAGGGACAAGCCCATGGCTGGCCGGCGCCCCCCCTTTCCCCAAGTCCTAGTAGGACTAGGATAGGGGGCCGGCCCCCCTTCTCTCTCTTTTCCCCCCGGGAGTCCTAATTGGATTAGGATTGGGGGGAGGAGTCCTACTCCCGGTGGGAGTAGGACTCCCCTGCGCCTCCTCTCCCTGGCCGGCCGGCTCCCCCTCCTCTAACCTTTATATACGGGGGCAGGGGGCACCCCAAGAGACACAAGTTGATCCTTGAGATCGTTCCTTAGCCGTGTGCGGTGCCCCCTGCCACCAAATTCCACCTCGATCGTACCGTTGTAGTGCTTAGGCGAAGCCCTGCGTCGGTAGTACATCAAGATCGTCGTCACGCCGTCGTGCTGACGGAACTCTTCCTCGACGCTTTGCTGGATCGGAGCCCGAGGAACGTCATCGAGCTGTACGTGTGCTAAGAACTCGGAGGTGCCGGAGTAATGGTGCTTGGATCGGTCGGATCGGGAAGAAGACGTACGACTACTTCCTCTATGTTGTGTGATCGCTTCCGCAGTCGGTCTGCGTTGGTACGTAGACAACACTCTCCCCTCTCGTTGCTGTGCATCACCATGATCTTGCGTGTGCGTAGGAAAATTTTGAAATTACTGCGTTCCCCAACACTATCTTTGTTCGGTCTTTTCAATTCGGAGACTAATATGATGAATTGTATTCGGAGACTAAAATGATGAATTGTATTCAGAGACTAATCTTCTATTTTATTCGATGAATCTGTTTTTGATGTGTGCTGTCTATATTTTGTCCAATTATACATTTTGTAACCTGTGCAAAAAATAGAAAATTAAAAAACAAAAAAAAACCTAATATTCATACTAATGGCGCATGACATCATAGTGCGCCATTAGTGTGCCAAAGGATACTAATGGCGCATCATTAAACAGTGCGCCATTAGTATGCCGAAGTTACTAATGGCGCAGCCTGTTGTTGTGCACCATTAGTATGCCAAAGCACCTAGGTATACATGGCCCCCTGGGAGGCATACTAATGGCGCACCGTGGACTATACTAATGGCGCACCACGTGGTGCGCCATTAGTAAAATATACTAATGGCGTGCTACTAATGGTGCACCACTAATGCGCCATTAATGGCCAAATTAGGTGCGCCATTAGTAGGCCTTTTCCTAGTAGTGATCGTTGCTTGTTACTTATGTATGCTATTGTTTGCTTGCGATAGAACACCCGGAGTGCGAAGCGTGCTACTACGAGACCCTAGGTTTTGCAGATCGTCAGCAAGGCAAGTAACACTTTGATCATATCCCTTTTATCACCCAGTTTTTATGCATTAGTCTCAATCCTCAAACATTGCATTGATTAGGATGTCATTAACTTGTGGGTTGGGAAGCAGTCGATGAGGTAGAACCTATTGGCCTGTTACATTCAAACCCTTGGGAGTTACTCTATGTGTTGCTTATGTTACTATGCTATGCTATACTCGTAGAAGTTGTTTGGGTTTGAGTGAAATACATGACAGATGTGAGATTGTTAATTAATGGTTCAACTTAAGGTGGCAACTTAATCAAACATCTGGGTGGATTGAGGCACCTGGAGTACCCAGTGTTGCCTGTATTTTTTGGAAATCCCGGAGTACTCGTGTGATCTTCCTATGGAATGCCACCCAGACTCAAAGGGAACTGAGATGATTCATGCTAGAAACGCCCGTGTGCAGCCACAAGATATTATGGGCTCTAGCATAGTTTAATAAGTTACGTGAAGCTCTTGAAGAGGAAGATCAGCAGGTAGTGGGATGTAGGTTTGGTATGGTCTGTCCGGAGTAGAGAGTTAATGTTTCTGAAAGACTGTGTCTTGGTCATCCGTTTCTCAAACACCATGTAGTGCGAGAAATCAAACGGAGGCGACCGAGTCTTCTGGGGAAAAGTGCGCAAACCTCTGCCGAGTGTACAATCTAATCATGGTTAGCCGTGTCCCCGGTTATGGAGAAGTCTTGAGTATCTAATACTTGGATTATCACATGTATCTCATCACTCTTAATGAATATTGTTGGGTTGTTAATCACTTCTTGGGATTAAGTTGGAGGAACCTTCTCAATGATGTTTCAACTACCATGATAGTTAAATAAAATCTATTCCTTTGTTGTAGGGACAAATTGGCTTTTCACAAAACTGTAACCATAGAGCTTTCCACCAGCCAAATACGCATGTAGTGATAGCATTATTCTGTTCTTGCTCTACTGTGTTACATTGCCAGCATATTCCATGTGCTGACCCGTTTTTGGGCTGCAACGTATTATGTTGCAGACTTTTTAGATGAGGAGTAAGGTTCGTTAGGTCGTTGCCGTGCAGCTCAGCTATGCCGTTGGAGTTGATGGACTCACTTTATCTTCCAAGCCTTCCGTTGTTATCGTATTAGATGGCCTTAAGCCATATTATTGTAATAAGTTCTCTCTTGAGACATTCGATGTAATAAGTGTGTGATTGCTACTCTGTTATAAATCCTTCGAGTACTGTGTGTGTCAGCATTACCGATCCAGGGATGACACTGAAGCACAGAGACTTGACCATCTGAGGTCGGTTCGCTACAAGATGGTATCAGAGCACACGCTGAGTGTAGGACATGACCACTAAGATAAACCCTAGGTCACACCTCTCTTCTCATTTCTGACTCCTCTCCATTTTCTACTCTTTAGGATGACGGAGATGAAGAACAAGTTTGCACAACCGGATGAAGACACACCTTTTGGACGTCACTTGAAGGAAGTCACTAGGTACTTGAACATTGGAATACTAAGTTTCACCGGGACGTACGACGCCACTTTACCTGAAGAGGATTGCTGGAGGATACAAGTACAAGTTCCAGGAAGGACGTTCTCGCCAACTTCTAAACCCATAGAGTTTTCTTTCGAAGCACCCACCTGGAGTCTAGGCAAGAGCATGACAGCCCACATTACCATTGGACACATTGGAGAAGTTTACATCAGGGAACTTAAGGACACTATTTACCAAATATGTGGGCTCCGAGACGAGCAATGGGAAGTAATCAGCACCAGGAAGGATAGATCCATTGCAGCTTTCATCCAGGAGTTAAACCAGCACATCCGATGTCAGAAAAACCAGATGTGCACGGAGATGATGGACTTGAAGAAGGCAAAGACTAGGATCATTGAGCTGGAGGAAGAACTCAAGTTTACACGCGATGGATATGAGGAGGAAATCAAGACACTACTAGAGAAGAATGACGACTTAGTCAAGAATATCGGAGTATTCATGGGAGGACCAGCACCAATAGAGGAAGAAGAACCCAAGGAGATACGCCTCGAGGACTAAATCATCATCGACGACACCGATTATGATCCTAGTGATGATGACTTTGAAGACGTAGCTAGAGCAGACATCATGGAGTCTTCCACTGATCAAAATTTCTAGATGACTGCCATATATCACTAGTATTCCCCCATGTATTTAGTGGTAGTTGAACACTTGTGTGATAGTTCTAGATTGTTTGTATGCCCTTGCTTGATTGATTGAGTGAAATGATTGTGTTTGTCTCATGTGCATATGGGTAGTGTTTTCTCATTAGACCCCCTTCTCTATTCTAAATCTCTTCCATCTAAACCCCTCAGATGCCTCCAAGACGTGACACTGGTTTTGCCTTCCCACCGGAGCTCACGCAGTTAATCCAACAACAGAATACCTTGATGCAATTGCTAGTTCAGAATCAGGGCAACAACAACAACAACAACAACAACCCGCCGCCCGTAGACAACCTAGCCCGTTTTCTAAGGTTACAGCCGCCGGTGTTTTCCAGTAGCACCGAGCCCATAGTTGCGGACAATTGGCTACGCCGTATTGGAAGGGAGTTGACCACCGCAGGTTGCACAGATGCTGAGAGAGTGCGCTTTGCCGCACATCAATTGGATGGACCAGCAGCCTCATGGTGGGAGAATTGCACACCCACTTTCCTTATAGCCAATGTCACTTGGGACCAGTTTCAGCAAGCTTTCCGCACAACCCATGTGTCCACTGGAGCTATGCAAATGAAGAAGCGGGAGTTCTACAACTTACGCCAGGGGAACCGTACTGTGGCTCAGTACATGGATGAGTTTAGCAAGTTATCTCGCTACGCCCCTGATGATGTGGCCACAGATGCCGCGAAGCAGGAGAAGTTTATGGAAGGGCTGAATGATGAGATGAGTATGCAGTTGATGGTAGCAACCTTCAACGACTACCAGGAGTTGGTAGATAAGGCTCTTATGATTGAAGGGAAGCAGCAGCAAATTGAGAGCCGCAAGAGGAAGTATGGACAAGGGAAGTATAACTCTGGAGCTCAGCAGAAGCCTCGCCTAACCCCGAACTCGGGAGGACTTGTTCATAACCATGGAGGTCACAACCACACTGGAGGAGGATCGCATACCCACAATGGTTCTAAGAATGGGAATGGGACTGAACCAACAATAATCATAACCGCCCCAACCCAGCCACACCCGCCAAAAGGGACTTAAGTCATGTTACTTGTTTCAAGTGCGAGAAGATTGGACACTGCGCCACGGAGTGCCCTAAAGGAAAGAATGGAAATGGGAGCGCTGGGAAGAAGCCAAATCCATTCAACAAAGGACAAGTGAACCACGTTAACGTGGAGGAGGTTGAAGAGCAGCCAGACGCGGCAATAGGTAAGTTTTTGGTTAAGTCATTTACCGCTCTTGTTCTTTTCGATACTGGTGCATCGCATTCATACATATCAAGGGGATTCGTGGATAAGTTTAAACTACCAACCCAAACCCTTAGGACCCCTCTTTTAGTTAGTTCACCTGGAGCAGAGTTTATGGCTAGCCGATGGTGTGACCAGATACCCTTAACCATTGGCACACATGCTTTTCCGTCCGACCTAATTATCTTGGAGTCACAAGGATTGGATGTGATATTGGGTATGGATTGGATGTCAAAGTTTGGTGGAAGCATTGACTGTGCTAGTAAGTCGATTTATCTCACCACCCCGGAAGGAAAAATGATTAAGTATGTATCTAGGCATGTGCCTAGGAGGAGTCAAGTGAATGCCCTTACGGGAGTTGTTCAGGAGGAAGTGCATGTAGTGATGGATTACCCGGATGTTTTTCCAGAGGAGTTACCAGGCATGCCGCCGGATAGAGACATTGAGTTTTTGATAGAGCTGTTGCCAGGTACATGACCAATATCCAAGAGACCCTATCGGATGCCCGCAAATGATCTGGAAGAAATTAAGAAACAGATCAAGGAGTTATTGGAAAAAGGATACATCCGAAGAAGTTCATCACCTTGGGGAGCCCCAGTACTTTTGGTTGAGAAGAAGGATAAATCCCTGAGGATGGTTGTTGATTATCGAGCATTAAATGAAGTGACGATTAAGAACAAGTACCCACTGCCGATGATCAACGATCTATTTGATTAGTTGCAAGGAGCTAAAGTGTTTTCGAAGATCGATTTGCGATCAGGGTATCATCAGTTGAAGATACGAGAGAAGGACATACCGAAGACAGCGTTCACAACACGATATGGATTATACGAGTACATGGTCATGTCATTTGGACTGACTAACGCCCCTGCCTATTTCATGAGCATGATGAACAAGGTGTTCATGGAGTATTTGGACAAGTTTGTTGTGGTGTTTATTGATGATATTATGGTATACTCGAAGAACGAGGAGGAGCACAAGGAGCATTTGCGCTTAGTTCTCGAGAAACTCAGGGAACATCAGTTGTATGCTAAGTTTAGCAAATGCGAATTTTGGTTGAAGGAAGTCGGGTTCCTTGGACATGTTATATCGGGAGAAGGTATAGCAGTAGACCCCAGCAAAATTCAGTCAGTCACTGAATGGTTGGCACCCACTTCAGTTAGCGAGATCCGCAGCTTTCTTGGACTCACAGGATACTACCGGAGATTCATCGAGAATTTTTCCAAGATTGCAAAGCCAATGACTGAACTGTTGAAGAAGGATACTAAGTTTAAATGGATAGAAGATTGTGAGGCAAGTTTCCAGGAATTGAAGAAACGCTTGGCTACAGCGCCAATGCTAACACTGCCAGATATACATAAGGAGTTCCAAGTGTACTGCGATGCCTCACGCTTAGGACATGGATGTGTGCTTATGCAGGACGGAAGAGTTGTTTCATATGCCTCACGACAACTGAAACCTCATGAGTTAAACTATGCCACGCATGATTTGGAGCTAGCAACCATAGTACATGCATTGAAGACCTGGAGACATTACCTTATTGGAAACCGTTGTGATGTGTACACGGACCATAAGAGTTTTAAGTACATTTTCACCCAGAAGGAGCTGAACCTTCGACAGAGGAGATGGTTGGAACTTATAAAGGATTATGACATGAAGCTACACTATCATCCTGGAAAGGCCAACGTCGTAGCAGACACTTTGAGCCGGAAGAGTTATGCTAATATCCTTGAAAGCAAGGGACTGCCGAAGGAATTAGCAGAGGACATCATGGAACTCCGATTGGAGATTGTTCCTAGAGGATTTATTGCAACAATGGAGGTCTAGTCGACATTGCTGGACAAAATTTGGGATGCTCAGAAGGATGACAAAGAGATTGCCGAGATAAAGGAGAAGATGGGCAAAGGAAAGGCCAAAGGTTTTCGTGAGGATGAGCACGATACCCTATGGTTTGAGGACCGAGTTTATGTGCCCAATAACCAGGAGATCAGGAAGTTAATACTTCATGAGGCCCATGACTCACCCTACGCGATACACCCTGGAAACACCAAAATGTATCTGGATTTGAGGGAACGTTTCTGGTGGACCGGTATGAAGAAGGATATTGCCGAGTATGTCGCCGTATGTGATGTATGTCAGCGTGTGAAGGCAGAACATCAGAAGCCAGCAGGACTGTTACAGCCTATGCCGATACCCGAATGGAAGTGGGATAAACTGGGCATGGACTTTATCACCGGATTGCCCAGGACCAAAGAAGGATATGATTCCATATGGGTAGTAGTTGATCGCTTGACCAAAGTATCTCACTTCATTCCAGTGAAAACCACCTATACAAGTGAAAAGTTGGCCAAGATATATATGTCCAGGATAGTATGTCTGCATGAAGTTCCGAGGACCATCGTATCAGATTGAGGAACACAGTTTGCCACTACTAGGAAAAGGGCTATAGATGGAAATGACACTAATGGCGCACCAGACATGTGGTGCGCCATTAGTATACACTAATGGCGCACCATGTGTTGGTGCGCCATTAGTGTCCAAATACTAATGGCGCACCACATCCACGGTGCGCCGTTAGTAACAATTTTTTTTCATTTTTTTTCAAAACTAGTAATGGCGCACCGCGCACCACATCCACGGTGCGCCACTAGTAAATTATTTTCAATTTTTTTCCCCAATTTTTTTTTCAAAACTAGTAATGGCGCACCAGTGGACAGTGCGCCATTACTAAGTTTTTTAAAAAAATTCAAAATTTGTTTTATTGTTTTTTCAAAACTAGTAATGGCGCACCGTGGGTGTGGTGCGCCATTACTAGTTTGGCCCAAAACGTACCGAATGCACCCCCACCCCACCCCAACCCCCCCCCCCCCCCCCCCCCGTGGACCGCCTTTTCAGTTTAAAAAAAGAAAATGATGGAAATGTCAAAAAATAGAAGAAAATAAGTTTCCCATGTGATATGTGGTCTAGTTGTTGGGAAAATTTACAAATATGAATTTCGACTTTATTTGCAAAATCTCTCTGAAATTTGTAAAATGGGCATAACTTTTGCATACGAACTCGGATTAAAAAGTTTTCTATATGAAAAATCATCTACTCGATAAGTTACATCCGAATTTAACTGGGGGAACCCCGTTAAACATTTTCAAAACCCCCAAAAACCTAACAGAAAAAAAGTTACGGGGCTTTTAAGATCCGGAGGCAAAAAAATTCAAAAAAGTGCGCCACTAGTAACAGAAAAAAATTGGTTTCAAAAAAAAATTTGAATTATTTTTCAAAATATGATACGTAATATGACCGGGAAGTTTGAAATATTTTTTCAAAATTTCATCATACTCATGAACATGAACAAAGTTCTAGACATCAGCAAGGTTTAATAGGATTGATATGAGAGATATATCAACAAGTGCCTGTGAAGCTTGGTGGTGCTGGGGTTGGATAGAACTATGAAGTTAAGCGTGCTTGGGCTGGAGTAGTGTGAGGAGAGAACATATCTTGTGCACCCGGCCGACTCATGCACCAGGTGCTCTGGTCGAAAGTGAGCCGTTGGATTAAAAAGAGAGGGACATGATGCTCTGCAAGGGGAGCTATCGGTACATTTTGCACAATAAACCTCGAAGTCCTGTTCAATTCTGTCCTGCCCTGGCTTCTCTCCCGTTCCCTATATTCTTTCCCCTGTCTTATCTCATGTGCCACCGGACCATGGTGGGTTAGAAAAAGAAAAAAATCGCCCATGTCATATCTATTCTTCCTTGTTATGTACACAACGAAGGATCTCTCTCTCTCTCTCTCTCCTACGAGATGGCAACTGATGAAATTGAGTTCAGATCGTATCTGGTTGGCTCAGGCTTTGATTTTTTTGGCACCATGTAATCAAGAATGTACACTTGCGAAAAAATTAGTATGCGACCTTTTTTTGTAGTTTAGAGGGGCAGTTGTTGTATAGTTCTTGTGCGTGCTGGTGATGCTCCAGTCTGAAACACTTGATGTTCTTGCATGGAAGCATCTAAAGAAATGTATTCAGAGATCTTTGGTTCAGTTGCAAAACAACATCATTCACAAGTCACAACAGCTATTTATAAATCTATTTCTCTCATATACTTAATATTACATAGTTGTAACTGTTGAACTTTTCAACTGTTCGAAGAATAAATTACATGAAATTTTTGCATTTTTTGCAAAAGCCAGTAATGAGCAATCATGCAATAGTTACAACAATTGATACAAGAGCACAACTTGTCAATTTTTCTCAGGTGCTATGCACGGTTTGAAACAGAAGCTCGGCCAAACAAATGTATAAATGAGGACGACACATGCCATCATATACAATCTACAGCAGAGCAACACTGCTACCTGAAAAGCAGCAGAGATTCATATATCTTAAATGTTACACAGTCTATTGCATTGTCCATTTGAGGTTTCTCGAACTTCAGGCATGGGGCATGTCAAAGTTTGTATCGCTTCACTGCTGCAGGACTACTATCCTTCTACAAATAGGCCTGAAAATAAGACATGGTATAATCAATCATATTTCTTGCTAGGTCATTACGACGAAAAGTAGGCGTTAAAAGGCAGAACAGGTAATCTTAGGAAAAGTTTGCAAATTACATCTGGTGTATATCCAGTCATTTCACAGAGCTATACCCATTCATACCTTTTCCAAGTTTGCAATGCATCACCATAGATAAACTGTGCACTCATAACAGAAAGCATGTCAATGTTTACTTTAGTAAGATTACATAACTTTCTGCATGTATTTGGCATGTCACATTCACTTCTTACATACAAACCTTTTTGCAGTGGACAATGTAAAGGCCTTTTCCATTTAATATCAGAAATGTGGATCGCAAACATCTAAAACATTACTAGTTCATGTACAAGAACATCATAGGAACAACTAGTAATTTACAAACTCTTCCTGTATACAGCTGAAGTCCTAGGTACATATATGATTTCCCCAATTACAGGAACAACTGATAATGTTCCTCTGAGCCCGACTCCACAGGAACATTACTAGTTCTGAGTAAATATATGATTCGACTCTGAGAAGTTGTCCTAGGATTTAAGAGGGAACAAAACATTGCATAACATTTATCAGTTGTACACACTATTTTTCTTTTATAAATCAATTTGGTTTTCTTAAATTTTCAGTTCTTGCCAATGACTAGACTGTATTGTTTGCGTGCATCAGTTTTTCCCTTTCCCGTGGTAGAATCCTACTGCAGAACTAACTGTTTTCCAGTGGTAGTATGGAGTATAATACCGATGAAAGGAATTGGGGTTGCTGTTGTTTGTCAAACCTTCTTAGCTAACCAGACACAGTTTACCATTGCAGTTTCACCTAGACATTTGAAGTGGTGAAAGCGTTTATGGTGGTGGCTGTTGTATGTAGACAGAAGGGCGGATATAACAACACATCGATCGATACCATTTTGTTTATATTAAGGGTGTAACTTGAAGATCTATAGCAATGGATTAGGTGCTAAATTCTGTACAATATCAGTTGAAAACAGAGTAGATGAGGCTTAGCATTGTATTCTAAGTGATGTGGTATACGTACAATTAATTTTATCTAGATTCTGTACAATAGCAATGGTGCTGTAGGTACAATTAATTTTATCCTAATGATGCGGTAATATTCTCAAACTGTTGCAGATGTCATAGTTATTCGAGTCAGTTGTCGCTCTGCATCTTATTTGATCTATTGCCTACTGGAGTATGCGTTGTGATGTCTTGTTTCGTCCTGCGAATTATGTGTTGATATTTTCCATCAATCAGAAAATTTTCCCAATTACTAGGAATTAACAAACTCTTGCCATACACAGATGAAGTCCTAGGTAAAGATTGATATGCCATAGAAACTTTTCCTAAGCATCACAGGAACAACTAGAGTACTGGACAATGTTAAGGACCTTTTGCTAACATAGTTACTCTGAACATCGTGTGTTCACAGATAATTCTATACAGCTGAAAGACCAGACCACGCAGAGCACATCCCCCTAATCTATTTTCAATATAACAATAGTAATTAGTTGTTAGACTTTACCATTATGGCTGCATCTTGCACATACACTCAAACAGTACTCTAGTTTCCAACGTGCATAAGCGAAGCTGAACCGAGGAATCAACACATGAATCAATACTCTAATTCGATGTACATACCTTGGATCCTTGAGCTATAAAGGACAATGGTCCTATCCTATGCGGCCATATCGTCGATCCACAGAGGTACAACCCCATGTCGCTATAGAGGCGCAATGGCAGGGAGCCGCCGCCGGACATCATGCTTTGTATCTTTGGGCGCTCGCGCTTCAACACCAAAAGCAAAGAGGAAGAGGTGCAGGAGAGGGGGAGGGAGAGAGGGATCCGCCCAATTTTTCCAGTTAACCCTAGCGGCGGCGACCTCCAGTAGACATGAGTGGTGTAGGACATAGGAAAAGGGGATTGACGAACTTGGTTTGGGATTTGGATTCGTTCGATTTAGCTAGACATGAAGGCCTGTTCTGCAAAATGTACCAGTAACCCCCCTTGCACCGCTTCCTGTCCCTCTCCTTTTAATCCAAGGGCTCACATTCCACCGGAGCACCTGGTGCACGAGTTGGTCGGGTGCACATGATACGTTCTCAGTGTGAGGATGGGTGACCTTTCGGAAAGTTTGACCACAGAGTGCGATTTGACCTAAGATTAAGCATATTGACTCGAGATTAAGCCATAGTGACTCGAGATTAAGAAAAAAATAAAAAAATGAATTTTTTTTGAAAAAAATTATTACTAATGGCGCACTTCTATGTGGTGCGCCATTACTAAGTCAGATAGTAATGGCGCACCTCGAGGCATACTAATGGCGCACTACTAGTGCGCCATTAGTATCTGGTATACTAATGGCGCACCAGTGGTGCGCCATTAGTAAAAAATACTAGTGGTGTGATACTAATGGCGCACCAGTAGTGCGCCATTAGTAGGCAAAACTGGTGCGCCATTAGTAGGCCTTTTCCTAATAGTGTTGCCTCAAAGTTTTGGCACCAGTTGCACCAGACTTTGGGAACGAGATTGGAGTTTAGTACAACATTTCACCCGCAGACGGATGGACAAACAAAGAGAGTCAACCAAATTTTGGAGGACATGTTGAGAGCTTATGCGCTAGATTATGGATCTAGTTGGGATGACAATTGCCATACGCAGAGTTTTCATACAACAATAACTATCAAGCCAGTTTGAAGATGGCCCCATTTGAAGCCCTGTATGGACGAAGGTGCAGAACACCGTTGATGTGGGACGAGGTAGGAGACCGACAGTTGTTTGGACCAGACTTGATCAAGGAGTCTGAGGAGAAGGTTAAATTGATTCGTGACAGACTGAAGATTGCTCAGTCCAGGCAGAAGAGTTATGCGGACCCAAAACGCAAGGAGGTAACCTATGAAATTGGAGATCAAGCATATCTGCGAGTATCACCCTTGCGAGGAGTGAAACGTTTTGGAGTTAAGGGAAAGTTAGCCCCGAGATTTGTAGGACCGTATCGTATTTTGGAACGGATATGAGAAGTTTCCTACAAGTTGGAGTTACCCGAGGGATTGTCAGGAGTTCATGACGTGTTTCATGTTTCACAGCTGAAGAAGGGTCATGCTGAGATGGCAGATGTACCGCTAAGAGATACAGTACCCCTGGAGGCGATTCAGTTGGATAGTGATTTGACTTATGAGGAGAAACCAGTTAAGATTCTTGAGCTTGCCAGTAGAGTCACCCGCAATAAGGTTATCAAGTTTTGTAAAGTTCAGTGGAGCCACCATACCGAGCATGAAGCCACCTAGGAACGGGAGGATGATCTTCGCAAAGACCACCCACACCTATTTTCTAGCCAACCCGAATCTTGAGGGCGAGATTCATCTTAAGGGGGGGGGGTAGGTTTGTAACATTCCAAATTTTCAATTTGGAATGTCATACATACTCATCCATGCATATCATATTTTATTCGCATTTCGTCTCGCGATCCTCGAAATCCTAAGCAACTCAAGGACCCTCGGAGAGAGTTGGGGATTTCCCGGTTTCAAATTTGATCTCCATCAAATCTTGAAAATGAGGATTTTTGGTTTTAATTATTTTCTCTCCAAAAATATTTCACACTAAAATATATGAGAGGAGATAATATGACTTCTCCAAGATAATTGAAATATTGCAGGAAAAATATTGAAACCAAATAATTGTTTTATTTGGATTTTATTGCAATTTTGTTTGCATTAGAAAAATTGCACTTTTTCCAAAATTGCATTTTTAGGGCCAAGAAAATGTTCATCTCGTTCTAAATATTTTATTTAGATGGTGAAAATTTATTTTGGCATTTTTAGATTTTTATTTATTTTTTTAGGATTTATTTCGGTCGACGAAATTATTAAAAAAAGAGGTTCCCGCGTCGACTGGGCCTAAGGCCTAGCCGCGCCAGGCTGCCGCCGCCGCCTTCCCCGCGAGCGCTGCCGCCGCCGACTCGGACTAGGAGTCCGAGCCGGACTCCTCTCCGCCGCCGTGTCTTGCCCCTTCCTCCAAGACGTCCCACTCCGCCCTTATATACGCCACCACCCCGCCGGAACACCCCACCACACCACCGTCGCCCGCGCCGCGCCAAGCTGCCGCCCGCACCGCGCCAAGCCGCCGCCGCCTGCCGCCACCGCCCACTAAGCCGCCGCCCCGCCGGACCTCTCGCCGGAGGTAGCCGCCGCGCCCCGCCGCTGGTTTTTTTATAAAGACCGACCGGTTTTTTAGAACCCTAGATCCGTTTTTTTAGGATTCGCCGGTTTTTCTTGGTTCTTTTATTTGGCGGGCATTCGTCCGAACGATCGTTTTAACGAACGGTTCTTCGCCCGTTAGAAACAGCCAACGAACGCTCGTTCGTTAGTCTGTTCGTCAGTTTTCTTTTATCGGATTTATTCCGTGATTTTGTCTGATCGCGATTTCTGATCCGATCTTAGTTTCTGCTTTTCTTTTCGCTTGTTAGTCGGAATCAGGTGATTCAAGCGCCTAGAGTTTCGTCTTGAAACCCTCTTTCCTCTTAACCAACTCAAACAAGTTTTCTCTATTTTAAAATTTGACCTAGTTTCAGATTAGTAAACGAAGCTTCTTTCTTTCGCCATTTGAGTTTTGTTGCTCCATTTGATTCGATTCTTTTTGCGATCCAGAGTTCTTAAGTTGAAACTTCTGGCCAACCTCTTTTGTTTGAGTTTTGCTTGTGCATCGTTGCTTGTAACTTATGTATGCTATTGTTTGCTTGCGATAGAACACCCGGAGTGCAAAGCGTGCTACTACGAGTCCCTAGGTTTCGCAGATCGTCAGCAAGGCAAGTAACACTTTGATCATATCCCTTTTATCACCCAGTTTTTATGCATTAGTCTCAATTCTCAAACATTGCATTGATTAGGATGTCATTAACTTGTGGGTTGGGAAGTAGTCGATGAGGTAGAACCTATTACCCTGTTACATTCAAACCCTTGGGAGTTACTCTACGTGTTGCTTATGTTACTATGATATGCTATGCTCGTAGACGTGGTTTGGGTTTGAGTGAAATACATGACAGATGTGAGATTGTTAATTAATGGTTCAACTTAAGGTGGCAACTTAATCAAACATCTGGGTGGATTGAGGCACCTGGAGTACCCAGTGTTGCCTATATTTTTTGGAAATCCCGGAGTACCCGTGTGATCTTCCTATGGACCGCCACCCAGGCTCAAAGGGAACTGAGATGATTCATGCTAGAAACTACCATGTGCAGCCACAAGCTATTATGTGCTCTAGCATAGTTGAGTAAGTTACGTGAAGCTCTTGAAGAGGCAGATCAGCAGGTAGTCGGATGTAGGTTTGGTATGGTCTGTCCGGAGTAGAGAGTTAATGTTTCTGAAAGACTGTGTCTCGGTCATCCGTTTCTCAAACACCATGTAGTGCGAGAAATCAAATGGAGGCGATCGAGTCTTGTGGGGAAAAGTGCGCAAACCTCTGCAGAGTGTACAATCTAATCATGGTTAGCCGTGTCCCCGGTTATGGACAATTCTTGAGTATCTAGTACTTGGATTATCACATGTATCTCATCACTCTTAATTAATATTGTTGGTTTGTTAATCACTTTAATTGGGATTGAGTTGGAGGAACCTTCTCAATGATGTTTCAACTACCATGATAGTTAAATAAAATCTATTCCTTTGTTGTAGGGAAAAATTGGCTTTTCGCAAAACTGTAACCATAGAGCTTTCCACCAGCCAAATATGCATGTAGTGATAGCATTATTCTGTTCTTGCTCTACTGTGTTACATTGCCAGCATATTCCATGTGCTGACCCGTTTTCGGGCTGCAATGTATTATGTTGCAGACTTTTCACACGAGGAGTAAGGTTCGTTAGGTCGTTGCCGTGCAGCTCAGCTATGCCGTTGGAGTTGATGGACTCACTTTATCTTCCAAGCCTTCCGCTATTATCGTATTAGATGGCCTTAAGCCATATTATTGTAATAAGTTCTCTCTTGAGACATTCGATGTAATAAGTGTGTGATTGCTACTCTGTTATAAATCCTTCGAGTACTGTGTGTGTCAGCATTACCGATCCAGGGATGACACTGAAGCACAGAGACTTGACCATCTGAGGTCGGGTCGCTACAAGTTTTTGATAAAAGTGCGTATGGAAAGGTCATGACTTTAGTTAATGTTAATCCCACTATTTTGGAAGAGTGTTAACTTTACATGCATGTGGATCATGTTGAAAGTATTCTATGTGATAGCTATTTTGTTGAATTTGCTTATGATCCTACATGCAATTATTACGAGAGAGGAAAATATGGTGGTAGAAATTTTCATGTTACTAAATTACCTCTCGTTATGTTGAGATTGCTATTGTTTCTTTCCGCTTCCTTGCATATGCTAGTTTTTGCTTGCCTTGATAATTTGTTTGCCTATAAGATGCCTATGCATAGGAAGCATGTTAGACTTATATGTGTTTGTCATGTGTTTTATGATTATCTCTTTGTGCTTCAATTCTTGTCTTTCATGTGAGCATCATTGAAATATTATGCCTAGCTATAACGCTTTATAGAAAAGCGCTTGTTGGGAGACAACCCAATATTTATCCTTTCTGTTATTTAATAAATAAATTATCTAGCCTCTGTTTTGGTTGTGTTTTTTGTGCTTAATTAGTGTTTGTGCCAAGTAGAACCGTTGGGAAGACTTGGGGAAAGTCTTGTTGAACTTGCTGTAAAAAACAGAAACTTTAGCGCTCACGAGAACTGCTGTCATTTTTATTTGAAGAGTGCTATTTAGTTAATTATTTTTTCAGATGATTAATAGATAAATTCCTCACGTCCAGAAATGTATTTTAGAATTTTGGGGGTTCCAGATCTTGCGCTGGCTACAGATTACTACAGACTGTTCTGTTTTTGACAGATTCTGTTTTTCGTGTGTTGTTTGCTTATTTTGATGAATCTATGGTTAGTAAAATAGTTTATAATACATAGAGAAGTTGGAATACAGTAGGTTTAACACCAATATAAATAAATAATGAGTTCATTACAGTACCTTGAAGTGGTCTTTTGTTTTCTTTTGCTAACGGAGCTCATGAGTTTTCTATTTTGAGTTTTGTGTTGTGAAGTTTTCAAGTTTTGGGTGAATTCTTTTGATGGATTATGGAACAAGGAGTGGAAAGAGCCTAAGCTTGGGGATGCCCATGGCACCACAATATAATCGAAGGACACCAAAAAGTCAAAGCTTGGGGATGCCCCGGAAGGCATCCCCTCTTTCGTCCACTTCCATCGGTAATTTACTTGGAGCTATATTTTTATTCACCAACATGATATGTGTTTTGCTTGGAGCGTCTTGTATTATTTGTGTCTTTGTTTGTTAGTATGCTACAATCATCCTTGCTGTATGCACCTTTTGAGAGAGTCATCTATGAATTAAAATTTGATAGAATACTCTATGTGCTTCACTTATATCTTTTGAGCTATGTAGTTTTGCTCTATGCACTTCACTTATATCTTTTGAGCGTTATAATTTTGCTCTATGTGCTTCACTTAGATCTTTTAGAGCACGGTGGTGGTTTGTTTTAAAGAAACTATTGATCTCTCATGCTTCACTTAAATTATTTTGAGAGTCTTAATAGCATGGTAATTTGCTTAATATAAATATGCTTGGTGTTCAAGATATGTGAAATTTTCTTTTGAGTGTGTTGAATACTAAGAGAAGATTGAAGCATGATAATTGTTTTGAGATATGGAGGTGACAATATTAGAGTTATGCTAATTTAGTAGTTCTGAATTTAAATAATACTTGTGTTAAAGTTTGTGATTCCCATAGCATGCACGTATGGTGAACCGTTATGTGATGAAGTCGGAGCATAATTTATTTATTGACTGTCTTCCTTATGAGTGGTTGTCGGGGACGAGCGATGGTCTTTTCCTACCAATCTATCCCCCTAGGAGCATGCGCATAATACTTTGCTTTGATAACTTCTAGATTTTTGCAATAAGTATATGAGTTCTTTATTACTAATGTTGAGTCCATGGATTATATGCACTTTTTCCCATCCTTACACCATTGCTAGCCTCTCTAATACCGCGCACCTTTCGCCGGTATCATACACCCACCATATACCTTCCTCAAAACAGCCACCATAGCTACCTATCATGGCATTTCCATAGCCATTCTGAGATATATTGCCATGCAACTTTCCACCGTTCCGTTTATTATGACACACTCCATCATTATCATATTGCTAGCATGATCATGTAGTTGACATCGTATTTGTGGCAAAGCCACCATTCATAATTCTTTCATACATGTCACTCTTGATTCATTGCATATCCCAGTACGCCGCCGGAGGCATTCATATAGAGTCATATTTGTTCTAAGTATCGAGTTCTAATTGTTGAGTTGTAAGGAAAATAAAAGTGTGATGATCATCATTTTCTAGAGCATTGTCCCAAGTGAGGAAAGGATGATGGAGACTATGATTCCCCCATAACTCGGGATGAGACTCCGGACGAAAATAAAAAAATAAAAGAGGCCAAAGAAGCCCAAATAAAAAAAGAGGCCATAAAAAAAGGAAAGGCCCAAATAAAAAAATAAAAAAGAGAGAAAAAGAGAGAAGGGACAATGTTACTATCCTTTTACCACACTTGTGCTTCAAAGTAGCACCATAATCTTCATAGTAGAGAGTCTCTCATGTTATCACTTTCGTATACTAGTGGGAATCTTTCATTATAGAACTTGGCTTGTATATTCCAATGATGGGCTTCCTCAAATTGCCCTAGGTCTTCATGAGCAAGCAAGTTGGATGCACACCCACTTAGTTTCTTTTTGAGCTTTCATATACTTATAGCTCTAGTGCATCCGTTGCATGGCAATCCGACTCACTCACATTAATATCTATTGATGGGAATCTCCATAGCCCGTTGATACGCCTAGTTGATGTGAGACTATCTTCCCCTCTTTTTGTCTTCTCCACAACCACCCTTCTATTCCACATAGTGCTATGTCCATGGCTCACGCTCATGTATTGCGTGAAGATTGAAAAAGTTTTGAAAAAGTTAGAGTATGAAACAATTGCTTGGCTTGTCATCGGGGTTGTGCATGATTTAAATACTTTGTGTGGTGAAGATAGAGCATAGCCAGACTATATGATTTTGTAGGGATAACTTTCTTTGGCCATGTTATTTTGAGAAGACATAATTACTTTATTAGTATGCTTGAAGTGTTATTATTCTTTATGTCAATATGAACTTTTGTCTTGAATCTTTCTAATCTGAATATCCATACCACAATTAAGCAATTTTGCATTGAAATTATGCCAAGTAGCACTCCGCATCAAAAATTCTCTTTTTATCATTTACCTACTCGAGGACGAGCAGGAATTAAGGTTGGGGATGCCTGATACGTCTCCAACGTATCTATAATTTTTGATTGCTCCATGCTATATTATCTACTGTTTTGGACTATATTGGGCTTTATTTTCCACTTTTATATTATTTTTGGGACTAACCTATTAACTAGAGGACCAGCCCAGAAATGCTGTTTTTTTGCCTATTTCAGTGTTTCGAAGAAACATAATATCAAACAGAGTCCAAACAGAAAAATCCTTTTTGGAACGTGATTTTCTTCTCAGATAAGACCCAGGAGACTTGGACCCTACTCGAAGAAGTACCGGAGGCGGTCACAAGGGTAGCCCCCCCCCCTACAGGGTGCGGCCCCTGCCTTGTGGGCCCCTCGGTGCTCCACTGACGTACTCCTTCCTCCTATATATACCCACGTACCCCCAAATGATCAGAACAGGAGCCAAAAACCTAATTCCACCACCGCAACTTTCTGTATCGACGAGATCCCATCTTGGGGCCTGTTTCGGAGCTCCGCCGGGACAGGGCCGTCATCACGGAGGGCTTCTACATCATCATAGCCTCTCCGATGAAGTGTGAGTAGTTTACCTCAGACCTTCGGGTCCATAGTTAGTAGCTAGATGGCTTCTTCTCTCTTTATGGATCTCAATACAATGTTCTCCCCCTCTCTTGTGGAGATCTATTCGATGTAATCTTCTTCTTTTGCGGTGTGTTTGTTGAGACCGATGAATTGTGGGTTTATGGTCAAGTCTATCTATGATCAATATTTGAATCTTCTCTGAATTCTTTTATGTATGATTGGTTATCTTTGCAAGTCTCTTCCAATTATCCGTTTGGTTTGGCCAACTAGATTGGTAGTTCTTGCCATGGGAGAACTGCTTAGCTTTGGGTTCGATCTCGCGGTGTTCTTTCCCAGTGACAGAAGGGGTAGCAAGACACGTATTGTATCGTTGCCATCGAGGATAACAAGTTGGGGTTTATTTCATATTGCATGAATTTATCTCACTACATCATGTCATCTTGCTTAAAGCATTACTCTGTTTTTAACTTAATACTCTAGATGCATGCTGGATAGCGGTCGATGAGTGGAGTAATAGTAGTAGATGCAAAATCATTTCGATCTACTTGTCACGGACGTGATGCCTATATACATGATCATGCCTAGATATTCTCATAACTATGCTCAATTCTGTCAATTGCTCAACAGTAATTTGTTCACCCACCATAGAAAACTTATGCTCTCGAGAGAAGCCACTAGTGAAACCTATGGCCCCCGGGTCTATTCTCATCATATCAATCTCCATCACTTTTATATTGTTTTGCTATTTACTTTGCTTTTACTTTTTACTTTGCATCTTTATATCAAAAATACCAAAAATATTCTATCTATCAGATCTCACTCTCGTAAGTGATCGTGAAGGGCTTGACAACCCTTAATCGCGTTGGTTGCGGGTAGCTATCGCTTTGTGCAGGTACGAGGGACTTGAGCGTGGGCTCCTACTGGATTGATACCTTGGTTCTAAAAAACTGAGGGAAATACTTACGCTACTCTGCTGCATCATCCCTTCCTCTTCAGGGAAAACCAACGCAAGCTCAAGACATAGCAACGGGCACCATATACGCCAGAGGGAGAAATCCCTTAGTCTGCAGTTCGACTAATCAACTGTGTGGGACTGAACACGTCTCCCAATCATCGGGCTTAGGGCTACGGGGGTGGGAGGAGGAGCTGCGGAGGTCGGCCATGCTGGAGTGGATCTTTCTAAAGCACGCTCCGATGGATTCTCGCTGGGGGAGGATGGTATGGATTGGATCTAAGGACCCCCATCCCTTTAATAGACAATTTATTTATCTGGCTAGGGGGGCGAATGTAAAAATGCCCTGGCGCCTCGCATTCATTTGACGCGTGGAAGATAGCCCTTATTGGGCGCAGAAGCCAAGAGGTTCAACATTTATGGGACCAGAAACTGCTTAGCAAACATTCAAAATTTCGAGAAGAACCCGCCTTGCAATGCCGAAGACAACACTGCGCGCCGGATTCATCGTCATTGAAGCCTGGTTCGGGGGCTACCGAGGGAGTCCTGGATTAGGGGGTCTCCAGACAGCCGGGCTATATCCTTTGGCCGGACTGTTGGACTATGAAGATACAAGATCGAAGATTTCGCCCTTGTCCGGATGGGACTCTACTTGGCGTGGAAGGCAAGCTAGGGAATACGAATATGTATATCTCCTCCTTTGTAACCGACCTTGTGTAACCCTAGCCCCCTCCGGTGTTTATATAAACTAGAGGGTTTTAGTCCGTAGAACAACATACAATCAGACCATAGGCTAGCTTCTAGGGTCTAGCCTCTCCGATCTCGTGGTAGATCAACTCTTGTACTACTCATATTATCAAGAATAATCAAGCAGGACATAGGGATTTACGTCCATCAAGAGGGCCCGAACCTGGGTAAAACATCGTGTCCCCTGCCTCATGTTACCATCCACCTTAGATGCACAGTTCGGGACCCCCTACCCGAGATCCACCGGTTTTGACACCGACAATGACCGTTGGATCAAACTCAGACGATGCAGATCAGTCACTGTAGCACAAAGTGTCTGGGTGTGTTTGGTTGCATTCTCATCTCAATATAGTTGTTCCCTCTTCGTGTATTTGTGTTAACCTACTAGTGTGGACTCATGCACCCTTCATGCACTCTGCCAAACACCCAAAAGTGGGTCGAGAAGGGAAAGTTTGCTCCCATCCCGTGCACCCTTCATACACCCTGCCTAACACTGATTCGTGCTTCATATGGTTCATGTTTCGTGGAGTACTGTAGCACTGTACTCTCCATGTGTTGTAGACCTTGTTCTTTTAACATTGATCTTACCGTTCATTCTCGACCGGATAGTCGAAAAAGCGGCACTACGTTACATTACTATTCATATAGTTGACATGCGCACAACATCATTTGTTATCGTCATCTACACTAGCAACAAGATTATGTAGTACTGACATATGAACCACTGCACATGCCTAGTAGTAGGAGCACCGTGTATGTTCAAGTGGTTGCCGTGTTTCGCACTCCTCCATCTTAAGAGTGGGAACACTTGCTGTAATCTTTTTTTTTTCTTCAAAAAAATAGTGGACATGCTCTACCGTGCGGATCCTCCACAACGGTCATCGGGAACCTTGCTACTCACTTTCGCTGACGTGTGGGACAGCCATCATTGGGGTCCACCAGCCATGCACTAAATTACTCCGTTGTAGAGTGCCCAACTGCACGGTAGACTACCCCGATTGAAGCGTCGCAGTAATGCCCAATGAGCCATCAAATCACAAAACCCCCTCCTTTCCAGCAGTAAGTTGGACGGACGAAGCAACCATCATTTCACTCTTCTCCCTCAGCTTTCTCTCTTGAAGAAAACTCCCACTCGCTTCTCCCTCATCTTGTTTCTCATTTCTTCAAGAAAACCCCGACCTGCTTCTGCCATTGTTCTTCTCTCCCAAAGAAGGAAAGGTGAGCACATCAATGGTGTTGATTCTGGCCAAGGCCTGGTCTTGCAACCCCGAGACTGATCCTATAACTCCCTCTCTGTTCTTCTTTTTGGTTTGTGATTATGGTTTCTTTTCTTTTATTTCTATTTAACAGTTTCTTGATGGACACTAGAGCACCGGCCGAAGTGATGTCTATGGCTCTGGCCAAAACCGTCGAGGCTCATGGTACGAAGAAGCGCAAGCACCCCGCCGAGACTACTGCAGACAAGCTCAAAGCCATTTTCCTGTCCAAGTTCCCCTCTCTGGGATCCCTCATTAAGCAAGCCAGGTAAAATATCTTTTTTTGACGATCTTTTTCTCGATCATGATCGTGTTTTTTTCATCTTACAAGCAGTACTAGTACTAGTAGTACAACTTTCTGGGTGATCTTGCATGTGATTTTTGTGTGCCAAATGGCGGTTATTCTAAATTCCTCATTTAACAAAACATGCGAGAGGTTGACAGTGATTTCTTATAGATTACTTTCAACTACTTTATGAACATCAATGCTACCTTTGAAGAGGGTATATTTGCCTTAGTAACTTGTGTGATGGATATTGCAAGTAATCCCTCTACTCTCATGCCTTTGAAGACATGTTCTAGTGTCTTCATTCACTCATTTTTGTGTGTATATGTAGTCATATATGGAGTAAAATATCGAAAATCATCATAAATTTTAGAACGGAGGTAGTAATAAAATATTTGGTTTTTGTTTGAATTAGAATCAGGTCCGTGGTGGAGATGAAGTTCTCAAAGTCATGTTGTGTGAACTGGAAGACATGAGGATGAGTTCTACTGCTAAACTATCCAGCTGTTGTGTCCTTGTCGCCACATGTCCTGAACTAGTGTTTTCCTGTAGCATTGTTGTCACGCGTATTCTTGAGGTTGTACTTGACTGATACGTCTCCAACGTATCTATAATTTTTGATTGTTCCATGCTATTATATTATGAACCTTGGATGTTTTATATGCATTTATATGCTATTTTATATGATTTTTGGGACTAACCTATTAACCTAGAGCCCAGTGCCAGTATCTCACTAGTAGAAAAAGGGTCAAACGTGAAGCACATTAGTGCCAGTTTGAATTAGAGCCGGCACTAATGTGTACATTAGTGCCGGTTCGTGGCGGCGATCAATAGTACCGGTTCGTGGAGAACCTTTAGTACCGGTTCATGCCACGAACCGGTACTAAAGAGGCTGTGTCAGCCTGCGGTCAGGCTATGGCCCCACCATCACCATTTAATGCCGGTTCGTACCACGAACCAGTACTAATGAGGTTATGGCAAGCTATTTTTAGTCCCACCTCGCCAAGAGAGAGGCAGTATGAACGGTTTATAAGCCGTGAGTGCACAGACAATGACGAAGAGTTGCAATGCTCACCTACATGTGTTGATTAGCTTCAAGCCATTCGGAATAGTGTAGACTGCACTGCAGCATAGATTGCACTGAGCTATGTGCAGTGCAGTGTACACTATTCCGAATGGCTTGAAGCAAATTAACCAGCATTGCATCTTTTTTATTTTTAATAACTTATTTAAACTCCGGACTTCTTTTGTGTTCAGTATGCAGCATTTAAAACGACGTCATCAATTTCCAACATGTTCTGACATCATTTGTTGTTTTTCGGTCATTTACCTAATTGTTCAGTATGCAGCATTCAATTTCCAGAAGAAAATAAATAGAAGAAAATAAATAATGCAGAAAATAAAAAAACTATACAAAAAAATTACTCAAAAATAAATAGAAGAAAATAAATAATGCAGAAAAGAAAAAACTATATAAAAAACTACTCAAAAATAAATAGAAGAAAATAAGTAATGGAGAAAAGAAAAAACTATATAAAAACTGGATGCACTTCGTGTACAAACTGGACAAACTCTTTCCGAGTATCAGGGATTCAGAGTCCGGAGTGGGTACTAATGTACAACTTTCACCGAAGCCCAGAGTGTGTACTAATGTGCATCCCACCAATCAGGAAGAATCACACGGATCGTGTGTTTCTTTCTAGCTTTTGCGAGTCATTGGATCAAGGGTGTGTTTCTTCCTAGCTCATGTGAGTCGTTGGATCGAAACTACCACAATCACTTTGTGAGCCACACGACCCTATATATAGCCCACCTCTCGCCTTCCCCGCATAAGTCTTTTAGTTCATCGACTACATACATCTACCAGTTCATCGACTGCATACATCTACCAATTCATCGACTGAATACAAATCATTCAGATTCGCCATCATACGTCCAACCGTGCATTTGATATGCATATATATATATATGCATCACGAGCCACAGTTGGGCTGTATGATGGTATCGGTGTACTAGAGTAGGGTTACCCTAGTATCCCGAACTTGTGCACGGGCAGTCGCAGCGTCCCGCGGCAAGGCTTGTCGGGTGACCGCCAAGATCCTTTGTGGTTCCTTTGGAGCCATTCAAGAACAAAGTATCCAAGCCAAGGAGACAAGACCCCGGCAAGAGGAGACTTGCCGGGAAGGCCAATCAAGGCATTTCAAGGAACTTGCCGCGACGCGCCACGCGTCCCGGCAAGGCCCGGTGAGCGGCAAGCTCCCGGACGCGACAAGACAACAACCGCGGCAAGGCGCTTGCCGTGGCAAGCCCCCACTCTGTACCTGCGCTCCGGCACATCCACCAACGTGTCGCTCTGGGACCCTTCCAGGCGTACGTGGCGGGAAGCTGTGCAGCTAGCGGTACACGGTGGTAAGCGGCGCTGACAAGATTGCCATTGTGGCAAGCAGAGGCGTCCCTGGCGGTCCCTTTTGCACTATTTAGGCGACACAGACGGGCATTTAATGCCCTTGTCCCCTGCCGTCAGGGTTAGGTATGATACACTGTAGTAGGCGGCGGTGCGAACCGCCACACCTCTTCCATCTTTACCCTCGTCTGCGTTGCCACCTGTCGGTGACCCCTTGAGCATATAAAAGGAGGCCCATGCGCAACGTAGAGGGGGGACGATCACTCTCACGCTCGGTCTCGCTAGCTGCTGGTGTGTACTGTAGCAATCAGCGCTCCCGAGCAAGAACACAATACAAATCAAAGGAGGAGTAGGGTTTTACGCATCCGTGCGGTCCGAACCTGGGTAAACTGATCGCGTGCTCGTGTGCTTCGCCTCGATCTGCTCTTCGTGCGATCTCCCCCCCCCCCCCTGCCGAACCAAAAAGGGGCTCGGTCCGCCGGTCCCATAGGTGTTCGTGGGATTAGCACCCCCCGACATCTTTGGCGCGCCAGGTAGGGGTGCGTCGAGGTTGTGTGAACCTGATCCGACGTTCGCACGAGCTAAATCTCCATCGTCTTCATCGACACCTTTGGCATGCCGCCGAAGAAGAAGGCTTCGGAGGCGGCTGTTCCGTCCGCGCCGAACCCACCGTCGCCGGAGCAAACGGCTGGTGGGGTAGACGCCAGCGGGAGAACAGCTGGTGGGGTCGACGAGGGAGCTCACGGTGCTGCCAGGTCCAAGGACAAGGCTGCGTTGCCCATCCCAGGACGCGCGGGACCAGCAGCGTCATGGTACTCACGGTACCATACGTTTGCTAGGCCAAGATTGAGCTGGTGGATCTCGGAGTGCTCAAGACCAGCATGCACGCCAACGTGCTGGCGCGAGCGGGGTACGATCGCCTGGACGAGACACTGCTCCTTCTAACATGGTTAGAAGTCCGAGCATATCCCGCTTCTCGCACCGTTCGCCGCCGCCTCCCGCCACTTCAGCAGAAGCTTTGGCGCGAGCTCAACTGCTCCTAGACTACCCTCCAGCGGCAGACAAGATCGACGACTGGAGGGCCACCATTCAGAGTCTCATTGGCTTCGCCAACGGCGACAATCCGCGGCAGCCAAGTACATCGCAGCCGCGGCAAGTCAGCCAGGCGCGAGTCGGTGGCGACAAGACCGGTGAGGGTGCAACCACTGTGCACTCTCCGCCCCGAAGGCCAAGATCACCGACTCGCCGGATCCACCATGATAGCGACTCCACCGCGTCATCGGATCCACGAGCTCGTCGCGATTAGCGCCAAGTTCTTCACGAACGACAGCAAGAAGACGCTCGTACTCGCATCGAGCGCCGAAGAGAAGCGCGGCGTCAATCAGATCGGTGCTGGGCCCTCTGTCGACATGCATACGCTAGGGGAACCAGACGACTTGCCGTACGCGGTAGGTTGCCCTGCGTTTACCCGTGAGCTGCGGCAAGTCCAGTGGCCCAGTAGGAAGAATTTCAAGCTAGACGTACCGGAGAAGTAAGACAGCAAGTCGCATCCGTCAGAGTTCCTCAGCATCTACACCATTGCGGTGCAAGCTGCCGGGGGGCGAGACGACAAGATCCTTGCCAACTACTTCCCGCTGGTGCTCAAGCCCAACGTCAGGTCCTGGCTCATGCACTTGCCGGACAACTCCATATCCTCCTGGGCAGACCTGTGCCATCAGTTTGTCGGCGCCTTTACAAGCGGCCACAAACCTCATGGCCAAGAGAGTGACCTTCACCTGCTCGCTTAGAAGGAAGGAGAGCCCCTGCGCAAGTATATTCAGAGATTCAGCCGTGTACAGCACAACATCCCAGATGTCCACCCTGCCGCGCTCATCAGCGCGTTCCATCAGAACGTGCGTAACCGCAGGATGCGGGAGGAGATGGCAATGTGCAAGATCAGAGACGTCAGCGAGCTGTATGCCCTGGCCGACAAGTGTGCACGTGCTGAGGAAGGGAGGAAACTCCCCGGAGAGAATACTGGAGCAGGAGGATCTGACAGCGAAGATGCTGCCCCGGCAAAGAAAAACCGGTGGCGGAACAACAGGAAGAAGAAAGGCCAAGATGTGCTAGTCGTTGAGCAGTCTGGCAACGAAGGTGGCGCCAAGAAAGCCAAAGTTGGTAGCTCCGGCAAGAAGATTGCTGCATGCACCAACTGCCAGGCTGTGGCGTCGCCGACAAGCAGGACGGCACCGACAAGCAGTATTGCAAGATCCACCGCACCAAGGGCCATGATCTCCAGAGCTGCAAGAAGGTCGAACAGCTTGTCCAGCAGCAAAAAGCTGAATACGAGCGACGCGACAAGGAGAGGGCCCAAGGAGGCACTGGAGAATCCGGCAAGAAGCGCGCCGGCCGGGGAGGGCGCTGCGGCAAGGCCAAGCAGCGGCAAGGAGACAGACCTCCCCGCGGCCGCGATAAGGATGAAGATGACGACGACGACGAAGACATGGATGATGTCGAGACCAGTGAGCAGGAGTTCCAGAAAGCCACAGAGGTCTTGTGCGTTGACGGTGGTGCTTCTCTGCATACTTCGCACCGCCAACTCAAGCAGTGGGTGCGGGAAGTCAATGCGGCAGAACCACCTGTCGAGTCGCGCAAACTTCTGAAATGGTCCAGCACGCCTATCATCTTTGATATTGAGGACCACCCTGATCGCACAACTGCGGTTGGGTGCTTGCCGATGTTGGTTTCGCCAACTATCCGCAACCTCAAGGTCACTAAGATGCTAGTTGATGGCAGGGCCGGCTTGAACCTGATCTCCTCCGCTGTACTCTAGAAACTCCAGATCCCTGACAGTGAGCTCGAAGAGACCGGCACATTCCAAGGAATTAACCCGTGAAGGAGCAAGCCAAAGGGGAAGGTCACGTTGCCGGTAACATTTGGCAGCGAGTTGAACTTCAGGACTGAGAGGGTCACTTTTGACGTTGCCGATTTTCCATTGCCTTACAATGGGATACTCGGCCGTCCTGCACTCGCCAAGTTCATGCAGCCTCTCACTATGCATATAACATGCTGAAGATGCCAGGCCCGATAAGCGTCATCTCTGTCCCTGGCGACAAGAAGGATGGTCTTATCTGCGCCGACAAGATCTACCAGGAAGCAGCAGCCGCTACAGATCGCAAGTCACTTGCCGTTGAAGCTCCCCGGGGGAAGAAGAGGATCAAGTCCGGCAAGAGCTCTGATGCCCACTCCGGCAAGCGAACCTCTTCGGAGTGCTGCGCTACCATCGATGACGCACCATCGAGCTCCACCGGCAAGTGTAAGAAGGCAATGGCAGCTCCGCCAGAGACCAAGAAGGTGTCCGCCAAGGAGGACGGCACTGGTGGTACCTTCACCATCAGTGCCACTCTTGACCCTAAATAGGAAAGCGCGCTCATTGCTTTCCTGCGGGCGAACGTCGACGTGTTTGCGTGGCAACCGTCTGACATCCCCGGTGTTCCCGGGAATGTAATTGAGCACCATCTTGCCATTTGTCCTCATGCGCGGCCCGTCAAGCAGAAGGTCAGGAAGCAAGCAGTGGAGCGCCAAGAATTCATAGCAGAAGAGATCAAGAAATTGGAAGCAGCAGGCCTTGTCAGAGGAGTGCTCCATCCTACGTGGTTGGCCAATCCTATAGTCGTGCGCAAGGCAAACGGGAAATGGAGACTTTGTATCGACTTTACCGATGTTAATAAAGCTTGTCCCAAAGACCCATTTCCCTTGCCGCGCATTGACCAGATTGTTGACTCCACGGCCGGATGTGATTTGCTTTCATTTCTTGACGCATACTCAGGATACCATCAAATCTTCATGGCAGAAGAAGATGAGGAGAAAACCGCATTCATTAGTCCATGTGGCACGTACTATTTCATACGGATGCCTTTCGGTTTAAAGAATGCTGGTTCAACATTTGCAAGGGTAGTTCATGTCGCTCTTGAGCCACAAATACACAGAAATGTGGAAGCCTACATGGATGACATAGTGGTCAAGAGCAAGGACAGGGCAACTCTAATCCAAGATTTAGACGAGACCTTTGCAAATCTGCGCAAGATCAACCTCAAGCTCAACCTCGAGAAGTGTGTGTTCGGTGTCCCCTCCGGCAAGCTTCTCGGGTTCTTCGTGTCTCAGCGGGGAATTGAAGCCAATCCCGACAAGATCAAGGCCATTGAGCAGATCGAAGCACCAAAGCGCGTCAAGGATGTACGAAGACTTGCCGGTTGCGTGGCTGCTCTCAGCAGGTTTATTTCTCGGTCTGCTGAGCGCGCCCTACCGTTTTTCAAGATTTTGAAAAAGGCAGGTCCAATGAAATGGACTCCGGAAGCGGAGGCTGCGCTGCAGGACTCGAAGAGATACCTGTCCTCCACTCCAACACTTGTCGCACCTAAGCCACAAGAGAAGTTGCTGCTGTATATAGCGGCAACCAATCAAGTGGTTAGTGCTGTGTTAGTGGCAGAGAGGGAGGCAGATGACGAGCCAGCAACCGCGGCAAGCGCATCCAGCGACAAGCAGGAGGCTTCCCCGACAAGCTCTGGTCTCGACAAAGATGGATCTGCGCAGGTGCGCGAGGAGATACAAAAGAGAATGGTGCAGCGCCCAGTTTACTTTGTCAGTTCCCTTCTGCAGGGGGCTAGGTCAAGGTACTCTGGTGTGCAGAAGTTGCTTTTAGGCCTTCTCATGGCCTCGAGAAAGCTGCGCCATTACTTCCAAGCACATGAGATCACAGTTGTCACTCGCTTTCCGCTGAAGAGGATACTACAGAATCCAGAAGCGACAGGCAGGATTGTTGAGTGGGCACTGGAACTGTCAAGCTTTGGCCTCAAGTTTGAGAGTACTTCAACTATCCAAAGCAGAGCATTGGCAGAATTCATAGCAGAGTGGACGCCGACACCAGATGAAGAAATTCCAGAAACAAGCATTCCCGTCAAGGAAGCAAGCAAAGAGTGGCTCATGTACTTTAACGGTGCCTTCTCGCTGCAAGGCGCCGGTGCTGGCGTGCTGCTTGTCGCACCCACCAGAGAGCACCTCAAGTACGTAGTCCAAATGCACTTTCCCAAGGAGCAAGCGACAAACAATACTGCAGAGTATGAAGGCTTGCTTGCCGATCTCAGGATCGCGGCAGAGCTTGGGATTAAGAAGCTCATTGTCAGGGGCGATTCGCAGCTTGTCGTTCGCCAAGTGAACAAGAGTTATCAGAGTCCGTTGATGGAAGCCTACGTTGACAAAGTGAGAAAGCTAGAAGAGCACTTTGACGGCCTGCAGATGGAGCATGTCCCAAGAGCTCAGAACGACATTGCCGATGGCCTGTCAAAGTGCGCTGCACTTAAGTTACTTGTGGAACCAGGGATCTTTGTGCTCAAGCTGACTCAACCGTCCGTAACACCATCAACTGGACAGAACAAGAAGAGGAAGTTGATTTCTGGTGACTATTTTCTGGCAGAGCTTCCCGAAGCCGCCGCCAAGAAGGTCCCCAGGATCAACACCAAGAATGCTGAGGAGCAGTCTGCTCCGGCAAGCCCTAGGGTTTGTTCCGTTGAAGCAGACGCTCCCGGGAAGTTTTTCTCCGGCAAGCTTGCCGGGGAACGTCTAGCTCCGGCAGAGCCACAGGTTCTCGCCGTAGAAGCGGACGTTCCCGCAGTAGCAGATATGCCTTTAGTCCTTGTTGTCGAGCCACAAGCTCCAACATGGGCACAGCAGATTGTCCGTTCCCTTCAGACAGGAGAACTTCCCGAAGAGCAAGAAGCGGAAAGAGTAGCCCGGCAGTCAAGTATGTACCAGTTTGTCGATAGCACACTGTACAGAAGAAGACTCAATGGTGTGAAATTGAAGTGTATTCACCGGGAAGATGGACAAAGGCTGTTGGCGGAGATACATGGAGGCATATGTGGCCACCACATTGGCACAAGAGCACTTGTCGGCAAAGCACTCCGGCAAGGTTTCTTTTGGCCGACAGCCCTCCAGGATGCAACTGCACAAGTAACCAATTGTGAAGCGTGCCAGTTCCATTCCAAGCAGATACACCAGCCAGCTCAAGCTCTCCAGACGATCCCTTTATCCTGGCCATTTTCAGTTTGGGGGCTCGATATCCTCGGCCCTTTCCCCGAGCAGTCGGGGGCTTTGAGTACTTGTACATTGCAATCGACAAGTTCACAAAGTGGCCGGAAGTGGAACCAGTGAGGAAGGTGACAGCACAGTCAGCAGTCAAGTTCTTCAGGTCGATTGTTTGCCGCTTCGGGATCCCTAACAGGATAATCACCGACAACGGTACGCAATTCATGAGCCGCACCTTCATGCAGTACGTCCAAGATCTTGGCGCCAAGGTCTGCTTCGCTTCTGTTGCTCACCCGAGAAGCAACGGTCAACCGGAGAGGGCAAATGCTGAAGTGTTGCGTGGGCTCAAGACCAGAACTTTCGATAGGCTGCACAAGTGCGGAAGAAACTGGATCGAGGAGCTGCCGGTGGTTCTTTGGTCGATTAGGACGACGCCAAATCGAGCCACTGGCCAGACACCTTTCGCTCTAGTCTATGGAGCAGAGGCAGTTCTCCCCACGGAACTCATATACGGGTCGCCTCAAGTGCACACTTATGACGAGCTTGAGCAAGAGCAGCTGCGACAAGATGACGCGCTGCTCCTTGAGGAAGACCATCTTCAGGCTGCTGTGCGAGCTGCTCGCTACCAGCATGCTTTGCGCCACTACCATAGCCGCAAAGTTAACGCCAGAAGTCTCGAGGAAGGCGACCTTGTTCTTCGGTGTGTTCAGTCTGCCAAGAATTCCAACAAGTTGACGCCGAAGTGGGAAGGCCCTTACCGGGTGAAATGAGTCACTAGGCCTGGCGCTGTCCGCCTTGAGACCGAAGATGGCATTCCAGTGAGCAACTCCTGGAACATTGAGCATCTTCGTAAGTTTTACCCATAGGGCACGATTGCCGGAACCCGTTCCGGCAACCACCTTTTGTACAAGTCTTGCCGCTGTTGCATGTAATCCTTTGTACAAAGCCGGGCGCAGATCCCGTGCATAAAGCTTATGTGTGCTCCGCGCATCTTGTCGGTTTCATGCTTTTTATTTTTTCTGCATGTGTTATCTGACTCTTTGTGCAGCACTTACCCCCGGTAAGCAACAACGAGCCATAAGGCTCCCTATCTTTATTTTCTCCTCTTTCTTTTTTCTCAAGGAAAAGGAAGGTTCCCTCGCACACAAGTTTGCCGGGGGGAAGGAGAAGGTAATGGTATGGACCAGGCGTCGTTCAAGAAAGTTTCGCCTTGCCGGGAAGCAAACGACAGAAAAGATAAGTTGCCAAAGTTTGAGCAATCAGATTTTTTAATTTTTAAGTTATCTTCCTTGAACGACCGTACTTTGTATGGAAAACCTGTGCGCGGAGGAACCAACACGTAGCTAGTTGCGCCCTTATTTTGTTTCGAGTCCGCTCAATAACTTAAGTGAGCTGCGACTAGCTGCGACAAGGTTTCTTGTCGGTAGCGGCACTGCCAGCAGGCTGCTGACGTCCCGCACTCAGCACTCGCGGCCAAGGTGCCTGCGCCGGCAAGTTCCCTAAAAGCGTAGGGCAAAAACATACAAAGGAAGGAATCAAGTAAAGGAAATAACGTTGCAATCAGTACCCAAAATAAAGTTATATTACAAGGTAGCTTGTCGCAGCTCTAATAGACTGTTCTCATAACATGATCAACAGCGACAAGAAAAGAAGAAAACGGGCGGCCTAGTCTACGCGGTCGCCCTCGACCCTCTTGATCCCGCTCACCTTGTCCACAATGGGTGCGACAAGGGTCTTGAGCGCCTCCAGATCGGCATCCGGCGGCAAGGTCCTGAGGACGTTGGTGAGGTTGAGGCCCGGGTTGCGGAAGGCCACCTTCACCAGCACCTTTTGAAGAGCTCCCGCGCAGATCTTGCGTGACTCATCGGCCAGCTGCTTCGGAATCCTCTCCCGGAGTCGCCGGAGTGCCGTCGCCACGCCTTTGAAGAACGAGGTGAGCTTGGCGCTGGGTTGGAGATTCTCGTCGGAGGGATACCCGAGATCCTCCATCCCCAGCTGCGCCAGCTCCCTGTCAACGTCTGTGGTAACATCCACGAGACCCTCCGTCCAGTGGTCCACATTTTCCCGAAAAGCATTCTGGGCGGCAGCGGCACTCGCCAGCAGCGCCTTGCCGGCCTTGACCTCTTCCTTCAAGGCCGTCTCCTGCTCCTTGGCGCCATCCAGCGTCTTGGTCAAGCTGGTCAACTTCAACTCAAGATCAGCGTTGGAGTCCTTGGCGGCGCTAAGTTCCTGGCCCTTCTCGGCGAGACGGGCCTGCAGCTCCGAGTAGCTGTGGGCGTCCTTCTCCCGCTCAAGCTTGAGCGCGGCAAGCTCTTCGCCGCTCGCTTTGAGATTGGCCTCCAGCTGCGCCACCTTGGTCTCCAGCTCCTTCTTGGCGGCCTCGGCAGCTGCGGCAGCATCTTCTGCTTGCTTGAGGGCTCCGCCAACTGTTCGCTCACGCGCGGAAAGCTCCTCCTCGTGGCTGTCAAGATGGACCTTCCACTGCACCAGCTCGCCTTCTTGCACAAACAGCTTCTCAGCGGCAAGCCTTTGTTGCTCTTCGGCTTCAGCCTTCTCCAGGAGGAAGGCCTCCCGCTCCTCGGCAAGTCGCGCTCGCTCCTCTGCCAGGGAGCGGAGAGCTTCCTGATTGTGACCCCGGAGCTCCCCCGTGCGCTTCTCGATGTCCTCTCCCGCCTTCGCGACAAGCGCTTCGCGGGATTCTAGCTTGGCTTGCCGGGCGCGATAGAGCGACACCAGCTTCCGCAGCAGCCGCTCCTCCTCAGGCTCGCCGCTGCTGCTGCTTGGCGCGTCAACCAGCGCCAGCCCGGCAGAGGCGAGCACCTCTCCGTCGAAGCTCTCTCCTTCGACCGGCGCCTTGGAGCTTGACGCCCAGGGGAGGTTGATGAAGATGTCGTCGCCGGCCTTCAAGTAGATGCCTAGCTGGGGCTCTTTGGAGCCTGGCGCAGCGGCAGCGGCGGGGGGATCGGCGGTCGACGTAGCGCCTGGCGCTCCTGCGGCCTCAGGGCCGTCAGTGCAATCGCCAGATCCCCCGCCTACTTTTGTGGCGGCAGCCTTGGCGGTCTGTGCGCCGGCGGGCTCATCAGCGCCGGCTGCTTCCTCGGCGGCAGCAGCATCTTCGGCGGCAACCTCGGTCTCCATTGGCTCCGCAGCAGATGGATCTGACAGCCGAAAGAGGGAGAAGAGTCAAGCAAATATCCAAAAAAGAAGATCAAAAGAAGAAGAACCCAAGGAAGTTCTGAAACGAGAAGATTACCCGTGCCAGGTTCTGCAGTTGTGGTCTCCGCCGCCGGGGGGTCACTGGTGCTGTCCCTTGCCGGAGAACCCTCCCTTGCCGGAGATTTCTCCCTTGCCGGAGAGCTCTCCCTTGCCGGGGACCTCTCCCTTGCCGGAGCACTCTCCCTTGGCGTTTCGGGGGCGGCCTCCGGGCGCTCCTGGTGGGGCTGCTCTGCTCCTACACAAGTCAACAACCAGGTGTCAGCAAAGCAAGGATATCCATGCGCGCCCAACAGCGAAAAGCAAGCCATATACTTATGCTGGGGGCTGCTCTGGAGAACGGTTGCCGGGTCCGGCAAGGTTGTCTCGGGCGCATCCCCTGCTCTCGCGGTGGGCTCGTCCTCGATGACAATCACCGGGACCTTGGCTCTCTTTGCTGCTCTCTGGGCCAGAGTCCTAAAAAGGAAGGAGTTCAGAGTAAAGCAGATGAGATACAAGACAAAACAGCAAGAATTGAAGAACTACAAGTACAACAAAAGAATCTTACTCTTCTTCTTCTTCCTCGTCGGAGCTGAACACGGAGAAGTCGAAATCCGGCTCACGCCCGGCGCGGGAAGGCGGAGGAGTAGGTTCCCTTGGCCGCATGGCGGGAGCAGAAGCAGTGGTCCGGGAGGACTCCGCTCAAGTTGCCGCAGCAGCATGAGGCGCTCCCGCGGCAACAGTGCTTGCCGCGGTGGAGCGTGTCGCGCGGCGCGGCGACTGTCGACTCGCTTGCCGCCTCGCTACGTCCCCGGCCTTGCGGAGACGCCTTCTTGGTGGAGATGGAGGCTCTGCTTGCGGCGAGCTGTCTGAGGATGAGGAGGAAGAGGAGTCGATCTCCAATGAGCCGCTCGTATCCTCGGCGGGCTCGCTCGGCTCGGCGTCACGCCCGGCAGGCTCTTTCTTGCCGGCAAGCTCTTTCTTGCCGGCAAGCTCCTCTCGCTCGGCACGACTTGCCGCCTCTGCTGCCTCTGACTCCTCCATGGTGAATCCAAACTCGCCCGCAGCTGCGGCTGCCGCTGCCTCTTCCAGCCTGGTGGCGATGCGTTTCAACTCCGCATCGGTGGTGTCGCGAGTAAGGCCATTCTTCTCGTCAGGGCGGATCGGCACTTCTACCAGGTTGTCAAAGAATTCCTGCACGACCTCATCTGCAGGCTCTTGCCAAGTTGGAACAATTCCGTGTGAATTGCATAGCGGCATCATTGCGCGAATGCGGTCAAGCGCAGAGTTGTTGCACAGCGGAACGACGCCCTGCGGCAACCTGAACACTTCGGGATGATCAGGATCATACTTGAACAGCTCCTGCAGCATCGCGTTGAGCTCCAAAATAGTGAAGTTGTAGTTGAGGCCCAGACGCAGCCTCATGATATCCGCTGCATTCTTGAACTCCCAGGTGGGCCTCCTCCGTTCTTGCAAGGGGGTGATGCGGCGGTGAAGAAAATCTGCGCCAACGGCACCTACAGTGAGTCCGGCAAGCCTCAGGCGTTGGATCCTGGTGATAGCAATCTTCAGCCTATCATCTTCCGGGGCCACGTCACTCCAATCGCTGCCGTGTAACGCTGGGGCTTGGCGTCGGGTGGTAAACGGCTGCGGGTTCTCCTCGACAACCCATCACCAGTCTGCTCTCCACTCCTCCCACTTGCCGCGGAACTCGCCCTCTAGATAAGAATCCTTCTTGCCGGCCCTCAAGATCCAGGTGATTCCGCCGGATAAGGGCTCTCCTCTCTCTACTCGGGGCATAAAGCAGTGGCGGAAAAGGGCTACGTTGGGGTGGACTCCGACAAAGTTTTCGCAGAGATGCGCGAAAACTGCCATGGTCAGAACGGCATTGGGGGTGAAGTCAAGGAGGCAGAGCTCGTAGGTGTTCATGATGTCGCAGAAAAACTCAGAGAAGGGCGGGCAGAGCCCGCAGTAGAAGAACACGGCGAAGAAGGGATATCCGTTTGGAGCCATTTTATGAGCGGCGGCTGGAAGTACCTTCGTGCTCGGATGCGCTCGCGTCTCCGTCGACCAGAAGAGGTAGTAGTACTCCCTCAGCTCCTTCGCGGCAAGCTTGGGGGGGGGGAAGATTGCCCGCTCCTTCGGCAGCGTTGCAAGCCACTGCGCCTCGGTCGACTTCGCAGCCTTCCCCTTGTTGGCTTTCGGAGCCATGGCGGAAGTGGTGGAGGAGGTCGACGGCGTTGGTGGTGCTGGTGGCGATGGGGGGCAGGGCGCTGTTCTCTCTCTCTTTGCTTTGGGAAGACGGGGGAGCGGCGGAGGTTTCCGAGATTGGAGTAGCAAGGGGCGAGTGGGCGCACTACCCCTGCTTCCCCTGCTTATAAAGGGGGACGGGGCAGATGTTACGCCTTTCCGAATAAAGAAACCACCCACGATCTCTCCCACGAGGCCGCATTCGACGCGTGCCGTTCGGGGAGGGCGCGGTGGATACGGAGAGAGATGCGGCATGACCCAGGCCGCGCGTGCCCGTGCCCAGTCTTGGGCCTGGCCCAACAGCGCTCGGCACCGTGTATGGCCCAGGCCCGGGGCTCCTGTCGGTGTACTAGAGTAGGGGTACCCTAGTATCCTGAACTTGTGCACGGGCAGTCGCAGCGTCCCGCGGCAAGGCTTGTCGGGTGACCGCCAAGATCCTCCGTGGTTCCTTTGGAGCCATTCAAGAAAAAAGTATCCAAGCCAAGGAGACAAGACCCCGGCAAGAGGAGACTTGCCGGGAAGGCCAATGAAGGCATTTCAAGGAACTTGCCGCGACGCGCCACGCGTCTCGGCAAGGCCCGGTGAGCGGCAAGCTCCCGGACGCGACAAGACAACAACCGCGGCAAGGCGCTTGCCGCGGCAAGCCCCCACTCTGTACCTGCGCTCCAGCACATCCACCAATGTGTCGCTCTGGGACCCTTCTAGGCGTACGTGGCGGGAAGCTGTGCAGCTAGCGGTACACGGTGGCAAGCGGCGCTGACAAGATTGCCATCGTGGCAAGCGGAGGCGTCCCTGGCGGTCCCTTTTGCACTATTTAGGCGACATGGACGGGCATTTAATGCCCTTGTCCCCTGCCGTCAGGGTTAGGTATGATACACTGTAGTAGGCGGCGGTGCCAACCGCCACGCCTTTTCCATCTTTACCCTTGTCTGCGTTGCCACCTGTCGGTGACCCCTTGAGCATATAAAAGGAGGCCCATGCGCAACGTAGAGGGGGGACGATCACTCTCACGCTCGGTCTCGCTAGCTGCTGGTGTGTACTGTAGCAATCAGCGCTCCCAAGCAAGAACACAATACAAATCAAAGTAGGAGTAGGGTTTTACGCATCCGTGCGGCCCGAACCTGGGTAAACTGATCGCGTGCTCGTGTGCTTCGCCTCGATCTGCTCTTCGTGCGATCTCCGCCCCCTGCCGAACCAAAAAGTGGCTCGGTCCGCCGGTCCCATAGGTGTTCGTGGGATTAGCACCCCCCGACAGATGGCGATACCGATTGGTTTGTTCTAGATCCGACATAAAAGGTTTGATACAACTTCTTTTTTGTGACATAAGAGCTATCTCTCCTCCTACCTATTTTAGTTACACAACTACCTATTTGTGCCAAATTTTCACTTTTGCTGTTGCTCTTGCATCATAAGCATCCATGTTAACTGGACTTACAAGTAATGCAATTTAACCAAACTATCTTGTGATCTTCGCCAAGAGAGAGGCAGTATGAGCGATTTATAAGCCGTGAGTGCACATGCAATGACGAAGAGTTGCAATGCTCACCTACATGTTGATTAGCTTCAAGCCTTGCGGAATAGCATAGATTGCACTGAGCTATGTGCAGTGTAGTCTACACTATTCCGAATGGCTTGAAGCAAATTAACCAGCATTGCACCTCTTTTTTATTTTTAAAAACTTATTTGAACTCCAGACTTCTTTTGTGTTCAGTATGCAGCATTTAAAGCGACGCCATCAACTTCCAACATGTTTTGACATCATTTGTTGTTTTTCGGTCATTTACCTAATTGTTTAGAGAGCTAAATGACCGTGAAATTGAAAATTAGTACAAAATGAATCCTGAAAATGTTGAAACTTGGCATGGTAGTATCATCATATCACCCGCATAGCATGTGCGAAAGAGTAGAGAGGGTCACGGCAAAAACTGGAGGCACTTCGTGTACAAACTGGACAAACTCTTTCCGAGTATCAAGGTTTCGGAGTCCAGAGTGGGTACTAATGTACAACTTTCACCGAAGCCCAGAGTGGGTACTAATGTGCATCCCACCAATCAGGAAGAATCACACGGATCGTGTGTTTCTTTCTAGGTCTTGCGAGTCATTGGATCAAGGGTGTGTTTCTTCCTAGCTCATGTGAGTCGTTGGATCGAAATTACCACAATCACTGTGAGCCAGACGACCCTATATATAGCCCACCTCTCGCCTTCCCTGCATAAGTCTTTCAGTTCATCGACTACATACATCTACCAGTTCATCGACTGCATACATCTACCAGTTCATCGACTGAATACAAATCATTCGGATTCGCCATCATACGTCCAACCGTGCATTTGATATGCATATATATGCATCACGAGCCACGGTTGGGCTGTATGATGGCGATACCGATTGGTTTTTTCTAGATCCGACATAAAAGGTTTGATACAACTTCTTTTTTTGTGACATAAGAGCTATCTCTCCTCCTACCTATTTTAGTTACACAACTATCTATTTGTGCCAAATTTTCACTTTTGCTGTTGCTCTTGCATCATAAGCATCCATGTTAACTGCACTTACAAGTAATGCAATTTGACCAAACTATCTTGTGACCTTCGCCAAGAGAGAGGCAGTATGAGCGGTTTATAAGCCGTGAGTGCACAGACAATGACGACGAGTTGCAATGCTCACCTACATGTTGATTAGCTTCAAGCCTTGCGGAATAGCATAGATTGCACTGAGCTATGTGCAGTGCAGTCTACACTATTCCGAATGGCTTGAAGCAAATTAACCAGCATTGCACCTCTTTTTTATTTTTAATAACTTATTTAAACTCCGGACTTCTTTTGTGTTCAGTATCCAGCATTTAAAGCGACGTCATCAATTTCCAACATGTTTTGACATCATTTGTTGTTTTCGGTCATTTACCTAATTGCTTAGAGAGCTAAATGACCATGAAATTGAAAATTAGTACAAAATGAATCCTGAAAATGTTGAAACTTGGCATGGTAGTATCATCATATCACCCGCATAGCATGTGCGAAAGAGTAGAGAGGGTCACGGCAAAAACTGGACGCACTTCGTGTACAAACTGGACAAACTCTTTCCGAGTATCAAGGTTTCGGAGTTCAGAGTGGGTACTAATGTACAACTTTCACCGAAGCCCAGAGTGGGTACTAATGTGCATCCCACCAATCAGGAAGAATCACACGGATCGTGTGTTTCTTTCTAGCTCTTGCGAGTCATTGGATCAAGGGTGTGTTTCTTCCTAGCTCATGTGAGTCGTTGGATCGAAACTACCACAATCACTTTGTGAGCCAGACGACCCTATATATAGCCCACCTCTCGCCTTCCCTGCATAATCTTTCAGTTCATCGACTACATACATCTACCAGTTCATCGACTGCATACATCTACCAGTTCATCGACTGAATACAAATCATTCGGATTCGCCATCATACGTCCAACCGTGCATTTGATATGCATATATATGCATCACGAGCCACGGTTGGGCTGTATGATGGCGATACCGGTTGGTTTGTTCTAGATCCGACATAAAAGGTTTGATACAACTTCTTTTTTGTGACATAAGAGCTATCTCTCCTCCTACCTATTTTAGTTACACAACTATCTATTTGTGCCAAATTTTCACTTTTGCTGTTGCTCTTGCATCATAAGCATCCATGTTAACTGGACTTACAAGTAATGCAATTTGACCAAACTATCTTGTGACCTTCGCCAAGAGAGAGGCAGTATGAGCGGTTTATAAGCCGTGAGTGCACAGACAATGACGAAGAGTTGCAATGCTCACCTACATATTGATTAGCTTCAAGCCTTGCGGAATAGCATAGATTGCACTGAGCTATGTGCAGTGCAGTCTACACTATTCCGAATGGCTTGAAGCAAATTAACCAGCATTGCACCTCTTTTTTATTTTTAATGACTTATTTAAACTCCGGACTTCTTTTGTGTTCAGTATGCAGCATTTAAAGCGACGTCATCAATTTCCAACATGTTCTGACATCATTTGTTGTTTTTCGGTCATTTACCTAATTGTTTAGAGAGCTAAATGACCGTGAAATTGACAATCACTACAAAATGAATCATGAAAATTTTGAAACTTGGCATGGTATGCAGCATTTAATTTCCAGAAGAAAATAAATAGAAGAAAATAAATAATGCAGAGAATAAAAAAACTATACAAAAAATTACTCAAAAATAAATAGAAGAAAATAAATAATGCAGAAAAGAAAAAACTATATAAAAAACTATATAGAGGAGTTCAAAGAGGTAGCCGCGGCTGGGTTTATAGACAAGTGCGGCTGCCCTTCGCCGGGCGAGGTGGGACTAAACTTTGGGGTGGCAGCGCAAGGCCTTTAGTACCGGTTGAATATAATGATAAAACACACTAATATTAAACATAAGAAAAAAGAATCACTGGAAAATCTCTTTTCAAAGTTAAGTTATTCACAAAAATAAATAAAGCAAAAAAATAAGAAAAAAAGCCCACGTACTAGGCCACAACGGCCTGCATACGACTAGAAACCCAAATTCAAGTTGGGCCAGGATGCAGGCCCGCTAGCCCAGTAGGCCCAACAGGGCATCGCATAAGAGGTAGGCCCAGAAGGCCTGCTTAAGAGAGGAGCTCGAGACAGCAGCGACGGCGGGGCTTATAAGCAGGTGCGAGTGCCCCTCGGCTAGCGAGGTGGGACTAAACTTTTATGCCCCTCGCCTGGCAGCGCACACCCTTTAGTACCGGGTCGTGGCACCAACCGGTACTAAAGGGGGGCCTTTAGTACCGGTTGGAGCCACCAACCGGTACTAAAGGCCTGCTCTTCCCGCCTCTTTGCCTGGCCAAACTTGGCCTTTAGTACTGGTTGGTGGCTCCAACCAGTACTAAAAGCCTTTGTTTCCCGCCGCTTGGCCTGGCGAAAATAGGCCTTTAGTACCGGTTGGAGCCACGAACCGGTACTAAAGGCCCATCCTATATATATATAGCACTTACGAAAATTTCAGTTTCATCTCCGCACTTCATCTCCAACCTCTCGCGAGACATCGCCGCGCGCGCCGCTCGATCCCGTCGTCGCCGCCCGTCGCCCGTCGTCCGTCGTCATCGTCGCTGTCCCCGCCGCCGCCCGTCGTCGTCGTTGTCTTGCGCTGCCGCGCGCCCCGAACACCGCCGCCGTCCGTCGTCATCGCCGCGGCCGTACGTCTCTCTCGCACCCGTGCCGCGCGCACCGGCCCGTACGTACGCCGTCGCCCCCGCCTCGTACGCCGGCGTCCCCGCTCGTACGTACGGGGCGGCGGCGTACGGGGCGGCACTGCAGTATACACACACATACACACACATACATACACACACACACATTTTTTTACATATTTTCTGTTTTCTGTTTTTTAGAAAAGTTAATTAGATGATCGAATATTAGATTAATGTCGAATGTTAGATGAATTAGATAGAAAAGTTAAATATATATTAATGTCAATTGTTAGAGATGAATATAGCTAGATATTAATTAGGTATATGAGATTTGAACTAGTTGAATAATTAATATAACTAGTTTATTTTTAGTAAGAAAATTGTCGAACTAGTTTATTTAGGTATATGAGATTTGAACTAGTTGAATAATTAATATAACTAGTTTATTTTTAGTAAGAAAATTTAGGTATCTGAGATTTGATGATCTAATTAAAATATTATTTGTTAATGAGTTTTTCTATTTATTTAATTTTTTATATATTTTTAGTTTATATAAATGTTACATTAATGTCGAATGTTAGATGAATTCGATAGAAAAGTTAAATATATAGTAATGTCAATTGTTAGAGATGAATATAGTTAGATATATTAATGTCAAATGTTAGATAAATATATATTTGGCTAGATATAGGTGTTTAATGTTTCACCTATATGAACATAGGAAATTTCATCTGACGACGAAAAATATTTCATTATGTGCGAGCACTGTGAAGACCAGCGCGGCCTGTGCGACCAAAATTTCCTTGTTGATGATAGGCGCTTCAGCATCAAGCTGGATGAGACACTCGAAGTTGATACAGTAAGTCACTTTGTCAATTATTATTTGAATGCAAAACTTATGCTTCATTTGCTTCAACTTATAATTTTAAATTTTCACTATTCTACTAGCGCATCCCCTGCCATGCAAGAATTTTTGTCTTGGATAAGATAGGTTTTAGTGCTATAGGTGATATGAAGGTAAAGAGAGTTTACTTGAAGACGGAGCATGGGTATACTTTCAACGTCAAATTATATAATGGAGACACATACACCCATTTTGAATGCAAAACTTGGCAAGCACTATGCAAGGCTTATGCATTTGAGCCTGATATGGTTATCACCTTTGATATTCGTCCGGAAGATGATATTGAAGGTAATATAGACATCTGGGTCGATGTGCAAACGCCTCCAGTTCTACCATTTGGTGAGTTTTTCTCTACCATGCATGCATATGTTTATGTCTTTGATACAGTTTATTCAAAAATAGTTGACAACTAATTTGTATTGTCAGCTTATTTCGGTTCAAGCAAACATGTCCGGCGCTTGGTAGACAGGACCTACTACTGCCCCCGGGCTCAACTAAACTACGAGGAGATAAGTCATTATGTTTCATGGTTTGAGGATCTTAATACTGTCAAGACAATTTTTTTTCCTAAACTTAGAAATGTTAGTACTCAAAACATGCGACCAATGGTGATCGTATTGAACTACGGTCACATCTATAATCGAAAGATGGTAAGATTTTAAATATTTGTCCTTAATTAGTGCATCTTTTGCATACATTATTTTTGAAGCTAAACTTCATTGCTTAGTATATAATTACTATACGATGTTCTTCAACAGGGACTTCCGATGATAGTTGTGCCTCAGTGGATCGAGACAAAAGATCGCATGTCAATGGTTAGCTTACGACCAAGATTTCCTACATTGCACATGAGTGCATTCAGGATTTCTAAAAGCGAAGAATGCTTAATAGTGAAAGATTGGAGCAAAATTGTTAACGATCGCAGAGAAGTACTAGGGGGCAGCAAGGAGAAGCGCAACCCAAGATTAGGAGACAGATTCATCTGCATGCTCCACTATGATGAATCAGGAGAGCTATACATGTTCTATGCTATTCTACCTGAGAGGGAGCAGCAGGATCAGTAGCTACTAGTTCATGCTCTTAATTAGTACTTGTCTCATGTCCGTGTCCTGAACTTCAATGTTGGTGATGATTATGTTGAACTTGATGATATCTTTGCTTCTGTTACAAAGTGAATGTTTCCTCTTTAAGCTAGCCAGTGTTGATGATGATTAGATAGCTAGCGGTAATGACTATGATGATTAAATAGTGGTAATTAGACGACTATGATGATTTTTAGCTAGCTAGAGTTTATTTATTTATTAATATGTGATGATGATGATGATGAGACTACAACTCATTATAACGTAAAACAATCCTAAATTAAATTGATAACACAAATTTAATTGAAAAATACAAAATAAAACAAAAACCCACAACCATTTAGTACCGGTTGGTGTTACCAACCGGTACTAAAGGGCTCCTGGCCCCCGGAGCTGGCTCGTGCCACGTGGTTCCCCTTTAGCACCGGTTCGTGCTGAACTGGTACTAAAGGGGGGGGGCCTTTAGTGCCGAAACTTTAGTGCCGGTTCCTAAACCGGCACTAAAGGGCCTTACGAACCGGTGCTATTGCCCGGTTCTGCACTAGTGTCTATTTTTTCCTTGTTTTAGAGTATCACAGAAAAGGAAAATCAAACGGAGTCCAATTGACCTGAAACTTCACAGAACTTATTTTTGGACCAGCAGAAGCCCACGGAGTATCAGAGTTAGACCAGGAGAGTCCCGGGCTGCCCACGAGGGTGGGGGGCGCGCCCAGGGGTGGGCGCGCCCCCTGCCTCGTGGACAGCCCGGAGACCCACCGACGTACTTCTTCGTCCCATATATACCCATACACCCTAAAAACATCGGGGAGCACAATAGATCGAGAGTTCCACCGCCAGAAGCCTTCGTAGCCACCGAAAACCAATCTAGACCCGTTCCGGCACCCTGCCGGAGGGGGAATCCCTCTTCAGTGGCCATCTTCATCATCCCGGTGCTCTCCATGATGAGTAGGGAGTAGTTCTCCCTCGGGGCTAAGGGTATGTACCAGTAGCTATGTGTTTGATCTCTCTCTCTCTCTCTCGTGTTCTTGAGGTGGTACGATCTTGATGTATCGCGAGCTTTGCTATTATAGTTGGATCTTATGATGTTTCTCCCCCTCTACTCTCTTGTAATGGATTGAGTTTTCCCTTTGAAATTATCTTATCGGATTGAGTCTTTAAGGATTTGAGAACACTTGATGTATGTCTTGCGTGGGATACCCGTGGTGACAATGGGGTATTCTGTTGATCCAGTTGATGTATGTTTTGGTGATCAACTTGCGGGTTCCGCCCATGAACCTATGCATAGGGGTTGGCACATGTTTTCGTGTTGACTCTCCGGTAGAATCTTTGGGGCACTCATTGAAGTTCTTTGTGTTGGTTGAATAGATGAATTTGAGATTGTGTGATGCATATCGTATAATCATACCCCACGGATACTTGAGGTGACATTGGAGTATCTAGGTGACATTAGGGTTTCGATTGATTTGTGTCTTAAGGTGTTATTCTAGTACGAACTCTAGGATAGATTGAACGGAAAGAATAGCTTCATTTATTTTACTACGGACTCTTGAATAGATCGATCAGAAAGAATAACTTTGATGTGGCTTCGTACCCTACCATAATCTCTTCGTTTGTTCTCCGTTATTAATGACTTTGGAGTGACTCTTTGTTGCATGTTGAGGGATAGTTGTGTGATCCAATTATGTTATTATTGTTGAGAGGACTTGCACTAGTGAAAGTATGAACCCAATGCCTTGTTTCCTAGCATTGCAATACCGTTTACGCTCACTTTTATCATTAGTTACCTTGCTGTTTTTATATTTTCAGATTACAAAAACCTTTATCTACCATCCATATACCACTTGTATCACCATCTCTTCGCTGAACTAGTGCACCTATACAATTTACCATTGTATTGGGTGTGTTGGGGACACAAGAGACTCTTTGTTATTTGGTTGCAGGGTTGTTTGAGAGAGACTATCTTCATCATACGCCTCCTACGGATTGATAAACCTTAGGTCATCCACTCGAGGGAAATTTGCTACTATCCTACAAACCTCTGCACTTGGAGGCCCAACAATGTTACAGGAAGAAGGTTGTGTAGTAGACATCATTGACCACAGCAATTTCCTAACTATGCCTTCGATTACGAAGGGTGTGGTTCTTGTAAATCTTCCCGGCAAATTTGACGCGGCATGTCTTCATCATCATGTTTATGAGTGGAAAGACCACTCTGTTAGGTTCTCCAAGGTTGACGAGATGGTGATGGTGCAGGTAGACATCTCTCATGAAGTCCATGGCCTAGTCAGTTATGCGGGGTCATCCCGTAGGTCAGTGTCAAGAAATAGTCTGCAGAGTTTAATTAGTGCAACTTTGCTTGTTTGTAGTAAGTACTATTATTCAATACTTGATTTGTGTTTGTGAACCCTGTATTGTTTAGTACTGCCGCTTTTGGTGTGTGGTGAGTCCTGAGAACAGTCTGTGTTAATGTCTGTCCACTCAATTTAGTCTGTATATTTTGAAGTATCCAAATCATCTTTTTTGTGAGGATGGTTTATCAATTATGGTTACACTCCAATATCTATATGCATTGCAGGGTTTATCGCACCCACCAGGATTTCCAGTCCCATGGATGTTCGGTCCATATGATTTTTCACGACCTTTGGACTATCCTACTTGTGGTAGTAGGCGGGGGCCCTGCATGCCACACGCAGTTGGATGATCATTCTTCTGTTTAGTACTTCAACATAGTGATTTCCTGGTAAGGATTCACTCATGTCACATCAAGTAAATCTTATTGATTTACTGTCTAAATCTTATTGATTTAATGTCATGTTTTGTTTCTTTTGCTGCAATTTTATGATGCAGGTTTTGCCATGTGACATTCATCATAGAATAAACCATTTGGTTTGCTCTACGATGGCCATTTTTGCAGGTTTCACTTCTTATGTCGTGTCAGTAACGAAGGCACTGTCCATCACTTATATTACTGGAAAAAATTGGATCAGTCTATTGTCTGAGTACAAGTTGAATCCCTATGATGAACTGCAGTTTGGTTTAACAAACACGCCACAATTAGTCCTTCTCGCGTTGAAAAGAAATGAAGAAAAAGACTAGATCACGGTCACGAAGCCTAGTCAAGTTAGAAAGATGATGATAGCAGACCATACACGCTCGCCGCTGTCTCGCACATCGGTACCACCTTCAGCAACTGATCGAGCACCGACGACACTTGCTCTAGCACTGATAACAGCGGCACCTCAGTCTGATCCAGCTGAGGATTGGGCACTGACCACGTCAGCGGACCAAGCTGATCTACCGGAGGATCGGGCATCGACACCGGCACCTGCTCCGACACCGACACCAGCTCTACAAGGAGCACCATCTCCGGTAGCAGCAGCACCTAGCACTACCAGTCGCACCGGCATGGGCACGAGCAACAGCTTCAGCACCTGCACCAACACTTGCACTTGCATCTGCTCCGGCCCATGCAACAGCAACGGAACCAGTAGTTGCACCGGCAAAAAATTGGGCTGCAGTTCGTACTTCACATACCAAAGTTCTTACAAAAACTGACATGTCCATTGGTTGCTCTCTGGATATAGCGCCAGAAAAATTCCTGTCTGCTAGGACTACGTCGGTATTTCCCCAAAGAGGAAGGGATGATGCAGCACAACGACGGTAGGTATTTCCCTCAGTGAAGAAACCAAGGTTATCGAACCAGTAGGAGAACCAAGCAACACAACGTAAACATCACCTGCACACAAATAACAACACCTTGCAACCCGAAGTTTTAAAGGGGTTGTCAACCCCTTTCAGGTAATGATGCCAGAAAATTGTAGTAGATTGAAATAATTGATCGCAAATAAAAGAAATTGTAGCAAAGTATTTTTGTATTTTTGGTTTGATAGATCTGAATAAAAATGCAAAGGAAAAGTAGATCGCACGCAAATATATGAGGAAGAAGACCCGGGGGCCGTAGGTTTCACTAGTGGCTTCTCTCGAGAAAGATAGCAAACGGTGGGTAAAAAAATTACTGTTGGGCAATTAATAGAACCTCAAATAATTATGATGATATCCAGGCAATGATCATTACATAGGCATCACATCCAAGATTAGTAGATCGACTCCTGCCTGCATCTACTACTATTACTCCACACATCGACCGCTATCCAACATGCATCTAGTGTATTAAGTTCATGGAAAAATAGAGTAATGCAATAAGAATGATGACATGATGTTGATAAGATCCGTTTATCTATTGTGTAGATATAGATCCCGTCTTTTTATACTTAGTAGCAACGATACATACGTGTCGGTTCCCTTTTCTGTCACTGGGATCAAGCACCGTAAGATCAAACCCACTACCGGGCACCTCTTCCCATTGGAAGATAAATAGATCAAGTTGGCCAAACAAAACCCAAATATCGAGAAGAAATACGAGGCTATAAGAGATCATGCATATAAGATATCAAAGAAACTCAAATAACTTTCATGGATATAAAAAGATATGACTGATCATAAACTCAAAGTTCATCAGATCCCAACAAACACACCGCAAAAGAGTTACATCATATGGATCTCCAAGAGACCATTGTATTGAGAATCAAGAGAGAGAGATGAAGCCATCTAGCTACTAACTACGGACCCGAAGGTCTACAAAGAACTACTCACACATCATCGAAGAGGCACCAATGGAGGTGGTGAACCCCATCCGAGATGGTGTCTAGATTGGATCTGGTGGTTCTGAACTCTGCGGCAGCTGGATGAATATTCTGTCGACTCCCATAGGGTTTTGGGAATATTTGGGTATTTATAGAGCAAAGAGGCGGTCCGGGGGCACCCGAGGTGGGCACAACCCACCAGGGCGCGCCTGGGCCACCTGGTGCACCCTGGTGGGTTGTCCCCTCCCCGGGACTCCCCCCAGGTGCTACCAGGGCCCAACTTGTTTCTTCTGGTCCATAAAAAATCTCTGTAAAGTTTTGTGGCATTTGGACTCTGTATGGTATTGATTTTCTGCGATGTAAAAAGCACGGAAAAAACAGGAACTCGCACTTGGCACTATGTCAATAGGTTAGTACCAAAAAATGATGTAAAATGACTATAAAATGATTATAAAACATCCAAGATTGATAATATAACAACATGAAACAATCAAAAATTATAGATACGTTGGAGACGTATCATCCACCTTCTTGGTAAGCATTGGTCGCCCAAGTGCTTCATTCTTTTTTCTTTCCATGTTCCTTCACATGATTCACTGTGTTGATCTAACTATGTGTGTATGCCTTCTTGTTTGCAAACAGAGAATTCCTAGAGCAACGAGGGAGTCATTCAACAATCCGGGCGACCGTGGCCAAGTTTCTATTACCATGCACAACCTTGGTGTGAATGAACCTGCTCATATACCGTAAGTACAAAGGATGGTCGCATGATGATTGATGCTAAAGGATGGTCAAGGTTCTAACTAAATCATATCTTGCGGTAGGAGATGATGTCAAAATCGAACTTTCTCGGCAAGGAGAGCTGGTCCAAATCAACTTTGAAATTCTTCAGTAGCAGCACGCAACTGCCGAACTGATCTGTCCTCCGAGAGATTTTGATGTAATAATCTGGCATGGTGAAACAAGTGTCCTGTGTCTATAAGTAGTACGAAAGTATTATTTATCACATGGTATATCGTTGATAGAATTGCAACTCTGATTGCTAGTTAGGAACTGCCGTTCGATTTCATTACAACAGTTGCCATGCTTTATTCAATTTTGTGTATTCGCCTTGCGTCAGCATCTAAAACCAGCGCCGTACCGATCGCTTGCAATATGAAAAGCGCTAAGGTAGAACACATGGGCCCCCAAACATGCAGGCCCACCGGACTGTGGACCAAAGTCCAGAACCGTGAGCCTGTCTGAGTATTATATTCTCAGCTGAACCCCCATAAGATGATCTTGCATGGTAAACGTAACATCACGATGCATTTGTATGAGTATTTTATCTTGTGAGAGAAAATGTGTCGGTGTACTAAAGTAGGGGTACCTTAGTATCCCGAACTTGTGCACGGGCAGTCGCAGCATCCCGCAGCAAGGCTTGCCGGGCGACCGCCAAGATCCTCCGTGGTTCCTTTGGAGCCATTCAAGAACAAAGTATCCAAACCAAGGAGACAAGGCCCCGGCAAGAGGAGCTTGCCGGGAAGGAGACAAGACCCCGGCAAGAGGAGCTTGCCGGGGAGGCCAACCAAGGCATCTCAAGGAACTTGCCGCGGCGCACCATGTGTCCCGGCAAGACCCAGTGAGCGTCGAGCTCCTGGACGCGACAAGATAATAACCGCGGCAAGGCGCTTGCCGCGGCAGGCTTCCATCCTGTACCTGCGCTCCAGCACATCCACCAACGTGTCGCTCTGGGACCCTTCCAGGCGTACGTGGCGGAAGGCTGTGCAGCCAGAGGTACATGGTGGCGAGCGGCGCTGACAAGATAGCCATCATGGCAAGCAGTGGCATCCCTGGCGGTCCATTTCTGCACCGCCGAGGCGACGCAGACAGGCATTTAATGCCTTTGTCCCCTGGCGCTTAGGTTAGGTATGATACACTGTAGTAGGCGGCGGTGCTAACCACCACGTCTTTTCCTTTTTTACCCTCCTCTATGTTGCCACCTGTCGGTGACCCCTTTGACATATAAAAGGAGGCCCATGCGCAACGTAGCGGGGGGACGACTCTCTCTCACACTCGGTCTGGCTAGCTGCTGGTGTGTACTGTAGCAATCATCGCTCCCGAGCAAGAACTCAATACAACCACAAAGCAGGAGTAGGGTTTACGCATCCGTGCGGCCCGAACCTGGGTAAACTGATCGCGTTGCTCGTGCGCTTCGCCTCGATCTGCTCTTCATGCACTCTCCGCCCCCCTGTCAAACCGAAAGGGGCCTCGGTCCGCCGTGGTCCCATAGGTGTCCGTGGGATCAGCACCCCCGACATCTTTGGCGTGCCAGGTAGGGGGCGTCGAGGCTGTGTGAATCTGATCCGACGCTCGCACGAGCCGAATCTTCATCATCTTCATCAACATGCCGCCGAAGAAGAAGGCTTCGGAGGCAGCTGCTCCGTCCGCGCCGAGCCCACCACCGCAAGAGCGAACGGCTGGTGGAGTAGACGCCGGCGGGAGAACGGGCGCCGATGAGGAGGCTCATGGTGCTGCCAGGTCCAAGGACAAGACTGCGCTGCACATCGGCGGCGCAGTCGGCTCCCACAACGACCGAGCGCACTCCAAGACCTCGGCGTCCGTACACGCACCGCGCCCATCTCAGGAGGCGCGGTACCAACAGCGTCATGGTACTCACGGTACCATACGCTTGCTGGGCCAAGATCAAGCTGGCGGATCCCGGAGTGCTCCAGACCAGCATGCACGCCAGCGTGCTGGCGCGAGCGGGGCACGGTCGCCTGGACGAGATACTGCTCCTTCTAACGTAGTTAGAAGTCCGAGCATATCCCGTTCATCGCGCCGTTCGCTGCCGCCTCCCGCCACTCCGGCAGAAGCTTTGGCACGAGCTCAACTGCTCCTAGATTACCCTCCAGCACCAGAGAAGATCGATGACTGGAGGGCCGCTATCCAGAGCCTCATCGGCTTCGCCAACGGCGACAACCCACGGCAGCCGAGCGCATCGTAGCCGCGGCAAGTCAGTCAGGCGCGAGCCGGTGGCGACAAGACCGGGGAGGGTGCAACCACGGTGCACTCTCCGTCTCGAAGGCCAAGATCGCCAACTTGTCGGATCCACCACGACAGCGACTCCACCGCGTCATCAGATCCGCGAGCTCGTCGCGATCAGCGCCAAGTTCTTCATGAACGACAGCAAGAAGACGCTCGAACACGCATCGAGCACCAAAGAGAAGCGCGGCATCAATCAGACCTGCGCGCTGGGCCCTCTGTCGATATGCATGCGCTAGGGGAACTAGGTGACTTGCCGTACGCGGTAGGTTGCCCTGCGTTTACCCGCGAGCTGCGGCAAGTCCAGTGGCCCAGCCAGAAGAACTTCAAGCCAGACGTACCAGAGAAGTACGACGGCAAGTCGCACCCGTCAGAGTTCCTCAGCATCTACACCATTGCGGTGCAAGCTGCCGGGGGGCGAGACGACAAGGTCCTTGACAACTACTTCCCACTGGTGCTCAAGCCCGACGTCAGGTCCTGGCTCATGCACTTGCCGGACAACTCCATATCCTCTTGGGCGGACTTGTGCCATCAGTTTGTCGGCGCCTTTACAGGCGGCCACAAACCTCATGGCCAAGAGAGTGACCTTCACCTGCTCGCCCAGAAGGAAGGAGAGCCCCTGCGCAAGTATATCCAGAGATTCAGCCGTGTATAGCGCAACATCCCAGATATCCACCCTGCCGCGGTTATTAGCGCGTTCCATCAGAATGTGCGTAATCGCAGGATGCGGGAGGAGATGGCGATGAGCAGGATCAGAGACGTCAGTGAGCTATATGCCCTGGCCGACAAGTGCGCACGCGTTGAGGAAGGGAGGAAACTCCTCGGAGAGACTACAGGAGCGGGAGGATCTGACAGCGAGGATGCTGCCCCGGCAAAGAAAAACCGGCGGCGCAATAGGAAGAAGAAAGGCAAAGAAGTACTAGTCGTTGAGCAGTCCGGCAACGACGGTGGCGCCAAGCAAACCAAAATTGGTAGCTCCGGCAAGGAAATTGCCGCATGCACCAACTGCCAGGCTGTGGCGGCCGCCGACAAGCAGGAAGGCTCCGACAAGCAGTACTGCAAGATCCACCGCACCAAGGGCCATGACCTCCAGAGCTACAAGAAGGTCGAGCAGCTTGTCCAGCAACAAAAAGCTGAGTATGAGCGCCGCGACAATGATAGGGCCCAAGGAGGCGGTGGAGAGGCCGGTAAGAAGCGCACTAGCCGGGGAGGACGCCGTGGCAAGGCCAAGCAGCGGCAAGGAGACAGACCTCCCCGCGGCTGCGACAAGGATGAAGACGAAGACGATGACGAAGACATGGATGATGTCGAGACCAGTGAGCAGGAGATCCAAAAAGCCACAAAAGTCTTGTGCATTGACGGCGGTGCTTCTCTGCATACTTCTCACCGCCAGCTCAAACAGTGGGCGCGTGAAGTCAATGCGGCAGAACCACCTGTCGAATCGCGCAAACTTCTGAAATGGTCCAGCACGCCTATCATCTTTGACATTGAGGACCACCCTGATCGCACAACTGCGGTCGGGTGCTTGCCGTTGTTGGTTTCGCCAACTATCCGCAACCTCAAAGTCACTAAGATGCTAGTTGACGGCGGGGCCGGCTTGAATCTGATCTCCTCCGCTGTGCTCCAGAAACTCCAGATCCCTGACAGCGAGCTCGAAGAGACCGGCATGTTCCAAGGAATTAACCCGGGAAGGAGCAAGCCGAAAGGGAAGGTCACGTTGCCGGTAACATTTGGCAGCGAGCTGAACTTCAGAATGGTGAGGGTCACTTTTGACGTTGTCGATTTTCCATTGCCTTACAATGGGATACTCGGCCGTCCAGCGCTCGCCAAGTTCATGGCAGCCTCTCACTATGCATACAACATGCTCAAGATGCCAGGCCCGATAAGCGTCATCTCTGTCCCTGGCGACAAGAAAGACGCTCTTATCTGCGCCGACAAGATCTACCGGGAAGCAGCAGCTACAACAGATCACAAGACAGTTGCCACTGAAGCTCCCGGGGGGAAGAAGAAGACCAAGTCTGGCAAGAGCTCTGATGCCCACTCCGGCAAGCGCACCTCCTCGGAGTGCTGTGCTGCCATCGAGGAAGCACCATCGAGCTCCACCGGCAAGTGTAAGAAGGCAATGGCAGCTCCACCACATACCAAGAAGGTGTCCGCCAAGGAGGACGACACTGGTGGTACCTTCACCATCAGTGCCACGCTTGACCCTAAATAGGAAAGCGCGCTCATTGCTTTCCTGCGGGCGAACGTTGACGTGTTTGCGTGGCAACCGTCTAACATCCCCAGTGTTCCCAGGAAAGTAATTGAGCACCATCTTGCCGTTTGTCCTAATGCGTGGCCCGTCAAGCAGAAGGTCAGGAAGCAAGCAGTAGAGCGCCAAGAGTTCATAGCAGAAGAAATCAAGAAATTGGAAGCGGCAGGCCTTGTTAGAGGAGTGCTCCATCCTACGTGGTTGGCCAATCCTGTAGTCGTGCGTAAGGCAAATGGGAAATGGAGGCTTTGTATCGACTTTACTGATGTTAATAAAGCTTGTCCCAAAGACCCATTTCCCTTGCCGCGCATTGACCAGATTGTCGACTCCATGGCCGGATGTGATTTGCTTTCATTTCTTGATGCATACTCACGATAGCATCAAATCTTCATGGCAGAAGAGGATGAGGATAAGACCGCATTCATTACTCCATGTGGCACGTACTGTTTCGTACGGATGCCTTTCGGTTTAAAGAATGCTGGTTCAACATTTGCCAGAGTAGTCCATGTCTCTTTGAAGCCACAGATACACAGAAATGTAGAAGCCTACATGGATGACATAGTGGTCAAGAGCAAGGACAGGGCAACTCTAATTCAAGATTTAGATGAGACCTTTGCAAATCTGCGCAAGATCAACCTCAAGCTCAACCCCGAGAAGTGTGTGTTTGGAGTCCCTTCCGGCAAGCTTCTCGGGTTCTTTGTGTCTCAGCGGGGAATTGAAGCCAATCCCGACAAGATCAAGGCCATCAAGCAGATCGAAGCACCAAAGCGCGTCAAGGATGTACGAAGACTTGCCGGCTGCGTGGCTGCTCTCAGCAGGTTTATCTCTCGGTCTGCTGAGCGCGCCCTGCCATTTTTCAAAATTTTGAAAAAGGCAGGTCCAATGAAATGGACTCCGGAAGCGGAGGCTGCGCTGCAGGACTTGAAGAGATACCTGTCCTCCACTCCAACACTTGTCGCACCTAAACCGCAAGAGAAGTTGCTACTGTATATAGCGGCAACCAATCAAGTGGTTAGTGCTGTGTTAGTGGCAGAGAGGGAGGCAGATGACGAGCCAGCAACCGCGGCAAGCACATCCAGCGACAAGCAGGGGGCTTCCCCGACAAGCTCTGGTCCCGACAAGGATGGATCTGCGCAGGCATGCGAAGAGGTGCAAAAGAGAATGGTGCAGCGCCCAGTCTACTTTGTCAGTTCCCTTCTGCATGGGGCTAGGTCAAGGTACTCTGGTGTGTAGAAGTTGCTTTTCGGCCTTCTTATGGCCTCGAGAAAGCTGCGCCATTACTTCCAGGCACATGAGATCACAGTTGTCACTCGCTTTCCGCTGAAGAGGATACTGCAGAATCCAGAAGCGACAGGCAGGATTGTCGAGTGGGCATTGGAACTGTCAAGCTTTGGCCTCAAGTTTGAGAGTACTTCAACTATCCAAAGCAGAGCATTGGCAGAATTCATAGCAGAGTGGACGCCAACACCAGACGAAGAAATTCCGGAGACGAGCATCCCTGCCAAGGAAACAAACAAAGAGTGGCTCATGTACTTTGACGGTGCCTTCTCGCTGCAAGGCGCCGGTGCTGGTGTGCTGCTTGTCGCACCCACCGGAGAGCACCTCAAGTACATAGTCCAGATGCACTTTCCCAAGGAGCAAGCGACAAACAATACTGCAGAATATGAAGGTTTGCTTGCCGGTCTCAGGATCGCGGTAGACCTTGGGATCAAGAAGCTCATTGTCAGGGGTGACTCACAGCTTGTCGTCCGCCAAGTGAACAAGAATTATCAGAGTCCATTAATGGAAGCTTACATTGACAGAGTGAGAAAGCTAGAAGAGCACTTTGACGGCCTGCAAATGGAGCATGTTCCAAGAGCTCAGAATGACATTGCCGATGGCCTGTCAAAGTGCGCCGCACTTAATTTACCTGTGGAACCAGGGATTTTTGTGCTCAAACTGACTCAGCCATCCGTAACAACATCAATTGGACAGAGCAAGAAGAGGAAGTTGAGTTCTGGCGACTATTTTCCGGCAGAGCTTCCCGAAGCCGCCGCCAAGAATGTCCCCAAGATCAACGCCAAGAACGCTGAGGAGCAGTCCGCTCCGGCAAGCCCTGGGGTTTGTTCTGTTGAAGCAGACGCTCCCGGCAAGTTTTGCTCCGGCAAGCTTGCCGGGGGACGTCAAGCTCCGGCAGAGCCGCAGGCTCTTGTCGTAGAAGCGGATGTTCCCGCAGCAGCAGGTGTGCCTTTAGTCCTTGTTGTCGAGCCACAGGCTCCAACATGGGCGCAGCAGATTGTCCGTTTCCTTCAGACAGGAGAACTTCCCGAAGAGCAAGAAGAAGAAGAAAGAGTAGCCCGGCAGTCAAGTATGTGCCAGTTTGTCGACAGCTCACTCTATAGAAGGAGACTCAACGGTGTGAAATTGAAGTGTATTCACCGGGAAGATGGACAAAAGTTGTTGGCAGATATACATGGAGGCATATGTGGTCACCACATTGGCGCAAGAGCACTTGTCGGCAAAGCATTCTGGCAAGGTTTCTTCTGGCCGACAGCCCTCCAGGATGCAACTGCACAAGTAACCAAGTGTGAAGCGTGCCAGTTCCATTCCAAGCAGATACACCAGCCAGCTCAAGCTCTCTAGACGATCCCTTTGTCCTGGCCATTTTTGGTCTGGGGGCTCAACATCCTCGGCCCCTTTCCCCGAGCTGTCGGGGGCTTTGAGTACTTGTACGTTGCGATCGACAAGTTCACAAAGTGGCCGGAAGTGGAACCAGTGAGGAAGGTGACAACACAGTCAGCAGTCAAGTTCTTCAGGTCGATTGTTTGCCGTTTCGGGATCCCTAACAGGATAATCACCGACAACGGTACACAATTTACGAGCCGCACCTTCATGCAGTACGTCCAAGATCTTGGCGCCAAGGTCTGCTTCGCTTCTGTTGCTCACCCGAGAAGCAACGGTCAAGCGGACAGGGCAAATGCTGAAGTGCTGCGCGGGCTCAAGACCAGAACTTTCGACAGGCTGCACAAGTGTGGAAGAAACTGGATCGAGGAGCTACCGGTGGTTCTTTGGTCGATCAGGACGACGCCAAATCGAGCCACTGACCAGACACCTTTCGCTCTAGTCTATGGAGCAGAGGCAGTTCTCCCCACGGAACTCGTATACGGGTCGCCTCGAGTGCTCGCTTACGATGAGCTCGAGTAAGAGCAGCTGCGACAAGACGACGCGCTGCTCCTTGAGGAAGACCGTCTTCAGGCTGCTGTACGAGCTGCTCGCTACCAGCAAGCTTTGCGCCGCTACCATAGCAGCAAAGTTAACGCCAGAAGTCTCGAGGAAGGCGACCTTGTTCTTCGGCGCGTTTAGTCCGTGAAGAATTCAAACAAGTTGACGCCGAAGTGGGAAGGCCCTTACCGGGTGAAACGATTCACTAGGCCTGGCGCTGTCTGCCTGGAGACCGAAGATGGCATCCCAGTGAGCAACTCCTGGAATATTGAGCATCTTCACAAGTTTTACCCATAGGGCGCGGTTGCCGAAACCCGTTCCGGCAACCACCTTTTGTACAAGTCTTGCCGCTATTGCATGTAATCCTTTGTACAAAACCGGGCGCAGATCCCGTGCATAAAGCTTATGTGCTCAGCACACCTTGTCGATTTCATGCCTTTTATTATTATTTGCATGTGCTATCTGACATTTTGTGCAGCACTTACCTCCGGTAAGCAACAACGAGCCATAAGGCTCCATAACTTTATTTTCTCCTCTCTTTTTTCTCTCAAGGAAAGGAAGGGTCCCTCGCCCACAAGTTTGCCGGGGGGGAAGGAGAAGATATGGTGTGGACCAGGCATCGTTCAAGAAAGTTTCGCCTTGCCGGGAAGCAAGTAATAGAAAAGATAAGTCGCCAAAGTTTGAGCAATCAAATTTTTAATTTTTAAGTTACTTTCCTTGAACGACCGTGCTTTGTATGGAAAACTTGTGCGTGGAGGAACCAACTCATAGCTAGTTGTGCCCTTAATGTTGTTTCGAGTCTGCTCAACAACTTAAGTGAGCTGCGACAAGGTTTCTTGTCGGCTACGGCACCGCCAGCACGCTGCTGACGTTCCACACTCAGCGCTCGCGGCAAGGGTGCCTGCACCGGCAAGTTCCCTAAAAAGCGTAGGGTAAAAACATACAAAGGAAGGAATCAAGTAAAGGAAATAACATAGTCATTACTACCCAGGATAGAGTATATTACAAAATAACTTGTCGCAGCTCTAACAGACTGTTTTTCATAACATGATTAACAGCGACAAGGAAAGAAGAAGATGGATGGCCTAGTCTACGCAGTCACCTTCGACCCTCTTGATTCCGCTCACCCTGTCCACAATAGGTGCGACAAGGGCTTTGAGCTCCTCCAGATCAGCATCTGGCGGCAAGCTTCGGAGGACGTTGGTGAGGCGGAGGCCCGGGTTGCGGAAGGCCACCTTCATCAGCACCTTCTGAAGGGCTCCCGCGCAGATCTTGCGCGACTCATCGGCAAGCTGCTTCGGGATCCCTCCCCGGAGTCGCCGGAGTGCCGTCGCCGCCCTTGAAGAACAAGGTGAGCTTGGCGCTGGGTTGGAGGTTCTCATCGGATGGGTACCCGAGATCCACCATCCCCAGCTGCGCCAACTCCTTGTCGATGTCAGCGACGACGTTCACCAGACCCTCCATCCAGTGCTCCACGTTCTCCGACAAGGTCTTCTGGGCGGCAGCAGCACTTGCCAGCAGCACCTTGCCGGCCGCGACTTCCTCCTTCAGGGCCGTCTCTTGCTCCTTGGCGCCGTCTAGAGATTTCGTCAGAGCCGCCAGCTTCACTTCGAGATCAGCGTTGGAATTCTTGGCGGCGTCAAGTTCCTTGCCCTTCTCGGCGAGATGGACCTGCAGCTCCGAGTAGCTGTTGGCGTCCTTCTCCTGCTCAAGTTTGAGCGCGGCAAGCTCGTCGCCGTTCGCCTTAAGACTCGCCTCCAGCTGCACCACCTTCAGCTGCAGCTTGTTGTTGGCGGCCTCGGCAGCTGCGGTGGCGTCTTTGGCTTGTTTGAGGGCCCCGCCAACTGCCCGCTCGCACGCGGCAAGCTCCTCCTCGTGGCTGTCGAGGTTGACCTTCCGCTGCGCCAAGTCACCCTCCTGCGAAGACAACTTCTCCGCGGCAAGACGTTGGCGCTCCTCGACGTCGGCCTTCTCGAGGAGGAAGGCCTGCTGCGCTTCGGCAAGTTGCTCCCGCTCCTTAGCCAGGGAGCGGAGAGCTTCCTGATTGGCACCCCGGAGCTCCTCCGCGCGCTTCTCGATATCAGCCCCGGCCTTCACGACGAGCGCTTCACGGGACTCCAGCTTGGCTTGCCGGGCGTGGTAGAGCGCCACCAGCTTCCGCAGCAGACGCTCCTCTTCGGGTTCACTGCTGCTCCTGCTTGGCGCGTCGACCAGTTTCAGCCCGGCGGAGGCAAGCAACTCTCCGTCAAGGATTTCTCCTTCGACCGGCGCCCTAGAATTTGACGTCCAGGGAAGGTTGATGAAGATATCGTCGCCGGCCTTCAAGTATACGCCTGGCGCTCCTGCGGCCTCCGGGTCGTCAGTACGACCGCCGGACTCCCCGCCTGCTTCTGCGGTGGCAGCCCCAGCGGCCTCTTCGGCGGCGGGCTCGCCGGCGCCGACTTCTTCCTCAGCGGCAACAGCCTCGTCGGCGGCGACTTCAGTCTCCATCAGCTCTCCAGCGGATGGATCTGACAGCCGGAAGGGGGAGAAGAATTAAACGAAAATCCAAGGGAAAGATCAAGAAGATGAAGAAGCCAAGGGGAGTTTTGAAGCAAGGAAGTTACCTGTGCCAGGGTCTGTAGCTGTGGTCTCCGTCGCCGGGGGATCGCTGATGCAGTCCCTTGCCAGAGATCCCTCCCTTGCCGGGGGCTCCTCCATTGCCGGAGCCTCCTCCCTTGCCGGGGGCTCCTCCCTTGCCGGAGCCTCCTCCCTTGCCGGAGACCTCCCCCTTGCCGGAGGACTTCCCCTTGGCGCTTCGGGGGCGGCCTCTGGGCGCTCCTGTTGAGGCTTCTCTGCTCCTGCACAATTCAACAGTTGGATATCAGCTAAGCAAAGAATTTCCATGCGCGCCCGACAGCGGAAAGCAAAAGAAGATACTTACGCTGGGGGCTGCTCTGGAGAGCAGTTGCTGGGTCCGGCGAGTTTGTCTCGGGCGCGTCCCCTGCTGACGCAGTGGGCTCGTCCTCGATGACAATCACCGGGGCCTTGGCTCTCTTTGCTGCCCTCTGAGCCAGAGTCCTGAAAAGGAACAAATTCAGAGAAAGGCAAGTGAGAAACAAGACAAGACAAAAAGAGCAAAAATCGAAGAACTGCAAGTACAATAAGAGAAAATTACTCTTCTTCTTCTTCCTCGTCGGAGTTGAACGTGGAGAAGTCGAAGTCTGGCTCGTGTCCGGCGCAGGAAGGTGGAGGAGTAGGCTCCCATGGCCGCTTGGCGGGAGCGGAGGCAGCAGTCCGAGAAGACCCCGCTCCAATTGTTGTGGCAGCGTGAGGCGCTCCTGCGGCAACAGTGCTTGCTGCGGTGGAGCATGTCGCGCGGTGCGGCGATTGTCGGCTCGCCTGCCGCCTCGCTGCATCCCCGGCCTTGCGGAGACGCCTTCTTGGTGGAGACGGAGGCGCTGCTGGCGGCGTGCTGTCTGAGGACGAAGTGGAAGAGGAGCCGACCTCCAACGAGCCGCTCGCATCCTCGGCAGGCCCGCTCGGTTCGGCATCATGCACGGCAGCCTCGCTCGGTTCGGCACCACGCCCGGCAACCTCCTTCTTGCTGGCAAGATCTTCTCGCTCGGCACGGTTTGCCGCCTCTACTGCGGCTGCCTCCTCCAAGGTAAAGCCAAACTCGCCCGCCGCAGCGGCTGCCGCCGCCTCTTCCAACCTGGTGGTGATGCGCTTCAACTCCGCCTCGGTGGTGTCGCGGGTGAGGCCGTCCTTCTCATCGGCGCGGATTGGCACTTCCACCAAGTTGTCGAAGAACTGCTGCACGACATCGTCTTCAGGCTCCTGCCAAGTTGGCATGATTCCGTGCGAATCGCACTGCGGAATCATTGCCCTGATGCGGTCGAGCGCAGAATTGTTGCATAGCGGGACGACGCCCTGCGGCAACCTAAAGACTTCTGGGTGGTCAGGATCATACTTGAAGAGCTCCTGCAGCATTGCGTTGAGCTCCAAGAAAGTGAAATTATAGTTGAGCCCCGGGCGCAGCCTCATGATGTCTGCCACGTTCTTAAACTCCCAAGGAGGCCTCCTCCGTTCTTGCAGGGGGGCGATGCGGCGGCGAAGGAAGTCTGCGCCAACGGCACCTACGATGAGTCCGTCAAGCCTGAGGCGTTGGATCCTGGTGACGGCAATCCTCAGCCTGCTGTCTTCAGGGGCCACGTCACTCCAGTCGCTACCGCGTACTGCTGCTGCTTGGCGCCGGACGGTGAACGGCTGCGGGCTCTCCTCGACAATCCAGCACCAATCTGCCCTCCACTCCTCCCACTTGCCGCGGAACTCGCCCTCCAAATAAGAATCCTTCTTGCCGGTCCTAGAGACCCAGGCAATTCCGCCGGACAAGGGCTCTCCTCTCTCTACCCGGGGAATGAAGAAATGGCGGAAAAGGGCTACATTTGGGTGGACTCCGACAAAGTTTTCGCAAAGGTGTGTGAAAACTGCCATGGTGAGGACGGCATTGGGAGTGAAGTCAAGGAGGCAGAGGCCATAGGTATTCATGATATCACAGAAAAATTTGGAGAAGGGCGGGCAGAGCCCGTGGTAGAAGAAGACAACGAAAAAGGGATATCCTTGCGGAGCAGTCTTGTGAGCAGCAGCTGGGAGTACCTTGGTGCTCGGGTGAGCTCGCGTCTCCGTCGACCAGAAAAGGTAGTAGTACTCCCTCAGCTCCTTCGCGGCGAGCTTGGGGGGGGGAGATGGCTCGCTCCTTCCGTAGTGCCGCAAGCCGCTGCACCTCGGACAACTTCACAGCCTTCCCCTTGTCGTCTTTCGGAGCCATGGCGGAAGCGGTGGAGGAGGTCGACGGCGTTGGTGGTGCTAGTGGCAATGTGGGGGGCAGGGCGCTGCGCTCTGTTTGCTTTGGAAGATGGAGGCGGGGCGGAGGTTTTCAAGATTGGAACGGAAAGGGGGCGAGTGGGTGAACTACCCCTGCTTCCCCTTGCTTATAAAGGGGGAGTGGGCAGACGTTCCGCCTTTCCAAATAAAGCAACCACCCACGATCTCTCCCACGATGCCGCGTTCGATGCGTGCCATGCGGGGAGGGCACGGTGGCTGCGGAGTGAGATACGGTGTAACCTAGGCCGCGCGTACCCGTGCCCTGTTTTGGGACTAGCCCAACAGCGCTCGGCACCGTGTATGGCCCAGGCCCGGGGGCTCCTATCGGTGTACTAAAGTATGGGTACCTTAGTATCCCGAACTTGTGCACGGGCAGTCGCAGCATCCCGCGGCAAGGCTTGCCGGGCGACCGCCAAGATCCTCTGTGGTTCCTTTGGAGCCATTCAAGAACAAAGTATCCAAACCAAGGAGACAAGGCCCCGGCAAGAGGAGCTTGCCGGGAAGGAGACAAGACCCCGGCAAGAGGAGCTTGCCGGGGAGGCCAACCAAGGCATCTCAAGGAACTTGCCGCAGCGCACCATGTGTCCCGGCAAGACCAAGTGAGCGTCGAGCTCCTAGACGCGACAAGATAATAACCGCGGCAAGGCGCTTGCCGCAGCAGGCTTCCATCCTGTACCTGCGCTCCAGCACATCCACCAACGTGTCTCTCTGGGACCCTTCCAGGCATACGTGGCGGAAGGCTGTGCAGCCATAGGTACACGGTGGCGAGCGGCGCTGACAAGATAGCCATCGTGGCAAGCAGTGGCGTCCCTGGCGGTCCCTTTCTGCACCGCCTAGGCGACGCAGACAGGCATTGAATGCCTTTGTCCCCTGCCGCTTAGGTTAGGTATGATACACTGTAGTAGGCGGCGGTGCTAACCACCACGTCTTTTCCTTTTTTACCCTCCTCTATGTTGCCACCTGTCGGTGACCCCTTTGACATATAAAAGGAGGCCCATGCGCAACGTAGCGGGGGGACGACTCTCTCTCACACTCGGTCTGGCTAGCTGCTGGTGTGTACTGTAGCAATCAGCGCTCCTGAGCAAGAACTCAATACAACCACAAAGCAAGAGTAGGGTTTTACGCATCCGTGCGACCCGAACCTGGGTAAACTGATCGCGTTGCTTGTGCGCTTCGCCTCGATCTGGTCTTCGTGCACTCTCCGCCCCCCTGCCGAACCGAAAGGGGCCTCGGTCCGCCGTGGTCCCATAGGTGTCCGTGGGATCAGCACCCCCGACAAAAGGGTGAATGAGGGAAGGCATTATTTGCAAATGTGGAGAGGTGTGTAGGTAACTTTTTGCAAAATTGTCATAGTTTCCTTCCTATCCATCAGATATAAATCGGACAGCCTATATTGCAGGTTGGCAGGCACACCATCATCACCAACTTGTCTATACTGTGTTAAAAAAACTATGTGTTTTATAATTATATATGTTGTATATATTCCCCTTGATTTTTCTTATGTGTAGAATTGTGATATAAAAGATTTTTATATTTCTTTACAGAGGGAGTATCTCTCTGTCAAAAATATATTTATGTGTAACTAGTTACTCCCGTTTTTCTACTTCCTTTCGCTAATATGTGGGGCATCCGGCAATGGGGTCCACGTGCCATATGCACCAAATTAGAGTGCACAACTGCACGGTAGACACACCCCGATCGTAGTGCCGCAGTAATGCCCAATGAGCCGTCAAATCACAAGAAACCCCACCTTTCCAGCTTTAGCAGTAAGCTGGACGGATGAAGCGGCAATATTTCACTGGGCCTGAATCCCCTTCTCCCTCGTCTGCTTGTTCAGAGAAAACCCCCTCTCGGCGATTGCATAGGGTTTTCTCATGGAGAACCATGTACGAATTCTTCATCCATCCCCGATAAATCCAAGTCCCTTGGTCGCGGGTAATCCTAGGATGGCAGCCGCCGCTGTTGATGCATTTTTCTTCCTACTGAATCCAGTGGGTTTCATTTGCAGTGCCCAAAGTGCAAGGACCCTACAGGTTTCTGCGCCCTCGGCGAGACGCCACACTTGTTCCTTCTCATCCCAACACAGGAGTTTAAAACGCGCACAGTATGTTCCTAGAATCCTCTTTTCTATCTGGGAGCGTGGGGGTTTTTTGAACATGCTGTCGACTAATTTGGAAATTTGGATTTCTATATTTGGATAAATGGTACTAGTACCATGGTCAACACTGACATGAAGGAGGAAATTATTTCTAGATTTGGATAGGGAATACATTATGTTCTCATATTATTTTTCCTGTAGTGCATTACTTGCTCTGCCAGAACACATGTACTCAAGATGCTCGGCCTTGTCATAACTGAATACACCAGTTTAATGGTCACAGTGAAGACAAGCCATGGATATAAGTTCCGATTTGGGTTCATGAACCAAGAAGATCGCTGCTTTTTTGTGGCCGAACTTGGATAAACTTTCTCAAGTGTTACAGACTAAAAGTTGGCACACGAATGTTGATGGAAATAGCAGAACCTGGTCTCATCTTCACTACGATCTTCCACCCCGACGCCGTTCCAATTGTGTTGGGGAACGTAGTAGAAATTCAAAAAATTTCCTACGTGTCACCAAGATCTATCTATGGAGAGACTAGCAACGAGGGGAAGGAGAGTGCATCTACATACCCTTGTAGATCGCTAAGCAGAAGCGTTCAAGTGAACGGGGTTGATGGAGTCGTACTCGTCGTGATCCAAATCACCGATGACCAAGTGCCAAACCGACGGCACCTCCGCGTTCAACACACGTACAGCCCGGTGACGTTTCCCACGCCTTGCTCCAGCAAGGTGAGAGGGAGAGGTTGAGGAAGACTTCATCCAACAGCAGCACAACGGCATGGTGGTGATGGAGGAGCGTGGCTATCCTGCAGGGCTTCGCCAAGCACCGCAGAAGTGGAGGAAGAAGAGACGCAGGGCTGCACCAAGAGAGATTGAATCGCGTGTGTTATGGGCAGCCCCCTAGGCCTCATATATATAGGGGAAGGGGAGGGGCTGCGCCCCCTCTAGGGTTCCCACCCCTAGGGGGGGCGGCAGCCCTAGATGGCAAAGGGGGTGGCGGCCAAGAGGGGAGAGGGGAGGGAGGCGCAGCTAGATGGGCCCTAAGGCCCATCCCCTTTAGGGTTTGCCCCCTTCCCACCTCTTAGGCGCCATGGGCCATTGTGGGGCTGGTGCCCTTGGTCCATGTAGGCCAAGGGGCACTCCCTACAGCCCATGCGGCCCCCCAGGGCAGGTGGCCCCACTTGGTGGACCCCCGGGACCCTCCCGGTGGTCCCGGTACGTTACCGATAAACCCCGAAACTCTTCCGGTGACCAAAACAGGACTTCCCATATATAAATCTTTACCTCCGGACCATTCCGGAACTCCTCGTGACGTCCGGGATCTCATCCAGGACTCCGAACAACATTCGGTAACCACATACAAACTTCCTTTATAACCCTAGCGTCATCGAACCTTAAGTGTGTAGACCCTACGGGTTCGGGAGACATGTAGACATGACCGAGACGTTCTCCGGTCAATAACCAACAGCGGGATCTGGATACCCATGTTGGCTCCCACATGTTCCACGATGATCTCATCGGATGAACCACGATGTCAAGGACTTAATCAATCCCGTATACAATTCCCTTTGTCTATCGGTATGATACTTGCCCGAGATTCGATCGTCGGTATCCCGATACCTTGTTCAATCTCGTTACCGGCAAGTCTCTTTACTCGTTCCGTAACACATCATCCCGTGATCAACTCCTTGATCACATTGTGCACATTATGATGATGTCCTACCGAGTGGGCCCAGAGATACCTCTCCGTCACACGGAGTGACAAATCCCAGTCTCGATTCGTGCCAACCCAACAGACACTTTCAGAGATACCTGTAGTGTACCTTTATAGCCACCCAGTTACGTTGTGACGTTTGGCACACCCAAAGCACTCCTACGGTATCCGGGAGTTACACAATCTCATGGTCTAAGGAAATGATACTTGACATTAGCAAAGCTTTAGCATACGAACTACACGATCTAGTGCTATGCTTAGGATTGGGTCTTTTCCATCACATCATTCTCCTAATGATGTGATCCCGTTATCAATGACATCCAATGTCCATGGTCAGGAAACCGTAACCATCTATTGATCAACGAGCTAGTCAACTAGAGGTTTACTAGGGACATGGTGTTGTCTATGTATCCACACATGTATCTGAGTTTCCTATCAATACAATTCTAGCATGGATAATAAACGATTATCATGAACAGGGAAATATAATAATAATCAATTTATTATTGCCTCTAGGGCATATTTCCAACAGTCTCCCACTTGGACTAGAGTCAATAATCTAGTTCACATCGCCATGTGATTAACACTCACAGGTCACATCGCCATGTGACTAACACCCAAGAGTTTACTAGAGTCAGTATTCTAGTTCACATCACTATGTGATTAACACTCAATTAGTTCTAGGTTTGATCATGTTGCTTGTGAGAGAGGTTATAGTCAACGGGTCTGAACCTTTCAGATCCGTGTGTGCTTTACAAATCTCTATGTCATCTCCTAGATGTAGCTACCACGTTCTATTTGGAGCTATTCCAAATAACTGTTCTACTTGGAGCTATTCTAAATTGTTGCTCCATTATACGTATCCGGTATCTCTACTCAAAGCTATCCGGATAGGTGTTAAGCTTGCATCGACGTAACCCTTTACGACGAACTCTTTTACCACCTCCATAATCGAGAAAAATTCCTTAGTCCACTAGTTACTAAGGATAACTTTGACTGATGTCCTGTGATCCATTCTTGGATCACTCTTGTACCCCTTGACTGACTCATGGCAAGGCACACTTCAGGTGCGGTACACAGCATAGCATACTGAAGAGCCTACGTCTTAAGCATAGGGGACGACCTTCGTCCTTTCTCTCTATTCTGCCATGGTCGAGCTTTAAGTCTTAACTTCATACCTTACAACTCAGGCAAGAACTCCTTCTTTGACTGATCCATCTTGAACACCTTCAAGATCACGTCGAGGTATGTGCTCATTTGAAAGTACCATTAAGCATTTTGATCTATCCTTATAGATCTTGATGCTCAATGTTCAAATAGCTGAATCCAGGTTTTCATTGAAAAACACTTTCCAAATATCCCTATATGCTTTCAGAAATTCTATGTCATTTCTGATCAACAATATGTCTACAACATATATTCATCAGAAATTCTATAGTGCTCCCACTCACTTCTTTGGAAATACAAGTTTCTCATAAACTTTGTATACACCCAAAACTTTGATCATCTCATCAAAGCATACATTCCAACTCCGAGATGCTCACTCTAGTCCTTAGAAGGATTGCTGGAGCTTTGCATACTTATTAGCATCTTTCAGGATTGACAAAACCTTCCGGTTGTATCACATACAACCTTTCCTCATAAATCATCGAGGAAACAATGTTTTGACATCCTATCTGCAAGATTTCATAAATAGTGCAGTAACTGCTAATATAATTCCAACAGACTTTTAGCATCGCTATAGGTGAGAAAGTCTCATCGTAGTCAACTCCTTGAACTTATCAAAAACATCTTAACGACAAGTCGAGCTTTCTTAATGGTGACATTTACCATCATTGTCTGTCTTCCTTTTAAAATCCATTTATACTCAATAGCCTCACGACCATCGAGCTGTTCTGTCAAAGTCTACACTTTGTTTCCATACATGGATCCTCTCTCGGATTTTATGGCCTCGAGCCATCTATCGGAATCCAGGCCCACCACCGCTTCTCCATAGCTCGTAGGTTCATTGTTGTCTAGCAACATGACTTCCAAGATAGGACTACGTACCACTCTGAAGTAGTACGCATCCTTGTCATCCTACGAGGTTTGGTAGTGACTTGATCTGAAGTTTCGTGATCAATATCATAAGCTTCCACTTCAATTGGTGTAGGTGCCACAGGAACAACTTCCTGTGCCCTGTCACACACTCGTTGAAGAGACGGTTCAATAACCTCATCAAGTTTCCACCATCCTCCCACTCAATTCTTTCGAGAGAAACTTTTCCTCCAGAAAGGACCCGATTCTAGAAACAATCCCTTATTGCTTTCGGATCTGAGATAGGAGGTATACCCAACTGTTTTGGGTGTCCTATGAAGATGCATTTATCCGCTTTGGGTTCGAGCTTATTAGCCTGAAACTTTTTCACATAAGCGTCGCAGCCCCAAACTTTTAAGAAATGACAGCTTAGGTTTCTCTGAACCATAGTTCATACGGTGTCATCTCATCGGAATTACGTGGTGCCCTATTTAAAGTGAATGCAGTTGTCTCTAATGCCTAACCCATAAATTATTGTGGTAATTCGATAAGAGACATCATGGTATGCATCATATCCAATAGGGTGCAGTTATGATGTTCGGACACACCATCACACTATGGTGTTCCTGGCTGTATCGGTTGTGAAACAATGTACACAATGTCTTAATTCTGTGCCAAACTCGTAATTCAGATATTCATCTCTACGATCATATCATAGATATTTTATCCTCTTGTCACAACGATCTTTAAACTTCACCCTGAAATTACTTGAACCTTTCAATAATTCAGACACGTGATTCATCAAGTAAATATACTCAACATCTACTCAAATCATCTGTGAAGTAAGAACATAACGATGTCCACTACGTGCCTCAGCACTCATTGGACTGCACACATCAAAATGTATTACTTCCAACAAGTTGCTTTCTAGTTCCATTTTACTGAAACCGTGGCTTTCAGTCATCTTGCCCATGTGGTATGATTTGCATGTCTCAAGTGATTCAAAATCAAGTGAGTCCAAATGGTCCATTTGCATGGAGTTTCTTCATGCATATACACCAATAGACATGGTTCGCATGTCTCAATTTTTTTTTCAAAAATGAGTGAGCCCAAAGATCCATCGACATGGAGCTTCCTCATGCGTTTTATACCGATATGACTTACGTGGCAGTGCCACAAGTAGGTGGTACTATCATTACTATCTTTTGGCATGAACATGTGTATCACTACGATCGAGATTCAATAAACCATTCATTTTAGGTGTAAGACCATTGAAGGCATTATTCAAATAAACAGAGTAACCATTATTCTCCTTAAATGAATAACCGTATTGCGATGGACATAATCCAATCATGTCTATGCTCAACGCAAACACCAATCTCGATGGTAGAGGGAGCGTGTGATGCTTGATCATATCAACATTGGAAACACTTCCAACACATATCGTCAGCTCACCTTTAGCTAGTCTCCGTTTAATCCGTAGCTTTTATTTCGAGTTACTAACACTTAGCAATCGAACCGGTATCTAATACCCTGGTGCTACTAGGAGTACTAGTAAAGTACACATTAACATAATGTATATCCAATATACTTCTATCGACCTTGCCAGCCTTCTAATCTACCAAGTATCTAGGGTAATTCTGCTCCAGTGGCTGTTCCTCTTAATACAGAAGCACTTAGTCTCGGGTTTGGGTTCAACCTTGGGTTTCTTCACTAGAGCAGCAGCTGAATTGCTGTTTCATGAAGTATCCCTTCTTGCCCTTGCCCTTCTTGAAACTAGTGGTTTCACTGACCATCAACAATTGATGCTCCTTCTTGATTTCTACTTTCGTGGTGTCAAACATCGCGAATATCTCAAGGATCATCATATATGTCCCTGATATATTATAGTTCATCACGAAGCTCTAGCAGCTTGGTGGTAATGACTTCGGAGAAACATCACTATCTTATCTGGAAGATTACCTCCCACTCGATTCAAATGATTGTTGTACTCAGACAATCTGAGCACAAGCTCAACAATTGAGCTTTTCTCCCTTAGTTTGCAGGCTAAGAAAATCGTCGGAGGTCTTATACCTCTTGACGTGGGCACGAGCCTGAAATCCCAATTTCAGCCCTCAAAACATCTCATATGTTTCGCGACGTTTCAAAACTGTCTTTGGTGCCTCAACTCTAAACCGTTTAACTGAACTATCATGTAGTTATCAAAACGTCTATGTCAGATGTTTGCAACATCTACAGACGACGTTCGAGGTTCAGCACACTGAGCGGTGCATTAAGGACATAAGCCTTCTAAGAAGCAATGAGGACAATCCTCTGTTTACGGACCTAGTCCGCATAATTTCTACTATCAACTTTCAACTAATTTTCTCTAGGAACATATCTAAATAGTAGAACTAAAGCGCGAGCTACGACATAATTTGTAAAATCCTTTTGACTATGTTCAGGATAATTAAGTTCATCTTATGAACTCCCACTCAGATAGACATCCCTCTAGTCATCTAAGTGATTACATGATCCGAGTCAACTAGGCCATGTCCGATCATCACGTGAGACAGACTAGTCAACGTCGGTGAACATCTTCATGTTGATCGTATCTTCTATACGACTCATGCTCGACCTTTCGGTCTTCTGTGTTTTGAGGCCATGTCTATACACATGCTAGGCTCGTCAAGTTAACCCTAAGTGTTTTGCATGTGTAAAACTGTCTTACACCCGTTGTATGTGAACGTAAGGATCTATCACACCCGATCATCACGTGGTGCTTCGAAACGACGAACTGTAGCAACGGTGCACAGTTAGGGGAGAACACTTCTTGAAATTTTTATGAGGGATCATCTTATTTACTACCGTCGTTCTAAGAAAATAAGATGTATAAACATGATAAACATCACATGCAATCAAATAGTGACATGATATGGCCAATATCACTTTGCTCCTTTTGATCTCCATCTTCGGGGCTCCATGATCATCATCGTCACCGGCATGACACCATGATCTCCATCATCATGATCTCCATCATCGTGTCTCCATGAAGTTGTCACGTCATCTATTACTTCTACTACTACAGCTAACGGTTAGCAATAAAGTAAAGTAATTACATGACGTTTAAGTTGACACGCAGGTCATAAATAAATAAAGACAACTTCTATGGCTCCTGCCGGTTGTCATACTCATCGACATGCAAGTCGTGATTCCTATTACAAGAACATGATCAATCTAATACATCACATATATCATTCATCACATCCTTTGGCCATATCACATCACATAGCATACCCTGCAAAAACAAGTTAGACGTCCTCTAATTGTTGTTTGCATGTTTTACGTGGCTGCTATGGGTTTCTTGCAAGAACGTTTCTTACCTACGCAAAGACCACAACGTGATATGCCAATTGCTATTTACCCTTCATAAGGACCCTTTTCATCGAATACGATCCGACTAAAGTGGGAGAGACAGACACCCGCTAGCCACCTTATGCAACTAGTGCATGTCAGTCGGTGGAACCAGTCTCACGTAAGAGTACGTGTAAGGTCGGTCCGGGCCGCTTCATCCCAAGATGCCGCCGAATCAAGATAAGACTAGTAACGGCAAGCATATTGAACAAAATCAACGCCCACAACTACTTTGTGTTCTACTCGTTCATAGAATCTACGCAATAGACCTAGCTCATGATGCCACTGTTGGGGAACGTAGTAGAAATTCAAAAAAATTCCTACGTGTCACCAAGATCTATCTATGGAGAGACTAGCAACGAGGGGAAGGAGAGTGCATCTACATACCCTTGTAGATCGCTAAGCGGAAGCGTTCAAGTGAACGGGGTTGATGGAGTCGTACTCGTCGTGATCAAAATCACCGATGACCAAGTGCCGAACGGACGGCACCTCCGCGTTCAACACACGTACAGCCCGGTGACGTCTCCCACGCCTTGATCCAGCAAGGAGAGAGGGAGAGGTTGAGGAAGACTTCATCCAATAGCAGCACAACGGCGTGGTGGTGATGGAGGAGCGTGGCTATCCTGCAGGGCTTCGCCAAGCACCGCAGAAGAGGAGGAAGAAGAGACGCAGGGCTGCACCAAGAGAGATTGAATCGCGTGTGTTATGGGCAGCCCCCTAGGCCTCATATATATAGGGGAAGGGGAGGGGCTGCGCCCCCTCTAGGGTTCCCACCCCTAGGGGGGGCGGCAACCCTAGATGGCAAAGGGGGTGGCGGCCAAGAGGGGAGAGGGGAGGGAGGCGCAGCTAGATGGGCCGTAAGGCCCATCCCCTTTAGGGTTTGCCCCCTTCCCACCTCTTAGGCGCCATGGGCCCTTGTGGGGCTGGTGCCCTTGGTCCATGTAGGCCAAGGGGCACTCCCTACAGCCCATGTGGCCCCCCGGGGCAGGTGGCCCCACTTGGTGGACCCCCGGGACTCTCCCGGTGGTCCCGGTACGTTACCGATAAACCCCGAAACTCTTCCGGTGACCAAAACAGGACTTCCCATATATAAATCTTTACCTCCGGACCATTCCGGAACTCCTCGTGACGTCCGAGATCTCATCCAGGACTCCGAACAACATTCGGTAACCACATACAAACTTCCTTTATAACCCTAGCGTCATCGAACCTTAAGTGTGTAGACCCTACGGGTTCGGGAGACATGTAGACATGACCGAGACGTTCTCCGGTCAATAACCAACAGCGGGATCTGGATACCCATGTTGGCTCCCACATGTTCCACGATGATCTCATCGGATGAACCACGATGTCAAGGACTTAATCAATCCCGTATACAATTCCCTTTGTCTATCGGTATGATACTTGCCCGAGATTCGATCGTCGGTATCCCGATACCTTGTTCAATCTCGTTACCGGCAAGTCTCTTTACTCGTTCCATAACACATCATCCCGTGATCAACTCCTTGATCACATTGTGCACATTATGATGATGTCCTACCGAGTGGGCCCAGAGATACCTCTCCGTCACACGGAGTGACAAATCCCAGTCTCGATTCGTGCCAACCCAACAGACACTTTCAGAGATACCTGTAGTGTACCTTTATAGCCACCCAGTTACGTTGTGACGTTTGGCACACCCAAAGCACTCCTACGGTATCCGGGAGTTACACAATCTCATGGTCTAAGGAAATGATACTTGACATTAGCAAAGCTTTAGCATACGAACTACACGATCTAGTGCTATGCTTAGGATCGGGTCTTGTCCATCACATCATTCTCCTAATGATGTGATCCCGTTATCAATGACATCCAATGTCCATGGTCAGGAAACTGTAACCATCTATTGATCAACGAGCTAGTCAACTAGAGGTTTACTAGGGACATGGTGTTGTCTATGTATCCACACATGTATCTGAGTTTCCTATCAATACAATTCTAGCATGGATAATAAACGATTATCATGAACAGGGAAATATAATAATAATCAATTTATTATTGCCTCTAGGGCATATTTCCAACAAATTGTTCATCCATGTTAGTTTTGTATCTGGTTCTTGCTTGTTGCCTCGATTACTTCTTAATCCACCTATTCTGTCTAACTAATCACAATTTAACTTTAGAAGTAGCAACGAATCTCTCATGAAGATGCTACCTCTAACTAATATTTTCTTATAATTGGTGGCACGTGTAGGTTTTTTCAGAATTAAGCAGGCTACTCGTTTGTTATTCTATAAGAACTCGGCTGTTACTGATGGCACTGAAGTTGACTGGGACGACATCCACAAGTTCCTACACTTTATTGATCGTCTTGAGGTCCTTGTGGGGCGTTTCAATGGTGGAAGGCCATGTGGGATATGTGTGCCACTGCTGCACTCATTGAACAGGTCCAACCGTGTCGAGAAACTTATGGTATGAGTTGTTTTCTGTTATATATGTTGTTCATAAACTATTGCTTATACACAGTTTTATACCTGTGATCTTCTTGAAACAGAAACTGCCTAGTTCTATTGTTCCTATACAGATGCCTGACCATGGTCAAGCCAGACTTGCGCTTGGTCACAACATGATGTTTATGTCGACCTACTCCATTCCCCTTGGAGGTGAAAAGATACTTATTCATGGGTGGTCTCAAATAATGAAGGCCCGTCCATCTTGGAGAATAGGACAAAAGATTATGTTCCTGCTTTTCCATAGCTATAAAGCGAATATCCTGTTTATTGACCAGATTGTGAGATGAAGCCGCTTTCAGAAGGTTGTGGATGCGCGAGGTTGTGCCTGGGCCTTGTCCTGGGACTTGGCGGCCTCACCCTTGGTTAACTATAGGCAAAGTAGCACTGTTCGAGGTGTGCTTTATATGGTTGAACCTGTATAAGTACTCATACTGTTTTCAGTTATGGGTGTTAAGTGCCCCTGCTTGTTTTTAGTAAAGGTTGTTAAGTACTCCTGCTACTCTTATAGTCTGTCGTGTTTCTTCAGTCCTGTCTTCCTCTAGCTGCCAAAACCAAACCAGCGCCAGCGGGGCCTCCTGCTTCCGCCCCCCACGGCTGGCTGTGCCTTAGCGCACGCGTCGCCGTCCCATTTTCTCCTAAATCGTTAACGCCAATGTCCGAGGCCTCGCCGTCGTCCTCCATGCGCTTTGGTGCGCTCGCCGCGGCGCCGCCCTCTCACGTTGTCAACATGGTCAACAAACAACAGGAATCGACAGAAGTATGTGGAGAGAATGACAGTAGGGTCCCACCATGTCAGCGTATGGAAAAAGAAAAATGCTTCCTCCTAGTGGTTTCCTGACATCTGAGACCCACGACATTGTCAACGTATATAGTCAATAGACAAGAGAAGAACACAAGATTGAGTGACACCTGGGATGTAACTGCTTGAGCAGTATTTTTTTGTTATTGTTGAGATGGAGCAGGGTTTCAACTGGGCTATGGCCCGTCTAGCCCATTCTTATATTTAATGTTCACCATATGACCAGCCCAGCTATTTTTTCTTTGTGAAAATGAGCCTAGTTTATTTTTTTCCGAAGAATACCCAATCCAGGCCTACTTATTTTTCTACGCCCTGATGGGCTGCAACTCTTTCAAGACACCTGCATATCTTGAAAGTAATATGAAATGGGTTGAAATATAAAAACATATGACAAATTGGCAATTATTTCATAATTTCTGAATTTTTTCACATTTTCAGATTCCTATTTCACTAGGCTTTAACCTAATTTAAATATAGCTTCAAAGTACTTTAAATCTGGTTCGACATTTTGGTATTAAAAATAGTTTGGAACCCATAGAAATATGCGAAATTTCATTTAAATTAACTTTGGCCCTAGCCAACAAAAAAAGACTACAATAAATTGCAGAAGAAGTTGCAATGAGCTATATATAAATTATTAAAAAAATAGGGAATGCTCTGACTTGTGGGCCTATTAAGTTGACGCGTATGCAAGATTTTTTTACTTATTATATACGTTAACAAACGTGTCGGAGTAGATGACCACGGGTAGCCAAGCCGGCTCCCCCTGGCCCTTCTGAAAAAATTACGAGCCGATCCGGCTCTCAAGAATCCAAGACGTGGGGCCGCCTTCCCCTTGCCGGCTGTCTCCCAGGCCGGCTATCGGAAGGCGGCCCGACTTCAGCTCTCATGAAGGAAGCCGGCCGCGAGAACGCCGACTCCAAGAGGCCAGCTCCCACAAAGCGGTCAACATCGTACCCTAGAAGTCTGTATCCACATAACGGCGATGTGACGGGGCGTGGCTACAGTAAAAGCCTGCCACTCCCGAATCCCGGAGCACGACTGGCACGGTGCGCTGTACGGGTGGCCATGGCCCGTCCGGCGTGGCACTGTTGCCACGTTGACCCTGATGTCATCCACGACGGGCCGCCAGCGCGGCCCACAGGCGGTGGGCCCCTTCGGGCAGAGAGACACCCGAAGGCGGCCGTCCCTCCTCTAGTCGGCCCAAGATAAAGCCAGCTCTCCATAGCCGGCTTGCCACCTCCCTCGAAGGAGACGCCCCATTAAGGAGACAAGACACGGTGAGACTACAGTGATCACCCGCCGGACGACGGCACTGTAGCCACACCCACCTCGACGAAGCCCTCGTCACCAGGATTGAGCAACAGTAACCAGCCCCCGACCAGGCCCTGGACAGTGGGGCCTGGCTGTGGACCAAGGAGTCGGCAGCCGGCGGGACCCAGCAGCCGGCGGGCCCCAGCAGCCGGCGCAGAAGCCGGCGAGCGTAGACACAGACGGCTGGGCCCCACGCCCAGCCAGATTACCATTGTACCCCCAGGGGGTAGGCCTATATAAACCCCCTGGGACACCAATGCAAAGGGTTGATCCCTGCTAGTTTTAGACACCACATAGGGAGGAGAAGAGAGCGAGCTGTGCCCTTCTTCTTCCTCTCACCCAACAACTCAAGGAGCATCATGTAGCTACTTGTTCATCTAGTGATCATGCGGAGACCCCGTAGAGCAGCAGTAGGGGTGTTATCTCCACGGAGAGCCCCGAAGCTGGGTAAGATTTGCCGGCGTGCATGTCTTCGCCTCATCCGTTCCCAGGCACCGGCGATGTCTTACTGGCTCCCACAATGATCAGCCACCCGTTGGCATATGTCGCACCTACCACCCGACATTTGGCGCCCACCGTGGGGCAGGGTGCACCGTCGTTCGGAGACCTGTTCTGGACGGGAACCCTCTTCCTCCCCAGCGAGCGTAGCCAGCCCGGCACGCCCGATGGCGCTTGCCATGATGCGCTGCAAGGCGTCGCCAACATCTGCGCGGCGAGCAGCCTCGCCGATCTCCTTGACAAGACCTTCATCTCCGATGAGCTCGCCTCTGACGCGGGCACCGACCACCTCGTCAACCTCCTCAACCAGCTTCACGTCTCCGGCGAGCCTGCCGTGGACTTGGAGTCGGTTGGTTCCACCGATCCGATGCCTGTCGACTCCGACACGGCCTCACTCGACACCTTCCCCATCGACGTCACGATCTACAATGACCCGCTTCCCCGGGCCGATGGCTGCGACGCTGTCACCACCGAGGTGATGGTCATCGGCCACGGCGACGCTCCCGACGAAAGCGCCCACGACGCCCCGCATGCGGTGGTCCACGATTTGTCCATCCCCCTCCCGGCTGATGCCGACGACGAAGCACTGGAGGCTCGCCGCCTCGCCCTCCTCGTGGAGGGCCGGAGGCTGGCCTCCATGAGACGCCTCACACATGACCAGACACATCCAGCACACTGGGAGTCGACCGCCTAGTCTATGCCACTCCAGTCGAGAACCTGCGTGCCGCCCAGGCGGCCGTAGACGAGCTAGACGGATTAGGGGCCGAAGAACTCCCCCACATGACCAGACACATCCAGCAACTAATCGATGTAGCCGCGCAGCGGCACGAAGGCGACGCCCGCGCGGAAAGCCTCCCCCCGCGCCGAGATCACGGCGCGACGTCCCGGACGCCGACCGCGGGCAAAACCCGCGCGCGGCGCGAGAAAGAGCCGTCTGCCAGCCGAAGCTGAACCTGAATCTCCATCGAGCGAGACGCAGAAGGCCATCCCCGGGCCGTGGAGTGGCGGGGCAACCCGCCTCCGCCTCGGCCCCGTGGGAAGAGATATCCCACCCCACCGCCTGTTGCACATCCGACTCTCAGCGGCCGGCTAGGTCGCCGCGAGGGAGTCGGCGAGAACGACGCCCGCCATCGGATCGACCGCCTAGCGCGATCCCTGGCGTTGGAAGAAGAAGACGATGTCGGCCCGCCTTGTTTCGGCCCCCGCATCCACGACGAGCCCTTCCCCAAAGGGTTCTCGCTCCCAAGAGACACGCCCAAGTACAACGGCTCCGTGAAGCCGGAAGATTGGTTGATCGACTACTCCACGACGGTTAGCATAGCGAACGGCAACAGGCGCATTGCCGTGAAGTACGTGCCCCTCATGCTGCAAGGCATGGCGCGGACTTGGCTCAACAACCTCAAGCCATACAACATCAACAGCTGGCTAGACTTCACGGAAGCCTTCATCCGCAACTTCACCAGCACCTACAAGCGGGCTCCCAAGCCCAGACAGCTCTCCTTGTGTGTGCAAGGCCCCGCCGAGTCCACCCGTGACTACCACACGCGCTGGGCCGAGCTCCGCAACTCTTGCGAAGGGGTACACGAGGTGCAAGCCATACAATACTTCACTGCCGGGTGCCGGGAAGGCACCCTCCTCAAGCACAAGCTCCTCTGCGACGAGCCGACTATCCTCGACGAGCTTCTGGTCATAGCGGACAAGTACGCCACCGTCGACTCCTTGATGAAGACCGAACTCCGGGTAGATGCGTCCGGGAAAGTACTCAACCCGGCGCCCAAGACGCCGGCTGGGGACTCTGGCCGACGCCCACACCAAAACGACCACAAGCGCAAGGGCCCCGTGCCGCCCTCCACCAGTCGGCAGGTGGCCACAGTCGAAGATGAGCAGCCCGAAGGGCGGCCCGCACCCAAGAAGCAGAGGGGCGGCAAGCCGGCTTGGCAGCCGGCCTTCTCCTACGAGCAAACTCTTGACGCCCCATGCAAGTTCCACAGCGGCGCGAAGCCGTCCAACCACACAACCCGGAAGTGCCATTGGCTCACCCGAATCTCCAAAGGCGAAGGGCTCGCGCCACCTCCGCCTGCTGGTCCGCCGCCTCTGGCTCCGCAGCCGCCGACCGCTTGGCCTGCAGTTGGAGCCGTGCACGATGAGTTCCCCGACGAGCAGGCCACCTACGTCATCTTTACGAGCCAGCCCGAAGACCGGCGCAGCAAACGCCGAGAGCACCAGGAAGTGAGCATGGTCGCTGCCACCCCTGCTGAGCACATGCACTGGTCAGAAAAACCTATCAGCTGGAGCCGGGCCGACCACGCAGAGGTGATGCCATCTCCCGGCTCTTATGCGTTGGTTTTGGATGCCACCCTTGCAACGGATAGACGCGCCGCCCGTTTCTCTCGCGTGCTGATAGACGGCGGGAGCAGCATCAACATCCTGTACCGTGACACCCTGGAGAAGCTGAACGTCAAGACGAAGCAACTCGTGCCAACTCGGACTATGTTCCATGGCATTGTACCCGGCCTGTCTTGCGCCTCCATTGGCAAGATCAAGATTGATGTGCTCTTTGGGGACAAGGATCATTTCTGCCGGGAAGCGATCTGGTTTGAAGTGGTGGACTTGGAGAGCCCCTACCATGCGTTGCTTGGCCGACCTGCCTTGGCCAGGTTCATGGCAGTTCCCCACTATGCTTACCTCAAGATGAAGATGCCAAGCACCAAGGGCGTCATCGCCATAGTCGGCGATTACAAGAAGTCCTCCGAGTGCACCGCAGCCAGCAGCCGGCTGGCCGAGTCCCTTGTGATTGCCGAAGAAAAGAAGATACTGGACCGAGTCGTGGCCATGGCCGGCAAGCAGTCGGCCTTGTCCCCCGACCCCAAGGAGTATGATGCCCAAGGGTCTTTCCAGCCGGCCAAGGAGACGGAGAAGATACCTCTTGACCCCGAGCACCCAGAGAGGTTTGCCGTCATCGGGGCAAACCTAAATAGCAAATAGGAAGGCGAGCTCACCGATTTCCTCTGTGAGAATCGGGACATCTTCGCATGGTCCCCCAAGGACATGCCGGGTGTTCCGAAGGAATTCGCCGAGCACAAGCTACACGTCCGAGAAGATGCAAAACCAGTCAAACAACCCTTCCGCCGGCTGTCGGAGGAAAAAAGAAGGATTGTAGGACAAGAGATAGCCCGGCTTCTGGCAGCCGGCTTCATTATGGAAGTTTTCTTTCCAGAGTGGCTCGCCAACCCAGTCCTCGTGCTAAAGAAGAACAACAAGTGGCGCATGTGCATAGACTACACAAGCCTCAACAAGGCCTGCCCCAAAGATCCCTTCGCCCTGCCGAGGATTGATCAAGTGATAGACTCCACGGCCAGATGCGAGCTGTTGAGTTTCTTGGATGCTTACTCAGGATACCACAAAATAAAGTTAGATCCGGCAGACCGCCTGAAGACCGCCTTCATCACGCCATTCGGAGCCTTCTGCTACCTGACTATGACATTCGGCTTAAGAAATGCCGGTGCCACTTTTCAGCATTGCATGCAGAAGTGCCTCCTCAAGCAGCTCGGTAGAAATGCCCACGTCTACGTAGACGACATTGTGGTGAAGACGGAGAAGCGCGGCACTCTTCTAGAAGACCTCAAGGAAACATTTGAGAACCTGCGCCGATTCCAAATCAAGCTCAACCCCGAGAAATGCGTGTTTGGAGTGCCAGCCGGCCAACTCCTAGGCTTCCTGGTCTCCGAACGCGGCATCGAATGCAACCCGGTAAAGATCAAGGCCATTGAGAGAATGGCGGTTCCCACCAAACTTCGAGACGTCCAGAAGTTCACAGGATGCTTGGCCTCCCTGAACCACTTCATCAGCCGGCTCGGAGAGGAAGCCCTCCCCCTCTACCGCCTCATGAAGAAGACCACTCACTTCGAGTGGAATGACCAAGCCGACCAAGCTTTTCACGAGCTGAAGAAGATGCTGGCCACACCGCCTGTCCTGGTGGCGCCGACTGAGAAAGAGCCCATGCTCCTCTACATTGCTGCAACCAGCCGGGTGGTCAGCACCGTTGTCGTAGTCCAGCGCCCAGAAGAGGGCCGAGCCCAGCCGGTCCAGAGGCCAGTGTACTATTTGAGCAAGGTGATGTCTGCCTCGAAGCAAAACTACCCGCACTACCAGAAAATGTGCTACGGCCTGTACTTCGCCGCCAAGAAGCTGAAGCCATATTTCCAAGAGCATCCCACCACAGTCGTATGCACCGCCCCGCTGGCCGAGATCATAGGCAGCCGGGATGCATCCGGCCGGGTGCCGAAATGGGCCATCGAGCTGGCCACCTACACGATCTTCTACCAACCTCGCACCGCCATCAAATCCCAAGCATTGGCTGACTTCCTCGTCGACTGGGTCGAGACCCAGTACCTACCGCCGGCTCCCGAGTCCACTCATTGGCGCATGCACTTCGATGGGTCCAAGATGCGCACAGGCTTGGGAGCCGGCGTCGTCCTCACCTCTCCCAAAGGCGACAAGCTCAGATACATGCTGCAAATTCACTTTGCCACCTCCAACAATGTGGCCGAGTACGAGGCGCTCATACACGGGCTCCGGCTTGCCAAAGAACTCGGCATTCGTCGGATCCTATGTTATGGCGACTCAGACTTGGTGGTCCAGCAATCATCCGGCGACTGGGATGCCAAGGACGCAAAAATGGCAAGCTACCGCTTCCTTGTTCAGCAGATCTGTGGGTATTTTGAAGGATGCGAGTTCCTCCACGTACCGCGAGCCGACAACGAGCCAGCTGATGCCCTGCCTCAAATAGGCTCCACTCGGCAAGCAATACCAACTGGCGTCTCTCTACAACGCCTCCTCAAGCCATCCATCAAGCCGTCTCCAGAGTTCGATTCCATCTTCGTGCCGCCTGACCCCGATGCAGCCGGGTCCGGCTCGAAGAACCAAGCAGGCGGCTCGGGGACATCTGTAGTTATGCCCGACCAGGGGACTGCTACACCCGGCTCGGGGACTGCGGTAGTCGGCCCGGGGACCGCACCAACACAACAGGCGGCGGCCGACTCCAGCATTTCACCACCCAGCCCGCTCGCCCTGGTCGTAGTAGCAGTGTTGGCAATAGAAGAAGTCGCAGCCCCATCGTGGGCTCAGCCCATCCTCAACTTCCTAGTAAACCAAGATCTGCCGGCTGATCAAACAAAGGCAAGACAAGTCCAACGTCGAGCCAGAGCATACACAATCGTCAACAGAGAGCTCGTCAAGCGCAGCGTCACTGGAGTCCTCCAGCGATGTGTCGAGCAAGAGAAGGGCATTGCAATCCTCAGAGACATCCACAAAGGAGAATGCGGCCACCATGCGGCCTCAAGATCACTCGTCGCCAAAGCTTTCCGCCATGGTTTCTTTTGGCCGACTGCTTTGGATGATGCCAAGGAGTTAGTTAAACACTGCAAGGGGTGCCAATTCTTCAGCTCGAAGCAACACATGCCGGCTTCGGCACTCAAGACCATTCCCCTCACTTGGCCCTTCGCCGTTTGGGGACTGGACATGGTGGGCCCATTCAAGACGGCGCGTGGCGGCACGACACATCTGCTAGTTGCTGTGGACAAATTCACCAAGTGGATTGAGGCAAAGCCGATCAAGAAGCTGAATGGGCCGACTGCCATCACATTCATCGTAGCCATAACAACTCGGTACGGCGTGCCACACAGCATCATCACCGATAATGGCACGAATTTCGCCAAGGGAGCCTTGGCACGTTTCTGTGCGACGCAGGGCATCCGGTTGGACTTAGCGTCCGTTGCCCACCCAAAGTCAAACGGCCAGGTCGAACGAGCCAACGGCCTCATCCTTTCCGCCATCAAGCCCCGACTGGTCATAGCACTAGAGCGTTCGGCCGGCTGTTGGCTCGATGAGCTGCCGGCCGTCCTATGGAGTCTGCGCACTACCCCAAACAAGTCAACCGGCTTCACTCCTTTTTTCCTCGTGTATGGTGCCGAGGCGGTCATCCCAACTGACATCGAGTTCGACTCGCCTCAGGTAACCATGTACACGGAGGCGGAGGCCAAGGAAGCACGAGAAGATGGCGTTGACCTGCTGGAAGAAGGCCGGCTGTTAGCCCTCAGCCGGTCTGCCATCTACCAGCAGGGCTTGCGCCGCTAACACAGACGGAAGGTCAGGCCAAGATCCTTCCAAGAGGGCGATCTTGTGCTCCGGCTGATCCAGCGAACAGCCGGCCAGCACAAGCTCTCGGCCCCTTGGGAAGGCCCCTTCGTCATCAGCAGAGCTTTAGGCAACGAATCCTACTACCTAATCAACGCACAGAAGCCGAAGGCACGCAAGAGAGACGATTCCGGCAAGGAGTCAGAACGACCATGGAACGCCAACCTCCTCCAAAGATTTTACAGTTGAAATGCAGTATGTATCACGCTAACTTTTGTACTAAGTACGAGACAATAGGCCCCCCGAGGAGAGCTCGGGGACTGCCATCTTCTATCTATAAATGAAGAACATTATGCTTATGACTTTGTCATTACATTCACTTTTTTTCGTCCGGCACCGGGTTCGACTAGTCGGCCCGGGGACTGGCCGCCTAGAGTTATATCAGAAGTCCTACCCGCGGTCAGACAAGTAGTGTGCCGGCACCCAAGCTTTCTCTTGCCAAAAGTCGCAGTTCAAAGAACCGGCTGTCCGGCTAGCAAGAGTTAAAGGCAGGAAAGGATGCCCACACGAAAAATGGCTAGGGACTAACGTACTGATATAACAAAAGCCGGTTTGTCTCCTACCACCGACCGACTACTAGAGTAGCCGGCCGGCCGACTTCCATTCACTTCACTTCAATCTAAGAAAGCTCGAGTACTTGCCTCCCCAAAAGGGGAAGGCGGCAAAGGAAACAACCTAAGGATAAAAAGCATACGTGAATGGAAACCAAACATGCACACAATCATATTTACACAGAAGACCTTCGCAAGGCCAGCATTCAACATAGTTCAAACACACCCCCAGTGGGTGGAACTGCGCAAGTTTAATAAAAATTGTTCAAAGGGTAACAAGCAGGAAAAGCAAGGACGATAGACTAAGCCAGGGGAGCGACTGGCTAGTCGGGAAGGTCGGCGGAGACGGCAGTGCCGGCTGGAGGAGTGGCCGGCTGGCGAACCTCGGCATGATCACCGCCTCCTGCTGAAGGCGTGCTTGCGTGTGCCTCATTGCTGGAGGCACGGTCAGGCTGAGGCTGGCTGGCTGCTTCACCGGCCGGCTCAATGTCTTCGCCTTCCTCTCCTTTGTCGTCTTCGCCTCCATCGCTGGAGGCGATCTCCTCTGTCGAGTCCTCATCCACTGCCGGGTCCAGCCCGAACCACTCCTCCAGCTGGGCAACGCCATCATCATTTATTTCAGGAGCAAAGACGCTGATGTCAGTGCACTCGGCGATCGTCGATGCGCGCTGAGCGATAGCCGGCCGCACCTCCTCTATCTCCTCGTTGGCCTCCAGCGGCCAGGTGCGCAGCTGGTCCAGGTTCAGCCCCGGATACCAAGCTCGGACGAACTCCAGCGCCCGCCCAGCTCCAAGCCGGGCTGGCGATGCTTTCCAGGCCTCGAAGCGGCCAACCGCAACCTCCAGCCAGTCAGCAGTCCGGCTCGGGGTGCGGGGAATCGTCTCGCTTGGACAGAGGGCGGCCAACACCGCCGCTCCGGCGCGCTGAAGGCGGCGGAGCATATGGTGAGCCGGCTGCAGCCGCGCTTGGACCGACAAGAGTTGCTCCTCAAGCGTCCGGCTCGCGTCCGGCGCGATGTCGGCCCCCGCCTGACAGCGCGCTTCGCGATGGGCCTTGATGGTTTGGGTGGCAAAGACGGAGGAGCCGGGAAAGTAGTCTGCACAGAGAACAAAAAGCAGCACAAGTGAGAACACAAATCAGGCGGCAAGGGGCAAGCAAGGAGCGAGGAAGGCGGCTTACCGTCGATCAAATCCTCAATACGGCCGAAGCCTTCACTCAGTGCTTGCTTGGTCTCAGCCCAGCCCGCCGCTTCAGTCTCGAACTCGGCCTTCAGGGCGTCTTCATTATCCTGCGCCTTCTTCAGGGCCGCCTTGTGGCTCTCCTCCTGGTCAGCCAACTTCTTGGCCAGGCGGTCACGCTCCAACACCAAGGCGTCGTACTCGGCTTCCTTGGCGTGAAGGGCGGCCTGCGCCCCGCTGAGCTGCCCCCTCAAGTCGGCGGTGGCTCCTACAAGCATGAAGACAAAAGAAAAACCAATAAGGAAGAAGTCGTCAGGGAAGATCCGACCCGACTACTCAGCAGTCGGCCCGAATCTCGGGGACTACACCCAGTGGGTGCACTAACGCGCCCCCACAGGAGATGAACGAAACCAAGTACGTACTCCGGCTGCTGATTAGGTCTTCGGTTCTCCGACCCAGCTCCTGAGCCTGGGAGTTGAAAGCAGCAGCGCGGAGGTTATGATACTCCTGGAAGAATAGACAGGAGGCGAGTATAAGATGGTTGTCAGGACCTAGTAAGTTCCGAGCCACCTGCCCGCAGCCGACTCAGAACTCGGGGACTACACCCAGTGGGTGCGCTGACGCGCCCCCACGGAAGAAATTAGAAGAACAAAACAACCAAGGCCAGAAGACTCACCGGGATGACGGCCCGCGTCGCAAGGAACTCTTGGGTGTATTGCTGCAGCAAGGCGGCTTGGGCTTGAAGCCGGTTCCGAACCTCCTCGGCCGCCACGTTCAGCTCGCCCGTCCCCCCGCTGGGAGTCCAGTCGGACGTGCTGGTGCTGGCCACCTCCAGGGCCTCAGTCGTCTGGCTGGCACCCGTAGCTCGGTGCGGCTCCGGCGCGGCGGTGCCTCCCCCTACGCCCCGGCGCATTGCTGGCTGCACCTCGAGCCCGGCTCCTGCCTCCGGCTCACCCCCGGCCGGCTGCTCTGGCGCCGCAGTGGATTGGCCGCTTTGGCCTGCTCTGGTCGGCGTCGCCTGCAACGTCCCTTCCACGGAGGCCACATGGACCTCCATCCTCTCCATCTCCGGCGGGTCTTGGTCGACCTCCTCCGACTGGGGCACGGTGATGTCGGGGGCCACGGTGCGGAGGGGAACAATGAGCAACGGAGGCTGGTTGTGCGAAGCCTCCGCCTCCGTCTCCGCGGCTGCCACCTCTGCCCGGGCCTTGGCTGCCGCATCGGCCTGCTCCTTCGCCGCCTGGGCGGCCCTTCGCTCCGCCGCCTCCCGCTCCTCCCACGCCTCACGTGCGTTCCGCTCCGTGGCCTCCCTAAGGTCGGCGCGGGGGTCCACGCGACGGGAGCCGGAGGACCCTCCAGTCGGCCTGACTATGGAGCCGCCAGGACCACGCTCAAGGGAAAGCGGTGCCCTGCCCGGCCAGCGAAGAAAGGTTTAGAAGGGCTTCAATCGAAAAGGACAACAAAAAATATATATGAAATATACAAGACATTCGACGACTTACGCCGAGATCGCCTGCGGCTGTTTCACCGCCTTGCGGAAGTGGGCCGCCTTCGCGGCCGCCTCGTCCCGCTTGGTCGCCGCTGTGGAAGCCTTGGATTTCTTCGGCCGGCTGCCAAAGAAGGTCGACGCGGCCCGGCACTTCTGCGCGCCGCCATGTGCAGCCGGCGCGGCGGACAAGCCCGCGCCTTGATGATCAGGCGCCGGCTGGCAGTGCGGGACGGCTTCGACCTCGTCATCGTCTGACCAGTCCTCGAAGCCGTCTCCGGGCCTCGCGCTTCCTGCCTCGTCGCCTTCCCCCACGGTGGCGTCTTCCATGGCGGCCGCTCCCAGGTCTGGATCATCGGCGTCGTCCACCGTGCGGTCGGGGAGGAGCTGGCGCTCTACCCCTGTGGCCCCGGTCATCGGCAGAAGAAGAGGGTTCTGCCAAGGGCGAACCAACTAATCAGAGTTCGGCTATCATAAGGCCGGCTACCAAAGGAAGAAAAGAGGAAAAACTTACTGTCGACAGAGGGTTGGCGCGGGAATACGGATCCTTGCCGTATCGCCAATCTTCGGTGAGCTTGCAGTTGGAGATGTAGTTCACCATGTAAGACACCTCCGCATGAGGCATCTCCCTGGTGCTCAGCCGGCACGGGTCGAAGCGGCCGCTCATCTGGCAAATCATGTGAGGCCGTCCTTGGAGCGGAAGTACCCGGCGCTCCACGAAGGCGGCCACCAAGTCGGCTCCGGTCAGGCCTTCCGACTGGATCATCACCCGGAGGCGGGAGACGGCTGCGTTCCCGGCCTGAGACAACGACCTGGGCTGGTAGCTCCACGAGGGTTGCCTCCCAGCCGGCGGGCCGGCTACGTAAGCCGGCAGGTTGACGTAGTCGCCTTGCTGGGCGACGTTCTTCATGTAAAAGTAGGACTTCTGCCAAAGCTTCATCGACTAGATCAGCGGGATGGGCGGGAACGGATTGTTCTCCCCTGTCCGCCTCATGGCAATGAGGGCTCCGCAGGGGGCGGGCACACCCGTGACGACGGTGCCGAGCTTGCTCTGGAAGAATTCCCCCCAGAGCTCGAGAGTGGGGAGAACCCCAAGAAAGCCCTCGCACAGGGTGACGAAGGCCGACAGCAGCATCACCGCGTTGGGCGTGAGGTGATGTGGCTGAAGGTGGTAGAATTCGAGGAAAGCTCGAAGGAATCCGCTCGCCGGGAGGCCGAAGCCGCGCGGGCAGTGCGAGCGGAAGATCACCCGCTCGCCCTCCTGCGGTGCCGGCGAGATCTCCTTCTCCGGCGCCTGACAAACCGGCACGAAGTTCTCGCCCGGCAGGCGCCGCGTTCGGCGGAGGAACCCGACGTGATCCTCGTGGACGTTGGAGCCGTCCCACGAGCTCGACAACGCCATGGGAGCGATGCGACGGGGAGCAAGACGAAGCGACGGCGGAAACGCGCACGACCCCGCTATGGCGGGACCGAGGGAACCGAGAGGTCCGACGGTGAAACGGCACGGCGATGGGTGTTGCGGCAGCGGAAGGAAGAAGGAGTGCAAGAAGGGGCGGAGCAAGGGAGAGCATGCGAGCCTCTGCCGCTCCCCCTCCTCCCCGTACTTATAGACCCGCGTGGCATAGCCGAGGAGGCATGGCATGGGGGAACGTGGGGATCAACTGCGCCCACTCCCCCATGTCCCGCGATTATTGCGCCCTGATGGCGTGATAAAACTGTTGCGGGAAGGCGAGCGGTCCAGTGGGCCGCAGAAGATCCGCGCTCAGACCGAGGCCTAGGAGTGGTGGGCTCGGGCCTGCGGCGGCTTCCCTTCGCGCGCGTGTGTTGGAAGGATCTCCTTGCCACGTGGCCCGCGGGATGGTGCGCGGTCAGCTCGCAGCCGACACGCGTCCCCGCCTACGAGAAACGGGGCTTTCCGAAGACGGCGCGCACAAGCAAAGCCGGCCCCTCGGGGTAGGAAGCTGACCAAGCTTCTCGTCCCTTTGTCAGCCTCGAAGCTCGATCAGCTTCGGGGACTACTGTCAGAGTAGATGACCACGGGTAGCCAAGCCGGCTCCCCCTAGCCCTTCTGAAAAAATTACGAGCCGATCCGGCCCTCAAGAATCCAAGACGTGGGGCCGCCTTCCCCTTGCCGGCTATCTCCTAGGCCAGCTATCGGAAGGCGGCCCGACTTCAGCTCTAATGAAGGAACCCGGCCGCGAGAAGGCCGACTCCAAGAGGCTGGCTCCCACAAAGTGGTCAACACCGTACTCTAGAAGTCTGCATCCACATAACGGCGATGTGACAGGGCGTGGCTACAGTAAAAGCCTGCCACCCCCGAATCCCGGAGCACGACTGGCACAGTGCGCTGTACGGGTGGCCATGGCCCGTCCGGCACGACACTGTTGCGACGTTAACCCTGATGTCATCCACGACGGGCTGCCAGCGCGGCCCATGGGCGGTGGGCCCCTTCGGGCAGAGAGACACCCGAAAGCGGCCGTGCCTCCTCTAGTCGGCCCAAGATAAAGCCGGCTCTCCATAGCCGGCTTGCCACCTCCCTCGAAGGAGATGCCTCATTAAGGAGACAAGATGCGGTGAGACTACAGTGATCACCCGCCGGACGGCGGCACTGTAGCCACACCCATCTCGACGAAGCCCTCGTCACCAGGATTAAGGAACAATAACCAGCACCCGACCAGGCCCTGGACAGTTGGGCCTGGCTGTCGACCAAGGAGCCGGCAGCCGGCAGGACCCACCAGCCAGCGGGCCCCAGCAGCCGGCGCAGAAGCCGGCGAGTGTAGACACAGACGGCTGGGCCCCACGCCCAGCCGGATTACCATTGTACCCCCGGGGGTAGGCCTATATAAACCCCCCAGGACACCCATGCAAAGGGTTGATCCCTGCTAGTTTTAGACACCACATAGGGAGGAGAAGAGAGCGAGCCGTGCCCTTCTTCTTCCTCTCACCCAACAGCTCAAGGAGCATCGTGTAGCTACTTGTTCATCTAGTGATCATGCGGAGACCCCGCAGAGCAGCAGTACGGGTGTTATCTCCACGGAGAGCCCCGAAGATGGGTAAGATTCGCCGGCGTGCATGTCTTCGCCTCATCCCGTTTCCAGGCACCGGCGATGTCTTACTGGCTCCCACAATGATAAGCCACCCATTGGCATATGTCGCACCTACCACCCGACAAAACGATTCTAGTAGACATAATCGTTGGATGTCAATCCAACGGCCCTTGTGTTTCTTCATTCTCTGATCTTCTTGCTCCAACCGCCATATCCAGCGCCGGTGGGACCGCCTGCTCCTGCCTCCCGTGGCCGGTTGTGCTACCGCGCAGGCCTCATCGCCTCCTACTACTCCCACCGTTGGCCAGGCCATCCCTCTACTCACCCACATCCCTCCACTATCGTGGCTTTGCCGCCTCCGGTTCTTTCCCTTTCTACGTCTCGCCATCGTCCATTGCGCTGGTCTTCTCGGCACGGCGTGGTCAACGTTGTCAACAAACGACAACATCGGAAGAGGGATGTACATGTATAGGATGAAAGTTGGGACCCACATGGTCCATGGTCGCACGCAAGCAAGTACCTCCTTATTACGCCAAAAAGAATGAATACTCCCGCTGACAGTTCGGACCCACCAGCTATATCTTCGCATGCAAGGAAGTGCCTCCTTATTACGCACAAAAAAATACTCCCCCTGCTAGCTGGGACCCACCATAGTGGGAGGCTGACTTGTGGGCCTACTAAGTTGGCGCGGACGGAGGGCTTTGTCAACTTAGTCGACAAACAATTCTATCACCAGTGACCGTTGGATTGTTAACATACAACGGCCATCCTGCTTCTTCAACCTCTGATTTTCTTGCTCTAGCCGTCCAAACCACTACATGATCTTGCCTCCCGTGGCCGGCTGTACCGCTGGCCAGGCCATCCACTCAGCCACACCCCCTGTTATTTTCTGGCGACGGCAGCCTCAATCCGCAGCCGAACCAGTGAACCCTCGTACTCCTTGAGGGAGTCCTAGACTAAGTGGTCCTCGGGCGTCCGGCCTGTAATCCATGGGCCGGACTGATGGGCTGTGAAGACATGAAGGCCGAAGACTGCACCGTGTCTAGATTGGACACTAGGCGTGGAAGGCAAGCTTGGCGGCCGAAGATTCCTTTTTATGTAACCGACTCCATGTAAACCCTAGATCCCCTCGGTGTCTATATAAACCGAAGGGGATAGTCCGGAAAGGACAGATACATATACTCATTACCAAACCCACATAGGCTAGACTTCTAGGGTTTAACCATTACGATCTCGTGCCAGATCAACTCTTGTAATACTCATATTCATCAAGATCAATCAAGCAGGAAGTAGGGTATTACCTCCATAGAGAGGGCCCGAACCTGGTAAACATCGTGTCCCCCGTCTCCTGTTACCATCGATCCTAGACGCACAGTTCGGGACCCCCTACCCGAGATCCGCCGGTTTTGACACCGACATTGGTGCTTTCATTAAGAGTCCCACTGTGCCGTCGACAAAAGGTTCGATGCCCCCTTCAATCGTCAATAATAACTCTGTCCAAAGAGGAACCTTCCTCCCCGGACAGGTCTTCGTATTCGGCGGCTTCATACTACGGGCCAACTCGCTTGGCCATCTAGAGCAGATCAACAGCTATGCCCCTGGCCATCAGGTCAAATTCGGAAGCTTTAACTACGTCATGGATATCCATAAAGACTTGATCTTCGAGGGATTTGAACCCGCGGTGATTGGTCCCCATCACCCCGATGAACGTGACTTAAATCTGTCATCGGTTCAAACCCAGGAGATGGTTCCTGCGGCTGCAACGACCTTAGAGCCAAAGCAGATCGAGCCATCTGAGGCCGCAGAGTCTGCGGCGTTGGAGCCGCACATGGACTCGACGCCCTGCAATATTCGCTTTAACGGGACTTCGGACTCATCTCTGGCTCTAAGTTCCGGACTGTGTACGCCCGCGGACACTGAGCTAGATCGGTTATCGAAATTCGAGTTTAGCGCCACTGACGTTTTCCAGCACTCGCCTTTGGGTGATGTGTTAAAATCTTGCTTCCCACCCACCACCCACTTCATAGCCACCGTCGATGACTTAACCAACATGCTTGACTATGGCTCTGAAGACGTCGAAGGTATGGACGACGATGCCGACAAGGAGCAAGGCCAAGACCCGCCATTCACTGGACGTTGGACGGCTACCTCTTCGTACGACATGTACATGGTTGATACACCTAAAGGATCTGGCGATGACAAAGAAGAGCCAGATGCGAATAAAACCTCCGAGACACAGTCCAAGCATCAGCGGCCCAAACGCCGCCCCAAGCCCCGCCGCTCAAAGGACGGCAACACCGGCACCGGAGAAAATAGTACTCCGGACGATGCCGAAAACAATGAAGACCCTGTCGGGGATACATCCGAACAGGAACACGACAGCAGGTAGGACAACCCTGACGAACAGGCCATAGAAGATGACTCGGAGGATGATAGTTACCATCCACCCTCCAAGGAGGAGACAAGCCTTGGCAACAAAGACTTCATCATGCCTGAGGATCCTCTCGAGCAGGCGCGCTTTAAGCTTCAGCTCATAGCCACTGCAAGGAGCCTAAAAAATAAACAACGTCAGCTTCAAGCTAAATAAGACCTGCTCGTCGGCAGATGGACTAATGTCCTGACAGCCGAGGAATACGGCCTCAACCGCCCAGCCAAGAGCTACCCGAAACGCAAACTGCTACCTCAATTTGATGAGGAGGCGCCGGAGCACATATCTCCCTCATGTAATGCGGACCGACCACCACGTGGTCGGGACAGGGTGGTTGAACGGCCACCCTGCGGCTGGGATAAAGCAGCAACTCAGGACGAACAGCAGCCCGCCCCACCGGCTCGCAAAAACAGGGACATACCAGCTCGGGACCATCCACACGATCTTCGGCATGAATTGGACAATAGAGTAGGACACAACAAATCTATATACGGATCGCGAGGACGTTTCCATACTCGGGACGACAGCTACCAATTTGGACGTGACAAACTTAATCACACCCGGGCCGATAACCACAGATGGACGGTGTCGGAGATATGCCGTGACGCGGCCCCCTATAGAGGCGCCGCACACCCTCTCTGCTTCACAGACGAGGTGCTGGATCATGAATTCCTCGAGGGGTTCAAGCCTGTCAATATTGAATCATAAGACGGAACAACCGACCCCGCAGTGTGGATCGAAGATTTTATTCTTCACATACACATGGCCCGAGGAGATGACCACCATGCCATCAAATACCTCCCATTAAAGCTCAAAGGACCAGCTCAACACTGGCTAAATAGTCTTCCTGAGAACTCCATCGGCAGCTGGGAGGACTTGGAAGAGGCCTTCCTCGACATCTTCCAGGGTACATATGTCCGGCCACCCGATGCCGATGACTTAAGCCACATAGTTCAAAAAATCTGGAGAATCAGCCAGAAAATTCTGGACTAGGTTCCTAACCAAAAAGAACCAGATCGCCGACTGTTCGGACGCTGAAGCCCTAGCAGCCTTTAAGCATAGCATCTGGGACGAATGGCTTGCCCGCCACCTCGGCCAGGAAAAGCCAAGATCCATGGCAGCCCTCACGGCACTTATGACCCGCTTTTGCGCGGGTCAGGATAGTTGGCTGGCTCGCAGTACAAATAAAACCAACGAAACAGGCCCCTCTGATGCCAAAAATAGAACCGGCAAGCTTCGGCGCAACAGACACAAACGCCGAAGCAATGACGATAACGCCGATGACACTACAGTTCACGCCGGATTCAGTGGCTCCAAGTCCGGCCAGCGAAAGAAGCCCTATAAAAGGAGCAGCGGAGGACCATCCAGCTTGGACCGCATACTCGATCGTCCTTGCCAGATACATGGCACCCTAGACAAACCGGCCAACCATACTAACAGAGATTGCCGGGTCTTTAAACAAGCCAGCAAGGTCAACAACAGAAACAAGGAAGGAGAATCACAGAGCAAGGACGATGACGAGGAGCCCCGGAAGCCGAACACTGGGAGCAAAAGAAATTTCCCCTTCAAGTCAAAACGGTGAACATAATATACGCTACACACATCCCCAAAAGGGAGCGCAAGCGCGCACTTAGGGACGTCTATGCATTATTGCCAATCACCCCGAAATTCAATGTATGGTTGTCATTTTCGATCACCTTCGACCGCTGAGATCATCCAACCAGCATTCGCCACGGCAGTTCAGCCGCACTGGTCCTCGGCCCAATCATCAACGGATTTAACCCCTGACACGAGTCCTAATGGACGGTGGTAGTAGTCTCAACCTGCTCTATCAGGATACAATACGTAAAATGAGCATCGACCCCTCACGGGTCAAGCCCACGAAGACTACCATTAAAGGAGTCATACCAGGCGTAGAGGCCCGTTGTACGAGCTCAATAACGCTAGAGGTAGTATTCGGTTCCCCGGATAACTTCTGAAGCGAAGAACTAATCTTCAATATCGTCCCATTTCGCAGCGGCTATCACGCCCTGCTTGGATGAACCGCATTCGCTAGATTCAATGTGGTGCAACATTACGCTTATCTCAAGCTCAAGATGCCTGGCCCATGTGGCATCCTTACAGTAAATGGAAACACGGAACACTCCCTCCGTACAAAGGAGCACACTGCCGCCCTAGCAGCAGAAGTACATAGTGGCCTTCTCAAGTAGCATTATAATCCAGCTGCCGAGCCCCTGGACATCATCAAGAGGGTCCAGACGACACTGCAGCAGGATAGCTTGGCTCGTCAAGAGCCGAATTAGCAATTTGACCTCCGTCCCAGCCCCGATGAGGCAATGGCACTAATACCGCGCGTACATAAACTACGCAATCAGTACCCCATGGGAATTGACGGAAGCATAACTCGTTCGCGATCCACTGTACGGCTCGACCAACCCTGGGATTCGCACGCTTTTACTTTTTCTTTTTTACGGTTTTTTTCTCTTTTGGAGGTCTATACGGACAACCCGCTTTGCAGAACACACCAAGGGGGCAAGGAGCTCTAGCTTAGAAGGGAATCCCCAGGTGGTCTCTACTAAATGATTGCCATACTTTCTTTTCATACCCTCAAGTAGCTCGCCCTTGGTTGCGGCATGTTAAATAGCCCTACTTGCTTATCGCACTACTTGTACAAAGTACGCCTTGACATACTAGTTATATCACAATGGTGAATACACGATAGCGTCAGCTTATTATTTCATTTTTCCATTTACTCACCTCGGTATTAATTACTCACTACACACATACACCATGGTACCTATTACTATGCCAGGGGCTTCATTACACCCAACACTACGGCAATAAAAAGCCCGAACACTTTTATTGTATAGTTAGGCACCCCAAACTTATAGCACTATATGCATCAGCTCTGAATCATGTCTTTGGTCAATAGTTGGGTTGCCCAGCTCCTGTGCTTGCTACCTTACATTCCGCTATATCGGCTAGGGTAGTAAAGGGAGAACTACTGCGATTGTGTCTCGGTTCTTCCGGACGAGCACCTCAGTAGAGAAAGCCAAAAACTGACTATCATGATGCGGCGAGAGCCGGTCAGCTGTTCGAGAGGTTCCAAATCGTTAGAGATTTTTTTCCTCTTCTTGCGAAGAATCGGTTCCCCCGATTAGGCGTGCATAGCGCCCCTAGTTCGGTCTTCTGAATACCAGGGGCTTCACCAACTTTCTTAATTGTCAAACTCCTATGGCTAAGTGAGGGCGGTAAAGGCCGCATAGTCTGATTGCCTTGTTCGTTGCGCTCAACACCTCCTTTAAGGACCAGAATGTGGAGTAAAGAGTGTTTAGATTTATCCCAAACACCCCCATACTATCTACGTGGGGGCAGAAGCCGACGACTAGTCAACCCTCAGAGTTAATAAATGGCCGCACAGGAAGTAAATTTAAATCATAAGCATTATACTACACAACACCAATGTTCCATATTACTGGGCAAGGTAATACACATGTTCTCATGGGAATATGATATCCTTTGAACATTGCTCCTCCACAAGGCAAGACCCCTCCAGGACACCATCAAAATAGTGCTCGGGCCGACAATGCTCCTTGCCCTCCGGCGGCCCCTCGGTCATTAGCTTCTTGGCATCCAGCTTCGCCCAATGCATCTTAACGCGGGCAAAGGCCATAGTGCACCTTCAATACACACCGACCGCTTCACGGCTTCAAGCCGCGGTCAGGCACTCACAAGCCGTTGCACAAGCCCGAAGTAGCTGCTAGGTATAGGATCGGCAGGCCACAGCCGGACTATCAGGTCCTTCATGGCTAGCTCTTCCAACTTTTGCATCTCGACCAACTGGTTTAGCTGGTAGCTGAAGGGCACCGGATGTTCGGATCCCAGATATTCGGACTAGAATAGCTTCTCCGTAGACATCCCTTCTTCGGCTCTATAATGATCGACAGCATTTGACACACTGTGCGGCAGATCTGTAAACGCCCCTGGAAAATCCAAATTCAGGATAAGTACAAGGAACGTTTCTTCTACACACTTGCTATGCTTGGTGAAAGATTTACCCGCCATAATCTTCTTGGCCGCCTGAATTTCCTGGAGGGTGCTCTGGGCTTCAGCTCATGCATCCTGCGTGCTTTGGCAGGCCTTCGCCAATTCAGACTCTTGCACCTTACAATCGCGCTCCAAGGACTCAAACCTCTCTATCACGCCCTGGAGCTGTTGTTGCAACTCGCCAACCCGGGCCTCGTGCTCCTCGCGCGAGGCGCGTTCCTTGGCCGCTTTGTCCTCGGCCTCAACTAGCGCCTTCTTAAGGGCCGCCACCTCGGTCGTGGCCAATAATAAAGTTTATGACACTTTAGTCCGACTGGACTACTCTTTTTTTTCGAACTATACCCACAGGTTACTGCATACCTTGGCTATCTTCCAGTTGCTTCTTCATGAGGCCGAGCTCCTCCTCGGCCCGCTCCAGTTTCTGCTTCAGTCAGGAAACTTCCGCAGCACGAGGAGTGGCAGCCTGCAGCGATACCTGCTTATTCACATAGACAACTCATGTTAGACTCCTGTGATATTTATTCTCGATCCTCTGTTTGGCTTTTCCTCTCGAACACCAAACAGAGCGTCAGGTGCTACTGTCTATATGGTGATATTTTTCCTACAATCACATTACTCACCTCAAACCCCGTTAGAAGGCTGGTGCAGGCTTCGGCCAGTCCGCTTTTGACAAACTAAACCTTCTCTATTACCGTGTCCATAAGGACACGATGCTCATCCACGATAGACGCGCCTTGTAGCACCTACAACAGATTATCCAGGGCCTCTGGATGGATAGAGGTCACCATTGGAACAGGCACATTCCCTCCTTGAGGGGAATGCCGTTCGCTGGACCCTGGAGCCATGTAGATCTCCGGAATGGTATCCGGCTGAGGCCCGAAGGGAACTCGGGCCTCGTCACCAGTCCCCGTGGGGCCTTTTTCCCCCGTATGCCCGGCGGCCGAAGAGTCATCCTGGGATGTCACCCCGATGGTCTCCGGAATCTCCCCCCGACCTGGGAAAGTCTTTTTGGATACCACCTCTACATCACCCTTGGGTGAGATGGAATGAGCAGGTGGTGGAGACATGCTAGCCATCTCCTTCGAGTCCAGCGAATCCTCTGTCGAGGATCGCGGGGAGCCATCGCATGATGGACTGCAGTGACAAGGTTTAAGATGTATCAATATTACAAACCAAGAAGGCCAGATGTTTTGGATTCTGGTACTCACGAGGCGGCCCGAGGCTTGGGCCGGCGAGGTCGCTCCGGACTGCTATCAACATCCCACGCGGAGTTATCCAAGAGGGAGCCTCTCCCCCTCTTGGGCGCCTCCGCCTCCAAACTCGTGGAGACCTCCCTTTTCTCCCTTCCTCCCGTAGGAGGGGAGTCGTCTCCCTCCTCGTCGTCATTGTCGGCGGCTGAGGGGTCTGTCTCATCGTCAGACGAGATGACCAAGGTGCTCCTTCGGCGAAGCCCACTCCTGGTCCCCTTGGCCATGGTTTTGACCTTCTTCTTCGGCACGTCGTAAAGCATCATAAATAGCATCTCCGTAAGGAGTGGGGTTTCTTCGTCTTCGGAAAGTGGAGCCAGACTATTAATCCGTCCGCTAGGTCGACCCAGACCTGAAAAAGAAATTTATAAGAAGGCTTAGTATCCTTCCTCGAAGTGTGTCCTTAAAGACTATACCTTGATGGCTTACCGAATTGGCCTGACGCTCAAAGTTGAGCCCGCGATCTTTGGTCAAGGGTGGCGGCGTCTCGCTGCCCTTGAAGAGCACCTTCCAGATATTTTCGTGTGTCGTGCCGAAAAGCATTAGCAGCATCTGGTGCTCGGCCGAATCGAACTCCCACAAATAACAGGTCTGGTGCTGACATGGAAGGATTCGTCGTACAAGCATGACCTGGATCACATCAACGAGCTTGATCTTCTGGGTTATCATATTCTGGAGCCACGTTTGGAGCCCCGTGATCTCTTCCAAAGATCCCCAGGTCAGGCCCTTCTCTTGCCAGGAGGTAAGCCGCATAAGGACTCCAGATCGAAATTTTGGAGCCGCCGCCTGCCGTGGTTCTAAGTCTGACAGTAGTGTAGGGGGTAAGTATGGAGAGGCAAGATCTTAGCTATGGAGAAGTTGTAAGCACGCCAGGTTTACGAGTTCAGGCCCTTCTCGGAGGAAGTAATAGCCCTACGTCTCGGAGCCCGGAGGCGGTCGACTAGATTATGCGTGTATGAATTACAGGGGTGCGAACCCTTGTATCGGAGGAGGGGGTGGCTTATATAGAGTGCGCCAGGACCCCAGCCAGCCCACGTTACAAAGGGTTCAATGTACATTAAGGCGGGGCATTGCTGGTAACGCTAGTAATAAAGTGCTATGATGACCATAAAAGCTACTTAATAACCAACCTTTAGCATGCGGAGTGCCTTTAGGTCTCCCGACTGTCATGTGGCTTGGTCTTGGTCGAGTGGTTGCTTCTTGGTCGAGTATCTTTGAGTTTGTCGAGTGGAACACCTTCAAGTCGATTGAAAGATGATTTCTTCTGGAGATGGCCTTGGGTAGGTCAGTTCGAACAGGTCCATGACCCTACCCTAGGTACATAGCTTCATCATTAGCCCCCGAATGGATCGAGGTTTGAGTGGGACAGGGTTTGAGCATTTTTTCGACTCGTTTTTCATGTCGTGAGCATACCTTGTTTCAGACCAATGAACCAGAGTGTTGACAGCGACTTCCTTTCCAGTCACCTTGATCCATTCTTAATTCTTCGTCGAGTGAGTTTCTTTAGTCGAAAGGCTCTAAGTGACGGTGTGGAGGAAATCTTTGGTTTGACAAGTTCTTCTGCTGCCCACGGATTTCATGGGATCCGAATTTTGGGAAGCGCGCGGGACGGGGGAGGCCGCAGTAATCGGATGGGATAGAGCGGAGCCACCTCGATCCCCGTGCCACCTTTTTCGCCACGTATCGCGCGTGCGATTGTTATGGTATTTGACAGAGCCACCTGGGCCTACCTGTCAGCCACTCGAAAGCGGCCTCATATAAGGCGTTGGACCGGAGTCTCCCGAACAGTGCGTTCCCATTACCTCTTATCCTCTTCACGCCCCTCCGCTGCGCTCGCTCTCACCCCAGTGCCACCGCTCCGTACGCATCTCACCAGCAACAATGGGGAGGAGAAGACGGCGGCTCTGGAGCGGTCAAAGAAGGTGACGGCGAGGTCGAAGGGGAAGGCGACCAGCCGGGGCGGATCTTCCTCGCGGACCGGCTTGCCGAAGGGCTGGATCCAGGGCGACTAGATCCACTCGAGGATCACCCAAGAAGACCTCGATGACCTGGCCGAAGGGGGGCTGATCCCCTATGACTCGGCGCGGCTTCCGGGGAAGGAATCTGAGCCGCAACCTCGGGAGGGTGAGCGTGTTCTTCTTGCCACCCACATCGACCGTGGATTTTCCTTGCCACCTCACCCTTTCTTTCAAGGGTTTCTGAACTTCTTTGGGGCACAACTCCACCATTTTACCCCCAACACAATCGTATATCTCGCCGCTTTCATTTCTTTGTGTGAGAATTTCCTGGGTTGCCGGCCTCACTGGGGTCTTTTCAAGCATATTTTCACTTGTCGCTCCCAGACAGTGAAAAAGGCTAATCCGAGTGACGAGAGGACCCAAGTGATCCAGATGTGTGGGGGTCTTGGTATCCAGATGAGAGGGAAAAGATCCTTTCGGGCCATGATTCTTCTCGACTCAGTTCGCGGATGGCAGTCGACCTGGTTTTACTGTAAAGACCAGTCGACGCCAGGGCAGTCGACTGGCCTCCCTCCCTTTACCATAGACCGAGTGAGGAAACCCTCCCCTTTGAAGGTGCTCCCGGAGGAGAAGGCGCGGGTGAGGGTGCTGGTCGATCAAGTGGTCCAGCTTATCCGTGACGGGGTCACTGGTATGGATCTCTTGGAGGTCTTCCTTCAGCGGCGCATCCAGCCTCTCCAAGCCCGAGATCAACTGTTGTGGATGTATTCGGGTCTTGAAGACTCCACCCGGATCCACCCGGAGGAGGTCGACGACGACATACTGGAGAAGTGGCTGTCGGGCATTACCGGGAACAAGGACAACCCCAGGGGAGCCAGGAGAGTCCCTCCATTCGACCAGTCTCATGCGCCAGAGAAGGTCTGATTCTGAGTTTTTGCTTGTAATCTGAATTCACTCGCGCAGCTGCCTATACTGCGTCGACTGACTTTGTTCTCCCTGCTTTCTTTCAGGCCATTATTGAAATGTATTCAATGCCCAACGGAGAGCAAGAGCAGGCTCTGGAAGGCGAGGTGAGTGGCGGCGACAATGGCGAGTGGACTTCGGACGGTGAAGGGGATGGAGGAAGCGATGACTCAAGCGATGGAGAAGAAGTCGAGTCGCCCCCTCGCATGGAGAGGCGATCCAAGCTTGACCAAGAACGGCCGAGTGCCCGCGACAAGGCAACTGCTCAGGCTGGTCAGTCTTTGAAGCGTCCTCGGATCTCTTTACCAACCCCGACTGAGAAGGCGCCAAAGCACCCCAAAGTTGTAGAGCCGAAGACTGGGAAGGCGTTGCCGAAGATCAAGATTGATATCCCCGTCACTTCCGCGTGAGTGTCTCTCTTTGTATTCACTCGATGCTCCGCGCTGTTTGTTTTTCTTGTTTTAACTGGACGAACTTTGGAACTGTCAGCGCTGCCACTTCCGGGACCTCAGCTTACAGGGACGATGATGAGGTGATGGTGGATGCGGTCACTTCTAATCCGGGTATGATTTCTGCCATACTGTCTTTGGCAATTGAACTTTGCGTAGCTCCCAACATTATTGACCTCCCTGATGATGATGAAGAGCCCGAGAGGCCTGTGACGAGGAAGAATAGGCGAGCTCCTGCAAGCGAGGCGCTACAGTCGATGCCGAGGGCGGAACCAGTCGTTCAGGACACTGGCGACGTCAATCGGGGTTCTGTTACCTTCGCCATGCCACTGTTGAGTGCCTTGCCTTCTTCGTCGACTTCTCAGGCCCCTATCGACCCGCCTTCAGTTTTTGCGGCCCATCATGTCCCAGAGGACGAGGTGAATGCTGTTAGGGAAGCCATACGCCAGGCGGGCATTATGATGGAGAAGATGAAGACGGTGGGGGACGCCAGCCAAGCCGCCTATGATGCCAGCTCGGCTCTCCAGAGCAATCTTCAGGTTAGTTGGTCACCGCTTGTTCTGTTAGGATATGCTACCTGAAGATTCTTTCCGAAAATCTTTGCATCTGTACACCCACTGGGTGCGTTGATTGAATTTTTGGACTAGTGGGGGCACGCTGAGTGCACCCACTGGGTGTAGTCCCCGAGACTACGGTGGACTGCTGGCAGTCGACTGTAGTCGTTGTATTTTGTCGAGTGAAAACCGAACTGGTAGTTTGTTTGTTCCACTCGATCTGGTCGAGTGGGATCAGAACCGGTGGGAGCACGCAAAGTGCACCCACTGGGTGTAGTCCCCGAGATCGCAGTTAACTGCTGGCAGTCGACTATGGTCTGAGTTCTACTTTCTCTCCCCCTTTTTTTGGACTCGACTCTGGCGGGTCGGTCGAGTGGGATCAGAACCGGTGGGGGCACGCAAAGTGCACCCACTGGGTGTAGGCCCCGAGACTATGGTGGATTGCGGGCAGTCGACCGTAGTCTTAGCACTTAATGTCTTTGTCGTTTTTTGCTGTGAAATAATTTCTCCCCTTTGATTTCAGAAATCTTGTGATCTTGGAGCTCGCTTCGCTTATTTGGAGAGACAGCAGATTCAACTGAACCTTGACTTGGAGTTGGCCAGGACAGAGCTGCAAAAGGTCAGAGACGGCGCCGCTGGTAAGACGAGTTTGTCGACTGGTCAGTTTTAGGCCTGAGTACCCTTCTGCTATTTCTGAATCAATCATCATTTCTTTGCAGAAAAACTGAGAGAAGCTCTGGTGAAGAAGGATCAGGATTTGGCTGCTGCTCGTAAGGAGGCTGATGACAGGACCGCTCTGGCTGAACAGAAACTGGCTTCGGTCGGCCAGTTGGAAGAAGAAAACACCAAGATGAAATCTGCTCTGAACGAAGCCAACAAGGAGTGCACGTGCTTGAAGAAGGACAATCTCAACCTGTACGAGAAGATGGAAGGCATCGCTCGCAGGAGGGACGATCTGGAGAGCTATCTGAGGAGCCTTGCCAAGAAGTTGTTCATCAAGCTTGAAGGTGCACATTTAGTTCCGACTGATTTCTTTTTGTGTCGACTCAGCCTATGAAAATTGACTTATTCTTGGATCGTGAATGCAGAGTTTTGCCAGAACTTCGAGGAGGAGACTGGGCGGATCGAACCTGGTTTGGATCCAATCAACTCTCCTGTGAAAGATGAAACTGCCATGAATCTGCTCCGACTGGAATCCCGCATTGACGGTGTCGTGGACTACTTGGCTCGACTGAAGGTCGCCATGTCGCGGATTGACCCGGCACTTTGGCCAGAGGCTGTGCTCCAAAATGATCTTGAGTCCCTGATGACTCGACTAAATGAAATCCCAGACCGAATGCAGGAGTGGAAGAAGTCTGCCGCTCGGTGTGGCGCTGACGTGGCTCTGTCTTTTGTTCATGTCCACTGCAAGGAGGTGTGACAAGACAAACTGGCAGCAATGAAGGTCGCCAACACCTAGAAACATGACTTCCGAACTTTTATGGAGACTTTCATCGCTGCAGCCACTCGGATAGCCGACGGCGTCGACCTGGATGAGTTCGTCGAGCCTGCCAGCCCTCCTCCTGCGGAGTGGACAAACTTTTATGCCTCACCTTAAATTTTCCTCGGAATGCCGAGTGGTTTTTGTAACCGTTAAACTCTTTCGGGCTGAATGCCCGAGTACTTTGATCTGTGGTCCAGAGCCTTTAGGGTTTATCTAAACTTGGTTTATCATTAAATATCTTCATGAATCCCCTGTCGAGTGGGAATCGTTCTTCATTCGAGACAACTTTTGCATTTGTGGCGCAGCTCCGAAGGGGAAGGTGGTAGTCGACCTGCATCTTGCTACTGCAGAGCGGGACGGAGCGCACATTGTATTTGTGGCGAAGCTCTCAAGGAAAAGGTGGCAGTGGACCTGCACCTCATTACTGCAGAGCAGAATGCAGCGCACATTGTATTTGTGGCGAAGCTCTCAAGGAAAAGGTGGCAGTCGACCTGCACCTCGTTACTGCAGAGCAGAATGGAGCGCACATTGTATTTGTGGCGAAGCTCTCATGGAGGAGGTGGCAGTCGACCTGCACCTCATCGTCCTTGAGGATTCAGACGTGTTTTGTACTTAGGCGAGTACTGGACTGCAGCTAAGCCTCCAAGTGGGAGGCTGGCTCACCACTCGGTAGGATTTTCAGATACTTAGGCGAGTACTGGACTGCAGCTAAGCCCCCGAGTGGGAGGATTGCTCTCCACTCGGTAGGATTTTTTTCAAACTTAGGCGAGCGCCAGACTGCAGCTAAGTCTCCAAGTGAGAGAACTTAGGCGAGTACTGGACTGTAGCTAAGCCCCCGAGTGGGAGGATTGCTCTCCACTCGGTAGGATTTTTTTCAAACTTAGGCGAGTGCCGGACTGCAGCTAAGTCTATAAGTGAGAGAACTTAGGCGAGTACTGGACTGCAGCTAAGCCCCCGAGTGGGAGGATTGCTCTCCACTCGGTAGGATTTTTCCAAACTTAGGTGAGCGCCAGACTGCAGCTAAGTCTCCAAGTGAGAGAACTTAGGCGAGTACTGGACTGCAGCTAAGCCCCCGAGTGGGAGGATTGCTCTCCACTCGGTAGGATTTTTCCAAACTTAGGCGAGCTTCGGACTGCAGCTAAGTCTCCAAGTGAGAGAACTTAGGCGAGTACTGGACTGCAGCTAAGCACCCGAGTGGGAGGATTTCTCTCCACTCGGTAGGATTTTTTCAAACTTAGGCGAGTGCTGGACTGCAGCTAAGTCTCTAAGTGAGAGAACTTAGGCGAGTATTGGACTGCAGCTAAGCCCACGAGTGGGAGGATTGCTCTCCACTCGGTAGGATTTTTTCAAACTTAGGCGAGTGCCGGACTGCAGCTAAGTCTCCAAGTGAGAGAACTTAGGCGAGTACTGGACTGCAGCTAAGCCCCCGAGTGGGAGGATTGCTCTCCACTCGGTAGGATTTTTTCAAACTTAGGCGAGTGCCGGACTGCAGCTAAGTCTCCAAGTGAGAGAACTTAGGCGAGTACTGGACTGCAGCTAAGCCCCCGAGTGGGAGGATTGCTCTCCACACGGTAGGATTTTTTCAAACTTAGGCGAGTGCCGGACTGCAGCTAAGTCTCCAAGTGAGAGAACTTAGGCGAGTACTGGACTACAGCTAAGCCTCCGAGTGGGAGGGATGCTCTCCACTCGGTAGGATTTTTTAAATACTTAGGCGAAGCAGATTCGCAGCTAAGTCCCCCGAGTGGGAGGCTGGCTCGCCATTCGGTAGGAAATTGTTTTTACAAACTTAGGCGAAGCGGATTCGCAGCTAAGCCACCCACTAGGGGATTTCTCACGCAAACAAAAACAATAATAATCACTGGGAAAATTATAACGCTCTTGTCTTTGATAAATAAACTACATGAGTTTTTTTATTACATCTCATCCGAGTGAGAATTCAAGTATAAAAGGGGCGGAGAAGCTCCGCATTCCAGGCTCGCGGCTCATCAATCTGGTGATCGACATTGTAGAGGTGGTATGCTCCATTGCGAAGGACTCTGGTGACTATGAAGGGGCCTTCCCAAGTAGGAGCAAGTTTGTGTGGTTTCTGCTGATCCACTCGGAGGACTAAGTCTCCTTCTTGGAAGGCTCGACTCTTCACGTTTCTGGCATGGAATCGACGCAAGTCTTGATGATAGATGGTCGATCGGATCATGGCCATTTCTCTTTCTTCTTCAAGGAGTCGACTGTGTCCTTCCGGGCTTGTTCTGCTTCATCTTCAGAGTAGAGCTCGACTCGGGGAGTGTTGTGAAGCAGGTCACTCGGCAAGACTGCCTCGGCTCCGTAGACCAGAAAGAATGGGGTTCTTCCGGTCGATCGGTTCGGGGTTGTCCTCAATCCCAAAAGGACTGATGGAAGCTCGTCGACCCATGCACCTGCTGCATGCTTGAGATCATGCATCAATCGGGGTTTCGGTCCTTTGAGAATTAGGCCATTTGCCCTTTCTGCTTGCCCATTCGACTGGGGGTGAGCGACCGAAGCATAGTCGACCCGAGTACCCTGAGAGGCGCAAAAGGCCGTGAATTTGTCAGAATCGAAGTTTGACCCATTGTCAGTGATGATGCTGTGCGGAACTCCATATCTGAATATCAACCCTCTAACAAAACTGATAGCAGTGCAAGCATCAAGATTCTTGATAGGTTTGGCTTCAATCCATTTGGTGAACTTGTCGACTGCTACTAACACATGAGTGAAGCCGCTCCTGCCCGTTCTCAGTGGTCCAACCATGTCCAGCCCCCAAACAGCGAAGGGCCAGACGAGTGGAATGGTTTTCAGGGTTGACGCAGGCTTGTGCGACATATTGGAGTAATGCTGACATCCTTCACATTTGTCGACTATCTCTTTTGCCATTTCATTGGCTCTTGGCCAGTAGAATCCCGCTTAGTATGCTTTAGCCACAATGGTCCGAGAGGACGCATGATGACCACAGGTCCCCGAGTGGATATCATCAAGGATCATCTAACCTTCTTCTGGTGTAATACACTTCTGGCTGACCCCAGTCGCGCTTTCTCTATATAACTGTCCCTTTATGACTGTAAAGGCCTTGGATCGACGGACGATCTGTCGAGCCTCTTCTTCGTCCTCTGGGAGTTCTTTCCTTAGGATGTATGCGATGTACAGTACTGTCTAGACGGGAGTGATGACCAAGACTTCCATGATCAGGTCGACCACAGCTGGAATTTCAACTTCAGTCGGATCCGTGGCACTTTTTGGCTGCGGGGCCTCTTCAGTGAAGGGATCCTCCTGAACTGATGGTGTGTGGATGTGTTCCAAAAACACATTGCTGGGAATGGCCTCTCCTTTGGAACCTATTTTTGCCAGATCATCAGTTGCTTGATTTTTCAGTCGGGGTATGTGATGAAGCTCTAACCCCGCCTGATTAACCACCAAATCTGAGTCGCCATAGACCATGAGGCGACGGACGCCGAGTGAAATGGCCATGGGCAATCCATATAAAAGTGCTTCGTATTCTGCCTCGTTATTGGAGGAATCAAAGTGGATTTGAAGAACATATCTGAGTTTACCTCCTCTAGGGGAGACCAACACCACTCCGGCACCGGAACCATTCAGCATCTTGGAGCCGTCGAAGAACATGGTCCAATGCTCCGAGTAAACCTGAGTCGGCAGTTGCTATTCAATCCACTCGGCAACGAAATCTGCAATTGCCTGGGACGTCATAGCTTTCTTTGCCTCAAACTTGATACCTAGAGGAAGGAGTTCAATTGCCCATTTTGCCACTCGACCAGTTGCATCCCTGTTATGCAGGATCTCTAACAATGGAGCGTCGCTGACGACTGTAATGGAATGATCAGAGAAGTAGTGAGCAACTTTCTTTGTGGTCATATAAATCCCATATACAAGCTTCTGATAATGAGGATATCTTTGCTTCGATGGGGTCAAGACTTCAGAAATATAGTATACTGGGCGCTGAACTTTGAAGGTTTTTCCTTCTTCTTCCCGCTCGACCGTAAGTACCGTATTGACGACTTGTCCTGTGGCTGCAATGTAAAGCAGCAAAGGCTCCTTGCTGATTGGGGCAGCAAGCACCGGCTGGGTGGAAAGTAGAGCTTTGAGCTCTGCAAACGCTGCATCAGCTTCAGGAGTCCACTCGAACTTGTCAGACTTCTTCATCAATTGGTAAAGAGGCAATGCCTTTTCACCGAGACGAGATATGAATCGACTTAAAGCGGCCAAGCAACCAGTAAGCTTCTGGACATCGTGCACTCGCATAGGACTTTTCATTCGGAGTATAGTACCAACTTTTTCTGGATTAGCGTGGAGGGAGTCCTGGATTAGGGGGTGTTCGGGTAGCCGGACTATACCTTCAGCCAGACTCCTGGACTATGAAGATAGAAGACTGAAGACTTCGTCCCGTGTCTGGATGGGACTTTCCTTGGCGTGGAAGGCAAGCTTGGCGATGCGGATATTCAAGATCTCCTACCATTGTAACCGACTCTATGTAACCCTAACCCCATCCAGTGTCTATATAAATCGGAGGGTTGTAGTCCGTAGGACATCAACTCCATATACAACAATCATACCATAGGCTAGCTTCTAGGGTTTAGCCTCCTTGATCTCGTGGTAGATCTACTCTTGTACTACCCATATCATCAATATTAATCAAGCAGGACGTAGGGTTTTACCTCCATCAAGAGGGCCCGAACCTGGGTAAAACATCGTGTTCCCTGCCTCCTGTTAGCATCCGGCCTAGACGCACAGTTCGGGACCCCCTACCCAAGATCCGCTGGTTTTGACACCGACATTGGTGCTTTCATTGAGAGTTCCTCTGTGCCGTTGCCTTTAGGCCCGATGGCTCCTTCGATCATCAACAACAATACGGTCCAGGGTGAGACCTTTCTCCCCGGACAGATCTTTATCTTCGGCGGCTTCGCTATACGGGCCAATTCACTTGGCCACTTGGAGCAGATCGAAAGCTACGCCCCTGGCCATCAAGTCAGGTTTGGAAGCTTAAACTACACGGCTGACATCCGTGGAGACTTGATCTTCGACGGGTTCGAGCCACGGCCAAGCGCGCCACACTATCTCGAGGGGCATGATCTAGCTCTACCTCCAGACAGTGTCCTGGAGGCCACACACGCATCGGTTCCGACCCCTAACTCGGAGCCTATTGCGCCAATCAAGGACGAGCGGTTGGACGTCACCTCGGGGGCTGCGATCTCAAAGGTGATCGAGCCGACTGCTAGCCCCGCACTCTGCACGACCCGTGACTCCAAGGATCCGGACTCCTCCCCGGACTCCGAACCCCCCGCGCCCCTATCAATCGAATCCGATTGGACGCCGATAATGGAGTTCACCGCTGTAGACATCTTTCAGCACTCGCCTTTTGGCGACATCCTGAATTCTCTTAAGTCTCTCTCTTTATCAGGAGAGCCCTGGCCGGACTACGGTCAGTGAGGGTGCGATACGGACGATGAAATTCAAAGCCCACCCACCACCCACTTTGTAGCCACTATCGACGATTTAACCGACATGCTTGACTTCGGCTCCGAAGACATCGACGGCATGGACGACGATGTAGGAGACGAACAAGAACCAGCACCTGTAGGGCGCTGGAAGGCCACCTCGTCATATGACATATACATGGTGGATACTCCAAAAGATGGAGATGGCGATGGAACAGTGGGGGATGACGCCCCCAAGAAACAGCCAAAGCGCCGGCGTCAGCGGCGCCGCTCTAAATCCCGCCAAAGAAAAAACGGTGATTCCAGTACGGGAGATAATACTACCCCGGATAGCGCCGAAGAACACCCACCTCAGCAAGATTCGACACTGGAAGATGGGAGAAGCCAGCCCTCATGAGAGAGCGGCAGACCGAGAGGTCGAGGATGATAACTACATGCCTCCCTCCGAAGACGAGGCAAGCCTCGATGACGACGAATTCGTCATACCATCAGACCCCGCCGAACAAGAGCATTTTAAACGCAGGCTTTTAGCCACGGCAAGCAGCCTCAAGAAAAAACAGCAACAGCTTAGAGCTGCCCAAGATTTGCTAGCTGACAGATGGACTGAAGTCCCTGCGGCCGAAGTGTATGAACTCGAACGCCCCTCCAAGAGTTACCCAAAGCGCAGGCCGCTACCCCGATCAGAGGAGGAAGCACCTACATCACCAGCACATGACATGGCAGACCGGCCACCTCGCGGTCGTGACAGAGAGGCCTCTCGGCCCTCCGCCCAAGCCATGCCCTGATGCCGCTCAACTAAGGCACGGGAAAATGCGCTAGACCTGCGAGATGTACTGAGGATAAGGCAAGACAAACAAGATCGATCTACAGATCGCGCAGGCGCCCTACGGCATGTGACGATGATCTTCAATCCAGATACAACAAATCCGGCCGGGCCGAACACAACAGACATAGCCCTTCCGAGCTGCGTCGTAATATAGCCCAGTACACCCGCTATGCTTCACGAATGAAGTAATTGATCATAAAATCCCAGAGGGTTTCAAACCCGTAAACATCGAATCATACGATGGCACAACAGATCCGGCGGTATGGATCGAGGATTATCTCCTTCACATCCACATGGCACGCGGCGATGATCTACACGCCATCAAATACCTCCCGCTCAAACTTAAAGGACCGGCCCGGCAATGGCTTAACAGCTTGCCAGCAGACTCAATCGGTTCTTCGGAGGACCTAGAAGCCGCATTCCTCGACAACTTCCAAGGCACTTACGTGCGACCACCGGATGCCGACGACTTAAGCCACATAATTCAGCAGCCAGCGGAATCGGCCAGACAATTCTGGACACGGTTCCTAACAAAGAAAAACCAGATAGTCGACTGTCCGGACGCAGAGGCCCTAGCAGCCTTCAAGCATAACATCCGCGACAAATGGCTTGCCTGGCACCTGGGACAGGAAAAGCCGAAATCTATGGCAGCCCTCACGACACTCATGACCCGCTTTTGCGCGGGAGAAGACAGCTGGCTAGCTCGCAGTAACAACTTATCAAAGAACCCTGGTAATTCGGATACCAAGGACAAAAGTGGCAGGACACGTCGAAATAAGCAAAAACGCCGCGTTAGCAGCGACAGCAATGAAGACACGATAGTCAATGCCGGATTCAAAGGCTATAAATCCGGTTAGCGGAAAAAGCCATTCAAAAAGAATACTCAGTGCCCGTCCAGTTTGGACCAAATACTCGACCGCTTGTGCCAGATACATGGCACCCCCGAAAGGCCAGCCAATCACACTAACAGGGATTGTTGGGTGTTCAAGCAGGCAGGCAAGTTAAGGGCCGAAAACAGAGACAAGGGGCTGCATAACGACGACGAGGAGGAGCCCAAGCAGCCAAACAACAATGGACAGAAGGGCTTTCCCCCACAAGTGCGGACAGTGAACATGATATACGCAACCCACATTCCCAGGCGGGAAGGGAAGTGTGCGCTACGGGACGTATACGCGATGGAGCCAGTCGCCCCAAAGTTCAACCCATGGTCCTCCTGCCTGATCACTTTTGATCGAAGGGACCATCCCACTAGCATCCGTCATGGCGGCTTCGCCACATTGGTTCTTGACCCAATCATCGACGGATTTCATCTCACAAGAGTCCTCATGGACGGCGGCAGTAGCCTGAACCTGCTTTATCAGGATACAGTGCGGAAAATGGGCATAGATCCCTCAAGGATTAAGCCCACAAAAATGACCTTTAAAGGCGTTATACAAGGTGTAGAAGCCAACTGTACAGGCTCAGTAACACTTGACGTGGTCTTCGGATCACCGAACAATTTCCGAAGCGAAGAGTTAATCTTCGATATAGTCCCATTTCGCAGTGGCTATCACACCCTTCTCGGACGAACCGCATTCGCAAAGTTCAATGCGGTGCTGCACTACGCATATCTCAAGCTCAAGATGCCAGGCCCTCGAGGAGTAATCACGGTCAACGGAAACATCGAACGCTCCCTCCGGACGGAGGAGCACACGGCGGCTCTCGCAGCGGAGGTACAAAGTAGCCTTCTCAGGCAATTCTCCAGTCCGGCCATTAAAAAGCCAGACACTGCCAAGCACGCCCGGAGTAACCCACAGCAGGACCGCCTGGCACACTCTGAGCAAGCGTAGCAATGCGGCCCCAACCCCAGCTCTCGCGACATAGCGAAACCAGTACCTCGCGTACATAACTACGCCCTTGAAATACCATGGGCACAGGGGAAGGGGCACAATAAACGGCATGCCCAAAATATGGCTTAAAACATACTAGGGGCTGCCGGATTCTTTTTTAATTTTTTCTTACTTTCAGGACTCCATACTTCGGACGACCTGTTCGGCAATTCGACTGCCGCACAAACGATGCAAGATCCAGGGAGGCAGACAAGCCATGCCGCATTATGGAACTCCCAGGTGGTCTCTGTTACGAGCGGTATACCTGTTTTAAATACAATTCCGCAGCCTGCCCCTGGTCAGGACATACTAAATAGTCCAATATCTTTTGCTTAACGCACTATTTGTATCGTTTGGCTTTGATAAATAGCCTCTCTATAAACAATGCATAGCTTTCTGTCTATTTTTTGCATTATCTTCTTTTCACATATATGGTTATTAAATGACATGATTGCACCAGTACACCATGGTACGGCAAACACGCCAGGGGCTTTAGTACCCCTCATAACGGTGTGAGAAGTCCGTACACTTTCACAAGTGCGGCACCCCGAACTTATAGCACTGTATGCATCGGCTCCGAATCATGATTTAGGTCAATAGTTCGGTTTGCCCGGCTCCTATGTTTTGGTGCCTTACGTTCCGCTCTATCGGCTAAGGTAGCACTAGGAGAACCTCTGTGATTGTGCCCCGGTTTAGCTGGGTTAAGCACCTCAGTGGAGAAAGCTAAAACTGAATGTCATGATGTGGTGAGAGACCGGTTGCTATTCGAGAGGTTTTTCGAGTCCCTAAAGGCTTATGCCGCTTCGAGCGAGGAGCTGGCTTTGTCCGGCCAAGGCGTGGATAGCGCCCCGAACTCGGTCTTCCGAACTAGGGGCTTCGCCGAAATTTAAAATTATAGAGTTCTATGGCTAAGTGAGAGTGTTCAAGCATTATAGTCCGATTGCCTGGTTCGTTGTGCTGAGCGCCTCCCTCGAAGGACCCAACTATGGGAAAAAGAGCGCTCAGGTTTATCCCGAACACCCTAGCACTAGTGGCATGGGGCAGAAGCCGACGACTGGCCATCTCTTAATTTTTGATAAACGGCCGCACAAAAAGTAATATTTTAAATTCCATAAGCATTGCTTAGCGCATATGAACAAGTTTTCAGCGCACAGGATAAACACGAGCGAGTTCATTCAAAAATCACATCCTTGGTACATTCATCCGCCACAAGGCGGGCACCTGCAAGAACATCCTTGTAGTAGTTCTCGGGCTTGCGATGCTCCTTCCCTGGCGGAGGCCCGTCCCTCACAAGCTTCTCACCGTCCAGCTTACCCTAGTGCACCTTTGCACGGGCAAGGGCCCGACGGGCACCTTCGATGCAGACGGAGCGCTTGATGACCTCGAGCCTCGGACAGGCCTCCACCAGCCGTCGCACCAGCCCGAAATAGCTCCCAGGCAGGGCCTCTCCGGGCCACAGTCGAACTATGAAGCCCTTCATGGCCTGTGCGGCCGCCTTGTGGAGCTCGACCAGCTATTTCAGCTGGTCGCTCAAGGGCACAGGGTGTCCGGCCTCAGAATACTTAGACCAGAACACCTTCTCCGTCGAGCTACCCTCTTCAGCTCGGTAGAATGCGGCGGCGGCGGATACGCTGTGGGGAAGATCTGTGAATGCCCCTGGAGAGCTCCGGATCCGGGTAAGTAACAAGTAGTTCACTTTTATATTTCTGCTTTGCATAAAGAATGCCTTACCCGCTGCTATCTTCCTCATCTCCTCCAACTCTTGGAGGGCCTTTTGGGCTTCGGCCTTGGCAGACTTGGCAGCCTCTAGGGCCGTCGCGAACTCGGATGCTTGCGCCTTTGACTCAAGCTCCAAACTCTCATGTTTTTTCATGAGAGCCCGAAGCTCTTGCTGCACCTCGCTGACCTGAGCCCCAAGTCTGTCTCGCTCGGTGTGCTCCGCGACCGTTTTCTTTTTTGCCTCAGACAGCGCCTGCTTAAGGGTCGCCACCTCAGTCATGGCCCCTACAATAAGTAGTACAATCCTGTTATTCTTTTCACAATCACGCCTTTTTATAGGCACTTTTTCTATAAGGTATTTCTTACCTTCTTTCTCCTCGAGCCGCCGCTTGGCAAGGCCGAGCTCTTGCTCGGTCCGCTCGAGGTCCTGCTTCAGGACACCCACCTCCGCAGTCAGTGCGGCGATGGATAGTAGCGAAGCCTGCATACGCATATTGACTCTTTTTTTAGACTCCTGCAAAATTTAATAGATCCTCTATTCGGCTTTTCTTTCCGAACGCCAAACAGAGCATCAGGGGCTCCTGTCTATGCGGTAATATTTTTACATATTTTTACTTACCTCGAAGCCTGTTAGAAGGCTAGCACAAGCTTCAGTCAGTCCGCTCTTGGCGGACTAAACCTTCTGGATCACCGTACTCATAATAGTACGGTGCCCCTCGTCAATGGAGGCGTCGTCAAGCACCTCCAGCAGATTGTCCGGCACCTCCGGTTGGACGGAGGCCGCCGGCTCAGAAGGCTTGCTCCTCTTGGAAGGAGTTCGCCTACCGCGGTCAGGAACTGTGGAAGATTCCGGCGCGGTGTCTGACACAAAGCCGGACTGGGAGCCCTGGGGGGGGGGCTTATCCCCTTCACTCCTGGAGTCCAGGAGGTTGCCTTGCGGCTCCTCCGGGACCACCTCCTCCTACCCCGGAGCTGGTCGCGACGCCACTTCGGCGTCATCCGCAGTGCGGGGGGGGGGGGGGGGACAACGGGCGGAACTGAGTTCACGTCCGATGAGTCCAGGGAGCCACCCGACAATTCGTCGACTTCGGCCCGGGGCGGACTGCATAATTACATTCGACATTAGGGAAAGCTGTGCAATAAAGGAACATCATGAGTTACTCTGATATCCGAACTTACGATTTTGCCGGACGCTTGGCCCTGCTTGGCCACTCCTCTTCGCCCTCTTCGGCGTCGGGGGCATAGTCCGGCGGAGGGATCTTCCTTTTCCTAGACCCCTCGGCCTCCCCCGTTGGGGCGGCCTTCCTCTTCTCTTCTCCCTCCGCTGGGGGAGAGTTCTCTTCCTCCTCCTCGTTTTCACGGGAGAGGGTGTCTCGGACTCGTCAAATGACGAGTCCGACACCACCACATTGCGGGCACTCTTTCGAGTCCCCGTGGTCTTCTTCTTCTTGGCCTTCTTCTCCGGCACCACATAAGGCGCCCGAGCCAGCAGCTTCACTAGTAGAGCTGGAGCTGGGTCTTCGGGCAGCGGAGCCGGATAGTTAATCGGTCCGGATATCGCCCGCCAAGCCTGTCAAAGGTAAGGGAGTTTAGATCCCGCATAGAGTCAAACTATGAAAAAAGCTTAACATCCTGTAAAAGGTGTAGATGGCTTACCTCGCTAGCGTGACGCTGCGAGCTGTATCCGCGGTCCTCGGAAGCGGATGCGGGAGCCTTGGCGCCCTTGAATAGCATCTTCCAGGCGTCTTCGTACGTCGTGTCGAAGAGCCTGCTGAGGGTTTGATGCTGCGCCGGGTCGAACTCCCATAGATTAAAATCCCGTTGTTGGCACGGGAGGATCCGGCGGACGAGCATAACCTGGAATACATTAACAAGCCAGATTGGCTTGTTCACCAGGGACTCGATGCATGTCTGCAATCCGGTCACCTCTTTTTCATCACCCCATGACAGGCCCGTCCCTTTTCAGGACACAAGCCGCGTGCGGGGTCCGGATCGGAACTCGGGGGGCTGCGGTCCATTTTGGATCGCGCAGCTCGGTGATGTAAAACCACCCGGATTGCCATCCCTTTAGGGTCTCCACAAAAGAGCCCTTGAACCATAGGACGTTGGCCATCTTGCCCGCCATGGCGCCTCCGCACTCCGCCTGGCTACCGCACACCACCTTGGGCTTGACGTTGAAGGTCTTGAGCCAGAGGCCGAAATGAGGGCGGACGCGGAGAAAAGCCTAGCACACGACGATAAACACTGAGATGTTGAGGATGAAGTTCGGGGCCAGATCGTGGAAATCCAGGCCATAGTAGAACATGAGCCCCCGGACAAATGGGTGGAGTGGGAAACCCAGTCCGCGGAGGAAATGGGGGAGAAATACCACCCTCTCATGGGGCCTTGGGGTGGGGAGAAGTTGCCCCTTTTCGGGAAGCCGGTACGCGATGTCCTTGGACAGGTATTCGGCCTTCCTTAGCATCTTGACTTGGCCCTCCGTGGCAGAGGAGACCATCCACTTGCCTCCCGCTCCAGACATTCCTGGAGAAGGTTGAGGTGGGAAGTGCGGGCTTGGGTGCTGGAGCTCGGGTGCGCAGGAGGTGGATCCTTATCCCCTTATATGGGCGGATGCGGTTGTGCGTCCCTGCCTGCCTAGTAAAACTCGCTTGCCTCCCAAGTGCCGTGATAAGTGGCGTGGTTGGGTTACCCACGTCCGTATTGATGAGAATCTCGTAAAAGGGGGGTACACAATCTCTGCTTTGACAAGACGTGCCAAGGAAACTGCCTCGCAAAACGTGCTGAGGTGGAGAAGTAAAAACGATTTGAGTAAAGGACTTGGCCGTAGTGTGATGACGCACTGCGGAATACGTTAGCAGATTTGATTTGTGTTAATATTATTCTCTCTATGGCAATATGTGGAAGCTTATTTTGCAGAGCCGGACACTACTCTTGGTGTTTACAATCTTCTATGAAGGACTTGGAGGAGGAACCCGCCTTGCAATGCCGAAGACAATTTGCGCGCCGGACTCGTCGTCATTGAAGCCTGGTTCAGGGGCTACTGAGGGAGTCCTGGATTAGGGGGTGTTCGGGTAGCCGGACTATACCTTCAGCCGGAATCCTAGACTATGAAGATATAAGATTGAAGACTTCGTCCCGTGTCCGGATGGGACTTTCCTTGGCGTGGAAGGCAAGCTTGGCGATGCGGATATTCAAGATCTCCTACCATTGTAACCGACTCTATGTAACCCTAACCCCATCCGGTGTCTATATAAACCGGAGGGTTGTAGTCCGTAGGACATCAACTCCATATACAACAATCATACCATAGGCTAGCTTCTAGGGTTTAGCCTCCTTGATCTAGTGGTAGATCTACTCTTGTACTACCCATATCATCAATATTAATCAAGCAGGACGTAGGGTTTTACCTCCATCAAGAGGGCCCGAACCTGGGTAAAACATCATGTTCCCTGCCTCCTGTTACCATCCGGCCTAGACGCACAGTTTGGGACCCCCTGCCCGAGATCCGCCGGTTTTGACACCGACAAGCGTCGATTCCCCGTTCGGAAACGAGAAAACTGAGTAATTTTCCGCCAGGAACTCCGAACGTACACTTTGATGGATTAAGCTTGATATCATACCTCCTGAGGTTGGCAAAGGTTTCAGCAAGGTCAGTCAGTAGGTCGGAACCCTTCCGTGACTTGACCACAATATCATCCATGTATGCTTCCACATTCCGACTGATTTGAGTGAGTAAACACTTCTGAATCATCATCATGAATGTGGCTCCGGCATTCTTGAGGTCGAACGGCATGGTAACATAACAGAAGCACCCGAATGGAGTGATGAAAGCTGTCTTAATCTCGTCAGGTCCATACAGACAGATCTGATGGTACCCAGAATAGGCGTCTAAAAAAGACAGTCGCACACATCCCGCAGTTGAGTCGACTATCTGATCGATGCGGGGGAGAGGAAAACGATCTTTCGGGCAGGCCCGATTGATATGTTTAAAGTCAATGCACATGCGAAGTGACTTGTCCTTCTTGGGGACCATGAAAACATTGGCGAGCCACTCGGAGTGGTAGATTTCTCGGATGAACTCCGCTGCTAAGAGCCGAGCCACCTCCTCGCCAATAGCCTTTCTCTTCTGGACGGCGGACCGTCGGAGATGTTCCTTGACAGGTTTTGCTTTTGAGTCGACTCTTAGGCGATGCTCAGCCAGCTCCCTGGGAACACCCGGCATGTCAGAAGGCTTCCATGCGAAAATCTCCCAGTTCTCACGGAGGAACTGGATGAGCGCTTCTTCCTATTTGGAGTCGAGTGTTGTTGAGATATGAGTTGGAGCAGCGCTGGGGTCGGTCGGGTGGATGTGAGCTGTCTTCGTTTCGCCAGTCGGCTAAAAAGCTGATTCTGTAGCGGGCTTCTTGGCTCGCAACAAATCACTCGGGTCTGCAGTCTTCTGGTATTCCTGTAACTCCACCACTGCCATCTGAGCGTCGGCGATCTTTGAACCTTTCTGAAAACATTCTTCCGCTTTCTTCCGATTGCCCTTAATAGTGATCACACCTTTGGGGCCAGGCATCTTTAATTTGAGATACACATAACATGGTCGGGCCATGAAGTGTGCATAAGCCGGCCTGCCCAAAATAGCGTGATAGGCACTCTGGAAGTCTACAACTTCAAATGTCAACTTTTCTTTGCGGTAATTCTTGGAATCACCGAAAACCACATCAAGAGCAATCTGGCCGAGTGATTCAGCCTTCTTCCCAGGAATGACTCCATGGAAACTCATGTTGCTGGCACTGAGTCTGGACATCGGAATGCCCATCCCTTTCAACGTCTCGGCATATAATATGTTCAAACCACTGCCACCATCCATCAGGACTTTGGTCAGTCGAGTGCCTTCAACAACTGGGTCGACCACCAAAGCTTGCCTCCCAGGGGTGGCGATGTGCGTTGGGTGATCGGACCGGTCGAATGTTATGGTAGTCTGAGACCACTTCAGATAACTGGGTGTCACCGGAGCAACCATATTCACCTCTCGGTTGATAACTTTCAGTCGACTTTTGCTTTCAACATCAGCAAAAATCATCAGGGTGGAATTGACCTGGGGGTATCCATCATCACTATCCTCCTTGTCCTCAACTTTGTCCGACTCCTTTTCCTTATCTTTGGGCTGCTTGCCCTGGAACTACTGGATCAAGAGTCGACACTGTCGAGTGGTATGTTTCGGGTAAATGAAATTACCCTCTTCATCTTTCTTTGTGTGGATGTGACACGGCAAATCCAACACATATTTCCGTCCTGGTCTTTAACTTTCTTGGGGTTCCAAGGTCCTTTGGGTTTCCCCTTAAATTTTCCTTGAGTCACAGCCAAAGCTTCCCCAGGAGCCAGCTGGCTCGGCTTTCCGCTTCTGTTTCCGATTGGAATTTCCTCCGGCTTCTTGAGCGACTGGCTTGAGCTTGCCACTCCTGAGTCGATCCTCATCTTCACCATTAGCGTACTTGGTGGAAATCTCCATCATCCGATTCAGAGACATATCTCCGGTTCGACCGAACTTCAAATTCAGTTCTCTATACTTAACGCCTTCTTTGAAGGCGCAAACTGCTTGGTGGTCGGGCACATTCTCAACTGTGTGATGCAACGTGATCCACCTCTGGATGTAGTCCCTGAAAGTTTCATTTGGCTTCTACACGCAAGACCGTAGTTCTGTCAGCCCTGCCAGTCGTTTGCATGTTCCTTCAAATGTGGTGACAAACACTCGGGCGAGGTCTTCGCAAGTGTAAATGCTGCTGGGTGCTAACTGATTCAGCCACGCTCTGGCCGAGCCCTCCAACATGAGAGGCAGATGCTTCATGGCCACTTCATCATTGCCACCGCCAATCTGGACGGCCACTCGGTAGTCTTCAAGCCAAGTATCGGGTTTGGACTCACCAGTGAACTTACTGACTCCAGTCGCCAACCTGAAGTTGGGAGGAATCACGGTGGCCCTGATGGCTCTGCTAAAGCACTCTGGCCCCGAAACGTGTACTCTGCCGCTGGTAGGTGCATCTTTGTCATGACCTTCTCGGTGAGCTCTGTTCCTGTCGACCAAACCTTCAACAAGAATGGATCTCGCATCAAAGCCTGGTTCCCTGGGGTCGACTGGAATCCTTGGCCCAACACTATGAGGGCGTCTGTCATCTTGCCGTCGAGGCGCATACGACCCGCTCCTCGGGGGAGGGGTGGGCACTCGACGTCGATCATCACGATCCAATCGGTGATCATACTACTCACGGTTCCCGTACTAATTACGTCGGTCTCCACGTCCCTCACGCCTCGGGGGTGATCTCGGGCTATGGGTCGACTGGACCGTGTCTGCAACAACGGATCTGCTATGAATCCTGCTCCGCGACTGCGAAACAACGGAATTCTGATCTCTTGCGGCCCGGAGTAACACTCTGGTCTGCAGCAAGCCTCTGCCAGCCTCCGACTGGGAAGGCTGAATCGACTCTGCTATACGGGCCGCAGTTGCTAAATTCTGAATCGGAGTTCGTAATACCTGTGGGGGCGGGAAGAGCTGGCGTCGACTGGATTCGGGAACCCGTTGTCACGCACACTCATCGAGTGCTTGCTGGAGGTTCTCTAGTCGAGTGCGCTCGGCCAAGTTTGCCAGGCACGCGTCTTCCAAGGCACGAGCCTCGGGGGTTTCTCCAACAATAGGAGTCTGCAGTGCATCCATGTTCCGGTGGCGAAGTTCTTCCCTCTGCAGCGACGTGAGAGGCTCGGGAAGATACTCCTCATGGGGACGCGACGGGTCGCCTCCACCCGCGCCTCCGTCGGTGCGGGGAAAACCGGGAGGACTGGGTGGTCCATCGACCATCAGAACCTCCGCCGCCGGATCACTGCTGTCGCACTCGGATGCGGTCTCTGCGGAGCGAGTCGACAGGTCGAACAGGTCGTAGAGGGATTCGTCGGGCTCGATCGCTGCGACTTGAGGGGTGGCCGACTGGCGTGCAACCGCGTGTCTCGCCCACCGCTGAAGTCTCGACCGACCGGAGCGCTTGCGCCGGCGGGAAACAGGGAGGGAGGAAAACACAAGAGCCGACCGGTAGGGGTCAACGGTTGCCGTAGCAGAACGCCGCGGACGCACGCGCTAAAGTGCGTTGCCCCGCAGACAGGGAGTGCGTCCACGTCGAGCGGAGCCTCCTGAAGCCAAGCGGGGTCATCGGCGATGAGCGTGAGCACGCCGAGACGGATCTCGCGGCCCTCCACCAAAACTCCGCCGAAAACCATGATGATTCGGGTCGGAAAGGATCGCAACTCCTCCAACAAAACGCTAAAACACATGCCCCAAGGTGGGCGCCAACTGTCGTGGTTCTAAGTCTGACAGTAGTGTAGGGGGGTAAGTATGGAGAGGCAAGATCTTAGCTATGGAGAAGTTGTAAGCACGCCAGGTTTACGAGTTGGGGCCCTTCTTGGAGGAAGTAATAGCCCTACGTCTCGGAGCCCAGAGGTGGTCGACTGGATTATGCGTGTATGAATTACAGGGGTGCGAACCCTCGTATCGGGGGAGGGGGTGGCTTATATAGAGTGCGCCAGGACCCCAGCCAGCCCACGTTACAAAGGGTTCAATGTACATTAAGGCAGGGCGTTACTGGTAACGCTAGTAATAAAGTGCTATGATGACCATAAAAGCTACTTAATAACCGACCGTTAGCATGCGGAGTGCCTTTAGGTCTCCCGACTGTCATGTGGCTTGGTCTTGGTCGAGTGGTTGTTTCTTGCTCGAGTATCTTTGAGTCTGTCGAGTGGAACACCTTCAAGTCGATTAAAGATGATTTCTTCTGGAGATGTCCTTGGGTAGGTCAGTTCGGACAGGTCCATGACCCTACCCTAGGTACATAGCTTCATCACCACCCAATTGGCGTCGCGTGGCTCGGTGATATAGAACCACCATGATTGCCATCCCGTCACCTTCTCTACAAAGGAGCCTTCGAGCCAGGTGGTATTGGGCATCTTGCCCACCATGGCACCTCCGCACTCGGCCTATTGGCCGCGCACCACCTTTGGCTTTGCATTAAAAGTCTTCAGCCATAGACCAAAGTGAGGTGAGATGCGGAGAAAAGCTTCGCACACAACTATGAATGCGGAGATATTGAGGATAAAGTTGGGGGCCAGATCATGGAAGTCCAACCCATAGTAAAACATAAATCCACGGACAAATGGATGAAGAGGGAATCCCAGCCCACGGACGAAGTGTGTGAGAAACACAACCCTCTCATGGGGCTCGGTGGTAGGGACGATTTGCCATTTTGCTGGGAGTCGGTGAGCAATCTCCTTGGCTAGATAGCCGGCCTCCCGGAGCTCCGTGATGTCCTTCTTAACGGAGGAGGCCATCCACTTGCCTCTAGCTCTGGATCCGGACATGATTGGAGTGCCTTCTCGAACGAGGAAAAGCTGAAAGCTTGGGCGCTAGAGCTCGAGGACAGAAGGACTGAAGATGAAGAAGGGTGTGGGTAAAGGGAGAGTGTCCTTATCCCCTTATAAAGGCAGCGAATATCAAGCGCCTGCCCACTCATCCTAAAAACTCGCCTATTCCCAAGGGCTGTACAAATGGCACGGTTGGGTTACCCATGCCCGCATTGATGAGAATCCCGCGATAAGGGACACGATCTTTGCTTTGACTAGACGTGCCAATGGCAACCGCGTCTCAAGACGTGGAGCGGCAGGCGAAAAACGGTTCGAAATTATAACCGGACAGACGCGATGTCGTGTTGGAAAAAAGCTGTCAACATATTAGACTCATGCAAAAAGTGTATTCTCTCTGCGGTTGTGTATGGTGTGCGTAACAGGTCAGGATACGATCATTGCATCCGAAGACTATCTTGGAGTTCAGAGAAAGGGGAACCCGCCTTACAATGCTGAAGACAATCAGCGCGCCAGACTCCTCGTCATTGAAAGCCAGGTTCAGGGGCTACTAAGGGAAACCTGGACTAAGGGGTCATCGAGCGTCCGGCCTGTAATCCAAGGGCCGGGCTGATGGGCTGTGAAGACATGAAGGTCGAAGACTGCACCGTGTCTAGATTGGACTCTACTTGGCGTGGAAGGCAAGCTTGGTGGCCAAAGATTCCTTTTTATGTAACCGACTCCATGTAAACCCTAGATCCCCTCGATGTCTATATAAACCGAAGGGGATAGTCCGGAAAGGACAGATACATATACTCATTACCATACCCACATAGGCTATACTTCTAGGGTTTAGCCATTACGATCTCGTGGTAGATCAACTCTTGTAATACTCATATTCATCAAGATCAATCAAGCAGGAAGTAGGGTATTACCTCCATAGAGAGGGCCTGAACCAGGGTAAACATCATGTCCCCCGTCTCCTATTACCATCGATCCTAGACGCATAGTTCGGGACCCCCTACCCAAGATCCACCGGTTTTCACACCGACACTCCTCTCCACATGGGAATCCATTGCCGCGTCTTCCCTGGCTCCGCGTCGTCCCCTTCCTAGGCCTCGCCGTCATCCACCGCCTTGGTGCTCTCGGCACGGCGTGGTCAATGTGGTCAACGAACGACTTCCATCAGAAGAGTACTGTATGTGGAGAGGTTGACAGCTGGGTCCATAGTCATAGCAAGGAAGTGCCTCCTTATTACGCGGAAAATAATGGTTCCTCCACCTGACAGCAGGGACCCACCGGACAGGCCACCGTATTTTGCAAAGAAAATGTTTCCCCCTGACTGCTGGGACCCGCCAGCTACATCTTCGCACGCAAGGAAGTGCCTGACAGTCGGGACCCACTTGGTCGAAGCGTATGTAGCGTTGTCATTCTATTCGCGAACATGTACGTACATACTAGTCAATCGGTCTCTCTGCAAGTATGGACCGTGGCCGAGTAAGTAGCGGCATGTGTCGTTGTAGAGCACCGACATAGTAGTTCATGCAGTCCCGTCTAAGTCATGTACACGTACGTACAGCCACAGGGCAAAAAATACGACCACGTACGTACATATGGGTGGGGTCTCGAGCGCGTACTCACGCATATATGTACGGACGACCAGGGCTTGTGTACATGGAGAGGCAACGGACGGCAGCAACGACATCCTATTCATCGGGCAGCGAACCGACTGGGTCGAAACGGAGAAACATCATCCTGTTCATCGGGAGGCAACCGACTGGGTCGGAATACGTCGTGTTCATCGGGAGCCAACCGGCTTGGACAGAACAGCCGATCAAAACGAGGCCTGGTGTACCGCAGAACAAAGGAAACGGCCTTGTATTCGACCAGCCACAGTCGAAACGGGATCCTGTTCATCGGGAGGGGTCTGGCGTACCACAAGACAGAGGAAACGGACTTCTCTTGGACCTCCTATAGTCGAAACGGGGTCTTGTTGATCAAGAGGCGTGTGGAGTACTGCGAAACGGAGGAAACAGACTTGTGTTGGAGCGCTACGGTCCAAACAGGGGTCCTGTTCATCAGGAGGGGTGTGGCGTACCGCAAAATGGGACTCCACGGGATACTGTTCATCGCCACCGTCCACTGCCTCCACGGGCTACTGTTCATCCACCGTCGACCTCCTCCAGCCTCCACCTGTGACTGTTCATCCACGAGCTCCTGCTCATCCAGCATCCACCGCTCCTCCACCGGCTACTGTTCAACCAGCCCTCTCCACGGGGTCCTATTCAACCACCCCTCCACGGGGTCCTGTTCATCCAGCCCTCCACCGACTACTGTTCAACCAGCCCTCCATGGGGTCCTGTTCATCTAGCCCTCCACGGGGTCCTGTTCATCCACTCCAACCGGCTCGATCGGAGTCCTATTCATCTAGTGGCAACGGCATCTACTACCACGGGGTAATGTTCATCCAACTCCCCACTTGGAACTATTCATCCAACCCCTCCCAATAACGCTCACTATTCATCCAGAGGAAACATCGACCAGCTTCAGTTAGCAGCAGTAGCGAAGGAATCACTCGATTGGGTTTAGTTAATAGCCATCAATCGATCACTCGGGTTCAGTAACGCGTAGCCTGCAGTGCAATCGCTCGGGTTCAGTAGGCGAACGCCTCGCTCGGGTTCAGTTAGAGCCCAACGCCTCGCATCCACGTGCGTACGTGTAAGAGAGAAACGTGCATCGCTCGGCCCCCAACCACCCACCGTAACCGGGAACTCCCGATATTTTCCTCGCCCTCGCTTCTACCATGATTTTTTCTGTCATGGACGGCCCAAAGAATGTCATGCAGCTGCGTCTCCGGCCCGCCCAGGACGAAAAGCCATTTTTGTCATAGAAGTAGGAGCCCACCACATCTATGAAGATACCGGGTTTTGTCACAATTATCGTCATAGAAGTGTCATAAGCATGACAGGAAAAAAATTCGTTCGGCCCAAAATGTCAAGGATGTGTATTTTTTTAGTGATAGTGGACTGATGTGGCAAAACTCGTTTAAAGGTTTTTGGATGCACAATTAGTGATCATACTTAGTGCAAAATGAAGGCTAGCAAAAGATTGAGAAGCGACCAATCAAGAAACGAATAATCTCATAAGCGAGCATTAAGCATAATTAACACCAAATAATGCACCACAAGTAGGATATAATTTCATTGCATAATTATTGACTTCCGTGCTTGCATAGGGAATCACAAACCTTAACACCAATATTCTTACTAGAGCATAATTACTCATTAACATAACTATATCACATCATCATATCTCAAAACTATTACTAAGAATCAAGTTTATTTTGTCCAATGATCTTCATGAAAGTTTTTATTATATCTTTCTTGGATATCTATCACTTTGGGACTAATTTTCATGTGTTGCTTTTGGCAAGCTCAAAAAAAATACAAGTGAAGATCATGAGCATAATTTTTCATTCTCTAAAATTAATTTTAAGTGAAGCAAGAGAGAATTTCTTGAAAATTGTACTAACTCTCAAATAAATCTAAGTGAAGCAAGAGAGCATTTCTTCAAAAATACTAAAGCACAGCGTGCTCAAAAAGATATAAGTGAAGCACTAGAGCAAGTCCATAGCTCATAAAATTTAAGTGAACCATCGAGAGCAATTCTAATAAGTCGTGACATAATTTTGGATCTCTCAAATAGGTGTGCCCAGCAAGGAATCAAGACTTAAAATACAAAATAAAACAAGCAAAGACTCATATCATATAGACACTCCAAGCAAAACACATGGTATGTGACGAATAAAAATATAGCTTCGAGTAGAATACAGATGGTCGTTAGAACAAAGAGGGGATGCCACTCGGGGGGCATCCCCAAGCTTAGTTGCTTTATCTCTTTTTGGATAATAGCAAGGGATGCCGGGGCATCCCCAAGCTTAGGCTCTTCTTACTCCTTATTCCTTCATTCATCCTGAGATAACCCAAAACTTGAAAACTTCAATCACACAAAACTCAACAAAACCTTCATGAGATCCGTTAGTATAAGAAAATAAATCACTACTATAAGTATTGTATCAAATGAATTCATATTTTGCTCTTGCATTATATCTACTGTATTCCAACTTTTCTATGGCAAAAACTCATCAAAGAAAACCATAGAGCCATCAAAATAAGCACACAACACAAAGAAAATAGAATCTGTCAAAACAGAACAGTCTGTAGCAATCTGACTATTTAGAATACTTCTGAACTCCAAAAATTCTAAAAAATTAGGATGACCTGAGAAATTTGTATATTGATCTACTGCAAAAGGAATTGGCATTTTATCGCTCTCTGGTAAAAAATGATAATTATTTTCGTGAGTGCAAAATTTCTGTTTTTTCAGCAAGATCAAACAACTCTCACCCAGGAAGATTCTAAAGGCTTTACTTGGCACAAACACTAAATAAAACATAAAAACACAATCATAGAAGTATAATAATTGTGCTAACACTCAAAAAATAAAAGCAAAAAGCAAAAATAAATTGTATTCATTGGGTTGCCTCCCAACAAGCGATATAGTTTTACGCCCTTAGCTAGGCATAAAGCAAGTATCTAAGTTTTGTCATCTTTGTTTCGAGATCCGTAAGATGCTCTCATGATTGATTCATATGGTGTACTAATTCTTGTTCTAGGAAAGTGTTCCATACCCTTCCTCAAAGGAAATTGGAACTTAATATTGCCTTCTTTCATATCAATCATGGCACCCATAGTGCGTAAAAACAGTCTACCAAGAATAATTGGACAAGACGGATTGCAATCAATATCAAGAATAATAGAATCTATGGGCACATAATTCCTATTTGCAAGAATAAGAACATGATTAATTCTTCCCATAGGCTTTTTAATAGTAGAATCCACCAAGTGCAAATTTAAAGAACATTCTTCAAGATCGGTAAGACCAAGCACATCACATAAAGATTTCGGAATTGTAGAAACACTAGCACTCAAGTCACACAAAGCAAAACACTCGTAATTTTTAATCTTGACCTTGATAGTAGGTTCCCATTCATCATGCAAATTTCTAGGAATTGATACTTCTAATTCCAATTTTTCTTCTACAGCTTTCATCATAGTATCAACAATATGTTTAGTAAAAGCTTTATTTTGTTCATAGGCATGGGGTGAATTTATCATGGATTGCAACAAAGAAATACAATCAATCAAAGAGAAAATATCGTAATTAAAGTCTTTGTAATCCAAAAGAGTGGGCACATCACTAGCTAAAGTTTTGACCTCTTCAAACCCACTTTTATCAATTTTCTCAACAAGATTTTCACCCTCCGAAATATCGGGATGCCTTCTAGCTAAAGTTGACTCTTCTCCAGTCCATTTTTCATCAATATTAAAATTACTAAACAAGGAATCAATAGAAGAAACACCAATCATTTTAAGATCTTCATCACTTTTGTGAAAGTAATCACTAGAAAATGTTTTTTCTAAAAATTCTATTTTATCTCTAAGCATAGCAGACTTTCATCCATACAAACATAAAGAGCTTTAATTGATTCATCAACCTTAGGCGCAAAAATTTTAGCTTGAGATTTTCCACATCATGAGAAATTCTATCAACACTTTTAGACAAATCATCAATCTTACTCAACTTTTCTTCTATGGAAGTGTTGAAAACTTTTTGCGTGTTGATAAATTCTTTAATATTATTCTCAAGATCAGAGGTGTTCCTATTATTATTATAATATTGATTTCCCTAGGAATTACCATAATTATTATAGGAATTACTAGGAAAAGGCCTAGGATTAAAATTACCTCTATAAGCATTGTTGTTGAAATTATTTCGAGAGATAAAATTCACATCTATGGCATCACAATTTTGCTCAATCAAAGTAGACAAAGGCATATCATTAAAATCAATAGGAGCACTTCTACTAGCAACCAATTTCTTAAGAGCATCAACTTTTTCACTCAAAGAAGAAATTTCTTCAACCGAATTAACTTTTTTACTAGTAGGAGCTCTTTCGGTATGCCATTGCGAATAATTTGCCATAATATTATCAAGAAATTTGGTGGCTTCACTCAAAGTAATTTCCATAAAAGTACCACCCACGGCGGAATCTAAAAGATTACGAGAAACAAAATTCAATCCCTCATAAAAATTTTGTATGATCATCCAAATATTTAACCCATGAGTGGGGCAATTCCTTAGCATCATTTTCATCCTTTCCCAAGATTGTGCAACATGCTCATGTTCAACTTGCTTGAAATTCATGATCTGGGTTCTAAGGGAAATAATTTTTGCGGGTGGAAAATACTTAGTGATAAAAGCATCTTTGCACTTATTCCAAGAATCAATACTTTTGCGAGGCAAAGAAGAGAACCAAATTTTTGTAGAATCACGCAAAGAAAATGGAAATAATTTCATCTTGACCACATCATTGTCCACATCTTTTTTATTTCGCACATCGCATAATTCCATGAAGATATTAAGATGGGATGCGACATCCTCATTAGGAGTAACGGAAAATTGATCTTTCATAACAAGATTCAGCAAAGCAATATTAATACCACAAGACTCCGCACTAGTGGCAGGAGGAGCAATCGAAGTGCCGATGAAATCATTGTTGTTGGTATTTGAGAAATCACATAACTTGGTGTTCTCTTGAGTCATGATGACCACACAACAAGATTGCACTCAAAAACATATCCGACAAGAAAACGACGAACGGAAAAGAGGGGCGAATAAAACAGAATTTTTTTTGTTAAGTGGGGGAGAGGAAAACGAGAGGCAAATGGCAAATAGTGTAAATTGTGAGGAGATGAGATTTGTGATTAGGAACCTGGTATATGTTGAAGATCCTCCCGGCAAGCGCGCCAGAAATTCCTTTTGATGTCGCTTGAAGCTATGTCGGTATTTCCCCAAAGAGGAAGGGATGATGCAGCACAGCGGCGGTAGGTATTTCCCTCAGATATGAAACCAAGGTTATTGAACCAGTAGGAGAACCAAGCAACACAACGTAAACAACACCTGCGCACAAATAACAACTACTCGCAATCCGACATGTAAAAGGGGTTGTCAATCCCTTTCGGGTAGCGGCGCCAGAAATTGGCAAACAGACGTGAGATAAACTTGTAGATATTGATAGATCGAATGCCAAATAGAATAAATAAGTATAAATTGCAGCAAGGTATTTTTGTATTTTTGGTTTAATAGATCTGAAAATAAATGGCAAATAAAAGTAGATCGCAAATGCAAATATATGAGAAAAAGACCTGGGGGTCGTAGGTTTCACTAGTGGCTTCTCTCGAGAAAAATAGCAAACGGTGGGTGAACAAATTACTGTTGGGCAATTGATAGAACTTAAAATAATCATGACGATATCCAGGCAATGATCATTATATAGGCATCACGTCCAAGATTAGTAGACCGACTCCTGCCTGCATCTACTACTATTAATCCACACATCGACCGCTATCCAACATGCATCTAGTGTATTAATTTCATGGAGAAACAGAGTAATGCAATAAGAATGATGACATGATGTGGAAAAGATCTATCTATGTAGAGATAGACCCCATCATTTTATCCTTAGTAGCAACGATACATACATGTCGGTTCCCCTTCTGTCACCAGGATCAATCACCGTAATATCAAACCCGCTACAAAGCACCTCTTCCCATTGCAAGATAAATAGATCAAGTTGGCCAAACAAAACCCAAATATCGGAGAAGAAATACGAGGCTATAAGAGATCATGCATAAAAGAGATCAAAGAAACTCAAATACTTTCATGGATATAAAAATAGATAGATGTGATCATAAACTCAAAGTTCATCGGATCCCAACAAACACACCACAAAAGAGTTACATCATATGGATCTCCAAGAGACCATTGTATTGAGAATTCAGTGAGAGAGAGGAAGCCATCTAGCTACTAACTACGGACCCAAAGGTCTACAAAGAACTACTCACGCATCATCGGAGAGGCACCAATGGAGGTGGTGAACCCCATCCAAGATGGTGTCTAGATTGGATCTGGTGGTTCTGGACTCTGCGGTGGCAGGATCAATATTTTGTCGACTGCCTTAGGGTTTTGGGAATATTGGGGTACCTATAGAGCAAAGAGGCGGTCCGAGGGCACCCGAGGTGGGCACAACCCACCAGGCCACGCTTCGGCCTCCTGGCACGCCCTGGTGGGTTGTACTCTCCTCAAAGCATCCCCCGGGCGCAGCCAGGGCCCATTAGGTGTCTTATGGTCCATAAAAATCTCCGTAAAGTTTCGTGGCATGTGGACACCGTTTGGTATTGATTTTTTGCGGTGTAAAAAACATGCAAAAAACAACAACTAGCACTTGGCACTATGTTAATAGGTTAGTACCAAAAAATGATATGAAATGACTATAAAATGATTATAAAACATCCAAGATTGATAATATAATAGCATCGAACAACCAAAAATTATAGATACGTTGGAGACATATCAGTCCACACTTTGTTCTCATACATGGATCCCATCTCAGATTTCATGGCCCCAAGCCATTTCGCGGAATCTGGGCTCATCATCGCTTCCTCATAGTTCGTAGGTTCGTCATGGTCTATTAACATGACTTCCAGAACAGGATTACCATACCACTCAGGTGTGGAGCGTACTCTGGCTGACCTATGAGGTTCGGTAGTAACTTGATCTGAAGTTTCATGATCATTAGCATTAGCTTCCTCACTAATTGGTGTAGGCATTACAAGAACAATTTTCTATGATGAACTACTTTCCAATTCAAGAGAAGGTACAATTACCTCATCAAGTTATACTTTCCTCCCACTCACTTCTTTCGAGAGAAACTCCTTCTCTAGAAAGGATCCATTCTAAGGAACAAATATCTTGCCTTCGGATCTGTGATAGAAGGTGTACCCAACAGTTTCTTTTGGGTATCCTATGAAGACACACTTCTCCGATATGGGTTCGAGCTTATCAGGATGAAGTTTCTCCACATAAGCATCGCAACCCCAAATTTAAGAAACGACAGCTTAGGTTTCTTGCCAAATCACAGTTCATACGGGGTCGTCTCAACGGATTTAGATGGTGCCCTATTTAACATGAATGCAGTTGTCTCTAATGCATAACCCCAAAATGATAGTGGTCAATTGGTAAGAGACATCATAGATTGCACCATATCTAATAAAGTATGGTTACGACTTTCGGACACACCATTACGCTGTGGTGTTCCAGGTGGCGTGAGTTGCGACACTATTCCACATTGTTTTAATGAAGACCTGACTTGTAACTCAAATATTCGCCTCCACGATCTGATCATAGAAACTTTATTTTCTTGTTACAATGATTTTCCACTTCACTCTGAAATTGTTTGAACTTTTCAAATGTTTCAGAGTTGTGTTTCATTAAGAAGATATACCCATATCTTCTCAAATCATCTGTGAAGGTCAGAAAATAATGATACGCGCCGCGAGCCTCAACACTCATCGGACCGCATACATCGGTATGTATTATTTCCAATAAGTTAGTTGATCACTCCATTGTTCTGGAGAACGGAGTCTTAGTCATCTTGCCCATGAGGCATGGTTCGCAAGCATCAACTTATTCATAATCAAGTGATTCCAAAAGTCCATCTGCATGGAGTTTCTTCATGCTCTTTGCACCAATATGACCTAAACGACAGTGCCACAAATATGTTGCACTATCATTATCAACTTTGCATCTTTTGGCATCAATATTATGAATATGTGTATCACCAAGATCGAGATTCAACAAAAATAGACCACTCATCAAGGGTGCATGACCATAAAAGATATTACTCAAATAAATAGAACAACCATTATTCTCTGATTTAAATGAATAACCGTCTCGCATCAAACAAGATCCAGATATAATGTTCATGCTCAACGCTGGCACCAAATAACAATTATTCAAGTCTAAAACTAATCCTGAAGGTAGATGTAGAGGTAGCGTGTCGACGGCGATCACATCGACCTTGGAACCATTTCCGACGTGCATCGTCGCCTCGTCCTTAGCCAATCTTCCTTTAATCCGTAGCCCCTGTTTCGAGTTGCAAATATGAGCAACAGAACCAGTATCAAATATCCAGGCGCTACTACAAGCATTAGTAAGGTACACCTCAATAACATGTATATCCAATATACCTTTGTTCACTTTGCCATCCTTCTTATCTGCCAAATACTTGGAGCAGTTCCACTTCTAGTGACTAGTCCCTCTGCAGTAGAAGCACTCAGTTTCAAGCTTAGGTCCAGACTTGGGCTTCTTCCCGGGAGTAGCAACTTGCTTGCCATTCTTCTTGAAGTTCCCCTTCTTTCCTTTGCCCTTTTTATTGAAACTAGTGGTCTTTTTAACCATCAACACTTGACGCTCCTTCTTGATTTCTACCTCCGCAGCTTTGAGCATTGTGAAGAGATCGGGAATAGTCTTTTCCATCCCTGGCATATTATAGTTCATCACAAAGCCTTTGTAGCTTGGTGGCAGTGATTGAAGAACTCTGTCAATAACACTATCATCCGGAAGATTAACTCCCAACTGAGTCACGTCGTTATGGTACCCAGACATTCTGAGTATGTGTTCACTGACAGAACTATTCTCCTCCATCTTGCAGCTATAGAACTTGTTGGAGACTTCATATCTCTCAACTCGGGCATTTCCTTGAAATATTAACTTCAACTCCTGGAACATCTCATATAGTCCATGGCGTTCAAAACATCTTTGAAGTCTCGATTCTAAGCCGTAAAGCATGGCACACTGAACTATCAAGTAGTCATCAGATAGAGCTTGCCAGACATTCACAACGTCAGTAGTTGCTCCTGCAGCAGGCCTTGCACCTAGCGGTGCATCAAGGACGTAATTCTTTTGTGCAGCAATGAGGATAATCCTCAAGTTATGGATCCACTCCGTGTAATTGCTACCATCATATTTCAACTTAGCTTTCTCTAGGAACGCATTAAAATTCAAGGGAACGGTCGCACAGGCCATTTATCTACAACACGCAAAAACTACCAGGACTAAGTTCATGATAAATTTAAGTTCAATTAATCATATTACTTAAGAAATCCCACTTAGATAGACATCCCTCGAGTCATCTAAATGATCACGTGATCCATACCAACTAAACCATGTCCGATCATTAGGTGAGATGGAGTAGTTTTCAATGGTGAACATCTCTACGTTGATCATATCTACTATACGATTCACGTTCGACATTTCAGTCTCAGTGTTCCGAGGCCATGTCTGTACATGCTAGGCTCGTCAAGTTTAACCCGAGAATTGTGCACGTGCAAAACTGTCTTGCACCCGTTATATGTGAACATAGAGCTTATCACACCCGATCATCACGTGGCGTCTCGGCACAACGAACTGTCGCAATGGTGCATACTCAGGGAGAAAACTCATACCTTGAAATTTAGTGAGGAATCATCTTATAATGCTACCGCCGTACTAAGCAAAATAAGATGCATAAAAGATAAACATCACATGCAATCAAAATATGTGACATGATATGGCCATCATCATCTCGTGCCTTTGATCTCCATCTCGAAAGCACCGCCATGATCTCCATCATCACCGGCTTGACACCTTGATCTCCATCATAGCGTCATGGTCGTCTCACCAACTATTGCTTCTACGACTATCGCTAACGCATAGTGATAAAGTAAAGCAATTACATGGCGTTTGCATTTCATACAATAAAGTGACAACCATAAGGCTCCTACCAGTTGTCGATAACTTTTACAAAACATGATCATCTCATACAACAACGTATATCACATCATGTCTTAACCATATCACATCACAACATGCCCTGCAAAAACAAGCTAGGCGTGCTCTACTTTGTTGTTGCAAGTTTTACGTGGCTGCTACGGGCTTCTAGTAAGAACCGTTCCCACCTACGCATCAAAACCACAACGATGTTTCGTCAAGTTTGCTGTTTTAACCTTCAACAAGGACCGGCCGTAGTCAAATTCGATTCAACTAAAGTTGGAGAAACAGACACCCGCCAGCCACCTTTATGCAAAACAAGTTGCATGTCTGTCGGTGGAACCGGTCTCATGAACGTGGTCATGTAAGGTTCGTCCGGGCCACTTCATCCAACAATACCACCAAATCAAAATAAGACGTTGGTGGTAAGTAGTATGACTATGATCGCCCACAACTCTTTGTGTTCTACTCGTGCATATCATCTACGCATAGACCTGGCTCGGATGCCACTATTAGGGAACATAGCATACAATTTCAAAAAAAATCCTATGATCATGCAAGATCTATCTAGGAGATGCATAACAATGAGAGGGGGAGAGTGTGTCCATGTACCCTCGTAGACCGAAAGCAGGAACGTTAGTTTAACGCGGTTGATGTAGTCGAACGTCTTCTCGATTCAACTAATCAAGTACCGAACGTATGGCACCTTCGAGTTCTGCGCACGTTCAACTCGATGGCATCCCTTGAACTCTTGATCCAGAAAAGTGTCGAGGGAGAGTTTCATCAACATGATGGCATGGTGACGGTGATGATGAAGTGATCCGCGCAGGGCTTTGCCTAATGTCGTGGACTTGTCATGACAGAAGTCCTAGTGTGAGGACTTAGTCGTGAGGCCAATGCATCTTTGTAGTAGCTTGAGAGGGGTTGAGCAGAATCGAGAGACGCAGGGCGGGTCAACGCACAAGACAAGGATTTAGATAGCTTTGGGCCCCGAGAAACATCATCCGGTTACAACCCTACATGCTGTTTGTGGCTAGGTCTCATTATACTCACGAGGGAGTCCCGGCATAACCCGGCTCCCCTTTAGTGTCTAGCCCTAGAGATTGTTTCTTGTTGCTTGTCCCTCTTAGGGGAGCCCTGCCCCTCCTTATATAAGTTTAGAGGGGCAGGTTACATGTGGAGTCCTATTAGGATTAGGACTAGTCTACCTTCTAATACAAAGCGGATACAAGTCCAGGTCTTAACTCCTTGTAAGACAAATATTCCTCACGCCTATCCTCTTAAACCGGCCCACCATAACATGAACCAGCCTTCTAGGCCTTGGGCCTTGTCATCCGTCTGTCCCGCCCGCCGGGTTACTAGTGAATCATAATGTTCAGTCAGGTTGCTTGTAAACCGTCTGGTCAGTGCGGGTCGCCGGTCAATCGCCAAGCCCGGTCGGGTTATACTTCCGGCCGGGTTACGCCGCGGGGTATATCCCCGACATTAGCTCCCAAGTTTGGCTTGGATTTATCCATGGTAAACTTATGCTGCAAAATAAACACAAGAACAAATTTGACAGGTTGTGCTCTGGGTTAAGAATTCTTGTAAACCGGCACCTGATCATCCTTAAGTCCTTGTCATTTCCTCCTTCTAGAAAATCCGGGTCAATAGACCAGCTTCATAATCAATTTTCTTGTAGAATAAATATTGTAAATAAAGAATCCATTTGAGTCAGCCTTCAATGTTCTGACTTGACAAAAATATTGGTCTTTGAATATTCAACTGATATTCAGCCGGCTTGAAAATGTAGAACTTTCCAAGCTATGCTTTCCAAAATCAGCGGGTTATAAAACTGATAATTTCAGGTCATGATTGTTGTCAACGCTGGTTCATGATTATTGATGACACCGGGTCAATCTGGTTTATTCAAAACTGAGAACTTGAAGATTTTTCTCCCTTATATCCATATTATCTGTAGCCCCCAAGTCTTGAACAGAACAAAGTGATGGCTTAAGACTTGCTTCAATATAAATACAGCCACTTAAGAAATCAATGTTGTTCATCCCAGTCACTTAGTAAAAATATAAATACTTTCACCAGTGTAGCCCCCAAGGGTCGGGTCATTATGCAATAATGAGCAGGGACTTTATAAATATAATCATGCTTCATTGAAAATAACATCATATGATGTAACTCCATCATGGGACTTGAACCCACGTCCACAAGGTTAAGAGCTTTGTGTTTTACCAACTGAGCAGTGGACCCTTTAATATAACAGATTAAGACTTGTGTACCTTGAATCATGGATAGGAGCAATTGGTAACCCCCAAGGGCCGGCTCATTATGATGTGATGAGTCGGGTCTTCAATAAGGCCAAAAAATGACTTTGCATTAGCCCCCAAGTGTCATGGTGCATGCTTGAAGCGACATGAGACTTGCACATTTGATATAATCTCAACTTAAATAATGTAGCCCCCAAGTGCCGGGTCGTAAGCCTGCAGCGACTCGGGACTATTCCTTCAGTTGTACAATAAATCATATCCATTGATAATATAATAGCCATTGTGCTAAAGTGACTTTGAAAACCTTAATCATAATACTGGTTACTAATAACCATAATAAAATCTAGCCATGTTGGCTATTTGAAGATTTGAATAATATAATCCAATGATTTGTGAGCACATGATTCCAATGGCGCAATCCAAATATATACTGGCAACTTATAATCCCAAGCCAGTCCGGGTTAATAAACACTGTATAATTTATCATCATATTGGTGACTTATAGTTGAAAGCCAGGCCGGGTTAATAAACGCCGGTGATTTATAATCATGCTTTATTCAACCTGTTTCTGCATACAACAAGTTTAAAGTGTCCTGGCGGTTTACCGCCAGACGGGTCATAATGCCCAACATACAACCCGGGTTTATAACCAAGGCTGCACTTAAGAATAATCAAATATGAAATGTATCATACCAGGAAGGGTGAATCACATCATTGGTTTACCAACTTTTATAGTAAGGGTGATAACCCCAATCTTGGGTACTGATAACTCCTTCCATATTTTGCCGGTTTATGATAAAACCGTACCGGGTTGTAATAAACACCGGATTATCCATATATAATACTGGTGACTTGTAGTCAAAACCAGATCGGGTCAATAAGCGCCAGATTATAAATAATCATGTACTGACAACTTGTAGTTGAAAGTTGAGCCGGGTTAATGAATGTCGGTTTATCAAAACCATTATAAATCTCATCAAAGGAGGAATTTTTTTGGCAAATAAAAGCATATGAAAACTTGTAGTCGAGGCTTTTCACGGGCTCCCAGGCCCCAAATGCGAGGCTTTTCACGGGCTGCCAGGCCGCAAATGCGAGGCTTTTCATGGGCTGCCAGGACGCTGAGTTAAACCATTTTACAAGGCCTTTTAAGATGGACCTCAATCTTTAACCAATCGTCGTTTTAACTTTGATAAGTTCAGGGTCTATGAGATTGACTTGTCAAAAGTTCGGCGGGTCATACCAGGTTTACCTGGACGGAGTGGCTTACTTAAAAAGGCAGGCTAACCCGGGGTTTTAGGTGTATACACCAGGCTTCCAAGCCGTGGCTTGATAGCCTATTACAAGTGTAGATTCTGTGTTCATTGTGAAGCAAAGAATCCCCAAGTAATATTTTGAGCTGTGCTCAGTGGGTGCCTATGTTTGGGTTGTTCTTTTGCAACACTCTCTTTGGCCCTTGAGTAATTTTCTTTTTGGCTTTGAGCCGATCAAGAGGTGTAACTATGGTTCGAATACGACCAAGCCCCCAAGTGATTTTTCTGGTGGCCTTGCGCCGATCAAGAGGTGTAGCTTATGGTTCGAATACGACCAAGCCCCCAAGTGATTCTTCATATATGACTTTATAAGCCAGATCAATGAGCAAACAGGATGCCGCTTTATAACAGAAGCCCCCACGTGATCAATAATATGATAAGCCAACAAGGCAGGATACCCATGTTTGAACCGCGCATCATGGCAGTAGGTCCTCTTCGGCAACCTTTAACTTTTTGCGAGATAAATTCTTCTTGAACCGGGATTTTGAACCAGATATTGAGAGCTTCAAAGCTTTGTGGGAGACATCTCCCTTGAGCCAGATTTTAAACCGGAATCTTCATTGTCAACTGGAAATTTTCTGACGGCCTTTAAACTTGAACTTGCGAGAAGTTAATTCCTTTTTGAACCGGACATTTTTAAACCAGATTTGAGAGCTTCAGTGCTTTGTGGGAGACATATTTCCCTTGAGCCGGATTTTAAACCGGAATCCTTTCTGATGACCCAAAGCTTCTTCATTGAGCCGTGATTTTGTAACTACCATTTACTTTCTAAGCCGGAAATTTTCTGACGGCCTTTAAATTTCATCAATATAACAGTAGCCTTTGGGACCGGGTTATATTTCCCTCCATCGTCCTGGGGTTCTTAAATTTACTGAAACTAGCCAGATTTGCTGAGTCATGTCATCGTAGCCCCCGAGTCTCAAGGTGACTCGAGGAGTTGGCTTGAGATTCTCCATATTTGACCATGATATAAACCGGCATAAGTTGTATATCATTGGTGTTGATAGCACGATGTGAATCCACAGAAGGTTGATGTGATTGCGGCGGGTTATAAATGACCCCGTATGAGCCATGTCAGCAACTCGGCCAATGGTTCCTTCCAACTGGCTATTTGAAGTTAACCAAACCGTAGTGGCGGCGACTTGTGCGTCTGGTCATTGAGCCATCCAGTGCAAATGGCGGTTGATGATAATTTGCCTCCAATTTGAAAGAAAACTGGGCTACCCGAGCAGTGACTGGCTTTATACTCAATAAACAGCTCATGCAGACAGGTGCGGCCCAGTGCGTTGATGTAGACCAGGTCGCGAGAGACGGAAAACAAAGACGACTGCGGCTTCAGAGGCGGCACATACACATCAATCGGCCGCGGCGTGGACGGGCGAGTTAGCCACATCATATTGATGTAAACCAGTCTGCAGAATGGCGGCTTGCACATATATTCATCGATCTTGATGGCATGGTAAGATACTAGCGCATTATAATGGTGGCGCGGGTTATACATCCATGACACAACCATGGCCTTTGCAGTGAATAATTGTCCTGGATAAACAATATTGCAAACCAAGACAAAGATAAACTGATCTTTGACAAAAATTATATGTGCTAATAAAATATATTTTAGATGGATATCACCTAATGTGTTTAGGCCGAAAAATAATCCGCCACGAAGTTGATGATCACTAGGTGAAACTTAAATCCCTCACGGGTGAATCGGCCGCGGGAGTAGTTAGACGAATCGGCCGCGGTGTTTATAAGCCGATGTGGACGAGCAAATTGTCGTCCTCATTATAAGCCGATGCAGACGCGTGAACCGGTTGCGAGGGCGGGTGGAAGAGTCGTTTGTGGCACTGTGGCGCGGACGGGCGAGTCGGCCGGCGCGTTGATATAAACCGGACCATGACACGCCTGTCTATGAAGCCGTGCGGCACAGCCGAACATGCATCAGTGGTGTACCCCCACCCTTTTTTTAATAGTTGCCCTGCATAAAAACATTACAGACCAGAGTAATTGTTGTCGAATGAAGTTAACATGTACTGATAAAATACATAGGAAAAATAACACCGGTATTTTTTGACGGATGCTGGCGCTGGATAATGCATAGTGCTGCTTTTGTTTTTTACATAAGAGTTGATTGATTTTGTGTCTTCTAATGCCTAAGGTCTCCACATAACCCGGCCGGAACTTTTTGAGCTGGAATTTCTGAAACCGGAACTTCTTAATAATCCAGTCTAAACTTTTGATAATCCAGAACTTTTGAACCGGAACCTCTTGATAATCCGGCAGGAACTTTTGATAATCTGGAACTTTTGAACTGGAACTTCTTGATAATACGGCCGGACCTTTTGATAATCCAGAACTTTTGAACTGGAACCTCTTGATAATCCGGCCGGAACTTTTTCCATAACCTAGGTCAGAACTCTTTATCGACTCGGACATAATCTTCTGGTCATTCGGCTGGAACCCTTTGATGATTCGGACAGAACTTTTCGTTGAAGCGATCGGAACTTTTTGGTGATTCGGCTGGAACCCTTTGATGATTCGAACGGATCTTTTCATCGAAGCGATCATAACTTTTTGGTAATTCAGACGCAACCTTGCATCGAGGCGGTCAGAACTTTCCAATGATCCAGCGGAATTTTCCGATGAGCCGGCGGAACCTTTCGATGAGCCCGACGGAACTTTTTCGGCGAGCCGGCTGGAACTCTCCGACGAACCAGCCGAAACTTCTTGAATAAACCGGACAGAGGTTCTCGATCCCTGGCATAGCGCCCTCGAAGAACTTAACACCACCGTGCGCAGGCCCTACGGTGGGCGCCAACTGTCGTGGATTTGTCACGGCAGATGTCCTAGTGTGAGGACTTAGTCGTGAGGCCAACACATCTTTGTAGTAGCTTGAGAGCGGTTGAGCGGAATCGAGAGATGCAGGGCGGATCAACGCATAAGACAAGGATTTAGACAGCATCGGCCTTCGGGAAACATTATCCGGTAACAACCCTACAAGCTGTTTGTGGCTAGGTCTCATTATACTCACGAGGAAGTCGCCGCATAAGCCGGCTCCCCTTTAGTGTCTAGCCCTAGAGATTGTTTCTTGTTGCTTGTCCCTCTTTGGGGAGCCCTGCCCCTCCTTTTATAAGTTTAGAGGGGCAGGTTACATGTGGAGTCCTATTAGGATTAGGACTAGTCTATCTTCTAATACAAACTGGATACAAGTCCAGGTCTTAACTCCTTGTAAGACAAATATTCCTCACGCCTTTCCTCTTAAACCGGCCCACCATAAGATGAACCGTCCTTCTCGGCCTTGGGCCTTGTCATCCGTCTGTCCAGCCCGTCGGGTTACCAGTGAATCATAATGTTCAGTCAGGTTGCTTGTAAACCGCCTGGTCAGTGCGGGTCGCCGGTGAATCTCCAAAGTCTGGCCGGGTTATACTTCCGACCGGGTTACGCCGCCGGGTATATCCTTGACACCTAAGCACTACGACAATATGACCGGAGGAGTAAATGGTGGAGGGGGTGCTGAGGGAGTCCTGGATTAGGAGGTCCTCGGACAGCCGGACTGTTGGATATGAAGATACAAGATTGAAGACTTCGTCCCACGTCCAGGTGGGACTCTCTTTTGCGTGGAAGGCAAGCTTGGCAATTCAGATATGTAGATTTCCTCCCTTGTAACCGACTCTGTGTAACCCTAGCCCCCTCTGGTGTCTATATAAACCGAAGGGTTTAGTCCGTAGGACAAGGACAATCAGAATCATAGGCTAGCTTCTAGGGTTTAGCCTCTACGATCTCATGGTAGATCAACTCTTGTAATACTCATATCATCAAGATCAATCAAGCAGGAAGTAGGGTATTACCTCCATCGAGAGGGCCCGAACCTGGGTAAACATTGTGTCCCCCTCCTCCTATTACCATCCACCTTAGACGCACAGTTCGGGACCCCCTACCCGAGATCCGCCGGTTTTGACACCGACATTGGTGCTTTCATTGAGAGTTCCACTGTGCCACCACGATAAGGCTTGATGGCTCGTCTTGTTGTCAAGGACAACATTACCTCGGGGGGAGCCCTGGCTGTAGGCCAAACTCTCTGACTAGGCGGCTTCGTCATGACAGCCCGTTCGGCCGTCGCGCCGATGATGACTTCTCGGGTCATCAAAAACAGCCTCCACGTCGGCTTGGGATTCGCCGAGCAGATGGATCCAATAGAGATCTCTTCCTTGAACGAGCTCTTGGATCACATCGCTGCCCTGGGAGTCGCAATGGACTATGATCGGATCGGGCTTAAACCCGACCAAAGGGAGATTAACTCTCCGCCGATCACCCATCAGATAGCGGTGGTAGAGGAGCAATGCAGCAATTCTTCCTCTATTTTGAGGACAAACTATGTCCGGATTCCTGAGCTCTTCGAGCCGGATACCCTTCCACGGGAGGACATGGCCCAAGCTTCGAACTTAGAATCAGACAGCGGGCCGGAACTATTGGGCAGCATCCCGGAGTCCGAACTACCAAGCTCGGAAACTCCTCTGCCCTGGGTCTCAGATTGGGTCAGTGTTTGGACCTAAATCTACCCACCCACCCAGACTCAAGTGATATTTCCCACATTATACAAGAGCCCCAAGAGACAGTACATCACTATTGGCCCAGAATCCTCCTTGTAAGGGCATCTCCAGCCGCGCCCCCAGGAAGGCCTCCCCAGGCGAATTTTTCGCGCTGGTGCCAAAAAACGTCCCAGTCGCGCCCCCAGGAGCCCGATTTTCGCCGGCCTGGGCCGAAAACAGCGCCGGCGGACCCCGGCCGAACCCGGCGCGCTGGGGGCGCCCGGGGGCGCCGGGGCGAGCTGTTTTGGCGCGAAAAATCCACGGGCCAGCCGCGTCAGCGACACGGTGCCTCGTCTTCCCCCAATGGCCTCGGTTCCCGCGGGGAATCAATGGCAAGGTTGCCGCCGGTCAGCCTTGCCATTAATTCCTCACGGGCGGCGCATCACGGGACGGCGCGCCGACGCCTCCCCTCCCTCGCACGCGTACACACGGGTGCGGCGCGGCTATATAGCCGGTGGCCTGCACTCGCCTGTGCCCACACCAGTCCCGCCCCTCGCGGCCGCCCAGCCCCTCCCTCTCCCTACCTCTCCCGAGCGCCACCGCCCAGCCCCTCCCTTTATCTCTCTACCTCTCCCGAGCCCGTCGCCATGGCGGAACGCTTCCCCGGAGACAAGGCGGCGGCCAACGGCTTTGGCCGCCATTCGCTTCGCGAACAGGTGTCCTGGCTCCTGTTCCAGGCGAACATCCCGGCGCCGCCGGACATGCGCGTCGGGCCGACGGGGTGGAGACTCAGTGCCGGGGGAGTGCCCATTCCCATGTTGCCCGACGCCGTGGCGAAGCCGAAGTACTTCACTGAGGAAGTCGAGGTCGTGCGCGCCTCCCTCACCGATGCCCAACTCTCCCTCCCACAGTACGCCGCCGACAACCACGCGGCTTGGGCGGCGTATTTCGAGCGACGCCAGCAGCAGCCTTGGCGACCATCAACGGCGCGCCGGTGGTCGGCGGCCGGCAGAATAGCGAGGGGCGCCACCTGTGGTGGGGCGTCCCCGGCCGCACACTCGAGGGCGTGTTGACGTACCTCGAGGGCGGCAATGACCCACCGTTCGCGTACCTGGCGATGGCGGCCGCCCCGGCGCAGCACTGACGCGCCGGGCCATGGGCGCCAAGGAGGTTCGGTTCCTCCTCCTCTTCTTCCTCTTGCCGATCTTCATCGCACTCCTCCGGCACTCCAGCCCTGCTCAGCGCCAAGGCCAAGCCCGCGGCGGAGACGCCGCTCGGCCGGCGCACTCGCAGCGCCGGCATCATCATCAACGAGGGCGGCCGGCGCGCCTACTCGTCGGCTCCTCCTCCGCGCTTCGTCAAGCAAAAGACGGAGCCAGGGCTCGCGCCGGTGAAGAAGGAGCCGGGGCTCGCGCCGGTGAAGAAGGAGCCGGCCGCACCGGTGACGACAGAGCTCGACGACGATGACGCGGCCCTGGAATGGGCGCGCAGGGACTCCATAGCGATGGAGAAGGAGCGCCTGGAGAAGGCGAAGGAGCGCCAGTGCGCCGCCCTGCTTCGCTTCACGGAGCGTCGACGCGGCCGCGATGAAGGCGGAGTCGTCGTCATCTACGACAGCGACGAGGATGACGACGATGCGCCGCCACTAGTCCGCCATGGCGACGCCGGGCAGGGGTCCAGCAGGGGCACCCGCGTCAAGGAGGAGAAGGCCGACGACGATGGTGGCGACGGCGGCGACTTCAGCCAGTTTTTCCTTTAGATTAGTTTATGTATATGTGCTATGTAATGAAAATCCGTGAACTTTGCCGAAATGTGCCGAAATTTATCGTGTTTGGCCGAAATTTATCGTGTTTAAGCTGAACTTCGCCGAACTTCTTTTATTTTAAAACGTGCTTGGGGGCGGCCCTGGGGCCGGCGCCTGGGGACCACCTAGCCCCCAGGCCCAATTTTTGCGCCGGCTCACCCCCAGGCGGCGATTTTAGGCGCCCCTGGGGGGCCAACGGCTGGAGATGCCCTAATGAGCAAGGTCAAGGACTGTCTCAAGGAAGACGCAATTTCATTCTTTTGCAAAAATTGCACGGACAAGGGAATCCTCAACGCCATAAGTCGCCGTGACATAGCACACTTTGCTGACTTGGCGGCCATAGTACGGAAGTACTGTGTGATGGAAAGCGCCTGGAAAACCCAAAAAAAATCTGGGACCCTCTGGCTCTCACTAAACCCCCCGTCCGAACTAAAAGGGTGTACTCTCGTAAGTCACCCGATCCAATTACAAAGAAACCAAAGCCCACTACAGGGCGTGGAACTGTATTGGAGGGATGGCTTAATGAGCCATGCAAAATTCACAGTACATCGGATACCATGCCAACACACAGCCTTAGAGCATGTTGGATACTCTAGCAGGTAGGGATGGCAGTTTTGCCCATGGGTATGGGTACCCGCGGATACCCTACCCAAAAACAATGGACATGGGCAAGACTTGGAGAGGTTTTGTACCCATGGGTAATGGGTATCCATACTCGAAAAATATATGGGTAGGGCATGGGTATAAAATTGTGCCCATGGATAACCCAATGGATACCCACAAACAATGTTAAATGAAACTAACTCCTATGATATGTGGAGTCAACATCCAACTCTCATGGCCCACCCTAAATCTTGTATTCCCTAAACCAGCCATAGCACATAGGGCCACATGTACTTGCTCGCCACTCCTCCTACGTCATATGTGTCTCCCCAAAGTGATGAAATCTCTACTTATCGTCATCGAACACCTGTCCATCTCTTGATCTAGCGATCCCCAATTCCCAATACTTGCTTGATTCCTCCAAGAGGCCACCCACCGAAGCAGGCCGTGTCGATGCTATACTGCTCGCCCCTCATCACTTGAATTTTAGACTCATTTATCTACTTTAAAAAATAAATGGCATAGATTGTACCCATTGGATACCCATTGGGTATAAGATACCCGATGGGTATGGGCATGGGTATCAATTTATGGGCATGGGTATTAAAATGGGTGGGTATAGAAGGTTTTTGTGGGTATGGGTTTGGGCAGAAGAAGATCGTACCCGCCCATACCCTACCCATTGCCATCCCTACCAGTAGATAGCCAAGAGCGGCGAGGATACCCTCACCAACAATACAACAGAGCACCATCCTGTGGAAAATAACAATACAGTATTGACAGTCTACGAGACGTTTGCCTCAAATAATAGGCGCAAGCGAACACTCCACAATTGTAGCCTTGCCGAAGTCTACCACATTGTAGCAATAAATCCATGGAACGACACGGCCATAAACTTCAATGCCAGTGACGAACCTCAATTCCGAACAGCCCAAGCAGCAGCCGCTTTGGTCCTTAGTCCAATCGTGGACGGCTTCCGGCTTACTAAAGTGCTCATGGACGGTGGCAGTGGATTAAACCTCATCTACGAGGAAACTCTTAGAAAGATGGAAATAGACAAGAGCCGCATTGAGCAAAGCAGCACGACCTTCAGAGGAATCATCCCTAGTCGAGAGGCACGATGTGCGGGAAAAATCACACTAGATGTGGTATTCGGTATGCCGGAGAATTATAGGTTCGAAGAAATCACATTCCAAGTGGCCCCATTCAGTAGCGGATACCACGCCCTTTTAGGGCGGGAGGCATTCGCGATCTTCCAAACTATACCCCACTACGGGTACATGAAGCTCAAAATGCCCGGGCCCAACGGAATAATCACTTTGGCAAGTGATCCGGACATAGCACTCCGCGCCGAAAATAAAACCGCCGCATGATACGTCTCCAATGTATCTATAATTTTTGATTGCTCCATGCTATATTATCTACTGTTTAGGACTATATTGGGCTTTATTTTCCACTTTTATATTATTTTTGGGACTAACCTATTAACCGTAGGCCCAACCCAGAATTGTTGTTTTTTGCCTATTTCAGTGTTTCGGATAAACGGAATATCAAACGGAGTCCAAACAGAATAAAATCTTCGGGGACGTGATTTTCTCGCCGAACGTGATCCAGGAGACTTGGACCCTGCTCCAAGGAACAAAAGAGGCGGTCACGAGGGTGGGGGCGCCCCCCCCCTAGGGTGCGCCCCCTGCCTTGTGGGCCCCTTGTTGCTCCTCCGACATACTTCTTCCTCCTATATATACACACACAAACCCCAAACAATCAGAACAGGAGCCAAAAACCTAATTCCACCGCCGCAACTTTCTGTATCCACGAGATTCCTTCTTGGGGCCTGTTCCGGAGCTCCGCCGGAAGAGGGCCATCATCACGGAGGGCTTCTACATCATCATAGCCTCTCCCATGAAGTGTGAGTAGTTTATGTTGGGGAACGTTGCAGAAAACAAAAAATTTCCTACGGTTTCACCAAGATCCATCTATGAGTTCATCTAGCAACGAGTGATCGGATTGCATCTACATACCTTTGTAGATCGCGAGCGGAAGCGTTTAAGAGAACGGGGATGAGGGAGTCATACTCGACGTGATCCAAATCACCGGAGATCCTAGCGCCGAACAGACGGCACCTCCGCGTTCAACACACGTACGGTCAGCGTGACGTCTCCTCCTTCTTGATCCAGCAAGGGGAATGAGAGGTTGATGAAGATCCAGCAGCACGACGGCGTGGTGGTGGATGCAGGAGTCACCGCAGCAGGGCTTCGCCGTTCTACTGCAAGAGGGAGAGGTGTAGCAGGGGAGAGGGAGGCGCCAAGAGTCAAGGGTGCGGCTGCCCCTCCCTCCCCCCCTTTATATAGGCCCCTAGGGGGTGCGCCGGCCCTAGGAGATGGGATCTCCTAGTGGGGGCGGCGGCAAGTGGGGCGCCCCCCACCCTAGGGTTTCCAACCCTAGGCGCAGGGGGTGGGCCAAGGGGGGCACACCAGCCCACTATGGGCTGGTTCCCCTCCCCACTTCAGCCCATGGGGCCCTCCGGGATGGGTGGCCCCGCCCGGTGGACCCCCGGGACCCATCCGGTGGTCCCGGTACAATACCAGTGACCCCCGAAACTCTCCCGATGGCCGAAACTGCACTTCCTATATATAATTCTTCACCTCCGGACCATTCCGGAACTCCTCGTGACGTCCAGGATCTCATCCGGGACTCCGAACAACTTTCGGGTTACTGCATATTCATATCTCTACAACCCTAGCGTCACCGAACCTTAAGTGTGTAGACCCTATGGGTTTGGGAGACATGTAGACATGACCGAGATGGCTCTCCCGTCAATAACCAACAGCGGGATCTGGATACCCATGTTGGCTCCCACATGCTCCTCGATTATCTCATCGGATGAACCACGATGTCGAGGATTCAAGCAACCCTGTATACAATTCCCTTTGTCAATCGGTACATTACTTGCCCGAGATTCAATCGTCGGTATCCCAATACCTCGTTCAATCTCGTTGCCGGCAAGTCACTTTACTCGTACCGTAATGCATGATCCCATGACCAGACACTTGGTCACTTTGAGCTCATTATGATGATGCATTACCGAGTGGGCCCAGAGATACCTCTTCGTCATATGGAGTGACAAATCCCAGTCTCGATTCGTGCCAACCCAATAGACACTTTCGGAGATACCTGTAATGTACCTTTATAGTCACCCAGTTACATTGTGATGTTTGGCACATCCAAAGCACTCCTACGGTATCCAGGAGTACACGATCTCATGGTCTAAGGAAAAGATACTTGACATTGGAAAAACTCTAGCAAACGAACTATACGATCTTGTGCTATGTTTAGGATTGGGTCTTGTCCATCACATTATTCTCCTAATGATGTGATCTCGTTATCAATGACATCCAATGTCCATAGTCAGGAAACCATGACTATCTATTGACCAACGAGCTAGTCAACTAGAGGCTTACTAGGGACAAGTTGGTGTCTATGTATTCACACATGTATTATGATTTCCGGATAACACAATTATAGCATGAATAAAAGAAAATCATCATGAACAAGGAAATATAATAATAATCCTTTTATTATTGCCTCTAGGGCATATTTCCAACAGTTTACCTCAGACCTTCGGGTCCATAGTTAGTAGCTAGATGGCTTCTTCTCTCTCTTTGAATCTCAATACAAAGTTCTCCCCCTCTCTTGTGGAGATCTATTTGATGTAATCTTCTTTTTGCGGTGTGTTTGTTGAGACCGATGAATTGTGGGTTTATGATCAAGTCTATATATGAATAATATTTGAATCTTCTCTGAATTCTTTTATGTATGATTGGTTATCTTTGCAAGTCTCTTCGAATTATCCGTTTGGTTTGGCCAACTAGATTGGTAGTTCTTGCCATGGGAGAAGTGCTTAGCTTTGGGTTCGATCTTGCGGTGTCCTGACGCAGTGACAGAAGGGGCAGCAAGGCACATATTGTATCGTTGCCATCGAGGATAACAAGATGGGGTTTATTTCATATTGCATGAATTTATCTCTCTACATCATGTCATCTTGCATAAGGCGTTACTCTGTTTTTAACTTAATACTCTAGATGCATGCTGGATAGCGGTCGATGAGTGGAGTAATAGTAGTAGATGCAGAATCATTTCGATCTACTTGTCACGGACGTGATGCCTATATACATGATCATGCCTAGATATTTTCATAACTATGCTCAATTCTTTCAATTGCTCAACAGTAATTTGTTCACCCACAGTAGAATACTTATGCTCTTGAGAGAAGCCACTAGTGAAACCTATGGCCCCCGGGTCTATTCTCATCATATAAATCTCCATCACTTTAATATTTCTTTGCTTTTTTACTTTGCCTTTACTTTTTACTTTGCATCTTTATACAAAAAATACCAAAAATATTATATCTATCAGATCTCACTCTCGTAAGTGACCGTGAAGGGCTTGACAACCCCTAATCGCGTTGGTTGCGAGTAGCTGTCGCTTTGTGCAGGTACAAGGGACTTGAGCATGGGCTCCTACTAGATTGATACCTTGGTTCTCAAAAACTAAGGGAAATACTTACGCTACTCTGCTGCATCATCCCTTCCTCTTCGGGGAAAACCAACGCAAGCTCAAGATGTAGCACCGCACTAGCCCTCGAGGCGTTATCCGAAGCCCTTGCAGCCGAAGAACTAACTGCGTTGTGCTCCACAGTGGACAGGGACGACGTGATACTCGACAAAAGACCCAAGTCCACCTCTTTTAAACCAGCGGACGAAATAGTCAAATTCCAGCTCCACCCAATGGACCCTACAAAAACAGCATCCATCAGGGCACAACTGAACCCCACAACATACGCCACACTACGGGAGTTCTTGCGTGAGAATTGGGACATCTCCGCCTAGCATCCTTCAGACATGCCAGGAATCCTACGCAGGCTGGCCGAGCATAGCCTTAACATTCTAAAGGGGTTCAAGCCGGTCAAGCAGACTCTTCGGCGTTTCTCTGAGCCTAAGCGACAAGCCATGGGAGAAGAGCTAGCCAAGTTACTCGAGGCCGGATTCATTAGAGAAATAAAACATCTGGACTGGCTAGTAAACCTGGTGATGGTACCAAAGAAGGACAAATCTTGGCGCCTATGTGTCGATTTCAAGGACCTTAACAAGGCTTGCCCCAAGGATCCCTTCCCCCTCCCCCTCATCGTTCAAATTATCAACGCTACCGCAGGACACAACTCATTGTGTTTCCTTGACGCATACTCCGGATACCATCAAATTAAGATGGTAGAGTCCGATCAAGCCGCAACGGCATTTATTACTCCATATGGCCCCTTCTGTTTTAACACCATGCCTTTCGGGCTCAAAAACGCTGGTGCAACCTATCAACGCATGATTCAGACATGCCTGGAAACACAAATCGGCAAAATAGTGGAGGCATACGTAGACAGCGTGGTCATTAAAACCAGACACGTTGAATCTTTAATTGACGACTTGAGGCTCACATTCAACAATCTCTGAATATATGACATCAAGCTCAATCCGGAAAATGCGTTTTCGGCGTGCCCGCCGGAAAACTCTTGGGCTTCATCATCTCCAATAGAGGAATTGAAGCAAATCCGGCAAAAATCCGAGCTTTGTCACAGTTGGCTATCCCAACAGACCTCACGCAAATCCAGAAATTAACTGGATGCGTGGCTGCCTTAAGCCGCTTTATCTCCCGATTAGGAGAAAAGGCACTACCTCTTTATCGCCTTCTTCAACGCACCGAACACTTCGAGTGGACCGATGCGGCCACGGCCGGATTGGAAGAATTAAAAGCCATATTGGCCACCAACCCAATCTTGGCCGCACCAAATGTCGGTGAACCAATGCTGTTATATATAGCGGGAAAACACCAAGTTATAAGCGCAATGCTCATCGTCGAACGAGAGATGGACGGACATAAGTTCCCGCTTCAAAAGCCGGTATACTACGTATCCACCGTCCTCACTCCATGCAAATCACGGTACCCACATTATCAAAAGATAGCATACGCGGTCTTCATGGCATCCCGGAAACTACGACACTACTTTCAAGAGTGTTTAATTACGGTGGCCTCCGAAGTACCACTCAAGGACATAATAAATAACCGCGATGCCACGGGCCGGATTGCCACATGGGCTATCGAGCTCCTCCCGTTCGACATAACATATAAACCATGGCGAGCCATTAAGTCGTAAGTACTGGCTGATTTTGTCGCCGAATGGACGAAAGCCGAACTCCCTAAAGAGTACGGCGCGTACTCCAATTGGATCATGCACTTTGACGGCTCTAAGACGCTGGCTTGTCTGGGGGCAGGCGTCGTCCTGACATCCCCCACCGGAGATATAGTCCAATACGTACTCCAAATATCATACACAGACTCCAACGATGCAGCAGAATATGAGGCCCTGTTGCATGGTCTCCGGATGGCAGTCTCCATGGGCATTCAACGCCTAGAGGTGCGTGGGGATTCGAACCTCGCAATATCTCAAATAAATGGAGACTTTGATGCCAAGGACCCAAAAATGGCGGCTTACCGCAACACCGTCCTCAAAATGTCAGCTCGGTTCGAGGGGCTTGAATTCCACCATGTGATCCGGGAAAACAATCAAGCGGCGGATATCCTCGCCCGCATCGGCACTAAGAGCGACCCTGTCCCACCTAACATCTTCGTGGAAAGGCTATTTAAGACATCCGTGGTATGGGAAGGAGAGACCAGCAACAACAGTCCGGACCCGACCACAACGCCAGATACCGAACACTCTGACGTAATCAGAGGCTCTGCCACCGAAATAACTCCTTCGGCCCACGTGATTATGGTTGTCATCGCCCCATGGACAGAACCCTTCTTGGCTTACCTAACTAGGCAAGAACTCCCTAATGACCCAAACGAGGCACATTGCATTGTGCGGTGGTCTAAAGCCTACAAGGTCCACGAGGGAGAGCTTTATAAGAAAAGCATTACCGGAGTACTTCAAAGGTGCATCTCCGAAAAGGAAGGACGGCAACTTTTGGCAGAAATTCATGCTGGACTCAGCGGCCACCACGCTGCAGCTCGGGCCCTTGTAAGCAAGGCCTTCTATACAGGTTTTTTCTGGCCGACGGCCCGAGCAGACACATAGGATCTCGTTCAATGATGCGTCGGTTGCCAGCTTTTTGCAAACCAAAGCCATATGCCACCTACCGCTCTCCAAACAATCCCCATTACTTGGCCCTTTGCAGTTTGGGGGCTTGATATGGTAGGACCCCTTAAAGGGGGAAGCCATAAGAAAAAAATACATATTGGTCACGGTGGATAAATTCACCAAATGGATAGAAGCCAAACGAGTTAAAACGGCCGAGTCCGGACCAGTGATAGGCTTCATATCCGGGGTTGTACACCGTTACAACGTCCCCCACAGCATCATCACTGATAATGGCTCGAACTTTACAGCCGACGATGTAAAAACTTTGTGCAGCAAAATGGGCATTAAGCTCGATTATGCCTCTGTCTATCACCCGCAAACTAACGGTCAAGTCGAGCGAGCAAATGGTCTTATCATGAGCGGCATTAAACCCAGATTAGTGCGATCGTTGAAGGAATTAGACACACACTGGGTGGAGGAGCTTCACACCATACTATGGGGGCTGCGGACCATGCCGAATCGCACTACCGAATACACACCGTTCTTTATGGTGTACGGCGCAGAGGCGGTACTGCCCTATGACATCATTCATAACTCACCTCGAGTGTGCATGTACGAAGAGAAAGAAGCCGAGCTTGATCGGCAGGACAGTTTGGACACCCTGGAGGAGGAGCGTGCCGTGGCAAAAGCCCGCTCTGCATTCTATCAGCAACAGGCTTGGCGGTATCAAAGCAGAGAAGTAAGGGCCAAAACTTATAACATTGGCGAACTCGATCTACGCCTACCGGAGAAGAAAAAGGACAAGCTCAAGCCCAAATGGGAAGGTCCCTTCGTTATTGACAAAGTTCTGACCGGTGGAGCGTACCGTCTGCGGGGTGCATCAGACAATTGACTCAAGCCAAACCCGTGGAACGTAGCCAGACTCCGAAGGTTCTACGCCTAGTGCAGGACTCTGTGTTCGTCTCCTTACCTCCGTGATTTTTTAAATATATCCGTTATCTGTCTTTTCTTTCTTTCTTTCTTCCGTTTTTCTTCATGGCCTTAAAAGGTTAAAATGTGTCTTGACTACACAATCTTGACACACTAGGCGTGCTCATTATACCTGGGGGCTTCTTATATAGAAGCTTAATATAACTATGTTCCAGGCTCTATGCCCCCCGCACATGTGTTACTTTTCCACATGTACCTTTTCTTTGCCATTATATGCATCGATATGACTTCAGTTTTGGCCAAGCTGGGTTGCCTGGCTCTTGTGTTTATGCCCTACGTTCCAGTTAATTCGGCTAGGGCATAAGGGGAGCACCTCTGCGATTGTTACTGCCGGGTCAGCCGGATGTGTACCTCAGACTGGGTGAAGCCGAAAGCTAGCGTTCTTAAGGAAATATTCGGTCGGTGAACAAAAGATGACTTTTATTTATTATAATACATGCCCCCAGATGTTTATATCATGTGTCTTTTCTCGCAGTTCGGACATGCACATTAATGCATGCGTACCCAGGGAAAGGAACCCTTAACGGAACTATTCTCCCTGGAAGATGTTTCTTACTATCCATGTAATATAACATAGCTAGTTGGGTACTTGTCTATTCAAGCACTTATGACCCCTACGCCTGGTTTCCACGCGTACCCCGGTTTTTACATAACTGAGCAGGTATTCGGATACACTCCGGACTGTCGGATCCGGAGGTTGAAGCGAATAGGTCCGCCATGACAAATGATTTACAATTCGGCTAGGGACAATATATGTCACTTGAAGTACACAGTCACTTAGACTGACTAACTTGTTCTTCTATACCATCCAACAGGCTGTCTAGCCTACAATCCCATTGGGAATACTTTGCGGCTAATTTCACCTGGTCATACACCAAACTGATGGGGATCTCTTTCCCATCAGACCCCATAGGTCCGACCTCGGCCACGTGGTTCGGGTCAGCCTTGGTATATCGCGTCTTCACCATGGCCCAGGCTTCCCTTGCACCTTGTCGGCAGGCTGATATCTTCCATAATCGGAAGCGGCACTGCGCTCCCTTAAGCATCTCTACAAGCTCCCACATGCCTCCTGGCAAGGAGGCGGATGGCCACAAGGCTTGGGCAATGCCCTGCATCACCTGCCGAACTTGTTCGTGCAGTTGTGAGAGCTCTGGTAGAAGATCACCCACAGACCCGTGCATCTCCTCTACGAGACGACCCGTCAGCATACCTACAGATATAACTCTGTTAGCCAGTTTCCTCACCGAACTCTATAAAAGTTTGTTCAAGCACTTACTAAAAATGCCGCGTCGAAGCCTCTTATTCTCCTTTACGGAGTCAGCAAGCTGGGCCTGAACATCTTTCAGTTCAACGCCCAGCCGGGTATTGGCATCTTGGAGATCGTTTTTCTCCCGCCTAACCTGTGTAAGCACGCGCTCGCCAGCCTTTAACTGTCATTGAGCATGTTGCTCATCCCCTCGCACGAGCTCCGGATTCACTCCGGGATCATCTGCAGAATCTATTGTTAGATTTGCATGCATGCCGAATACTAACTGGTACATGTCATTATTTTAGATAGAAACGAGTGTTACCAAATGGGGCTTCGCACTCCTTCATTGCGGCAACTGCGGCCCATAGCTGGGCTTTGCACTCCTCCAACTCTTGAGACAACTGGGTATTCTTCTCTGTAAGAACCTACACAAACAATGATCCTTAAATCAGTTGTGCCAACTGTTTCAAGTCTCAGGGGCTACTAATATACATAATTATTAGATTTTTCTTACCCGTATATCCTTCACATACTGGTCCGTGGCTTGGGCAAGACCAGTTTGAGCAGCTCGGATGTACGCGTCTCCTGAGTTGAAGGCATCGAACGCCTCTTGAGAGAAACAAGCATCGCGGAGTATGGCCCAGCGACGCATGTGATTCATGGCACTCTCCACTTCGGAATTCATAGCGGACAACCTATCCGCATCCTCTGTAGGAGGAACATCCGGTGTTGGCCCCACGTTAGCATCTGCCTCTAAGTCCGACTCTGGAGCCCGGCTGGTGGAGGCTTGGCTAGCAGGCTCTCCAGATATGGTCCGGCGAGCGTTTTTCCTGCCAGGAACCATGGACGTTATTATATTTTAAAAGACGACAAACCATGGAGCGGGGTTCTTTTTCATACCTCTGCGACGGCGTCTCAGTCCTAACCACCTTCCTTTTAAGCCTACCCGACTTCGGTGCCCCTTGTTGGTGAGTCACTGCGGGTTCGGCATGGCGTCCCAAGGGCCTTCCCTGTAAGACACCATATGTGTGTGGTAGGTGAAGTGCGGAAAATAGGGATCCTTCTCGGAAGTTGGGACTCCGGTTTTACTTACATGCGATGCAGGGAGCAGTCCAGGATAATCGGCTATGATGGCCACCAAGGCACCGTCACAGCTTAACTGATAGAACGTACTATCGATGAGCTCCACAAATGTGTCCAGATCTTCTTTGAGTCCAGGGTCGAGGGCCCGGTCTGGATCCTCTAGTTGTGGAGACGGGCTGTGGACCTCCCTCACAGCTTTTCGAAGTTCCTGCTATGAAATAGGAAGGTAAATACTTATGATGAAGATTGCGGGAAGGTCTAGAGTAGAAAGTAGCAGCTCACCCAGTTTGGGGGATTGTACATGGAGAATCCATCCCGTGGCTTAATGCGGATGAACTCCTCTTCCTCTCCTTTATATAAATCGGACAGTATTTTTGCTAGAGCAGCGGCGAAGTCTGATCCCTTATGACTGCAGCGGGTGGCATCATCTTCTCCATTAAAGTGCCACATGGGTTGTCCCCGATATTGAAGTGGTTGCACCCCCCGCATTATACATATTGACATAACCTCGATTATTGTCAATCTTGATTTGGCCAGCGTTTTTATCTGGCTCATCAGGTAAAGGACCTCTCTATTATCTTCCTCCTGGGGGCTCCGAGGGTGCCACCTGCGGTGTTTCTTCAAAGGGGCGTTATCGAACTCAGGAAGGCCCATCCGAATAGGGTCCGGAAGGGGAATGTCCTCCATATAAAACCACTCTGAAGGCCAGTCTTCGGATGTCTTCTTCGGAGTACCAGACAGGTATCCGGTCCCGGTGATGCGCCATATCTCGGCTCTGCCCACTTGATATATTGACCCCTCCTGTGTACGGGGTACGAGGTAGAATAGCCTCTTCCATAGCTCAAAATGAGCTTCATAGCCCAAAAACAGCTCGCAAAGGGCAACGTAGCTACCGATGTGTAATATGGAGGTGGGAGTAAAGTTATGCAGCTGGAGGCCGTAGAACTCCGGGAGCTCGCAGAGGAACGGATGGATTTGAAATCCAAGCCCCCTCAATAAGTAAGGGACAAGGCATACCCACTCCCCCATGATTGGGGTGGGAAAGCTCTCCGCTTGCTCCCCGCCGTTGTAAGTGGCAAGTCTGGCTCGAACGGGGACCATATACGCTTGAGAGAGAAACCCCTGGGTCTGTAACTCTACTAATTGGCTATGGGGGATGGAACACTTCTTCCAATCGCTTGGCTTAGGGCTACGGGAGCGAGAGGAGGAGCTGCAATGGCTGGCCATGATGGGATGGACTTTTTTCGGGCGCGCTCCGATGGATACTCGCTGTGGGAAGATGGTGTGATCTGGATCTGAGGATCCCCATCTCTTTAAATAGACGATTTACTCACATGGTTAGGGTGGCAAGTGTGAAAATGCCCCGACTTCTCGCATTCGCTCAACATGTGGAGGATAGCCATTATTAGGCGTGGAAGCCAAGGAGTGCAACATTCATGGGAAGACGAACACTACTCGACAGGTATTCGGAATTTGGAGGAGAACCCGCCGTGCAATGCCGAAGACAATCTGCACGCCGGACTCATCGTCATTGAAGCCTGGTTCAGGGGCTACTGAGGGAGTCCTGGATTAGGGGGTCCTCGGACAGCCGGACTATATTCTTTGGCCGGACTGTTGGACTATGAAGATACAAGATTGAAGACTTTGTCCCGTGTCCGGGTGGAACTCTCCTTTGCGTGGAAGGCAAGCTTGGCAATTCGGATATGTAGATCTCCTCCCTTATAACTGACTCTGTGTAACCCTAGCCCCCTCCGATGTCTATATAAACCGGAGGGTTTAGTCTGTAGGACAAGGACAATCATAATCATAGGCTAGCTTCTAGGGTTTAGCCTCTACAATCTCGTGGTAGATCAACTCTTGTAATACTCATATCATCAAGATCAATCAAGCAGGAAGTATGGTATTACCTCCATCGAGAGGGCTCGAACCTGGGTAAACATTGTGTCCCCCGCCTCCTGTTACCATCCGCCTTAGACGCACAGTTCGGGACCCCCTACCCGAGATCCACCGGTTTTGACACCGACAGGCGCCGCACACGGCTTGGAACAATTGTGTGTCTATGAGGCGCCCCTCCCACGTATATAATGGAGGGAGAAGGAGAAGGAGAAGGAGAAGGAGAAGGAGAAGGAAAGGGGGGCGCCACTTATGTCGTCGGCTTAATCACAAGGGCATCCAGCGAACCCGTGCCTGTTTTCTTCGAAAACTGAATATCTGAAAGATAACTCAAGATGAAACCATTCGTGACATGGGAGTTTGATAAATGCCTTCAAGTACCACCTTGCATTGGGCAGACCAAATGCCCCACATGGTTACGATCAGGACAGGAAGTTCATCTTCAGTTACGGTTTCAATCATGGAGTGTAGCCAATGTTTTGCATTGTCATCTCGGTTCGAGGACATATGTTGAACAAGCTCCTCTTTGGACAGAGCCCATGTGCATCTGGACATGGCACAATCGAGTATTGCGTGACGGCAACTGTCTTGTGCTCCACAGATCGTACAAACTTATGTTGTAGCCATGTTTCTATGCTAGAGGACATCCACGGTTAGCAAAGAATGTTGGGCAAGCCTCGAAGCGAAAATCTTGAGTTTGGAGGGCAGATTCATCTTCCATAGCTTTGACCAGCCTCTCATCTCCCCATCTAGGTTTGATAAGACATCAGTCTCTTCTAGCCATGCCTCCCTACCCATTTTTATTCTGAAGATCATCCTATAAGCCGTCCTAACAGAGAAACGACCCCACGGGTCCTCAGCCCATGCCTTCGACCTGCCTAGTACATATTGGGATCCGTAGTATGGCCTCGACATCTAGAGGGAGGAAAACTTGCCGGACTACTTCTTTCCGCCATGAAGTAGTAGTGGCATCAATTAGCCGAGCAACTCGTTGGGTGTGGGTCTTGTATCAATGAGGTAACCGGTCTCATTAATCCCGCGCTCGATATCCAATTGTCTTGTAATATATTGGTTGTCCATCCATCCCCAATCCTTCTGATGAACCCCTGTCTGAGAACATTGCTTCCGTCTAATATTGCTCACCAAATCTGAGAGGGGTGCAGTCCAGGTTCTGATTCAAGTATAGAGCATCCAGGATGATAAGTCGCCTTTAGTATATGTGCACTGAGTGAGTTGGGTTCCACCAGACACCTCAAAGACTGTCTTGATAGTAGTGTCAAGTTGAAAATTTCCAGGTCGCAGAAACCCAATCCACCCAAGTTCTTTGGCCGTGTCAACACATCCCAGGCCACCCAACATGGCTTTCTTCTTCCGTGCTTACATCCCCACCAAAACTATCTGATTGTTGATGTCACACTTTCACACAATCCCCTAGGGAGTCTAAAACATGACATAGAGAAAACAGGGATGGCCTGAGCCATAGATTTTATGAGTACTTCTTTCCCTGTCGCAGATAGGAGCTTCTGCATCCATCCTTTAATCTTTTCCCACACTCTATCCCTAAGATACTTGAAAGTGCCATTTTTAGATTGATCAACTTCAGTGGGAATCCCCAAATATTTTTCACTACGAGATTCATTCTGCACTCCAAGAATGTCCTTGACCTGTTGACTGGTTGTTGGTGAGCAACCTTTGCTGAAGAAAATGGAGGACTTATCATTGTTGATTCTCTGACAAGAAGCATCACCATAAGTATTCATAAGGTTTGAAACCAAATTTGCATCCTCAACACTAGACTTTAAAAGCAGCAGGCTGTCATCTACGAATAAAAGTTGGTTCACCGCAGGAGTTGTGGGAGCTACCTTAACACCACTGAGAGAGGATTACTGAGAACTGGATTTTAGTAGGCACAAAAGGCCCTCTGCTGCAAGTAAGAATAGGTAGGGGAAATTGGATCTCCCTGTCGAATACCTCTTGTTGGTTTGAACTGCTCAAGCTTTTCACCATTGAATAACACCGAGAAAGAGACTGATTTAACCATACCCATGACCACTTCAATCAAAGATGGAGAGAAGCCAAGTTTGTTCATAATTTCCTGTAAATATTCCCACTCTACTCTGTCATAGGCCTTCATCATATCCAACTTCAGAGCACAGAAACTGTTAGTTTTAGACATGTTTCTTGTCATGAAGTGTAAGTACTCGTAAGCACAAATAATGTTATCCATGATCAACCTACCAGGCACAAAAGCTGACTGCTCCTCTGAGATAATTGCATGAAGGATTATTTTTAACCTGTTTGCAACAACCTTGGAGGCAATTTTATATAAGACGTTGCATAAATTGATGGGCCTAAACTGTGTCAACTAGGTGGGATTTGTTACCTTGGGGATCAAGACCAATACTATATCATTTATACTTTCCAGGCTCTCCTCTCCTTTTATGATACACATAATTACTGTGGTGACCTCGTCACCACAAATATCCCAATGCCTTCAATAAAAATGAGCACGGAAACCATCTGGGCCAGGAGCCTTGGCCAAAAACATTTGAAATAAGGAAGTTTTTACCTCGGCATTGGTATACGGAGCCCATAAGGTCTCGTTCATTGCAGGCGTAACCTTCCTCAAGACATGTCTCAGCACCTCTTCCATCCCCTGCACCCCTTCAGAAGTATATAGATTCTTATAGAACTCCACTACCATAGCCTTCAATTCTGCCAGGTCCTCAGTGTGTACACCCAAAGCGTTTGTGAGTGCCCGGATCATCTTTTTCTTACGCCTCATACTTGCCCTCATGTGGAAGAACTTGGTATTACTGTCACTCGCAGAGAGCCATTCCAACCGGGATCTTTGATACCACATTAATTCTTCTCTATGATATAGTTCAGCCAACCTCTCATTTAGTTTCAGCTCCACATGTGATGGCCTCACCCTCCCTGGATCATTACGCAATAATTCCAACTAAGTCTTAATCTGCTTAATCTCCTTTCTGACGCTACCAAAGTTGTCTCTACTCCACAAGGACAAGTCATCGGTTATAGCCAGAAGCTTGTCACAAAAGTCGCCGACTCCATAGCATGCACTCGCCGCGTTCCAGCTATTTGTAGTTGTGTCCTTCCACGAATCATGGGATTCCCACATCACCTCGTACCTAAAGGTTTTCTTTGGAGTAGGATCACTTTGGCGCGGCATTCAACTTTAGTAATATAGGCCCATGGTCAGATGTAGCAGCAGCCATGTGTGTCAATATTGCATGTGGGAATCAATCCATCCAGCATGCAGAAGCTAGTGCCCGATCCAACCCGACTCTTGCGTATGACCCTCATGCTACCTTCTTTTCGAACGTCCAAAAGCGCCCTTGGTAACCTATATCCATCAACATGCAAATGTCAACTGCATCCCTAAAACCCTAAATCAAGGCATTACTTCTGTTCACTACAAAAAAATACACTTCCGTGATGATACGTGTTTGTCACAGTAGGTCGCATTTTTTGTCATGCATGTACATCCATGACAAATTTATGACAGAATCAAGATAGTCATACCTATGCTGTCGTAGAAGTGTTCCATGACATTGCCAAAATTATCATCACGGAAGTGTCCACTTCCATGACGATAAATCGCGCGTCACAGAAGTGCTTTCGTCAAGGGTGACCGACACGTGGCATCCACCGTAATGGAACGTCGTTAAGCTATCGGGTCGGGTTTTGGATCCGATAACCCGTTAATAGCCCCGACCAATAGGGATTTTCCATGTGTAAAATCATCATTGGCTGGAGGAAACACGTGTCGGCTCATCGTCGGGACAGATGTCATCCACTCATTGGACAGAAGGCACCTATGATACGTTGACATGTGGCACTGCCCAACAGAGGCCCATTCCTGTGAAAAGGTCGGCCCGTTTGACTTGGTCAAAAGGTGGCAGGCCGGCCCATGGAAAGCATGTTAACGACATGTTCGCATATAGCCCATTTACAGCCCGCTAACCAAGGCCTGTTACGCCCTATCCGAATTAGGCCCAGTAGCGTCATCTGGGTCATACAATATGATTCCAGCCCATTTTCACTTCTGGCCCATGTATGGCCCATGACGTCTTTCGGCCCATATGAGGCCCTATGTAACTCTTGGACTATTAACAGCCCGTGGTGAAACTTGCCCGTAATGAACAGTGTATCACTTTACACCCATTAACGGCCCGTGGTGAAACTGTCCCGTAATGAACAGTGTATCACTTTATACCCATTAATGGTCCATTATTCTTGGGCTCATTTCCAGCATTCATTTACTTACGGCCCGTTACTGTCATTTTCTGCTTGTGGGCCAAATTCAACCCGTGGTTACAGTCAGCCCGTTTGTGGTTCGTTAATACGTTGGGCCATTTTCATAGCGTCATCAAATACGGCCTATTAACGATGGCCCGTTATGGTTGACCCATGAACGGAAGATTCCAACTCTAGCCCGTTTACGGCCAGAATGCGGTCTGTTTGGCCCATGTTTGGGCAATCGATCATACGGCCCGTATAAGGCCCATTGATGATACGGCCCGTAGAAGGCCCATTGTTTCTACGGCCCGTAGAAGGCCCACTGTTTCTACGGCCCGTAGGAGGCCCAGTGTCACTACAGTAAATATTAGCCCATGGTTATTTGGCCTAGTTTTAAAAAATAGGTTATTGCAGCCACTAGCAAACCGCAGAAAAAGAATTGCACTGACTACAAGCAAACAAATAAACAAGACAACAAGGAAATAAATAAGCAAGCAACTTACACTAGGCTATCACGGCTATTACACATATTACATCCACTGGGCATCAAAGTTCACCACTAGTGCAAATATAGGGAACACAGCAGCATATAAACATCGCAGCAAAATAAGTCCAGAACTGAAACCACTTCATAAGAGCTCACGAAACAATATCCTGGGTACCCATAATGCTGGCAAGATGCTTAGTAAGCTTATTAACTTTCTCTTGTTTGGCGCTTAAGTCCTCCAGCGCTTGTTGTTGCAGTAGAAAGTATGCATCTTAATTCTGCAGGGACTTCCTCAGTCCTTCGGCTTCCTGTCGCATAACATCTGATTGATGTCTTTCAGCTTGAAGTTGAGACTCAGGAAGCTGAACTGATTCAGGCAATGAGTTCGAAGAGCTGGTGCCAGCAGTGGTAGCCAGTAACTCAAACACTACATCAAGACAGGACTTTGGGGTTGTCTCACTGTCTTCAATATAGTTTTTATCAGCTTTCTTGGAGACCAACAGGGATGTCTCACTATCTTGAACCTTATCTACATTACTTCCTTTACCATTGCATAACAGGGTACTCTTCTCCAATATTTTATCTGCGTTCTAAAAGAGAAACAAACAAACACATCTCAGGTTTACAATGTAGTATATGAAACTCATTTTGGTAAACCAGTTCAGTAGTAAGGTGGACAGGATAACAGCATGAAACAAACATATATCTATGTAGTATGGTCACTGTATGGTCTATATCATTCTAGTTTATGTTGCCAAATCAAGATAGATACAGTTTTAATCATATCTATTTAAGACAAAGTAGCATAGACAGAATATAAGTGTGGGAAACTACACAGCAATAACAACACTTGTAATGTGCATGGCATGAGAACATAACTGTTTATTCAATTGAAACTGAAATCAACATAGAGCAAGTTACAACAGCAAACAGCCAAACACGTTGAAGAAACAGGTTTAAAACATACCTGTTGCGCCATTGTAGTTTCAATTGCATCCTTCAAATTTGAAATTAGTTGGTATCAGTAAATACAGTGATGCAAGAGCAAAGTAGTATGAACCATAGCTACGAAACCTGACCTGAGAACAATTCTTCTTCTGCTTTAAGCGTTGACTTCGGGTTCGGAGTGGTGGTCCTCGTGATTTGGGCACTATAGTTGCCTTACTAACTGCTCATGTTTGGGTGCTCTGTGGTGGACACGGTGATGTGTCAACGGGAACTGGGTGTCTATCTGCTGGGGTTGGGGTTAGAAGGGGTGTAGCTGGTTCTCTATCCAACTGGTTAGGGGTACAATCTGCATGAGTGTGGGTTATGTGTGGTGGGGCTGGTTCTTGGGCAAGTACAACCGTGGTTCTATCTGCATCGACAGGTAGCACGATCTTTTTTGAAGACCGTGTTTTTACTCCCAAAGATACTGCCATCACTCCCTCCAATAGAAATGGCTGATAAATAAGAGCAGTAATTTGAATGTACAGACATTGTAAGATAGACAGGTGCAATGGATAGTAGGGAAGAAAACAGGGCATGAAATAATTAAGATTTATGTTGTCTAAGCAAACAGAATAGCAGGACATAATTTCACATATATGATGGCTAATTAAACAGGATAGCATGACACAATTTCACATGTATGATGGCTAACTAAACAGGATAAAATGACATACTTCAAAATATGATGACTATGTAAACAGGATGACATGATATAACTATACGATGTGTCTATTAAAGTGGTTGGCATGCCATAAATCACAAACATGCCATCGATGGAAACATGATGGCATGATATAATTCACGGATAGAATGACATAATTTAAATATGATGACTATGTAAATAGGATGAGATGATATAACTATATTATGTCTTTAGAAAATGGGTTGGCATGCCATAATTCAGATACATGCTGTCTATGTAAACATCATGGCATGACATAATTCAAATATATGATTTATATACTAAGGAAGTGAGCAGAGGGCAATCGCATATATGATGTGTCAACTAAGGAGATGGCATTCAATATTGTGTATATGATGTAAAAACTAAGCATTGGAATACAACATATGCATTATATGAGTAATATAACCCTGCCAAGTTTGAGCATACACCTCAGGGGGATAATAGGACTGGTCATCTGCCTCTGAATCCTCCTCTGAAGAGCTATCTGTAACCAGCAAGATATCTGCTTCAGCAGGTAGCATTGTCTGCTCTGAAGACCTTGTTTTCACTCCAGATTTCTCCATCACCAATTCAAATGGCTGATGCACAGGAAGAGCAGTTGAATATACAAAAATTGTCGACAAAAGCAATGAGAAATACAAAAAAAGGACGGCATGATATAATTCACATATATGACTCTTGCCTAAACAGCATGGCATTGCATAATTCACATACATAATGCCTTGCAACAAGATAACATTGTATAATTCACATATATAATGCCTTGCAACAAGATGGCATTGCATAATTCACATATATGGTAATCAGACACTAAACAGGTGGCATTCACACAAAGCATGTCTAAACTAAGCAAATGACATAGCAATGCAAGATATCATACGCACGATATGAGCAACATAGCCCTGCCAAGTTAGGGCATGCACCTCGGGGGTGGGGGGAATATGACTGGTCATCTGTCTCTGAATCCTCCTCTGAGGAGCTATCGGTAACCAGCAAGACATGCGCTTCGTCAGATAGCATTGTCTGCTCTGAAGACCTTGTTTCCACTCCAGATTTTTCCATGACCGTGCCAAATGGCTGATGCACAGGAAGAGTAATTGAATGTACTAAAATTGTTGACAAATTTAACACGTAATAAAAAAATGATGGCATGATATAATTCACATATAAGATGACTGGCTAACCAGGGTGGCATTGCAAAATTCACATATATGATGCCTGGCTAGACAAGATGGCTTTGCATGATTCACATATATGATAAAGAAACTAAACAGATGGCATTGACACAAAGCATGTCTAAACTAAGCAGATGACATCTTTAATGTATACAGTAAGCAATGCAAGGCACCATATGCATGATATTACCAACATCAGCATGCCAAGTTAGAGCGAAGACTTCATGCGGTAAATAGGAGTGGTCTTCTCCTTCTGAATCCCCCTCATAACAGTTATCTTCCTCTTGATTACGATCCGAAATGGGTGGAGGGGGGCTGCCTTTGCGCCCACCATGGAACAACGTCTGCATGAAATTTTATTACCATGCAAGGCTCGTCTCTTTTGCTCTACATGATCAGTTCCATTATGTACAATAACTGGCATGCATAGGAATAAAACATAGTGAGATTGTGTAAGGAGTGCGTGCACAAATCCAGAGTGATGATAGCAAATTGTGGATAGACCCAAAACCAATGATAGCAGGCAGATAATAGCTTTAGTTAAAAAATACAAATAATGGCTCCTTTAATGTTTGTTTGCACCCAACATGAAACTCATAGTAGACACTGGAGATTAACCAGATAGTAGACAGATAGTACTGATTGCTGCCCCAATATGTACCCCACAACCATTTTAAAACTCAAGTTTCAGCATTAGTTTGGACCTGACTCGGAATCTAATAGGTGAACACGACGATAATGTAGCATGTCATCATATTAAGTGATGCATAACGTAAGCAGACACGGAAGAGTGTGACCTCTCTTGCGGACCCGTGTAGTCCTCAAGGTCATCTGCTTAGTTGATGATGGTAATGCAGTTGCCGTGGCTGCCGGCGGCGGGGAAGAAGATCTGAGGCGGCAAAAGATAGTCTGGAGAGCGGATCCCTGCTGTGGTGAACCCTTCCGTCATTGGAGCAGCTGAGCTGGGGTGGAACACAGTGCCGCAAGAGCAGGACAAACCACACAAGGTTTTCTTTGACACATATCTGTAACAAAAGTAATTGAGTAAGGGCTTGTTTGAATTTGAGGTTTCTAACAATGCAGGGATAGGAAATAGACAGGAATAGGATAGGAATGCACGTGCAAAACAGAGAATTTAAAAACACAGGATTTCTGCCAATCTGGGTGTTTGATTCACAACAATTGGAAGATCACAGGATGCAAAAAAGCATGGTGATATTAAGTCAAACCACAAGAAGATGTACGGTTATAATGCTATTATGCTACTATCTCTTAGTCTTGTGCTTGATGAATAGGAATATGAAAAGGAGGAGAAGTGGAAATTAGAATTCCTACGGTTTTTCTTTCAAGGAGACACTAAAGGAAAAAATCCTACAGTGTTCCTTTACTACATTCCTTTGCACCAAATTCATGAAAAGTAGTACCATAGGAAACTTTCCAATTCTGATGTTTTTCATTCACTTTTCCTTTCAAGCACTGGCGATTCTAGTAGGCAGGCTTGAGCAAGGAAAATCCTACACTAAAAAAATGTTTTTGTGCTACTTCTATTACTTTGGACCCAGGCCACTGCCATACTAGCTCAACTCCCAGGCCCATCGACAAATGCACAGCTCAAATGCGCAGAGATAAATAATGATGGTTGTTTAAGAGAGTCCATCACAGATAGCTAAGTTGCCTGGTACCTCACTGCTTGTCATATAGTAGGATAAAATAATCGTATTTCCCGTTACTACGAGTGCTCAGTGGACAATATATATAACATGTAGAGTAAAAAAGAGATGCAACAAGTGTACAACCTCTTTGGCGAAGCCATGTCGATCTCAGCGTGATTGGGTTGGCCGGTGAGGATGCTCTGGCTGACTTGGCTATCGGAGGAGGGGAAGAAGATCTTAGGCATCTAGAGATGGAGCCCGAGGTACTGCTCCGCTGTGATGGAGGGTTTCGTCATTGGAGCAGCTCCGGTGAGTTGTACGATGTCGAGGCTGAAGCAGGACAAGAGAGACAACGAACAACGTTCACCTGAGTGGAATTCTAATAGCATCTCCAATACATGACGTAAAATACATAACCAGGAAGTGCTAGATGTAAAATACATCAGCCGCTCATCTCTGAACTTAACTATCGAAACTGAATTTAACTGTCAAAACTGAACTTAACTGTTGAAACTGAATTTTGCTGTCCAAACTGAATTTTGCTGTCGAAACTGAATGCACTAGCAAGGTGAGGCTACACGTCAGTCGACTGACTTTTTCATCTCTGGCCCGTCGATTTTGCAGCCGTTGGATACGAAATCAAGGGCCTGCGGTTCATCTTCAACCTCCACCCCCCTAAGCCAGCCAAACAGCAGCCCCCACCGCCTGCGGCCAGCGGTGCACCGCCCCGCCCGCCCCGAAAACACTCCCCACCGCCGGTCCGCCGCCCCCCCGGCCATCCCTCTGCCCCCCCCCCCCCCCCCCCGTGCCGATCTTTTTCTCCGGCGATCCCCACGCCACCGCCCCGCCACCACCGGCGACCACCGCCCCCATCCTGAACCCTAAGATAGATAGTGGGGTACCTCTCCAGCGAGCCCCCCTCCCCGCTGTGTCTGGTTCTTCCTTCACCCCGGCGGCATCAGAGTGAAGTGTAGCTAAATCGGAGTAGCATGACAAGCAAGAGCAAGAGCGAGAGCAGCAGCGCGAGCAAGAGCAGACCAGGCAGGGGACCGAGAGCAAGAGCAGAGCAGTAGCACGAGCGAGAGCTAAAGCAGCAGCAGGTCCTACTGATGTGGACGTCGCCGCGCCGAGGGAGCGACGCCGTGGAGGGAGTGGCCGACGCCGCCGCCGTGGATGGAGCCGCGCCGTGTCGGCTCGTGAGATCGAATCAAGAAGAAAATGCGGCGATTAGTGTACAACCTCTTTGGTGGCGTCGATTAGGCCGCAGCTTCATCCGAGGAAACAGTGATGATGGTGCTCTTCCGGTGGTGCAGGTGAAGACGACGGTGTGGGAATGGAGGTGGCACAAAAGACGAGGGGCACGTCGGGGCAGCTCCTTGGAGGTGGAGGATGGGGTGGCTGAACCGGCGGGGCGATGAGATCGACGACGCATCCTCATCTGGTATGGTGGATGAGGGACGTCGAGGTGTTGCTGTGGACGATGTCGTCGGGGAAGAGGCTCCGGCCGGGTGGCGGACAGAGCAGGGTGTGGGGTTTCGTCGCGGGTTTTCACGGCCTTGGTGTACGAATGGGTGGGCGATGGGATGGCAGTGGAGAACCATGGCTTAGAGATGCGCTTGTCTGAAATGTGGGGTAAGTTACGAAAGTACCCCCACCGATTTGAGACGGTTCTTTCGGTTCAGGGGTACCACGGGCATTTCGCGTGTCAGTATTTCACAGGATGTGGGAGTTTTCGCGCGCGTTGTAATTTCGGAATAGCAAGGTGCGGGTTGAGATGGAGGGAGTTGTCGGAGCACAACGAGACAAAGATATATCTTAAATATTTCGGGCTAACAAGGCGCGGGTTGAAGAGGCGGGAGTTTCGCAGCATGATAGACAGAGACGCTAGCTTGAATTTTCAGCATAACAAGGCGCCACTTGAAATTTCGGAAGAACAAGCTTAACGTGTACCAAAAAAGACAATTTGCACCCAACACACACAACACACACACAAACACCATTTAGACTAGAGTAAGGTACACGTGCATTGCACGCATGAGAGTTGGCAACCAAATTATGAATAAATACCATATTATAGCATGCAAGCTTTGAGTCATATATGCATGATGTAGATGTTCGTTTAATTCTTATAGTTCATTTCATTCAAAATCATCTAATTTTTATAAGAAAGCTAATCTATTTTAAGATTCATGGAATTGTGCATCGTAAGACATAAAGTAAAAACAAATAATGGCAAATCATGTAGAAAAACATTTGGGCAATTTTGATACGGAAGATTCTAGAACAAATAAGAAGTGCTTGTGTTTTGATGTTTGTGCATTATGCTTAAGTTCAACCATGGAGTCTTCTAGATTATACATGTGGCGAAATCTGGTGGAATCTAGATGATATGCAACGGCCAGTAGTGCTCAAATTTGCCATCTTTGGACCATCGGATTCGCCCCATTCAACGACCATCTTTCAAAGTTAAAGTTACCCGCACACAATATAAAAAAAATATAAAATATAATATACATATATATAGGGGTATAGATATAGATATGTGATGCAAAAGCTGCCCATTATCTCCAATTAGAATAGTGTGTCCATGCACGGATGTGACGTGGCCAAATGATGTCTGCCATCGGTATCTCAAATTCAAATCAGTCTGACCTTGTTCAATGTGTATACATTACAACATGCTCGTTTCCAAACCACATTGCGCAGATCTCCGTTATATTCATGCATGCATGGGTTTCAAACATCAGGATCTCTTATTCAAATATTTGAATTCAACTTTACATTGATTGTGACCTCAACTATTCAGCTATTCTTTTACACCCACACAGTAGTCTTCTCTTTATAATTGTACCACTAACTTTCTCTCGTGCATGCATGCACACCCACTACCAGTCGACATTATCCATCGCACGCATGTAATCTTTTTCTTCAGGCCGGTCTCCCATGAAGGCACACACCAACACACATCCCCCTCTCCATCATATCGGGCATTCTTTATCTCTCACGCGTGCATGCGCAACGATCGATGTTCCTCTATGTATGTGTGTATATAGCTAGGTCTTTCATAGTTTTCCACACAAACCGATCAATCGATATATCCAGTGAGGTCTCACCCGCTTTCCCACATCCACATCGATCAATCTATACATCTATATATAGGATTAACATATATAGCTAATACACCCACATTAATTATGTATCCAATGTCCCCCTCTCATCATCCATGCCTTCCGTCTCATCTCTCAGACGCGTGCACAATGGCGAAGACAGGGGCAGTAAGGGCCCTGCCCCCTCCCCCCTAACATCACTATATATCAAGGCTAATATGAATGTGATCATTAGACAATTGCTGCTAAAAATGGTTTAATTGACCCTCCTCGTAAAGGATTAGCAATGCTTGTCCCCCTAGCTCATTTATTTTTCATGGCTCCTCCACTGCGCGCATCAACGCATGTGTTCGCCCCCTTTCTCTAAATATCGATCTCGCACTTGTGCATTCCTTCATAGTCTCCCTCCACTCGGCCCCTCACACCATCTTCTAGCCCCCCACCGGATTTTGCCACATGTACAATCTAGCAGACTCCATGGTTGAACTTAAGCATAATGCACAAACTTCAAAACAACAGTGGTTCTCTTTTGTTCTAGAATCTTCCATATCATAACTGCCCAAACTTTTTTCTAGTTGAATTGCCATTATTTGTTTTTACTTTATGCTCTACAACGCACAATTCCATGAATCATAAAATAGATTAAGGGCTTCTTTGATTCAAAGGATTCTCAAAGGAATTTTGGAGGATTCTAATCATTAGGAATTTTTCCTATCTTGGTTGTTTGATTCGTAGGATTGTAAACCATAGGAATTTTTCCATATGATTCACTTGCACTAGATTTCATAGGAAACATCCCATCCACTCAAACCTCTTTGAAAGAATTCTGCATTGTTTCTATGCACAATCAAACACTCGTACAATCCTATAGGATTCAAGACGACATTCCACTATAATCCCATGTTTTTCCTATTCTCGCGTTCTTAGCTTTTTTATAAAAACTAATTGATTTTGAATGAGATGAACTATAAGAATTAAATGAAGGGCTACATCAGGCATATATGACTCAGAGCTTACATGCTATACTGTGGTATTTATTCATAATTTGGTTGCAAAATCTGATCCGTGCAATGCACGTGTACCTTACTAGTACTTCGAGTATGTGCAAAACACGTAAATTAGAATACCAATGGCACGCTACACAGTGTCTCTCTTACAGTTCATGAAGCCATGTGGCATATGTGTAGGCGTTGTCGCGGCCTCCTTGCGTGGATTGATCACAGTGACGTGCTGCTGGTTCCATAAGAATGTACTCGTCCTCCCTAAGCCATACTGGCGGTACATGCACGAAGCAAAGATGTGCACGCACGTCATGCACGCACTCATTCCTCGCACGCACACGCGGGTACATGGGCGGACGCAATTTTGTACCAAGATCCACCCCATGTGATAATTTGACGCGTGTAAAGTCGTTCACTTCATTGATGGTCAATTAATACAGCGCATGCCAATTGAGTGGACATGAGAGCGGAAGAAAGACATTATTACTCCACTGCGCATGCGAGTAGTTAAATCGTGGGTTGCTAGTAGTACTTCCATTGGTCTCCTTTGTATTTTGTGCCAATTTTTGACAGTAACATAATATTTACGCATTTGAGCAGTGTAGTACTTGAAATTTATGTTTTGCTAAACTCATCGGGAGCCGTTTCGGGCCTCAAAACCAAAACCATCAATTAATCTTTACCTTGTTCCCATCTTGTTCGAAAGCCTGCTCACACCTACTAGTAGTACGTACCAAACCTGAACGTGTTCCCACTATGCAGGTATTAGTACTAGTGCTAGTACTTAGGTTATAAAAAGGGGAACTACCTAACTGAAAATCACTCTACCTTTCCTCCTCATAAGTGCTTCTTCTTCGTCCGTCGTTGCCATGGCCGGTGAGCAGAGCTCTAGGTCGAGAACTACTCGTAACAAGGGAGCGGCAACCAAGGGTGCGGGAAAAAAAGAGAGGGCTCGCTGCCACGCAGAGACCTCGAAAGATCTCTCACGGGCAGGCGATGGCTCCCAGGAGCGCCCTAGCCGTGGAGGCGAACATGCCGAGCCGGCGGAGCTGGAGTCGTCATCCCTCGACGGCATGCCCGATCAGCTCAATAAGCAGAAGGAGTTCATCCAAGGCTTGATGGAGTTGCTGAAGGAGAGCCTCGACGACATGCCCGCTGAGCTCAATCAGCAGGGGGAGTTGACCGCCGGCTTGGTGATGCTGCTGAAGAAGAGCATTGCCTCGGACAAGAAGGCAACCGGCGAAATCCTGCGACTTCGAGAGGACAATGCGAAGCTCTGCCACGAGATCGACCTGTTGAAGGAGAAGAACGCCGGCTGGAAGAAGCTGCATGAGAATAGTAGTTCCTCGATGAAGATGATGTAGGCCCTCGCGATGGAACAGAAGGAAGAGTTGGCGAAGCTCCGCATCGAGCACCCGGCTGCTGTCAAGGTACGTAATATGGCCGTGGAACAGATGATGAAGGCTCGTGTCGATAAATGCAGTGTCATGTACACAATGATGAAGATGGCGGAGGAGACGCGCAAGGAGATGGAGGTCGTGGAGGCGATGAAGAAGCGGTTATGACTCCGCGGTGAATTAGATCATTTGGGGTGATAATCTTCCTTCTTCTTTTGCTCCTGTGTTTCATCTTTTGCTTCGGGTGTTTCGCCGCACGTGTCATGTTCTCTGCGAGGCATGAATAGAATAATGTTTTTATGAGGGAATGAATAGAACAATGTTAACAATGAGATGACTAGAAAATTAGATCATTTTTATCGGCATATGGCACTGGGCTGCCGTGTTTCGTGCTCCTCCGTCCCAGTACTACTCTAGTGGAAAACTTGAGTATACCGCACGGTTCTTTGCTCCTCCTCGATCATGTCGTCGGCGCATTTATACGAGCAGTCAAATCACAAGGCCCCACCTTCCAGCAGTAATGAGCCGTCAAATCACAAAGGCCCTTGCCTCTCATGAAACCGACCAAGCTAGACTGCCCCGCCCTCTAGCCTTTTAAAAAATGTATACTTTTGTATAGCAGTAGTATCGATGGATTGCGCCATGGAGCAAAACTTGAAATTAAAAAAAAGGTGGTACATATAGAGAGCGCTCGTCGTCAAATTATGCATATAGTACTATTAAAAAGGCTAGTCACAATAATGGTGTCCAGCACAACCCACCCCTCAAATAAAACTAAGATGGTGCTTGGATACGTTTTAGTCACATGACTAAAAGTAGTGGGACTAAAACATGCTAGCCTCACCCATGCTTGGATCCAAATACTAAAAAGGCTAAAATCAAGTTAATGAGCATTTATTATCCTCCAATCCAGAACTCGCATGTGTTAAAGGAGAGGAGTTAAATGAGTAGAGAGAGGACTAATCCACATTTTAGTATGGGTACCCCTGACTAAAAATTTTTAGTCTCAAGACTAGTTTTAGCCCCTCTTTAGTCAGGGGTCCTTGGAACTTTAGCCTCTTAAAGAGACTATTTTTAGTCAGACTAAAATAAGTCCCTTGGATCCAAGCACCCTCTAAGCATCCTGGAATTCTTTGACAAAACTAAGCACCCTGAAATTCTTTGACAACTAAATTGTTGGCTATATGATGTTGGCCATATATATTGTACGTATATAATGTGAAGAAACGAGTGGTAGTACTATACCAACTAAAAGATGAAATGTAAGAAATACTAGTATGTACATACTGAAGAGTTAAAGTAACGAGAAGAAACATAACATAGTTCTGCCGGGGGCTCAGCACAACACACCCCTCAAATTAAATTAAGCACACCTGAAATTAAACTTTGCAACTATTCCGGTAGACACTGCATTAGAACCACCATGAGCAACGACACTGCCACCTTACTCGGAGTCCTCGTCCACGTCCTCGACTTCGTCCTTGTCCCTCTTCCTCTTGGCCGATACTTCTTTGCTTGAACCGCACACTTGGTTTTTGCTCTTCATCCAACCCTTGTAGATATTGAAGCAAAGGTAGCCATCCATTGCAGCGTAATGGATGTGTTCTATATCTAGTACATTCCACTGTCATGCATGACGATGAAACGTGTAATGAGGTTTCTCCAGTTTACTGTACGAAGGATGAACCATGGCTCCTGCCAGGGTCAGCATTGAAGGCTGACGAGAGGACACCAGCCGATTCTTCTGGAGGTCGAAGGTGTTGCCTACAATGAGGCCTATCCGACGTAGGACTTCTTTGTCATTACCAAAGTCTACAGTAACGAATTTGACTAGGTTGCTCTTGAGGAAGTTCTTAAAATCCTGGCACTCAACGTCGGCATGGCATATGTGGTGGACCAAGCAAACTTTATGTACGCAAACCTAGATCACGGTGGGCTTCTTCCTCTCTTCATCCTTTAGATCCTTCTCTCGTCCCAGGACTGTGGTGTACTCAACATCTAGCCCAGTGACCCACTCATCATCTGAGTTTTCGAACATGCGTCTGAAGAACGGGTGTAGATGACGTCAAACTCATCGCCGGTGATGGTTCTAACCTTGTACTCACCGCCGATCGTGGAGATTTGGGACGCCATGGATTTGGGAGGAGGGTTAGGATTAGTGGAACTGCCGTAATGTGAATGGACGGGACGACTAGGAGTGAACCACCGTAGTACTGAAGGACGTGCGGGGACCATTGTTCAAGATATCTTCCGATATGTCGATAAATCGGCCGATTTATCGCTTATTGCTGTCAGACCGATAAGATAAATCGGCCGATAAATCAGTCGATATGCCGATAAATTGGCCGATATGCCGATAAACGGGCCGATTTACCCCTTATCATGGGTCAACCAATAAGTTCCCGATAAACGATATCCCCAACATTGGCGGGGACGAGTAGGAGCGAACTGCCAGCGTGCGAATGGCAGGGTAGTGGCTTTCCATTTTCCCATGATACGGGCTTCCGAGAGCCCTTGGATCTGAGATCAAACGGTTGCATGGCGTGATTCTAGACCTATGGGTGAATATCCTATCCTGGAGGGTTATTCTGCAAATTTTCAGCAATTTAGCATGCGACCGTTTGATCTCAGATCCAAGGGCTACCAGCAGCCCGTATCATGGTCGCGCCTACCATGACCGTCGCGTCGCTCGCGCGGTCGCGCCCTTGGAGATTTAACATAGTGCGTTAGGCTATCTGATGTTGGCATGTCATACATAGTCATCACTTAGTCACTCATACTACAACAAGGTTGGCTATAAGTGTATTTTTTTACTCCTCTCTATCTCTTTCTTCCTACTCAAGGAAGAAACGATGCTAAGCGCGTGTATTTATTGCATTTGCCAAGGAGTGACCTCTTCCAATGAAATGGTGTTGCTAAGTTTGCTTCATTTAATTAGCTATAGACTCAAAATTGTCTTTTCACCTAGGTACACGCGCTTAGCACCATTTCTTCCTTGGGTCACCATACTAGTCTCTCTCTTCTTGATTAACTTACCACATCAGACTTTATGCCTATGTGGCAAGCTTAAGCACCTGTAGGAGCAAGTAAAAGTAAGTACAATAGTGCGCTTTACATGGCATTTTTGCATATGTGGAGGAAAGAGAGGCAAGGAAAAAGTAGAGAAGTGGGCTCTCATGCAAGAGCCAGCCTCTACTACATGGTGGAGCATTGGGAGAGGCACCTGTATGGAGGTGGTCAGGAATCTGGGAGACTCAAGCCGGTCGTAGTGCCGCAGTTAAAATGATAATGGCAAGTCAAATCATGGGGCCCCACCTGTCCAGCAGTAACTCGCTGTCAAATCACACATCCCTACGTTTGCAGCAGCCTACTCCCTCGTCTTCTCGCGTCTCTGTCGAACCGACTAGGCGGAACTGCCCCGCCGCCTACCGCGCAGGAAAAGCCCCGCCCTCGACTTTTAAATAGTATACAATATACTAATTTTGTATCCATGGATTGCGCCCGCGCCATGGAGCAAAGCGTCTAGAAAACGGAGGAGAGACGGTGGTCTTGCAATAGAGAAGAGGGAGAGGCAAGACGGTGGTTTTGGAATGGAGATGATGGAGAGGAGAGGAGGTGGTTTTGCAATGGAGAAGAGGGATAGGAGCGTGCGGCAGCGATTTAGGATTGGACGAGAGGGCCGGCGCACTCTGACTGGATCAAAATCAAAATCAATTTGCCCTTCAATTAAGAAAGCGACCCCACATTAACTAGTCTCCCTTTTATTCTGGGTCATAATTGACCATGATTTTCGCACATAAAATATATGTTATACGTTGTATACAAGGCCACTATCAAAATTACAATTTGCAACTATACAAGGCCACTAACATTAATCGAGGCAAAATTGATGGCGTTTGCCTCGTACTAGCACCCGAGGACATTAATATCCCTTGTGTGCATGCGGGAGTGAGAAGGTTAGCTTGCATTCCCAACATTAATCAACCAATGAGGGGTAAGAGGGTTGGCTTGTTGTGCTTGGGAGAGAAAAACCACATTAATTAACACGACAATGAAGGTGACAAGCTAGCTTGCAACATTGACTTAAACATAGCATTGATTTTTACCTTGGTACCTGTAATATGAGTTTGTGGCCTTGTATACAAAAATGGAGGGAGTATAATTTGAAAGTACATTCAGATACGAACTAAGCGATACAATTTTTGGTGACATGCATTCACATTTTGCTTGTCAAATACAGTACGTGGTCAAACTTTGACCCAAAATACGTGAAACAACAAAAAATACTTCCAAGACCAGCGCCGCTCTTCCGCTCTTCTCCTCTTAAACCACCGCTGTTCCTCTCATGTTCCAATCTAAATGCAGCGCCGCTCCTCTCCTCTTCCATTTCAAAACCACTGCCCAACTCTCCTGTTCCAGTTCAAAACCAGCATCGCTCCTCTCCTGTTCTAATCCAAAACCAGCGCTGCTCCTCTCCTCTTCCATTCAAAAACCACCGCCGGCGAGTGAAGGTGCTGTGGAGAAGTAGATCGATGGAGGAGTACAACCGATACGTGAGGATCACAGACGGCGACCCTGTGAAGCTAGCTAGGATGTTGGAGATACGGTATTGGTTTGACAACAAGGACCAACTAGCGGCGACGGCGACATCCATGGCCAAATATCTACAACAGAGCGAAAAGGCGGTGATACTCCCGGAGGGAGTCGCGCCGGAGTACATAGAGCTGCTCCTCTGGGCCATGGAGCAAACAAATTCACCGAATCCGATCGTGAGGGAGCGGTGGTGGGAGTATCGATCCCAGATGGAGCATCCACCAGAGATTGAAGGATCGAGCATCTACAGGGTGCCATTTGTGAGGGTGTCCTGCCAGAGCGAGCCGGTGGAGTCTTCATCGACCCAACCCAACTGCAAGAGGAGAAAAGCAGTTGGCCCGACGACGCTTCGCCGCCATCGTCTCCCTCGCCGTTCACATCGTCTCACGGGGCGGTTGTCTGCCGCCGAGGAATAGAAGGGGGCTGCCCCCCCCCCAGCCCAATAGTCAGGCAGGTTGTGAATTATCAGGAGGAGCTTAGGGTTATCAGTATTTACAGGTTGTGAATTGTGTTTTGTGTTGTGTATTTTGAGAGTACTTTCAGATATGAATGTCTTTTGAATTTCAGATTTGCAGTATTGAGCATATAAAGTATTTTATGAATTCTAGAGATCTATTTTTAGCACTTAAAAATGTAGTTTCATAGGAGTATAAAAGTGCAGACAATGTGATTCTCAGAGAAGAAACTGCAAGTTTCAGAGAAGAAACTGCAAGTTTCAGATAAGAAACTGCAAGTTCAGTTTCAGATAAGAAACTGCAACTTTCATAGGCAGAGCATTTATATTAGCACAGCCTTTTCAAACAGGGTTAACATCATGTTGGAAGTTTTATTCATGGTCGAAAATGGAACTACCAGCCAGTTAACATCATGATGATCAACATTCATGCATAGCACATCTTCATATGATGCACAGTCAAAATGCCCACACAATGTCGAGTGTGCGAAACACAGAGAAAATGAGGGACGAAGTTTTGGCAAGTGTTGGACGTGGTTTTGGGCTTCCCCGTCTAGGCTTTCATTTTTAACATGCGCACCCCACGATCTCGGATGGGAGGTCCTAGGCCTGTTTGTATTTTCTTAGGGCCGTCATGTATCGACTGGCCTATGGACCTCCCATCCGAGGTTTTATTTTTGACAGCCCAATTTATGTATTTTTTTTGAAGAAAACGCAGAGGTCTATTCTATTTTTCTATATAAGAATAGGAACGCCAGGTCCAACTTATGTTTCCCTTCTAACTATATTATATATATTTAAATTATTTTATATGTTGACTGTTTAGTTCACATAGTAATTGGCAAATAGATCTTGCCGCCACCCCCCGCCTCCTGACTCTGGGCGCGCCTGCCCCCCTTAGCAAGTCCGCTCGCGCGCCCCATGGAGTCGCCGGCCATATCCACGGGGGAATGGCTGGAAGACAGGTGGATGTACAAGATGCATCTCCCACATGTCTACAAAGCCTTCCCGCGGATGCTCCAGCCGCTCAACTCCATCGCGCCAGCGGTGCTGCGGGAGACTCGAGGGAGGAGATGGACGGAGCGGGCGATGCGGATCCGTGACGACGCTCTCTCCTGGACCCAGTGCACGCGCGAATGGAGGGAAGCAGAGGAGGAAGCTGCGAGGGAGGAAGCCGAGGAGGGACCGAATCCGTTCTCTCACTCGCGCAGGTATGCTCGGATGTGCAAGGATCATGTGGATTGGGAGCTGCTGAATCTAGCCCTGCGGATCTACTTCGAAGGAGATTTCTCGGAGAAGCATAGGATGCCCCACCCCAGTGAGCCGATGATTGCGTTCGTTCGATGGGCGAAAGGAGAAGTGAATTCAGGAGATCCACGTCATGCTGTGAGATGGGAATGCTTGACTGGACTCCTGCCCACCAGCACGCCACCGGAGCCGGAGCAGGTGGATCCCCTACCTTACCTCTCCCCCAAACCTGCAGAAGATTGAAATTAGGCTTGCAATTTGCTTCAATTGAGCTGTCTGATGGTTATTTCTGCTTCCTGAGATACAACATCTGGCTGGAGGATGAGAAGGAACCAGGAACTCCGATGAATTTCCCCTATCACAATGGGGGGAGCGCTGGTTGGGCAGTGGTACGGCCCACCTCCGCCCCAAATGGGGGCACAATCTGGGCAGGCTCTTGTAATTGCCCAAGATCAATCTGCTGGTGGTTCTGACTCTCAGATCAGTGGGAAATCTCAAGGCAAAAATCAGCAAAAGAAGAGATAGGACATCCAGAAAACTGCTCCTGCCCCTGCTTCGGGCCTTATGGCATACTCTGAGGTGATCTGCTACAACTATGGGGAACCAGGGCATCATTTGGATAAATGTGTCAAGCCCAAGACTTGTTTTATCTGCAAAATGGTTACCCATAAAGTTGAGAATTGCCGTGTCAGAAGGAAAACCCACAGTTCTGCTAGATATGTTGGAAGTGCTGCTCGAGGATTATCTCCACCATTGACAGAATTTTCTGTGACACAGAATTAGATAGTTTCTTTCCCCTTTCTAGTTGTAGAGCTCTTCCCAGATGTGGTAGTGACCACATTCCTTTGCTCTGGGACTCTGGTCTTAACCAAACTCTAAAGAGCAATAGTTTTAAATTTGAAAAGTGGTGGTTGCTTAGAGAAGATTTTACTGAGCTAGTCAGGAAAATCTGGAATGAGCCTACTGGGAGCAGTTGCCCCCTAGAAAATTGGCAGATCAAAATCAGGAGATTTAGAAGAACTACCAAAGGGTGGAACTCCAATGAGGAAGCTAATCTTAGAAGATACAAAAGGCTTCTCCTCCATGATTTTGATTCTCTAGATATTAAGGCAGACACCACTGACCTCTCTGAGGCTGAGACTAATAGATTAAACTTTGTCCATGGAGAGCTCAAGAAAATTTGGCTTCAAGAAGAAATCAAAGCCAAACAAAGGTCTAGACATAGGAACATTAAGGAGGGTGATAGAAATACTGCTTACTTCCATGCAGTAGCTAACCAGAGGAGGAGGAAAACCCTCATTCACTCCCTTGATGGCCCTAATGGCCCTGTTACTGAGGTAGATGAGATGCTAAAAGTGGCTAGTGACTTCTACAAAGACCTGTTTAAGAAAGAAAACCCTTCTGGGTTTTCTCTACAAAACATTTTTTCTCTGCTTTTGAAAAAGTCTCTCCTACTGAAAATGAGCTGTTAGAAGCCCCTTTTTCAGAGACAGGTGAAGGAAGCCATTTTTACCTCTTATCCTGATGGGGCTCCTGGTCCTGATGGGATTCCCTTCTTGTTTTACCAGAATTTTTGGGACTTGGTGAAAAATGATCTCTTAGATCTTTTCCAAGCCTTTCATAGAGGAGAGTTGGATCCAGCAACTTACTCATGGGGGGTCTGTTGGGGTCAAGTTAAATAACTGTGAAAGTGATTTTTTTTCCTTGCTGGTAAAGGCCTTAGGCAAGGTGACCCCATCTCCCCGATTTTGTTTAATTTAGTAGTGGACGTTCTTACTAAAATGCCGAGCAAAGCTGTTGATCATAGTCTGATTGCAGGGCTCTGTCCTGAGGTCTGCCCTGGTGGCATCATATGCCTTCAATATGCAGATGATACCATCCTTTTCTTAGACAATGACTCCACACATGCTAGCAATCTGAAAATTGTTCTAACCTGGTTTGAACAAGTCTCGGGCATGAGAATCAACTACTCTAAAAGTGAACTCATCCCTACCAACATGGATGATCAGGAGTTAGCTGACTTTCTCTCTATTCTAGTTTGTAATAAAGGTAATTTCCCCATTAAGTACCCAGGTATCCCTCTCCACTATGATAAACTGAGGAGAGAGGATATCCAACCCCTTCTGGATAAAATCATTAAAAGGATTGCTGGGTGGAGGGGCAAACTTCTCTCTTACAGAGGTAGATTGATCCTCATACAAGCTTGTTTGGATAGCATTCCAGTGTATCTCCTCTCCTTCTTCAAGTTCCCTAAATGGGCAGTGAACCTCATCAATTCTCAGATGTCTCATTGCTTGTGGAATGATTTTGAGGGAAATAGGAAGCTACACCTTGCTAATTGGGCCCTAGTCTCTATGAAAAAAGATTTTGGAGGCCTAGGTATACCTAACCTCTAAGAAATTAACATATGTCTTCTAAGGTCTTGGATTAAAAGATTCTATGAGGAAGACCGGAAACCCTGGAAGCTTCTTATTGCCCATAAATACCTAGGAAATAAACCTAATATTTTTATCCCTTCCTCCAACCCTAAGACCTCTAGATTCTGGAAAGGATTAAAATCTATTATGCATGCTGTGAAATTTGGCTACATATGGAACATAGGGGATGGGATCAGAACCAGGTTCTGGGAAGATACTTGGTTTGGCACATCCCCCCTAGCAGTCCAATTTTGGCCTATTTACTCTGTCCGCAGTGAGCTTAATAAAAGTGTCAATGAAGTTTGGGACGTTCAATGCCTAAAACTCTCTTTTAGAAGGAACTTTAGTGATAGTCTCATGGAACAATGGTTCCAGTTGGAGGAAATTGCCAAAAGCATTACCTTTACTGCCGAGTCGGATGCCCTAATTTGGCAGCTGGACAATAAGGGGAAGTAGTCCTCCAGCTCCCTCTACCATGTTATCAACTTTAGAGGGGTTCAACCCGTGTTTATCCCTGCTGTCTGGAAATTGAGAATTCCCCCTAAAATTCATGTATTTCTCCGGCTTCTCTCCAAAAACAAATTGATGACTAGGGATAACCTTAGGAAGAGACACATCATCAAACCCCTTGATGTGTTTACTGCTTGGAACAAGAGTCTTGTTCTCACCTATTTTTTGAATGTATAGTTGCTAAACATCTCTGGGCCCACATTGAGGAATATTTCTCTAGTCAGATTGGCTCATCCTTCGAATCTGTCACCAGATTCTGGATTGCTACCAAAAAGTGCTCAGTTTTAAACACTGTTAGCTCAGCTGTCCTTTGGTGCCTCTGGAAATATAGAAATGCTATGATTTTCAGTAACACCTCTTGGATTTCCATTCCGCAGGTCTTGAGGTTGATCAGGAACATGGTGAGGAACTGGGCGATTCTCTCCTCCGGATCAGAAAAGAACAAGTTGATGAGCTTCGTGGAAACCCTAACAAGATCCCTCCAGAAACCGTTGGCGATCACTTGTGGCTGAACAAGGCTCGACCTGCTCTAGGGCTGGACCCGTGGGCTCGTCTCAAGATCTCTGATGAAGATGATGGGCACCTGGCGCCGAAAAAGAGGGACATCCACCATGCTACGCCTTCCAGCCCGGTGTCTCCGCTTGCTTACTGGTCGCCGCAGGCTGACACGACCCCTCGGCTGAAGACCATGAAGGCTTCGCTGGACACTCCTTGTGTCATTTGAGTGCTCTATCCACTCTGCCTTTGGCACCGCTCGGGTGATTTGTGTTATTCAGAGAACTTGTTCATCCACCCCCTAGTTTGTAGCTTTTCTATCTTTGCTTTCGAACTACTCTTTGAGCTGTTGTATCAGAATATGTTTGGTTTCATTCTCAGCAATGTAACCAGGGAGATGCTCCCTGTTTTTCTAAAAAAAAATATTTTATATGTTATTATATATTATTTTTATTGTCATCATATATTTAACAGATACTTACATATGTAAGAAAACAATATCCCACATTTTATTAACTTATAAAAATAATTTCTTAACAAATAAAATCCTGGATTGTTTTGGCACGAAAATCCTAGTGGTTGTGTACAAAAGCTTGGTAAGATTTAAGGACGAATGTAATAATATCACTTATTATTTAAATATATTTATAACAAAATGCTCAGCCCCTTTTTATTTTTTGATAACATTGCTGGCCCAACCCAACATTATAACTAGAATCAGCCCAGCAAAATCGTGTATTTCGAGAAAGTGCAAATGGCCTGTAATTTTTTAGGAAATAAAATAAATGGGCCACATGGACGCTACATTATTTGTTCATCCAGCCCAGCTAATGGTTGTAATTCAAAAAAAAGATCAAATTGACTGTAAATTCTACCGCGCAAAAAAAGACTGTAAATTCTGAAAAAATGGGTTGAATACGTGCCACATTTTTGGAGGCTGAAATGTGGACCAATAGGTCGAAGCCAATGCAAGTCATTGTCAATTTAGTCAACAAATGATTCTAACATATTAGCCGTTGGATTTACATCCAATGACTGGCATCCATCTTCAATCTCTCGTCTTCTTCCTCCAGCGCCGCCGGGACCACCTCCCGCCTCCTGCTGCTAGTAGCTCTGCTTAGCACGCTTCGCTATGAAGCGCTACTCCACCGTTGGCCAGGCCATCCCTCCACCCCTCCACACCTCCTGTTCTTCTCCACCGACTGCCGAACCACACCGCACTAGAACTAGTTAACCCTCGTACACCTTTCTGTCTGCGACTCTACTCCCACGTCTTCCCATCTCCGGCTCGTTGCTGTCCGGGGCCTTGCCGTCGTCCACCACCTTGGATGCGCTCGGTGCGACGTGGTCAACATGGTTAATGAATGACACCATCGGAAGTAGACTGTGCGTGGAGAGGCTGACAGCTGGGTCCACGGCCGCACATAAGGAAATGCCTCCTTATTACGTGCAAAATAATGATTCCTCCACCTGACATCTGGGACCGATCAGAAGGGCCTCTGTATTTCACAAAAGAAAGTGCCCCCCGCTGACATGTCGGACCCACCAGCTATCTTCGCACGCAAGGAAGTGCCTCCTTATTACGCATAAAAAAATGAATATTCCCCCTGCCAGCTGGAACCCAGCATAGTGGGAGGCTAACTTGTGGGCCTACCAAGTTGACGGGGACGGAGGGCTTTGTCAACTTAGTCAATATGAACGATTCTAGCTCCTGTTACCATACAATGTTCATCCAACGGCCGTAGTGCTTCTTCAACCTCTGGTCTTCTTGCTCTAGCCGCCCAAACCAGCGCCGGTCGTGCCGCGTGCTCCTGCCTCCTGTGGCCGGCTGTGATGCCACGAAGGCCTCACCGCCCCCTACTACTCCCACCGCTGGCCTGGCCATCCCTCTACTCACCCACACCCCCTGTTATTCTGCAGCGACATCAGCCTCACACCGCAGCCGAACCAGTGAACCCTCGTACTCCTCTTCGCGTGGGCATCCACTGCTGCGTCTTCCCCGGCTCCGAGTCGTCCCCTTCCTAGAACTCGTCGTCGTCCACCGCCCTGGTGCTCTCGGTGCGGCGTGGTTAACATGGTCAACGACCGACTTCCATCGGAAGAGTACTGTACGTGGAGAGGTTGACAGCTGGGTCCACGGTGTTGGGGAACGTTGCAGAAAACAAAAAATTTCCAACGGTTTCACCAAGATCCATCTATGAGTTCATCTAGCAACGAGTGATCGGATGCATCTACATACCTTTGTAGATCGCGAGCGGAAGCGTTCAAAGAAAGGGGATGAGGGAGTCGTACTCGACGTGATCCAAATCACCGGAGATCCTAGCGCCGAACGGACGGCACCTCCACGTTCAACACACGTACGGTCAGCGTGACGTCTCCTTCTTCTTGATCCAGCAAGGGGGAAGGAGAGGTTGAGGAAGATGGCTCCAGCAGCAGCACGACGGCGTAGTGGTGATGGAGCTGCAGTACTCCGGCAGGGCTTCGCCAAGCTCTATGGAGGAGGAGGAGGTGTTGGAGAGGGAGAGGGAGGCACCAAAGGCGTAGGTGTGAAGTCCTCCATCCCCCCCACTATATACAGGGGGCCTAGGGGGGCGCCGACCCTAGGAGATGCAATCTCCTAGGGGGGCGGCGGCCAAGGGGTGGGGGCTTGCCCCCCAAGCAAGGGGCGCCCCCCTTTAGGGTTTCCCCCACCCTAGGCGCATGGGCCCTAGGGGAAGTGGCGCCCCAGCCCACTTTGGGCTGGATCCCTTCCCACTTCAGCCCATGGGGCCCCCGGGATAGGTGGCCCCACCCGGTGGACCCCCGAGACCCTTCCGGTGGTCCCGGTACAATACCGGTGACCCCGAAACTTGTCCCAATAGCCGAAATAGCACTTCCTATATATAATTATTTACCTCCGGACCATTCCGGAACTCCTCGTGATGTCCGGGACCTCATCCGGGACTCCGAACAACATTCGGCTTACTGCATATACATATCCCTACAACCCTAGCGTCACCGAACCTTAAGTGTGTAGACCCTACGGGTTCGGGAGACATGTAGACATGACCGAGATTGCTCTCCGGTCAATAACGAACAGCGGGATCTGGCTACCCATGTTGGCTCCCACATGCTCCTCGATGATCTCATCGGATGAACCACGATGACGAGGATTCAAGCAACCCCGTATACAATTCCCTTTGTCAATCGGTATGTTACTTGCCCGAGATTCGATCATCGGTATCCCAATACCTTGTTCAATCTCGTTACCGGCAAGTCACTTTACTCGTACCGTAATGCATGATCCCGTGACCAGACACTTGGTCACTTTGAGCTCATAATGATGATGCATTACCGAGTGGGCCCAGTGATACCTCTCCGTCATACGAAGTGACAAATCCCAGTCTTGATCCGTGTCAACCCAACATACACTTTCGGAGATACCCGTAGTATACCTTTATAGTCACCCAGTTACGTTGTGACGTTTGGTACACCCAAAGCACTCCTACGGTATCCGGGAGTTACACGATCTCATGGTCTAAGGAAAGGATACTTGACATTGGAAAACTCTAGCAAACGAACTATACGATCTTGTGCTATGTTTAGGATTGGGTCTTGTCCATCACATCATTCTCCTAATGATGTGATCTCGTTATCAATGACATCCAATGTCCATAGTTAGGAAACCATGACTATCTGTTGATCAACGAGCTAGTCAACTAGAGGCTTACTAGGGACATGTTGGTGTCTATTATTCACACATGTATTACGATTTCCGGATAACACAATTATAGCATGAATATAGACAATTATCATGAACAAGGAAATATAATAATAATGCTTTTATTATTGCCTCTAGGGCATATTTCCAACACACGGTAGCCGCAAGGAAGTGCCTCCTTATTACGCGGAAAATAATTATTCCTCCACCTGACAGCGGGGACCCACCGGACGGGCCACCAGTATTTTGCGAAAAAAATCATTTCCCCCTGACTGCTGGGACCCAACCGGACGAGCCACCGTATTTCGTGAAAAAAACATTCCCCCCGCTGTCAGCTCGGACCCACCGGAAGTGCCTCCTTATTACACACAAAAAATGAATACTCCCCCGGCTAGCTGGGACCCACCTTGCTGGGAGGCTGACTTGTGGGCCTACTAAGTTGACGGGGACGAAGGGCTTTGTCAACTTAGTCAATATGAACGATTCTAGCTCCAGTGACCGTACGATGTCCATCCAACGGCCGTAGTGCTTCTTCAACCTCTGGTCTTCTTGCTCTAGCCGCCCAAAGCAGCACCGGTCGTGTCGCATGCTCCTGCCTCCCGTGGCCGGCTGTGCTGCCGCAGAGGCCTCACCGCCCCATACTATTCCCACCGCTGGCCAGGCCCTGCAGCGACGGCAGCCTCACACCGCAGCCGAACCAGTGAACCCTCGTAGTCCTCTCCACGCGGGCTTCCACTACCGCGTCGTCCCCTTCCTAGGCCTCGCCGTCGTCCACCGCTGTGGTGCTCTCCGCGCGGCGTGGTCAACGTGGTTAAGGAACGACTTCCACCGGAAGAGTACTGTACGTGGAGAGGCTGACAGCTGGGTCCACGGCCATAGCCCAGTTTTTTTGTGATTTGCCAAGTAAGTCGCTTTGTCACGCCTGTTGGGCTGCAAATCTTTCAAGACGAAGGGAGCTTTCATTCGGCTGGCCGAGAAAATGGCCCGTCAGTAATGAGAAATGGGTTGTACATTTTTAAAACACATCAAACCGGCAATTAGTTTCAAATATCTTTTTTTCATTTCAAGATTTTAAATTACATTAATTTTTATGCATGGAGAATTTGTTGGATTTTATATTGATATACATTTATTTTTAAAATCAGTTTGAATGTGTGTCAAAATTTCACGATTAAAACAGTTCGAACCGCACCAAAATATGCAAAATTTCGTATAATTTTTTAACCGTTGCCACAATATGGGCTGTAATGCTAACAAAAAGAATATGTGCTCCAAAAAAACCTTAAGAATTAGCAAATGGGCTGTAAATTATTAGAAATAATGGCAGATGGGTTGTATGCTATTTTCCACATATTTGAGACTTTCCTAAAAAAAGGTTGACGCACAAGCACTGACTGTTGGATGTCCATCCAACGGCCGTCGTGAATCTTCAATCTCTGCTCTTCCTGCTCCAGCCGCTCAAACAAGCGCCGGCGGGACTGCCTGCTCCCTCCTCCTCGCAGTCAGCTGTGCTGCCGCAGGCCTCACGCCCGACCGTACTCCCATCGCTGGCCTAGCCATCCCTCTACTCACCCACACCTGTTGTTATTCTCCGGCGATGGCAGACGAACCAGTAAACCCTCGTACAGTCGTACTCCCCTCCGCGTGGGAAACAACTGCCGAGTCTTCCCTACCTCCGTGACGTCCCCTTCCTAGGCCTCGCCGTCGTCCACCGCCCTGGTGCTCTTGGCACGGCGTGGTCAACATGGTCAAGGAATGACTTCCATCGGACGTGGACTGTACGTGGAGAGGCTGACAGATGGGTCCACGCCCGCAGCAAGGAAGTGCCTCCTTATTACGCGGAAAATAATGATTCCTCCACCTGATAGCTGGGACCCACCGGACGGGCCATTGTATTTCACGAAAAAAAACGTTTCCCCCTGACTGCTGGGACCCACCAGCTACATCTTCGCACGCAAGGGAGTGCGTCCGGGCAAAAAAAATGATTCGGCCCCTGACTGCTGGGACCGACCAGCTACATCTTCGCAGGCAAGGAAGTGCCTGACAGTCGGGACCCACCTGGTCGAAGCGTACGTAGCGTTGGCATTCTGGTCGCGAACGTGTACGTACATACTGGTCGATGTAGAGGCGCGCACATGTCGTAGTAGAGGCGCGCACGTAGCATTTACATGTACGTACAGCGGCCAGGGTGCAAGAAAGAAAATACGGCCACGTATGTGTACATACGGGCGGGGTCTCGAATGCCTACTCGCACATACGTACGGCCACGGCTCGTGTACATGGCTGGGTCGGAACGGAGAAACAGCGACGTCGTCGTGTTCATGGGGAGGCAATGGAATGCGTCGTGTTCATTGGGAGGGCTTCGACGGAACAGGTGATGGAAACGGGGCCTGGCGTACCACAGAATGGAGGAAACGGCCTTGTGTTCGACGGTCCACGTTCAAAACGGGATCCTATTCATCGGGAGGGGTCTGGCGTACCGCAAAACGGAGGAAACGGACATCCTACGGTCGAAACGGGGGTCCTGTTGATCGGGAGGGGGGTGGCGTACGGCAAAACGGACGAAACGGACTTGTGTTGGAGCGCTACGGTCGAAACGGGGGTCCTGTTCATCGGGAGGGGTGTGGCGTACCGCAAAACGGGACCCCACGGGATACTGTTCATCTCCACCGTCGACCTCCTCTAGCCTCCACGGGCTCCTGTTCATCCAGCCTCCACGGGCTCCTGTTCATCCAGCCTCCACCGCGCGCTACTCCACCGGCTACTGTTCAACCACCCCTCCACCTTCTACTGTTCATCCAGCCCTCCACACCACGGGGTCCTGTTCAACCACCCCTCCACCGTCTACTGTTCGTCCAGCCCTCCATGCCACGGGGTCCTGTTCATCCACCCCTCCACGGGCACCCCTCCACCGTCTACTATTTATCCAGCCCCCCACCACACCACGGGGTCCTGTTCATCTAGAGGCAACGCCACCGCTCACTGTTCATCCAACCCCCCCCCCCCCCGGCAACGCTCATTGTTCATCCCATCGATCGGCTTCAGTTAGCAGCAGTAGCGAAGGAATCGCTCGATCGGGTTCAGTTAACAGCCATTGATCAATCGCTCGGGTTCAGTAACGTGTAGCCTGCAGTGCAATCGCTCGGGTTCAGTTAGAGCCCAACGCCTCACTCGGGTTCAGTTAGAGCCAACGCCTCGCACACACGCGCGTACGTGTACGAGAGAAACGCGCATCGCTCGGCCCCCGACCTCCCACCATAACCGGGAACTCCCCGAAATTTTCCTCCCCCTCGCTTCTACCATGGTTTTTTCCGTCATGGACGGCCCAAAGAATGTCATGCAGCTGGGTCTCCGGCCCGCCCAGGACGAAAATCCCATTTTCTGTCATGATTTTTTGTCGTAGAAGTAGGAGCCCACCACATCTATGATGATACCGGGTTTTGTCACAATTATTGTCATAGAAGTGTCATATGTATGACAGAAAAAATTCGTTCGGCCCAAAATGTCACGGATGTGTCTTTTTTTGTAGTGGTTGGCTGCTCCTTCGTGCTCGTCCAGCCGCAACACTTCATTAAAATCTCCAAAACAAAGCCACGGTAGATCTTTGACAATACTTATTCCTTTCATGAGATCCCAGGTTTGGTGTCAGAGGTGAGTTTGGGCCTCACCTTATACACACGTGATCCTCCAAGGGTTGCCTCCTAAATTTTGGCATCATTGTGATAACAAGAGTCTCCCAAAATCTCAAGCTTTATTGTATTATTCCAAAAAATACCAATACCTCCACTTCTCCCCTGACTATTAACAACATATGAATTATCAAACCCTAGAGTACTAGCAAGAGCTTCTACACGTGTCCCACTTATCTGTGTTTCGACAATACAAAGCACGGTAGGGGTAAACTTCATTGCAAAGTCGCGAAGTTCTCGAACTGTCGCAGGTTTACCCGCGCCACGACCGTTCCATCAAAAAGCACTCATTGGTCTCGGCGGCACTCCTCTAGGGAGTCCGCCAATTTTTTGCAGCAGTGTAGTAGCCATCCTTGCCTTCTAGACCAGTCCTTGCCTTCTTCGGATCCCTAGTGATTGGTGGACTAACAACTGTAGTACCAGCTAGAACTAGAGCCAGTTGGTTCTCCTTCGGGACAGTACCATGCACCAGTGGTGGAGCCAAAGAGTTGCTACCCTGTTCTGCTCTCTCCATCCTCTTTCTTGTTTGGTCCTCCATCACCATACCTAAGTCAGCACTCGCTCCACCTCCCTCCTTCAGCACCAAGGTCCTTCCATCAGTAGCGCCTAGATCACCATCCTCCTGAAAATCCTCCTGCATCCCTGGTGCAGGGGTTGGGCCTCGCCCACCATTGTGACCTCCTCTTCTTCCTCCCTGACGACCTCGTCCACCTCCTGGACCTCGGCTAGACCTCATAAACCAATCAGCCCGTAACTCCTTGAAGACGAGAGCCGATGCAGGATGTATTCATGTGCCATGCTCCTTAAACAAGTGACCAAGCATTCAACAAACTGTGCACCAGTCTGGCAGCTTCTCATACTTAACTCGATAAATCTGGCGCTTAGTTTCATGGATCATAGACACGGCATTCTTTAGTGGCTTTGTGACATCAATTCTTTTAGAGAAAAGGCACCGGCCGAGCCCGAGAAGAGATCAAACCTAGCCCGACTTTGAATTAACAAAGCCATAAACCAGCCAGGATACAAGGGCACCACATTACAGAGGGGATGAATGCAAAGCAAAGTGGAAAGAAGATACAAGGTGCTAGGCAGAACAACACAATGGCAACAACTGGAGCCAAGCACACAACACCGTTGCCAACGACTAGCACTACGCCTACACCTACTAGCCAACCGGGAGCCCGAGAGGAGGGACACCCCGTGCAAGCATTGAGCGCCGGCTGCATCCATGACCAAACTTGGGAAACACTCGTCTCCACCGTCGCAAAGGGCCACTACCCTTTCACCCAGGCTTGATGGGTGCTGCACCGGCGACCGGCAGAGTCGCTACCACATAACCCATCTCAAGGTGACCAAGCTGTCATAGGAGAAGCAGACAACGCTAACCCACGAACAACGGAAGCCCATCCAGACGAGAACCAAAGCCAGCAAAGGCAACACGAAGCACATGACGTGAGTTGTCAGACGAAGACGCACCACCATGAAGAAGACCGAAGAAGGTTCACCACGCAAGGGCGAGCCCGAGCAGGATGAAGTAGGAATATCAGGCCGCCGTGCTTTGGAACCGGGACATCGGCCACTCCACCATCAAGAGCCAATCCTGACCACTGCCTTCGAGAAGGAGCACGCCACCGAGGTGTCATCGATGCCCAGACCAAGGGAGAGCCGGCTTTTGCCGGAGCTCAAGGGGTAGGCGGGAGGGGGAGGGTCCACCCCAAAGCCTCCAGGGAGGGGATCGGCGCCAAAGACGTCGACTTTGGGGGGGCGCCGGCCAGGGGTTTCCACCGGAACCACACCCAAACGCCAGATCCGGCCGCCCGGCAGCACAAGACGACGCACTCCGCCGCTAGGACCACCGCCGGCGCAGATCGGAGCAGATTGAGCCGGGATCGAAGCTTCTTCAAGGGACCCCACGTACTACGAGGAGCCACCGACCACGACCTCCACACTGCCCACACGGCCGTGGGAAGCCACCCACCAGCACCTGCCGGCGCCGCACACCACTGGCCGGGGCCGCCGCCCCGGGAGCCACAGCCCTCCATCCGAGGAGGAGGCACCGAATCCCCACCGCCACCGTCATCAGGGCCACGCGTCGGTGTCGAGCGCCCCTGGTAGCGGCGGAGAGGAGGAAGAGGGAGGGGGAGAGCTCGAAGGCGACGCTAGGGTTGCCCCCGAGTCGCCTCAGAAGAGATGACGCGGGGGGGGGGGGGCTCATCAGTATTGATAGTTTTTCTATATATTTCTGTGACATCAATTCTGACCCAAACGCGATAAAAGTTGCCGGAGAAGTCTTGCGACGGGGCCTCGGCAAACAGAACTTCCTCCACTTTAGCAACAAGAGATGTGACTAGATGGGCGTACAGATCTAGTACATCATGGATTTGCGCCCATATCTCGATCATGTCCATCTTGACGGTCATTGGCTTTGTCACCCCATCATAAGGTTTGATGATCACCGCGTCTCCTCGGAACTGCCATGGGCCATCGTTCATGACTCTCTCCCAATCCCCAAGACACAAGAATTGGACTGTGTATACTGTAAGGTTATCTTCCAGCGGTCTGAACTTGACCTCTTGTAAGTCCCAAGCAGATCTCATATTCCAGAGGAACCATGTCTCGCTATAGTTTTTTTTGAACTGTCTGGCTGTGCCTCACGTTTAGATTTTTTTTTGAGGGAAAAAGCCAAGCTTTATTCAGCAAAATCCATAAAGAGTGGGATACAACGTTGGTCATGGGGTTGGCCTAACCACAAGTGGCGCCCCGGACCTAAAGAAAATGCATGCTTGGCTAATCTATGTGCCTCGACATTGACGGCACGGCCTTCAAAAGAAAAATTACGGCTCAAATTAATAGCTATGTTCTGAATCTCCGTAACGATAGCACCACTCATTCCATGGCTTCTATTGATGATCGCTCTAACTGCCCCCTTGGAGTCTGATGCTACCAGCAGGTTCTGAATATTGAGATCTTGTGCCAGAGCAAGCGCCTCCCTACACGCAATTGTTTCAAGAATCTCTGGGTCGTCGACGCCTGCAATCACAAGTGCAGAGCTTCCCAGGTAAGCTCCTGTTTCATCCCAGCAAACTGCTGCTGCTGCACCTCCTAACCCCTTGCTGCAAGAAGCGTCAATGTGGATCTTTGCATGGCCCGGCGGTGGAGCTTTTGGGCACTGGATGCTAGTGCTCATCGCCCGGGCACCTCTCTGACTCGGGTTAGTGGCTGGTGCAGCCAGCATCTTGAGCTCCTTTAGGTACCTGGTGATGAAGCCGTTGATGGTTTGTGGACTTTGGAATAAACCTTCATGGATCGCTTTCCGGCGTGCCGCCCAGATAGCCCACAGAGTGACCGACAGCTTCACAAACGACTCATGCGATATTGCACCCATCAGAGTAAATAGCCATTGTTTCGCTTTCGGTTCTGTGATCGTTGCCAAATTTTGTGCTAGTTCATCATCAACGAGAGCCCACGTGCATCTTGACATTGTGCATTCTAAGAGGGAATGTCTCCACGAGTCAGGGGTGCCGCAAATGCTGCATGCGCTAGAATCTGACATGTGTCGTTTCGCCCTAACATCATTAGTCGAAATAGATTGTTTTGATAACCTCCAGAGGAACATGCGAACCTTCCCTGGTACTTCGGTTTTCCATAATCTCTTCCACTGTGCCTCATCCACGGAGGTGTTGGAGGAACCGGCCCTGTTTTCCAACCATGCCTCACGTCTCTGCCTTGTGCTCACTAGCATACGATATGCAGACTTCACTGAAAAGTTGCCATTCTTCTCCTGGCTCCAGCTCCAGAAATCAGCTACGTTCGATGTGCACAAAGGGATTCCCAAAATAACCTTAGCATCCATGTTCATGAAGGTTTCTTGGACCTTCTGTTTGTCCCACGTAGCCGAGGTCATATCTATCAGCTCTCAAACATAGGTCGGTGGATCATTTAGTAGGCAGCCATAAGGCCTCATCATTTCATTCCGAGGGAGCCAATTATCTTCCCAGATCCTTGTGGTTGCTCCGTTACCAATGCGGCGGACCAGGCCCTGTCTGAGGATATCTCTTCCCTCCATTATTGCTCTCCACACCTAGCTCGGGTTGTTACCCAACTGGGCACTTAAGATTGATCCGTTGGGAAAGTAAACACCTCTGAGCAAACGCGAGCACATGCTATCAGGGTTTTGCAAGATGTGCCACGCCTTTCTAGCAAGCATTGAGAGATTAAAAAGCTCGAAATCTTTAAAACCCAGGCCTCCCATTCCTTTTGGTTGAGTCATCTCTTTCCATGAAACCCACTGGGGTTTCCTCTTTCCTTCCTTGCTACCCCACCAGAACTTTCTGATAAGCTTATTGAGATGTTCACATAAGCCTCGGGGAAGTTTAAAGCATGACATAGAGTAGACAGGTACCGCCTGAGCCACAGATTTGACAAGGACTTCCTTGCCTGCAGTAGACATGGTGATCTCAATCCATCCTTGGACTTTGCTCCATAATCTATCTTTAAGGTATTTGAAAGACCCGTTCTTGCTGTTACCTACATCAGAGGGCATTCCCAGGTACTTTTCATTAAGAGTTTCATTCGGCACCTTTAACAAAACCTTTATATCATTCCGGATGCTCTCCGGGACCCCCTTGCTAAAATAGATTGATGACTTCATATTGTTTATTCTCTGCCCCGACGCTTGACAATAATGTTCCAGAACTTGGTTCACCTCAATAGCACCCGCATTACTTGCCTTAAAGAACAGCGGGCTGTCATCAGCGAATAAGAGGTGGCTAACTGGTGGTGCCAACGGTGCCACCTGTAATCCCTCCAAGTTGGATGACTCCCTTCTCGATTTTAAAAGGCACGACAGGCCCTCTGCTGCTATCAAGAACAAGTATGGGGAGATTGGGTCCCCTTGTCTGATTCCTCTTGATGGTGTAAAACCCTCAAACTTCTTCCCATTAAAAAATACTGAAAACTTTACTGTGGTAACAAGGCTCATAACAATATTAACCCAATTTTTTCTAAAGCCCAACTTTAGCATCATAGCTTTGAGATACTCCCACTCAACTCTATCGTAAGCCTTCATCATGTCTACCTTTAAAGCACCTGTCTGGTGTTTCTTTGCCTTATTCCTTTTCATAAAATGAAGACATTCATAGGCCATGATGATGTTATCGGTAATTAGCCTACCTGGAACAAAAGCTGATTGTTCTTCTGAAATTATATCTGGAAGGATTACCTTAAGCCGGTTTGACAACACCTTTGAAGCAATCTTGTAAAGTACATTGCATAAGCTAATAGGCCGGAATTGGGATAAGAGGGTGGGATTTTTTACCTTTGGAATCAGAACTAAAATAGTGTCATTGATACTTTCCGGTGACTCCTTCCCCTCCACGATTTTAAGGACTGCTTTGGTGACCTCATCCCCGCACACGTCCCAGTGGCGCTGAAAGAAATGAGCTGGGAAGCCATCGGGGCACGGCGCCTTCGTGGGAAACATTTGAAACAATGCGGTTTTGACATCTTGGGCGCTATACGGAGCATTTAATACATCATTCATTGTAGCAGTTACCTTCTGAGGGACAGTGTCTAGAACCCTCTCCATGCCATGAACACCTTGAGAAGTATACAGGTCTTTATAAAAATCTGAGGTTAATTCCTCCATCTCAGCTACTGCCGTAGTCATCTGTCCATCTAACTTTTGTAGAGACTTTATCTGGTTCTTTCGCCTACGGCGACTTGCACGGAGATGAAAAAAATAGGTATTTTTATCCCCATGCATGAGCCACTCAATTCTGGCTCTTTGGCGCCCTAATATTTCTTCCCTGTGAAACAACTCCACCAGATTATCCACAATTTTTAATTCGGCCAATGATGGGCCAGATCTTCCTCGAGAATCATGCATCTCCTGTAGCTGCAGCTGGAGTTGATGAATCTGATGTCGGGCGTTTCCAAAGTGTACCCGGTCCCAGTGCGTCAGGTTGCCAGCCAGATCTCTCAGTTTGTCGCCCACTTGAGAAACCGAATCACTCGGGGTTTGGACCCATGCAGCCTGAACTACATCTACTAGCGCTGCATCTCGTTCCCAGCACAATTCATACTTAAATCTTCGGGGGGGCGCCTGCATGCATGCATGTCTTTTAGCGTCAGGAAAATTGGTACGTGATTAGATGAAGCGGCCTCTTTGTGTTCGGTTATAGCATTCGAGAATGCAACGCACCAAGCCATATTAGCAACGCATCTGTCAAGACATACTTTGGTAAACGTGCCTCCCGTAACTTTTTCTCAAAGGTCCAGCTGTTGGGGAACGTAGTAATTTCAAAATTTTCCTACGCACACGCAAGATCATGGTGATGCATAGCAACGAGAGGGGAGAGTGTTGTCTACGTACCCTCGTAGACCGAAGCGGAAGCGTTGACGCGACATAGAGGAAGTAGTCGTACGTCTTCCCGATCCGACCGATCCAAGCACCGTTACTCCGGCACCTCCGAGTTCTTAGCACACATACAGCTCGATGACGCTCCCCGGGCTCCGATCCAGCAAAGCTTCGGGGATGAGTTCCGTTAGCACAACGGCATGGTGACGATGATGATGTTCTACCGACGCAGGGCTTCGCCTAAGCACTACAACGATATGATCGAGGTGGAATATGGTGGCAGGGGGCACCGCACACGGCTAAGGAACGATCACGTGGATCAACTTGTGTGTCTAGAGGTGCCCCCTGCCCCGTATATAAAGGAGCAAGGGGAGGAGGCGGCCGGCCAGGTGTGGCGCGCCAAGAGGGAGTCCTACTCCCATCGGGAGTAGGACTCCTAGTTGGACAAGGAGAGAGAGGGGGGAAAGAGGAGGAAGAGAGGAAGGAAAGGGGGGCGCCGCCCCCTTCCCTTGTCCTATTCGGACTAGGAAGGGGAGGGGCGCACGGCCACCTCTTTCCTCCTCTCCTCTTCTCCCTTAAGGCCCATGTACGCCCAATAACCCCCGGGGGGTTCCGGTAACCCCCCGGTACTCCGGTAAAATGCCGATTTCACCCGGAACAATTCCGATGTCCAAATATAGACTTCCAATATATTAATCTTTATGTCTTGACCATTTCGAGACTCCTCGTCATGTCCGTGATCACATCCGGGACTCCGAACTAACTTCGGTACATCAAAATGCATAAACTCATAATAACTGTCATCGTAACGTTAAGCGTGCGGACCCTACGGTTCGAGAACAATGTAGACATGACTGAGACAAATCTCCGGCCAATAACCAATAGTGGGACCTGGATGCCCATATTGGCTCCTACATATTCTACAAAGATCTTTATCGGTCAGACCGCATAACAACATACGTTGTTCCCTTTGTCATCGGTATGTTACTTGCCCGAGATTCGATCGTCGGTATCCAATAACTAGTTCAATCTCGTTACTGGCAAGTCTCTTTACTCGTTCTGTAATACATCATTCCGCAACTAACTCATTAGTTGCAATGCTTGCAAGGCTTATGTGATGTGCATTACCGAGAGGGCCTAGAGATACCTCTCCGACAATCGGAGTGACAAATCCTAATCTCGAAATACGCCAACCCAACATCTACCTTTGGAGACACCTGTAGAGCTCCTTTATAATCACCCAATTACATTGTGACGTTTGGTAGCACACAAAGTGTTCCTCTGGTAAACGGGAGTTGCATAATCTCATAGTCATAGGAACATGTATAAGTCATGAAGAAAGCAATAGCAACATACTAAACGATCGGGTGCTAAGCTAATGGAATGGGTCATCTCAATCAGATCATTCTACTAATGATGTGACCTCGTTAATCAAATAACAACACTTTGTTCATGGTTAGGAAACATAACCATCTTTGATTAACGAGCTAGTCAAGTAGAGGCATACTAGTGACACTAAGTTTGTCTATGTATTCACACATGTATTATGTTTCCGGTTAATACAATCATAGCATGAATAATAAACATTTATCATGAAATAAGGAAATAAATAATAACTTTATTATTGCCTCTAGGGCATATTTCCTTCAGTCTCCCACTTGCACTAGAGTCAATAATCTAGATCACATCACCATGTGATTAACATCGATAGTTCACATCATCATGTGATTAACACCCATAGTTCACATCGCCATGTGACCAATACCCAAAGGGTTTACTAGATTCAGTAATCTAGTTCACATCGCTATGTGATTAACACCCAAAGAGTACTAAGGTGTGATCATGTTTTACTTGTGAGAGAATCTTAGTCAACGGGTCTGCCACATTCAGATCCGCATGTATTTTGCAAATTTCTATGTCAACAATGCTCTGCATGGAGCTACTCTAGCTAATTGCTCCCACTTTCAATATGTATCTAGACCGAGACTTGGAATCATCTAGATTAGTGTCAAAACTTGCACCGGCGTAACCCTTTACGATGAACCTTTTTTCACTTCCATAATCGAGAAACATATCCTTATTCCACTAAGGATAATTTTGACCGCTGTCCAGTGATCTATTCCTAGATCACTATTGTACTCCCTTGCCAAACTCAGTGGTAGGGTATACAATAGATCTGGTACACAGCATGGCATACTTTATAGAACCTATGACCAAGGCATAGGGAATGACATTCATTCTCTTTCTATCTTCTACCGTGGTCGGGCTTTGAGTCTTACTCAATTTCACACCTTGTAACATAGGCAAGAAACTCTTTCTTTGACTGTTCCATTTTGAACTACTTCAAAATCTTGTCAAGGTATGTATTTATTGAAAAAACTTATCAAGCATCTTGATCTATCTCTATAGATCTTGATGCTCAATATGTAAGCAGCTTCACTGAAGTCTTTCTTTGAAAAACTCCTTTCAAACACTCCTTTATGCTTTACAGAATAATTCTACATTATTTCCGATCAAGAATATGTCATTCACATATACTTATCAGAAATGTTGTAGTGCTCCCACTCACTTTCTTGTAAATACAGGCTTCACCGCAAGTCTGTATAAAACTATATGCTTTGATCAACTTATCAAAGCGTGTATTCCAACTCCGAGATGCTTGCACCAGTCCGTAGATGAATCGCTGGAGCTTGCATATTTTGTTAGCACCTTTAGGATTGACAAAACCTACTGGTTGCATCATATACAACTCTTCTTTAAGAAATCCATTAAGGAATGCGGTTTTGTTTATCCATTTGCCAGATTTCATAAAATGCGGCAATTGCTAACATGATTCGGACAGACTTAAGCATAGATACGAGTGAGAAACTCTCATCATAGTCAACACTTTGAACTTGTCGAAAACCTTTTGCGACAATTCTAGCTTTGTAGATAGTAACACTACTATCAACGTCCGTCTTCCTCTTAAAGATCCATTTATTTTCTATGGCTTGCCGATCATCGGGCAAGTCAACCAAAGTCCATACTTTGTTTTCATACATGAATCCCATCTCAGATTTCATGGCCTCAAGCCATTTTGCGGAATCTGGGCTCATCATCGCTTCCTCATAGTTCGCAAGTTCATCATGGTCTAGTAACATGACTTCCAGAACAGGATTACTGTACCACTCTGGTGCGGATCTCACTCTGGTTTACCTACGAGATTCGGTAGTAACTTGATCTGAAGTTTTATGATCATCATCATTAGCTTCCTCACTAATTGGTGTAGTAGTCACAGGAACAGATTTCTATGATGAACTACTTTCCAATAAGGGAGAAGGTACAATTACCTTATCAAGTTCTACTTTCCTCCCACTCACTTCTTTCGAGAGAAACTCCTTCTCTAGAAAGGATCCATTATAAGCAACGAATATCTTGCCTTAGGATCTGTGATAGAAGGTGTACCCAACAGTCTCCTTTTGGGTATCCTATGAAGACATATTTCTCCGATTTGGTTTTGAGCTTATCAGGATGAAACTTTTTCACATAAGCAGCACAACCCCAAACTTTAAGAAACGACAACTTTGCTTTCTTGCTAAACCACAGTTCAGATTGTGTCGTCTCAACGGACTTAGATGGTGCCCCTTTACTTAACGTGAATGCAGCTGTCTTTAATGCATAACCTCAAAAAGGATAGTGGTAAATCGGTAAGAAACATCATAGATTTGCACTATATCTAATAAAGTACGGCTATGACGTTCGGACACACCATTATGCTGTGGTGTTCCGGGTGGCACGAATTTGTGAAACTATTCCACATTGTTTTAATTGAAGACCAAACTCGTAACTCAAATATTTGTCTCCACGATCAGATCGTAGAAACCTTATTTTCTTGTTACGATGATTCTCCACTTCACTCTGAAATTCTTTGAACTTTTCAAATGTTTCAGACTTATGTTTCATCAAGTAGATATACTCATATCTGCTCAAATCATCTGTGAAGATCAGAAAATAATGATACCTATCGCGAGCCTCAATATTCATCGGATCACATACATCAGTATGTATGATTTCCAACAAATCTGTTGCTCGCTCCATTGTTCCGAAGAAAAGAGTCTTAGTCATCTTGCCCATGAGGCATGGTTCGCAAGCATCAACTGATTCATAATCAAGTGATTCCAAAAGCCCATCAGCATGGAGTTTCTTCATGCGCTTTACACCAATATGACCTAAACGGCAGTGCTACAAATAAGTTGCACTATCATTATTAACTTTGCATCTTTTGGTTTCAATATTATGATTATGTGTATTACTATGATCGAGATCCAACGAACTATTTTCATTGGGTGTGTAACCATATAAGGTTTTATTCATGTAAATAGAACAACAATTTATTCTCTTACTTAAATGAATAACCGTATTACAATAAACATGATCAAATCATATTCATGCTCAACGTAAACACCAAATAACACTTATTTAGGTTCAACACTAATCCCGATTTTATAGGGAGTGTGCGATGATGATCATATCAATCTTGGAACCACTTCCAACACACATCATCACTTCACCCTTAACTAGTCTCTGTTTATTCTGCAACTCCCGTTTCGAGTTACTAATCTTAGCAACTGAACTAGTATCAAATACTGAGGGGTTGCTATAAACACTAGTAAAGTACACATCAATAACATGTATATCAAATATACTTATGTTCACTTTGCCATCCTTCTTATCTGCCAATCACTTGGGGTAGTTCCGCTTCCAGTGTCCAGTCCCTTTGCAGTAGAAGCACTCAGTCTTAGGCTTAGGTCCAGACTTGGGCTTCTTCACTTGAGCACCAACTTGCTTGCTGTTCTTCTTGAAGTTCCCCTTCTTCCCTCTGCCCTTTTCTTGAAACTAGTGGTCTTGTCTACCATCAACACTTGATGTTTTTCTTGATTTCTACCTTCATCGATTTCATCATCATGAGAAGCTCGGGAGTCGTTTTCGTCATCCCTTGCATACTATAGTTCATCACAAAGTTCTACTAACTTGGTCATGGTGACTAGAGAATTCTGTCAATCACTATCTTATCTGGAAGATTAACTCCCACTTGATTCAAGCGATTGTAGTACCCAGACAATCTGAGCACATGCTCACTAGTTGAGCGATTCTCCTCCATCTTTTAGCTATAGAACTTGTTGGAGACTTCATATCTCTCAACTCGGGTATTTGCTTGAAATATTAAATTTAACTCCTGGAACATCTCATATGGTCCATGACGTTCAAAACGTCTTTGAAGTCCCGATTCTAAACCGTTAAGCATGGTGCACTAAACTATAAAGTAGTCATCATATTGAGCTAGCCAAATGTTCATAACGTCTGCATCTGCTCCTGCAATAGGTCTGTCACCTAGCGGTGCATCAAGGACATAATTTTTCTGTGCAGCAATGAGGATAAACCTCATATCACGGATCCAATCCGCATCATTGCTACTAACATCTTTCAACATAGTTTTTCTCTAGGAACATATCAAAATAAACACAGGGAAGCAACAACGCGAGCTATTGATCTACAACATGATTTGCAAAATACTACCAGGACTAAGTTCATGATAAATTCAAGTTCAATTAATCGTATTACTTAAGAACTCCCACTTAGATAGACATCCCTCTAATCCTCTAAGTGATCACGTGATCCAAATCAACTAAACCATGTCCGATCATCACGTGAGATGGAGTAGTTTCAATGGTGAACATCACTATGTTGATCATATCTACTATATGATTTACGCTCGACCTTTCGGTCTCCGTGTTCCGAGGCCATATCTGTATATGCTTGGCTCGTCAAGTATAACCTGAGTATTCCGCGTGTGCAACTGTTTTGCACCCGTTGTATTTGAACGTAGAGCCTATCACACCCGATCATCACGTGGTGTCTCAGCACGAAGAACTTTCGCAAGGGTGCATACTCAGGGAGAACACTTCTTCATAATTTAGTGAGAGATCATCTTATAATGCTACCGTCAATCAAAGCAAGATAAGATGCATAAAAAGATAAACATCACATGCAATCAATATAAGTGATATGATATGGCCATCATCATCTTGTGCTTGTGATCTCCATCTCCGAAGCACCGTCATGATCACCATCGTCACCGGCGCGACACCTTGATCTCCATCGTAGCATCGTTGTCGTCTCGCCAATCTTATGCTTCCACGACTATCGCTACCGCTTAGTGATAAAGTAAAGCATTACATCGTGATTGCATTGCATACAATAAAGCGACAACCATATGGCTCCTGCCAGTTGCCGATAACTCGGCTACAAAACATGATCATCAAATACAATAAAATTTAGCATCATGTCTTGGCCATATCACATCACAACATGCCCTGCAAAAACAAGTTAGACGTCCTCTACTTTGTTGTTGCAAGTTTTACGTGGCTGCTACGGGCTTAAGTAAGAACCAATCTCACCTACTCATCAAAACCACAACGATAGTTTGTCAATTTGACTCTGTTTTAACCTTCGCAAGGACCGGGCGTAGCCACACTTGGTTCAACTAAAGTTGGAGAAACAGTCACCCGCAAGCCACCTATGTGCAAAGCACGTCGGGAGAACCGGTCTCGCGTAAGCGTACGCGTAATGTCGGTCCGGGCCGCTTCATCCAACAATACCGCCGAACCAAAGTATGACATCCTGGTAGGCAGTATGACTTATATCGCCCACAACTCACTTGTGTTCTACTCGTGCATATAACATCAAACCATAAAACCTAGGCTCGGATGCCACTGTTGGGGAACGTAGTAATTTCAAATTTTTCCTATGCACATGCAAGATCATGGTGATGCATAGCAACGAGAGGGGAGAGTGTTGTCTACGTACCCTCGTAGACTGAAGCGGAAGCGTTGACGCAACATAGAGGAAGTAGTCGTACGTCTTCCCGATCCGACCGATCCAAGCACCGTTACTCCGGCACCTCCGAGTTCTTAGCACACGTACAGCTCGATGACGCTCCCCGGGCTCCGATCCAGCAAAGCTTCGGGGATGAGTTCCGTCAGCACAATGGCGTGGTGACGATGATGATGTTCTACCGACGCAGGGCTTCGCCTAAGCACTACAACGATATGATCGAGGTGGAATATGGTGGCAGGGGGCACCGCACATGGCTAAGGAACGATCACGTGGATCAACTTGTGTGTCTAGAGGTGCCCCCCTGCCCCCGTATATAAAGGAGCAAGGGGAGGAGGCGGCCGGCCAGGTGTGGCGCGCCAAGAGGGAGTCCTACTCCCACCGGGAGTAGGACTCCTAGTTGGACAAGGAGAGAGAGGGGGAAAGAGGAGGAAGAGAGGAAGGAAAGGGGGGGGCGCCACCCCCCTTCCCTTGTCCTATTCGGACTAGGAAGGGGAGGGGAGCGCGGCCACCTCTTGCCTCCTCTCCTCTTCTCCCTTAAGGCCCATGTAGGCCCAATAACCCCCGGGGGGTTCCGGGAACCCCCCGATACTCCGGTAAAATGCCGATTTCACCCAGAACAATTTCGATGTCCAAATATAGGCTTCCAATATATTAATCTTTATGTCTCGACCATTTCGAGACTCCTCATCATGTCCGTGATCACATCCGGGACTCCGAACTAACTTCGGTACATCAAAATGCATAAACTCATAATAACTGTCATCGTAACGTTAAGCGTGCGGACCCTACGGTTCGAGAACAATGTAGACATGACTGAGACAAATCTCCGGCCAATAACCAATAGCGGGACCTGGATGCCCATATTGGCTCCTACATATTCTACGAAGATCTTTATCGGTCAGACCGCATAACAACATACGTTGTTCCCTTTCTCATCGGTATGTTACTTGCCCGAGATTCGATCGTCGGTATCCAATACCTAGTTCAATCTCGTTACCGGCAAGTGTCTTTACATGTTCTGTAATACATCATTCCGCAACTAACTCATTAGTTGCAATGCTTGCAAGGCTTATGTGATGTGCATTACCGAGAGGGCCCAGAGATACCTCTCCGACAATCGGAGTGACAAATCCTAATCTCGAAATACGCCAACCCAACATCTACCTTTGGAGACACCTGTAGAGCTCCTTTATAATCACCCAGTTACGTTATGACGTTTGGTAGCACACAAAGTATTCCTCCGGTAAACGGGAGTTGCATAATCTCATAGTCATAGGAACATGTATAAGTCATGAAGAAAGCAATAGCAACATACTAAACGATCGGGTGCTAAGATAATGGAATGGGTCATGTCAATCAGATCATTCTACTAATGATGTGACCTCGTTAATCAAATAACAATACTTTGTTCATGGTTAGGAAACATAACCATCTTTGATTAACGAGCTAGTCAAGTAGAGGCATACTAGTGACACTAAGTTTGTCTATGTATTCACACATGTATTACGTTTCCGGTTAATACAATTATAGCATGAATAATAAACATTTATCATGAAATAAGGAAATAAATAATAACTTTATTATTGCCTCTAGGGCATATTTCCTTCACCAGCTTCTTCCAATGTAACCGAGGTCCGTCAGGCCACACGTATCCAACGCATCACGGAAAGCTTCCATCTGGGCTTGACTTCTACTGCCCACTCCGTCATGCTCATGCGCTTGGAGGACCTCGTTGAAGTCACCCATCACCATCCAAGGAAGCTTGGTGGAGCCAACAATTCCCTTGAGCATATCCCAAGTTTTATAGTGCTGGTTTGCCTGGGCTTCACCATAGACAAAGGTAGCTCTGATTTTTGTATCGACCAACTCATCAACAGTCACATCTATATGGTACTCAGAATACCCAACAACCTCAAGCTTTATTTCATCATTCCATAAAATTCCTAAACCACCACTTCTACCACGACTGTTCACAGCAAAACTTTTATTAAACCTTAAAGCTCCTACCATATTCTCTACTCGAGAGCCCTCAATTTGTGTTTCAACAATGCATAAGATTGAGGGGGCAAGTTGCCTCGTGAGATCACGAAGCTCTCGAACTGTCACGGGTTTGCCAGCCCCGCGACAGTTCCAACATAGAAAACTCATTGCGCTAGGCGCGACTCCCCATGGGAGCCCACCAAACGCGCATCATTGGGTTTTTGTGACGTAGTGATCTTTGTTGGAGCTTCGACCTGGCCTTGAGGGTTCTGCTTGACTCTTTTGGGATCTTGCTTCGGAGGGGGACTTGATGGAATTTCAGGAGGAGGCATGATTCGTGGCACACTTTGTTTCTGCAGCAGCGACGTAGTAGCTGGGGAGGTCTTTTGTTCTGCAACTGGGATTGCACTTCTTTTTCTGTTACGGTCTCCATCCTCCATGTCTACATCTGATTGGGAGTTGGCTGCAACGTCATAAGTATTGGGCTCAAAGGGGTTTTGCGCCCCCCGGCCTCGTCCTCCACTAGCTCGGCCCCTTCCACGGCCACCCCTAGCTCTGTTCCCTTCTCCTGGACCCCTGCCCGGACCCCTGAACCATGAGGCTCTGAGATCCTTAAAAACCAGTGCCTTGAGTGGATGAACCCCATCCCCACACTCCTTGAACAGGTGTCCCAAATTTCCACACACCGCACACCAATCTGGCAACCTTTCATATCTGACCCTAAAAATCTCTCTATGGAGCACTTCCTTCCTTCTCACAACCAAAGATACAACATTCTTGAGTGGTTTTGTGACATCTAGCTTTATCCTGACACGGACGAAATTTCCTTCAAAATCTTGTGACTTTGGTTCAGCATAGATAAAATCACCCACTGTGGAAGCTAACGCCTTGACTTTTGGAAAAAAACCATCCGGGAGATCATGGATTTGCATCCATATGTCGATCTTGTCAAGGTTCACAAGCGAGGGTTTTGTATAACCATCATATTCGGCAAGAACTACCGCTTTACCTTTGAAAGACCACGGCCCTTCTTCCATGACTCGCTCCCAATCTCCGAGATAGGAAAACTGCAGGGTGTAAAGGTTGTCCTCAAGCGGCCAGATCTTCACCTCCTGAGCCAGATCCCAGGCCGCCCTCATGTTCCTGTAGAACCAATATTGGTTGTAGGTCTTGTCCGTGTAAACCCTAGCGACTGCCATCCATCTGGTGGCCTCCTCTGGCAGCTCGGTGTCATCGATCACCACATCCTCCAGATCGTCCTCCTTCAACCCCAGCTCTGCCATCATTGCCTCGAGATCGGATGCCCCCGAACCCTATCCTGCTTCCTCTGTCGCCATTAGATCGCTAGCCCGTGGTTTCAGTCCGCGGGCCGTATGAACCCCAGCGTTCCCGTTCCCCCGCCCTGCTAGGCCTTTGCAGCCCCGGCAGTCGACTGGAGAGGAGGGAGGGGGGAAGATCGGGTCTCAACGGTGGCAGACAGGAGTCGCCGCCGAGAGGAGAGCAAACTCTAACAAGAGGAAACAGGTCGCGCCTCACGTTTAGATGGCTTTACAATGTAGCAGCATGCCCTAGGGCGTTGCACTTCTTTCCCCGGCCCAGGGACGGCCCTGGCCGGGGCTCCTTTTCCCCATCGCCTCCTCTCCTGCCCCCGATGGCGATCTACACCACCACAACCTCGCAAACCGCAGCCGCCCCGCGCCGAATACCAGTCGGACTGAGGGCGGGTTCGTGCCGGATTTGGATCGCGTCCAATCCACGCGAGGCGCCAATATAAGTGGCATCCCTCTCCCCAAATTCCAAACCGAAACGCGAGCCCCTGGCCTGCCCTGTCCTCGTGCGGCGTTCCAGTTGAGAGCAATGGCGGGGCCCAGGAGCAGGAAGCGCGCGGCCGCGGAGGCCGCCGGCACGAGCAGGACGGCGGCGAGGCCGGTGAGGCGCGCCAGGGTGACGCCACCGCCCATGCCCGAGGCGGAGCACTTCGCCGAGAGGCGGAATCTGGTGAGCACCGAGCAGACTCGATGAAAGTCGCCGACGACTCTTCCCCGGATGCGTGCGTGCTTGTTTGCTAGGCCTGTAGCTCCGGTGTCTTCGAGTAGGGGAGCTCTGATTCTGCCGCGAGGCCTACATTGGTCGGGTCTCTCTCACAAGGAATTGGGGTGCGGTGCTGACTACTTGCCGATCAGTAGTTGCAGCCTGTTGGACTACAGCGCCTGCATTGGTGTATCAGATGGATCAGTAATTACTTGTCGATCAGTGATTTTGCCGCGAGGCTTACATGTCATGTTTTTGCCAGCCCAATCACAGCATATTTTCCCACTCTAGGAACAGATATAGACGATCACTGCAGTGGCGGTTTTCTACACGCGCACTGGCCTGCAAGATATAATGTGCTAATGGTTTTGATAGAGCTGTCGGTCACAAGTTTCTTTGACCACACTACTATCGCTGACTCTGATAACCGCTTTTTGATGCTCTGTTATAGTATGATTTAAAGTGTCTGGCCACTTCATGAGTATGCATAAATGCATTGTCCCTTGTTTACGATGTTGCTGTATCGCTTTTCGTTCATCCTGACTTATGGACTTATGGTGTGTTGCTGTGTTCAGGAGGATCTTTGGTTGTCGGTCTTCCCCATTGGAACCGAGGTCTGTGCACATACCTATCTACTGTTGCGCATTATTTTGACAACTATGTGCTTGCTCTTATTGATTGTCTATATCTGTTCCTACAGTGGGAAAACATTGACAAGATAAAGGAGTTCAACTGGAACTTTCAAAACCTAGAGGTATATATAGGACATGTAACGCTGCTGGGCTTCTAGTTGATATTATTGCTTCTTTACCGCATGATTCATGGTTCATTGTTGGTGGGCAGAAAGCTCTAGAAGAAGGGGGAGAGCTGTATGGGAAGACAGTTTACTTATTTGCAAACACCGAACGTAAGTATGCTGTCCCTTGGGATACGTTGAAGTTTACATCTCTGATGCATTCTACATATCAGCTTTCGAAATATTTTTGTAACCGGCAATAAACTGGTGTCATTGAGGGTGTCGTTTCTTGTTTGAATCATCTGGGGTAAATTTTGTTGTGAAGTTTATGATACAGCCAAGGAATCTGTTTGTGGTTTAGAAAGTTTCAGTAATGATGCCGTAGAGGTACTTTTGCGTGGTTTATTGGTGCTGAAATGTTTCCTCTACACAGCCAGCAAGTAAATGATCCTTTGTTAGATCTTTTTAAAATTAAAATTACTCTGTTGTTTCCCTATATGATGAGAAATGTCAGGGTCGGTGGCTAGTACATTGGCACTTTGCAGTTGATTGGTATTTCTGGGGTTTATGTCTGCTAACATTGATTTGTTTCACCATTCACATCATAGATATACTGAATATTGAAAGTGGATGTGTTGCAGAAACAGAATCATCACTGTTATCTGTTTAATTTTTTCTTGGACTGTACTAGCATGTCGAATAGTTACCTCAAGCAATTTCTCTGATTGACTTATTTCTGTTGGTCTGCAGCTCAGCAATTGCATGTTAACGGCGAACAGAAGATAGTACTTGTTCCTACTGTAGTCGCTGTGGGTTCTCATTCCTTCCCTTGATTCGAACATTTATTCCATAGTTATGTTTACCATCTTGTCTTAAGTTCTGTAGGCACTGATAAGAAATGCATTGCCTGAACAGGAAAATGTTTCTCCGATACACCATATCTTGAGTTACATCTTCTCATGGTTATGCTAGCCAACTATTTTTGTTTATCTCTTGCATTACAGAAAGATGCACACCTGTCTCACCATTTGTAGCCTTGTAAGCATAAACTACAAGAACTATTTTTTAAAATTACATATCTTTTTGCTAGCAATTCCCTTGTTCTTGCTGGTGATGTTACCACTGTGAACCTTTGTACCGCGGGACTAAAAACCTTTAGTAGTCTTGATCCTGATAAGAACATTTACTAGTCTGTACCTCTATTATTCTGTAATAATGCCAGTCTCAAAGCATTCCTTCCTAGTATACCTCTTATGTAATGCGTAAGGAGTCAATAAGCCCCATATTCTTGCCACATTATTTACTCCAAAACATTTCACTGGTGCGAGTTACTGCCTCTAACCCATGCTCTGAAATGTTTTTCCTATTCTGCTGAAAGTAGCTTGCAGTGGGAAATGTTTCTTGGCATATTTGTAGCTTATGATTGTTTCATCGACTGAGACTAGATATTTGCTATTTATTTCCTGATGCTGGATCTCATTTAGCTCTTGCAATTATGTGTGTGGTTCAGGTTGATTGTCCTTGCGCCCCGTCAGATAAAGTTGGTATAAATTCTGTCCAAAGGGAATATGAAGAAATACTACCAATGAGAGCAATGAAGATGTCCTGGGTGCCCTATGTTCCACTCGAGGACCGGTATGTCCATGCTATCTGTATGAGTCGCATTTGTTTATTTCTGCTTTGGCCTTTTGGGTGACTATATGTTCTTATATTTGTTTGCCCATCTCGTAATTTTGCAATGTTGTTCACTTCACTTTTTACTTGGTCTATAGGCTCAGCAGGATTGAGGGTTTGAAAACAAAAATATTCACTCTTCATTGCTCCCAGCGAAGGTCGGTTTTATTCACAGTATTCTCACTCCTCGCTTACAGTTGGTGCTTGAAGGCATACATTCATGTTACTGTTATTTTTTAGTTTACCAGGGATGTTGTCATGCAGTAATATGTGGCATGTAACTGTCTCGAACCTCGACTTTTTTTTGTGATTTGATACATTATCTTAAGTTTGTATTTATTACAGGTCTGCACTGAAGCATCTGAAAACTGAGCAAGTCAAGAAGTTTGACTACTGCATGCCATGTAAGCTGCATTAATTGGGATTATTTTTCGTAGGGTCATTGCGTTTGGATCTCCTTCTATCTAATAACTTTAGAGAGGCTCTATTCTGTACCTATCTGTGATTTGGTCCAGCCTAGTATGTTAACTACACTATCTGAATTTGCGCATGAAGTTCTGTGAGGCTGCGACTACCTGTAGTTAAAGGGTTGCAATGCAACAGTATGTTATGGAGTTAGTAGCCCTTTCCTAATCGATTGCTGATTAAACTGAGTGATATTTGAGTTACATGTTATGCTATGGGATTAGTAGCTCCTTCCTACTTAATTGCTGATTATACTGATTGGGAGTCAGGTTACATGTGACTGAGTTGATTGCTTGATTTGCTCTTGTTGGATGCCCATATTGCATTAACAAAACTATAAATTGCATACATTTGTAGTACTCTTATAGGTATCTAATACTAACATTTTAAGATTAACGCTTGCTTATTCTCTGTCTCAATCAAGACTTCTCTTGCAAAAAATGGTCTTTCTTTCCAATTGTGTATTGCATATGCGCATTGGTTTGATCTTTGATGGTCTTTGTACATTCAATCCAAATTTGTCACCACATGCCAAAGCTCAAGGTTCAGATTATCACACAAATAACCTCAGCTCAACACATCCACCTAAACAATTAAACAGCAGACTGTGGGATTTAAAAAAAAAATACATGCACACATCCTCACGTTGTTCGACGGGTAGATTAGATGGTTTGAGTTAGATACGTTATATTTGAAGTGTTTGATAATATGGTTTTCTGCAGATTATATGCCGCTTATTTCTCCTGAAGAGGACCAAGATACAACTGTCGATATCATATATCCTCTAGAACGTCCGGTAAGCTTCTTTTAGTAGGTCCATTGTTATGCGGCCTAAATAGTTATGAACTTCTGTTGCATCTCTTATATATACTTTCTTAAAGCAAGCAGTTCACTATATTTCATCTAGGAGTCATAATTACTAAATTAATAAATCTCGCAAGAGAACATTTTGGTTTTTGTCGCCGCAATCTGCATCTAAACTTAATCCACATGAGCTACCTTTTTGGGCTTATATGGGAATAAACAAAGTTGGGTTAGCAGATAACTCGAAGTGGTGAAAGGTGTGACCCCCTGCTAGGGGTGCAGAGCGGCGCCCGACCCGTCCCGCATCCAGCTTTGCAGAATCTCATCCCTTCATTACGATAGTTTAGAGCTGTCAGTTTATTTTGAACTGACTTACCATGTTATGCGGGACCAGCAGGACCCGCATCTGCATCCCTAGTTCCCTACCCCCTGCTACAAAATCTCACCCCAAGTTCCACTTAGTAATATAGTACACAGGATTTTTGATTGCAAATAGCTGTTAATTGTTGTTATCATAAACTTTTGTGATTTCTGTTGCAGATAGTTTGCCCGTTTGACTGGGAAATGGATAATTATGAGGTGTGTGTATATTTGGTTTTTACTGTGATGGCGCACTATCCTTTGAAGAACATCTGTGTCCAATCATTGTGTTGCAATGCAGGAGTTTACTGACGACCTAGTTAAAGCTGAGGAATTGCCAGAGGATGAGAGAGAAAATTTTAAGGTGCACATTGCAGTGATTTATGTGCTTGGTCTATTATAAAGGATACTTAGCATAGCCTATGATCAATTAATCATTGCCTCGATAAGTTTTCTTCTTCCTAACTTTACTGCCTCATTTCATCAATAGGAATTCGTAAAGGAGAAGGTTAGAGAAAGGAAGCGCGAGCTGAAACAGGTTCACAACTAACCAAGATATTATTTATCTTCGCCCGAGATTTTAGTGTATCCTAATACTATGCTGCTGCGAAATTTCTGCAGGCCAAAGAAGCCAGAAAAGAAGCTATTGATAACATGGACCCTGAGAAAAAGAAGGCGTTTGAAAACATCAAATTTTACAAATTTTATCCTGTAAATGCCCTGGACGCTCCTGATTTAAGTATACAAAAGGTACGCACAAATGCTACTCGGTATTCTAGGCTGGACCATAAGAGCTTGTGCTGGATTTGATTACGTATCTATAATTGTGTTTTGCAGGCAGGTTACATCAATAGATATTATATGAAGGCGCACAAATGGAGTTGAAGACCAAATGACCTATCCTCACATTTCGTGTGGGCATTACAAATTAAGTTGGCTTGAAGAGCCAGTAAATAATTTGAATGGCAGGGGAGATTATCTTACTCAATATATTCAGATGCAGTTCCTTGTTGAACCATGGATCGGATGAATTGTGGCACCCGAAGTGTATTTGTCCTACAGTTACACTCAAGACAGACTCCTGCCAAGCCTTAAGAGCATCTTACTTGTGCATTCTTTTTCATTGCGCACATTGTAAATTCTACTAGTTACGGTAAAGGATTGGCTTAGAAAAGAGCTCTATGTGAATCTTTGAGTCCTCAGATTTTGCAACGTTGTAGCAATAGCTCTATTTGATTCCGTATGGTTTGCTGCTGTGTTGTTAACACGTTTGTAGCAATCTCAACTAGGTGAATTATTTGGATGCCCATTGCCTGGAACATTTTTATGTATGAATCCCACTATGGCACTCGCTCCCTGGGTGACACCGCAGCGATACCTAGCGCCACCGCAAAACCAAGCCGGAGCGCGAAGGCCGCTTCTCAGCATTGCTTCTGCATGTTTAGAGAAGAGAAGAGACCAGTCGGTATGGCTACTGGTACAAGCAGCTGCGCTCGTACCGTTCTGGAACTTTGGATGCACTCCTTCAACATCATATAAAAAAGAAATGAGTCCCACTTTGATACAACTGCACCGATGTTAGCTGTGTTTGTAGCGCGAAAAATAGACTTGTACGTTGTAACCGAGTACTGCTAGCCACTAGAGACAACGGCTGCTAACGACTGATCCAAGTGAAAATAATTTATAAATTAACACTAACGGCACATTCACTGTAGCAGCATTCCTTGCTGCACCGTACAGAATTTTGAATTGTTTGCAAACATTTTGGAAAACATGACCAGGTTTTTGAAAAACAAATCTGAATAAAATTTGAAATTTCCATACATTTTTTTTGAAAAACCTGAACATTATTGGAAAGTTCCAACATTTTTCAATAATAGGATCAAAAACTGAAAACCATATCATTTTCCAATATAACAAACATTTTCTTGAAAATGTAAACATTTTAAAATTTCCTCAATTTTCTTTGAATTTACGGAAAAATCTAAAAACATGCACAATTTTTAATTTGTGATTCTTTTTGAAAACGAGAACATTTTTTGAAATTCCCCGAACATTTATGAAATTTTCGAACAAATTTTCAAACATAAATGTTTTTTGGCTTTGTGCACAAATTTAGTAAAACAAGAATATTATTAAAATTCCCAAACATTTTTCAAACTTCGGAAAACATTCTTGAAATTTATGAACAAACTTTGAACTTGAATAATTTTTAATTTGTGAACAGATTTGGAAAACGAGAACATTTTTTGCAATATCTGAGCATTTATTTTATTATGTGAGCATTTTTTATTTCCGAATATTTTTATATAAGAGACAATTTTAACATATTGCAAGAAAATTTGAAAATGGGAACATTTCTTAAATTTGGGACAAATATTTGAAAATGCAATATTTTTAAAATTTATGTACATTTTTTAAAAGGATTAAAATTGAAGAAAAGGAAAAGGAAAAAATAATTAAAAAAGGAGAAGAAGAAACGAAAAAAATGAAAACAAATATAGCAGAAAAGAAACTACACAGAAAAAACCGATAAAGGTTTCCAAAACCGGTTGGCTGCACTGTGAAAAGCGGAAAGTTGGCTGGCCCTTGTATCGTCACTCACATCGAGGTCTATGCAAATCCCCGACAGTTTGCCCAGCGAGAGGCAAAGACGGCTTCACGCACAGGAGGCCGCCCGTCTAGGCCGGCCCATTATCCCTCACCGACCGGCTTACTGTCTTTTCCCACCATTATTTTTCTTTTTTTGTATGTTTTTTGTTTCTTTTTCAATTTTTCTTTTTTTTTCATTTTCCCTTTTCGTTTCTCTTTTTTTCCCAAAAAAATTCGCACTTTTAGAAATTTGTTCCAAGTTTAAAAAAAAATCTTTGTGCTTTTAATTTTGTTCATTAAATACAAATATTCATAACTTGCATACGGTATCGGAAATCGTTAAAACGAGGCATGAATGCATACCATGGGAATGCCCACTTGCTTGCAAAAATTGAGATCATTTTAAGAATGAAAAAAATTAGACCGTATTCAACGAAGGATGTCCAAGTGGCTAGAAGGCTCCGTCTGAGAGTACATTGTTTTTTGACATCCTTTAAAATGACTCCAGATTTTTTTTGCATGCCCTTGTATGAACAATTAAAAAACCATGCCAAGTTGTTTGGATTTTCGGCAAGTTTTGCATTTTCTGAAGTTTTTTGGTTAAAAAAGGCTGATAAATGGCTACACATGCCGCAACATGCATATGGTGTCTGAAGTCGTTCAAACCTGGCATTGATGCCTATCATCGGCATTACCACCTGCTTGCAAAAGTTGGGATCATTTAAAGGATGTCCAAAAATACACCATGTTCAATTAAGAGTGTTCGGGGTATGCCAGAAGGGTCTGTTTGAAAGAACATTGTTTTCAAATATGTCAAATGGCCCCAATTTTTTTTCACTACCTTGTATGACCGACTCAAGTCACCATGCCAAGTTGTTTGGATTTTTGACAAGTTTTGCATTTTCTAGAGTTTTTCCAGTGAAAAAGGCAAATACATGGTTCGACGTGTTGCAATGTGCGTATGGTGTCAGAAGTCATTCAAACTAGGCATGGATGCCTAACATGGACATATCCACATGCTTGCAAAAATTGGGGTCCGTCTTGAGATTTTCGAAAAAAAATACTATGTTCAACAGAGAGTGTTCGGGTAGACGAGAAGGGTTTGTTTGGGAGTACCTCGTTTCTCGACATCCCTTAAATGGCCTCGATTTTTTCATGGCCTTGTATGACCAATTTGAGGCACCATGCCAAAATTGTTTGGGTCTTCGACATGTTCTGCATTTTCTAAATTTTCTTGGTGAAAAAGGTAGATAAATGGTCGGATGTGTCGCAACATGCATACTGTGTCGGAAGTTGTTCAAACCTGACAGACATATACTATGGACATGTCCACATTCTTGCAAAATTTGAGGTCATTTCATGAATGTCCATAGATCATATGCAACGAAGGGTGTTCAGTAGGTGAGAAGGGTCTGTCTAAGAGCACATTGTTCTTGACATTCTTTAAATGAACCCAATTTTTCCATGTTCAGGTATGACCAATTCAAGGCACCATGTCAAATTATTTGGTTTTTGACACTTTTTGCATTTTTTGAAGTTTTCTCGGTCCAAAAGGCGAATAAATGGTCGGACGTGTTGCACCTTGCCATATGGTGTCAAAAATCTGTCAAACCTGACAAGGATGTCTACCATTGGCATACCCACCTGTTTGCAAAAGTTGGGTCATTTGAAGGATGTCCAAACATAAACCATGTTAAACAGAAGGTGTTCGAGTAGGACAGAATGCTTCGTCTAAGAGCACGTTGTTTCCAGACATCCTTGAAATGGCCTCAATTTTTTTTCATGACCTTGTATGACCAATTTAAGGCACCATCACAAAGTTGTCTGGGTTTTCACAATAAGTTTTGCATTTTTGGAGTTCTTAAGGTGAAAAAGGCCAAAAAATGGCCGGATGTATCGCAACATGCAAACGGTGCCATAATCTATTCAAAACTGACATGAATTCCTAACATGAGCATGCCCACCTCTTGCAAAAGTTGGAGTTAATCCATAGTTTAGAAAAACATCAGTTGAGGAGTGTGGCAGACAAGGCCAGATGGGTGTCTCTGTGAGCATGTATTTTTTCCTAATTTGCATGCTTCGGGTTTTACAATTTTTCTCATTATCAATGAACATTTATTTATGTCCTAACCATTTCTTGAAATTTATTAACAATTTTGGAATTACAAATTGTGTATGAAAATTTACAATTTTGAACACTTTTTAAAAAAATTCCTAACAATAGATAAATTATTTTAACACAAATTGAAACCACATAACTTTTTAAAACATTATCATTTTTTTATGAAACACAAATATTTCTTAAATTTATGAATATAAAATTTTATAACGGGAACATTTTTTGAAATTCTAGAATATTTTTAAAATTGTAAACAATATTTGAAAATAAGAACATTTTTGGGTATTCCAAATAATATTTCAAGTTTATAAACATGTTTCCGAAGGAATAATAAATTTCAAAAAGAATAAAAATGAATTAACAAAAAAATAAAATAAAAATGAAAAACTAGAAAACAAACACTTGGACCTTGGCTCAAGTATGATGGCAACCCTCCCGTCGGGCGCGTGTTGGGCCGGCCCAAGTACTCACGGATTTGAAAAAGAATCATCAATTTTGATTTGTTTTGTAGATTTTGTAAGAAAGTTAAAAAGTTACAAAAAAAGTTCTAGAAGTTGAAAAAGATTCAGAAATTTCAGAAAAATTAACGAAGTCAATTTTTTCTTTTAAAAAGTCACGCATATGATAAAAACAAAAAAGGAAAAAGAAAAAGAAATAAGAATAAAAGGGAACAAAACCCGGTTTAAAAATATAAAAAACAAAAAATACCCGGGAAAACCAATGGGAATCTGGCTCTCATTTGGCCTCAAGTTGATTGCGCCCTGCTACTCATCACGAACTTGATGTGGCCGAGCTAGCACCCTTGCTCATCATCCCGAAGACCTGGGTTCGATCCTTGGGTACCTTTTTCTTTAATTTGTTCTATTCCAAATGGGCCGGCTAGGCGAAGGTTTCAACCATCCTATCCTTTATTATGAAAGAGTATAGAAAAATCTTCACCGTTGATGTGTTTATGAGGGTTGTGCTGAAAAAGAAGTGAAAAGGAATTTGCGGGTCGCAGACGCAGAGTCGGTTATGAGGATTGGTACAACCTACGAGCACACCCGCTTGTACTAATGCCGTGTTGCATCCTGGATGCCCGTGAAACCCCTGGGGAGGCTATCTCTTGTTCTTTGTCAATCTATAATCTTCACTGGATGGATATAAGTTCACCTAGAGAGAGGGAAAACACTCGAGTCCATGGCATGATCTTGGAACAAACGCCAAACATCTTCTCAAGAGGAAGATTGTCTGATCAATGGTACAAGTTTGTCGCATGGCACAAGCCCCTCTATGTTGAAGACGTCGAGCTTGGTTATGCCACACCAGACATGCGCACCAAAGGGGTGAAGAGTGACCGATTGTGGTGGGATCAAGAAGGAGATACATCTGAGGAAAAGTATGATTCGGGAGATGGAAGAGGAATAGGAACCAAGGAAGCTAAGACATTGTACAATGCTAGGTGCTTAAGAAGGTGCTTAGAAAAATAAACCGAGTTTTTCTGAAGCATTGGTGCCTATTTTTACAGGAGAGACGTCTAATTAAGCGTTAATCCTGTATAAATAAGCACCGGTGCTTAATGAAAGCCTGGTTTGTTTCGCTAAGCACTTCCCCTAAGCACCTTGCATTGTACAAGGCCTAAGAGCATCTCTAACAGACCCCTTAAGAATTGACCCTTAACAACGTGTATAAGGGGCACTGTAAACCATTTTTATGGTGCGAAATTGCCTCGGCAGAGCAGACCCCGTAAATAAAATTGTATCTCACCGTAGCTCATTTTTTTCTTTTATTTCCTTCTTCCTCCCTGCCGGCAGAGCTCGTCTCGGGCCACGGCGTGCCTCGCCCGGGCACCCCGGCGCCACCCGCCTCGCCCCCGCCTTGCCCCGGCGCCACCCGCCCCGACCGCACGCTCCCTAGCGTGCCTTCCCGTCCCCGACTGACCCCGGCACCGCCCACTGCCGTGCGCGAGCTCCCCGCCGTTACGTGCGACCCCCCCCCCCCCCCCCCCCCGCGCCCTTCTACGACGCCGCCCCGCCCCAATTCGGGCCGCCGGTGGCTTGCTCCGACGAGGTTTGACCGGTTTACGGGCTGAACTATATACTACCTCCGAAACTGTACATATAAGGTTCTCACGGATGGATTTTCAGTGCCCTTTAAAAAGTTTAAGGGCTGAACGAGTTTTACGGGATTTGCTAGGGCCGTTTTTTCGATCAAAACTATAAACACCTCATTTTTATGGGTTTGACCATTTTAAGGGGTCTGCTAGAGATGCTTTAAGGGGGAAGAAGAACTGGAGACACTAAAGACATCAGCTCTAGTGTCCTTGCACCTATGAAGTCAGTCCAGTGCTTTGGGGTGGAAAGCAAGATGCTCTAAGGTCTGCTGAACAGAGCCGAGTGTCCCCCGCTCAGGCAGGTGCAAGGCCCCTGCGTCGCCCCCCGCTCGGGCGACTCGGGTGGCTCCCCAACCCTAGCCGCCGCCGGGGCCTAGCCCATCTTCCCCCTCCTCCTGCCGCCGCCGGAGGACGCCGACGGCTTGCGCCCGGAGGCCGACGACGGTGGCGGGGGCTCTTCCTCCCTCCCGTGTCTCAGGGGTGGCGGGGCCCCAACATGCGTGGAGGTGCGGCCGATCTAGAAGCGACGGCGTTGGCTTCGACGACGGCGGCGGTCGGCCCTGCCTTAGACCACGGGCGGCGGCTACGGCGGCTGGCCTGGATCGGGCGGCGGCGCGATGCGGTCTTCGGCGGCATGTCATCTGGCCTTAGATCGGCGGCAGTGTCGAGGGCTTGGTGGACAGTGGTGGTGCCCGGCCAGAAGCTTGATGATCGGATCTCGAGATCCATCATCTAGTCCCGGCTGCGAGTTGGGGAGACCTGGTTGCCGATGAAAACCGAGTCGACGACAGGCGATGGCGGCGTTCTACGCCGTTACCTTGATGAAGGCATCGTCGTGTAACTACTGTCGACCCACTCGTGCTGCTCCGGGGGAAACCCTAGGATCTGGTGTTCCAGATCGGACGATGGCGGCACTGCGGTATCGTTTCTCTCTTGGGAGCATCGTTTGTGGAGCAGCGCTGGAAGTCAGAGGCAGGAGGTGGAGCGGCTTCGTCTTGCACGGAGCTTCGGTGGAGATGTCAAGTCATGCCTGACCGACAGGTGCTACGCTTTGCCATGCCTGGTCAGCAGGTGCTACGCACGACAGATCTTTCAAGGACTTCAAGCTGTGTCGGCTGGTGGTACTTGGCAGCATGGCGCTGAGGTGTATTAGTGGCGACCGCGACGTGCTCAGCTGTTTGCGCGCAGGGAGGAGGTGCCGTTGGGCGCCGTGGTGGCGTCGACGATAGCTAGGCCGAGCAAGGTTGATGCATCAGTACAGTTCTGAAGATGGAGCGATGACAGTTGATGGCGGCGGCCTCTGAGAGCACGCCGGACCAGTGTGTGCCCCAGACCCGACAAGTGGCTAGGTTGGGATTTCAGGTCTTAAATGTTAGGCTTGGCTGCGATGTCTGTTTGGTATTAGGCTCAGGCTATCTGTGCCTCTTCATCAACTAGATAGGTGTTGCGAAAGTTTGTTGCTTAGACGGCGGCTTTAGTCTTACTGTTGTATGACTTTGTAAGGTTTTGTGAGAATAATTAATAAAGTGGCCGTATGCATCATCCAGATGCAGAGACCGGGGGTCATCTTTCTTTTCTAAAAAAATTAGACTATCGCTTGGAGTCAAGGAAAAACTCCTGAATCGAATTGGCATGATTAAGATACAACACCGTCTGAGGGATGCTAAAAACGTGGCACACAAGATTGCTAGATTTCTTATCATTCAAACCCTCTATTTTCCGGGACTGCAAAGTTATTTTCCTTGTGCAATAGAGTGCGTCAAGTGGCATTCCCGTGAATAAGAAAACACGTATATTTGACAAAGCATGGAGAATCACTTCTCAGGTATTTAAATCACGTCATTATAGTAGGATAGAATACAAGCAATACCAATACTATAAGGTGGATGGGGCGACGTACGCTACGTACATACAGGAAATCCGCGTTCCGTGACTACACCGTCTACGTTGATAATATGCAATATATTTCATGTATAACATCAGGAAACCAAATTAGGAACGATGTCATAGACGTCCACTCCATCTGCTTCATTATCACGATCAATGCTCCGGCCGGCTAGCGGCTAGGCGCTGTCCTGCAGCGCCTGGAGCAGCGCCGAGCGGATGCCGTCGGCGTCCTCCACCGAGGCTGGCACGTCCACGAGGACGTCCTGCATGGTCACGCCTTGGACGCGGCTAAGGCATCCATGCTGCACCTGCAGGTCCAGCGACTGGAGCGCGCCCATCAGCCGCGCCGGAGCGTGGCTGGCCGCGGTGGTCATACGCACCGCAGCAGCGTCACGTCCCATCATCCGCACCTCCACCGTTTCATCCACCTGCAGGAACTTGGAAGCCGGACCACCGCGAGAAGCGGCCGCTGGGCTTTCCTCCAATGCCTTGTTGGTCTCCTCCTCGAGGGACGCTACGCGGGAGCGCAGCTCCGCGATGTAGGTGGCGGCGTCAGCCAGGAGTGATGCCTTGTCCATACGGGACACGTTGGGGACGACAGCGCGGAGGTCGCAAAATCGACGGTTCAGTTTGTCGCGGCGCTGCCGCTCGGCCTGCACATGGCCGACGCTGTGGCGACCGTCAGAGCGTGGCCCGGGTTTCCGGCCTCGCCGCTTTGCATGGCACTGCGGATTTGCAAGCAGGAGGCTCGGCGGCGGCAGCTCGGAGAGCTGAGGGCTACGGGGGAGCGTGCTCCCCATAGGCCACAGCTCCCCGTCCACGTTCTTGGACATCATGCCGTCGTGGAACAGCCATTGTTCGGGAAGATCCTGGGACACGAACTCGAGTACCTGATGGCCCACGGTGCAGAATTGGGAGGACGACGTGGGTGGAAGGAAAGAGGAAGGCGGACAGAGTAGATCGTCCATGGAAGGCACCTCGATATCGCTCCTCTGTCGCCTCGAAATGACAAGCAGAGATGCTCTATGTAGTATGATCGTATGGTAAGTTCGGGTATGCTTTTATACTGGTGGGTGGTGTGGCACGTTTTCCGGTTATAACCTCGCTGAACCGATTAATTATATGTTCAAGCAGCGTCCTAGGTTGCAAGTAGGATGTTGCAATCTTGGAAACGATAGTTGATATGGAAAATATGGCGACAGAAAGAGATGCATTAGTAAGGTCTCTTACAGTGGTTAGTACCCTGTAGCAGTATCATATTGCATGATATCACATCACTTTCGTTACTAGTACTTTTCCATTGCATTGTATCATAACCTAGTATACTGTGGTGCAACCTTGTTTAGACTAGTTTAATAGAGTATCATCACGGAATAAAATTTGAGGAGCCCTCACCTAAAAAAACAAAATCAGTGTTCAAAATTTATGTGCAGTTTGGAGCAGTAAATTTTTTTTGTTGAGGCCCCCTCGAATGTTATTTCTGCCTGAAAATTTGAAAGAACATCAAAAGTTTGATCCTTTTTTATTGCCCAAATTTTCAGATCTTTTGTAATTTACTGTTCATGAGGGTGTAGTGACACCCGGGAGCTGTCACACCTTTCTCAAGTATCATATTGCATGATATCTCTTTGGTTACTAGTAGTACATTTCCATTGCATTGTATCATAACCTAATACTGTAGCGCAACCTTGTTTATTCATTTGTAGAATCAGTTGTGTTCACAATCAATGTGCTATTAAATTCCTCGTTTGTGCTGATACTCTGTCAGACTAGTCAGTCGTGTTCACAATCAATTTGCTATTAAATTCCTCGTTCGTTCTCTATGGCACACTATCAGAATAGTCATAGTAGGTGTACCGTTCTCCTTTCGTTCAGTGAAGAGTGTAGTTTAACTCTAAAATTTGTCTATAAAATAGTGTACTTTCTATCTTCTCGATACACTTTAAAGTACAAAAAAATGATTTTCTCTCATGACACGGTAATCAAGAACAATAATATTTTACACATGGTCTTCTTAATTTCTATATGCACTTAGCTCATTGGGTGTTGGTTAATGAGAACCGTAACAACTTCCATAAATAACGCGAGTCTCCGTTTTTGTTTTCACGTCAGACTATTTGCTTCCATATGAAGCAGATCTTGCTTCCATTATTGTTTGAATTTGCTTCCATGAATTTCACGCGACTTCGCGTACATTTACTTTCAATATAATGTGGAAATAAATCTGCCTCCGCTCATCAATGAATTTGCTTCCACGGTGAATTAACCGTTAATTGAAAATTGTTTTCTACCAAATTAAAATAAATCGATCGACCAGAGGATTGCTCTAACCAAATACGACTTCTTTGTACAAACAAAGTAACCATCATCATGAGTATATAAAACACATGCTTCGAGCATATTAGGAAAGTGATTCCAACAAATAGAAATGTGCTCAATTTGCTTTCACCGTATAAAAGTCATGCTTCCAACACTACAAACCATGCTTCAAACACTACAAACCGTGCTTCATAATCCATGTTCATTTTTCTCCCCAATGTCGTGTGGTGTGCTTCCTTTATTTTTGAGCTGGTATGATTTCATGTTTTATCATTGCAGGTTATTACTAGAAATTAAATTTCTTTCTACATAGCATGTGCACTTCCTGCCCACTACGTCACACCGCCTCTACGGTCAGTCCTAGTCCTTCCCTGCTCTACCTTTGTCCTGCAAATCTCCGGGTGTTGACATCGTGAGCCACAAGAGTCCGGTGAGGAGCAGAAAAGTTGGCGCCATCGAGGGGACAACACCCTTGACCTTCGACAACCGAGTGTATGTATTGCTAGTTTGGTTTCAAAATGATGACAAAACATTAGAGACTGGCATGCTTGATCTCATATTGCACACCATGCCCATCATCGATGATCATGACATGCTGATCGTCGACAAAGCATGATCTTTCGCTCTCATTAGACCTATAGAAATTCAGGAAACATGAGTAGTTTGATTAGGATGCAAACATGACGCCAGAGAATAAAAAAAATACGACGCATGGAAATGAAGCAAACCAAACACAATGTAGAAGCACAATGTGAAGCACATGAAGCAAACCATGTACAACGAAGAAGCACATGTATGACAGAAATGAATCATGAAAAATCAGTTTCATCACATTCATGCAATCTCAACATAATTTTGACATGGTGGAAGCACATTTTTTAAATGGGAATACAAAAGATTTATGCATCATCGTTCAAATTAAGACACAGAGCAGGATGCAACATGCATCTTGTCCATAATATATGTGTAATTTAGGAAGCATTATTTCAATGCAGTTTAAGAAAAACACGACGCTCATAGGAAAGTAACAGACATGTAGTCGAAGCAATAATAAACGCAATGTAGAAGCACAGGTTTTGATATGTATGAATCATGAAAATTTGAAAATGGGACAAAAACTAGTATTGACGAAACTGGAGGCATATTCTGTACTATGGACATACCAATTTTATAGAAATTAAGTTATTGAATACATAATCTCACAATTTCACACCGGTGGGCATGGAATAAATCAAAGTATCCGCATAGAGAGACGCAAGAATTATACACAGAGGGACGCAGTAGTTTGATTAGGATACAAACACCCGCTGGAAGAAATCTCAGAACAAAATTATGCCAAAATTAACACATATGGTATAATTCTTGTATAAAGTATCCGCAATGAAGGAATTACTATACAATATGAACAAATATGATTCAAACCCTGTGGCGGGTGGGGGCGAATCTTGCGGTAGTCCAGTCATGAACTCGTGATGGCTTCGTTCCCGGACAAAGATGGCACACCGGCGAGGCGGACCGCAGGCACAGCTACAAGTGGAGCAGGCCCAATGGAGATAAGCACGGTGGGAAGTTGACGAGGTCGTCAGCCAGCAGGTCATGTGCCAGTCTCCGCGCGGCCGCCGAATGGATGGCATGGCGGTGGAGTGGAGGCCATAGAGCCGCTGCAGCGAGGAGAATGACGACCACCACGAGATTGGGGTCAATTTGGTTCTTTTTTTTTTGCGATCTCAACAAACTTGTATTACTCAATCACAGTATCATTACAGTCCTCATCAACTAACTCCAAAACTTCAGGAGGACCTGACCCTAACTAAGTCATAGTCCTATTATTAAGACGACCAAAAGACGCTAACCTATCACTCGCTTTATTCTGCGAACGAGCAATATGAGTAATACAAGCTTGATGAAGGTTCAGTAAACCTCTAATCTCATTAACCAACGATGAGTAAAGTGATCGATCCGTACCACCACAAGTAATCATATCTACGGCAACAGAGGAGTCCACCTCGACTTGTATCGGCAAAGAGGTACGTTGGACCGCCGAGGACAGCCCCTCCAAGCACGCATAAAGTTCAGCCTCCAGCGCGTCTCGGCAAAACTGTAGTGCCCTGCAAGCAGAAAATTTTATTTTGCCTAACTCATCCCTCAAGATCATGCCAGCACCCGCATTATCACATGCCACAAAAGCTCCATCTGTATTTAGTTTCATCCACCCGTGCTTTGGCTTCTCCCAGCTAGGCAGCTTGGCCATGTGCGTATCTTTTTGAACTCTTCTGTCCACCGTAATGTATGCCTTCCCTTTCACTGGATCAGCACCACTGTCATTCTTGATGGCCACCAGAGAGGCAAGATAACTCTGCAAGTATCTTACTGATACATCCATCTGCGGCGCTGGTTTATGATGCACCACTTCATTGCGTATATACCAAACTCTTCAGAAAACAAGGAGAAGTATACACCGTTCCATCTCACTTCTTGGCGTCAGCAGTTGCAAGAGCCACTCCTTTCCACAGTTGACAATAGTCTGAAGCCGAGGTAAACTCCAGATTTTTGCCATTCTCACATATAGATCTCTTCGAGTTGACAACTTAAAAACGGGTGAAAATTGTCCTCCGTGCCTATTCTTCAAACTGGACAAATACTTGTGGTTTCCAAATTCCAGTCCAATCTTATGTTTATTTTTCCACGTTGGCAACCCATCGGTCACAACTCTCCATGCAAAATTTGCCGCCGTTGGCGGCACTCCACAGTTCCGTATGAACTTCCAGCAGTTTCTCGCCCCAGACGGCGACGAACTAGAGGACACTGCATTGGACCTAGGTGCCTCATCAAACGCCAAATGGTACGCACTCTTTACTGAGAATACACCCAGCTTATCCGGCCCCCATGCAATGACATCTTCGCCCTGCCTGGGTCAATTTGGTTCGGGGCAATTAATTCGGGATAATGAGATACTACGGGAGTATCTATGGGCGTGAAAATTGGGCAGTTTAGAAAAGTCTGGCTCATGCTTTTCATTAGTTCTCTCCACCGTTGGATCCAAGACGAATCGAAGGCTGAGGACTGATCTGACGAATCCTACACATCAGACGTCTGGTGGGAAGTGTTATTTCAATTTGATTCGTTGTATGAATAATGAATATTTGAAGTAATAATATGACAGCTAAAACTGAAAATACATATAATTTATTATGTTTGATTACTATATAATTGTATTTTTTATTAAATATAAATAGCATAGTAGAATGAAAATTCTCTTGGATGTTTGCATGTTGAGATGAGTCTTTTTTCCATGCATGTATAATGATGAAGTCACATGCTTGCATATTGGAAGACATATGATAATGGAGGTGGGTCTTTTCTCATGCATGTTATGGGATGATGTGGCATGCTTGCATGTTAAGAGAAATAGTTAGTGGGGGCTAGCTATTTAGATATAAAAGATAAAAGATAAAAGAAGAATCTAAAAGCTAATAAATGCAATCATATATGATAATTACTGTCATATGTATGCGGAAATCCAATTCGGCTCTTGGGATCATATGCTCCTGCACACCAAAAATATTTTGCAAATGTCAATTTCTTTTTGAAAAGAAAATGGATATGTTCATGTCAAACCAAAATGCTACCTGTAAATTTTTAGGAGAAAAGCTTAAGTATTTTTGATCTGTGCAAAAAAGAAACAAGTCGAACAAGAAATGTTACCTCCAAATGTTACACTTATTTTTTTTCACATGAAAAGCACACTTGTTAATCACGCGCCGGGGGGGGGGGGGGGGGGGGGGGTGTGCTCCAGTGGCCGTCCGAGGTGGCGGGGGCGGGGTCGGGGGAGGGCAGTGGTGGCCTTCCGCGGCAAAAAATCGCCACTACCGGCCGGCGGAGTGGAGGTCCAGCAGCCGGCGGAACGAAATGGCTGTGATTGTGATGTCCTGGGTGGTTGTGTGGTTTTGCGACAGCTGCCCAAGTGTTGTATATTTGCAGCACTTGATACCTCATTTTAGGACCGTCCAATATTTTCTTTTACTTTTTTTATGATAGGGCAGCTGTTGGAGACTGTGCATCCCAAATCGTTGTTGAGCACGGACTTGTGTCGAGATGAGGAGAGGACCAAGAACGAGTCCGTTCTGTTGATCCACACCAGCTTGGTACACTCTTTTCAAGAGTTTACCCTTTTTTAGGGGATCTCGAGGAGTTTACTTGATTGCCTCTATCTCCATAGGACACTGTTATGGCCTCACGCGGAGTGAAGAGTGGTGCTTCTATAGCAAGCCCTGCCGTTAAGATGGTGATTCAAACACTGCTTCATGTCTGAGGGGAAAACCTATGATATTCTCTCCACTGATTCGATCCGATCATGATGCGCTTTCCGCTGTCTCATGTTGCTCTTTTACAGTGTTCTAGACTTGATTGGTTGGACTCGACAATCATGATGATAGTCCTTGTCGTGACCTTAATGTTGGATAGGACGACAAACCGTGCATACTTTATTAAGGCTTTGTTATCAAAGAGTGGTGACTTAATCATAGGTGTTTTATGTTTTATCTTCTGCTTTGACCTCGTTGCTTTATACTTATCTTAAATAAAATCATGTATATATGCATCCGAGGATGTAGAGTCAGGAAGTGTAACTTTAATTCTTTTTAAATTATATCATCATTTAATTAGGACAGAATTGAAATTCAGGACATTATAAACTTTGCACAACTCCACACGTATAATAAGCTCACATTTCCTAGCTCTTACTTCGCTCGAGGACAAACAATAGGGGCGACCTCCATGGCAAGAACATCATCATACCAGCAACTACCCCCCGCTACCATGCAAGCCGCCAATGAAAGGACCCAACACTTCTTCCTCGACTGCCCACTCTCTGCCATGTTTAACGTCTTGGATTGCAGGCCATACAACACCAAGACATTGCCACCATTTGGGACCTGTTGCCTCCGATTCAGCTACCAGAACTCCACCACGCTTAAGAACATCAACGACAACTTGACCACTTGGTCTCATCTGTTCAAGACCCCCAAACATAAGGTTGACGCCAACTCCTAACGCTTATACCTTTGTGAACGTGTGAACCACTACCGGACTCACCCTCTAAGCCGACGGCCATGGGCCGTCGGCATAGGCCATTTGCCGTCGGCTTAGGTCCATGCCGACGGCAGCCGTTGGCATATCCCCGTCGGCCGTTGGCATATCCCTGTCGGCATAGATCACATCAGCGTAGTCTTGTCAGACCGTCGACATAGGAACATATGCCGACGGCTTCCGTACGGCCGTCGGCATAACATCGCCGTCGGTAGTGATTTTCGCCTGATGGCAACGGACGACGCCGTCAACCGCGCTCACAAATCAGAGGCTGCCACGTTGCAGAGCTGTGCCGACGGCCACGCCGTCGACATAGATGGAAATCTATGACGACGGCTTGGGCGTCGGCACAGCTCCACCATGTGGCAGCCTCTGGTTTCACCTGGCAGCAAGTATATGCCGACGGCGAAGCCGTCGGCATATCCCTGCCACGTGGCAGTCACTAGGTTGTTCTGGCACATCTTCAGACATGCCACCACACCACCCGGTTGTGGTAGATCATCCCATATATAGAAACACTTGGGAGCAACGTCCCCTTCGTATAGACCCGATGCGGCTGTTCCCCACTCCAAGTGCCGGCGGGCGGTGGCAGTGTCCGTGAGGGGGGTCACACCCCGTATAGAATCGAAAAATAATGTATGTATGCTTATATTAACACATGCTACATGTAAGTTAGTCAAATAATAATATGTAAAAAAACATAAAAATATAGCTATGAAAAAAAAAGAAAAAAAAGATATGCCGACGGCAAATGGACGGTGTGCCGCGGATCGATGACGTGTCATCTATGCCAACGGCGACCGTCAGCATAGGTCTTGGTCGGTGCGCTTTGGATCGATGACGTGTCACCCGTATCTATGCCGACGGCCGCCCGTCTCTGCCGTCGGCATAGATCGGACGCCGTTAGCCATCCGTCACAAGCGTGGTCGGCGGGCCCACATCTATGCCGACGGCTGCTGTAGGCGTAGTCTGGGCTAAGCCGGCGACTATTCTTTATCGACGGGGGCTGTCGGCTTAGATAGGGATAGCCCGACGGCCGTTGTACGCCGATGGCCTAGACCGAACTGTCGGCATAGCATGGAGTAGGCCAACGGGGGCCGTCGGCATACATTTAGCTGTCAGCATCAAGCCCTGTTCCGGTAGTGAACGTAATGACTTTGCCTGTGGCAACCTTTGACTAATATATTTAGGTGGGGGCTTAATCTCAAAATAAGTACTCAAAAATGAAGGGGAACGTTTGGTTCCTGGGTACATATGTATCCTATATGGATTTTTTTAGCAATTCAACAAAAATAAAAAATTTCAGAAAATATTTTTGTAATAAACTTGACCTCTCATTGTAGTAGTGAGAAAAGTTCTACAAAAAGAAAATTTCTCTTTGACTTCTTTCCAAAAAGAAAAATTTCTGGTCAAAATAGCATGAATAGTGACCTATAATAGCAAATAAATTTTGTCTTTTTCGCTGTGAAGTCAACATTGGTTTTTTTTTTTGTGAAAATTTATATACTAGTGCACAAGTAAGTCAAGTTTAATCTAAAAATACTTTTGAACTATTTTAAATTTTTGTTTAATTATTTAAAAAAATACCCCATATAGGGTGTATATACATGCGGGAGCCAAAGGATATTTCCCCTCAAAAATTCAAATTATATGTTAGATGGATAGGATGGTCAGGAACCCCTTTAGATGAGTCTACAAGCTAATAAATGAGTCTACAAAATATAAAGTATATGCTACAAAAAAGCATATTGTTGGATTTGTATTTGAAAGAGCTTTCTAATGATATAATTTTTGTAACATATAATTTATATTTTATTAGTTAAATTCATAGGTCAAACTTTAACCTAAAATAAGAGGGGGGCTGATAAATCTAGATGGAGGGAGTAGCTAAGTTACTCCCATTCCCATTTACTCAATTTATCTAAGAGCACGCGTAAAAGGTTGGGTACTCCTTTTTTCTATCTTTTCTATGTACGCAAAAGTGTCATGTAAATGAGCTTAGGTTGTCCGTAATGAAAGTATCATAGATAGTATCATGCATGCCAACTAGAACTAAATAAAGAAACAAAGGTTGGGTATCATATGATGATACCATATCATATCAAATGATGTGGTACTATATGTCATATATGATATTAAATGAAGTCATATATGGTACGAGAACCCGTTTTTCTAAAACTCGTTTGCGCAATAACGCCTCTGAGCCGTTTCTCCAAAACGCAAAATATGAGTGTTACGAGAACCAGGTTTTTCTTATGAGATAGGCTATTTAGCACCCGGGTGTCTACTGTCTAGGCACCCGGCTATCACCCTCTACCACAAATTTGTTTAGCATGCCTGGGAGTTCGCCTAAGCCGCAGCCTGGAAATTTTTAAAACAAATCTGGGCCTATACTCGCACTGTTGCTCTCAAAAAGAAGGAAAAGACGTCTCGCCTGTTCCTCAAAACAAAACAAGAAGACCTTTCGCCTTGCAGCCAGCCGTCGTCCTCGAACAAGAGAATAGATAAACAATCAACATCATTACACGAATGGACAGCACCAGGCCGCATGGTTTGACCAGTCTACAGTTTACAGGATGTGCTTTCAATTATGGCCTGCGTACCGAGCGTGACCTCCTGCCATCTATTTTCTCCGTTTGAAATTACTTGTCACAAAAATAAATGTATTTAAATATATTTTAGTTTTAGATACATCTATTTCTGAGATAAGTAATTCCGAACGAAAGGAATACACTGACTGCTAGACCCTACGACCCCTCTCTGTAAATTGCCTGCTTAATTAACCTGACGCTGCACATGGCCTGCTGCTGGCGGAGGCACAACACGAATCTTAAAATCAGTGAACGCACAAGATAAGAGGGAGCCGGGGCTCCCGGGTGCTACAGCACCTTTTCGTTTTCTTATCTAAGAATTAGATAGAATAACTATTAGTTAGATCCTGAAACATGTTTTTAGCTAACTGGTTTTTTAATTTTTTGGACACCGATAACTGTCACACGTATGTATATTTGACATGCGCCCACGCATCGTGTGTGGTGTGAGCAGGAGGCAGCCCACACGGGTTGTGTGTGGGCAGACATTAGAATTGCCCACATGTGTGGGCGCGGCTACTTCGTGCCACACGCCCAACAAGTACTACTCATCTCCACCTCGCGTGTGTGGCACGAAGTAAAAATGCCCACACGTCCTGTCGCAGCTACGTTAGGTACCCCGCGGGATGAGAATTTAGTTGCCATCCTGATTGGCAGATGTAGTTATCCGGGATGGCAAGTGTAGATGTAAAAGCATGCCAACTCTATCTGTTTTGGTTAACTATAGTTGCCATGTCTAATTTTTGGTAGTTGCCGCGTGTAATCAAACCGTAGTTGCCCTGTGTGATTAACTACTTGTCACATATAGTCAAACACTAGTTGCCATATGTGTTTACCTAGTTGCCACATGTGATACAACCATAGTTGCCATGTATTGTTGATCACAGTTGCCATGTGTGTTTATCTGGTTGCCATGTACGCGCAACTGCAGTTGCCGTCTAGCAAAGAATCACAGTTGCCATGTGTGTTTACCTAGTTGCCATGTTCGCGTAACTGCAGTTGCCATCCACAACGTAGGAGTGTCGTGTGGACGAAAAGCAGTTCGCCCACACGCGCATGAACTAGGTGGTGGCTGTGTGAGCGAACTAGGGGCAGAAACTAGTTCGCCCACACAGCGCAGCTGGCAAACAGGCATGGTGCGGGTGTGTGGGCAAACTCTCCAACGCCCACACACCAGCCCCATCCCACGGGGCACACAAAATCCACCTTTTCGTGTCAATATTCGTGCAAAAGACAGTGAACGACGATCCAGCCGTGTGGGCGAGTTGGGGAACGCCCGCACGTGTGGGTGTTAGTGTTTCCAATTTTTTTAACACAATACAGACAGAAGCGTTTATATATACACACATACATTCATTCTTATGAACGCATACATGTACATCCTATTTCTATGAGCACCTTTGAGAGGCTGAGCTGGCATATCATCTTGAGATCCAAACAACAAACACGCCCATGTATTTTGCCCGCACGCGTACGTTAGGATTGAAACAGATGAAAATATTGGCTCAACGCACCGACGAGTCGCCGACCCCCGTCGGCCTTGCTGGCGCCGCCTCGACGGTCGACGGCGTGGCCACCAAGACCCGCTCCGTCCGCAAGAAGCAGCCGAAGAAGGAGCTGATGTTGGAGCAGCGGATAATACAGTCGGCGATGAGGGCTGACCGAAGTAAGGTACAGGCTAACAAACTTGAAGCTGCAAACACAGCCGGCCTCGCCGCCGCCGCACAAGAAGGAGCTGATGTCGAAGCAGCGGATCATACAGTCGGTGATGAGGGCTGGCCGGAGTAAAGTAGAGGCTAACAAACTTGAAGCTGCCAACGTGGCCGCCCTTGCTGCCGCCGCACAACAGGAGTCCGCCATAAAAAATGAGGTCATGGTCGCCAAGGTCACGCAGTAGGCCCTGATGTTCCTATGGTTCGGCCATGATCATGGCCAGTCATTCATTCAAGCCTCTGCCGCCATGGCCGCGACGAGGAAGGGATCTTCGACTGTCCGTCCATGGCCGGAGTCGCCGCGCACCTCCACCACGCAGCAGACGCCCAACTTCCATCCCCAACATGAACCACAAGACAGCCGCTTCTCCACCTCGCAGGAAGGAAGTGTGATTGCGCCGACAACCCCCACACCTGCTGGCAGCATCAACCTCAACTCCAGACTGGTTACCGTTCGGTCGTCCACCGGGGGCATCGGAAGCGCCCGTGTGAGATCCTCGTCGGCAACCGGCCTGACGCCCGCCAACTGTTTGGCCAAATGCCGCCACCGGCGCAATATGACACGACCAATATTTTCATCACGGAGAACATCGTTTTTTAAGGTGGTGATGGTGGCATTGCCTACAATCTCAACAAGACCCAAAGGCAAGACATCTGCGGCCACTTTCCGCAAGGCCAAGACGGCACGATTGACACCTTCACGCAATGCAAAGAGGTCATGGACGCAACCTTCACACAAGACCAAGGTAGCATGCCCGACACCGCCCAAGAATTGCCGGAGGACCACGACCAAGAGGAGGAAGAAGAAGTGGACATTGACGATGAGCCTTTGTTTGCCAAAGAGCTCACTCACCAAGCCAATGCCCAAAAGAAGAGGAAGCACAACATTCGGACCGGGTCATACACAAAAGATGAGGACAAACTTATTTGCGAATGTTGGAAGGATATTGGACGAGATCCCAAGATCAGCGCCGAGCAAAAAGGATTAACTTTTTTGGTTGAGATTTCATAGACAATTCCATGGACGCAAGAAGTTCGCGCCATACAAGTTCGAGAGCAAGCGTGTGGTTGGGTGTCGATCTGCAAGAGGTGGGGTTTCATCCAACAAGAGTGCAACAAATTTTATGCCACCCTCGAGAGCATTGAAGTCCGGCCCGTGAGTGGCCTCGCCGTCAAAGACATGGTATCTCCATCCCTTCATCTTTATTTTCGTTTCCATTACTTGATGCTTGCATGGCCATTGCATATGAATGTATATTGGTGCCTTCATTTTGTTTTGTAGGAATTTCAAAGCTTGAAAGCATTCAAGACCCACCATGGAAACAAGGCGTTCACCATCACCCATTGTTGAAGATCATCAACAAGGACGAGAAGTTCAAGGAGCAATTTGCCGTCCTCAAGAAGCATGAAGGCCCAGCAGCCGTCGCCGACCATGGTGAGTATGAGAGAGTGGCAAAGGGGGAATACCAACTCCAAAAAGGACGAGATGGGTGATGCAGCCACATTTGCCTTGCAAGAAACTTTGCAAGACATGATGATCCGAAAGGGAACAAGGGAGGAGAAGCGCCGGCAAAAGAAAGATGAGAAAATGAAGGCTTTGATCAAGATACAAAAGAAGAAACTTGAGATAGAGGCCCACATGCAAGTGAAGAAGCTTTAGATTAAGGCGAAGAAGCTTGAGATAGAGGCGGAAATGACCAAGACCAAAGCAAAAGAGGTGGCACTCGCATTCATGACGGCGGACTTGAGCAACGTGTCTCCAAGAAGAAGGGCTTGGTTCGAGAAGCAGCAAAAAAAGATGCTCGAGCTAGATGGTTCGACAATGGCTGAGAGCGCCAACTTTTTTGTATGCCGGCATGTGTGCCGGCATGACCACGACCGAGATATATGACGTGGCTCAACTTTGTTCGTCCATTTTGTTTCTAACAACTCTGCCGGCTGCTGGCAACCCCGTTGGCATGAACTGCGATGATTTTTAGGCTGGTATGTATGCCGGCTATTGACATGAACTGTGAGCTGTGATTTTTTAGATTAATTTTTCGTGTCAAAATTTCTGAAGCAGGTGAAAATACGCTGGCTCGTTGTACGCACCGGTCGGACGCGGACGAACAGCGCGCCTACAACCGATCCAAACAGAAAAGTAAACAAAGGAGTTGCCGTTGAAAAGTAAACAATGGAGTTGCCGTTGTCTACCAGTCCGAGGGGAATAGTAATGAGGCGTGTGTGCACTTGACATAGACACGTTTTAGGTGCAGCTACGTCCCCACTCCCTAGCCTGCACAGCTCGACTTCACACCAGTCACACGCATACGATGAGATAGGTACACTATCAGCACCATGTATAACACGACGAATGGCTAGACGACGCACAGTTCACCTTATGGATTCCAGTTCTCATGACGCAAAAACAAACTTGTGATATACATGAACGCGAGAGTCATAATGATTGGAGTGGGAAGAAAGAGCGGATAAGAATGAGAGCTCCTCTTTGTCCCTCTTCCACAGTTATAAGACAAAAAAGTTAGATGCACATTCTTATCATAGGTAACTGCTAGGTGGATCACATTTTTAGCGCAGGTCAGTTCGAGCGCTAGCTGGCATACCAACTACTGTAGCAGCAATACATTCATGGTCACGTCCAATCGCCTACAAAGCCAGTTGATCTTTCTCGTGGTCACGCTGCCGATGTCCAGACACACAGGTTACTACAAAATGACAGGACCAGGCAATGCACGCATGATACCGCGCGGCAAGAGCGGTCAGCTGTGCGCATCAATCGATCTATAGGCATTTTTTTCATTTTTTTGCGAGAGGGTCTACTAGATTTTGGCAAGGTCTATGAATTGGACAAGGGATCTTAGCTTCTAGGTTTCAAGAACTTTACTGTTTAATAAAGTCATTCAATTTGGATGTGTTTGTCTTCATTCTGGGAGATGCTTGCCGGGTGAACTGGCTGTGCTGTGGCCGGATTTACTAGCAATATGTCAAAAGATAGTGCTTACGCCGAACTTGGCACAGTCGCTTCGGCTTTTGGTAACAAGGGCATCTCCAACTCTATCCCTTACAACGGACATACAATTCATCGGCGGACCATGTTCGAAGGTGTCCATGGTTATGATACGAAAGCCGGCCATTCAACTATATTCCCTCCCGTCCTAAAATGTAAGACGATTTTTGCCACTATAATGTTAAAAGCGTCTTACATTTTGGGACCGAGAGAGTACATCTCAAATGTTCGTGTCAAACAAAAACAACCCTCCGCCAAATACTAGTGTCTTCCGTCAGATAGATAGATTCCAAAGACAAGATCATAGGCAAATACTTCTTTTCCTATTGAAGAAAATCCATGTTATTCTCATATTACGAAACAACCTGGATTTATAATGCTTGCAAAAATCCAGGAAAAATGCATGGAGCTCCCTATACAAACCCGGGATCTACAAAAAATGGGACTCCATAGTTCGAATATTTCTCTGGAAAATTATTTTCCTTTCATGCCCCAAATCCCAAAAATGCGTGGTGTGCCCCTCAAAAAGATAAAATGCAGTGCGTGTGTGGACTTGATATAAACACCTTTGCATTGGTGCAGCTACCTGCGAAACCTGCACAGCTCGGCTCCACACCAGTCACACACATCCGATGAGGTAGGTACACCACCGTTTAATGCCCACAACCTTTGTTGTTCCGTTTTCTTCTGATCGTGGAACCCGATCCATTTCTGGATCAAATGAAAAACAAATGGCCACAGGCGGGAATAAACACGATGAATAACTAGATGTAATTTAAAAATAAGATAAAGGTAGAGTAGTATCTACCTTTATATATTTCAAAACATTTGTTAAAATAATATATTTTAAAACGGGCCAGGACTAGGATGGCGAAGCCCATTACATATGCCTGAAGCAGCAACCGCACACATGTACCGTAGAGCAACGGTGAAAAAGAGGTTGTTTCAACATCTGTATTAAGTTCTCATGCCACAAAAGCAACTTCCTTCAAAACCTGTTGTAATATACATGAACACGAGAATGATAATGGTTGGAATGGAGGTCAACAATGAGAGCTCCTGTTTGTCCCTCTTCCACAGTAAGACAAATAATAAGTAATATATTTTAAAATGTTCAGAACTTTCGTTCTATTAAAAATACAATCATTACGACTATTCTAAATGACCCAAAGTAAAGCACAAATCCTCACACGGATCTGAGAATTCAACTTGGGGTGCACCCCCACTAACCAGTTTTCAAACATATTCGTATTACTCTTGGGTGGAGGTAATTTGAGAGCTATATGGATCATTCGCCATAGTAGCTTCGCAAGTGGGCATTAAGGAATAGATGCTGAATCGACTCCTCATCGCCACAAAAGCAATACTTAGTGCATCCTTACCAAATCTTTTTTTCAGATTATCTTTTGTCAGGATGACCTTTCGATTTGATACGTCTTTGTCGTATCTATAATTTTTGATTGTTTTATGCTAATATTATACAATTTTCACATACTTTTGACAACACTTTTTATATGATTTATTGGACTAACCTATTGATCCAGTGTCCAATGTTACTTCATGTTTTTTGCATGTTTTTGTTTCGCAGAATATCCATATCAAACGAAGTCCAAATGCAATAAAATTTTACGGAGAATTATTTTGGAATATATGTGATTTTAGGGAGTTGGAATCATCGCAAACGGGGGCCCTGTTGGGAAACGTAGCATGCAATTTCAAAAATAATTATACACTCACGCAAGATCTATCTAGGAGATGCATAGCAACGAGAGGGGGAGAGTGTATCTACGTACCCTCGTGGACCGAAAACGGAAGCAATTGACAACGTGGTTGATGTAGTCGAACTTCTTCTCGTTCCGACCGATCAAGCACCGAACGTACGACACCTCTGAGTTCTGCACACATTCAGTTCGATGACGTCCGTCGAACTCTTGATCCAGCAAAGTGTCGAGGGAGAGTTCCGTCAGCACGATGGTGTGGTGACGGTGATGGTGAAGTGATCCGCGCAGGGCTTCGCCTAAGAACTACGAAGATATGACCGGAGGCGTAAACTATGGAGGGGGGCGCCGCACACGGTTAAAAATTGTTGGTGTGTGTTCTAGCGATGCCCCCTTCATATATGTATAGGTTGGAGGGGAGGAGAGGCAGCCAAGGGGGCACCCCAAGTAGGAGGAATCCTACTTGGGGTCCTCCCAATTCGGCCTGCCCCCGTTCCTATTCCTATTCGGAGTAGGAAGGGAAGAGGGGGGAGGGAAATCCTATTCCATTTTTTCTTTCCTCCTTCCCATTTTCTACTCCAATTTGGCCAGCCCATATGGAAGGGGCGAACCAGCCCCTTAGGGGCTGGTCTGTCCCCCTCTTGACCCATTAAGGCCCATGTAGTAGTCGGGAGGATGCCCGGAACCCCTTTCGGTGACCCGATATGCACCCGGTACCCCCGGAACACTTCCGGTGTCCGAATATCATCGTCCAATATATGAATTTTTACCTCTCGACCATTTCGAGACTCCTCGTCATGTTTGTTATCTCATCCGGGACTCCGAACAACATTCGGTCACCAAATCACATAACTCATATAATACAAAATCGTTATCAAACGTTAAGCGTGCAGACCCTACGGGTTCGAGAACTATGTAGACATGACCGAGACACTTCTTCGGTCAATAACTAACAGCGGAACCTGGATGCTCATATTGGTTCCCACATATTCTACGAAGATCTTTATCAGTCGTACCGTGATGACAACATACATTATTCCCTTTGTCATCAGTATGTTACTTGCTTGAGATTCGATCGTCGGTATCTCCATACCTAGTTCAATCTCATTACTAACAAGTCTCTTTACTTGTTCCGTAATGCATCATCCCACAGCTAAATCATTAGTCACATTGCTTGTAAGGCTTATTATGATGTGCATTACCGAGAGGGCCCATAGATACCTCTCCGATACTGGGAGTGACAAATCCTAATCTCGATCTATGCCAACCCAACGAACACCTTCGGAGATACATGTAGAGCATCTTTATAATCACCTAGTTATGTTGTGATGTTTGATAGCACACAAGGTATTCCTTCGGTATCCGGTAGTTGCATAATCTCATAGTTGAAGGAATATGTATTTGTCATGATGAAAGCAATAGTAAAAAAACTGAACGATGAACATGCTAAGCTAACGGATGGGTCTTGTCCATCACATCATTCTCCTAATGATGTGATCCCGTTCATCAAATGAAAACGCATGTCTATGGCTAGGAAACTTAAGCATCTTTGATTAATGAGCTAGTCTAGTAGAGGCTTACTAGGGACACTGTGTTTTGCCTATGTATCCACACATGTATCAAGTTTCCAGTTAATACAATTCTAGCATGAATAATAAACATTTATCATGATATAAGGAAAAATAACAACTTTATTATTGCCTCTAGGGCATATTTCCTTCAGTCTCCCACTTGCACTAGAGTCAATAATCTAGTTCACATCGCCATGTGATTTAACACTAAAAGGGTTAACTAGAGTCAATAATCTAGTTTACATCGCTATGTGATTAACACCCAAAGAGTACTAAGGTGTGATCATGTTTTGCTTGTGAGAGAAGTTTAGTCAACGGGTCTGCCACATTCAGATCCATATGTATTTTGCAAATTTTCTATGTCTACAATGCTCTGCACGGAGCTACTCTAGCTAATTGCTCCCACTTTCAATATGTATCCAAATCGAGACTCAGAGTCATCTGGATTAGTGTAAATGCTTGCATAGACGTAACTCTTTACGACAAACTCTGTATCTTTATCACCTCCATAACCGAGAAATATTTCCTTAGTCCTCTTAGGTAACTAAAGATAACTTTGACCGCTGTCCAGTGATCCACTCCTGGATCACTATCGTACCCCCTTGCCAAACTCATGGTAAGGTACACAATAGGTCTAGTACACAGCTTAGCATAATTTATAAAACCTATGGCTGAGACATAGGGAATGACTTTCGTTCTCCCTCTATATTCTGCCGTGGTCGGGTTTTGAGTCTTACTCAACTTCACACCTTGTAACACAGGTAAGAACCCTTTCTTTGACTGATCCATTTTGAACTCCTTCAAAATCTTGTCAAGGTATGTGCTTCGTGAAAGTCCTATCAAGCGTCTTGATCTATCTCTATACATCTTGATGCTCAATATATAAGCAGCTTCACCGAGGTCTTTTATTGAAAAAAAATCTTATTCGAGTATCCTTTGATGCTATCTAGAAATTCTATATCATTCCCGATTAATAATATGTCATCCCCATATAATATCAAAAATGCTACAGAGCTCCCACTCACTTTCTTGTAAATACAAGCTTCTCCAAAAGTTTGTATAAAACCATATGCTTTGATCACACTATAAAAGCGTATATTCCAACTCCGAGATGCTTGCACCAGTCCATAAATGGATCACTGGATCTTGCACACTTTGTTAGCACCTTTCGGATCGACAAAACCTTCTGGTTGCATCATATACAGCTCTTCTTTAAGATATCCATTAAGGGATGCAGTTTTGACATTCATTTGCCAGATTTCATAAAATGCGACAATTGCTAACATGATTCAGACAGACTTAAGCATCGCTACGAGTGAGAAAATCTCATCGTAGTCAACACCTTGAACTTGTCGAAAACATTTTTGCGACAAGTCGAGCTTTGTAGATAGTAACACTATCATCAGCGTCTATCTTCCTCTTGAAGATCCATTTATTCTCAATAGTTTGCCGATCATTGGGCAAGTCCACCAAAGTCCACAGTTTGTTCTCATACATGGATCCTATCTCAGATTTCATGGCCTCAAGCCATTTATCAGAATCTGGGCTCATCATCGCTTCCTCATAGTTGTTAGGTTGGTCATGGTATAGTAGCATGACTTCCAGAACAGGATTACTATACCACTCTGGTGCGGAACATGCTCTGGTTGACCTATGAGGTTTGGTAGTAACTTGATCTGAAGTTTCATGATCATTATCATTAGCTTCCTCTCTATTTCGTGTAGGCATCACTGGGACTGATTTCTGTGATGAGCTACTTTCCAATTCGAGGGAAGGTACAATTACCTCATCAAGTTCTACTTTCCTCGCACTCACTTCTTTCAAGAGAAGCTCCTTCTCTAGAAAGGATCCATTCTTAGCAACAAAAATCTTGCCTTCGGATCTGTGATAGAAGGTGTACCCAACATATTTTTTGGGTATCCTATGAAGACGCACTTCTCCGATTTGGGTTCGAGCTTATCAGTTTGAAACCTTTTCACATAAGCATCGCAACCCTAAACTTTAAGAAACGACATCTTTGGTTTCTTGCCAACCATAGTTCATACGGTGTCGTCTCAAAGGATTTAGACGGTGCTCTATTTAACATGAATGCAGTTGTCTCTAATGCATAACCCCAAAATGATAGTGGTAAATCGGTAAGAGACATCATAGATCGCACCATATCTAATAAAGTACGGTTATGACGTTTGGACACACCATTACGCTGTAGTGTTCCAGCTGGCGTGAGTTGTGAAGCTATTCCACATTGTTTTAAATGAAGGCCAAACACATAACTCAAATATTCGCCTCCGCGTCAGATCGTAGAAACTTTATTTTCTTGTCACGATGATTCTCCACTTCACTCTGAAATTCTTCGAACTTTTTCAAATGTTTCAGACTTGTGTTTCATTAAGTAGATATACCCATATCTGCTCAAATCATCTATGAAGGTCAGAAAATAACGATACCCGCCGCGAGCCTCAACACTCCGGACCACATACATCGGTATGTAATATTTCCAATAAGTCAGTGGCTCACTCTATTGTTCCGAAGAACGGATTTTCAGTCATCTTGCCCATGAGGCATGGTTTGCAAGCATCAAATGATTCATAATCAAGTGATTCCAAAAGTCCATCCGCATGGAGTTTCTTCATGCGCTTTACACCAATATGATCTAAACGACAGTGCCACAAATATGTTGCACTATCATTATCAACTTTGCATCTTTTGGCATCAATATTATGAATATGTGTATCACTACGGTCGAGATTCAATAAACCATTTACATTGGGTGTACCACCATAGAAGGTTTTATTCATGTAAACAGAACAACAATTATTCTCTGACTTAAATGAATAAGCGTATTTGCAATAAACATGACCCAATCATATTCATGTTCAACGCAAACACCAAATCACATTTATTTAGGTTCAACACTAATCCCGAAGGTAGAGGGAGTGTGCGATGGTGATCTTATCAACCTTGGAATCACTTCCAACACACATCGTCACCTCGCCCTTAACTTGTCTTTGTTCATTTTGCAACTCCTATTTTGAGTTACTAACCTTAGCAACTGAAACGATATCAAATACCCCGGGGTTACTATGAACACTAGTAAAGTACACATCAATAACATGTATATCAAATATATCTTTCTTCACTTTGCCATCCTTCTTATCCTCCAAGTATTTGGGGTAGTTCCGCTTCCAGTGACCATTCCATTTGCAGTAGAAGCACTTAGTATTAGGCTTAGGTCTAGCTTTGGGTTTCTTCACGGGAGTGGCAACTTGCTTGTCATTCTTCTTGAAGTTCCCTTTCTTTCCCTTTGCCCCTTTTCTTGAAACTAGTGGTCTTGTCAACCATCAACACTTGATGCTTTTTCTTGATTTCTACCTTCGCCGATTTCAACATCGCGAAGAGCTCGGGAATGGTTTTTGTCATCCCTTGCATATTCTAGTTTATCACGAAGTTCTAGTAGCTTGGTGATAGTGACTAGAGAACTTCGTCAATCACTATCTTTTCTAGAAGATTAACTCCCACTTGATTCAAGCGATTGTACTACCCAGACATTCTGAATACATGCTCACTAGCTGAGCCATTCTCCTTCATCTTGTAGGCAAAGTACTTGTTAGAGGTCTCATACCTCTCGACATGGGCATGAGTTTGAAATACCAATTTCAACTCTTGGAACATCTTATATGCTCCGTGGCATTCAAAACATCTTTGAAGTCCCAGTTCTAAGCCATAAAGCATGGTGCAGTAAACTATCAAGTAGTCATCATACCGAGCTTGTCAAATGTTCATAACGTCTGCATCTTCTTCTGCAATAGGTCTGTCACCTAGCGGTGCATCAAGGACATAATTCTTCTGTGAAGCAAAGAGGATAATCCTTAGATCACAGACCCGGTCCGCATCATTGCTACTATCATCTTTCAACTTAGTTTTCTCTAGGAACATATCAAAAACATAGGGGAGCTACAACGCGAGCTATTGATCTACAACATAGATATGCAAATACTATCAGGACTAAGTTCATGATAAATTAAGTTCAATTAATCATATTACTTAAGAACTCCCACTTAGATAGACATCCCTCGAGTCATCTAAATGATTACGTGATCCAAATCAACTAAACCATGTCCGATCATCACGCGAGATGGAGTAGTCTTTAATGGTGAACATCTCTATGTTGATCATATCTACTATATGATTCACGTTCGACCTTTCGGTCTCCAGTGTTCTGAGGCCATGTCTGTACATGCTAGGCTCGTCAAGTTTAACCCGAGTATTCCGCATGTGCAAAACTGTCTTGCACTCGTTGTATGTGAACGTAGAGCCTATCACACCCGATCATCATGTGGTGTCTTAGCACGACAAACTGTCGCAATGGTGCATACTCAGGGAGAACACTTATAACTTGAAATTTTAGTAAGGGGTCATCTTATAACGCTATCGCCGTACTAAGCAAAATAAGATGCATAAAAGATAAACATCACATGCAATCAAAATATGTGACATGATATGGCCATCATCGCCTTTGTTCTCCATCTCCAAAGCACCGTCATGATCTCCATCGTCACCAGCTTGACACCTTGATCTCCATCGTAGCGTCGTGGTCGTCTCGCCAACTATTGCTTCTACAACTATCGCTGACGCATAGTGATAAAGTAAAGCAATTACATGACGTTTGCATCATACAATAAAGAGACAACCATAAGGCTCCTGCCAGTTGCCGTTAACTTTTACAAAACATGATCTTCTCATACAATAATGTATATCACATCATGTCTTGACCATATCACATCACAACATACCCTGCAAAAACAAGTTAGACGTCCTCTACTTTGTTGTTGCAAGTTTTACATGGCTGCTATGGGCTTCTAGCAAGAACCCTCCTTACCTACGCATCAAAACCACAACAGTGATTTATCAAGTTTGCTGTTTTAACCTTCAACAAGGACCGGCCGCAGTCAAATTCAATTCAACTAAAGTTGGAGAAACATGCACCCGCCAACCACCTTTATGCAAAACTAGTTGCATGTCTGTCGGTGGAACCGGTCTCATGAACGTGGTCATGTAAGGTTGGTCCGGGCCGCTTCATCCAACAATACCGCCGAATCAAAATAAGACATTGGTGGTAATCAGTATGATGATCACTGCCCACAACTCTTTGTGTTCTACTCGTGCATATCATCTTCCCATAGACCTAGCTCGGATACTACTGTTGGGAAACATAGCATGCAATTTCAAAAAAATTCTTACGTTCACACAAGATCTATCTAGGGGGTGCATAGAAACGAGATGGGGAGAATGTGTCTACCTACCCTCGTAGACCTAAAGTGGAAGTGTTTGACAACGTGGTTGATGTAGTCGAACTTCTTCTCGTTCCGACCGATCAAGCACCGAACGTACGACACCTCCGAGTTCTGCACGCGTTCAGCTCGATGACGCCCCTCGAACACTTGATCCAGCAAAGTGTCGAGGGAGAGTTCCGTCATCACGACGGCGTGGTGACGGTGATGGTGAAGTGATCCGCGCAGGGCTTCGCCTAAGCACTACAAATATATGACCGGAGGCGTAAACTGTGGAGAGGGGCGCCGCACATGGCTAACAATTGTTGGTGTGTGTTCTAGCGGTGCCCCCTTCATATATATAGGTTAGAGGGGAGGAGAGCCAGCCAAGGGGGCGCCCCAAGTAGGAGGAATCCTACTTGGGGTCCTCCCAATTCGGCCTCCCCCCTTTCCTATTCCTATTCGGAGTAGGAAGGGAAGAGGGGGAAGGGCGAATCCTATTCCATTTTTCCTTTCCTCCTTCGCCTTTTCTACTCTAATTTGGCCAGCCCATATGGGAGGGGCGCACCAGCCCCTGAGGGGCTGGTCTGTCCCCATCTAGGCCCATTAAGGCCCATGTAGTTGCCGGGGGATGCCCGGAACCCCTTCCGGTGACCCGATATGCACCCGGTACGTACCACCAGAACACTTCTGGGGTTCGAATATCATCGTACAATATATGAATCTTTACCTCTCGACCATTTTGATACTCCTCGTCATGATTGAGATCTCATCCGGGACTCGGAACACCATTCGGTCACCAAATCACATAGCTCATATAATACAAAATTGTCATCAAACGTTAAGCGTGCGGACCCTATGGGTTCAAGAACTATGTAGACATGACCGAGACACTTCTCCGGTTACTAACCAACATCAGAACCTGGATGCTCATATTGGTTCTCACATATTCTACGAAGATCTTTATCAGTCATACCGTAATGATAACATACGTTATTCCCTTTGTCATCGGTATGTTACTTGCCCGAGATTTGATCGTCGGTATCTCCATACCAAGTTCAGTCTCGTTACCGGAAAGTCTCTTTACTCGTTCCGTAATGCATCATGCCGCAACTAAATCATTAGTCACATTGCTTGCAAGGCTTATTATGATGTGCATTACCGAGAGGGCCTAGAGATACGTCTCCGATACTCGGAGTGACAAATCCTAATCTCGATCTATGCCAACCCAACGAACACCTTCGGAGATACTTATAGGGCATCTTTATAATCACCTAGTTATGTTGTGACGTTTGATAGAACACAAGGTATTCCTTTGTTATCCGATAGTTGCATAATCTCACAGTTGAAGGAATATGTATTTGTCATGAAGAAAGGAATAGCAAAAAACTAAACAATCAACATGCTAAGCTAACAGATGGGTCTTGTCCATCACATCATACTCCTAATGGTGTGATCCCGTTCATCAAATGACAACACATGTCTATGGCTAGGAAACTTAACCATCTTTGATTAACGAGCTAGTTTAGTAGAGGCTTACTAGGGACACAGTGTTTTGTCTATGTATCCACACATGTATCAAGTTTCCGGTTAATACAATTCTAGCAAGAATAATAAACATTTATCATGATATAAGAAAATATAAAATAACAACTTTATTATTAGCTCTAGGGCATATTTCCTTCAGGCCCCCAGTGCCCACAAGACACCAGGGCGCGCCCTGGGGCCATGCACGCAATGGTGGGTTGTGCTCACCTCGTACTTCAGTTAGGGCTCTACTTTGGGCGCAAGGAAGCTTATTTCCGGAAAAAAATCATGTTAAATTCCTAGCGCAATCGGAGTTATGGATCTTCGGGAATATAAGAAACGGTTTTCGGCCTGAAAACAAAAACGCGAAACAGAAGAGAACAGAGAACCGTTGCCATGGAGGCCATGGACCAGAGGGAGAACTCTCCTCCCATCTATGGGGGAGGCCAAGGAAGAAGAAGAAGAAGAAGAATAATAAGAAGAAGAAGAATAAGGAGAAGGAGGAGGAGGGGGCTCTCTCCTCCTCTCTCTCGGTGGCGCCGGAGTGCCGCCGGGGCAAGGATCGTGACGACGATCTACATCAACAATTTTGCTACCGTCAACACCAACTTTCTCCCCCTCTATGCAGCGGTGTAACACCCCTTCTCCTTGTTGTAATCTCTATTTAAACATGGTGCTCAACACTATATATTATTTCCCAATGATATGTGGTTATCCTATGATGTTTGAGTAGATCCGTTTTGTCTTGTGGGCTAATCATGATCTTGGTTGGTATGAGTGTATGTTTTATTTATGGTACTGTCCTACGGTGCCTTCCGTGTCGATCAAACGGAGGGGTCGCCACTGTAGGGTGTTGCAATATGTTCATGATTCGCTTATGGTGGGTTGCTAGAGTGATAGAAGGTTAAACCAGCTACCTCTTCAACATGCGTTGGTTTTCCCTTGAAGAGGAAAGGGTGATGCAGCAAAGTAGCATAAGTATTTCCCTCAGTTTTGAGAACCAAGGTATCAATCCTGTAGGAGACAACGCACATGTCACCTAGTAACTGCACAAACAATCCAGAACCTTGCAACCAACGTGATAAAGGGGTTGTCAATCCCTTCACGGTCACTCGCAAAAGTGAGATGTAATAGAGATAGTAAAGTAAATATTTTTGGTATTTTTATTGTATATATTGGAAAGTAAATATTGCAAAATAGTAAATGAGATGCAATGTAAATAAAAGAGATGTAATATAATAGGAAAGAGACCTGGGGGCAATAGGTTTCACTAGTGGCTTCTCTCAAGATAGCATGTATTACGGTGGGTGAACAAATTACTGCCGAGCAATTGATAGAAAAGAGCATAGTTATGAAGATATCTAAGGCAATGATCATGAATATAGGCACCACGTCCGTGTCAAGTAGATCGAAACGATTCTGCATCTACTACTATTACTCCACACATCGACCGCTATCCAGCATGCATCTAGAGTATTAAGTTCATAAGAACGGAGTAACGCATTAAGCAAGATGACATGATGTAGAGGGATAAACTCAAGAAATATGATATAAACTCCATCTTTTTATCCTCGATGGCAGCAATACAATACATGCCTTGCTGCCCCTACTATCACTCGGAAAGGACACCGCAAGATTGAACCCAAAGCTAAACACTTATCCCATTGCAAGAAAGATCAATCTAGTAGGCCAAACTAAAATGATAATTCGAAGAGACTTGCAAAGATATCAAATCATGCATATAACAATTCAGAGAAGAACCAAATAATATCCATAGATAATCTTGTTCATAAATCCACAATTCATCGGATCTCGACAAACACACCGCAAAAGAGTATTACATCGAATAGATCTCCAAGAACATTGAGGAGAACTTTGTATTGAGAATCAAAGAGAGAGAGAAGAAGCCATCTAGCTAATAACTATGGACCCGAAGGTCTGTGGTAAAATACTCACGCTTCATCAGAGAGGCAATGGTGTTGATGTAGAAGCCCTCCATGATCGATTCCCCCCTCTGGCAGATCGCCGAAAAAGGCCCCAAGATGGGATCTCACGAGTACAGAAGGTTGTGGCGGTGGAAAAGTGGTTTTGTGGCTCTCCCTGATATTTCTAGGGTGTAAGAGTATATATAGGCGAAAGAAGTATGTCAGTGGAGCTACTAGGGGTCCACGAGGGTGGGGGTGCGCCTACCCCCTGGGCACGCCCACCTGCCTCGTGGCTTCCTCATGGAGTTCCAGACATCGACTCCAAGTCTTCTGGATTGCTTTCGTTCCAAGAAAGATCATCGCGAAGGTTTCATTCCGTTTGGACTTCGTTTGGTATTCCTTTTTCCGTAAAACTCTATAATAGGCAAAAAAAACAGAAACTAACACTGGTCCTCCGGTTAATAGGTTATTCCCAAAAATAATATAAAAGAGCATATTAAAGCCCATTAAACATCCAAAACCGATAATATAATAGCATGGGACAATAAAAAATTATAGATACATTGGAGACATATCAAGCATCCCCAAGCTTAATTCCTGCCCGTCCTCGAGTAGGTAAATGATAAAAACAGAATTTTTGATATGGAATGCTATCTAACATAATTATCAATGTAATTTTCTTTATTGTGGCATGAATGTTCAGATCCGAAAGATTCAAGACAAAAGTTTAATATTGACATAAAAGTAATAATATTTCAAGCATACTATCAAAGCAATCATGTCTTCTTAAAATAACATGGCCAAAGAAAGCTATCCCTACAAAATCATATATTCTGGCTATGCTCTATCTTCATCACACAAAATATTTAATCATGCACAACCCTGATGACAAGCCAAGCAATTGTTTCATACTTTTAATGTTGTCAAACTTTTTCAATCTTCACGAAATACATGAGCGTGAGCCATGGATATAGCACTATAGGTGGAATAGAGGGGTGGTTGTGGAGAAGACAAAATGGAGAAGATAGTCTCACATCAACTAGGCATATCAACGGGCTATGGAGATGTCCATCAATAGATATCAATGTGAGTGAGTAGGGATTGCCATGCAACGGATGCACTAGAGCTATAAATGTACGGAAATGTTAACGCCCACACGTGTGGGCGTTCACCACCCCGACCACACGCAAACATCACCGTTGGCAGGTGTGTGCACGAATCTTAGAACAAACCAGGTGGTTTTTTGTGCCACGTAGGATGAGGCGTGTGTGCGGTGTGCGAGTAGGTTCGCCCGCACGTTGGTTGCCACCCCGCGGTCAGCGGTTGCCATCTGAGTCGTGCGGTGGAACTGCAATGCACCCGCACGCCATGCTTCGACTGCGGTTGACATCGCACGCCTCTGCCCCTCCCCCTCACGCTCCCATTTACTCTCCCGCACCGCAGTTACTGGCAGAACCCACTCGCATTTCCATCCATCGAAGGAGAAGGAGAGGGCAGAAGGCGACGGCGAAGGCGGAAGAATCGATGGTGCTCGGGACCGTCGGTGGTGCTCGCCGGAACGGAGCGGCTCGCCGGAGCGCCTGCGGGTTGAAGGTACTGCTCGATGCACCCCTCGCAATCCCTTCCTGCATTTCCTCCCCTTCCCTCCCTATTCGATTCCTTGATCGAGATTTGTAGAGATTCAGGCAATTCGTCGATGCGTCGGCGTTCCCGCCGGCGCCGAAGTCGTCTGCTAGACGTTTTTGGTTGCATTGGCCAGTTTCGTCGCGGCCGCGGCGGCGGCATCGTCGGCGTGGTTCTGCTTGTTCGGAGGCACGCACTAGTTTTTTCATATGGATTGAGCAGGTGTCTTCCGGGTAGTTTTTGATGCGCGTTGGTTTGATTTTGTGTTTTGCAGTGAGTTCGTGGGAGAATTTCGAGGGTGAATTTGAAGTCGAAGTAGTTGCCATTGAACCCTAGATCTAGTTAGTTTGGTTTTTGAAAATGCAGAATGAGGCGAACTTGATAGTTACATTAACTATCATGATTGCGCGACCACTTACTCCCTGAACATATTTGATAGTTGCCACAAACGTGTTTCCCCTTGCGGCAACAAATTACTGAAAACGACTGTGTTAGTTGCCACATGTTAGCTTTCGCACATGGCAACTAATTTTGCCGAAGTAATGCGATACTTGCTACACACACGCTCTTCCATGTGGCAACTAATTCTGCTAAACTAATGTGATATTTACCAAACACACGCTCTTTTTTCCGTGTGGCCAGTAAGATTGCTGAATTCCTGTGTTAGGTGCCACAACCATTCTATTTTCATTGTGGCTAGTGTGTTTTCTGAATGTTATGTGACAGCAACCATGGTGTGATAGTTGCCACAATCGGTAGTCAGTGGGCATTCAAGAGCCAAGTGCCATTGCGGCCAGTGTGTTTTCTGAATGTTATGTGACAGCAACCACGGTGTGACAGTTGCCACAATCGGTAGTCAGTGGGCATTCAAGAGCCAAGTGCACTGGATGGCAACCACTGCGCACTTAAAGTGTGCTTGTTGCCATCTAGGTAGTATATTCATGTGGCAAATAGAGTGTGAACACACTGCCTGTTGCCATTCTACATATAAGACAGTGTGGAAAATAGAGTGTGAACAGACTACCTGCTGCCATTTCTGCATATAAGACAGTGTGGCAAACTGTCTGCACAATGTGGCAATCGAATTTGCATATCAAATGTTTCAGATGCCATACGTATGCGTTGCATGCGGCAAGTGTTTTTGCTGACCCCCTTGCATTTACATTTTCCACCATGACAATTTGGTATGTTCCCATCTCAGCAGAATGGCTCGTGGCGATCGTCAAAACGATGATGATGATTTCATGGATCCACCACAGCGTAATCGGGCAACTGGGCGGAGAAAAGAGGGTGATGAGGTAAATGTTCACACACACCCCCTTCTTCCTGATGTATGTTAATGGTTGACACCTTTGAGCCCGCAATTGTCTGGCACGAACTAAAATTTCATTACATTGCAAAATGCGGCAACAACTAATATCCTGTTTTTGTTTGTAAAAACATGGCAACAACTGATCACTTTATGTCTGTTTTTTGCAGAAGAAGAAACGTATTCGCAATAGAGCCTCCCAAGAACGACTGACTGCGTTGACTGACAAATTCAGCGACGATCAGAAGGGGGCTGCTGCTGAGATGGGTATGCAGTCTATGATGGCTGTCCGGTGCACGAACCTTGTCAACCCTGTATGCGATTGGCTTGGTGAGATCTACGACCCTGCCTCTAGAGAATTCGTGATTCCGGGGCACGGAAGACTACCGCTGAATGAGGAATCCGTGTTCTGCACGTTGGGTGTGCCCCATGGACATATCAAAGTCCCGTACGAGGTCAACAATGAGATCGAGGAAGCGCTGTTCCCCCGTTTGTTTCCTGGGTTGGAATCCATGCCGAACACGACTGCAGTGGTAGATTCGTTGGAGGCCATGACGACGCACGGAGATGTTTCCACGATGAAGCTAGTCATGTACCTCATCTCAGCCGTTTTCAGCCGACCACTTCTCTTCGCCCAAGCAACAAATGCTTCCCCATCCCGGTGAATGATCTATCTTTACTACATTATTTTTCCTTCAAATTTTTTGCTCCGATGTCATGTGCAAGCTAGTCACTGACAGTTTTTTTTGTTGTTTTTTCCATTGGAATTCTGACGCGGCAACTCCTTGTCCTGAATTTTATGCGGTGCAGGCGAAACTGAAAGATGTGAAGAACATGAACTGGTGTAAGTTCATTGCCGACTTCCTGCATGATGCATTTGCAAGCAAGGTGTACCAGAAGGGTTGTCGACTGCATTTAATGGTATTTTTTACCGGTCCTTTATGTGAACACTATTTTTTAGCACATCTTTATTCATGCATGTCAACATGATCATAACAAGATGGCAACTGCCATGTTGATTATGTGGCAACTGCCATCATGACTATATGGCAACTGCCATCATACTGTGATGGCAACTGCCATCATGACAACATGGCAACTGCCATCATACTATGATGGCAACTACCATCACTCTATGATGGCAACTAGCACATGTAGATGGCATATTCTTCGTAAAATACCATATATTTTATCCTGTTATTTGTTGCAAAATACCATGACCCCAACCGATTTTTCTTTCTTTTTAAAATTGTTGTACATCAGCTCATGTACGTCGACTGCCTTGATCTGTCCACCGTGGATTTCACTGGGACAGGAGGCCCGCCGCCTGCGCACAAGTTTGCTGTTTCTGCGTGGACTATCAATGCTGTCAAGGCTGTGCTTGCTCCAGACAGGGTAACTGATAGCAAATATGGTAAATTGCAGGTTAGTTCTGCTTTTTTTTGCAACACATGAACTGCTAGTCAGTGTTCATCATTCTCTCTCTTATTTCGTTGCTACTTTTTTTTCTTTCTCCCCAGCTGATGGCCAAGCATTCTATAGACTATAGCGTGTTTGGGGGGCCTCAAAACTTTGAAAAGTGGATGGACGTGCACTCAACTCCGTCTTGTCCTGCAGAGGTAATCAAAAGATCTACATATATGGTTTGCCGTGGAGTATTTTTCGATGTCGTGCAAGTGATTGCAATACGGGGTTGTCATTGATGCCTCTTTGTTTCGTGTACAGGCGAGGGCACCTGTTGAGCAGCTAATAGGGCAGTTTGCATCTGGAATGACCGGCTTGCTCGGGAAGTTGGTTGAGGGGTGGACGTCCCTCAGTGGCTCTGACGGTGACGCGGTTGCAAGGCAATTCACTTCATTCATCCCAGAACATACACACCGGCCAACCGGTTGCCGTGGCCGGTATGACTACAACAGTTCCCAGGAGCCCGCTGACACACAAGATGAACTAGGTGGAGACGCTGGTCTCAGCAAGGATGACGATGATGTCATGGATAATGTGCAAGGGGACACCGATGATGATGAACACGCTGAAGTTCGCGCAGGTGGTAACAAGGGCAAGGATGCAACAGATGTCCCCCAACCGGATAAAGTCAAACAACACACGACTGTGAGAGGCGAAGGGGTTTTGCCATCAAAGAGGGGGATGGCTCCAGAGGGTGCTGGGCAAGTTTCTGCTGGCAAGAGGTCTAGGACCGACCCTGTAGCTGCCAGGAAGAGGTTCGACTTTCGTCTTAGCTTTTTGCTTTGTCTATTTTCTTCGAACAGACTCATCCTCTTTTTTGCACTTGTGTTCTGCCAAACGCGGCAACGAGATTGCTGACTGACAATTGCCACCTCTTTTTTTTGACCTCCATCTCATACGTGCAGCGAGCCGACAGCTGGTGGACGAGCAATTACGAAGAAACAGGCGCCAACGCCAACCCGTGTTTCTGCTCGGTTGAACAAAGGTGCCCCCATTGCCGGTGATACCACTTCCACCAGGACATCTCCTCGCACGACGACAACCAACACCGGGGATCCTGTCGTGTTGCCAGACCTGAGGAAGGCAGTCAGGAAGTAGGTTTCTTCATCCGCTTTCATTGACATAGCGCTATATTTTTTGATTTTCCAATGCATTCGTTTAGCTTGTCACATTGTCTTTTGTCATCGCCCCCCACGTGGCAACCGCTGTTTTACCAAATGGTATTTTATTTACTTTCTAAACGCGTGGCAACTTCTATTTTTGTGTTTCACCTGGCAAGTGGAATGTAGGCCAAATGGTAACTTTAATGTACCTTATGGCAACTGCCATCTTTTTACCGTTGGCTTGTGAGCTCATCCCACGCCTAGGTTTGAAATTGCATTCATGGCAGATCAGACATTTTTATCATTCTTTCAAGGTTGCTAACATGGCAACTGCTGCTGGATGGCAACTGCTAGTTATGACACATGGCAACTGACGTTCCCCTTACATGGCAACTGCCAGCTTTTCCACCTGTTTTTCCATTTTCTTAAGATTTCTACCAAGGCAAACATAATTTTGTTTCATTTTTAAATACCTTTTTCATGCGCTTCATTTTTTTTGCAGGGTGAAGAAGACTACTACGCGTGGGTCCAAGCATATCAGTAAGGATCCGCTCGAACGCATGCATTCAAAGTTGTCAACAGGGGGCAACTCAGATGTACAGGAGGCACCAGTCGACAATACTGCTGCTGCACCGTTGACCGCTCCCACCAACTCTGATGCAAGTGGCAGACCATCTTCGCCGGCTGCAGATGTGCAGCCTACAACAACAGGCATCCGTACATCGGGGAGTGACGAGTCGGTATCTGCCAGGACAGCTGAAATACTGCCAACCCTTCTGGCAATGAAGGATGCTACTGTGAGTCATGCCACCCCATCAGCAAGCGTTGAAGTGGACGCTCCCGAGACGAACCTAGGCAAGGAAGATTCCCGCTCATCTGACACTGATTCCAAGCGCGTGCGTGGTGGCACTCCTGTGTCCACGACAGAAGCGGTCGAGGCGGCAGTTCACAAGGACATGCCATCTACAGGTGAGAGTCCTGGCACAACAGCTCCAGCTCCTGGCGGTGCAGATACTGCTAAGGCGACTGTTTCACGTGGTGGTCTACCACCTAGGCATCGTAGCCCCCGCAAGCAACCAACAGACATAACGAATGCATCGGCAGTAGCCAGGAGCAGGAGAGACGAGTCTGGTTTTGTTCCTGCGTCCACACTGTTCCCGCCACCGGCAGTAGCCAGGAGCAGGAGAGATGAGTCTGGTTTTGTTCCTGCGTCCACACTGTTCTCGCCACCTGCCAAAAGCAATGTGACGGAGAAACCTGAAGACCGGAGCACAACTGATGCAGGTGTCAAGCCGGGCACAAGCGACGCAGGTGAACACCCGGAGTAGACTGCGCCTTTTCTTGCAGTGGAAATCCCCAGCATAAATCTGCGCACTTCCAGGCTCCCAGTCAACGTCGGTGTCCCCTACAGCCCAAACAAGAAGATTGTCATGAAAGCTACAGTTGATACCTCTGACAACACGCCCCGCCTTGCAAATAAGGACAATCATTTTGCAGCGGCCAATTCATATATGTTTGTTGATCTTTCACCCTTGGATTCTGCCCCGCAAGTCGTTCATGGTCCGGCCAGCAGGAATGAGAGGCACCCAATGGCCTTTACCCCACCGAGTTTCAACCTTGGCATCAGTCAAGATCAACCGGTTGTGCAAGATCCTATGCCAATTGCCTTTGCATTCCCAGGAGGCATGCCTGCAATGATGGCACAGCCAATGGTCGAGGGTAGGAAGGCTGTCAAGTTCGCAGAGCCGATTGTGGCAGGTACACTTGCCATGTCCATATGATTTTTCTTGCACACGTCTATGTAGTTTCACTGTTGTCCCAATCATATTTTTTGTTTTGGGGGGTTCTCACTTGTGATGGCAACTGACATGCGATGACATGGCAACTGGATTTGATGCACCGTGTCACCTACTTTTTTTTTCTGCCATGCTGCATTTTACATTTGGGCAACCATGTGGCAACTGAAGTTGATTCAACATGGCAACCGTAGTCTCTGTAACATGGCAAACACAGTGCATCACACATGGCAACTGGAATTGATTCAACACCATGTCACCTGCATTTTTTTGTTTCCATGCTGCATTTTTTCATAAAGCAATCACATGGTAAGTGCAGTTGACACAACATGGCAACTGTAGTTGCTGTGACATGGCAACTACATTCCAACTAGATGGCAACTACATTCCAACTACATGGCAACTGTAGTTGCTATGACATGGTCACTATAGCTGGACCACACATGGCAACTGCCCCACTTTTTCCTACCTACAACTCACATCATGCACCCCATCTTTTCTCACAATCCATCTGCTTTTGATTTCCTAGATATCCTAACCCACTTTTTTTTATCACTGCAGCCACACCCGAGGAGATTTCACCGTCTCTTGAAGAAACTTACCGCATGCTTGAGGAGGCAGCATTGCAGAGGAAGTCCTCACGAGGGCAAGGGCAATCAAGTTCCAACGTGCCTGCAGACATGGTATCTGAGGATACCATTAGGAGTGCCACTCCTGGTTCTGTGAGGCAGCAGAGGGTAGTGCACCCATCTCCCGCGGAAGACTACGAGCCTGAATTCAGGGCCACTAAAGAACAGACCCAGCTGTACGATATCGTCAAGCGGTTTGGAAATGCAAGGTGCAGCGGCAAGCACATGAAGGAGCTGAAAGCGTAAACGACCACACCCCATAACATCTCATTTTGCTTTGCTCCTTTTTTACCATTCACATCCTTCGTACTTTCTATGTTATATTGTTTTAGTTCTTTCATAATTTTTTTTACTTAGTAGGCATGATCCTTCCATGTTATATTGTTTTCATACAACTCATGTTTGGACAGAACCAAAGTCATTCAATGCGGAGCGACGTACGTCGACCTTGGTGATCTTGCTGAGTCCGTGAGGCCAAATGGCAAAATGTCGACGAACGTAGTTGCATGCGGGATTGACTACATCAACAACCACACCGAGGTGTGCGCCGACAAGACAATCATGCATTACAGTGTGACCTGCAAAATATGGGACGGTGACTTCCACCACAAAATCCCGAGGAAGAACTTTGCCCAACACGGTGATTTCAAGCTCACAATGAAGAAATATGTGAGTACTCCTTCAATGTCTGCACTTTTTTTCACAAGGTGTGCTTTTTGTTGCCATCATCTGCAGTTGTGTTTTACGTGGTAGCTGTTTTCATGTGGCAACAGCTGCCGTGCACACCGACTTATTGATTTTTGCATGCCGCGCAAACTATGTGGCAACTTGACAGTAAAATACATGGCATACTTTTGTTCACACATGGACGACAACTTGATTTGAACTACCCACACCCATAACCAGAGTTTTTCTACATGATTCTAATTCCTTTGTCCCTCTGCTGTTCTTTACGCGAACGCTGATTCTCATTTTCCTCACTTTTTTAAATGCAGGTCATGTTCCCCATGTTCCAGGAGCTTTCACCACATGACCCATACGGCAAGTGTGGTCACCACTACGTGATCTGTCTTGACCTGAAGAACCAACGTGTTGAGGTGCTTGATTCAATCCGTTCGGAAGATGATGCAGACCTCACCACGCATGCTGAATTCTTCATTAAGAACCTCAAAGAGACATGGCACCGTCACTATGAACACTCAAAGGTCCAGATCAGTCATTTCCCGACTGAGTATGTGGCGACTACAAAGCAAGGGAACACGTAATTCCTTCCTCCCTTTTCGTCTGTCATTTTACATCAATCCAATCCCTGTTTTGTTTGTCAGATCTGAAATTGAAGTCTGTCTTTTGTTACGTCTGAGCTCTTTGCGTGGTCACGTTACTCTTTTCCTCGTGCAGGACGGACTGTGGCTTTCACGCGCTGGAGTACCTTGCGAAGTGGGAAGGCATAATTGTCCCCGCTATCATAGCTGCAACGATCGTTGAGCTCCGGAAAATCCACACATGGAACTGGTTGACGAATGAAGATTTCAACAAGCGGTCGGGAGCACGCGAGTTTGTGCAGGAAGCTGTCAAGAAAATCACCAAGAAGTACAAGTGATCATGTGGCGTTACAGACCGGACGCACACCTTACATTCTGTTGCCGAGGAATGTAAGGTATTATCTCGTTGTTTATCGTTGAAAACTATGTTTGTGTGCTATGTTGTGGCTACAACCCCGCGTAGGCTACTATGTAGTGGTGGTGTGCGAGTGACATTTGAATAGTTTCATGTAATATATGTGTGGACATGAACCTACTTTTAGGCGTAATTATTACAATAGTTTCATCGTTTCTAGCACCGGTTTGATGCTTTGAACGCGTCTATGATGTTTTAAAAAGGATGGCAAATGTAGTTCATCAGACATGGGTAGTGGAAGTCATTGTCGTTTTACATTTTTGGCTGTTTTGCTTCTTCATTTTCATCGCTAACTGCACGGGGTAGGTTGATCATGCAGCCACAATGTTTTGCTGGGGTTTATGCACGTTACGGTGTTTTCCAACTTGTTTCCCATACACTTGCACACAACACACTACGTGCCCGTAAACCGCGTCGTTTTTGTCATGTGAATACATGCCATGCAGAGTCATCAGGAATACCATGGCATAGGTCCAGTACATCTAACATGGCAGATACAGTACAAACAACATGACAGCTCCAGCATAATTAACATGGCAACTACAGCACAACTAAATGGCAGATCCAGTACAATTAACATGGCAGATCCACTACAACTAGCATGGCATATTCAGTACAAAACAACATGGCATATTTAGCATAAATTAGCATGGCATGTTTAGTATCAAAAATCATGGCAGACTAACTACACATAACATGGCAAATTAAATGCATATATCATGGCAGATTAAGTATCCATAACATGGCAACTGCATTTAACCATTCAATGAATTTTCCCTTGCACTTCTGATGCCCCTGAAGAGTTATTCCCCCAATTGTTTTAACAAAGAATTCTCAACATCTAGGGTACAAAACAAAATGTCCACAACGCCACAATTTTTGCTCATGGATTGGCCGCCCCTTTCTTCGTTTTCTTGTGTTTTGCTTGGATCTCCAATCCCGACTTGTACCTTATCTCTCTTGGACGACCCTTTGTGATGGAACGGGGTGGGTTCCTGACCTGGGTCTGTGTGCTTGCTGTTCCAGATCCTATCTCCGAGTTTTCAGACGACGGCCCTGTGGATGAAGGCACGCTTGATGTGCGGGGGAACCGGTGTAAGGCTTCCTCGGCTTTCCTCTTCTTGATCTCATCAAGCTCTCTTTTTAGTGCTTTCTTGTGTTTTTCTGCGACTCTCGCTGTGTCATCACTCTTGCACGCTTCATCAATTAGCTCAGCATAGTTCTTTGTCAGCACAACGTGCCTCACGGCTTCCATGGTTGACTCTGGTCTCTCGTCATGCACAGCCAGAACTGCGTGTGTTGTTTGCGGCACCAACGCATCGTCAGTGTCCCAAGTCCATCGCTGCCTTATGAAATGTCAGGGCATCCGTGTCACAGCATTCACGTCCATTACTTTTAGTATGTGACAGCACACAATGCCGTCCCGTTCGAACTTGCAGCATTGGCAGTAGAACTCGCCTTCGCCTATCGAGGCTGTGACGAAGTAGTTCCTTCCTTTGTCCGGGTCTTCAGGTTCTGAATCTGACATGCCCAAAATAGAACACACCTTGAACATACGTTCGTCCACCTGGAAAGCCATGAACATGCTGGCACGCTTTATTTCTTCCTGGAATCTGCATTTTGTGTGTGTTTTCTGTTAAACTATTGTGCGCTTTTTTCTTGTACCACCTTATGTTGTCATGGAAAATAGATATACATTTTGTTTGAACATGGCAAACGTAATTCAATGAACATGGAAAATATAGTATGCTGAACATGGCAAATGCAGTACGCTAGACATGGCAAATGCAGTACACTAGACATGACAACTGTAGTACATTTTCGACGTGACATCGTCATTTTTCCACAGCAGCATTCCCCAATTGAATCACATTGAATAAAACATGGTAACTGCCCTTTTATTTAAGCATGGAATCTACAGCTGAGTAAACATGAGCAACTGCATTCTCAACAAACATGGCAGATGCATCTTATTTAAACATGGCAACTGCATTTTATTAAACATGGCAACTAGAGTTCATTAAACATGGCAATTGCATTTCAGCAAACATGGCAGTTGCATTTTAGCAAACATGGCAATTGCATTTCAATAGACATGGCAACAACATAACATTTTCCATTTGACACTAGCATTTGCACACCAACATGCCCAGTGGAAGTACATTGCATTAAACATGGCAACTGCATTTCATTGAACATTGAAATTGCATCCGGGTAAGCATGACAAACAGAATTTCTATTGAATATGACAACTGCATTTGAGTAAGCATGGCAAACAGTACTTTATTAAACATGGAAACCACAAAATCATGGCAACTGCATCGCACTCTATAAGGCACATACTGACTTGGTGCTTTTTCTGCAAATAAGACTGTAACGCAACTGACTTACTTGTTAAAGATCTTGTTGGTGTATATCTTGCTCATTTGCCTCTCCATCGGTAAGTACGTTAGCAATTTTGGCTGCTTTAGCGCGGTGTTCGCTTCTTGCTGCAGCTCAGATCCCAGAATTTTTTGTTGCAAAGCTGTGTACTGCTTGGCAAACTGTAGCAATGAGTTGCCAGGACTGACGTACCGCTTCAAAACAGCATTGAATCCCTCGCTGCGCTGCGTAGTCTGCAGAAAGGGGAAGAAGCACTGCATGAAGTAGGCCGACACCCAGTACATTCGCTTCTCCCATAGGCTTACAAGAGTCTCGTTGTCTTGGACTTGATGTGTTTCAGTCATGGCCATCCAGCTCCTTTCAAACTCTTCCACCGTCAAGCTGTGGTCCACGCATAGCTCGAATGCCTTGTGCAGCTCTGGACGGTCAGCAAAGAACGGTCCTAGCGTCTCCTCAGCCTTCTTTATAATGTGCCACCTGCAGTGCCTGTGCACTGCCAACGGAAATACCTCCTCTATGCCTGCACGCATGCTGAAATCCTGGTCCGTTATTATGTTCATCGGAGCAAGTCCATCCATGCACTCCAAGAAGGTCTTGAACAGCCAAACGTACCCATCCGTGTCTTCGTTCCGGACGAGCCTGCGGCCGAACTGCAACGACTGATTGTGGTTATTTATCCCTATGAATGGAGCGCACGGCATCTTGTACATGTTGGTGAGGTACGTCGCGTCGAATGAAATGCAATCTCGGAAATTTTGTAGGCTCTCCTTGCAGCACCATCCACCCAAGACATGTTCCTGACACGGTCCTCATCGTCCAACCTTATCCTGTAGAAGAAATCTGCATCTTCTTTGGCTTTCTCATCGAAGTATGCAATTGTGGCCTCTATGTCTGCCAACTTGCTCTCTCTACGGTACCTTGCCTGTAGGTTTGTGACGTCAGCTGGTATGTACGGCATGCTACTCAAAGTCTCCGTTTTGCTGTGGATGAGAGATAGTATCTGCACCATTCTCGATGGACCGACGTTACAATCATGTAGCAGCTTTACGAATTGCCTTTCGACGGGGGTGAACCCTCTGTGGGCGGTCAGAAATTTCACCAGGTCGAACTTCTTTATCAGTTGGTGGTTGTGCTCATCAAAATACTCATTGACCACCCACTATGCTCCATCTACGTTTAGCTTACACCGGACAGGGCACTCAGTCTTCTCAATGATACCTCTCTTTCATTCCGGAACGACAGGCGCATCGCCTTTCCCCTTCTTGTTCCTGTGTGCCTTGTGGCACCTCATCTCACCTCTGCTGTACTCGTTAGTTTTCTTAATTTTCCTATGGTACTCGGTGTTGACCGCAAACCCATGGAACTTTGCATATGTCTGGTAGTATTCCTTTGCTGCTTCGAATGACTCAAATCTCTGCCCAATGTACGGTGGCTGAGGCACCACGATCTCTGATTGCCCACCATCTTCATCCCCTTGCGCGTCGTCGTCAGTTTCATCGTTCACTTCAGTATGGGCGGCAGTCCCATCTACCTGAGAGTTGCCAGTGCTTGTGTTCAAAGGGGTGCTTGCTGGCATTGCTGGAATGATTGCCATTCCCGACTCTGACTCGAAATTGTTTGCGGCATGTTTGTCTGCTGTCTGGTGGAACGCGTCTTCCGTGCGCTCAGAGCTCCCCGTAGTAGATGTGCCGGCGTCGCTGTGCATTGTAGTTGCAGGTTCTGTAACTGGGAAAAACAGGTACGAGATTAAGATTTTTGTGTTGGATAACATGTGGATTGCAACGGATCACACCATCTTTGAGTGATTTTCCATGACATCTTTTACAGACAGCAAGTCGTTAGTCTGTGGGTGGTCATTTTTATGGCAGCTGTAGGTGTGCAGACATGGCACCTACTGTTCAACAAACATGGCAACCATTGTTTTGCCTACAAATAACTACAAATAGCAAATGTAGCGCTGTTTTTTGTGGTTCAGATATTTTCCCTCTACCTTGTTGTGCTGTATTTGACCATGTTGTGTGGTCTGTGACACCATAATGACGTGATCCACCAGGAATTTGTGAAGCTTGCCAGGAGACGTTTGTCGGGTCACCGCCAGCGTAGTAACCTGCAATCATAGTAGTGGTTGGTCAAATCGCGGCAAACGCATTTCGTGCTAGCACGGCAACTGTAGTTGCCCTTATGTGGCAAATGCATTTTTGCTTGCATGGCAACTGAAGTTGCATCGGTATGGCAATCGCAGTTTGTTATTAGATGGCAATTGCAGTTGTCATGACATGGCAACTGCAGCTTTTCCTACATGGCAACTGCAGGTGTGCAGAGATGGCAAATGTTGTTTTTAATACATGGCAACCGTAGATGACCAGTCATGGCAATTTTTGTAGTTGTCAACTATGCTCCTTGTGCTGACTAAGCATCCGCATCTTCACTATGTTTATGGACTCACCTGTGTATGACGTCGATGGCAGGTACATGGGTGCTGCCCGATTCCACGTGCTGCACGAAGGCTCTGCATTTTACACCCGTGATAACTCGTGAGTCCTTTTGCCATCTTTTTTTCATGTTCATTTTTCATGTCCATAGCATTATGTGCTCTTTTTTCGTTTTTGCATTACCTTGATTAGCCATACTAGCTAGTTGGAGTTGGCTGCCCGTACATTTGTCAGCGTTAGCGCCTTGTGACTGCACTTGCCACGAGGGCCCCCTAAGAGTGTTCTGGTCATAAGAACCTGCAAGACAAATGACAGTGCACGACATAAGTAGAATGTCATGTCCATCGTCGCGAAGATGGCAAATGTTTCTCTTCATTTTTTAGCACGCATTGTACCTACGCCTGCATACTGTTCTAGCAGCGGCAGCAACGGCCCTGCAGAGATGAGCTGACTGTACTCTGATGCATCGAAAGGTGGCGGAGTTTCTGGCCTTTGAGAACCCCAATCATCTGCACCATCTTCGCGATTCATTCTTTTCCGTGTCTTGCTTCTGTTCTGATGTGCTCTCAATCACTGGATGAACAAGAAGGCATCAACAATCCAATTTTTTTATCATTGTGCTGCTTGCATGTAGAAGTTAACACGTCAGTGCTATCACATTTTCATGCGTTGGCAACCAACATATCATGGCTAGTAGGACATGCACATCCACTATCCTTTTCTAAAATCTAGGTGCTAGCTATCCGTTTGATTCGACGGCATCAGGCTCTACAATAGGATGGCAAGCAATAAGTTGACATGGTGGCAGTTGACGACAATGACAGGTGGCAACTGACGTTATACACCAATGGCAATTAATTTTCACACCCCCCATTATTCCAAATTTATCAATTCTCTCTCCCTTTTTATGGATTCCTGCACATCCATTCATTCACCAACTAGGAGCATCAACCTACTGAGAACTCACGGTTATCTCTAGCGTACTACATGGCAGATCTAGTGTATTCTGCTTGGCAACTGCGAAGTCACACAACGTATGTAGTGTTTTAACCCTGTAGGATGGATCTAGTTGCCAACTTCGTCGGTAATTTTGCAATTTTCTGCCCAGAAGGAGGATGAGAAACAGTAGGGAGATCGGGAGATTCACCTGCTTTTAGCTGGTCGTCTCTGGAGGGCGTTGTTGGAGTGGGGCTTGGGGGGGTGGGATGGGGTGGGGGGAGATAAGGGGTGTGGTTTGCGGTGGGAGCTCCCTACAGATCCTCCCTGGTTGCCATGGCAACCAGAGATGGCCGACAACGGAGGTCGGGGTTCGACAGGCGGGGGGCGAGGGCGGCAGACGAGAGAGGGGACGGATCGGAGGCTGGGAACGGCTGGGTCGTGCGGGCAGCGGCTCGTCTGGCCCGGACGAGGCAGTGCGGGCGGGGTTGCCACGCACCGGACGTGCGGGCGTGCTTTTGTGCGCGCGGACGGGGTCGTGCGGGGTGGTTCCCGTCCATGCCACACGATGCGTGCGGGCGGGTTGCCCTCCACGCCACACGTGTGGCAGTTATCGGCTTCCTAAATGTATGAAAGCTCAACAAAAGAAACAAAGTGGGTGTGCATCCAACTTGCTTGCTCACGAAGACCTAGGGCATTTTGAGGAAGCCCATCATTGGAATATACAAGCCAAGTTCTATAATGAAAAATTCCTACTAGTATATGAAAGTGACAAAATAAGAAACTCTCTATCATGAAGATCATGGTGCTACTTTGAAGCACAAGTGTGGGAAAAGGATATTAGCATTATCCCTTCTCTCTTTTTCTCTCATTTTTTTTGGGCCCTTTCTTTTTTTGGCCTTTTTTAATCTTTTTCGTCCGGAGTCTCATCCCGACTTGTGGGGGAATCATAGTCTCCATCATCCTTTCCTCACCGGGACAATGCTCTAATAATGATGATCATCACACTTTTATTTACTTACAACTCAAGAATTACAACTCGATACTTAGAACAAAATATGACTCTATGTTAATGCCTCCGGCGGTGTACTGGGATGTGCAATGAATCAAGAGTAACATGTATGAAAGAATTATGAATGGTTCCTTTGCCACAAATACGATGTCAACTACATGATCATGCAAGACAATATGACAATGATGGAGCGTGTCATAATAAACAGAACGGTGCAAAGATGCATGGCAATATATCTCAGAATGGCTATGGAAATGCCGTAATTGGTAGGTATGGTGGCTGTTTTGAGGAAGGTAAATGGTGGGTTTATGGTACGAGCGAAAGTTGGGTGGTACTAGAGAGGCTAGAAATGGTGGAAGGGTGAGAGTGCGTATAATCCATGGACTCAACATTAGTCATAAAGAACTCACATACTTATTGCAAAAATCTATTAGTTATCGAAACAAAGTACTATGCACATGCTCCTAGGGGGATAGATCGGTAGGAAAAGACCATTGCTTGTCCTCGACCACCACTCATAAGGAAGACAATCAATAAATAGATCAGGCTCCAACTTCATCACATAACGGTTCACCATACGTGCATGCTATGGGAATCACAAACTTTAACACAAGTTTCTCTCAAATTCACAACTACTCTACTAGCATGACTCTAATATCACCATCTTCATATCTCAAAACAATCATAAAGAATCAAACTTCTCATAGTATTCAATGCACTTTATATGAAAGTTTTTATTATACCCATCTCGGATGCCCATCATATTAGGACTAGTTTTATAGCCAAAGCAAATTACCATGTTGTTCTAAAAGACTCTCAAAATAATATAAGTGAAGCATGAGAGATAAATAATTTCTATAAAATAAAACCACCACTGTGCTCTAAAAATATATAAGTGAAGCACTAGAGCAAAATTATCTAGCTCAAAAGATATAAGTGAAGCATAGAGAGTACAACAACAACAACAAAGCCTTTAGTACCAAACAAGTTGGGGTAGACTAGAGGTGAAACCCATAAGATCTCGCAACCAACTCATGGCTCTGGCACATGGATAGCAAGGTTCCACGCACCCCTGTCCATAGCTAGCCCTTTGGTGATACTCCAATCCTTCAGGTCTCTCTTGACGAACTCCTCCCATGTCAAATTCGGTATACCCCGCCCTCTCTTGACATTCTCCACATGCTTTAGCCGTCCGCTATGCACAGGAGCTTCTGGAGGCCTGCGCTAAATATGCCCAAACCATCTCAGACGATGTTGGACAAGCTTCTCTTCAATTGGTGCTACCCCAACTCTATCTCGTATATCATCATTCCGGACTCGATCCTTCCTCATGTGGCCACACATCCATCTCAACATACGCATCTCCGCCACACCTAACTGTTGAACATGTCACATTTTAGTTGGCCAACACTCAGCGCCATACAACATTGCGGGTCGAACCGCCGTCCTGTAGAACTTGCCTTTTAGGTTTTTTGGCACTCTCTTGTCACAGAGAATGCCAGAAGCTTGGAGCCACTTCATCCATCCGGCTTTGATTCGATGGTTCACATCTTCATCAATACCCCCATCCTCCTGCAGCATTGACCCCAAATACCGAAAGGTGTCCTTTCGAGGTACCACCTGACCATCAAGGCTAACCTCCTCCTCCTCACACCTAGTAGTACTGAAACCACACATCATGTACTCAGTTTTAGTTCTACTAAGCCTAAACCCTTTCGATTCCAAGGTTTGTCTCCATAACTCTAACTTCCTATTTACCCCCGTCCGACTATCATCAACTAGCACCACATCATCCGCAAAAGAGCATACACCATGGGATATCTCCTTGTATATCCCTTGTGACCTCATCCATCACCAATGCAAAATGATAAGGGCTCAAAGCTGACCCCTAATGCAGTCCTATCTTAATCGGGAAGTAATCGGTGTCGACATCACTTGTTCAAACACTTGTCATAACATTATCGTACATGTCCTTGATGAGGGTAATGTACTTTGCTGGGACTTTGTGTTTCTCCAAGGCCCACCACATGACATTCCGCGGTATCTTATCATAGGCCTTCTCCAAGTCAATGAACACCATATGCAAGTCCTTTTTTGCTCCCTATATCTCTCCATAAGTTGTCGTACCGAGAAAATGGCTTCCATGGTCGACCTCCCAGGCATGAAACCAAACTGATTTTTCATCATGCTTGTCATTCTTCTTAAGCGGTGCTCAATGACTCTCTCCCATAGCTTCATTGTATGGCTCATCAGCTTAATTCCACGGTAATTAGTACAACTCTAAACATCCCCCTTGTTCTTGAAGATTGGTACTAATATACTCCGTCTCCATTCTTCTGGCATCTTGTTTGCCCGAAAACTGAGGTTGAAAAGCTTGGTTAGCCATACTATCGCTATGTCCCCGAGACCTTTCCACACCTCAATGGGGATACAATCAGGGCCCATCGCCTTGCCTTCTTTCATCCTTTTTAAAGCCTCCTTCACCTCAGACTCCTGGATTCACCACACAAAACGCATGCTGGTCTCATCAAAGGAGTCATCCAGCTCAATGGTAGAACTCTCATTCTCCCCATTGAACATCACATAGAGTATTCTAATAAATTCTGATTCATGCGTGTCTCTCCCTAAAGGTGCATACATCAAGAAGGATTGTGGAAAACTAAAAAGCAAAGACTCAAATAATACAAGACGCTCCAAGAAAAACACATACCATAAGGTGAATAAAAATATAGCCTCAGGTAAAGTTACTGATAGACGAAGACGAAAGAGGGGATGCCTTCCGGGGCATCCCCAAGCTTAGGCTTTTGGTTGTCCTTGAATTTTACCTTGGGGTGCCTTGGGCATCCCCAAGCTTAGACTTTTGGTTGTCCTTGAATTTTACCTTGGGGTGCCTTGGGCATCCCCAAGCTTAGGCTCGCGCCACTCCTTATTCCAACATCCATCAAATATTTAGCCAAAACTTGAAAACTTCACAACACAAAACTTCAATAGAAAATCTCATGAGCTCCATTAGTATAAGAAAATAAACCACCACTTTAAGGTACTGTAATGAACTCATTATTTATTTATATTGGTGTTAAACCTACTGTATTCCAACTTCTCTATGGTTCATACCCCCCGATACTACTCATAGATTCATCAAAATAAGCAAACAACACACGAAAAACAGAATCTGTCAAAAACAGAACAGTCTGTAGCAATCTGTAACTTTCGAATACTTATGTAATTCCCAAACTCCTGAGATATTAGGAAGTCCCGGAAAATTTGTTTATTAATTCTCTGCAAAAAGAATCAATATTTTATCGCACTTCTGTTAAAAATTAAAACTAATCTCCTTGGCGCAAATGTTTCTGTTTTTCAGCAGGATCAAATCAACTATCACCGTAAGCTATCCCAAAGGTATTACTTGGCACAAACACTAATTAAAACACAAAACCACATATAACCAGAGGCTAGATGAAATATTTATTGAAAAACAACAAGGAAAAATATTGGTTTGTTTCCCAACAAGTGCTTTTGTTTAAAGCCTGTTTAGCTAGGCATTGAGATTTCAATGATGCTCACATGAAAGACAAGAATTGAAGCACAATGAGGGCATCGTAAAACATGTGACAAACACACTTGAGTCTAACATACTTCCTATTCATAGGTATTTTATAAGCAAATAAATTATCAAGGCAAGCAAAAACTAACATGTGCAAGGAAGAAGAAAGAGACGATAGCAATCTCAACATGAAGAGAGGTAATTTAGTAACATGAAAATTTCTACAACCGTATTTTCCTCTCTCATAATAATTGCATATAGGATCATAAGCAAATTCAACAAAATAGCTATCACATAACATATTCTCAACACGATCCACATGCATGCGAAGTTGACACTCTTCCAAAATAGTGGGATTAACATTAACTAAAGTCATGACCTCTCCAAACCCACTTTTATCAAAAATTGCATAAGATTGAACATTCTCTAAATATGTGGGATCTAAAGTTGACACTCTTACAAACCCACTTTAAATATTGAAAACATTATTATCAATCTTATATTCATCATGGGGCTTAAATAAGTTTTCAAGATCATAAGAAGAATCACCCCAATCATGATCATTGCAACAAGTAGTGGACATAGCAAAACTAGCATCCCCAAGCTTAGGGTTTTGCATATTATTAGCACAATTGACGTTAATAAAATTTATAATAACATCATTGCAATCATGCTTTTTATTCAAAGATCTACCGTGAATCACTTCATAGAGCACTTCACCACAATTTTCAGATTCACGGATTTCAAGCAAAACTTCATAAAGATAATCTAGCGCACAAAACTCACTAGTAATTGGTTCATCATAATTGGATCTCTTAAACAGATTAGCAAGCGGATGAGGATCCATAAACTTTTAGCAAGCAAAAAGTGTTGGGGAAGGTAGTAATTTAAAAAAAATCCTACGCACACGCAGGATCATGGTGATGCATAGCAACGAGAGGGGAGAGTGTTGTCTATGTACCCTCGTAGACCGTAAGTGGAAGCGTTTATCAACGCGGTTGATGTAGTCGTACACCTTCACGATCCGTCCTGATCAAGTACCGAACGTACGGCACCTCCGCGTTCTGCACACGTTCAGCTCGATGACGTCCACACCTTCTCGATCCAGCAAGAGGGGCCAAGTAGTAGATGAGTTCCGGTAGCACGACGGTGTGGTGACGGTGTTGGTGAAGAACAATCTCCGCAAGGCTTCGCCTAAGCACTACAAAAACAATGACGGAGGATAAACTAGAGGGGACGGGGTAGCCGGCACACGGCTTGGTGTTTCTTGATGTGTCTTTGGTGCTAGCCCTGCCCCTCTATTTATATGTTTAGCCCTGGGGTCGAAACTTGGAGCAAAAGCCTCCTCAAAGTCGGTTTTGCCCGAAAGGCAAGAGTCCCACTCGGACTCCAGGACCAAACACCACAATCCTTGGCGTCTGGCCCAGACACCATGGGGCCAGGCGCTAGGGTCTCTGGCGTTTGGCCCCCCGGCCTCCGCAAAACTCCTTTTGCACCGACTTTTAGCCCCGTGGGCTTAACCCCTTGGCCTAACTATATCATCCAATATATGAATCTTTATCTCCGGACCATTCCGGAGCTCCTCGTCATGTCCGTGATCTCATCCGGGACTCTGAACAACATTCGGTCACCAACATACATAACTCATATAATACTATGTCGTCAACGAACGTTTAAGCATGCGGACCCTACGGGTTCAAGAACTATGTAGACATGACAGAGACACCTCTCTGGTCAATAACCAATAACGGAACCTGGATGCCCATATTAGCTCCTCCATATTCTATGAAGATCCTTATCAGTCGAACCGTATAACAACATACGTTGTTCCCTTTGTCATCGGTATGTTACTTGCCCGAGGTTCGATCGTCGGTATCTCAATACCTAGTTCAATCTCATTACCGACAGGTCTCTTTACTCATTCTGTAATACATCATCCCGCAACTAACTCATTAGTTACAATGCTTGCAAGGCTTATAGTGATGTGTATTGCCGAGTGGGCCTAGAGATACCTCTCTGACAATCGGAGTGACAAATCCTAATCTCGAAATACGCCAACTCAACAAGTACATTCAGAGACACCTGTAGAGCACCTTTATAATCACCCAGTTAAGTTGTGACGTTTGGTAGCACACAAAGTGTTCCTCCGATAAACGGGAGTTGCATAATCTCATAGTCATAGGAACATGTATAAGTCATGAAGAAAGCAATAGCAACATACTAAACGATCAAGTGCTAAGCTAATGGAATGGGTCAAGTCAATCACATCATTCTCCTAATGATGTGATCCCGTTAATCAAATGGCAACTCATGTCTATGGTTAGGAAACTTAACCATCTTTGATTAATGAGCTAGTCAAGTAGAGGCATACTAGTGACACTATGTTTGTCTATGTATTCACACATGTATTATGTTTCCGGTTAATACAATTCTAGCATGAATAATAAACATTTATCATGAAATAAGGAAATAAATAATAACTTTATTATCGCCTCTTGGGCATATTTACTTCAGTCTCCCACTTGCACTAGAGTCAATAATCTAGTTCACATCGCCATGTGATTTAATACCAATAGTTCACATCACCATGTGATTAACACCCATAGTTCACATTGTCATGTGACCAACACCCAAAGGGTTTACTAGAGTCAATAATCTAGTTCACATCGCTATGTGATTAACACCCAAAAAGTACTAAGGTGTGATCATGTTTTTCTTGTGAGAGAAGTTTAGTCTACGAGTCTGCCACATTCAGATCCGTATGTATTTTGCAAATTTCTATGTCAACAATGCTCTGCACGGAGCTACTCTAGCTAATTGCTCCCACTTTCAAAATGTATCCAGATTGAGACTTAGAGTCATCCGGATCAGTGTCAAAATTTGCATCGACGTAACCCTTTACGATGAACCTTTTGTCACCTCCATAATCGAGAAACATATCCTTATTCCACTAAGGATAATTTTGAACGCTGTCCAGTGATCTACTCCTAGATCACTATTGTACTCCCTTGCTAAACTCAGTGTAGGGTATACAATAGATCTGGTACACATCATGTCATACTTTATAGAAACTATAGCTGAGGCATAGGGAATGACTTTCATTCTCTTTCTATCTTCTGCCGTGGTCGGGCTTTGAGTCTTACTCAATTTCACACCTTGTAACATAGGTAAGAACTCTTTCTTTGACTGTTCCATTTTGAGCTACCTCCAAATCTTGTCAAGGTATGTACTCATTGAAAAAACTTATCAAACATCTTGATCTATCTCTATAGATCTTGATGCTCAATATGTAAGCAGCTTCATCGAGGTCTTTCTTTAAAAAACTCTTTTCAAACACGCCTTTATGCTTTCTAGAAAATTCTACATTATTTTCGATCAACAATATGTCATTCACATATACTTATCAGAAATGCTGTAGTGATCCCACTCACTTTCTTGTAAATACAGGCATCACCATAAGTCTGTATAAAACCATATGCTTTGATCAACTTATCAAAGCGTATATTCCAACTTCGAGATGCTTGCACCAGTCCATAGATAGATCGCTAGAGCTTGTTTACTTTGTTAGCAACTTTAGGATCGACAAAACCTTCTGTTGCATCACATACAACTCTTCTTTTGAGAAATCCAAGAAGGAATATAGTTTTGTCATCCATTTGCCAGATTTCATAAAATGCGGCAACTGCTAACATGATTCGGACAGACTTTTAAGCATCGATATGAGTGAGAAAATCTCATCGTAGTCAACACCTTGAACTTGTCGAAAGCATATGGTTTTGCCCGAAAGGCAAGAGTCCCACTCAGACTCCAGGACCAAACGCCACAATCCTTGGTGTCAGGCCCAGACGCCATGGGGCCAGACGCTAGGGTCTCCGGCGTTTGGCCCCTGGCCTCCGCAAAACTCCTTTTGCATCGACTTTTAGCCCCGTGGGCCTGACTCCTTGGCCTAACCATATCATCCAATATATGAATCTTTACCTCCAGACCATTCTGGAGCTCCTCGTCATGTCCGTGATCTCATCCGGGACTCCGAACAACATTCGGTCACCAACATACATAACTCATATAATACTATATCGTCAACGAATGTTTAAGCATGCGGACCCTACGGGTTCGAGAACTATGTAGACATGACCGAGACACCTCTCTGGTCAATAACCAATAGCGGAACCTGGATGCCCATATTGGCTCCTACATATTCTACAAAGATCTTTATCGGTCGAACCGCATAACAACATACGTTGTTCCCTTTGTCATCGATATGTTACTTGCCCGAGGTTCGACCGTGGGTATCTCAATACCTAGTTCAATCTCGTTACCGGCAAGTCTCTTTACTCATTCCGTAATACATCATCCCGCAACTAACTCATTAGTTACAATGCTTCCAAAGCTTATAGTGATGTGTATTACCGAGTGGGCCCAGAGACACCTCTCCGACAATCGGAGTGACAAATCCTAATCTCGAAATACGCCAACTCAACAAGTACCTTCGGAGACACCTATGGAGCACCTTTGTAATCACCTAGTTATGTTGTGACGTTTGGTAGCACACATAGTGTTCCTCCGGTAAACAGGAGTTGCATAATCTCATAGTCATAGGAACACGTATAAGTCATGAAGAAAGCAATAGCAACATACTAAACGCTCAAGTGCTAAGCTAACGGAATGGGTCAAGTTAATCACATCATTCTCCTAATGATGTGATCCCGTTAATCAAATGACAACTCATCTATATGGTTAGGAAACTTAACCATCTTTGATTAATGAGCTAGTCAAATAGAGGCATACTAGTGACACTATGTTTGTCTATGTATTCACACATTTATTATGTTTCCGGTTAATACAATTCTAGCATGAATAATAAAAATTTATCATGAAATAAGGAAATAACTAAGAACTTTATTATTGCCTCTAGGGCATATTTCCTTCAGTCTCCCACTCGCACTAGAGTTAATAATACAGTTCACATCACCATGTGATTTAATACCAATAGTTCACATCACCATGTGATTAACACCCATAGTTCACATCGTCATGTGACCAACACCCAAAGGTTTTACTAGAGTCAATAATCTAGTTCACATAGCTATGTGATTAACACCCAAAGAGTACTAAGGTGTGATCATGTTTTGCTTGTGAGAGAAGTTTAGTCTACGGGTCTGCCACATTCAGATCCGTATGTATTTTGCAAATTTCTATGTCAACAATGCTCTGCACGGAGCTACTCTAGCTAATTGCTCCCACTTTCAAAATGTATCCAGATTGAGACTTAGAGTCATCTGGATCAGTGTAAAAATTTGCATCGACGTAACCCTTTACGACGAACCTTTTGTCACCTCCATAATCGAGAAACATATCCTTATTCCACTAAGGATAATTTTGACCGCTGCCCAGTGATCTACTCCTAGTTCACTATTGTACTCCCTTGCTAAACTCAGTGTAGGGTATACAATAGATCTGGTACACAGCATGGCATAATTTATAGAAACTATGGCTGAGGCATAGGGAATGACTTTCATTCTCTTTCTATCTTCTACCGTGGTCGGGCTTTGAGTCTTACTCAATTTCACACCTTGTAACATAGCTCAGAACTCTTTCTTTGACTATTCCATTTTGAACTACTTCAAAATCTTGTCAAGGTATGTACTCATTGAAAAAACTTGTCAAACGTCTTGATCTATCTCTATAGATCTTGATGCTCAATATGTAAGCAGCTTCATCGAGGTCTTTCTTTAAAAAACTCTTTTCAAACACTCCTTTATGCTTTCTAGAAAATTCTACATTATTTTCGATCAACAATATGTCATTCACATGTACTTATCAGAAATGCTGTAGTGCTCCCACTCACTTTCTTGTAAATACAGGCTTCACCGTAAGTCTGTATAAAACCATATGCTTTGATCAACTTATCAAAGCGTATATTCCAACTCCGAGATGCTTGCACCAGTCCATAGATAGATTGCTAGAGCTTGCTTACTTTGTTAGCACCTTTAAGATCGACAAAACCTTCTGGTTGCATCACATACAACTCTTCTTTTTAGAAATCCATGAAGGAATATAGTTTTGACATCCATTTGCCAGATTCCATAAAATGCGGCAACTGCTAACATGATTCGGACAGACTTTTAAGCATCGATACGAGTGAGAAAATCTCATCGTAGTCAACACCTTGAACTTGCCGAAAGCATATGGTTTAGCCCGAAAGGCAAGAGTCCCACTCAGACTCCAGGACCAAACTCCACAATCCTTGGCGTCTGGCCCAGACGCCATGGGGCCAGATGCCAGGGTGTCTGGCGTTTGGCCCCCTGGCATCCGCACAACTCCTTTTGCACCAACTTTTAGCCTCGTGGGCCACCCATTGGCCTAACCATATCATCCAATATATGAATCTTTACCTCCGGACCATTCTGGAGCTCCTCGTCATGTCCGTGATCTCATCCGGGACTCCGAACAACATTCGGTCACCAACATACATAACTCATATAATACTATATCGTCAACGCACGTTTAAGCATGCGGACCCTACAGGTTCGAGAACTATGTAGACATGACCGAGACACCTCTCAGGTCAATAACCAATAGCGGAACCTAGATGCCCATATTGGCTCCTACATATTCTATGAAGATCTTTATTGGTCGGACCACATAACAACATACGTTGTTCCCTTTGTCATCGGTATGTTACTTGCCCGAGGTTCGATCGTCGGTATCTCAATACCTAGTTCAATCTCATTACCGGCAAGTCTCTTTACTCGTTCCATAATACATCATCTCGCAACCAACTCATTAGTTACAATGCTTCCAAGGCTTATAGTGATGTGTATTACCGAGTGGGCCCAGAGATACCTCTCCGACAATCAGAGTGATAAATACTAATCTCGAAATACGCCAACTCAACAAGTACCTTCAGAGACACCTATAGATCACCTTTATAATCACCCAGTTATGTTGTGACATTTGGTATCACACAAAGTGTTCCTCCGGTAAACGGGAGTTGTATAAACTCATAGTCATAGGAACATGTATAAGTCATGAAGAAAGCAATAGCGACATACTAAACGATCAAGTGCTAAGCTAAGGGAATGGGTCAAGTCAGTCACATCATTCTCCTAATGATGTGATCCTATTAATCAAATGAAAACTCGTGTCTATGGTTAGGAAACTTAACCATCTTTGATTAACGAGCTAGTCAAACAGAGGCATACTAGTGACACTATGTTTGTCTATGTATTCACCCATGTATTATGTTTCTGGTTAATACAATTCTAGCATGAATAATAAACATTTATCATGAAATAAGGAAATAAGTAATAACTTTATTATTGCCCCTAGGGCATATTTCCTTCAAAAAGAAGGCACATGGTAACACAAGATCGAACAGAAGAAGGGCGAAGAAGTGGGAAAACTTTTTGAAAATCGTTTTAGAAGTGGAGGAGAGGAAAACGAGAGGCGAATGGCCAATAATGTAATGTGAGGGAGAAGAGTTTATGATGGGTACTTGGTATGTCTTGACTTGGCGTAGATCTCCCCGACAACGGCGCCAAAAATTCTTCTTGCTACCTCTTGAGCATGCGTTAGTTTTCCCTTGAAGAGGAAAGGGTGATGCGGCAGAGTAGCGTAAGTATTTACCTCAGTTTTGAGAACCAAGGTATCAATCCAAAAGGAGACAATGCACAAGTCACCTAGTACCTGCACAAACAATCAAGAACCTTGCAACCAATGCGATAAAGGGGTTGTCAATCCCTTCACGGCCACTCGCAAAAGTGAGATCTAATAGAGATAGTAAAGTAAATATTTTTGGTATTTTTCTTGTATAGATTGGAAAGTAAAGATTGCAAAATAGTAAAGGAGATATGATGTAAATAAAAGAGATGTAATATAATAGGAAAGAGACCCGGGGGCCATAGGTTTCGCTAGTGGCTTCTCTCAAGATAGCATGTATTACGGTGGGTGAACAAATTACTGCCGAGCAATTGATAGAAAAGCGCATAGTTATGAAGATATCTAAGGCAATGATTATGAATATAGGCATCACGTCCGTGTCAAGTAGATCGAAACAATTCTGCATCTACTACTATTACTCCACACATCGACCGCTATCCAGCATGCGTCTAGAGTATTAAGTTCATAAGAATGGAGTAACGCATTAAGCAAGATGACATGATGTAGAGGGATAAACTCAACAAATATGATATAAACCCCATCTTTTTATCCTCGATGGCAACAATACAATAGATGCCTTGCTGCTCCTACTATCACTCGAAAAGGACACCGCAAGATTGAACCCAAAGCTAAGCACTTATCCCATTGCAAGAAAGATCAATTTAGTAGGCCAAACTAAAATGATAATTCGAAGAGACTTGCAAAGATATCAAATCATGCATATAAGAATTCAGAGAAGAACCAAATAATATTCATAGATAATCTTGTTCATAGATCCACAATTCATCGGATCTCGACAAACACACCGCAAAAGAGTATTACATCGAATAGAACTCCTAGAACATCGAGTAGAACTTTGTATTGAGAATCAAAGAGAGAGAGAGAAGAAGCCATCTAGCTAATAACTATGGACCCGAAGGTCTGTGGTAAACTACTCACACTTCATTCGAAAGGCAATGGTGTTGATGTAGAAGCCCTCCGTGATCGATTCCCCATCCGATAGATCGCCGGAAAAGGCTCCAAGATGAGATCTCACGGTACAGAAGGTCGCGGCGGTGGAAAAGTGGTTTTGTGGCTCTCCCTGATGTTTCTAGGGTATAAAAGTATATATAGGCGAAAGAAGTACATCGGTGGAGCTACGAGGGGCCCACGAGGGTGGGGGAGCGCCTACCCCCCTAGGCGCGCCTTCCTTCCTTGTGGCTTCCTCGTGGAGTTCCATACTTCGACTCCAAGTCTTCTGGATTGCTTTCGGTCCAAGAAAGATCATCGTGAAGGTTTCATTTCGTTTGGACTCCGTTTAGTATTCCTTTTCTGCAAAACTCTAAAATAGGCAAAAAAACAGAAACTGGCACTAGGTCTCCGGTTAATAGGTTAGTCCCAAAAATAATATAAAAGAGCATATTAAAGCCCATTAACCATCCAAAACAGATAATATAATAGCATGGAACGATCAAAAATTATAGGTACGTTGGAGACGTATCAAAACCCGAGTAAGTGGGTTATGGCGTATGGGAGTAAAGTGGCTTTGATACTTAATGGTATGGTTGGCTTTCACGACCTTAATGATCTTTAGTAGTTGCGGATGCTTTCTAGAGTTGCAATCATAAGTGCATATGATCCAAGTAGAGAAAGTATGTTAGCTCATGCCTCTCCCTCATATAAAATTGCATGAATGATTACTAGTCTAGTTATCGATTGCCTAGGGACAAATGACTTTCTTGTTGATAAAAGCTATCTACTTTTATTATGTTGCAATTTATTCGTAGTTTTATTCTCACAAAGTACTCGTAGTTTTATTTTTGCAAAATAGTTTCATACTTGTTTTAGGTAGAGCAAACGTCAAGTGTGCGTTGTATCGGTGGTCGATAGAACTTGAGGGAATATTTGTTCTACCTTTAGCTCCTCGTTGGGTTCGACAATCTTATTTATGAAACAAGGCCACTGATTGCTCCCTGACTATAGCGCTAGAAAGCTCTTGTCTGCTAGGACTACGTCGGTATTTCCCCAAAGAGGAAGGGATGATGTAGCACAGCGAAGGTAGGTATTTCCCTCAGTGAAGAAACCAAGGTTATCGAACCAGTAGGTGAACCAAGCAACACAACGTAAACAACACCTGCACACAAATAACAACACCTCGCAACCCGATGTGTTAAAGGGGTTGTCAATCCCTTTCGGGTAACGATGCGAAAAACTTTGATTCATTGAAATAATAGATCGTAAATAGAATAAAGTGCAGCAAAGTATTTTTGTATTTTTGGTTTAATAGATCTGAATAAAAATGCAAAGAAAAAGTAAATCACAAGCAAATATATGAGAAAGAAGACCTGGGGGCCGTAGGTTTCACTAGTGGCTTCTCTCGAGAAAGATGTCAAATGGTGGGTAAACAAATTACTGTTGGGCAATTGATAGAACCTCAAATAATTATGACGATATCCAGGCAATGATCATTACATAGGCATCACGCCAAGATTAGTAGACCGACTCCTGCCTGCATCTAATACTATTACTCCACACATCGACCGCTATCCAGCATGCATCCAGTGTATTAAGTTCATGGAAAAACGGAGTAATGCAATAAGAATGATGACATGATGTAGACAAGATCTATCTATGTAGAGATACACTGGTGCACGTCGGCTCTAAACAAATGGTTTTTAACCCCTTTCCGCGACGGCCTATGGAACCGCCTCCAAGTGAATGTGGGCGATAGGGTGGTCCTTCCCACACGACCCAGAAACCGTCAGGGATAGGGAGCCTTGATGCATACAGTTGTCCCTGTATAACTGTTCCGAATATACCAAACGCTTCATCCATGCCACTCGTTTGTGCTCGCATTGCCATCGCAGTCGGAGTTTTGTGGTTCTGCCTAAAACTAGGCAGATTCCAGGCATGACAGTTTTCTAGGTAGATTCCAGGCACGGGAGATTTACGATGCCTGGCACATCACAAACGTATGATTCTAGGCAAGGGAGATTTGCGCCGCCGCTGCTCGTGCCGCTGCCGAGCCGCCTCGCCGCCGCCGGTGCCTCGCGACGCGTAGCCACCGCCGCCGCTGTTGCCTCTCGCTGGGCCGCCCGCTCGCTGGAGCCATCGCCCCACTCGCTGTTGACAGCCGCCGGCTAGACCCCGTTTAACCGGTAAAAACCGTCACGGTTCGCCGATTACTTTTCAGTTTTTTTTCGTAGATCGCTTTTATTTTTAGGGTTCGCTAATTAGCGAATGTTCACCTGATATTCTCTGTTAGCAAACGAAATTCGTTCATTAGTTTCTGTTAGAGAACGTTCGTTCATTAGGTTTTTCTTTTTAGTTTTATTTTCGGCTAGGGACATATCTGTAAATACTTGTATCACAGATTAGCCCCTGATATTAAAACCTTCGCTACTTTTTGCTCGTTTGTCCAAATCCAGTAAAACCAACGCCAAAATATTCGTATCATTCTCCTCGTCCAGATAATCAACTGGAACATGATTTTGGAAATTTAAAATTTGGGTTCGAGCAGATTTGAATTTGAACTTCTTTTCATTGTAGTTTGAGTTTTGTAACTCCGATTCGATTGTTTCTTTTTGGAAATCGAAGCTCTTCACTTTAACTTTCAGTTTAGATCTTTTCTTTTGGGTTTTACCTTTGCATCTTATGCTTGAATGCTTAGGTATGCTATTGTTTGTTCACGATAGAGTTTCCGGAGTGCGAGGCTTGCTACTACGAATCTCTAGGGTTTTCTGATCATTAGCAAGGCAAGTAACACTTTGATCATATCCCTTTATTCCCTAGTTTTTATGCATTAGTTTCAACCCTCAAACATTTCATGAGTAGGTTTAGATTAATTTGTGGGTATTGGGAAGTAGTTGATGAGGTAGGAACCTATTGTCTTATATTCAAACCTTGTGTGTTACTACGTTGTGCTTACTGCTATGCTATGCTCGTAGATGTGGTTTGGTTTGAGTGATTCATGAAAGATGTGAGAGTTATTATTAATGGTTAACTTAAGGTGGCTACTTTAATACACATCTGGGTGGATTGGTTGTGGGCACCTGGGGATATACCAGTGTTGTCCAAGGAGATCCTGGGGAACCCGTGTGATCATCCTTTGGTTTGCCACCCAGGCTCTAAGGGATCATAATGTTATTCATGCTGGAAACTTCTGTGTGCAACCACAAGCCATTATGGGCTCTGGCATAGTTGAGTATGTTGCGTGACCTCTTTCAGTGGTAGGCTAGCAGATGTAGGGGATGTAGGTGGTACTGTCTACCCATCGTAAAGAGTTAATGCTTTTGAGAGACTGTGTCTCGGTCATCCATTTCTCAAACATCATGTAGTGCAAGAAATCCAACGGAGGAGATCGAGTCTTGTGGGGAAAAGTGCGCAAACCTCTGCAGAGTGTACAAACTAATCATGGTTAGCCGTGTCCCCGGTTATTGACATCTTGAGTATCTGTTGTTTGAATTATTATGTTGATCTCATCACTTTACTTAATTAATTTTGTTGGGTTATTAATTTTAATTTTGGGATTGAGTTGGGGTTACCTTCTCAATATTTTCAAAAAACTTTCTAGTTAAATAAAATGTACTCCTTTGTTGTAGGAAAAAAACTAGCTTTATGCAAATGATAAGCATAGAGCCTCCACCGGCCATATATGCATGTAGTGATAGCTGTTTTCTGTTCATTGCTCTATAGTGTTATCTTGCCAGCATATTCCATGTGCTGACCTACACAGGCTGCAACGTATCACATTGCAGAATTTTCAGACGAGGAGTAAGGTGCGCTAGGTCATTGGCATACACTCAGTTTTGTCGTGGAGTTGGATGAACTCATTTATCTTTGAAGCTTCCGTAGTTACCTTATTTAGATGGCCTTCGCCATATTATTGTAATAAGTACTCTTTTTGAGACACTCGATGTAATAAGTGTTTGATTGAACTCTGCAATAAATCCTCGAGTACTGTGTGTGTCAGCAATACCGATCCAGGGATGACACTTAAGCACAGATACTTGACCGTCTAAGGTCTGGTCGCTACAAGATTGTATCATAGCACACGCTGACTATAGGACGTGACCACTTGGACAAGCCACATGACACTCTTCTCTACTCATTTTTGACTCTTCTCCATTTCTACTCTATAGATGGCGGACCCAAGGAACAAGTTCACTCAACCGGATGACGACACCCCTTTTGGAAGACACTTGAAGGAAGTCACTAGGTACCTGAGCATTGGAATACCAAGCTTCACAGGGACCTACACCGCCACTCTACAAGAAGAGGAGTGCTGGATGATACGAGTTCATGTTCCAGGAAGGACGTTCACGCCAGTTATCGAGCCCATCGAGTTTTCCTTTGATGCACCAACCTGGAGTCTAGGAAAGAGCATGGCTGCCCACATCACCATTGGACGCATCGGTGAGGTGTATAACAAGGAGTTTAAGGACACCATCTACCAGATATGTGGACGCCGAGATGATCAATGGGAGATGATTTGCACCAGGAAGGATAGATCCATTACAACCTACATACAGGAATTAAATCAGCACATTCGTCGTCAGGAGAACCAAATGTGTGCCGACATGATAGACATGAAGAAGGTGATGACCCGGAACATGGAGCTATAAGAGGAACTCAAGTCTACACATGATGGATATGAAGAAGAAATTGTTGTACCACTAGATAAGAATGAAGACCTGGAGAAGAAGCTAGGAATATTCATGGGAGATCCCGAACCTGAAAAGGACATCCGTTCTGAAGACTACATCATACTTGATGACACCGACTCCGACCCCGACAACGATGATGATTATGAAGACGAAGCTGGAGCAGATATCATGGAGTCATCCACCGATCAAAATTTCTAGTCAACCACCATATTATCAGTAGTATTCTCCCATGTATATAGTAATAGTCCGAGCTTTTGTAACGGTAGCTTAGATCGATTGTATGATCTTCTTTGAATTGAGTGGTGTGAAATGAATGTGTTTGTCTCATGTGCATATGGGTAGTGATCTCTCTTTAGGCCTCACTCTATTCCGTTCTCACCCCTCTAAACCTATCAGATGCCTCCGAGACATGACCCCAGATTTGTCTTCCCACCGGAGCTCACTCAGTTGATCCAACAGCAGAATGCATTGACGCAGTTGCTAGTCCAGAATCAAGGCAACAACAACAACAACAACAACAACAAGAAGAATAAGAACAACAAAAACAACAACGACAACAACAACAACCCACCGCCACCACCACCAGTTGACAACCTAGCCCGTTTTCTAAGGTTAAATCCGCTGGCATTCTATAGTAGCACCGAGCCGATTGTTGCTGATGACTGGCTCCACAGATTGGAAGGGAGCTGACCACCGCAGGTTGCACAGATGCTAAGAAGGTGTGCTTTGCCGCGCATCAACTGGATGGACCCGCAGCCTCATGGTGGGAGAACTACACTGCCACTTTCCCCGTAGCTAATGTCACTTGGGATCAGTTTCAGCAAGCATTCTGCACTGCACATGTCTCAACCGGAGCTATGAGCATGAAGAAGCATGAGTTTCGCAACTTACGCTAGGGAAATCATACTGTGGGGAAGTATGTGGATGAGTTCAGCAAGTTAGCTCGCTATGCCCTAGATGATGTGGCCATAGATACCGTGAAGCAGGAGAAGTTTATGGAGGGGCTGAATGATGAGCTGAGTATGCATTTGATGGTGGCAACATTCACCAACTACCAGGAGTTGGTAGATAGGGCCCTCACGATTGAAGGCAAGCAGCAGCATACTGATAACCACAAACGGAAGTATGGACAAGGGAAGTACAACTCTGGAGCTCGGGAGAAGCCCCGTTTTACCCCAAACTCGGGAGGACATAACCATCATAACCATGGAGGCCACACTCACAACAGAGGGTGTTCACACAACCATAGTGGCCCTAAGAATGGAAATGGGAATGGAGGAAGCAGCAGTCAGAGCCGTTCCAACCCAGCAACACCCGCCAAGAAGGATCTGAGTCACGTTACCTATTTCAAGTGCCGGAAGAATGGACATTATGCCAATGAATGCCCTGAGATAAAGAATGACAATGGAAATGGAAGCTCTAGAAAGAAGCCCAATCCCTTCACCAGAGGTTAGGTGAACCACATCAACGTGGAGGAAGTTGAAGAGCAGCCTGACGCAGTGATTGGTAAGTTTTTGATTAAGTCATTTACCACTCTCGTTATTTTTGACACTAGTGCATCGCATTCATACATATCAAGGGGATGTGTGGACAAGTTTAAATTGCCAACCTTAGCCCTTAGGTCACCCATGTTAGTAAACTCACCAGGAGCGGAGTATATGGCCAGCCGATGGTGTGATCGGTTACCCTTAACCATTGGTAGCCATGTTTTTCCCTCAGACCTCATAATTTTGGAGTCACAAGGATTGGATATAATACTTGGTATGGATTGGTTATCAAAGTATGGAGGAAACATCGAATGTGCTAGTAAGTCGATACTACTCACCACCCCTAAGGGAAAGAGGATAAAGTATGTATCTAGGCATCGCCAAGAAGGACACAAGTGAATTCACTTTCGGGAGTTGTTCAGGGGGAAGTGCCAGTTGTGAAGGATTATCCCGATGTATTCCCAGAGGAACTACCAGGCATGCTACCAGATCGAGATATAGAATTTTTGATAGAGTTGTCGCCAGGCACCGGACCAATATCGAAGAGACCCTACCGAAAGCCCGCGAATGATTTGGAGGAAATTAGGAAGAAAATTAAGGAATTATTGGAGAAAGGTTACATCTGACCTAGTTCATCCCTATGGGGAGCCCTAGTGCTCTTAGTTGAGAAGAAGGATGGATCATTGAGGATGGTTGTTGATTACCGTGCACTGAATGAGGTGATGATCAAGAATAAGTACCCACTACCGATGATCAATGATTTTTTTGACCATCTGCAGAGAGCTAAGGTATTCTCCAAGATCGATCTTCGATCGGGATACCACCAATTGAAGATCCGAGAACAGGATATACCTAAGACAACTTTTACCACAAGGTATGGGCTATATGAGTACACGGTCATCTCTTTTGGATTGACTAACGCCCCTGCCTATTTTATGAGTATGATGAATAAGGTGTTCATGGAGTTCTTGGATAAGTTTGTTGTGGTGTTCATTGATGACATATTGGTGTACTCGAAGAGTGAAGAAGAACTCAAGGAACATTTGCGCTTAGTTCTCGAGAAGCTCAGGGAACATCAACTTTATGCCAAGTTCAGCAAATGTGAGTTTTGATTGAAAGAAGTTGGATTTCCTGGACGTGTTATATATGTTGGATTTCGGGTTCCGGCAAAACCCTTGAGGTTCGAACACTGGGTGCGCACGAAGATCTCTCCCCCTCTCTAGCTCGCACACTCTATGATCTCACAACCTAGCTCGACGAACCTAAGAACATGAGACACAAGATTTATACTAGTTCGGGCCACCGTTGTGGTGTAATACCCTACTCCGGTCTCGTGTGGTGGATTGCCTCTTGGGCTGAGGATGAACAGTTACAGAGGAAGAACAACCTCGTGAGGAGAGGTGTTCTTGAGCTCGGTGAGCTTGTCTGGTGGCCTTGGTGGAATGGATCTAGTCCAAGATGAGATGTCTCCCTATGGTGGTGGCTAGTCCTATTTATAGAGGCCCTGGTCCTCTTCCCAAATATTGAGCGGGAAGGGATCCCACAATGGCCAAATTCAAAGGGAGACAACTAGTACAAGCTATCCTAACAAAAGTAGTCTTCGCCTGCCAAAGGCTCTGGTGGTGACGCCGTCTTGGGCTCCATGGTGACCTCCGTCCTGCCATCCTGCTGGTCTTGGTCTTGTTGCACCGATATGGGAACCTTTTCCTGATGCCTCGGGACTCCTCGTCTGCGCTTGCACCTTTAGCACCAAAGAGGAAACGAGGACACTGCGCGAGTTGGCACCCGCCTGGCGCCAGTCGTCATGGCTTGCGTCACAGAAACCTCATGAGGTGCTCCTTGCCTTAATCTCTCCGCCCCTCGCTAGCCAGCCTGGTGAGGCTGCCCCTGAGGAGGTCTTGCGTCGCCCGCCTCGCGAGGCTTGGCCCCTCGCGAGGGTCTTGAATGTTTGCTGGTGAAGATGGGCCATACAGGGCCGCTGGGGGAGCCACGCTACGGGCCGCAGGTAGGCAAGTCTGGGGACCGCTATTCCCAGAACGCCGACAATATCCGGAGATGGTATAGTAGTAGACCCTACCAAGGTTCAGTCGGTCACTGAGTGGTTGGCACCCACCTCAGTTGGAGAGATACGTAGTTTTCTTGGACTCGCAGGATATTATAGGTGATTCATTGAGAATTTTTCCAAGATTCCGAATCTCATGACTCGCCATACTCGATTCACCCTATAAATACCAAAATGTATTTGGATTGGAAGGAAAGTTTCTGGTGGACGGTTATGAAGAAGGATATTGCCGAGTATGTAGCCGTGTGCGACGTCTATCAAAGAGTTAAGGCAGAACATCAGAAGACAGCCGGATTGTTACATCCTATGCCGATACCCGAATGGAAGTGGGATAAGCTTGGCATGGATTTTATCACCGGATTACCCAGGACAAGATCAGGTTATGACTCCATTTGGCTAGTAGTTTATCTCTTAAACAAAGTGGCTCACTTTATCCCCATGAAAACCACTTATACAAGCACGAAGTTGGCCAAGATATATATGACCATGATCGTATGTCAGCATGGAGTTCTGAGGACCATTGTATCAGATAGAGGAACATAGTTTACTTCGAAGTTTTGGAATCAGTTACATCAGACTTTGGGTACCAGGCTAGAGTTCAGTATAGCCTTTCATCCGCAGACAGATGGACATACCGAGAGAGTCAATCAGATTCTGGAGGACATGTTGAGAGCTTGTGTGCTAGATTATGGATCTAGTTGGGATGATAATTTGCCTTATGCAGAGTTCTCATATAAAAACAGCTACCAGGCTAGTTTGAAGATGTCCTCTTTCGAAGCCTTGTATGGAATGAGGTGCAACACACCATTGATCTGGGATGAAGTTGGAGACCGTCAGTTGTTCGGACTAGATTTAATCAAAGATTATGAAGAGAAGGTTAAGTTTATTCGTGATAGACTGAAGGTAGCTCAGTCCAGGCAGAATAGTTATGCCGACACTAAACGCAAGGAGGTAGTCTATGAAATCGGAGACAAAGCATATCTTCGTGTGTCACCACTTTGAGGAGTTAAACTATTTGGAGTCAAGGGAAAGTTAGCCCCAAGATTTGTAGGACCATACCGAGTTTTGGAACGTATGGGCCTACAAGTAGGAATTACCCGAAGGTTTGTCAGGAGTTGATGATGTGTTCCATGTTTCTTAGTTGAAGAAGTGCCATGCGAAGATGGCCGATATTTGCTACCTATTGAGCACTGTGTTGGTTTTCCCTTGAAGAGGAAAGGGTGATGCAACAAAGTAGCTTAAGTATTTCCCTCAGTTTTTGAGAACCAAGGTATCAATCCAGTAGGAGGCCACATGCAAGTCCCTCGTACCTACTGTAACACCCCGGATGTAACTTGCCTTATCTGTATTCCAAGTCTTGCCGTTTCCGGCACTAAGTTATGTTATTTCCTCGTTGTCGGGTTTTTGTCTCTGTGTGTTTTGTCTTTGTCATGCATCTCATATCATGTCATCATGTGCATTGCATTTGCATACGTGTTCGTCTCATGCATTCGAGCATTTTCCCCGTTGTCCGTTTTGCATTCCGGCGCTCCTATGTCCTCCGGTGTCCCTTTCTACCTCTTTTCGTGTGCGGGTGTTAAAAGTTTTCGGATTGGACCGAGTCTTGTCATGCGGCCTTGGTGTACTACCGGTAGATCGCGCCTATCAAGTTTCGTACCATTTGGACTTTGTTTGATACTCCAACGGTTAACCGGGGGACCGAAAAGGCCTCGTGTGTGTTGCAGCCCAACACCTCTCCAAAGTGGCCCAAGACCCACCTAAAATTCTTCCATCACCTAGGCCGTTCGACCACGATCGCGTGGCCGCAAACTGCACCTCATTTGGACCTTCCTAGCTCCTCCGCACCTCATCACCTAGGCCGCAAACCACCCTAACCCTAGTCCATCTACCCCGCATCCGCTGCGCTGGACATCGCGTACGCCGCTGCCCGCGGCCACTGAGGCGCCACCACGTGGCAACCGGAGGCCCGCCGCTGCCAAGGCCCGTCGGGCCCAAGAGGAGCCCCCGAGGCCTGCGCCTTCCCCGCGCGTGCGCCCGATCCCCGCCGACATCCTCTTCGTCGCAAGCGCGCCTGCCCTGCCGCCCGACCCCGCGCCGGCGAGCGCTGCACCTCGCCGGACGTCGCCTCCTCGCCGCCAGAAGAGCCCTGCGGCTCCCCGTGCCTCCAGGACCACCCCTCGCCTACAGAGCTCATCGGAGTAGACCACGAGCTCGCCGGACCGGATCCGGCCTTCCCCTCGCCTGCAGAGCTCGCCGGAGTAGACCACGAGCTCGCCGGAGTTGCATCTGTTCGGGCGCGCCGCCAGCTATAGTGAACCCTAGATCTGGGTTGACTTCTTCCCCCTCTCCCAGATATTTTATGCCTAATTTTGACGCATCATAACTTCCTCATCGTGGCTCTGATTCGTGCGTGTAGCATATCAAAATGTTCATCTCGACGAGTACATCATTTCAGATCATTGCATCATTTTCATTTGAGCTCATCTTGATGCCCGAAATTCTGTTGGAAGAGGGCTATGTGATGATAGTTCCAGATCTGTTTCAGCAAATGCACTTTTGTCATTTTTGCCATTATTAATGTGTGCATGCTATGATCCTGAGCTCTACATGTGTTTTGAAATATGCCATGCCATCTTTACAGGGGTGTATGCCATGTATTTTTGTGATCTCTGTGGTGACTAGCACAAGCATGCAAAGTGGCTTACTCAATGATGCTGATTTCAGGGACTTAGAATTTCACTAAGTCCTTGCCCTGTCCTTATTTTTATGCCATATGTTCATGTTGAGTCCTAGTGACCGTGCCTCTTTTGAGCATGATCAGTAAGGATGTTTTGTAGATATTGTGGTGCTCTATCCATCCATGTCTTTGTTTGCATTTATGGAGCACCCTAGCTTGAGCCAATCGAGCTCTACTTTTGCTATAAAATGTTCCTAGCAGATTGTTAACATGTTTAGCAGTTTGGCCGATCTTGTTGTTGTTGATCCGTGCATGCTATGTTGTTGTTCTTGACATGTCTAGCTTCTATGCCATGTCTATTTGCTGGGTGTATGCTTAGTTTGTCATGCAATGCCTCGTAGTGAGTGCATCGAGCTCGTAAACATGCCTACTCGTTATCTGTTTTGCATGCTCCAATTTTTCACTGTCTGAATCTGTTTATGTTTTTGCTATGTTCACATGCTTGTAATTGTATTTTCTGATCCCTTTTGGCTCGTGGTCACTAAGGGACTTTTGTTGTATGCTTTGAGTAGCTTCATGCCATGCCTTGCTTTGCCATGATATGTTCCTATAGCATGTAGTTTTCATGCTCTAAAGATTGCTTCCTGATGATAAATTCTTGACTTGCTGTTAATTTCACTAAGTCTGAAACCTGTTATCATTTGCACTTTTGGCATGCTTGTTTGAACCTGCTATTGAGTGAATTAGCCGTAGCTCAGTGTTCATATTTTGTCAAGCATCATAAGTGGATCCCTGACATGTTTTTTGTTGCCATGTTTGAGTGCAGTAGCTTACTTATCTTGATGCATTTAGAAGGCTACTTGCTGTTTATCGCAGACCGGTGCCATATTTGTTTTGCTTGCCATTTCCAAACCGTGCATCCGATTCCGGTGATCTTTATATCAATTCCAACCGAAATCAACTCACCTTTCCAGTGGCACTCTTGGATTTCCAAGTTGAGGCCAGGCTCAATCATTCCTTTTCAAATCATGCATATGCATCTCATATCGCATCCCGCATATCATACCATGTTTGCATCATGTTGCTTGAGCATTGCACGTGGTTGATTGTGTTCCTTTTGCTTGTTGTTATTGCTTGGGTAGAGCCAGGGAGATGAGTACGTGATTGAGGAGCCCATTGAGTATGCTTACGAGGATTAAGACAACTCTGAGAACTTTGCAGGCAAGATGACCATACCCTCGAAATCACTTCTATCTTTGCTTGCTAGATGCTCGCTCTTTTGCTATGCCTATGCTACAATACCTACCACTTGCTTATCATGCCTCCCAAATTGCCATGTCAAACCTCTAACCCACCTTGTCCTAGCAAACTTTTGTTTGGCTATGTTACCGCTTTGCTCAGCCCCTCTTATAGCGTTGCTAGTTGCAGGTGAAGATTGGAGATCATTCCTTGTTGGAACATGTTTATTGTTGGGATATCACCATATTATCTTGTTTATGTTAATGCACCTATATACTTGGTAAAGGGTGGAAGGCTCGGCCTTATGCCTGGTGTTTTGTTCCACTCTTGCCGCCCTAGTTTCCGTCATATCGGTGTTATGATCCCGGATTTTGCGTTCCTTAGACGGTTGGGTTATAATGGGAACCCCTTGACAGTTCGCCTTGAATAAAACTCTTCCAGCATGGCCCAACATTGGTTTTACCATTCGCCACCTAGCCTTTTTCCCTTGGGTTTCGTGGACTCAAGGGTTATCTTTATTTTAACCCCCCCGGGCCAGTGCTTCTCTAAGTGTTGGTCCCACTGAGCGATGTCCGGGGCTACCAGGGGCAACTCTGGGCTGGCCTACTCGACGTCTGGCTCATCTGAGTGTGCCCTGAGAACGAGATATGTGCAGCTCCTATCGGGATTTGTCGGCACATTCGGGCGGCTTTGCTGGTTTAGTTTTACCATTGTCGAGATGTCTTGTAACCGGGATGCTGAGTCCGGATTGTCTTGGGAGAAGGAATATCCTTCGTTGACCGTGAGAGCTTGTGATGGGCTAAGTTGGGACTCCCATGCAGGGATTTGAACTTTCGAAAGCCGTGCCCGCGGTTATGGGCAGATGGGAATTTGTTAATGTTTGGTTGTAGATAACCTGAATCTTAACTTAATTAAAATGCATCAACCGTGTGTGTAACCGTGATGGTCTCTTCTCGGCGGAGTCCGGGAAGTGAACACGGTGTTGGAGTAATGCTTGACGTAGGTGGTTCGAGGATCACTTCTTGATCATAGTTTGTCCCTCGTGCCTTTGCCTTCTCTTCTCCCTCTCTTTTGTGCATATGTTAGCCACCAAATATGCTAGTCACTTGCTGCAGCTCCACATCATACCTTTACCCTTCCTATAAGCTTAAATAGTCTTGATCACGAGGGTGTGAGATTGCTGAGTCCCCGTGACTCACAGATTCCTTCCAAAACCAGATGCAGGGACCGATGATACCGCTCCAGGTGATTCAACTGAGCTCAAGTGGTTGTTCGATGAGGACTCAGGATGATACTACGTGTCTTTCCCAGATGATCAGTAGTGGTGCGCAGTTGGGGCAATCGGGGACTATGTTGCATTTGGGGGTTGATCTTTATTTTGGTTCTGTAGTCGGACCTTGAGTGTATTTGGATGAATGTAATGTTATTTATGCATTGTGTGACATGGCGAGTGTAAGCCAACTATCTATCTCCTTCCCTTTATGTGTTACATGGGTTGTTTGCAAAGATTACCTCACTTGCGACATTGCTTTCAATGCGGTTATGCCTCTAAGTCGTGCTTCGACACGTGGGAGATATAGCCGCATCGAGGGCGTTACAAGTTGGTAATCAGAGCCTTCCCCGACCTTAGGAGCCCCCTGCTTGATCGAATCGCTGGCGTTGTTAAGTCTAGAAAAATGTTTTGAGTAATTTAGGAATTATATATATATCAGCGAGTAGGAATTCTTTTTACTCCTTAGTCCCTTCGTCGCTCTGGTGAGGCCTCCTGACGTAGAGTTTTGACTCTTCTCTTCTCAAATTTCACTAAAAAAAATTTAGGATCACGCGGGTATCTTGGAATCGTTCCAATGGTTTTGTGACGAGAACATTGTTGTTGGTGCCTCCTGACATTTAGGGGTTGTGGAAGTGTCCCGGGGAGTTGAGCTCCGAGGTGTTGTCGTCACAATTTTATCGTTACAATTCTGGAATACCTGAGTTTCACCGACATCAAAAACCTCTTTTATGCAGTTGTTGGTGAGATAACCTCGACGCCACCTAGTACTGGGGCGGGAGTTCGGGAGTATTGCCATAACTCGTATAACGGATGCTTTTCGAAGGTTGAGGTAAATGATTTCCGAAGGTTTCTTGGTTATGTGTTGAAGGATGGATACAGCTGGATGTAGGATTTGCTAGCTTTGGGTGAGATATTATGCTTCCCTTGTATCCCCAACACCTGATTGCATAACCGGAAAGGTTCGGGAGTTTCATAGGTGGGAATTCATGTAGCTCTAGTTCTTCCATGGATATTTGGTTTGTGATTGGGTAATCCTCACCAAGTATTTGTTCTTGTCCGTACCTTGTTGTTTTATTCTTCTACCTCTATCTAAGTGGCTTCTCAATTTATGGAAATGTGACCATTTCAATTGGAATGCATTCGCTCATTTTGTTCGGATATGAAGAATATATGTTGCAATTTCTATCCGTTGGATTCAGCTTCAATATTTGTTTGTCAAGATGCTAACAGATGTCACCCTCTCCAGGATGGCTCCTCCAACGCGCACGACTCCGAATCCTGATCTGCCACCACCACCTCCACCTCCGGAGGCATGGCAAGCTGTGATGGCCGCTACCAATGCATACACGCAACTGATCATGCAAATTCTGCAAGAGCGCAACCGAGGGAATCATGGCCATGGCAACAATCAGAATCAGTTTGCTACACTCAACCAGTTCCTCGCTAATCAGCCAAAGACCTTCAGCAACTGTGTCAAGGCCTGAGACGCTGATGATTGGCTCGTGGATATCTGCAAGCATTTCGAGTGCAGCTATGTCAGGCCTGAGGACTTTGTCAAGTTTGCCTCCTTCCAACTCAGAGACCAAGCTGCAGAATGGTTTCAGTACTACAAAGATTCCATAGGAGGCCATGTGATTACCTGGGATGAATTCCATCAAGACTTCAAAGCTCATCACATTCCTTAGTGTGTTGTTGAGAGCAAGCGTGAGGAATTCCGCAACCTGAAGCAATGCAGCTTGTCTGTTTACTAGTATAACATTCTATTCCAGAGGCTCGCTCGTTTCGCCAAGCAAGACGTCCTTGGCGAGAAGAGCATGATTTATCAGTTCAGGGGTGGCCTCAGAGAAGATCTCCAACTAGCTCTTGTCCTTTTTGAGCCGAAGAAGTACGTTGAGTTCTACAATATGGCAATGAAGCAAGAGACTGCTCAACTCAAGTGCGATGCTTCCAAGAAGCGAGTCAGAGATGCAACTCCTTCTTCCTCAACTCAAGTGGCTTCTAAGCAGCAAAGGTATTGGCTGCCTCCTCCTCCGTTCCGTCAGCCTTATCAGCAGAAGGGCAAATGTGGCAATGGATCTTCCCACCCACCCAACCCAGGCTTTTAGAACAAGACTTCGTCTCAAGCTCCAAGATCAAGTGCTCCATATCACCGTCCGCTCTCGAAGGTCACGTGCAACAAGTGTCAGCAGAAGGGTCACTATGCCAACAAATGCTTCAATCAGAGGCGTCTTCCTCCTCCTCTTGTGAGATCTGCCAGTACCGCAGTGGTCAAGCATAACCCCAAGTCTGCTAAGGTCAACTAGATGAATGCATCTCAGGCAGCGGACTCGTCAGATGTCATCATGGGTAACCTTCCTATTAACAATATTCCTGCAAAAGTTCTTTTTGACACTGGTGCATCGCATTGTTTCATCTCAAGACCATTTGTATCTAAGCATGAGTTGCCTTTACAAGATTTGCCTAGGCAGTTATCAGTTGTTTCTCCGGGTAAATTCATGAATGCCAGTGCTATGGCCCCGGATGTTACTATCACGTTGGGTGACTATAAGTTTCTATCCTCTCCAGTGGTCCTTGGTAACTCAGATATCGATCTTATTCTTGGAATGGATTGGCTTTCTAAGCACAAGTCTCACCTTGATTGTGCTGCCAGGCAGATTCAATTGACTCATTCGTCTGAGGATGTAATTGTCTTTGCCGCAAGGGATGATACCATCCGACTGTTTTCTCTCAATGAGAAGGGCAAGCTGGATGCCATCTCTCAAATTCCGGTCGTTTGCGAATATCAAGACGTCTTTCTAGAAGAGCTTCTAGGAATGCCTCCGCACCAGCCAGTTGAATTCGTCATCGATCTTGAGCCTGGCACGTAACCTGTTTGCAAACGTCCTTACAAGCTTGAACCTGAAGAGTTGAAGGAGCTGAAGAAGCAACTCGATATTCAAGAGCGAATGGGTCTCATCCGACCTAGTTCTTCTCCGTGGGGTTGTGGAGTTCTTTTTGTGAAGAAGAAGGATGGAACAGACCGACTTTGTGTCGACTACCGTCCATTGAACAAGAGACTATAAAGAACAAGTACCCACTTCCCAACATTAATGAGCTGTTTGAACAACTCAAAGGTGCTCAAGTATTCTCCAAGCTTGATCTCCGTATGGGCTATCATCAGATTCGCATTCGTGAAGAAGATATCCCCAAGACAGCATTCAGAACAAGCTATGGTTTATATGAATACACTGTCATGTCTTTCGGCCTTGTCAATGCTCCTCCAACATTCTCTCGCATGATGAATTTCATCTTCAACGCCTACACAAATGACTTCATCTTGGTCTACCTCGATGACATTTTGGTCTTTTCCAAGAACAAGGAGGATCATGCCAAGCACTTGCAATCAGTGCTGGATAAACTCAGAGAACATCAGTTCTATGCAAAGTTTTCAAAGTGCGAGTTTTGGCGTGATGAGGTTCTCTACCTTGGACATATCACCTCTGCCAAGGGCATAGCGGTTAATCCTGAGAAGGTGTCTGCAATTGTGAATTGGGAACCACCTCAGAATGTGAAGCAACTCCGCAGTTTCCTTGGGCTCGCAAGCTATTGTCGAAGGTTCATTGAGAACTTCTCTAAGATCATGAAGCCTCTTTCAACCTTCTCCAGAAGCATGTGAAGTACGTCTGGTCTCCTGAATGTGACATCGCTTTCAACACCCTTAAAGAGAAGTTAGTCACTGCTCCAGTTCTGACTCCTCCTGATGAATCCAAACCATTTGAGGTCTTCTGTGATGCTTCCCTTGAAGGTCTTGGTGCAGTGTTGATGCAAGAGAAGAAAGTTGTGGCCTATACCTCTCGCCAGTTGAAGCCCAACGAAAAGAACTACCCCACTCATGACCTTGAGTTGGTGGCAGTTGTGCATGCTCTTTTAACTTGCAGACATCTCTTATTGGGAAGAAAAGTGGAAATCTTCACTGACCATAAGAGCCTCAAGTACATCTTCACTCAGCCAAACCTCAACCTCAGACAGACTCATTGGGTCGAAATGATTCAAGAGTATAATCCGAGTATCGAATATACTCCAGGCAAGGCCAATGTAATTGTTGACGCATTGAGCAGGAAGGCTTACTGCAACAGTTTGATTCTCAAGCCTTACCAACCTGAGCTTTGTGAAGCTTTCTGCAAACTCAATCTGCAAGTTGTTCCTCAAGGTTTCCTCGCAAACCTCCAAGTCTCTCCTACTTTGGAAGATCAGATTCGCGAGGCTCAACTTCTTGATGCTATGGTGAAGAAGGTGAAGATTGGGATTGCCAAGAGTCAACCCAGGTACAAGTGCTATCGCCTTGATGACAAGGATACTCTATTCTTCAAGGATCGCATTGTTGTGCCTAAAGGTGACCTTCGTAAAGTCATTATGAATGAGGCTCACAATTCACTCCTCTCTATCCACTCTGGAAGTAAAAGATGTACCATGATCTCAAGCAGTCGTATTGGTGGACTCGAATGAAGCGCGAGACTGCTCAGTTCATGAATGAATGTGATGTCTGCAGAAGAGTGAAGGCAGAACACCAACGACCAGCTGGTCTCCTCCAACCTCTTGCCATTCCAGAATGGAAGTTTGGCCATATTGAGATGGACTTCGTGACTGGATTTCCAAAGTCCAAGCGTGGCAATGTTGCTATCTTCGTTGTCATCGACAAACTCACTAAAGTGGCTCATTTCCTTCCTATCAAAGAATCTATCACAACAGCTCAATTGGCAGAGCTATATACCTCCCGGATTGTCTCTCTGCACAGCATTCCGTAGTTGATATCTTCAGATTGTGGCAGCATTTTCACCTCTAAGTTCTGGGAATCTTTTCAGAAGGCCATGGGCACCAACATTCGCTTCAGCACAGCTTTTCATCCTCAAACTAGTGGCCAAGTCGAGCGAGTAAATCAGATTCTTGAAGATATGCTCAGGGCTTGCGTCATCTCTTTCAGTATGAAGTGGGAAGATTGTCTTCCATATGCCGAGTTCTCCTACAACAACAACTTCCAAGCGAGTTCGGGCAAGGCCCCATTTGAAATTCTCTATGGCAGGAAGTGTCGTACTCCTCTTAACTGGGCAGAGACTGGTGAACGTCAACTTCTTGGAAATGACTTGATCACAGAGGCATAAGAGATGTGCAAAGTCATTCGTGATAATCTCAAATCTGTGCAATCGCGCCAGAAGAGTTACTATGATAGCAAGCATCGTGACTTGGCTTTCGAGATCGGAGACCATGTCTACCTCCGCGTCTCTCCAATGAAAGGTATGATACGTCTCCAATGTATCTATAATTTTTGATTGCTCCATGCTATATTATTTACTGTTTTGGACTATATTGAGCTTTATTTTCCACTTTTATATTATTTTTGGGACTACCCTATTAACCGAAGGCCCAACCCAGAATTGTTGTTTTTTTGCCTATTTCAGTGTTTCGGAGAAACAGAATATCAAACGGAGTCCAAATGGAATAAAATCTTCGGGAACGTGATTTTCTCACCGAACGTGATCCAGGAGACTTGGACCCTGCTCCAAGGAACAAAAGAGGCGGTCACGAGGGTGGGGGCGCCCCCCCTAGGGCGCGCCCCTGCCTCATGGGCCCCTCGTTGCTCCTACAGCGTACTTCTTCCTCCTATATATACACACGTACCCCCAAACGACCAGAAGAGGAGCCAAAAACCTAATTCCACCACCGCAACTTTCTGTATCCACGAGATCCCATCTTGGGGCCTGTTCCGGAGCTCCGCCGGAAGAGGGCCGTCATCACGGAGGGCTTCTACATCATCCTAGCCTCTCCGATGAAGTGTGAGTAGTTTACCTCAGACCTTCAGGTCCATATTTAGTAGCTAGATGGCTTCTTCTCTCTCTTTGAATCTCAATACAAAGTTCTCCCCCTCTCTTGTGGAGATCTATTTGATGTAATCTTCTTTTTGCCGTGTGTTTGTTGAGACCGATGAATTGTGGGTTTATGATCAAGTCTATCTATGAATAATATTTGAATCTTCCCTGAATTCTTTTAAGTATGATTGGTTATCTTTGCAAGTCTCTTCGAATTATCCGTTTGGTTTGGAGAACTAGATTGGTAGTTCTTGCCATGGGAGAAGTGCTTAGCTTTGGGTTCGATCTTGCGGTGTCCTTACCCAGTGACAGAAGGGGCAGCAAGGCATGTATTGCATCGTTGCCATCGAGGATAACAAGATGGGGTTTATTTCATATTGCATGAATTTATCTATCTACATCATGTCATCTTGCTTAAGGCGTTACTCTGTTTTTAACTTAATACTCTAGATGCATGCTGGATAGTGGTCGATGAGTGGAGTAATAGTAGTAGATGCAGAATCGTTTCGATCTACTTGTCACGGACGTGATGCCATATACATGATCATGCCTAGATATTCTCATAACTATGCTCAATTCTGTCAATTGCTCAACAGTAATTTGTTCACCCACCATAGAATACTCATGCTCTTGAGAGAAGCAACTAGTGAAACCTATGGCCCCCGGGTCTATTCTCATCATATCAATCTCCATCACTTTAATCTTGCTTTGCCTTTTACTTTGCTTTTACTTTTTACTTTGCATCTTTATACCAAAAATACCAAAAATATTATATCTATCAGATCTCACTCTCGTAAGTGACCGTGAAGGGATTGACAACCCCTAATCGCGTTGGTTGCAAGTAGCTATTGCTTTGTGCAGGTAAAAGGGACTTGCGCGTGGCCTCCTACTGGATTGATACCTTGGTTCTCAAAAACTGAGGGAAATACTTACGCTACTCTGCTGCATCATCCCTTCCTCTTCAGGGAAAACCAACGCAAGCTCAAGACATAGCAAGAAGGATTTCTGGTGCCATTGCCGGGGAGTCTACGCAAAAAGTCAACATACCAAGTACCCATGACAATCCCTATCTCTCGCATTACATTATTTGCCATTTGCCTCTCGTTTTCCTCTCCCCCCAATTCACCCTTGCCGTTTTATTCGCCCTCTCTCTCGCTCTATCCTCCCTCTCTATTTGCCTCTTGTTTGCTCGCGTGCTAGTTTGTTTGCTTGTCGTTATGTCTGAAATTGGGGAAGTTATCGCCAATATAGGAGATAACAATATCATGGAAAATTCTGACGCTCCTGCTGAAGAACCCCCTACCTACCATACAAAAAGATTTTGAATCGGTAGTGGTAATATTATTGGAAAAGGAGTTATTCAAGATTTCTTTACTTGTGCCGGTGATTTACCCTCTATGGGCGGTTCTATTCTCCATAGAACTAGTAGTCTTGCGAACGCTATTGCCATGCTTATCGTTGAACTTGAAAGGCAATTTATGCTTATGCACCCATCTATACAAAGAGTTTTTCTAGAATTTTCGAATATCGAGCATTCCTCTGTTAAGCGTGCCGTTACTATCTTTTTGGCTCATGAATTCAGATTTATAATAAAAGAAGCCAGAGAAATCTTGGCGCACTATAGGGTGGACGCTGGTCGTCCTCCCATTGAATCTATCCTTTTCGATCAAGAATAAATTATGCGCTTTCAATCTCCTGACTATGTTGCTTTTAATGGAAACCTCAGAAAAAATGTGGCAACCAATATTTTAATTGATAGAATCTCTAAACTTAATGATGATTGGCTATTCGAAATAATGAGCTAGGATACTCTCTTGAGTCTAGGCTCACAAAGTTCTATCAAAAGAATGCTTATAATGATGAATTGGTTGTGCATTACGAAGGACCAAAGGAGGAACCTATACCTCCCAAGGTTGATCTTGGGGACTTTTATCCCGTTAAATTTAGTCCTTTTGATTATTTTTTCTTGCCTCAAAGAAAGCTTGCTGCCGAATGAAGAGAATATGAAATGAGCTTCACCGATCTATCTTATTACTACGACACAACCTAGATCTATCCTCGCTTTTATGCCTAGCTAGGGGCGTTAAATGATAACGCTTGTTGGGAGGCAACCCAATTTTATTTTTATTCCTTGCTTTTGCTCCTGTTTAGTAATAACTAAATTATTTAGCCTCTGTTTTGGTTGTTTTTTTGTGTTTAATTAGTGTTTGTGCCAAGTAGAACCGTTGGGTAGACTTGGGGAAAGTCTTGTTGAACTTGCTGTAAAAAACAGAAACTTTAGCGCTCAGGAGAACTGCTGTAATTTTTATTTGAAGAGTGCTATTTAGTTAATTATTTTTTTAAGATGATTAATAGATAAATTCCTGACGTCCAGCAATTTATTTTAGAATTTTTGGGGTTCCAGATCTTGCGCTAGCTACAGATTACTACAGACTGTTCTGTTTTTGACAGATTCTGTTTTTCGTGTGTTGTTTGCTTATTTTGATGAATCTATGGCTAGTAAAATAGTTTGTAATCCATAGAGAAGTTGGAATAAAGTAGGTTTAACACCAATATAAATAAAGAATGATTTCATTACAGTACCTTGAAGTGGTCTTTTGTTTTCTTTCGCTAACGGAGCTCACGAGTTTTCTATTTTGAATCTTGTGTTGTGAAGTTTTCAAGTTTTGGGTGAATTCTTTTGATGGATCATGGAACAAGGAGTGGCAAGAGCCTAAGCTTGGGGATGCCCATGGCACCCCCAAGATAATCCAAGGACACCAAAAAGTCGAAGCTTGGGGATGCCCCGGAAGGCATCCCCTCTTTTGTCCACTTCCATCGGTAATTTACTTGGAGCTATATTTTTATTCACCAACATGATATGTGTTTTGCTTGGAGCGTATTGTATTATTTGTGTCTTAGTATACCACAATCATCCTTGCTGTACACACCTTTTGAGAGAGCCATACATGAATTAAAATTTGATAGAATACTCTATGTGCTTCACTTATATCTTTTGAGCTAAGTAGTTTTGCTCTATGTGCTTCACTTATATATTTTGAGCTAGTAGTTTTGCTCTATGTGCTTCACTTATATCTTTTGAGTGTTATAATTTTTCTCTTTGTGCTTCACTTAGACCTTTTAGAGCACGGTGGTGGATTTGTTTTAAAGAAACTTTTGATCTCTCATGCTTCACATAAATTATTTTGAGAGTCTCTTAATAGCATGGTAATTTGCTTAATAATAATATGCTTGGTGTTCAAGATTTGTGAAACTCTCTTTTAAGTGTGTTGAATACTAAGAAAAGATTGAAACATGATAATTGTTTTGAGATATGGAGGTGATAATATTAAAGTCATGCTAGTTGAGTAGTTGTGAATTTAAAGAATACTTGTGTTAAGGTTTGTGATTCCCGTAGCATGCACGTATGGTGAACCGTTATGTGATGAAGTCGGAGCATGATTTATTTATTGATTGTCTTCCTTATGAGTGGCGGTCGGGGACGAGCGATGGTCTTTTCCTACCAATCTATCCCCTAGGAGCATGCGCGTAATACTTTGCTTTGATAACTTCTAGATTTTTGCAATAAGTATATGAGTTCTTTATGACTAATGTTGAGTCCATGGATTATACGCACTCTCACCCTTCCACCTTTGCTAGCCTCTCTAATACCACGCCCCTTTCGCCGGTATCATACACCTACCACATACCTTACTCAAAACAACCACCATACCTACCTATTATGGCATTTCCATAGCCATTCCGAGATATATTGCCATGCAACTTTCCACCATTCCGTTTATTATGACACACTCCATCATTGTCATATTGCATATCCCGGTACACCGCCGGATGCATTCACATAGAGTCATATTTTGTTCTAAGTATCGAGTTGTAATTGTTGAGTTATAAGAAAAATAAAAGTGTGATGATCATCATTATTAGAGCATTGTCCCAAGTGAGGGAAGAATGATGGAGACTATGATTCCCCCATAAGTCGGGATGAGACTCCGGACGAAAAATAATAATAAAAAGAGAGGCCAAAGAAGCCCAAATAAAAAGAGGCCATAAAATAAAAAAAGAGAAAAGGCCCAAATAAAAAAATGAGAGAAAAAGAGAGAAGGGACAATGTTACTATCCTTTTACCACACTTGTGCTTCAAAGTAGCACCATGATCTTCATGGTAGAGAGTCTCTCATGTTATCACTTTCATATACTAGTGGGAATTTTTCATTATAGAACTTGGCTTGTATATTCCAATGATGGGCTTCCTCAAATTGCCCTAGGTCTTCATGAGCAAGCAAGTTGGATGCACACCCACTTAGTTTCTTTTCGAGCTTTCATATACTTATAGCTCTAGTGCATCCGTTGCATGGCAATCCCTACTCACTCACATTGATATCTATTGATGGGCATCACCATAGCCCGCTGATACTCCTAGTTGATGTGAGACTATCTTCTCCTTTTTGTCTTCTCCACAACCACCATTCTATTCCACCTATAGTGCTATATCCATGGCTCACGCTCATGTATTGCGTGAAGATTGAAAAAGTTTTGAAAAAGTTAGAGTATGAAACAATTGCTTCGCTTGTCATCGGGGTTGTGCATGATTTAAATACTTTGTGTGATGAAGATAGAGCATAGCCAGACTATATGATTTTGTAGGGATAACTTTCTTTGGCCATGTTAGTATGCTTGAAGTATTATCTTTCTAATCTGAATATTCATACCACAATTAAGAAGATTTGCATTGAAATTATGCCAAGTAGCACTCCACATCAAAAATTCTCTTTTTATCATTTACCTACTCGAGGACGAGCAGGAATTATGCTTGTAGATGCCTGATACGTCTCCAACGTATCTATAATTTTTTATTGCTCCATGCTATATTATCTACTATTTTGGACTATATTGGGCTTTATTTTCCACTTTTATATTATTTTTGGGACTAACCTATTAACTGGAGGCCCAGCCCAGAATTGCTATTTTTTTGCATATCTCAGTGTTTTGGAGAAACAGAATATCAAACGGAGTCCAAACGGAATAAAAGCTTCGGGAACGTGATTTTCTCACCGAACGTGATCCAGGAGACTTGGACCCTGCTCCAAGGAACAAAAGAGGCGGTCACGAGGGTGGGGGGCGCCCCCCCTAGGGCGCGCTCCCCCTGCCTCGTGGGCCCCTCGTTGCTCCTCCGACGTACTTCTACCTCCTATATATACACATGTACCCCCAAACGATCAGAAGAGGAGCCAAAAACCTAATTCCACCGCCGCAACTTTTTGTATCCACGAGATCCCATCTTGGGGCCTATTCCGGATCTCCGCCGGAAGAGGGCCATCATCACAGATGGATTCTACATCATCCTAGCCTGTCCGATGAAGTGTGAGTAGTTTACCTCAGACCTTCGGGTCCATAGTTAGTAGCTAGATGGCTTCTTCTCTCTCTTTGAATCTCAATACAAAGTTCTCCCCCTCTCTTGTGGAGATCTATTCGATATAATCTTCTTTTTGCGGTGTGTTTGTTGGGACCGATGAATTGTGGGTTTATGATCAAGTCTATCTATGAATAATATCTGAATCTTCTCTGAATTCTTTTAAGTACGATTGGTTATCTTTGCAAGTCTCTTCGAATTATCCGTTTGGCTTGGCCAACTAGATTGGTAGTTCTTGCCATGGGAGAAGTGCTTAGCTTTGGGTTCGATCTTGCGGTGTCCTTACCCAGTGACAGAAGGGGCAGCAAGACACGTATTGCATCGTTCCCATCAAGGATAACAAGATGGGGTTTATTTCATATTGCATGAATTTATCTCTCTACATCATGTCATCTTGCTTAAGGCGTTACTCTGTTTTTAACTTAATACTCTAGATGCATGCTGGATAGCAGTCGATGAGTGGAGTAATAGTAGTAGATGCAGAATCGTTTCGATCTACTTGTCACGGACGTGATGCCTATATACATGATCATGCCTAGATATTCTCATAACTATGCTCAATTCTGTCAATTTCTCAACAGTAATTTGTTCACCCACCGTAGAATACTTATGCTCTTGAGAGAAGCCACTAGTGAAACCTATGGCCCCCGGGTCTATTCTCATCATATCAATCTCCATCACTTTAATCTTGCTTTGCTTTTTTACTTTGCTTTTACTTTTTACTTTGCATCTTTATACCAGAAATACCAAAAATATTATATCTATCAGATCTCACTCTCGTAAGTGACCATGAAGGGATTGACAACCCCTAATCGCGTTGGTTGCGAGTAGCTATCGCTTTGTGCAGGTAGGAGGGACTTGAGCGTGGCCTCCTACTGGATTGATACCTTGGTTCTCAAAAACTGAGCGAAATACTTACGCTACTCTGCTGCATCATCCCTTCCTCGTCGGGGAAAACCAACGCAAGCTCAAGACGTAGCAAGGTACTCGTCGCTTCGGTATCAAAGGGAAGCTTGCCCCTAGATACGTGGGTCGTTTCAAGATCGACAGCAAATGAGGCAATCTCACCTATCAACTTGAGCTTCCCTCCAACTTTGCAAACGTGCACGACGTGTTTCACGTGTCTCAACTCCGCAAGTGTTTCAAGACCCCTGACCGCACCATCAACTTTGAAGACATTGATGTCCAAGAAGACCTGTCTTATCATGAGCAGCCAGTCACTATTCTTGAAGTAACTGAGCGCAAGACTCGCAACAAGTCTATCAAATTCCTCAAAGTTAAGTGGTCACATCATTCCGACCGTGAAGCCACCTGGGAACGCGAGGATCACCTCCGTTCTGAGTACCCAGAGTTTTTCCGGTCCTAGATCTCGGGACGAGATCCTTTCGTAGTGGTGGAGTGTTGTAACACCCCGGATGTAACTTGCCTTATCTGTATTCCAACCCTTGCCGTTTCCGGCACTAAGTTATGTTATTTCCTCGTTGTCGGGTTTCTGTCTCCGTGTGTTTTGTCTTTGCCATGCATCTCATATCATTTCATCATGTGCATTGAATTTGCATACGTGTTCATCTCATGCATTCGAGCATTTTCCCTGTTGTCCGTTTTGCATTCCGGCGCTCCTATGTCCTCCGGTGTCCCTTTCTACCTCTTTTCATGTGCGGGTTTTAAACATTTTCGGATTGGACCGAGTCTTGTCATGCGGCCTTGGTGTACTACCAGTAGACCGCCTGTCAAGTTTCGTACCATTTGGACTTCGTTTGATACTCCAGCGGTTAACCCAGGGACCGAAAAGGCCTCGTGTGTGTTGCAGCCCAACACCTCTCCAAAGTGGCCCAAGATCCACCTAAACCTCTTCCATCACCTAGGCCATTCGATCACGATCGCGTGGCCGCAAACCGCACCTCATTTGGAGCTTCCTTGCTCCTCCTACCTCTATATATAGCCTCTCCTCCGAAATCTCGGGTCTTCTTCCACCCTAACCCTAGTCCATCTACCCCGTCGCGAGCCGGACATGACCGCCACGCAGGACACCGCGTCCGCCGCCACCCGCGGCCACTGAGGCGCCGCCACGTGGCACCCGGAGGCCCGCCGCCGCCAAGGCCCGCCGGGCCCGAGAGGAGCCCCCGAGACCCGCGCCTTCCCCGTGCCTGAGCCCGATCCCGCCGCCATCCTCTTCGTCGCCGGCGCGCCAACCCCGCTGCCCGACCCAGCGTCGGCGAGTGCCGCACCTCGCCGGACTTCGCCTCCTCACCGCCAGAAGAGCCCCGCGGCTCCCCGCGCCTCCAGTACCACCCACGGTGGCCGGCGCCGCTAACCGCCGTCGGATCAGGACGGAGAGGGACCGGATCCGGCCTTCCCCTCGCATACAGAGCTCACCGAAGTAGACCACGAGCTCGCCGGAGTTGCATCGGTTCGGGCGCGCTGCCAGCTATAGTGAACCCTAGATCTGGGTTGACTTCTTCCCCCTCTCCCAGATATTTTATGCCTAATTTGACGCATCATAACTTCCTTATCGTGGCTCCGATTCGTCCGTGTAGCATATCAAAATGTTCGTCTCGAGGAGTACATCATTTCATGCCATTGCATCATTTTCATTTGAGCTCATCTTGACGCCCGAAATTCTGTTGGAAGAGGGCTATGTGATGATAGTTCCAGATCTGTTTCAGCAAATGCACTTTTGTCATTTTTGCCATGATTAATGCGTGCATGCTATGATCCTGAGCTCTTCATGTGTTTTGAAATATGTCATGCCATCTTTATAGGGGTGTATGCCATATATTTTTGTAATCTCTGTGGTGACTAGCATAAGCATGCAAAGTAGCTTACTCAATGATGCTGATTTCAGGGACTTAGAATTTCACTAAGTCCTTGCTCTGTCCTTATTTTTATGCCATATGTTCATGTTGAGTCCTAGTGATTCGTGCCTCTTTTGAGCATGATCAGTAAGGATGTTTTGTAGATATTGTGGTGCTCTACCCATCCAAGTCTTTGTTTGCATTTATGGAGCACCCTAGCTTGAGCCAATCGAGCTCTACTTTTGCTATAAAATGTTCCTGGCAGATTGTTAACATGTTTAGCAATTTGGCCGAGCTTGTTGTTGTTGATCCGTGCATGCTATGTAGTTGTTCTTGACATGTCTAGCTTCTATGCCATGTTTATTTGCTGGGTGTATGCTTAGTTTGTCATGCAATGCCTCGTAGTGAGTGCATCGAGCTCGTAAACATACCTAGTCGTTATCTGTTTTGCATGCTCCAGTTTTTCACTGTCTAAATCTGTTTATGTTTTTGCTATGTTCACATGCTTGCAATTGTATTTTCTGATCCCTTTTGGCTCATGGTCACTAAGGGACTTTTGTTGTATGCTTTGAGTAGCTTCATGCCATGCCTTGCTTTGCCATGATATGTTCCTGTAGCATGTAGTTTTCATGCTCTAAAGATTGCTTCCTGATGATAAATTCCTGACTTGCTGTTAATTTCACCAAGTCTGAAACCTGTTATCTTTTGCACTTTTGGCATGCTTGTTTGAACCTGCTATTGAGTGAATTAGCCGCAGCTCAGTGTTCATCTTTTGTCAAGCATCATAAGTGGATCCCTGCCATATTTGTTGTTGCCATGTTTGAGTGCAGTAGCTTACTTATCTTGATGCGTTTAGAAGGCTACTTGCTGTTTATCGCAGACCGGTGCCATATTTGTTTTGCTTGCCATTTCTAAACCGTGCATCCGATTCCAGTGATCTTTATATCGATTTCGACCGAAATCAACTCACCTTTCCAGTGGCACTCTTGGATTTCCATGTTGAGGCCAGGTTCAATCATTCCTTTGCAAATCATGCATATGCATCGCATATCGCATCCCGCATATCATACCATGTTTGCATCATGTTGCTTGAGCGTTGCACGTGGTTGATTGTGTTCCTTTTGCTTATTGTTCTTGCTTGGGTAGAGCCGGGAGACGAGCACGTGATCGAGGAGCCCGTTGAGTACGCTTACGAGGATCAAGGCAACTCTGAGAACTTTGCCGGCAAGATGACCATACCCTCGAAATCACTTCTATCTTTGCTTGCTAGATGCTCGCTCTATTGCTATGCCTATGCTATGATACCTACCACTTGCTTATCATGCCTCCCAAATTGCCATGTCAAACCTCTAAACCACCTTGTCCTAGCAAACCGTTGTTTGGCTATTTTACCGCTTTGCTCAGTCCCTCTTATAGCGTTGCTAGTTGCAGGTGAAGATTGGAGATCGTTCCTGGTTGGAACATGTTTATTGTTGGGATATCACCATATTATCTTGTTTATCTTAATGCACCTATATAGTTGGTAAAGGGTGGAAGGCTCGACCTTATGCCTAGTGTTATATTCCACTCTTGCCGCCCTAGTTTCCGTCATATCGGTGTTATAATGGAACCCCTTGACAGTTCGCCTTGAATAAAACTCTTCCAGCATGGCCCAACATTGGTTTTCCCATTCGCCACCTAGCCTTTTTCCCTTGGGTTTCGCGGACTCAAGGGTCATCTTTATTTTAACCCCCCGGGGCCAGTGCTTCTCTAAGTGTTGGTCCAACTAAGCGATGTCCGGGGCTACCAGGGGCAACTCTGGGCTGGCCTACCCGACGTCTAGCTCATCTGAGTGTGCCCTGAGAACGAGATATGTGCAGCTCCTATCGGTATTTGTCGGCACATTCGGGCGGCTTTGCTAGTGTAGTTTTACCATTGTCGAGATGTCTTGTAACCGGGATGCCGAGTCTGATCGGATTATCTTGGGAGAAGGAATATCCTTCGTTGACCGTGAGAGCATGTGTTGGGCTAAGTTGGGACTCCCCTGCAGGGATTTGAACTTTCGAAATCCATGCCCGCGGTTATGGGCAGATGGGAATTTGTTAATGTCCGGTTATAGAGAACCTGAATCTTAACTTAATTAAAATGCATCAACCGTCTGTGTAACCGTGATGGTCTCTTCTCGGCGGAGTCCGGGAAGTGAACGCGGTGTTGGAGTAATGCTTGACGTATGTGGTTCTAGGATCACTTCTTGATCATAGTTCTGCGCTCGTGCCTTTGCCTTCTCTTCTTGCTCTCTTTTGCGCATATGTTAGCCACCAAATATGCTAGTCGCTTGCTGCAGCTCCACATCATACCTTTACCCTTCTTATAAGCTTAAATAGTCTTAATCGCGAGAGTGTGAGATTGCTGAGTCCCCGTGACTCACAGATTCCTTCCAAAACCAGATGCAGGGACCGATGATACCGCTCCAGGTGATTCAACTGAGCTCAAGTGGTTGTTCGATGAGGACTCAGGATGATACTACGTGTCTTTCCCAGATGATCAGTAGTGGTGCCCAGTTGGGGCGATCGGGGACTATGTTGCATTTGGGGGTTGATCTTTATTTTGGTTCCATAGTCGGACCTTGAGTGTATTTGGATGAATGTAATGTTATCTATGCATTGTGTGACGTGGCGAGTGTAAGCCAACTATGTATCTCTTTCCCTTTATGTATTACATGGGTTGTTTGCAAAGATTACCTCACTTGCGACATTGCTTTCAATGCGGTTATGCATCTAAGTCGTGCTTCGACACGTGGGAGATACTGCTTCATCGAGGGCGTTACACCTACACAAACAAATAAGAACCTCGCAACCAATGTGATAAAGGGGTTGTCAATCCCTTCACGGTCACTTACGAGAGTGAGATCTAATAGAGATGATAAGATAATATTTTTGGTATTTTTATGATAAAGATTAAAAGTAAAGATTACAAAATAAAATAGATTGGAAACCTATATGATAAAAGATAGACCCGGGGGCCATAGGTTTCACTAGTGGCTTCTCTCAAGATAGCATAAGTATTACGGTGGGTGAACAAATTACTGTCGAGCAATTGATAGAAAAGTGAATAATTATGAGAATATCTAGGCATGATCATGTATATAGGCATCACGTCCGTGACAAGTAGACCGATTCCTGTCTACATCTACTACTATTACTCCACACATCGACCGCTATCCAGCATGCATCTAGAGTATTAAGTTCAGAACAACAGATTAACACATTAGGTAAGATGACATGATGTAGAGGGATAAAATCAAGCAATATGATATAAACCCATCTTTTATCCTCGATGGCAACAATACAATACGTGTCGTTTCCCTTTCTGTCACCCGGATCGAGCACCGCAAGATTGAACCCAAAGCTAAGCACGTCTCCCATTGCAAGAACGGTCAATTTAGTAGGCCAAACCAAACTGATAATTCGAAGAGACTTGCAAAGATAACCAATCATGCATAAAAGACTTCAGAGAAGAATCAAATATTGTTGATAGATAGACCTGATCATAAACTCACAATTCATCGGATCTCGACAAACACACCGCAAAAAGAGTTACATCGAATAGATCTCCAAGAAGATCAAGGAGAACTTTGTATGGAGATCCAAAGAGAGAGAAGAAGCCATCTAGCTAATAGCTATGGACCCGAAGGTCTGAAGTCAACTACTCACACATCATCGGAGAGGCCATGGAGTTGATGTAGAGGCCCTCCATGATCGATACCCCCTCCAACAGAGCTTCGGAAAAGGCCCCAAGATGGGATCTCTTGGGTACAGAAGGTTGCGGCAGTGGAAATAGGGTTTCGTGGTGCTCTCAAATGTTTCCAGGGTATATGAGTATATATAGGAGGAAGAAGTAGGTCAGTTGAGCCACGAGGGGGGACGACGCGCCTAGGGGGGTAGGCGTGCCCCCTGCCTCGTGGACTCCTCGTTTGTTTCTTAATGTCCACTCCAAGTCCTGTGGATCACGTTTGTTCTAAAAATAACTCTCCCGAAGTTTTCATTCCATTTGGATTCCGTTTGATATTCCTTTTATGCGAAACACTGAAATAGGCAAAAACAGCAATTTGCACTACGCCTTGGGTTAGTAGGTTAGTCCCAAAAATAATATAAAATTGTAAATAAAGCCCATTAACATCCAAAACAGGTAATATAATATCATGGAACAATAAAAAATTATAGATACATTGGAGACGTATCAAGCATCCCCAAGCTTAATTCCTGCTCGTCCTCGAGTAGGTAAATGATAAAAACATAATTTTTGATGTGGAATGCTACCTAACATAATTCTCAATGTAATTCTCTTTATTGTAGCATGAATATTCAGATCCGAAGGATTCAAGACAAAAGTTTAATATAGGCATAAAATTAATAATACTTCAAGCATACTAACTAAGCAATTATGTCTTCTCAAAATATCATGGCCAAAGAAAGTTATCCCTACAAAATCATATAGTCTGGCTATGCTCTATCTTCACCACACAAAGTATTTAAATCATGCACAACCCCGATGACAAGACAAGAAATTGTTTCATACTTTTGATGTTCTCAAATGGTTTCAATCTTCAAGCAATATATGAGCGTGAGCCATGGACATAGCACTATATGTGGAATAGAATGATGGTTGTGGAGAACACAAAAAGGAGAAGATAGTCTCACATCAACTAGGCGTATCAATGGGCTATGGAGATGCCCATCAATAGATATCAATGTGAGTGAGTAGGGATTGCCATGCAACGGATGCACTAGAGCTATAAGTGTATGAAAGCTCAAAAAGAAACTAAGTGGGTGTGCTTCCAACTTGCTCGCTCACGAAGACCTAGGGCATTTTAAGGAAGCCTGCTACCTCTTGAGCACTGCTTGAAGAGGAAAGGGTGATGCAACAAAGTAGCATAAGTATTTCCCTCAGTTTTTGAGAACCAAGGTATCAATCCAGTAGGAGGCTACGCACGAGTCCCTCGCACCTACACAAAACAAATAAATCCTCGCAACCAACGCGATAAGGGGTTGTCAATCCCTACACGGTCACTTACGAGAGTGAGATCTGATAGATATGATAAGATAATATTTTTGGTATTTTTATGATAAAGATGCCAAGTAAAATAAAAGGCAATGAAAATAACTAAGTGTTGGAAGATTAATATAATAAAGATAGACCTGGGGGCCATAGGTTTCACTAGTGGCTTCTCTCAAGAGCATAAATATTTTACGGTGGGTGAATAAATTACTGTTGAGCAATTGACAGAATTGAGCATAGTTATGAGAATATCTAGGTATGATCATGTATATAGGCATCATGTCCGAGACAAGTAGACCGAATCCTGCCTGCATCTACTACAATTACTCCACACATCGACCGCTATCCAGCATGCATCTAGAGTATTAAGTTCATAAGAACAGAGTAATGCCTTAAGCAAGATGACATGATGTAGAGGGATAAATTCATGCAATATGATAAAAACCCCATCTTGTTATCCTTGATGGCAACAATACAATACGTGCCTTGCTGCCCGTACTGTCACTGGGAAAGGACACCGCAAGATTGAACCCAAAGCTAAGCACTTCTCCCATTGCAAGAAAGATCAATCTAGTAGGCCAAACCAAACTGATAACTCGAAGAGACTTGCAAAGATAACGAATCATACATAAAAGAATTCAGAGAAGATTCAAACATTGTTCATAGATAAACTTGATCATAAACCCACAATTCATCGGTCTCAACAAACACACCGCAAAAGAAGATTACATCGAATAGATCTCCACAAGAGAGGGGAGAACTTTGTATTGAGATCCAAAAAGAGAGAAGAAGCCATCTAGCTAATAACTATGGACCCGAAGGTCTGAATTAAACTACTAACACTTCATCGGAGAGGCTATGGTGTTGATGTAGAAGCCCTCCGTGATTGATGCCCCCTCCAGCGGAGCTCCGGAACAGGCCCCAAGATGGGATCTCGTGGATACAGAGAGTTACGGCGGTGGAATTAGGGTTTTGGCTCCGTATTTGATCGTTTGGGGGTACATAGGTATATATAGGAGGAAGAAGTATGTCGGTGGAGCAACAGGGGGCCCACGAGGGTGGAGGGCGCGCCTGGGGGGGGGGGGTGGGGTGGGCGCGCCCCTTGTGGGAGTCCTGGATTAGGGGGTCTCCGGACAGCCGGACTATATCCTTTGGCCGAACTGTTGGACTATGAAGATACAAGATTGAAGACTTCGTCCCATGTCCGGATGGGACTCACCTTGGCGTGGAAGGCAAGCTAGACAATACAGATATGTAGATCTCGTCCCTTGTAACTGACTCTATGTAACCCTGGCCCCCTCCGGTGTCTATATAAACAGGAGGGTTTAGTCCGTAGGACAACAAACAATCATACCATAGGCTAGCTTCTAGGGTTTAGCCTCTACGATCTCATGGTAGATCAACTCTTGTAATACTCATATCATCAAGAACAATCAAGCAGGACGTACGGTATTACCTCCATCAAGAGGGCCCGAACCTGGGTAAACATCGTGTCCCCTGCCTCCTGTTACCATCCGCCCTACACGCACAGTTCGGGACTGCTACGTCTTGAGCACTGCGTTGGATTTCCCGAAGAGGAAGGGATGATGCAACAAAGTAGTGTATTTCCCTCAGTTTTTTAGAACCAAGGTTTCAATCCAGTAGGAGGCTACGCTCGAGTCCCTCGTACCTACACAAAAACAATAGCTCAACGCAACCAACGCGCTTAGGGGTTGTCAATCCCTTCACGGTCACTTAGGAAAGTGAGATCTGATATAGATGATAAATAATATTTTTTTGGTATTTTTGGTATAGAGATGCAAAGTAAATAAAGTAAAAGCAAATCAATAATAAAGTGATGGAGATTGATATGATGAGAAAGAGACCCGGGGGCCATAGGTTTCACTAGTGGCTTTTCTCAAGAGCATAAGTATTCTACGGTGGGTGGACAAATTACTGTTGAGCGATTGACAGAATTGAGCATAGTTATGAGAATATCTAGGTATGATCATGTATATAGGCATCACGTCCGAGACAAGTAGACCAAAACAATTCTGCATCTACTACTATTACTCCACTCATCGACCGCTATCAAGCATGCATCTAGAGTATTAAGTTAAAAACAGAGTAACGCCCTAAGCAAGATGACATGAAGTAGAGGGATAGTTTCATGCAATATGATAAAAACCCCATCTTGTTATCCTCGATGGCAACGATACAATACATGCCTTGCTGCCCCTTCTGTCACTGGGAAAGGACACCGCAAGATCGAACCCAGTGCTAAGCACTTCTCTCATGGCAAGAACAACCAATCTAGTAGGCCAAACCAAACTGATAATTCGAAGAGACTTGCAAAGATAACCAATCATACATAAAAGAATTCAGAGAAGATTCAAATATTATTCATAGATAGACTTGATCATAAACCCACAATTCACCGGTCTCAACAAACACACCACAAAAAGAAGATTACATTGAATAGATCTCCACGAGAGAGGGGGGAACATTGTATTGAGATCCAAAAAGAGAGAAGAAGCCATCTAGCTACTAGCTATGGACCCGTAGGTCTAAAGTAAACTACTCACACTTCATCGGAGGGGCTTGGATGATGATGTAGAAGCCCTCCGTGATCGATGCCTCCTCCGACGGAGCTCCAAAACAGGCCCCAAGATGGGATCTCGTGGATACAGAAAGTTGCGGCGGCGGAATTAGGTTTTTGGCTCCGTCTCCGATCGTTTGGGGGTACGTGGATATATATTGGAGGAAGACATACGTCGGTGTAGCTTTGAGGGGCCCACGAGGCAGCGGGCGCGCCCTAAGGGGGAGCCCCCTACCCTCGTCACCACCTTGTGGCTTTCTTGACGGAGGGTCCAAGTCTCCTGGATCTTATCTGATGAGAAAATCACGTTTCCGAAGGTTTCATTCCGTTTGGACTCCGTTTGATATTCCTTTTCTTCGAAACCCTAAAACAGGCAAAAAAAGCAATTCTGGGCTGGGCCTCCGGTTAATAGGTTAGTCCCAAAAATAGTATAAAAGTGGAAAATAAAGCCCAATAATGTCTAAAACAGTAGATAATATAGCATGGATCAATCAAAAATTATAGATACATTGGAGACGTATCAGGGAGCTAATTCGCCGGACAGATCTTTGTATTCGACGGCTTCGCACTGCGGGCCAACTCGCTTGGCCATCTGGAGCAGATTGAGAGCTACGCCCCTGGCCATCAGGTCAGATTCAGAAACTTAAACTACACTACCGACATCCGCGGGGACTTGATATTTGACGGATTAGAGCCTGTGTCAGGTGCACCGCACAGTCACGACGAGCACAACGTAACCCTGCCGTTAGACAGTGTTCGGGAGATCGCATCTGCAACTACTCCGGCCTTCAATCCGGAGCAAATTACGCCATCCAAGGACGGAGGGATAGACCCCGCCATGGAGGCCGCACTCTCAGTGGCGATGGAGCCGGATACTAACTTCACCCCTTACGAGAGCCGTGTCGCCAAACCACATGATTCGTCTCCGGCCACGGACTCCGAGCCGCCTGCATCCGTGCCCATCGAATCCGACTGGGTGCCGATCATGGAGCTCACCTCCGCGGATATTTTTCAGCACTCGCATTTCGCCGATGTGCTAAATTCATTAAAGTCTCTCTCCTTGTCAGGAGAACCTTGGCTGAACTATGTCCAGCTAGAATGGGATATGGACGACGAAGAAATCCGCTACCCGCCCACCACCCACTTAGTAGCCACTGTCGACGACTTAACCGACATGCTCAACTTCAACTCCGAAGACATCAACGGCATGGACGAAGATGCAGGAGACAAACAGGAACCAGCACCCACAGGGCGCCGGATAGCCACTTCATCACATGACATATACATGGTGGATACACCCAAAGAAGGCAATGGCGATGAGACAGCGGAGGATGGCCCCTCCAAGAAGCAACCCAAGCGCCGATGTCAGCGGCGCCGCTCTAAGTCCCGCCATAGCAAAAACAGTGATAACAGCGCAAGAGAAAATAACACTCCAGTCGACTCCAGAGGAAACGACGACCACATCGCCCTGGCGCCAGAGCACGATGAAGCTGCAAGCGGCGAACATAATACGGATCCCACGTCCAAACACGGTGACGCCGAGTATAAACCTCATCAAACCCCCTCTGGGGAGGAAAACAGTCCGGACGAAGATGCACACATCATCCCGGAAACGCACTTAGAGCAAGAGAACCTCCGCAGAAGGCTTATTGCCACATCGAGGAGTCTGAAGAAGCAGAAGCAAACGCTTAAGGCCGCAGAAAATACACTCAACAACAGGTGGAACAAAGTGCTCGACAACGAAGCAAAGTATGGTGGAAGTTGCCACACAAAGAACTATCCAAAGCGCAAGCTGTTACCTGAATTCGACGACGAGGCCTTAGAGCCCACACTGCCAAAAAATGAAACAACCAACCGGCCGGATCCACCACCTTGTGACCGCGAAAGAATGGATAACAAATACACACATATGTCAACACACGATGTACGTGAGGACTTGCGCCAAAAATCCGGTACGACCAGATCCATGTATGGATCTAGGAAGCGTGCTCTGGCACAAAATCAAAACCAAATACCACAACTGTCCGAACGCCATGGTACATCCAAGTACAGGGGTGCCGCACACCCCCTATGTTTCACCGATGAGGTGCTGGACCACGAATTCCCAGAAGGATTCAAACCAGTGGACATAGAGGTGTACGACGGAACCATAAAGCCTGGTGTCTGGATTGAGGACTTTATCCTCCATATACATATGGCTCGCGGAGATGATCCCCATGCCATTAAATACTTGCGCCTCAAGCTTAAAGGACCAGCTCGGCACTGGCTGAAAAGCCTCCCCGAAAATTCAATTGGAGGTTGGGAGGAGCTCGAGGATGCTTTTCGGGCTAATTTTCAAGGGACCTACGTCCAACCTCCAGATGCAGACGATTTAAGTCATATAATTCAACAGTCCGGAGAGTCCGCCCGAAAGCTTTGGAACAGGTTCTCACCAAGAAGAACCAAATCGTCGACTGTCCGGACGCCGAAGCCTTAGCAGCTTTCACACACAGCGTCCGAGACGAATGGCTCGCCAGACACCTCGGCCAAGAAAAACCGAGAACAATGGAAGCGCTAACAAGTCTCATGACCCGCTTTTGCGCGGGCGAAGACAACTGGTTAGCCCGCAGTAGCACCAGTGTCCCAAGCACATCCGAAGTCAGGGATGGCAATGGAAAACCACGACGCAATAAAAGCAAGCATCGAAATAAAGAAGATAGCCCAGATAATACGATGGTAAACACCGGTTTCAGGGGCTCTCGACCAGGTCAACGGAAAAAGCCTTTCAAAGGCAGCAAAGACGGACCGTCTAGCCTAAACAAGATTCTTGACAAACTATGTCAGATTCATTTCACCCCCGATAAACCTGCAAATCACACACACAGAGAATGCTGGGTCTTCAAGTAGGCAGGCAAGCTCAATGCCGAACACAAGGGGGGGGGGAGACACCAAGCGAAGACGAGGACGAGCCTCGCCAGCAAAGCACTGGAGGACAGAAAAAATTCCCACCAGAGGTTAAAATGGTCAACATGATCCATGTGATGAAGAGGAGGAGCAAACATGTACTCCGAGACACACGCGCCATAGAGCCCGTCACCCCTAGGTTCAACCCCTGGTTGGCCTACCCGACCACTTTTGATCGCAGGGATCACGCGACAAGCATCCGGCACGAAGGATTGGCGGCCTTGGTGTTAGACCTGATAATAAACGGATACCATCTCACAAGAGTCCTCATGGACGGCGGCAGTGGTCTAAATCTGATATATCAGTACACAGTCCGCAAAATGGAGATAGACCCGACAAAAATAAGCCACCGTACTACTACCTTCAGGGGAGTAATACTAGGCCTAGAGGCCCGCTGCACGGGCTCTCTATTACTAGAGGTTGTATTCGGTTCTTCCGACAACTTCCAAAGCGAAAGGTTAACTTTCTACATCGCTCCATTCCGAAGCGGCTATCAGGCACTACTTGGAAGAGTGGCTTTCGCTCATTTTAATGAAATCCCGCATTGTGCTTCTCTCAAGCTTAAGATGCCCGGTCAACGTGGCACCATCATAGTTAGCGAAAACACTGAGCGTGCTCTACGCGCGGAAGAATGTGCGGCGGCTTTAGCCTCCGAGCACTAGACGGCCTCACCAACCAGAAAAAATGGCAGGTCGTCAAGACCACGGACACGGTTAGACGAGTCCGGTGCACCACTACATATACATGAGATTGGTTTGATGATCAAGCCCTCCTAGACGGTACCACGGGCTTCCCGCGTGTAATCAGGGCTAGTCCTGCTCAGCTTTACCTATCTTAAATTTTAATGGTTTATTGATAATAACCAAATTTTCTGGCACTACAATTTTCACCTAAGTTCTTCTCTTTTACAGATGACAATCATGCTACACCCGTCCAGGACATGGCACAACGGAGACACAGGCGCACACATGCAGCAAGGACCCACTGAAAGCTTTATTTTTAGACTAAGACCCTGCGTAAACCTTTTTTTACTGTCTCTTGTTGTTCACATCCTCCGGATACTCAATACAACCGAGAAGGATGCCGACGTATTGGCATGTGGCCACGTCAGGATATTGCACATACCTGGACATCCGAGGTTTATTATTAAGGCCATTGTTCAGCCCGACATATGTTATAAAGACCGAATACCTTAGGGAGTGTTCCGCGTCGCGAGTTTGGCCTTATATGCATCATCTCCGAATCATGTCTTTGGTCAAATGTTGGGTTTGCGCGGCTCCCATTGTTTTGCTACCTTACGTTCCACTATATCAGCTAAGGTAGCACTGGGAGAACTACTGCGATTGTGCCCTAGTTCATCCGGATGAGCACCTCAGTACAGAGAGCCGAAAACTGACTGTCATGATATAGCGCGAGACTGGTCAACAATCGATGACTCAGCGGAATCTTCGGGATTCCTCCGCATTAACGAAGGGCCGTTTCCCGGTCATGTACGTATACACCCTGTATTCGGACGGGCGCAGAAGTGCCAGGGGCTATATAGTAGCCCCACCATCAAACTCCTATGGCTAAGTGAAAGTGTTAAAGCAATATAGTCCGATTGCCTCGTTCGCTGCGCTACCACCTCCTTAATGGACCAAGACATTCGATCAAGTGTGAATACATGTTTTTTGCGAACACGCCCACATTATATGCGTGGGGGCGGAAGCCGGCGACTGCGAACTTTCAGGTTATATACATATATACATAAACGGCCGCACAGGAGGCATCATAATACTTTCAGGCAAAAGTATAAACACAACCTTGATAACTCAATAAAATATTGTTTTTACAATGGGAGTACATGTCACTACAACATAATATTCTTCGAGCACTGAGCCTCTATTGAATGAGCGCCTTCAAGAACTTCTTCAAAGTAGTGCTCGGTAGCCACTCGGCCCACGGCCGAACCTTGTGTTGCAACAGTGGTGGCCTCCATCTCTTCCCAGTATGTCTTGACACGGGCAAAGGCCATCCACGCACCCTCTATGCACGCCGACCTCTTCATAGCATCAATGTGTGGCACAGCACCAAGGAATTGTTGCACCAAACTAAAGTAACTATTCGGACTTGGCCCTCTCGGCCATAGATGATCCACAACGGACCTCATGGCGAGTCCGGACAACCTATGGAGCTCGGCCCACTCGGCCATTTGCTCATTCAACAGCAGCGGACGCACTGGAGCATGGAGCTATGACCAGAACAGCTTTTCCACTTCGTGATCTCCTTGATCCTTGAAGTACTCGGCCGCATCAGCAGCACTTGCCGCCAAATCCACGTAGGCATCCGCAGAACTCCATAGTTGATCAAGAGGGGCATACTTCGGATCTCCGAACTTAGTCCGCAACAAGAAGGGCTTCCCAGCCACGATATCCGCAGCTTGATGCAGCTCCTCCTTCGTCGCTCTGATTTAGAGCGGGCTTCCTTGGCTGCTATCATGGCCTTCTCTAGGTCCGTCGCCCTCGCCCGGCTTTCTTTTTCAAGAAGCTGGTAATGGTCAGCGGCATCTTTCAACTCAATGGCCATCTTGGCTATCCTTTCCTTGCTCTGGCGATGCACGGACTGTTCGGCCCGCAGCTCTTCGACCGCCCTTAGAGCGCCCACATCGCTATTCCTTGCTTGTTCCTTGGCTCGGGCAAGCTCTACCCGAAGGGTCTCCACGGTGGCAGCTCCATCTACAGTCACAACACATTAAAGATATTGGCATCCTGGTCCTCTTACTATGCGTTGATCACCAGAGAAATCACTTACCCCGTGCCTCATCAAGCCGCTTGTTGACAAGCACGATGTTGGCATCTGCCGCATCAAGTTGCCTCTTTAGCTCAGCAAACCCATCAGTCCGGCTAGCCACAGGAGCTTCAACCACCTGCACATAAAGGTGGTCTGGTTATTACATGGGACTATGATCCTCTGCTTGCCGCTATTTTCGATGACAACCAGAGTCTCAGGGGCTACGATCTGCATAGGGCACACCTAACGTGTGCGGTACCGTTAAAAACATACACTATTTCACGTACCTCAAAGCCTTTCAGCAGACTCATAAAAGCTTCATGCAATCCGCTTTCAGCGGACGAAATCCTTTCAATTACCATACCCATTAGCATACGATGCGCTTCTGAGATGGCCGCTTGCTCCAGAACATCCTTCAGTGCGTCCGACCGCACACTGTACGGTCCCGGATTCTTTCTGTTGCTCTCTTTAGGAGCCGAATACTGAGGACTCCAGGTGGCCAAGGGATTGCCCCTGGCCTTGGCGGATCAGGAGAAACCCTCCGCGATGACACTTCAAGGTCGCCCGCCTCGTGAGGCGGGGTGGCAGGGGGAGGTGTTTCGCTCTCCATCATCTCCGGAAGAAGATCCCCCGAAGACGAACTCTGTCGAGAAGGGCTACGATCTGAACTACAAGATATAAGCTTCGGTTATTGTCTTCGGAAGTAAGGTAGGATATTTTCACTATTAAGTACTTTTCGATTACTTACAGCTCGGTAGAGGGCTGATTCCCTTGCGGACACTGTGCGGCAAGGGTACCCCCCGAGGCACACTACAAGAAATGTGTCCGCTTGTGACCCTCACTATTGGTCTATGAAAGGTCATAATTTTCATTTGCGACCTTTTTGTGACCAAAACCAGAAGGTCAAAAGCTAGCGGTCGTAAACTAAAATTATTGACCTTCTATAAAAGGTCATTGGTTCCACGACCAAATTTTTGGTCACAAGCAACCTCCCCAGACCACGTAGGCATCCAGCATGGCAAGCTGATGTGGGATAAGAATAAGCCCGGTCCGATTTGGTGTTTTACATGGGTCGAGCCCAACAATTCAGCCTATTTGTGTTTTTTTTCTGTCTGTCAATTTTTGCTTGGGTTCATGGGCCAAACCCAACATTGTAGCCTTTTTATTGTTGGGTTGTGGCCGTTTTGTCTAAACGAATTTAGTTTTTATTTTTTTCCCAAAAGAAGGGTCCACTAGTTAGACGGGTCCTGGTTGCCAGGTTCTATTAAAGTAGGACCCTTTTGGTAGCATCATATTATTCAGATTACAATTTGACAGAAATAAATAACCATGTTTAAATAAGAACAGATAGAAAACACAAGTAATATTTCAAATAACAACAGCAAGAAACAATCACAGTCATACAGATATACTGGGCTCCTTCTGTCATGACACAGTTACAACACATATACAAATATAATCAGTCACACAGATATAGGGACAATCACAATGAGAATTGACAATCAGCACAAACTGGGCTCCTGCTCCAGTCAGATGAAACTGTATGCATGACTAACTACGCGACCATAGTCGACTAGGCTACCTTTGCTACACTAGGATAGCAATAGAACTATCATCATGCCTTCGGCCATCGCCCTGTTACATGAATCAGAAGAAGAATCAAAACACTGGAGCCAATATAAAAAAAGGACAAGTTCTTTAGAAAGATAACACAAATTCGGCGAATACAATGATTTTTGTTCCCCAGATAGTTAAGACGTTATACTCATTCATACAAGGTGACGCAAGAAAATAGAGCGCTTTACTCATAGCATGCAGAGTATCATTATTATGTTCATAGGGTTTATAGTGCCTGGACTTATTAGAGTGGTAGCATATCATCATATACATCCGTATGTTGTAGCCCATTTGAAATGTCTAGAAAGACTTATATTTAGGAACGGAGAGAGTAGAATATAGCATGTGATAAAACCAAAGGATTAGCCAACAATAAAAGAAGGCACTTAATTAGTTCATTACATTTAGTTAAAACTGCTTCTATGAAGCGCAGGACTAAACCATTTAGTTAACACAGCAAGAAGTGCCAAGGAGCATAGTATAGTACTGCACTAAAAGCACCAAGAATCTTCTGGACCAACAAAAGAAACAACCAAGAAGCACTCATTTTTCAATTCATAGGGCTAAAAATATATTTATCAGAATGGCACTGAAATCAACCTCTTTATCTATCATCACAAGGTCAGTATGCTTGATAGGCCCATTATGTGTTGCCCTACGGTAACGCCACACATGAGACAGCGGATGCACACATTGCTGTAGACATTGGCAAGACAGGAACCAACAAAATGGTGCTTGCCATCTACAAGGAGAAAGCAGAATACCAAAAAGTTTAGGAAAACAATAAAGAATGATAAAACAAAGAAGAGAAGCACCCACTCATTAGAGAAGTAGCATACTGTCGGCGTTCTAGGAACGGGGGTCCCCAGACTTGCCTACCTGCGGCCTGCGACGTGGCTCAATGGGGGCCCAGCGCGGCCCATCTTCATCAACACAAGACTCAAGACCCTCGCGAGGGGCCAAGCCTCGCGGGGCGGACGACATGGCGCGTCCTCAGGCGCAGCCTCCTCAGGCTGGCTCGCGAGGAGGTGGAGAGATCAAGGCAGGGTACCTCGCGAGGTGCCCATGACGCAAGCCATGACGATCGAGGGTGCCAGGCGGGCGCCAGCGCGCGCAGTGTCCTTCTTTCCTCTTTGGTGCAAAGGGGGCAAGCGCAGCCGCGAAGTATCGAGGCATCAAGCAAAGGTTGCCATTTTGGTGCAACGAGACCAAGACCAGGAGGACTACGAGATGGAGGTCACCATGGAGCCCAGGACGGCGTCATCACCAGAGCCTTTGGCAGGCGAAGACCAACTTTAGTCAGGATAAGTGTACTAGATGTTCCCCTTCGAATTGGCCAATTGTTGGCGCCCTTCCTGCTCAATATTTGGGAAGAGGCCCAGGGCCTTTGCCTATAAATAGGGCCATCCACCCACATAGCAAACGAACGGTCGACAAGTGAGAGCAAAGTAGAGAGAGAGAGATAGAGAGAGAGAGAGGTGACTGAACTCCACCTAGCAGTTCATCACCCCAGCCAAGAACAGACCCTCGCGAGGCTGTTCTTCCTTGTATTGTTCATCATCACCAGCCCCAGGAGGCAATCCACCAACCACACACTGGAGTAGGTTATTACACCACAATGGTGGCCCGAACCAGTATAAATCTTGAGTCTCTTGTGTGGTTCTTTTAGTAGTTTAGATCTTTGCGAGACGGGGGGGGGGGGGGGGTAGAAGGCGTGATCTCCGTGCGAAACACAGTGTTCGAACCTTTAGGGTCTGCCGGAACCCGTGATCCGACATTTGGCGCGCCAGGTAGGGGTGCGCCGGAATCTGCCTTCCACCACTCCGTTCTCCTCCGACCGTCGCATCCATGTCCGACGCTCGTCGGGCCGGCGCCGAGCGCCGGGCCTCCATCGCTTCTCGCGTCGCCCAGACGGCCCCCGTCGGTGGGCGTCCTCGTCGTTCCCCATCGCCCGCCGTCAACGCCGCCACCGGCCCGGCAGGGGGCGAGCAGCAGGCATCGTCTCAGCACCCGTCCGTGCGGCAAGACGGCCGCACCGCTACTCCATCGCTCACCCCAGCCGGCTCTTCGTCCCGCGCGCTCCGCGCACCCTTGGAGGCTCGAGCCGTGCTCATCGCGGCAAATGAACTCCTGCGCTTCCGCCCCATCGACGACGTCTACAAGGAGCGGCTTGGCCGCGTCGCCGAGCTTGTCCGCGCCGCAGGGGGCTCTCCTGCGCCGTCCGCTCCACTGCGCCGCACCCCGCCCCGCGCGGGCAACAAAGCTCCGGGGGCGTACCCGCCGCCTCCTCTCCAAGAAGACGCCATGGCTCCAAGGCGCATGGCCCCTGGGCAGAACCCGCTCCGCCAGGTGCTGGCATAGCAAGAACGGAGCTGCCAAGAAGCCCCTCGCCCGCAAGGAGCTGCCCAGGCGCTCCCTGCTCTAGCTCCGGCACGCCAAGACCCCGCTCTGCTCCTAGCTGCAGCGCGTGGGGACCCTCAAGGCCAAGCTCTCCCTCAACCGAAGCCTCCCGTGGCCACCGCAGGCTGCCGCGCCTACACCACCGAGCTGCACAGCGTCGCGTGGCCCGGCAAGTTCAAGCCAGACCTGCCTCCTCGCTATGACGGCACAACTGATCCCGCAGAGTTCCTCCAGCTCTATGAGCTGGGCATCTAGGCTGCCAGCGGGGATGAAAAGGTCATGGCGAACTGGTTCCCCATGGCGCTCAAGGAAGGAGCTCGCACTTGGCTCTAGAATCTGGCTCCAGGCACGATCTCTTCCTGGGACCAGATGCGCACCTGCTTTATCGCCAACTTCCAAGGCACTCGCGACCGGCCACCCGCCGTGAGCGACATGCGCCGCATCAAGCAGCAACCTGGGGAGACCCTGCAAAAGTACATCCAGTGCTTCAATAGCGCGCGCCTCAAGATCCCCAAGGTGTCCGAGGAAGCCATCATCTCGGCCTTCTCCGATGGCGTGCGCGACGTCAAGATGAAGGAGGAGCTGGCGATGCATGAAGACCTCTGCACCTCCCTGGAGCTATTCAACTTGGCAAACAAGTGCGCCAGGGCTGAGGAGGGACGTCTCTCCCTCCTCGAGCTACCTGCCGCGGGCCCAGAAGAGAAGAAGCCCAAGGCCAAGGACGTGAAGCGCAAGGGGGCTGCCGTACTCGCAGCAGAACCAGACACCAAGCGGGGCAAGGATCTGCCCGAATCCCCCAGGGGCAGCCGGTACTGTGTGTACCACGACCTCCACACCCACAACACCAACGAATGTCAAGAACTCCGCACCGTGCGAGAAGGAAGGATCGGCCGTCGCCCTGACCGTGCTGACCGGGGCTACGGCCGAGGAGGAGGAAGAAACCCAGGACGCTGGGAAGATCGCGGCCCGCGCCAGGGGTGGCATGACCAACCTCGCGAGGACCGCTGGCAGGACCTTCCTTGCGAGGGGGCTGGAGGGATCAGCCTCGTGAGGATCGCCCTCATGGCAACACAGGCCTACCTCCGCTGCCGCCTCAGCCAAGGAGGAACGAAGACCGACATCAAGTCGAGGGGGCTGGGGGCTTCCAAGAGCCGCGTGCAATCGCCTGCATCCTGGGCGAAGCTCAAGCCCCAGCCACTCAACGTATCTTCAAGCAGTTTGCCCCGCGAAGTGAATGCAGTTCTCCCCAAGCTCGAAGCAACGCGCCCCCTCAGGTGGTCGGCGTGCGCCGTCACGTTCAGCTCAGCAGACCAGCTCAAGTGCGCGGCCACGGCCGGAGTCCTCCTGATGCTTTGCTCCCTAGTCATCAGCAACGTGCTAGTCACTAGGACCCTCATCGACGGAGGGGCAGGGCTCAACGTCCTGTCCGCGGAAACATTCAACAACCTCCAAGTGCCCTATGACCAGCTTCAGCCAACCAAGCCTTTCTCCGGAATCATCGACGGTTCTACAGTCCCGATCGGGCAGGTCCGCCTCCCTGTCACCTTCGGGGCCTGCAGCAACTACCGCACCGAGCTCATCGACTTCGACGTCGCCCACATCCGCCTGCCGTACAACGCCATCCCCGGGTACCCAGCGCTGGCCAAGTTCATGGCCGTGACTCACCATGGCTACAACGTCCTCAAGATGCCAGGAAGTGGCAGCATCATCACGGTGCCCTGCAAAGAGAAGGATGAAGTGTGTTCCCTGGAGCGAGCCTATCAGGCTGCGTCGCTAGAAGACCCAGATCGCGGAAGCAGAAGGCTTCCTGAGACCACCCCCAAGAAGAAGAAGATGTCGTCAAGCTCAGCCCCTCAGGAGGCAGGCCCTTCAGGGCCCGTGTCTGCCTAGGGGGACCTCCCTTCCATTGCATAGGAAAGCGCGCCCGACGCCCTCCTCAGGCGGGGCTCGGGGGCTCTCACCTGGAGGGCCACCGACCTGGCTAGGGTCGCGAGGGAGGCGCTTGGTCACCATGTGGAGGCGTGCTTCGAAGCACGTTTCCCTCGAGAAGGAGCCAGGAAAGGAAGGTCAGACCAGCAGGAGTTTGTTAACAAGGCCATTCAAGAACTACAGGAGTCAAGGATCATGAGAGGTTGCCGCCGTCTACCAGCTATGGCCCCACATCCAGGCGAGGATGGTGGGCTGCGCGTCTGCGTCGACGTACCAGGGCTCAATAGAATCACCACGACGGAGCGTCTCTGGTCCTTGCAAGTGGGGCGCTGCGGGGGTCCACCCCACAGCTATGTTCGCATGCCTTACGGCCTGCCCAGCATGGCTACTGCGTACCAGCGCCTCATGAGAGGCATCCTGGAGGCTTAGGACGACAAGCGTTCCACGGCCCTGGCGGAGATGAAGACAGCTCGCGAGGAGCCACCAGTGCCTCCGGAGCCTCCCGAGGCCCCGGGGCCTGGGGGCTCATGAGGATCGGCTTCCGCGGCCCACCGAGTCTGCTGCACCAACGCCACTTCGCCGACGACATCCTCAGGTGACATCTTTCAAGCTTCATTCCCAGCTGGGAGCACCCTCCCTGGGTTGCATCACTCCCAGGCTGCGTGGGTCCGTCCCTGCGGCATGTATCCCCTTTTATTTCTCAGTCGTTAGTTTGCCTTATTGGGGGTGCCCCTCGGGCTGCGTCATCCCCAAGCCGCTCGGGCTAGGCCCAGCGGTGTGTATCTCCGTTGCGTTTATTTTCAACTATGCATTCGCCTATCACGCTTGATTACTTGATGCCTATCCGCGGCATCCCTTCTTCTCCATGTCGACCACTTGCATGTTAAAGGGGGGGTGCCTGAGCATCACGACTCAGGGCTCTTACTGGCTCTCCAGCCCTCACCCTCTGGCCTTGTCCACGGCATCGCGACCTGGCATACCAGCGACGGCTGAGACAAGCTCGAGGGCCAGGACCCGAGGACGTAGAGTGCCGGCATCTAACCAAATTTTGCAGGGACACATCTCAAGATACGGCCCAGTGCCAGGCGCAACCCGCCTAGAGGTAGGGCCTCGTGAGTCCCGCGCTGGCTCACGGGTGCCCAGATACACCTCACCTAGCCCTACCGTGCCGGCCACGTGTCAGGGTGGGGCTGTACACGCCCCGGGGGCTCCTCCCGGAGGGGAGCCCCCTCCCACGTACCAGTGGAAGCACCATGCTCCGTGCTGGCTAACGACACTGCCGAGGAGCGGCTATGCCCATACACATACGGAAGCGCTATGCTCAGCGCTGGTGATAAACAACTGAGGGTGGCTTCCGGGCCGCATTAACCTCAGGGAGCCCAGAGCTCAGTGGCTGGCCTCATCGCAACGCCTCCCCTCGGGAGTGCTGCGCGAGGGGGCTCCCAGCCGTACGCCGCCCAGCCAGGGCCCTCGGGCCTGGTTCGTCGCGCGTCTCTCCCCGAGCGGAGCCAAGGTGTGAAGGCCGTTTGAGCGTCAAGGGGGACCCCTGAGCATCGCGACTCAGGGGCCTAACTGGTCCCGTAGCCCCTCACTCCTTAGTTCTGAAAGGCTATGCTGGGTGAGGTATGTGCGGGGCCGGGCTCTGCAGACGTAGGACGGTAGCCCCGCTTACATTTCACCGCAACACCCGCTGTTTGCGCGTCAAGGGGGACTCCTGAGCATCGCGACTCAGGAGCCTAACTGGCTCCATAGCCCCTCACTCCTTAGTTCCGAAAGGCTATGCTGGGTGAGGTACGCGTGGAGTCGGGCTCTGCACATGTAGAACGGAAGATACACCTACATCACGCCTCCCTACTTGTTGTTCGCGCGCCAAGGGGGACTCCTGAGCATCGTGACTCAGGAGCCTAACTTGTCACATAGCCCATCACTCCTTTGGTCCCGTCCTGGTTTTCGGTCGGGGCTAATGCTGGGTGAGGCACGCGCGGGGCCGGGCTCTGCCGGCGTAGAACACAAGCAGGTAGGGAAGAAAAGCATAAAATTCAAGGAACTTAAAAGCAAATATTACAACCCATACTGTCGTCTTAGCACCAAACACAAGTTTAAATGCCTCCCCGAGGCGTGATGCATGTGCAGGAATTGAAAGAAGAACAGGGATGGAACGGCGTCACTTGTCGGCGGTGAAGCTGTGTGGAGTGGCTTCGCCTCGTGGAGCAGCAGGACCGGCAGTGCCTTGGTTTGGCTTGGTGCTGAAGGCCCGGAACTTCCCCAGCAGCGCCTCCGCGTGCCCCTTCACCGCTTCGACAGCGGCGGCAGCACCCTCGCCGCTCACCGGTTCCAGCAGGCCGTCGAGGTCGGCGTTGGGATCGCAAAGGTAGATGTGGGCGAAGACCCGCGTCAGCGCAGCAAAAGACAGGACGCGTGCCTCGGCCTCGGCCGTGGGGTCGATGCCAAGGGCGACACCCCCAAGGGCCTTAACCAGGAAGGGAAGCAGCTTGGCGGGTCCGTCCCCGTCACCGGCTAGCGGGCTGTCCAGGCCGCTCTCATAAAGTGTCTTCAGTGAAGCGTGGGCATCTTTCTCCATGTCCGCGAAGGCCACGCGATCCTCGGCAACGACCCGAGCCTTGGCATCCAGCTCGGCCTTCGTCACCTCCCGCTCCTTCTCTAGAGCACTTAGGCAGTCGCGGTGCTTCTTGAGTTTGGCCTCCCGGCCCCCAATGGCCGCCTCGCGAGCCTTCATGCCTTCTTCTTGTTCCTGGCGAAGACGAACCTCCTTCGCGAGCTGGTCCCGCAGGCCTTGCAGCTCGTCCTCCAGCGCCTTGCAACGATCACGGACTTCAACCACCTCTCCCAGGGCCGCGTCTCGGGCAGCTTTCGCCTCGAGGGTGGCCTCCCTCTGTCCGTCACAGGCCGTCGAGGCCTGAACCAAGGCCGCCCGAATCGAAGCATCAGAGCGAATCCACCCCGAAGCTAGTTCCAGGCACCCATCCACCAGGCGAGGGTCGGCACCGAGAAGATCCTGCCGCAGCCCGTCCAGCTCAGCAACGGCACGCTCCAGGATGGAAGAAGAAGGCGGAGAAACATCGGTGCACTCCAAGACAACGGGAGGAGTTGGGGAGGCAACGGTCGGTGGAACGGGAGGAGAAAGTAGCGGCAGCGAGGCCGCAGTGTCCCGAGGCGGAGTCCGCTGCGCCTCCACAGCCGTAGCAGCGGTGCCATATGAGGGCACCTCAGGAGTCGCTCGAGCCATGGGGGCTGGGCTTGCCCCAACCAGCTCGGCCAAGCCTCGCAAGGACGAGCGGGCAGGAGAGGCCCGTGCATCACGATCTCCCTCCCCTGCAGGCGAAGGCGTCGCCGCAGATGGGGCCTCGGGGGCTCCCTTCGGCTTCTTCTCCATGGGCGCCAGCCTATTCAAGAGAAGCAATCATCAAGCCTCGTCGGCGGAATGAGCAACGAAAGATCAAGGATCAAGCACTTACGGGTCGTCGCCGGAAAGCTCTAGCTACCTCCGGCCATACTTGAAGCTTGAGAGTCGGTTGTGGGGTCGACCTCAGAAGCAGAAGGCGTCTCCACAGTTCGCTCCAGAGTCAGGACGGACCCGTGGGGGATCGACCCGGTCCTTCCCCTCTTCGGGATCGAGGGCGAGCTCCCGCTACCCAGCACGTCATCATCATCATCATCATCATCATCATCATCATCGCTCAGCGAAAGGCGGAGAGTACGGGACCTGCACCGGGGGAGGGGAGCCCTCGACTCCCCATCAGTCGCCCCAGAGTCGGGCCCCTCTCCCCGCTCCTCTGCGTCCTCCCCCTTGCTGGAGTCGCCGGAGGGCACATCCACTGGTCCTTCGGAAGCCGCCACGGGCACGAGCCCGTCCCCGTTAAAAATGGGCATGGACCCCACCACCTGCTCCCAGTCGTCGCGAAGGAACAAGGGCTTGGGAGCACCCTTCAACCTTGCCACCTCGCCCTCAACCAGATATTGGAGAACCGCGGTCACATCCTCTTCGGCCACCGCCGCGGGGCTCGGATGAGGCCTCCACATTGGAGAAGGGTACAGCCGGAGTGGAGCCAGCTGGTGCTCCAGGAACTCCTTCAGCAGCGACGCACCGGTCAACTTCGCCGCCGCCATGATGGCCGGCCTCAAGTCCGCGTCCATCTTCTCCAGCACCAGTTTTGCACGAGAGTCCGTGAGCTCCACTCGGCCCCAGTCGCCGGAGCTCGCGGGCGGCTCCGCAGGCAGGATCAGCCTAGGATGGACGCGCCCAGCATCCACCAAGACCCACTTGCTCCTGAAGCCCTCAATCCTCTTCCCGGGATTTGAGATGGCAATGGTGCCGCCATACGCGATGAAGCCCGCGCACGCGGAAGGAGAGGCGCGATTGACCCGGAGGGAGAAGTAGTGGCGCAGCAAGGCCACCGAAGGATGCACCCCTACGTGGGCCTCGCAGTAGTAAGCGAAGATCGCCAGAAGAAGAACGGAGTTGGCGTGGAGATGCAGAGCCTGCAAGTTGTAATGGCGGAGGGCAAAGAAGAAGAACTCGGAGAAGGGAGGTACCAGGCCCGCGGCAATAGAGCTTACAAAGAGAGGATAAAAGGTGCTCCCTCGGCCCTCAGGGGTGGTGGAGCCGGCCTTGAACACCTTCGTCCCGTTGATGCCCTGCGGCGCCGCCATCTGGCGCAGCCGGGCAAGGCCGGCCTGGGAAAGATTCGGCGAGTCCAGAACAGGAGAATACCAAGCTTCGGCCGGAGGCTGGCGAGGCGCCATGGCTTCCTAGGTCGCGCGGCAGGAGTAGATCAGGAAGTTTGGAGCAAGAAAGGGAAGGCGCAAGAAAGGGGATCTGAGCAGCAACCGGAGAAAGCAAAAGGCAAATTCTGGGCAGATGCCGCTCCTTTATCAACCCGCGCAGTTGCTGAAGCACTTGCGTCCAATCAACCGCCACGCGGCGCCCAAGGCCGCGGGCTGTTAGGGCCCGCGGCGCTTTGCCCTTGCCCTTTCGCCTCTCGACACGGCCAAGTCCATGCGCGCCTTGGGCCCGGGGGCTACTGTCGGCGTTCTAGGAATGGGGGTCCCAGACTTGCCTGCCTGCGGCCTGCGGCGTGGCTCAATGGGGCCCAACGCGGCCCATCTTCATCAACACAAGACTCAAGACCCTCGCGAGGGGCCAAGCCTCACGGGGCGGACGACATGGTGCGTCCTCAGGCGCAGCCTCCTCAGGCTGGCTCGCGAGGAGGCGGAGAGATCAAGGCAGGGTACCTCGTGAGGTGCCCATGACGCAAGCCATGACGATCGAGGGTGCCAGGCGGGCGCCAGCGCGCGCAGTGTCCTTCTTTCCTCTTTGGTGCAAAGGGGCAAGCGCAGCCGCGGAGTACCGAGGCATCAGGCAAAGGTTGCCATTTCGGTGCAACGAGACCAAGACCAGGAGGACTACGAGACGGAGGTCACCATGGAGCCCAGGACGGCGTTATCACCAGAGCCTTTGGCAGGCGAAGACCAAGTTTAGTCAGGATAAGTGTACTAGTTGTTCCCCTTCGAATTGGCCAATTGTTGGCGCCCTTCCCGCTCAATATTTGGGAAGAGGCCCAGGGCCTTTGCCTATAAATAGGGCCAGCCACCCACATAGCAAACGAACGGTCGACAAGTGAGAGCAAAGTAGAGAGAGAGAGATAGAGAGAGAGAGGTGACCGAACTCCACCTAGCAGTTCATCACCCCAGCCAAGAACAGACCCTCGCGAGGCTGTTCTTCCTTGTATTGTTCATCATCACCAGCCCCAGGAGGCAATCCACCAACCACACACTAGAGTAGGGTATTACACCACAATGGTGGCCCGAACCAGTATAAATCTTGAGTCTCTTGTGTGGTTCTTTTAGTAGTTTAGATCTTTGTGAGACGGGGGGGGGGGGGGGGTAGAAGGCGTGATCTCCGCGCGCACCCCAGTGTTCGAACCTTAAGGGTCTGCCGGAACCCGTGATCCGACACTTACCCAAAAAATGTGAAGCACAAATGGCCACCAAGAAAGCATATTGTTGTATACATTGACAAGATAGGAACCAGCAAAATGCAACGGACTAAAACCAAACTTTATACAGCAGGGAATGATTTAGAATAACCAAAAGATTTTGCACAACAAGCAGTAAATAGGTAGTAGATATTAACACCCATGACATAGGACCAGCATAAAAAAAGAGCATCGGTGTAGAATAGACATATAATCAGTGTAGTCAGAAAAAGATAGGGGGAAGAGAAATTGAAAAACCTTGAAAGAGCATTCATATATGAGGCACTAAGCTGTATGAACCAAAAGACTATAGACATCAGCTAGCAAAGAAATGGCAGTTGGCACCACACATATCGTACAACCACATGAAATAGCTAGAACAAACTGGTCGGCCATAGCGAACATGGTAAATAGAATAATGCACATATTGTAGAAGACACCGCTAGCATGGATTCTAAGAAATGGATTGGAAGAGCTCAGGAAACACAATGTTCCTGGTCTGAGAATCAGTAGTACCATCTTCATTTTCAATCAGGATTTTCAAAGACTTTTTTGAGGTCACACGCGACACTACTACATAAAGCTGGCCATGCGTGAACACAGGTGCATTAAATTATAGATCAACATTGCATAAGATGTGTCCTATAATATTTTGACTCCTACCTATTTTCTTATTTTACAAAAGCTTGCCATGCGTGTATAGATCAACTTTATATTGTGAATACATAAAGCTGGCCATGCGTGAACACATGTGCATTAAAGAATGAAGTATACATTGACACATAGCACGAACCATGGACAAACATTGGTATGTAACATGTCTACTCAGTAGGTGCCAATTTAGATGCACTGAATCAACACCAACTTGGGCGAACTGGTGGTATGTGCAGAAACAGCGAAACATTGCAAAAGCTCCTCTTTTCCCAAATTGTGTGGTGAGGAACCAGCCTATGCCCCCAATTCGTCCTGCGGAGGCAACTAGCGGTAATGACTTAAGCATGACCCTAGTTCCCCACAACTGATTACCCTTGACTCATCCGAATTCTCCTAACAAGGTAGAAATTGGCAGGACTATTTGGAGGAAAAAAGGATCTACTAAAATCTAGCTTACCAAATATTGGTCAGATCGCAGGACTGTGTGCGCACACCGCAGATCCAACAGATCACAACGCGAGACAAGAGGACCCAAGTCTAACTAAAGCGTGCAAACAAGAGGGAGATGGGATCGGAGGAGACACATTCGCACCTAGCCGGAGCCGACGATGATGTTGTTGATGGGAATGAAGATGAGCTTGACGAAGAAGTCGACGAACCCCATGACGACGAACCCGATCGTCGTCCGCGCCGCCACCTTGGTGAACTCTATTGGAAATATGCCCTAGAGGCAATAATGAAAGAATTATTATTATATTTCCTTGTTCATGATAATTGTCTTTTATTCATGCTATAATTGTGTTATCCGGAAATCGTAATACATGTGTGAATAAATAGACACCAACATGTCCCTAGTTAGCCTCTAGTTGACTAGCTTGTTGATCAACAGATAGTCATGGTTTCCTGACTATCGACATTGGATGTCATTGATAACAAGATCACATCATTAGGAGAATGATGTGATGGACAAGACCCAATCCTAAACATAGCACAAGATCGTATAGTTCATTTGCTAGTGTTTTTCCAATGTCAAGTATCCTTTCCTTAGACCATGAGATCGTGTAACTCCCGGATACCGTAGGAGTGCTTTGGGTGTACGAAACGTCACAACGTAACTGGGTGACTATAAAGGTATGCTATGGGTATCTCCGAAAGTGTCTGTTGGGTTGACACGGATCAAGACTGGGATTTGTCACTCCGTATGACGGAGAGGTATCTCTGGGCCCACTCGGTAATGCATCATCACAATGAGCTCAAAGTGACCAAGTGTCTGGTCACGGGATCATGCATTACGGTATGAGTAAAGTGAGTTTCCGGTAACGAGATTGAACGAGGTATTGGGATACCGACGATCAAATCTCGGGCAAGTAACGTACCGATTGACAAAGGGAATTGTATACGGAGTTGCTTGAATCCTCGACATCGTGGTTCATCCGATGAGATCATCGAGGAGCATGTGGGAGCTAACATGGGTATCCAGATCCCGCTGTTCGTTATTGACCGGAGAGCAAACTTGGTCATGTCTACATGTCTCCCGAACCCGTAGGGTCTACACACTTAAGGTTCGGTGACGCTAGGGTTGTAGGGATATGAATATGCAGTAACCCGAAAGTTGTTCGAAGTCCCGGATGAGATCGCGGACGTCACGAGGAGTTCCGGAATGGTCCGGAGGTAAAGAATTATATATAGGAAGTGCTATTTCGGCCATCGGGACAAGTTTCAGGGTCACCGGTATTGTACCGGGACCACCGGAAGGGTCCCGGGGGTCCACCGGGTGGGGCCACCCATCCCGGAGGGCCCCATGGGCTGAAGTGGGAGGGGAACCAGCCCATAGTGTGCTGGTACGCCCCCTTGGCCCACCCCCCTTGCGCCTAGGGTTGAAACCCTAGGGTGGTGGGGGGCGCCCCACTTGCCTTGGGGGGTACTCCACCCCCCTGGCCGCCGCCCCCTTGGGAGATGGGATCTCCAGGGCCGGCGCCCCCCCTAGGGGGCCTATATAAAGGGAGGGGAGGGAGGGGCAGCCGCACCCTTCAGTCTTGGCGCCTCCCTCTCCCCTTCTACACCTCTCCCTCTCCGTAGAGCTCGGCGAAGCCCTGTCGGAGTACTGCTTCTCCACCACCACCACGCCGTCGTGCTCCTGCTGGAGCCATCTTCCTCAACCTCTCCTTCCCCCTTGCTGGATCAAGAAGGAGAAGACGTCACGCTGACCGTACGTGTGTTGAACGCGGAGGTGCCATCCGTTCGGCGCTAGGATCTCCGGTGATTTGGATCACGTCGAGTACGACTCCCCCATCCCCGTTCTTTGAACGCTTCCGCTCGCGATCTACAAGGTATGTAGATGCATCCGATCACTCGTTGCTAGATGAACTCATAGATGGATCTTGGTGAAACCGTAGGAAAATTTTTGTTTTCTGCAACGTTCCCCAACAGTGGTATCAGAGCTAGGTCTATGCGTAGTTCTCCTTGCACGAGTAGAACACAATTTGTTGTGGGCGTAGATGTTGTCAACTTTCTTGCCGCTACTAGTCTTATTTTGCATCAGCGGTATTGTGGGATGAAGCGGCCCGGACCAACCTTACACGTACGCTTACGTGAGACTGGTTCCACCGACTAACATGCACTAGTTGCATAAGGTGGCTGGCGGGTGTCTGTCTCTCCCACTTTAGTTGGAGCGGATTCGATGAAAAGGGTCCTTATGAAGGGTAAATAGAAGTTGACAAATCACGTTGTGGCTTTCACGTAGGTAAGAAGATGTTCTTGCTAGAACCCTATTGCAGCCACGTAAAACTTGCAACAACAATTAGAGGACGTCTAACTTGTTTTTGCAGCAAGTGTTTTGTGATGTGATATGGCCAAAGTTGTGATGAATGATGAATGATATATATGTGATGTATGAGATGTTCATGCCATTGTAATAGGAATCACGACTTGCACGTCTATGAGTATGACAACCGGCAGGAGCCATAGGAGTTGTCTTTATTTTATGTATGACCTGCGTGTCATTGAGAAACGCCATGTGAATTACTTTACTTTATTGCTAAATGTGTTAGCCATAGTAGTAGAAGTAATAGTTGGCGAGCAACTTCATGGAGACACGATGATGGAGATCATGGTGTCATGCCGGTGACAAGATGATCATGCAGCCCCAAGATGGAGATCAAAGGAACTATGTGATATTGGCCATATCATGTCACTATTATTATTTGATTGCATGTGATGTTTATCATGTTTTTGCATCTTGTTTACTTAGAACGATGGTAGTAAATAAGATGATCCCTCATAATAATTTCAAGAAAGTGTTCCCCCTAACTGTGCACCATTGCGACAATTCGTTGTTTCGAAGCACCACGTGATGATCGGGTGTGATAGATTCCAATGTTCACATACAATGGGTGTAAGACAGATTTACACATGCAAACACTTAGGTTGACTTGACGAGCCTAGCATGTACAGACATGGCCTCGGAACGCAGAAGACCGAAAGGTCGAGCATGAGTCGTATAGAAGATACGATCAACATGAAGATGTTCACCGACATTGACTAGTCCGTCTCACGTGATGATCGGACACGGCCTAGTTAACTCGGATCATGTTATACTTAGATGACTGGAGAGATGTCTATCTGAGTGGGAGTTCATTGAATAATTTGATTAGATGAACTTAATTATCATGAACTTAGTCTAAAATATTTACAATATGTCTTGTAGATCAAATGGCCAACGTTGTCCTCAACTTCAACGCGTTCCTAGAAAAAACCAAGCTGAAAGATGATGGTAGAAACTATACGGACTGGGTTCGGAACCTGAGGATTATCCTCATAGCTGCCAAGAAAGATTATGTCCTACAAGCACCACTAGGTGAAGCACCTGTTCTCCCTGCAGAACAAGACATTATGAACGCTTGGCAGACACGTTCCGATGATTACTCCCTCATTCAGTGCAGCATGCTTTACAGCTTAGAACCGGGGCTCCAAAAATGTTTTGAGAGACACGGAGCATATGAGATGTTCGAAGAGCTGAAAATGGTTTTTCAAGCTCATGCCCGGGTCGAGAGATATGAAGTCTCCGACAAGTTTTTCAGCTGTAAGATGGAGGAAAATAGTTCTGTCAATGAGCACAGACTCACTATGTCTGGGTTACATAACCGCTTGACTCAGCTGGGAGTTAATCTCCCGGATGACGCGGTCATTGACAGAATCCTCCAGTCGCTTCCACCGAGCTACAAGAGCTTTGTGATGAACTTCAATATGCAGGGGATGGAAAAGACCATTCCTGAAGTATTTGCAATGCTGAAATCAGCAGAGGTAGAAGTCAAAAAGGAACATCAAGTGTTGATGGTGAATAAAACCACTAAGTTCAAGAAAGGCAAGGGTAAGAAAAACTTCAAGAAGGACGCCAAGGGAGTTGCCGCGCACGGCAAGCAAGCTGCCGGGAAGAAGCCAAAGAATGGACCCAAGCCCGAGACTGAGTGGTTTTATTGCAAGGGAAGTGGTCACTGGAAGCGGAACTGCCCCAAATACTTGGCGGACAAGAAGGCCGGCATCACGAAAGGTATACGTGATATACATGTAATTGATGTGTACCTTACCAGTACTCGTAGCAGCTCTTGGGTATTTGATACCGAAGCAGTTGCTCATATTTGTAACTCAAAGCAGGAGCTGCGGAATAAGCGGAGACTGGTGAAGGACGAGGTGATGATGCGCGTCGGGAATGGTTCCAAGGTCGATGTGATCGCCGTCGACACGCTACCTCTACATTTACCTACGGGATTAGTTTTGAACCTCAATAATTGTTATTTAGTGCCAAGTTTGAGCATGAACATTGTATCACGATCTCGTTTAATACGAGAAGGCTACTTATTTAAATCCGAGAATAATGGTTGTTCTATTTATATGAGAGATATGTTTTATGGTCATGCTCCGATGGTGAATGGTTGATTCTTAATGAATCTCGAGCGTAATGCTACACATATTCATAGTGTGAATACCAAAAGTTGTAAGATTGATAATGATAGTCCCACATACTTGTGGCACTGCCGCCTTGGTCACATAGGTGTCAAACGCATGAAGAAGCTCCATGCAAATGGACTTTTAGAGTCTCTTGATTACGAATCATTTGACACGTGCGAACCATGCCTCATGGGTAAAATGACCAAGACTCCATTCTCAGGAACAATGGAGCGAGCAACAAACTTATTGGAAATCATACATACTGATGTGTGCGGTCCAATGAGTGTTGTGGCTCGCGGTGGCTATCGTTATGTTCTCACCCTCACTGATGATTTGAGTAGATATGGGTATGTCTATTTAATGAAACACAAGTCTGAGACCTTTGAAAAGTTCAAGGAATTTCAGAGTGAGGTTGAGAATCAACGTGACAGGAAAATCAAGTTCTTGCGATCAGATCGTGGGGGAGAATACTTGAGTCACGAATTTGGCACACACTTAAGAAAATGTGGAATAGTTTCACAACTCACGCCGCCTGGAACACCTCAGCGTAATGGTGTGTCCGAACGTCGTAATCGCACTCTATTAGATATGGTGCGATCTATGATGTCTCTTACCGATTTACCGCTATCATTTTGGGGCTATGCTTTAGAGACTGCCGCATTCACTTTAAATAGGGCTCCGTTGAAATCCGTTGAGACGACACCGTATGAATTATGGTTTGGGAAGAAACCTAAATTGTCGTTTCTAAAATTTTGGGGATGCGATGCTTATGTCAAGAAACTTCAACCTAAAAAGCTCGAACCCAAATCGGAAAAATGCGTCTTCATAGGATACCCTAAAGAAACTATTGGGTATACCTTCTACCTCAGATCCGAAGGCAAGATCTTTGTTGCCAAGAATGGATCCTTTCTAGAAAAGAGTTTCTCTCGAAAGAAGTAAGTGGGAGGAAAGTAGAAATTGATGAAGTATTACCTCTTGAACCGGAAAATGGCGCAACTCAAGAAAATGTTCCTGAGGTGCCTGCACCGACTCGAGAGGAAATTAATATTGATGATCATGAAACTTCAGATCAAGTTGCTACTGAACTTCGTAGGTCCACAAGGACACGTTCCGCACCAGAGTGGTACGGTAACCCTGTCTTGGAAATCATGTTGTTAGACAACGGTGAACCTTCGAACTATGAAGAAGCAATGGCGGGCCCAGATTCCGACAAATGGCTAGAAGCCATGAAATCCGAGATAGGATCCATGTATGAAAATGAAGTATGGACTTTGACTGACTTGCCCGTTGAGCGGCGAGCCATAGAAAATAAATGGATCCTTAAGAAGAAGACAAACACAGATGGTAATGTGACCATCTATATGTCACATCCCTAGCTTTACCTTGGCCTTGGACTAGCTTGGTTGTTGCATCATGTTTAAATTCAAATGAAATTTGAATTGGGGAATTTTCAAAGCCTCAGAATCCTTTTAAAAATGAACAAGATAAAATTTCTTCAAATAAGTCCAAGAAAATGTTCTTGTTATTCTCTGGAAATATTGGCAAGAGGTAAAGTCCAAACCAATATTTTTGGTGTCTCAGAAACATTTATTTTGGGCATTTGAATTAAATCAATAGCTATTTGAATTGGATTTATATTTACTATTAAATAAATATAGGTCCAATAATTCTGAAATATTTTTGTGGAGCTTTGGTTTCTATTAGCTTCTAAAAAAATATTTTCAGAAGCAACAAAACTGAATTGGTTTCAAAACCAAATTCAAAACAAACCTGCAAAATAGAAAAAGAACATAATTAGAAAAAAACAGAGAGAGAGAGGAAACCCACCTGGCCTCACCTGAGCAGCCCACCTGGCAGCCCACTGGCAGGCCCAGCACTGTGCTGGCCCGTGCCAGTCATCGCCTACCTCTGCCAGTAGGCAGAGGAGGGACACGGCGCACGTGCCCGAGCTCGCCACGCAGCTCCTTGGCCGCCTGCCTCGCTTCGACAGCGCGGCGACGCCTCGAAGCCACTCCTCGGCGCCGCCCCGACCCCGCCGACACCCCATTCCTCCCCCTTGCTCTCTCCCTGCCTCGTCTCTCTCCCGAACCCGAGCGTAGCCGTCGCTGCCGACGAACATCGCCGTGGCCACAGCCACTGCCTCACCTCGTAGTTGCGCCCAGATGCTCCGCCTCGACCCCCTCTTCCTCTCCACCGAGCCACAAGGCCCCGGACGCGTTGCAACGCCGCCACCGTTGTCGTTTCCATCGCCGGCCGCCGGAGATCCCCCTCGCCGCCGTGGCCACTCCAGCTCTTCCCCGACCTCTCTGACCTGCTCGTCGAGACCACTGTGAGCTGCTGCCCATCCTCCCCCTCACCGTTCCCCCTCTCGTGCACCGTACGCACCACACCGAGCTCACCGCACCCGCCACTGTCTGTCCTCACCGCCGGCGTGGCTCCGGCCACGCAATGGCTCCGCCGTCACATCCACCTTGCTCACCGCGCTGCGTAGAGCATGTAGGTGCCCCGCACGAGCTGCCCCGACCGCCATAGTGTCGACCCCGAGCTCACCCGAGCTCCGGTGACCGCCAAGGTCGATGTCGGCGACGACTCCGGCCACCCCAGGCCCAGCCACGGCCACCAACGGACGCGCCGTTGCGCCAGCTACCCGTAGAGCCCAACGGCGCCTCGAATGGTGCCCTGTAAGGCATTTCCGAGCTACCACGCCGTCTCTGTCGTCGCCGGCGGCTAAATGCCGGCGATTGCTGACCCGTTGACCGGTGTGGGTTGACCCGACTGCCCGGTTTGACCTCCCCCCTCTCTCACCGACTCACGGTCCCCGCCTGACTAATTACTCTAGTTAGCGCTAATTAGCTAGTTAGGTTAGTTGGGTTAGTCGCTGACCAGTGAGCCCAGCCCAGTTAGTTAGGGCTAACTAACTTAGTTAGTTGACTGTGTCACTGACGTGTGGACCCCACACGTCAAGTTTGACCTGGACCGAGCCGTTGACCTGCTGACGTCACTGTGAGGTCATGCTGACGCAATAATTCCTTTCTGGAATTTAAATAAATCTTAAATGATATATTTATTTCCAGAAAATGCCCAAAACTTCTAAAAATCATAGAAAATCAACCGTAACTCCAAATGAAATAAATTATATATGAAAAATTATCAGAAAAATTCAAGGAATCTGTTTATGGAATTTTCATGCATGTTAGAACAACTTATGGCTGTTGTTTAGGCCAATTCATATAAATGGAATTTAAACTCTCACATATGGAGTTTGAATTTGAACCTAGGGTTCAAACCAACTCCATTTAACATGTTGCTAGTTGCATTAGCTCAAACCACAGCATATTGACATGTCATGATCATGCATCATATTGTGCATTGCATTGATTGTGTTTCTTTCTCTGTTGTCGGTATTTGTCCCCTTTCGATAGACGTGGTTTCGACGATGGGATCGGTGACGCCGATGAAGAGTTATATTATCTTCAGAAGTGCCAGGCAAGCAAACCCCCTTGTTCATTCCGATACAAACCCACTCTCTCGCTCCTGCTCTCTTTTACTGCATTAGGACAACAACGATTCAACTGTTACATGCTGCGGTAGTTGAACCCCTTTCCTTTGCATGACCTGTCATTGCCACAGTAAATAGATGAAACCCACTAGCAGGAGTAGGAGTTGTTTGAGCCCTGATGTGCCTACTCATTCATGCTTGTTTGTCATGCCTGCTACTGCATAGAGTTGAGTCAGGTCTGATTCATCGGGGATGGATCGGAGGTGTGTAAACATGTGCTACTGTGTGTGAGCTAAGTGTGTGAACACGTTTTGGTAAAGGTAGCGGTGAGAGGCCATGTAGGAGTACATGGTGGGTTGTCTCATTGAAACCATCCTCAGGAACTGAGCTCTGTGTTTGTGATCCATGAAACAGCTACTACCACACATTGGGCCTTGAAATATGACCCCGCTCGACTTACTGACCCCTCTCGCCTCTGTCCAGGAGTTGCAACTAGTTTCTGGTGTTTGTAGGACATGTGTTGGCAGCCGTGCGTAGCGCTGACCCTAGGGGTGGGCTATGATGCGGTAGATACACTGTAGCCGGGTATGCCGGGCGCCCGTTTGGCGTCTCGGGACCCTGTACACATCGTTTGTGGCCGTTAAGGACACCCCGGCCGGATTTCCTTGCCGATGGATCCTGAATAGGCGATAAACCTGGACTAGAGACTTGTGAGGTTAGTCAGGTCATGGTCTACACCCATGTCGGTTTTCGCTTGAAGTCTGCCGAGCACATGTCGTGTGCAGACGCTAAGTGGTGGAAACATGTGTGACGAAGTACACCCCTGCAGGGTTATAAATGATCTATTCAAATAGCCATGTCCGCGATAAAGGACTTCTGGGTTGCCTATCACAGTTCATAGACAAGTGAAAGTGGATACTCTAAAACTCGCAAGATAAGTGTGAGTGCTACGGATGGCCTTCTCGTAGGGAGACGAGAGCGGATCCATAGTGGTGTATTGAATGGTGAATATGTGGACTCGTGTGCGCCACCTCAAAAGGGTTGCTTGCAGTCGTAGTTCAGATAGCCACCGAGTCAAAGCTGGCTTGCTGCAGTTAAACTCCACCCCCCACCCCTTTGTTGATACCGATGCATATGTAGCTAGTTCGGATGTAAGTCTTGCTGAGTACCTTTGTACTCACGTTTGCTTAATTTATGTTTTGCAGAGAGACTTCAGTCTCGCTAGTAGTTCCGCGTGGACTTCGATGTTTAGCTTGATACCTCAGCTATGATCTTGTGCCCTCGGCAGGATCTGGTAGATAGTCACGCTTCTTAGCCTTTTTCATTTGTAGATGTCTGTTCTCAGACATGTTAAGCTTCCGCATGTGCTTTGACTTGTATCCTATGATTGTTGGGTCATGATACCCATGTTTGTAATATCTCGCTCCTCGGAGCCTAATGAATAAATACTTGAGTTGTAGAGTTATGTTGTGATGCCATGTTGTATTTACACATATCGAGCATATTGTGTGTATGATTGAAATGCTTGGTATGTGTGGGATCCGACAATCTAGTTGTTTATCCTTGGCAGTCTCTCTTATGGGGAAATGTAGTCTAGTGCTTCCATGAGCCATAGTAGTCCGCTACAGCCTGGTTCACCGGAGTCCTGTTAGCCCAGCACTACTGCTCAGGACACTTGAGTGGCCGGCATGTGTTTCACTTCGTTCATGTGTCTGTCCCTTCGGGGAAATGTCACGCGGTGACATCCAGAGTCCTGCTTAGCCTGCTACAGCCTGGGTTCCCGGAGTCCTGTTAGCCCAGTGCAACAGCCCGGATTCGCACGCTACTGACCGACACGCTCGATGTGAATCATGTATGCCTGTCCCCATAGGTTAGTGCCGCTTTGGGTTCACGACTAGCCATGTCGGCCCGGGTTCTCTGTCATATGGATGCTAGCGACACTATCATATACGTGAGCCAAAAGGCGCAAACGGTCCCGGGCCATGGTAAGGCGACACCCATGGGATACCGTGCGTGAGGCCGCAAAGTGATATGAGGTGTTACCGGCTAGATCGATGTGACTTGGAATCGCGGACCTGACACTATAAAGCTCGGCTTGTCGCAAAGGGTTATCGACAAGTTCAAGGAGTTGACTACGATGAGACTTGCTCACCGGTAGCGAAGCTAAAGTCCGTCCGAATCATGTTAGCAATTTCCGCATTCTATGATGATGAGATATGGCAAATGGACATCAAAACCGCATTCCTTAATGGTTTCCTTAAGGAAGAATTGTATATGATGCAGCCAGAAGGTTTTGTCGATCCTAAGAATGCTGACAAGGTGTGCAAGCTCCAACGCTCGATTTATGGGCTGGTGCAAGCATCTCGGAGTTGGAACATTCGGTTTGATGAGATGATCAAAGCGTTTGGGTTTACGCAGACTTATGGAGAAGCCTGCGTTTACAAGAAAGTGAGTGGGAGCTCTGTAGCATTTCTTATATTATATGTAGATGACATACTTTTGATGGGAAATGATATAGAACTCTTGGACAGCATTAAGCCCTACTTGAATAAGAGTTTTTCAATGAAGGACCTTGGTGAAGCTGCATATATATTAGGCATCAAGATCTATAGAGATAGATCAAGATGCCTCATAGGTCTTTCACAAAGCACATACCTTGATAAGATATTGAAGAAGTTCAATATGGATCAGTCTAAGAAGGGGTTCTTGCCTGTATTGCAAGGTGTGAAATTGAGCTCAGCTCAATGTCCGACCACGGCAGAAGATATAGAAGAGATGAGTGTCATCCCCTATGCCTCAACCATAGGTTCTATTGTGTATGCCATGCTGTGTACCAGACCTGATGTAAACCTTGCCGTAAGTTTGGTAGGTAGGTACCAAAGTAATCCCGGCAAGGAACGCTGGACAGCGGTCAAGAATATCCTGAAGTACCTGAAAAGGACTAAGGAAATGTTTCTCGTTTATGGAGGTGACGAAGAGCTCGTCGTAAAGGGTTACGTCGATGCTAGCTTCGACACAGATCTGGATGACTCTAAGTCACAAACCGGATACGTGTATATTTTGAATGGTGGGGCAGTAAGCTGGTGCAGTTGCAAGCAGAGCGTCGTGGCGGGATCTACATGTGAAGCGGAGTACATGGCAGCCTCGGAGGCAGCACATGAAGCAATTTGGGTGAAGGAGTTCATCACCGACCTAGGAGTCATACCCAATGCGTCGGGGCCAATCAAACTCTTCTGTGACAACACTGGAGCTATTGCACTTGCCAAGGAGCCCAGGTTTCACAAGAAGACCAGGCACATCAAGCGTCGCTTCAACTCCATTCGTGAAAATGTTCAAGATGGAGACATAGATATTTGTAAAGTACAGATGGACCTGAATGTAGCAGATCCGTTTACTAAATCTCTCCCTAGAGCAAAACATGATCAACACCAGAATTCCATGGGTGTTCGATTCATCACAATGTAAATAGATTATTGACTCTAGTGCAAGTGGGAGACTGTTGGAAATATGCCCTAGAGGCAATAATAAAAGCATTATTATTATATTTCCTTGTTCATGATAATTGTCTTTTATTCATGCTATAATTGTGTTATCCGGAAATTGTAATACATGTGTGAATAAATAGACACCAACATGTCCCTAGTAAGCCTCTAGTTGACTAGCTCGTTGATCAACAGATAGTCATGGTTTCCTGACTATAGACATTGGATGTCATTGATAACGAGATCACATCATTAGGAGAATGATGTGATGGACAAGACCCAATCCTAAACATAGCACAAGATCGTATAGTTCGTTTGCTAGAGTTTTTCCAATGTCAAGTATACTTTCCTTAGGATACCGTAGGAGTGCTTTGGGTGTATGAAACGTCACAACGTAACTGGGTGACTATAAAGGTATGCTACGGGTATCTCCGAAAGTGTCTGTTGGGTTGACACGGATCAAGACTGCGATTTGTCACTCCGTATGACGGAGAGGTATCTCTGGGCCCACTCGGTAATGCATCATCACAATGAGCTCAAAGTGACCAAGTGTCTGGTCACGGGATCATGCATTACGGTACGAGTAAAGTGACTTGCCGGTAACGAGATTGAATGAGCTATTGGGATACCGACGATCGAATCTCGGGCAAGTAACGTACCGATTGACAAAGGGAATTGTATATGGGGTTGCTTCAATACTCAACATCGTGGTTCATCTGATGAGATCATCGAGGAGCATGTGGGAGCTAACATGGGTATCCAGATCCCGCTGTTGGTTATTGACCGGAGAGCAAACTCGGTCATGTCTACATGTCTCCCGAACCCGTAGGGTCACCACACTTAAGGTTCGGTGACGCTAGGGTTGTAGGGATATGAATATGCAGTAACCCGAAAGTTGTTCGGAGTCCCGGATGAGATCCCGGACGTCATGAGGAGTTCCGGAATGGTCCGGAGGTAAAGAATTATATATAGGAAGTGCTATTTCGGCCATCGGGACAAGTTTCAGGGTCACCAGTATTGTACCGGGACCACCGAAAGGGTCCCGGGGGTCCACCGGGTGGGGCCACCCATCCCGGAGGGCCCCATGGGCTGAAGTGGGAGGGGAACCAACCCATAGTGGGCTGGTGCGCCCCCTTGGCCCACCCCCCTTGCGCCTACGGTTGAAACCCTAGGGTGGGGGGCGCCCCAGTTGCCTTGGGGGGTGCTCCACCCCCCTGGCCCCGCCCCCCTTGGGAGATGGGATCTCCAGGGCCGCCCCCCCTAGGGGGCCATATAAAGGGAGGGGAGGGAGGGGCAGCCGCACCCTTCAGTCTTGGCGCCTCCCTCTCCCCTGCTACACCTCTCCCTCTCCGTAGAGCTCGGCGAAGCCCTGTCGGAGTACTGCTTCTCCACCACCACCACGCCGTCATGCTGCTGCTGGAGCCATCTTCCTCAACCTCTCCTTCCCCCTTGCTGGATCAAGAAGGAGAAGACGTCACGCTGACCGTACGTGTGTTGAACGTGGAGGTGATGTCCGTTCGGCGCTAGGATCTTCGGTGATTTGGATCACGTCGAGTACGACTCCCTCATCCCCGTTCTTTGAACGCTTCCGCTCACGATCTACAAGGTATGTAGATGCATCCGATCACTCGTTGCTAGATGAACTCATAGATGGATCTTGGTGAAACCGTAGGAAATTTTTTGTTTTCTGCAACGTTCCCCAACAAACTCTGCGCACCAAATCAGCGTCAGATCTGGCGAAATAGGAAAACGAACCGGATCCTGACGAGTAGGAACGAGTCTTTGGTCCTTACCCTTGTGGTTGGGCTTGTGGCAGCGCTTGACGAGGCGGACGCTGTCCTTGGCGAACTCGCGGAGGGGGTCCACCACGGAGTCGACGGCGTCCATGGCTTCTGCCGGCGGGAAGGCGAGATCTCAAGCCGACGACGACGACGCGGTCGCGCACGTGAGGGAAAGGGAGGGGGAAGCCGACGGGCGAATGGTGTGCTATTTGGATTTGTGCTCTGGATCTGCGAGGAGGGGAGGAGGAGGCCCGGTGGCGAGATATGGCGGGAGGATGTGGTCTGAATCGGGGAGAAGGGGGCGGGGGCGACGGCGGCAGCGGGAATGGATCTCCTCGCCGCGGCGGGATGGGGAAGGAGGGGGCAGCGACGGGGGGCCGTCCTCATCGATCTGGATCGGGGAGAGGGATTGGGGTGGGTGGCAGATCTGGAGTGAAAGAATGGAGGCGGGGGAGGGAGGAATGGGAGAAAGAATGGAGGCATGGGTGGAAAATGTCCATGAGGACTGACCTAGGGTTTCATCTCGGGTGGGTTTGGGACGTTGGATCCGGAAGCATCCGATGGTGGTTGATGCGTGATCCGCGTGATATGCCCATGGTCCAATCAGAACGCATCAAACCATTTGATGACCTTATGACCATATAAATTGGTCATGATCGATTCAAGAAAAAAAATTATTCCATTTTTCAGTGTTCAAAATGGGTTTTTTGTGGAAGTCCTATCAAATATTTGTTCAAATGATCTCATATTGTGCATAATGGTGCATCGTGGAATTTCAAACAATGTTGCCTAAGGGAGTTTCATTTTCTTTGTACGGAAAATTCATTTTCCATTTTTCGAGTGCCCGAAAAGAGTTTTTTTGTGTGAAGGACCTACCATATATTTGTTGCAAAATTGTACCAAATCAATTTTATAAAATACTAGGACATATTTAATGCACAATTAACCAAATGGTCAGGTGTAAAAAAAATTGATCCACCTCTCGTGAAAAAGACAAATTTCCGCAGATTCAGCTGGAAGCGGGTCAAATTTGAACTGTAACTACCTCGTAGTTTGCTCTTTATTTTTTTCCAAAAATCATTTCTAGGTACATAAGTTTCTATTTAATCAGAGAAACATCAAAAAATTCCAAGATTCAACCACTAGCTAGGAACGGTCATTCCCGCCGTTTTGACCGCATTTTGAAACGGGCATAAAAAATTCAAAAAAATCAAAAAATTGGGAAACCTTCGCGTTGTTTCATTATATGTGGCCAAGTTCCCAGGAAAAATAACAAACTTGTAATAAGGCAATTATTTTTAAAAAGTGTTCTCAGAAACGAGCTATCACGCTTGAAGATTCATGGCTTTCAAGCCAAATGATCAATCTTATGGCCACATTCATGGCATAGTTTGTTCAAACGATCTCATATTGTGCACAAGGGTGCATCTTGGAATTCCAAACAATATTCCCTATGTATGTTTTCATTTTCTTTGGACGAAAAAACCATTTTCCATTTTTCGAGTGCCCAAAAGGAGGTTTTTTTGTGAAGGACCTCCCAAATAATTGGTGCAAAATTGGACCAAATCAATTTTATAAAATACTAGGCCATATTTAATGAAAAATTGACCAAATGGTTTGGTGTAAAAAGTTTTGATCCACCTCTCGTGAAAAAGACAAATTTTCGCCGATTCAGCTGGAAGCGGGTCAAATTTGAACTGTAGCTGCCTTGTAGTTTGCTCTTTATTTTTTCCAAAAATCATTTCTAGGTACATAAGTATCTATTTAATCAGATAAACACCAAAATTTTTCCAAGATTCAACCACTAGCTAGGAACGGTCATTCCCACCTTTTGACCGCATTTTGAAACTGGCATAAAAAATTCAAAAAAAAATCAAAAAATTGGGAAACCTTCGCATTGTGTCATTATATGTGGCCAAGTTCCTAGGAAAAATAATAAACTTGTAATAAGGCAATTATTTTAAAAAGGTTTTCTCAGAAGAGAGCTATCGCGTGTGGAGATCAATGGCTTTCAAGCCAAATGATCAATCTTATGGCCACATTCATGGCATAGTTTGTTCAAATGATCTCATATTGTGCACAAGGGTGCATATTGGAATGGCAAACAATTTTGCCCGAGGAAGTTTTCATTTCCTTTGGACGAAAAAACCATTTTCCTTTTTTCGAGTGCCCAAAAGGAGGTTTTTTTGTGAAGGACCTCCCAAATAATTGTTGCAAAATTGGACCAAATAAATTTTCTAAAATACTAGGACATATTTAATGCACAATTGATAAAATGGTTGGGTGTAACAAGTTTCATCCACCTCTCTTGAAAAAGACAAATTTCCGTCGATTCAGTTGGAAGCGGGTCAAATTTGAACTGTAGCTGCCTTGTAGTTTGCTATTTATTTTTTCCAAAAATTATTTCTAGGTACAAAAGTATCTATTTAATCAGAGAAACACCAAAAAAATTCCAACATTCAACCACTAGCTAGGAATGATCATTCCCGCCGTTTTGACCGCATTTTGAAACGGGCATAAAAAATTCAAAAAAATGGGAAACCTTCGCATTGTGTCATTATACGTGGACAAGTTCCCAAGGAAAATAACAAACTTGTAACAAGGAAATTATTTTAAAAAAGTGTTCTCAGAAACGAGCTATCACGTATGGAGATCAATGGCTTTCAAGCCAAATGATCAATCTTATGGCCACATTCATGGCATAGTTTGTTAAAATGATCTCATATTGTGCACAAAGGTGCATATTGGAATGGAAAACAATGTTGCCTAAGGAAGTTTTTATTTTCTTTGGATGAAAAAACCATTTTCCATTTTTTGAGTGCCCAAAAGGAGGTTTTTTTGTGAAGGACCTCCCAAATAATTGTTGCAAAATTGCACCAAATAAATTTTCTAAAATACCAGGACATATTCAATGCACAATTGACAAAATGGTTGTGTGTAAAAAAGTTTTGATCCACCTCTCGTGAAAAAGACAAATTTCTGCCGATTCAGCTGGAAGCGGGTCAAATTTGAACTGCAGCTGCCTCATAGTTTGCTATTTATTTTTTCCAAAATTCATTTCTAGTTACATAAGTACCTATTTAATCATAAATAGATGGATTTGTGGCGATACGTCAAGGTTTGGGCGGTGGCCGAGGGCCCCAACTCTAGAGCGCGTAAACTCACATGCCCGCCGCGTGGTCACCGCGTGACCGTGGCGTTGCCATGTCTTCTGGGCGGCCTAGGCATGTCTAGTGGGTTGGGCACTCCCCAGGTAGGTGCTAGAAATAAAATTACAACATAAGATTCTCACGAGGAGACCGATTGATGCTCAAACATGAATTAGCAGCCAAGTGTTTGATTAGCAATACGGGAAATGTACACGGCTAATGGGCGTGATTTTTGGCTGAGGATGATCAGTTACTAAGAAGACCGTCTTCCCAAATTTTCAGGTCAAAAGGAGGAGCTTAGGTGGTACTTGCTTTGCAAAGTACCACACTGGACATAAATACGAATGTTGAAGTTGGGCTCAAAATAATGAATGGATTGAGCTGGCATTTGGTGTAGGATGGTTATTTGGGCATAGGAAAGCACTGTAGAAAATGGATACTATTTCGACATGCCAAGGTGGTACTTCCTTCACAAAGTGCTGCTCTGAACAGAATAGGAAAATGAATATTGTTGAATTATTTTTGAACTAGGCAAGGAAGGTTTTTGACATATTTGATGAAGATATGATCCAAACAATTTATGAGAATTTTTGGAATAACAAAAATCTAGGTTGCTTCACAACCTAGGGAAAAAATTGACACATGGACATGACATAGAGGCAAAACTGATGAGATGACGCCTAGTCATCGCAACCCACCACAATTTACAAGGCTATGACCATCTATATTGGTCGTTAACAACTAGAAATAAGGCAGCGGACTCGCGTTGTTTGCTTTATGACCATTTCGTGTAAGGAAATTACGACCTTTCTGACCAAAATGGTCGCAATGGTTTAGGGTTTGGAGCCCCCCGAACAGCGTTTGACCAATTGGTCTCAAATTTTCATAGATCTATGACCAATTCTTCCAGGGTAACTAACAGAAGGTCACTAGTTGACATATTTCTTGTAGTGGCAGGACCCTCTAGCGAAGATTTCTTCCCCCGTTTGGAAACCTCTGTTTCTGGATCTTCAGAGGTGGTCCTCTTCTTTCCTCGAGGAGAGGGAATGTTAGATTCTTCTCCCTGGTTATCCTCCTTCGTGGAGGTGCTCATTCCCTCGGTTGGGACGAGTAGTGAGCGAGGCTCATTTTTGGCCTCTTTATTCCCCCTTTATCTTCCATCGAGGGCACTTGATAAGGCGCCGGCTCCAGCATTCTGTCTAGTACTGGATTGGCCAAGCCCTCGGGAAGGGGGGTCGGACACCTGATCATCTTCGCCTTTGTTATCCAGTCCTGGTCAAAGAGCGACTTTTCAGAATGATGTTATGATGAATAATATAAACAGTGTGTTCGACCATGGGATTACTTACTTGGGTATTCGAGCGATTACAGCTCAGACCCGCATCCTCGGTGGTGTCCAGACACTTTATTTGTGATCCGAAGAACAACTTGTACATCTCCTCGAGCGTCATGCCGAGGAAGTGCTGAATGATTCGCGGTCCCTCCGGGTTGAACTCCCACAAACGGAGAGGTCTACATTTGCAAGGCGGGACCTGACAAACTAGCATGACCTGCATCACCGTGACTAGGTTGACGTCTCTCTCAATGAGATCCCGGATGCGACTCTGCAACATCGGCACATCCTTTACTGGACCCCAGTTTAGCCCCTCGCTGATCCATGACGTCAGTTGTGGTGGGGGGCCCGAGCGAAAGGCAAGGATGGCTGCCCACTTGGCACTTCGAGGAGCTGTGATATATAACCACTCCCGCTGCCACAACTAGACACCTCTTGGAAGAAACCCTCTGGCCATGGAGCATCAGCGCTTTTGCTTATTACGGCACCTCCACACTCTGCGTGCCTCCCCTCGATCATCTTCGGCTTCACATTGAAGGTCTTGAGTCACAGGCCGAAGTGAGGGGTAATGCGGAGGAAGGCCTCACATACGACAATGAATGATGAGATGTGAAGGAGGGAATCCGGGGCCAGATTGTGGAAATCCAGCCCATAATAGAACATGAGTCCCCTAACAAAGGGATCCAGAGCGAGGCCTAGTCCTCAGAGGAAGTGAGAGATGAACACAACACTCTCGTTGAGCTCGGGAGTGGGGATGGCCTGCCCTCGGGCGGGCAGCCTATGCGAAATTTCGGCTGTCAGATATCTGGCCTCTCTCAGCTTCTTGATGTCCTCCTCTGTGATAGAGGAAGGCATCCACCGACCTTGGAGGTTGGATCCGGACATGGTTGACAGTCCGAAGAGCCTGTCCTGAGCCTAGGGTGTTGGAATTTGAGGCGGGGGGAAGGATTCAATTGAAGCGCGAGAGGAAAAAGGGACAGGTCTTGGCCTCTTTATAAAAAGGGTGAATGTCAAGCGTCCTCCTCGTGGCCGTTTTGGACTCGCCTAAAATCGAGGAGTCATACCAACGGGCATGGTTGGGTTGCCCACATTCGTATTGATGAGAATCCCGTAATAAGGAGAACACGATCTCTGCTTTGACAAGACATGTCAAGAAAACCGCCTCGCGATATGTGCGGTGCTGGTTGAGAAAAATGGTTCGAATAATGACCGGGCCATGGTGTGATGTCATGCTATCAAAAACGTGTCAGCAGATTAGATTTGTGGAAATATTATTCTCTCTACGGTGGTATGTGGAACTTGTTTTGCAGAGCCGGACACTATCCTTGTGTTCAAATTCTTCCATGGAGTATTCGGTGGAGGAACCCGCCTTGGAATGCCGAAGACAATACTGCATGTTGGACTCATCGTCATTGAAGCCTGGTTCAGGGGCTACTGAGGGAGTCCTGGATTTGGGGGTCTCCGGACAGCCGGACTATTTCCTTTGGCCGGACTGTTGGACTATGAAGATACAAGATTGAATACTTCGTCCCGTGTCCGGATGGGACTCTCCTTGGCATGGAAGGCAAGCTAGACAATACGGATATGTAGATCTCCTCCCTTGTAACCGACTCTGTGTAACCCTAGCCCCCTCCGGTGTCTATATAAACAGGAGGCTTTAGTCCGTAGGACAACAAACAATCATACCATAGGCTAGCTTCTACGATTTAGCCTCTACGATCTCATGGTAGATCAACTCTTGTAATACTCATATCATCAAGAACATTCAAGCAGGGCGTAGGGTATTACCTCCATCAAGAGGGCCCGAACCTGGGTAAACATCGTGTCCCCTGCCTCCTGCTACCATCTACCCTAGACGCATAGTTCGGGACCCCCTACCCAAGATCCGCCGGTTTTGACACCGACACCCCCTACCTCATGGCTTCCCTGTTGGTTGCTTGACGTAGGGTCCAAGTCTCCTGGATCTTGTTCGTTCAAAAATCACGTTCCCGAAGGTTTCATTCCGTTTGGACTTCGTTTGATAATCCTTTTCTTCGAAACCCTAAAATAGGCAAAAAAACAGCAATTCTGGGCTGGGCCTCCGGTTAGTAGGTTAGTCCCAAAAATAATATAAAAGTGAACAATAAAGCCCAATAATGTCCAAAACAGAAGATAATATAGCATGGAGCAATAAAAAATTATAGACATGTTGGAGACGTATCAAGCATCCCCAAGCTTAATTCCTGCTCGTCCTCGAGTAGGTAAATGATAAAAACAGAATTTTTGATGTGGAATACTACTAGGCATAATTTCAATGTAATTCTTCTTAATTGTGGTATGAATATTCAGATCCGAAAGATTCAAGATAAAAGTTTAATATTGATATAGAAATAATAATACTTCAAGCATACTAACTAAGCAATTATGTCTTCTCAAAATAACATGGCCAAAGAAAGTACGTCCCTAAAAAATCATATAGTTTAGTCATGCTCCATTTTCGTCACACAAGAATGCTCTCATCATGCACAACCCTGATGATAAGCCAATAAATTTTTTCATACTTTAGTAATCTCAAACTTTATAAACCTTCACGCAATACATGAGCGCGAGCCATGGATATAGCACTATGGGTGGAATAGAGTATAATGATGGGGGTTATGTGGAGAAGACAAAAAAGGAGAAAGTCTCACATCAACGAGGCTAATAAATGAGCTAGGGAGATGCCCATCGATTGATGTTAATGCAAGGAGTAGGGATTGCCATGCAATGGATGCACTAGAGCTATAAATGTATGAAAGCTCAACAAAGGAAACTAGTGGGTGTGCATCCAACTTGCTTGCTCACGAAGACCTAGGGCACTTGATGAGGCCCATTGTTGGAATATACAAGCCAAGTTCTATAATGAAAAATTCCCACTAGTATATGAAAGTGAGAAAACAAGGGACTCTCTATCATGAAGATCATGGTGCTACTTTTAAGCACAAGTGTGGAAGAAAGATAGTAGCATTGCCCCTTTTCATTTCTTTTTTTGGGCCTTCTTTTTTTTGCCCTTTCTCTCTTTTTTTATTGGGACAATGCTCTATTAAATGATGATCATCACACTTCTATATATTTAAGCTCAATGATTACAACTCGATACTAGAACAAGGTATGACTCTATATGAATCCCTCTGGCGGTGTACCGGGATATGCAATGAACCAAGAGTTAAATGTATGAAAGAATTATGAACGGTGGCTTTGCCACAAATACGATGTCAACTACATGATCATGCAAAACAATATGACAATGATGAACGTGTCATGATAAACGGGATGGTGGAAAGTTGCATGGCAATATATCTCGGAATGGCTATGGAAATGCCATAATAGGTAGGTATGGTGGCTGTTTTGAGGAAGATATAAGGAGGTTTATGTGTGAAAGAGCATATCATATCACGGGGTTTGGATGCACCGGCGAAGTTTGCACCAACTCTCAATGTGAGAAAGGGCAATGCAAAGTACCGAAGAGGCTAGCAATGATGGAAAGGTGAGAGTGTGTATAATCCAAGGACTCAACATTAGTCATAAAGAACTCACATACTTATTGCAAAAATCTACAAGTCATCAAAAATCAAGCACTACGCGCATGCTCCTAGGGGGATATATTGGTAGGAAAAGACCATCACTCGTCCCCGACCGCCACTCATAAGGAGGACAATCAAAGAACACCTCATGTTTCAAATTTGTTACATAACGTTTACCATACGTGCATGCTACAGGACTTGCAAAGTTCAACACAAGTATTTCTCAATTTCACAACTACTCAACTAGCACAACTTTAATATCACTACCTCCATATCTCAAAACAATCATCAAGCATCAAACTTCTCTTAGTATTCAAAACACTCATAATAAAGTTTTTACTAATCTTGAATACCTAGCATATTAGGATTATTTAAGAAAATTACCATGCTATTTAAGACTCTCAAAATAATCTAAGTGAAGCATGAGAGATCAATAGTTTCTATAAAACAAATCCACCACCGTGCTCTAAAAGATATAAGTGAATTACTAGAGCAAAACTATGTAACTCAAAAGATATAAGTGAAGCACATAGAGTAATCTAATAATTCTGAATCATGTGTCTCTCTGTCGGGGGATAGGGTCGACATATGCCAACGGGTGGCTTATCATTGCGGGGGCCAAAAGAACGTCGCCGGTGCCTGGAAGCGGGATGAGGCGTAGACATGCACGCCGGCGAATCTTACCCAGCTTCAGGGCTCTCCGGGGAGATAACACCCCTACTGCTGCTCTGCGGGGTCTCCGCATGGTTACTAAGTTCACAGGTGGCTACAATGCTCCTTGAGCTGTTTGGGATGGAAGGAGGAAGAAGGGCTTAGCACAGCCTGCCTCTTCTCCTTGTAAGCATCTATGTCTAGAGAAAGAGTTCAACCCTTTGCATGGGTGCACCGGGGGGTTTATATCGGCCTACCCCCCGGGGGTACAATGGTAATCCGACTGGGCACGGGGCCCAGCGGTCGGTGACTACGCTTGCCGGCTTCTTCGCCGGCTTCTGGGGCCCGCCGGCTGGTGGGTCCCGCCGACTGCCGGCTCCTGGGTCGACAGGCCGGCCCCACCGGCCGGGGTCTTGTCGGCGGCCGGTTACTATTGCCCCGGGTTTGTTGGAGCACGCTTGGTCGGGGTAAGAGTGGCTACAGTAACGCCGCCCCGGCGGGTGATCACTGTAGTCCCGCCGCACCTTGTCTCCTTAATGGGCGTCTTCTTCGAGGAAGGCGGCAGGCCGGCTGCGCGAAGCCGGCCCTACGTCTCGCCGGCTTGAGAGGGGGTGCGGCCGCCTTCGGCATCCCTCTGCCCGAAGGGGCCCACCGCCTCGGGGGCCACGCTGGCGGCCCGTCGAGGGCGGCGTCGGAGCCGCCGAGGCTACAGTGCAGCGCCGGGCGGGCCGCAGTTGCCCGCACGACGCGCTGTACCAGGCGTGCTCCGGGTTTTGGGGGTGGCAGGCTCCACTGTAGCCACGCCCCGCTTCATCATCGCAGAGTGGACGCGTACATCGCGGGTACGGCGTTGACTGCTTTATCGGAGCCGGCCCGGAGGTAGCCGGCCATTCCATAGCCGGCCCCGCCTCAGCCGGCTAGGTCGTAGCCGGCCCTCCATAGTTTTCTTCATGGGGGTAGAAAGGGCGGGCCGCCCCCCAAGCCGGCTAGGAGGGTAGCCGGCTAGGGGGGAGCCGGCCTAAGTCTTGAGTCTTCTTATGAGCCGGACGGGCTCGCAATTTTTTCTGAGGGGCCAGGGGAAGCCGGCTGGGCTACCCGTGGCTATTTACCCCGACAGTAGTCCCCGAAGGCGGGCGAGCTTTACGGTAGACGGAAGGACGGGAAGCTTGGCCGGCTTCATACCGTGAGGGGCCGACTGCGTCGTTGCAGCCGACTTCAGAGCGGTTTCCTTTATTAGGGCGACCGTGGTTGACCCGCGGGCCGGCCGCGGGCCCCACGACGAGCCACGTGGCGGAGAAGTCCTGCCGTCGCACGCGCGCGACGGGACGCCGCCGCAGGCCCGGGCCCGCCACTCCCTGGCCTTGGCCCGGGCGCAGATCTTGTGTGGCCCGAGGGGGCTGCTCGCCTCCCCGCGGCCGTTACCCTGCGCCATCAAGGCGCGTAATTAATTCGGGCGTGGGGGAGATGGGCACGATCGATCCCCACGATCCCCCACGCCGCGCCTCCTCGTCTCCGGCGCACGCGCCTACAAGTAGGAGGGGAGGGGGAGAGGCACGGGCCTGTTCGCTCCCCCGCTCCCCATCCCCCTGCTCTTCTTCTTCCTGCTCTTCTTCTCGCTCGACACAGCTTCGCGCTGTAACCCTCCCACGCCGCCATGTCGCTGGCCTTGTCGAGCTCGTGGGACGGGTCCAACGTCCACGACGAGCACATCGAGTTCCTCCGCCAGACTCGGCGTCTGCCCGCCGCCGACCTCGTGCAGGTGCGCCTGGCGCCCGCGAAGGAGGTCTCGCCGGCGCCGGAGGAAGGCGAGCGCGTCGTCTTCTGCACGCACTTCCTCCAGGGCTTCGGCTTTCCGGCGAGCAATTTCATGTGATCATTTCTCGAGTTCTACAATCTTCAACCGCACCACGTCACGCCCAACGCGGTGCTCCAGCTCTCGGCCTTCGTCACGCTCTGCGAAGTGTACTTGGGGGTGCTGCCGACGCTGGAGCTCTGGGCGGAACTGTTCCAGAACAAGCTCGGCACCGTCTCCGCCGGCGTGCCGGCTCCCTGCGGCGCCTTCCTCGCGATGAAGAGGGCCTGCGACGACAACCCCTTCCCCCATATCCCTCTGATCCAGTCGGTCAAGTTATGGCAGAAGTCTTACTTCTACGTCAAGAACGTCGCCCGGCACGGCGACTACGTCAATCTGCCGGCTTACGTAGCCGGCCCGCCGACTGGGAAGCGGCGGACCTGGGGCTACCGGTCGAAGTCCCTATCTCCAGCGGGGAACGCTTCCATATCCCGGCTTCGGGTGATGATCCAGTCGGAGGGTCTGCTTGCGTCCGAACTGGTAACCGCCTTCATCGAGCGCCGGATCTTGCCTCTCCAAAGCCGGCCGCACATGATGTGCCAGATGAGCGGCCGGTTCGATCCCTGCCGGCTGAGTACCTGGGAGATGCCGCACGCCGAGGTGGCTCTGATGGCGAACTACGTCGCCAACTTGAAGCTCACCGACGAGTGGCAATTCGGCAAGGCACCGTACTCCCGCGCCCAGCCTCCGCCTGTGGTAAACTTTTCCTTTCGTCGTCTGCCGGCTTGGGTTAGCCGGCCTCTGACCAGGCGACCATTTTTTCTCTTTTTCCTTCATCAGAATCCTCTCCTTCCGCTGCCAGCCGGGGCAGCCGGAGTCGACCGAGAGTTCGCTCCGGACCGCACGGTGGATGACCCCGACGACCCAGATCTCTCCGCCGTCGCCATGGAGGACGCCGCCATGGGGGGTGCCGCCGAGCTCGGCGGCACCGGGCTCTCGGCCAGTTTCGACGACTGGCCGGACGATTTTGAAGCCGAAGAACTCCCGCGCCGCCAGCCGGCAACCGACCGCCGCAACGCGAGCTCGTCTGCCGCGCCGGGTACCGGTGGCGGGAAGGGAAAGCGCCGGGCCGCGCTCCCGCTCTTCGGAAGCCGGCCGAAGAAACCGAAGGCCTCCGCCGCGACCACAAAGCGTGAGGAGGCGGCGGCGAAGGCGGCCCGCTTTCGGAGGGCGGTGAAGAAGCCCCCGTCAGTCTTCGCGTAAGTCTAGTAGCCGCCTGCATGCTTGTTATTCTGGAGTTTCTTTCCTTGAATATTTTCTGATTTTCTGAGCAGGGCGCCGCTCTCCCTGGAGAGAGCCCAGCCGGCTCCGTGGTCGGGCCGGGCGCCGGTTCTTCAGGGTCCCGCCGAGTAGACCCCATGCCGAACTTGACGCAGCCACGCAGCGCAACGCACGCGAGGCGCGCCGAGAGAGGGAGGCGGCCGAGCGGGCGACGGCGGAGCGAGAGGCCACCCAAACGGCGCCAGGGCGAGCGAGCGCGGCGGCCGAGGCTCCATCGGAGCCGGCGGCCGTGGAGGCGGAGGGGGGAGGCGCGCGCAGCCAGACTCCGCTGCTTGCCATCCCCCTCCAGACCTTGGATCCGGACGTCCCTCTGCCCACGGCGGAGGAGATTATCCCCGAGCGGCCGCCGGTGCAGAGGGGCGAGGTCGTCGAGGGATCCGCTGAGAGGACGTCGCCAGCTGCGCCAGCCGGAGCAGGCGAAGGCGGCCGATCGTCGGCGGAGCCGGAGGAGCCGGCCCGGGCTGCACCCGAGGCCAGAGCCGGCCTTGAGATCGAGCCGGCAGCGGGCCGGCCCGCCGGAGGGGGCACGGCCCCGCCGGAGACGCGCCGAGCCGCGGGAGCCGAGCAGACGGCAGACGCCTTGGAGGCAGCCAGCTCCGCCACGTCCGGGTGGACTCCCAGCGGAGGGAGCGGCGAGCTAAACGTCGCGGCCCAAGAGATTCGGAGCTGGCTGCAGGCACAAGCCGGCCTCCTGAGGCAATTCACTCAGGAGTTTCTGTCGACGCGGTCTGCAATCCGGGTAAGTCTTCACTTCTAGACCGCTCTGGTCCTTTGGATTTTTTCCGTGGGGGCGCGCTGGCGCACCCACTGGAAGTAGTCCCCGAGATCCGGACCGACTGCGGCACAGTCGGGTCTGATCTTACTAGACGACTATGTTGACTGTTTTTTCTGATCTTCAGGATTATCACAACTCTCGCGCGGCCGCCTTCAACTCCCAGGCTCGGGAGCTAAGCCGGAGGACCGAAGACCTCGCCAGCAGCCGGCGTAAGCGCTTTGTCATTGTTAACTTCTCGTGGGGGCGCGACAGCGCACCCACTGGGTGTAGTCCCCGAGATCCGGGCCGACTGCAGCGCAGTCGGGTCGGATCTTACTTGACGACTTTTCCTTTGCTGATTTTTCTCTTTATTTCTTGCTCGAGCAGAGGCCAACGCCGACTTGCGGAGGGAACTCGGCGTGGTGGAGGCCGCTCTTCGTGCCAAGGACGCCGAGAACGCTGAACTGGCTCAAGAGCGCGACCGCCTGGCGACGAAACTGGCCGACCAGGAGGAGAGCCACAAGGCGGCCCTGCAAAAGGCGCAGGACGACGAGGCTGCCCTAAGGGCGGAGTTCGGGGCCAGGAAGGCGAGCTGGGCCGAGACGTGCTAGGCGCTGGAAGAAGGCTTCGGCCGGGTCGAGGATCTTATTGATGGTAGGCTGTCTTTCTTGCTCTTCTTCCAATCGCTGGCCGCCTATGGTTTTGTTTTGACTTGTGTTTGCTGTCTTGCGCAGAGTACTTCCCCGGCCAGTCTGTCCTTGCCGCCCAAGCCATCGAAGCCTACCGCGAGGAGCACCGTCCAGCCGGGGTCGTGATTCCGCCGGATGCGAACCGGACATTGTCGGAGCAGCTTATCGCCGTCCAGGCATGGCTGCAGCCGGCCCACCGGTTGCTCCGCCGGCTCCAACGCGCCGGGCCGACAATGCTGGCCGCGCTCTGGCCCGGCCAGGCAATTCCCCGGACCCCAAGCCGGACGGCCGACTGGCTCGAAGTCGCAGTCGGCCGTTTCGAGGCCTAGAAGGCGTCCGCGGCCCGTCTTGGAGCCGGGCGCGCGCTGGAGTTCGTCCGCGCATGGTACCCCGGGCTAAACCTGGACCAGCTGCGGACGTGGCGGTCGGAAGCCGACGCCGAGCTGGAGGACGTGCGGCCGGCGATCGCGCAGCGCGCCTCGACGATTGCCGAGTGCACCAACACCAGCGTCTTCGCGCCGGAGCTCAACGATGATGGCGCCGCCCAGCCGGAGGAATGGTTCGGGCTGAACCCGGCGGACGGCGAGGACTCGGCGGAAGAGATCGCCTCTAGCGACGAGGGCGAGGACGACGAGGAAGAGGACAGCAAAGACGCCGAGCCGACTGGTGGGGCGGCCGACCGTCCCCCAGCCGACCGTGCCTCTAGCAACGAGCCACGCAGGAGCGCGCCCTCTGCCGGAGACGACGATCAAGCCGAGGTTCGCCAGTCGGCCGCTCCTTCAGCTGGCGCGACTACCTCCGTCGCCTAATCCAGCTTGTCTGCGGCCCCGCCGGCTTGAACTGCCTTTCGTTTCGTCCCTATCTTTCTTTTTGGACAAATTTAAGTTTCTGCAATTCCACCCATTGGGGGTGTATCGAACAATGCTGAATGTCAACCTCTCTGGAGGTTTTTTGTGTAATATATTAATATATGCATGTGTTGGCGTTCATCCGAGTGTACTTTTTGTCCTTAGGCTCTTTCCTTTGCCGCCTTCCCACTTTGGGAAGGCAAGTACTTGAGTTTTCTTGGATGTGAAGTAGACTGGATGTAAGCCGGCCGGCCGGCTACTCTGGTAGTCGGTCGGCGGGAGGCGGCAAGCCGGCTTTTGTTATATATGCGAGCCTGTTTGGTCCCTAGCCGTTTTTCATGTGCGCACCCTTTCCGGCTGGTGACTCTTGCCAGCCGGGCAGTTGGTTCCTCGAGCTGCGATTTCGGCGAGAGCCAAGCCTGGGTGTCGGCACATTACTTGTCTGACTGCGGGTGAGGCTCCTAATATAACTCTAGTCGGCTAGTCCCCGGGCCGACTCGTCGGACCCGGTACCGGACAAAAATAAATGAAAAGGTAATATCATACGCATGATAACTTTCATTCATAAAACAACGAGTGGCAGTCCCCGAGTCTTTCTCGGGGAGCCTACTGTATCATACTAAATACAAAAATGGGCATGGCACATACTGCGCTTTAACTGTAAAACTTTCGAAGGAGATTTGCGTTCCATGGTCGCTCCGACTCCTTGCCGGAGTCGTCTCTCTTGCGTGCCTTCGGCTTCTGCGCGTCGATGAGGTAGTAGGCGTCGTTGCCCAAGGCTCTGCTGATGATGAAAGGGGCCTTCCCAGCGGGCTGCGAGCTTGTGCTGGCCGGCTGTCCGCTGGATCAGCCGGAGCACAAGGTCGCCCTCCTGGAAGGATCTTGGGCGGACCCTCCGGCTATGGTAGCGGCGCAGACCCTGCTGGTAGATAGCGGACCGGCTGAGGGCTAACAGCCGGGCCTCTTCCAGCAGGTCGACGCCGTCTTCTTGTGCTTCTTTGGCTTCCGCTTCCGTGTACATGGTTACCCGAGGCAAGTCGAACTCGATGTCTGTTGGGATGACCGCCTCGGCACCATATACAAGGAAGAAGGGAGTGAAGCCGGTTGATCTGTTGGGAGTAGTGCGCAGACTCCATAGGACAGCCGGCAACTCATCGAGCCAGCAGCCGGCTGAACGCTCCAGGGGTACGACCAGTCGAGGCTTGATGCCGGACAGAATGAGGCCATTTGCTCGCTCCACTTGGCCGTTTGACTGCGGGTGGGCGACTGACGCAAGGTCCAGTCGGATACCTTTGACAAAGTTCGTGCCATTGTCGGTGATGATGCTATGCGGTACGCCGTACCGGGTTGTTATATCTGCAATGAATGTCACTGCAGTCGGCCCATTCAACTTCTTGATCGGCTTCGCCTCGATCCACTTGGTGAATTTGTCGACGGCGACGAGCAAATGTGTCATGCCGCCGCGCGCCGTCTTGAATGGGCCTACCATATCCAACCCCCAGACGGCAAAGGGCCAGGTGATGGGAATGGTCTTGAGTGCCGAAGCCGGCATGTGTTGCTGCGAGCTGAAAAGCTGGCAGCCTTTGCAGTGTTTGACTAGTTCTTTGGCGTCGTCCAAAGCAGTCGGCCAGAAGAAACCGTGGCGGAAGGCTTTGGCGACCAGTGATCTTGATGCGGCGTGGTGGCCGCATTCTCCTTGGTGTATATCCCTGAGGATCGCGATGCCTTTCTCCTGCTCGACGCATCGCTGCAAGACTCCGGTGGCGCTGCGCTTGACAAGCTCTCTGTTGACGATTGTGTATGCTCCAGCCCGGCGCTGAACTTGTCTTGCTTCGTTTTTGTCATCCGGCAGGTCATGGTTCACCAGAAAGTTGCGGATGGCTTGGGCCCATGATGGGGCGGCGACCTCCTCAGCCACCAATGTGGCCAGAGCCACCAGGGTGGGTGGGTTGGCAGTGCAGCGCTGGAGTCGGCCGCCGCTTCCTGTGCTGAAGAAGTCCCTGGGCCGGCTACTGCAGTCGCCGGGCCGGCTACTGCAGTCCCCGGGCCGGCTACTGCAGCCCCCGGGCCGAATATTGAAGTCCCCGGGCCGGCTGCTTGATTCTTCGAGCCGGACCCGGCCCCCTCGGGGTTAGGCGGCACGAAAATGGAGTCAGACTCCGGAGACGGCTTGATTGAAGGCTTGAGGAGGTGCTGCAGGGCGACGCCGGCTGGTATTGCTTGCCGCGTGGAGCCTATTCGGGCCAGGGCATCTGCTGGCTCGTTGTCGGCTCGCGGCACGTGAAGGAACTCACACCCGTCGAAATATCCACTGATTTGCTGCACTAGGAAATGGTAGCTCGCCATGTTCGCATCCTTGGCGTCCCAGTCGCCAGAAGACTGCGGCATCACCAAATCCGAGTCGCCATAGCACAGGATCCGGCGAATGCCAAGTTCCTTGGCAAGTCGGAGCCCATGTATGAGCGCCTCGTACTCGGCTACGTTGTTGGAGGCGGCGAAGTGGATCTGCAGCGTGTATTTGAGCTTGTCGCCCTTTGGAGAAGTGAGGACGACGCCGGCTCCCAAGCCGGTGCGCATCTTTGATCCGTCAAAGTGCATGCGCCAATGGGTGGAGTCGGGCGCCGGCGGTAAGTACTGGGTCTCGGCCCAGTCGACGAGGAAGTCGGCCAGCGCTTGTGTCTTGATGGCGGTGCGGGGTTGGTAGAAGATGGTGTAGGGGGCCAGCTCGATGGCCCATTTGGCCACCCGGCCGGATGCATCCCGGCTGCCTATGATGTCGGCAAGCGGGGCAGTGCATACGACCGTGATGGGATGCTCTTGAAAGTACGGCTTCAGCTTCTTGGCGGCGAAGTACACGCCATAGCACATCTTCTGATAGTGCGGGTAGTTTTGTTTCGAGGTGGACAGCACCTCGCTCAGGTAATAAACCGGTCTCTGGACCGGCTGGGCTCGGCCTTCTTCGGGGCGTTCGACCACAATGACGGTGCTGACCACCCGGCTAGTGGCGGCAATATAGAGGAGCATGGGCTCCTTCTCAGTCGGTGCCGCCAAGACAGGCGGCGTGGACAGCATTTTCTTCAGCTCGTGGAAAGCTTGGTCGGCCTAGTCGTTCCACTCAAAGTGAGTGCTCTTCTTCATGAGGCGGTAGAGGGGGAGAGCCTTTTCCCCAAGCCGGCTGATGAAGCGGTTAAGAGAGGCCAGGCACCCGGTGAACTTCTGAATTTCTCTGAGCTTGGTTGGGACCGCCATCCTCTCGATGGCTTTGATCTTCACAGGGTTGCACTCTATGCCGCGTTCAGAGACCAGGAAGCCTAGGAGCTGGCCGGCTGGCACTCCGAACACGCATTTCTCTAGGTTGAGCTTGATCCGGAACCGGCGCAGGTTCTCGAATGTCTCCTTCAAGTCTTCCAGCAGAGTGCCACGCTTCTCCGTCTTCACCACGACATCATCCACGTAAATGTGGGCATTCTTGCCGAGCTGCGTGAGGAGGCACTTCTGCATGCAACGCTGAAACGTGGCGCCGGCATTCCTTAAGCCGAACGTCATGGTCTGGTAGCAGAAGGCCCCAAACGACGTGATGAAGGCGGTCTTCAGTTGGTCATCCGGGTTCAGCTTGATCTGGTGGTATCCCGAGTAGGCATCCAAAAAGCTCAACAGCTCGCATCCGGCTGTGGAGTCTATTACTTGATCAATTCTGGGCAGAGCGAAGGGATCTTTTGGGCAGGCTTTGTTGAGGCTCAAGTAATCTATACACATGCGCCACTTGTTATTCTTCTTCAGCACGAGAACCGGGTTCGCGAGCCATTCAGGGAAGAAAACTTCCATGATGAAGCCGGCTGCAAGGAGCCAGGCTATCTCCTCCCCTACGATCCTTCTCTTCTCTTCTGACAGTCGGCGGAGGGGCTGCTTGACTGGTTTAGCATCCTCCCGCACGTGCAATTTGTGCTCGGCGAAATCCTTCGGAACACCCGGCATGTCCTTGGGGGACCATGCAAAGATATCCCGATTCTCATGGAGGAAATCGGCGAGCTCGCCTTCCTATTTGCTATCCAGGCTCGCCCCAATGACGGCGAACCTCTCGGGGTGCTCGGGGTCGAGCTGTATCTTCTTGGTCTCCTTGGCCGGCTGAAAAGATCCTTGGGCATCATACTCCTTGGAGTCGGCGGGTTGGTTTAGCTGCTTGCTGGCCAGGGCTACGACCCGGTCCAGCGTCTTCCTCTCGGCCGCGATCACGAGGGATTCGGCCAGCCGGCTGCTGGCCGCGGCGCAGTCGGCGGACTTCTTGTAGTCGCCGGTGATGGTGATGACACCCTTGGAGCTCGGTATCTTCATCTTGAGGTAAGCATAGTGGGGGACCGCCATGAACTTGGCCAAGGCGGGTCGGCCAAGCAAGGCATGATAAGGGCTATCCAGGTCCACCACCTCGAACCAGATTGCTTCCCAGCGGAAATGATCCTTGCCCCCAAAGAGTACATCGATCTTGAGCTTGCCGATGGGGGTGCAGGACAGTCCGGGTACGATGCCGTGGAACACCGTTCGAGTCGGCGCAAGTTGCTTGGCCTTGACGCCCAGCTTCTCCATGGTGTCGCGGTACAGGATGTTGATGCTGCTTCCGCCGTCGATCAGCACGCGGGAGAAGCGTGCGGCGCGCGTATCCGTTGCGAGGGTGGCCTCCAAGACCAATGCGTAGGAGCCGGGGGAGGGCATCACCTCTGGGTGGTCGGCCCGGCTCCAGTTGATGGGTTTCTCCGACCAGTGCATGTGGCCGGCTGGGCTGGTGGCGGCCATGTTGACCTCCTGTTGCTCCCGGCGCCTGCTGCGCCGGTCTTCGGGCTGGCTTGTGAAGACAACATAAGACGCTTGCTCGTCGGGGAACTCGTCCTGCACGGCGTCGACCGCGGGCCGGGCGGCTTTGGGCGGCGGAGTCGGCGGCGGCGGGCCGGCAGGCGGAGTCAGCGTGAGCCCTTCGCCCTTCGAGATTCGGGCGAGCCAGCTGCATTTGCGGGCCGTGTGGTTGGACGGCTTCGCGCCGCTGTGGAATTTGCACGGGGCATCAAGGGTTTGCTCGTAGGAGAAGGCCGGCTGCCAAGCCGGCCGACCGCCCTTAGGCTTCTTGGGTGCGGGCCGCCCTTCGGGAGGCGCGTCTTCGACCGCGGCCACCTGCCGACTGGCGGGAGGTGGCGCAGGGCCCTTGCGTTTTTGATCGTTCTGGTGTTGGCGTCGGCCGCCTTCCCCAGCCGGCGCTTTGGGCGCCGGACTGAGTACCTTTCCGGATGCATCCACCCGGAGCTCGGTCTTCATCGAGGAGTCGGCAGTGGCGTACTTGTCGGCGATGTTTAGGAGCTCGTCGAGGGTAGTCGGTTCATCGCAGAGAAGCTTGTGCTTGAGGAGGGTGCCCTCTCGGCACCCGGCTGTGAAGTATTCGATGGCTTGCACCTCGTGCACCCCCTCACAGGAGTTGCGGAGCTCGGCCCAACGCGTCAGGTAGTCGCGAGTGGACTCGGCTGGGCCCTGTACACACAGGGAGAGCTGTCTGGGCTTGGGAGCCCGCTTGTAGGTGCTGGTGAAGTTGCGAACGAAGGCTTCAGTGAAGTCCACCCAGCTGTTGATGCTGAGCGGCTTAAGGCTGTTAAGCCAAGTCCGCGCCGTGCCCTGCAGCATGAGGGGCACGTACTTTACGGCAACGCGCCGGTTGCCATTGGCGATGCTGACGGCCGTGGAGTAGTCGGTCAGCCAGTCTTCCGGCTTCACCGAGCCGTTGTATTTGGGCGTGTCTCTTGGGAGCGAGAACCCTTTGGGGAAGGGCTCGTCGCGGATGCGGGGGCCGAAGCAAGGCGGGCCGACATCGTCTTCTTCTTCTAGCGCCAGAGATCGGGCCAGGCGGTCGATCCGGTGGCGGGCGTCGTTTTCGCCGGTTCCCTCCCGGCGACCAAGCCGGCCGCTGAGAGTCGGGTGAGCCACTGGAGGCGGGGTGGGATATCTTTCTCAGCGGGCTCGAGGCGGAGGCGGGGTGCCCCGCCATTCCATGGCTCGGGGGCGGCCGTCCGCGTCTCGCTCGATGGAGACTTGGGTCCGGCTACGGCTGGGAGCCGGCTCTTTCTCGCGCCGCGCGCGGGTGTAGCTGGTAGTCGGCGACCGGGAGGTCGCGCCGTGCTCGCGGCGCGGGGAAGGGCTCCCCGCGCAGGCGTCGGCCTCGTGCCGTCGTGCGGCCGCATCGATTAGTTGCTGGATGCGTCGCGTCATATGGGGGAGATCTTCGGCTTCCAATCCGTCTAGCTCGTCTACGGCCGACTGGGCGGCGCGCAGGTTCTCGAGTGGGGTGGCGTAGACCGGGCGATCCACACCGAGCGTGTCGGCGATGACGGCGCCGCGTTGCCTGACAGCGCCGGCCCGGCTGGGGCCAGCCGGAGCCGGCGTGCCGAAGGCGGCGCGGTCGGCTTCGCGCTGGTAGGCCTCGGTGAGGCGTCTTACGGAGGCCAGCCGCCGGCCCTCCACGAGGAGGGCGAGGCGGCGTGCCTCCAAAACTTCGTTGCTGGCGTCAGCCGGAATGGGGACGGACAAGTCTTGGGTCGCCGCGCGCAGGGAGTCGCGGGCGCCCTCGTCAGTCGGGCCGTCGAGGCCGATAACCATCACCTCGGGGGCATCAGAATCGCGATCGCCAGCCGGAGGGAGCGGGTCATTGTAGACTGCGACGTTGGTGGGGAAGGTGTCGTAGGACGCCGCGTCGGAGTCGACGGGCATCGGGTCGGTGGAGCCAACCGACTCCGAGTCCGCAGCGGGCTCGCCGGAGACGTGGAGCTGGCTGAGGAGGTTGGCGAGGTGATCTGTGCCCGCATCGGGGACGAGCTCGTCGGAGATGCGGGCATTGTCGAAGAGGCTGGCGAGGCCGCTAGCTGCGCAGGCGTCAGCGACGCCATGCAGCGCGTCGCGGCAAGCGCCATCGGGCGAGCCAGGCTGGCTGCGCCCGCGAGGAAGAAAAAGGGTTCCCGTCCAGAACAGGTCTCCGGACGATGGTGCACCTGGCCCCACGGTGGGCGCCAAATGTCGGGGGATAGGGTCGACATATGCCAACGGGTGGCTTATCATTGCGGGGGCCAAAAGAACGTCGCCGGTGCCTGGAAGCGGGATGAGGCGTAGACATGCACACCGGCGAATCTTACCCAGCTTCAGGACTCTCCGGGGAGATAACACCCCTACTGCTGCTCTGCGGGGTCTCCGCATGGTTACTAAGTTCACAGGTGGCTACAATGCTCCTTGAGCTGTTTGGGATGGAAGGAGGAAGAAGGGCTTAGCACAGCTTGCCTCTTCTCCTTGTAAGCATCAATGTCTAGAGAAAGAGTTCAACCCTTTGCATGGGTGCACCGGGGGGTTTATATAGGCCTACCCCCCGGGGGTACAATGGTAATCCGACTGGGCGCGGGGCCCAGCGGTCGGTGACTACGCTTGCTGGCTTCTTCGCCGGCTTCTGGGGCCCGCCGGCTGGTGGGTCCCGCCGACTGCCGGCTCCTGGGTCGACAGGCCGGCCCCACCGGCCAGGGTCTTGTCGGCGGCCGGTTACTGTTGCCCCGGGTTTGTTGGAACACGCTTGGTCGGGGTAAGCGTGGCTACAGTAACGCCGCCCCGGCGGGTGATCACTGTAGTCCCGCCGCACCTTGTCTCCTTAATGGGCGTCTTCTTCGAGGAAGGCGGCAGGCCGGCTGCGCGAAGCCGGCCCTACGTCTCGCCGGCTTGAGAGGGGGTGCGGCCGCCTTCGGCATCCCTCTGCCCAAAGGGGCCCACCGCCTTGGGGGCCACGCTGGCGGCCCGTCGAGGGCGGCGTCGGAGCCGCCGAGGCTACAGTGCCGCGCCGGGCGGGCCGCAGTTTCCCGCACGACGCGCTGTACCAGGCGTGCTCCGGGTTTTGGGGGTGGCAGGCTCCACTGTAGCCACGCTCCACTTCATCATCGCAGAGTGGACGCGTACATCGCGGGTACGGCGTTGACTGCTTTATCGGAGCCGGCCCGAAGGTAGCCGGCCATTCCATAGCCGGCCTTGCCATAGCCAGCCCCGCCTCAGCCGGCCAGGTCGTAGCCAGCCCTCCATAGTTTTCTTCATGGGGGTAGAAAGGGCGGGCCGCCCCCCATGCCGGCTAGGAGGGTAGCCGGCTAGGGGGGAGCCGGCCTAAGTCTTGAGTCTTCTTATGAGCCGGACGGGCTCGCAATTTTTTCTGAGGGGCCAGGGGAAGCCGGCTGGGCTACCCGTGGCTATTTACCCCGACACTCTCTCTCAAAAGATGTGTATAGCAATGATGAGTGTGGTAAACTACAAAGCAAAGACTCAAATCATACAAGACGCTCCAAGCAAAACACAAGGAGTACAAGTGTTAAAAAAGAAAGACGGGGTTTTCCTTCGCGGGATTAATCGATACAAATCCTCATTTCACGTGTCAATTAATGCATATTTTTCTCCAAAGCCCAAAGATCTAACCATCTCACTCATCATCGCTTGATTAATGCAACACCATGCAAACCAACCTTCTCACTTCCGCATGCATGCAGGGGATATTAATGTCCTTGGTTGCTAGTATGAGGCAAACCCCATCAATTTTGCCTCGATTAGTGTTAGTGGCCTTTTGCAAATTGTAATTTTGATATACTGGCCTTGTGTACAAAAAATGGAGGCAGTAACTATATTTAACTTCCTTCCCCATTGTGGTGACATCAATGATATCTCGAACGTTGTGGTTTGGCAAAGTGCGTTCGACGGAGAACACCATTGAGGGAGACCATGGTAAGCCGTTTGCAAGTGCCTCTTGCAAGCCGAGACAACCGCCTTAATTGCATCCAGGAAGTCCGTTAAACCAAAGGACGCGTAAATGTACTAGTACTACTTGTACACAATAGCGTCGTCCGGCCAGCTTAGTGCGGTGAGATGGTTTCTCGAAGAAGACGATAGAGAAGCGGAGTCAGCGAAGAGTGAAATGATGGTTGCTTCGTCCGTGCTTTGTGATTTGACGCCTCACTGCTTTGTGATTTGTGATAGAAGGGATAGGGGAGTAGATACTGTACATGCGTCCAAGCACGGGAGAAAGAGGAGAGGCGTTGCATTTTTCTAATCCTTCAATCAATCAATCAGGGAGCTTCGGTTCCATTCTTTTGGCTTTGGCAACACCGTCCACAATGGTTCCCATGATGCCAAAAGCTATTTTCACATTTGGCTACACATTGTGGATGCCCTTAACCGTACCACTTGGTTTTGCTCCTGTATGCTATCTATACAAATCTCAATTATATTGATCTAAAAAATATAGAATCATGATTAGTAAAAAGGAGGTGATTTTGCCGCGCGGATGGCGGGGGAGGTTTCTTATTTTTAGAGGACATTGTCCTGGCGGTTTGCTAACATGCAGTCCCACGTGTCAGTGCTTTACCAAGCCGATCTACTTCCCACATGAGGCAGAACAACAGCAGAAGCAACACGTGGTTAACTTGAAGCGGATTCAACAACGAGTGAAATGATGGTTGCTTCATCCCTCCAACTTCTTTTTTTAGCATTATTACTTCGTCCCTCCAACTTAACTGTGGGAAAGGTGCATCTTTGTGATTTGATGCCTCATTGCTCATTACTACATCGGTGCCATGACTGAGTGCTTCACCCCAGCTGCTCTGCACTATATTCCGGTATGGCACATGGACCCGGTAGCTTGATACCCCACATGTCGGTGAAAGGGACTAGAAGATTTATGAAAGCGGGCGCTCCACTCTTACGATGAAGGAGTACACGGTACGATGGCCCAGTGAATTGTCACTTGTATTGTATATAGTACTATAGTTTTGCTGTTTCGCACGATCCATCGATACAAACCCGATTAAACAGGAAAGGGCGGGATTTTCCCCGCGCGGTATATGATACTGGCCATACATTTCAAAGGCAATGTTAATGTATACAAACTGGATAATTAAGTAACAATATGATATCTAGTAAAACTAAAAACACATACTATGATTTATTATTCTAGAGTGTAGTAGTAGTGCTGTATTGCATAGTTGTTAGATGTAACATGCGAGAACGTGTAGAGATGTAGTTTTGGAGGGCCTACATAGAGAAAAGCGTAATATGTTCACCGAACTTCAGAATAAGCTGATTACGGTCACTATATACGTTTTGCGGTGATTATACGGTCACTTGCTCACGGTTCAGCATCGGATTGCACTCTGTTAACCGGCCAAATAGTCTGCGTGGCACCATGTTGACTAGTTAAATTGACCACGTTCCTTGTGGGTCCCACCTGTCAGTTCGCATAGGGAAAAGGTCAGATAAACATAAATTTACGCAGGCGCGACAAGACTCCGCCCCGTGCATGGGAATCACCTAGTTGTGTATGTGTCTATCAGGGCCTGATGTGTGCGCATGCGCGTGTAGGTTGAGGACTTGAGCGTGAGAGTGTGTGTTGGTCGTGTGGTGTATTGGTGTGTGCATGCATGCATGCGTGTGTGCGTGTGAGTTTTGTGTGCGTGCATGGCTTCGTGTGTACGTGTGAGTGTTGTGTGCATGCGTGTGTGCATGTGTTCGTGTGAGTGTTGCGTGCATGCAGTTCGTGTGCATGCGTGCGTGTGTGTATAATCACCACACCAGCTCCTGTGTGTTAAAACAGACGCCGCACTATCTCGAGGGGCATGATCTAGCTCTGCCTCCGGGTAGTGTCCTGGAGGCCGCACACGCATCGGTTCCGACCTCTAACCCGGAGCCTATTGCGCCAATCGAGGACGAGCGGTTGGACGCTGCCTCGGGGGCTGCGATCCCAAAGGCCATCAAGCCAAACGCTAGCCCCGCACTCTACACGACCCATGACTCCGAGGATCCGGACACTTCCACGGACTCCGAATCCCCCGCGCCCCTGCCAATCGAATCCGATCAGGCGCCGATAATGGAGTTCACCGCCGCAGACATCTTTCAGCACTCGCCTTTCGGCGTCATCCTGAATTCTCTTAAGACTCTCTCTTTATCAGGAGAGCCCTGGCCGGATTACGGTCAGCGAGGATGGGATACAGACGATGAAGAAATTCAAAGCCCACCCACCACCCACTTGGTAGCCACTGTCGACAATTTAAACGATGTGCTCAACTTCGACTCCGGAGACATCGACAACATGGATGACGATGTAGGAGATTTCGATGAACCAACGCCCATAGGGTATTGGACAGCCACCCCATCTCATGATGTGTGCATGGTGGATACACCTAAAGGAAGCAACAATGAGGAAAAAGGGGAAGGAACGGGAGATAGACCCCCCGAAAAGCAATCAAAGTGTCGGCGTAAATGCCGACCCAAGCCCCGCCTCGATAAAAACCCAGCCATAGAGCAGGACGAGCAGGCCCTAGAGCAACCGTCCGAGCAGGGCAACGCGGATGGAGAAACCGAACATCCCTCCTCTGGTGAAAACGGCATTCCGGACGACCTCACGCCGGATAAACTTATGGAGCAGAAGAATCTCCACGAGAGGCTCGTTGCAACTGCACGCAGCCTAAAAAAGCAGAAGCGGAAGCTAAAAACAGCGGAAGATATGCTCCGGATTGGATGGAGCAAAATAATCAATACCACAGATAAATACGGCGACAGTTGCCGCACTAAAAGCTATACGAAAAGAAAGCTACTGCCTGAATTCGACGAAGAGGCCCTAGAGCCCACGCATTCAAAAAACGAGAAAGCCACACGGTCGAATAGACGACCCCATAAAGCGGCAAACGGCGGCGCACTTAAATCGGCATGCGACCCACTTAAGGATACGCATCATGGCCCAGTCAGGTCCATTTACGGGCCAAGAAAGCAAGCTCTCGTAAGCAATACTATGAAGCCACCATCAGAATCCGGCACACCCAAATACAGGGGCACCGCACACCCTCTATGTTTCACCGATGAGGTCCTGGACCATGAATTGCCATAGGGATTCAAACCCGTAAACATAGAGGCATACGATGGAACAACAGACCCTGGAGTCTGGATAGAGGATTATATCCTCCACATATACATGGCTAGAGGAGATGATCTCCACGCCATAAAATATTTACCCCTTAAGCTCAAAGGGCCAGCCCGGCATTGGCTTAAAAGCCTTCCCGAAAACACAATTGGAAGCTGGGAAGAGCTCGAGGATGCTTTCCGAGCAAACTTTCAAGGGACCTATGTCCGCCCCCCGGATGCAGACGATCTCAGTCACATAACTCAACAACCCGGAGAATCAGGTCGGCAGTTCTGGAATAGATTCCTCACTAAAAAGAATCAAATAGTCGACTGTCCGGATGCCGAAGCCTTAGCAGCTTTCAGGCATAACGTCCGAGACGAATGGCTCGCCAGACACCTCGGCCAAGAAAAGCCAAGAACAATGGCCGCACTAACAAACCTCATGACTCGCTTTTGTGCAGGAGAGGACAGCTGGTTGGCAAGGTGCAGCCCCAGCGACCCAAGTACATCTGAAACTAGGGATGGAAACGGAAAACCATGACGCAACAAGGACCGTCGCCGGACTAAGGACAAAAGTCCGAAGAGCACGGCAGTCAATGCCGGATTCAAAGGCTCACGACAAAATCAGGAAAAACCGCCCCCCAGTATAACAGGGACGATCCATCCAACCTAAATAAAATCCTGGACAGGATATGTCAGATACACAGTACTCCCGGGAAGCCTGCCAACCATACCCACAGAGACTGTTGGGTTTTCAAACAATCCGGCAGACTCAATGCCGAACACAAGGGGCTCGATATACCAAGAGAAGACGAGGACGAACCCTAAAAGCAGAGTACTAGGAAACAAAAGAACCTCCCACAAGAAGTAAAAACAGTGAACTCACTTCACATAACAAAGCGTGTGGCGCCCGTAAAGGTACGCACCACACGGCCCATCCCCAAAGGGTCCGGCCACTGGTTGTCAAAACCGATCATTTTCGATCAGCTAGATTATTCTAGAAATATCAAGAATGCAGGCTGGACTGCCTTGATACTCGGTCCAATAATTGGCGGACTCCAGTTTTCAAATGTCCTTATGGACGGAGGCAGTGGACTAAACCTGATATATCAGGATACAATCCAGCACATGGGGATAAACCCAGCAAGAATCTGCCACAGCAAAACCTCCTTTCAAGGGGTAATACCTGGTCCGGACACCAATTGTATGGGTTTTCTCCGGCTCGAAGTCATATTCGGCTCCGCCGATAACTTCCACCGCGAAAAGCAAACCTTCCATGTCGTTCTGTTCTCAAGTTGCTATCAAGCACTACTGGGACGCGAAGCTTTCGCTCGCTTTAACGCAATACCGCATTATGCATCTCTTACACTTAAGATGCCCGGTCCACGAGGCATCATCTCTTTGAAGGGGAAGCACTAAAGTGCGCCTCCCCAAGCGGAGGACTGTGCGGCCGCTTTGACAGCCCCACAGCAAAATGGCCTCACCAGCCAAAAAAAACTTCGAAATAGGTCATTAAAGACCACGAACGCGGATAGACGAGTTCGGTGCAAAATCATCGCTGATGCAGGCTTAGTGGCCATCTATCCCCGCACTAGGGGCTCCATGTGTCACATCCCTTGTTCTGGTATGACCTAGGCTAGCCCTTCATGCTTGCATCATGTTTAAACTCCATTTAAATTTGAAATGGGGATTTGTGAAACCCTCAGAATCATTTCTGAAAATGATCCAAGTAAAAAATTGCTCCAAAAGGGTCCAAGAAAATGCTCATGTTGCTCTCTGAAAATATTGGACAGAGATAAAAATCAAACCAATATCTTTAGGAGGTCACAAGTATTTATTTTGGGCATTTGGAATTAATCCAGTAATTCTTTCCGTTGGATAAATATTTTATTATATATAAAATATTGTCCAATAGTTTTGAATTTTGGTGAGGGGCTTTGGAGTGGTCCAACTAGTCCCTACTAAAATTTACAGACTAAAATAAAATGATTTAGTATTTTTATTAAATCAAAACAAATGTCAGAAAATAGAAAATAGAAACAAAGAGGGAAGAAAACCCACCTGCACTTACCTCCCTGTGCAGCCCGGCCTGGCCCAGTGGCCAACAGGTCGGCCCAGCCGACTGGCAATGCCAGTCGTCCCCCTCCTCGCGCCAGAGGGACAGGGCGCATGATCGCCGCACGCCGCGCGCATGCGCGCCACGGCAACTGCGTGCCTGGCCTCTCCCCCGACGCCCTGGCCGTCCTGGACGACGCTACACGCCGCCCCGGACCTCTCGCACTCTCTCTCGCTCTCCCTCCTCCCCTGGATTCCTCCCTCTCCCCGCGACCGAGCGCTGCCTTCGCCGCAACTCGTCGCCGTTGTAGCCACCGTAGTCCCCTCGCCCCTCCGTCGTGCCCAAAAGCTTCGCCATGTCGTCTTCTACCTCCTCGTCGAGCCATGCACCTCCGGACGGCCTCCATCGCCGCCATCGCCATCATCTTCGCCACCGGCTGCCCGAGATCGCCGACAGTGCTCCGGCCGCACCAGTGCTTCCCCGAGCACGCTGACGCCTCCGTTGGATCCGACGTGAGCTCTACTTCGTTTCCCCCTCCTCACCGTGCTCGTTTGCCCCATCCAGCTAGCTCAACCACCGCGCCCCCGAGCTCCTCGCCGCCGGCCATGGCGCCACCATGGCCAGGGGCCGAGCCAGCAGCACCCGCGTGCGTCACCGTGCTCCTGGTGACGCCAGGAACACGTAGAGCCTCTCTGCTCGCCTCCCATGCACTGCAGCCCTCGCCCGCACTTGGCCGTTCTCCGGCCACCGCCGCGAGCTTCGCTCCGGCAAGCTCCGGCCACCCCTCCTCCTCCTCCTATCTATCCCACTAGATGCGGGAGAGCACGGGCTACACCCCGGTGCTCTACGCCGTCCTTTTGGTCACCGGAATGGAGATCCCGAGCCCCTCCGCCGCGTTCGGCCTCGCCGGCGGCTAAACGCCGGTGATGTTGACCGGTCTAACCCCCCCAGTTGACCTGGGGTTTGACCACCAGGGTCATTGACAAGTGGGCCAGGCCCCTGCTAATTTTAGTTAGATGTTAATTAAACTTAATTAGCTGATGACACTGACAGTGGGCCCCTGCGCCACTAATTCTATAATTAGGGTAAACTAACCCCCTGTTAACTAACCGGTCACTGACGTGTGGCCCCCACACGTCAGGTTTGACCGGTCAGCCACGGTTGACTTGCTGACGTCATGCCACTGTCATGCTGACACGATTATTCATTTTCTGATATTAAAATAAATCAGGAAATTCCAGAATATATTCAAAACTTCAAAAATTCATAGAAATTCAACGGTAGCTCAGATTGAAATAATTTTTATATGAAATTTTTTCAGAAAAATTCAATATATCCATCTGTACCATTTTCACGCATGACAAACCAACGTATACATGTTGTATATGAGGAATCATATAAATGGCATTTATAAAGAGTTAATTTAGAGTTGCATTTGAACCTTGGGTTCAAATGAACCTCTTCCAAATAGAATGCTAAATGCATTAGCTCAAAGCACAACACATACCCATGCCATGTTCATGCATCATAATGTTGCATATGATTGTGTATTGATTTCCGACACCGTTCCTTCTCGATAGGTCCTGCTCCGGAGAGTGTTCGAGAGTACCTGTCTGACGAGCAGTGCCCCTCTGTTGATCTACCAGGCAAGCAACCCCCCCCCCCCTGTTCATTCTGATACAATCCCACTCTCTCGCTCCTGCTCTCTTTTATTGCATTAGGACAACAACGATTCAACTGCTACTTTATGCTGCGGTAGTTGAACCCATTCCTCTGCATGACCTGTCATTGCCACAGTAAATAGTTGAAACCCACTAGCATGTGTAGGAGTTGATTGAGCCATGTGGTGTTCCTACCATGCCATGCCTGCTATTGCTTAGAGTTGTGTCGGGTCTGATTCATCGGGAATGAATTGGAATGTTATGATATGTTCTGGTAATGGGAGTTAAGCGTGTGAACATGATTTGGTAAAGGTAGCAGTGAGAGGCCATGTAGGAGTACATGGTGGGTTGTCTCATTGGGACCGTCCTTAAGAACCGAGTTCTGTGTAAGTTGTCCAATGACTAGCTACTACCACACATTGGGCTCCGGGCGCTCCAAGCTCTCTCGACTTATTAACCACCTTCATCTCTATCCAGGAGTTGCAAATAGTTTCTGGTGTTTGTAGGTAGTGCTATTTTTCTACCGAGTGGCACCCGGCAGGGTGGGCTCGGGACAGACTAGGCACAGGTGGCATGGTGGACCAAGTGGCACCCGGTTGGTGGGCTTGGGAACCCTGCTCACATCGTTTGGGGCCGTGAGCGACACCCCGGCCGGATCTCCTTGCGGATGGAACCCAAAGAGGTGATAGCCCTGGACCAGAGTCTTGCGTGGTTAGTCAAGTCGTGGCCGACACCCTCGCCAGGCTTCCGCTTGAAGGTTGCCGAGATACATGACGTGTACATGGCGGTAAGTGGCGAGAGCGTGTGTGAAGAAGTACACCCCTGCAGGGTTATCATGATCTATTCGAATAGCCGTGTCCTCAGTTATGGACTTCTTGGATGCTTACATGGTACATAGACAACTTAAAGTGGATACTCTAAAATGCTCAAGACAAGTGTGAGTGCTATGGATGGCCTTCTCGTAGGGAGACGAGGATAAATCCATAGTAGTGTATTGATGTGGTGATTAGTGGACTCGTGTGCGCTGCCTCATCTCAAAGAAGTTTCTCGTTGCCGTAGAACAGGATAGCCACTTAGTCAAAGCTGGCTTGCTGCAACTAAACCCCACATTATCTTCTTGATACAAATGCATGTATGATAGGATCTGACATAAGCCTTCCTGAGTACCTTTGTACTCACGTTTGCTTTATTTATGTTTTGCAGATGAGACATATGTCTCACTAGTAGTACCACTTGGACTTCGACGAGTAGCTTGTACCTTAGCTACGATCTTGATCGGACGTTGTAGATAGTCAGGCTCACAGCCTTTTCTTTGTAGTTGTCTGTACTCAGACATGTAATGCTTCCGCTTGTTGCTTGTATGCTCTGAATGATGGGTCAAGTGACCCCTGTTTGTATTTATGCTATGTGGCTCTTCTGAGCCTTTATCTATATGAGTTTGCATTATGTTGTGATGCCATGTTGTACAACACATACTTGCATGTTATGCGTACGTGTAACGTGTATTGCTATGTGTGGGATTCGACAGTCTGGTTGTTTATCCTTGGCAGCCTCTCCTATGGGGAAATGTAGTCTAGTGCTTCCTTGAGCCATAGTAGTCCGCTACAGCCCGGTTCACCGGAGTCCTGCTAGCCCAGCACTACTGCTCAGGACACTTCACTGGCCGGCATGTGTTTCACTTCGTTCATGTGTCTGTCCCTTTGGGGAAATGTCACGCAGTGACAACCGGAGTCCTGCCTAGCCTGCTACAGCCCGGGTTCCCCGGAGTCCTGTTAGCCCAGTGCTACAGCCCGGATTCACACGCTGCTGACCGACACGCTCGATGTGAATCATGTATGCCTGTTCCCATAGGTTAGTGCCGCTTTGGGTTCACGGCTAGCCATGTCGGCCCGGGTTCTCTGTCATATGGATGCTAGCGACACAATCATATACGCGAGCCAAAAGGCGCAAACGGTCCCGGGCCAGGGTAAGGCGACACCCGTGGGGATACCGTGCGTGAGGCCGCAAAGTGATATGAGGTGTTACCGGCTAGATCGATGTGATTTGGAATCGGGGTCCCGACAGCTTTGGTATCAGAGCCTGACTGCCTGTAGAATTTCCAAGCCAACCTGGTCGAAGTTGAGTCTAGAAATTCTTTAGCTATATAGGGGAATTGATTGTGGAAGGGAACGTAAGGCTCTTTTTACTCCTTATGCCTCATGCCTTCTGATTTGAGTCATCCTATCTTTCCTACGGGGTTAAGGAACTAGGCTTTCTCTTCCGTCTATCAGGATCACGTGTTACTACTCCGTAGTCTCTAAGGTTTGGCTCATCTGAGTCATATCCCAGTTTGAGTACCTCCGGTGTAGCCTGTTTAGTAATATCTCAGAACCTTGAGAAATGATGTTGAGTATGTTACTACCCCATTTTAGCAGGATGTCTCATTCTGAGCATTTTACTGCCGTTATGCTGCCGGAATTGTCCTAGGAGTTCAAGAGATAGTATTTTTCCTCGTACTATATTCTACATCCTTATGATGATGCTGAATCCATCCTTGTTTATCTTGGTTGGTTCTTCAGGATGTCGTCAGCTAACCGAAGTTCTGTTGCTCGTTGCCTGAACCACAGAGCTGGTAGGGATGAGGAGGATCCTCCCGACCAGTCTTCGTTGGCAGAGTTCATGTTAGAGATGGAGAGGAACAAGCATGAGTCTAACCACTTGTTAACACGTATCGAGGAGAACACCGCACCCCAGTGCAAAGAGTCAGCGGCCATCTATGACTTCATCGGTCTGAAACCACCTACCTTCCATCATTCCATTGAACCACTTGATGCAGATGACTGGCTACGTAGTATCACACACAAGTTGCATTCTGCGAGCGTAGCTGAAGGTGACAAGGTCACCTATGCTGTATATCACCTGGAAGGTCCTGCTAGTCTTTGGTGGCAGAACTATGAGGCTATGCTTCCAGCTGGCCAGATACCTACCTGGAAGGATTTCACTGAGGCTTTTCGCGAGCATCACATTCCTCAGGCTCTCATTGATCGCAAGAGAGACGAGTTTTGTAGTTTCACCCAGAGTAAGATGGCTGTTGATGCTTATAGTAGAGAATTTGAGAACCTTGCCCGCGATGCTACAGAAGAAGTGTCCACGGACACCAAGAAGCAGGCTAGGTTCCGGTAGGGTCTCAACCCCAAGTTGTGTCGTGATCTCCACTTGCACCATTGCAATACATTCCAGGCTCTTGTGAACAAGGACATTAATGCAGAGACAGCTCAGCTCACTTACGAGGAGTCTCGTAAGCACACCCGTGATTTGGTTTCTTCCTCCGGTTCTACTTCGCAGAAGCGCCGGATTTGGGTTCCGAACTCCGCTCTTCCACCCGGTTACTCACCGAGGCCCTCTTATGTGGCGCCTCACCCAGTTCAGCAGTATGCTCCACCCAGGCCTATTGGTAGACCGCTTGTCAAAGCGGGTCCACGTCCTACTTCAGGGACTTGTTTCACATGCGGAGAGCCAGGACACTATGCACGTCCTACTTCAGGGACTTGTCAAACCAACTATGCTCCACCCCAGCCTGAGAAGTCTGTTGGCCGTGGTAAGCCATCACGCAAGATGATTAGTGTCAAGTCAGCTCCCACTGAACGTGGATGTGTGCATCACGTCTCAGCTAAAGACACTCATGATGATCCGGATGTCGTTCTTGGTACCCTCCATGTCAACTATCATCCAGCTTCGGTTCTGTTTGATACCGGAGCATCTCATTCCTTCATTTCCGAAAGTTATGCCAGCTTGCACAACATATCCTTTTGTGGTATGCCCTCTCCACTAGTAATTGAAACTCCTGGATCCAAATGGCAAACTTCTAGTGTAAGCCATGGTAATGAAATCCTTGTTGACAGACTTGTATTCCTTGCATCACTTATAGCCCTCAAGTCTACAGATATTAACATCATCTTGGGTATGGACTGGATGAAAGCTCATTATGCCAAGATTGATTGTTACACAAGGTCTGTTCAGCTTACACACCCATCGGGAAAGATAGTCACCGTCTCCACTAGAGTTGCAAAGCGTCAGCTCTATTCTCTTAATGCCAACCCTCTTCCTGACCTTGAAGATATCCCGGTAGTCCGTGACTTTCCGGATGTTTTTCCAGGGGAACTGCCAGGTATTCCACCTGACAGAGATGTCGAGTTTGTCATAGATCTTATCCCAGGAACCGCTCCAATCTCTAGGAGACGTTACAAGATGGCACCCTTAGAACTAGCTGAGCTTAAGAAACAACTCGATGAATCCTTGCAAAAGGGTTTCATCCGTCCTAGTTCTTCTCCCTGGGCTTGCCCGTTCTCTTCGTCAAGAAGAAGGATGGTACGGACCGGATGGTTGTAGATTATCGTCCCGTTAATTTGGTCACGATAAAGAACAAGTATCCGCTCCCCAGGATCAACGACCTATACGATCAGCTCGCCGGATCCTCAGTCTTTTCCAAGATGGATTTGAGGTTAGGCTACCACCAAATCAAAATCAGAAATGGGGACATTCCTCAGACGGCTTTTGTCACTCGTTATGGTCAGTATGAGTACACCGTCATGTCCTTTGGTCTAACCAACGCTCCAGCTACATTCTCCCGCTTGATGAACTCGATCTTCATGGAGTACTTAGATAAGTTCGTCGTGGTTTACCTCGATGATATCCTTATTTACTCGAAGAACGAGGAAGAGCATGCCGAACATCTTAGACTTGTGCTAGAAAAACTCAGAGAGCACCGCCTTTATGCCAAGTTCTCCAAGTGTGAATTTTGGTTGCCAGAAGTGACCTACCTCGGCCACGTAATCTATGGTAAGGGCATTGCTGTCAATCCTGAAAGAGTTTAGGCCGTTCTTGATTGGACTCTACCTGAAACAGTTAAGCAAGTTAGGAGTTTCCTTGGCCTAGCCAGTTATTGTCGCCAATTCGTTGAGAACTTCTTGAAAGTGCAACTATCCCTAGGTGGTTTTTGTAATTCATAACAACATATAGTTCATTGAGCTAATGCTATTTCAAGATGATTATTTCAGGAAAGCTCAATGATTGGCATGGCATGGATGTGAAAGTGGAACCCTCAAAATGCTAAGGACAAAGAATTGGCTCAAGCTCAAAAGTTCAAGACTCTTCATTTTATATTTTAGTGATCCAAGATCACATTGAGTCTTTAGGAAAAGCCAATACTATCAAGGAGGGATGAGGTGTTGCTTAATGAGCCTCTTGCTTTATGTGCTTAATGATATGCTCCAAAATCCTCAGCTACTTTCCCATATCCTCAAATGACCTAAACCCTAAGCTAAACTCGGTCATACCGATTCTTCCATTCCGGCGCCACCGAGTTTCACTTGTCATTTTCCACTGCCAAACCCTAGCAATTCGGTCCTACCGATAAGGATCTCGGTCTCACCGAGATGGGCTTGCAAACTCTCTATTTCCCTTTCGTAACTTTTCGGTCTCACCGAAAGAGCGAATCGGTCCCACCGAGAATGCAATGCAAACTCTATATTTCCTTCTTGTAACTTTTCGGTCTCACCGAAAGAGCGAGTCGGTCCCACCGAGTTTGCCTGACCAACTCTCTGGTTAGCTTATTGCCAAACTTGGTCTCATCGAGTTTGTGCAATCGGTCTCACCGAGATTACGTTATGCCCAAACCCTAACCGAATCGGTCCTACCGAGTTGCATGTCAGTCCCACCGAGATTCCTAACGGTCACTAGGTTTAATATTTCGGTCCGACCGAGTTTTCTAATTCGGTCCCACCGAGATTGATAAATTGTGTGTAACGGTTGGATTTTGTGTGGAGGCTATAAATACCCCTCCACCTCCTCTTCACTCGTGGAGAGAGCCATCAGAACACATACACCATTCCAACTCATATGTTCTAAGAGAGAACCACCTACTCATGTCTTGAGACCAAGATATTCCATTCAAATCATATGAATCTTGATCTCTAGCCTTTCCCAAGTTGCTTTCCACACAAATCTTCTTTCCACCAGATCCAAATCCTATGAAAGAGAGTTGAGTGTTGGGGAGACTATCATTTGAAGCACAAGAGCAAGGAGTTCATCATCAACACACCATTTGTTACTTCTTGGAGAGTGGTGTCTCCTAGATTGGCTAGGTATCACTTGGGAGCCTCCGACAAGATTGTGGAGTTGAACCAAGGAGTTTGTAAGGGCAAGGAGATCGCCTACTTCGTGAGGATCTACCGCTAGTGAGGCAAGTCCTTCGTGGGCGATGGCCATGGTGGGATAGACAAGGTTGCTTCTTCGTGGACCCTTCGTGGGTGGAGCCCTCCATGGACTCGCGCAACCGTTACCCTTCGTGGGTTGAAGTCTCCATCAACGTGGATGTAGGATAGCACGACCTATCCGAACCACGGGAAAAACATCCGTGTCCCCAATAGCGTTTGAATTCTCCAAACCCTTCCCTTTATATTCTTGCAAGTTGCATGCTTTACTTTCCGCTGCCAATACACTCTTTGCATGCTTGCTTGAATTGTGTAATGATTGCTTGACTTGTCCTAAGATAGCTAAAAACTGCCAAGAACTAAAATTGGGAAAAGGTTAAGTTTTTATTTGGTCAAGTAGTCTAATCACCCCCCCCCCTCTAGACATACTTTCGATCCTACAAGTGGTATCAGAGCTTTGATCTCCATTTGCCTTGATCTCCATAGCTTTTGGTGGTCATAGCCTTGGTTTCACAACCTAGGAGAGTATGGTGTCTAGCGAGGGAAATTATCACCGTAGAGGTCCTTACTTTGATGGCACTAATTTTGCTAGTTGGAAGCATAAAATGAAAATGCATATTCTTGGACATAACCCCGCCGTATGGGCTATTGTTTGTATTGGCTTGCAAGGTGAGTTCTTTGATGGGAGGGAACCAAACCGTGAAGCTACCGCGGATGAGTTGAAGATGTTGCAATACAATGCTCAAGCTTGTGATATTCTCTTCAACAGATTGTGCCCCGAAGAATTCAACAAAATCAGCCGCCTTGAGAATGCAAAGCAAATTTGGGACACTTTGATTGATACGCACGAAGGTACCGACTCCGTCAAGGAATCCAAGTTGGATGTGCTCCAAAGTCAACTTGACAAGTTCAAGATGAAGGAAGGTGATGGTGTCGCAGAAATGTACTCTAGGCTTGCTCTCATCACAAATGAGATTGCCGGCTTAGGAAGTGAAGAGATGACCGATAGATTCATCATCAAGAAGATCCTAAGAGCCTTGGATGGGAAATATGCTACCGTGTGCACATTGATTCAAATGATGCCCAATTACAAAGATCTCAAGCCAACGGAAGTGATTGGAAGGATTGTTGCTCATGAGATGTCACTCAAGGATAAAGAGGAACTTCACAACAAATCAAGTGGTGCCTACAAAGCCTCATGTGAAGTCCCCACATCATCAAGTGAGAAACAAACCTTCAATGAAGAATTGAGCTTAATGGTGAAGAACTTCAACAAGTTCTACAAGAGTAGAAGCAAAGATAGAAGCTTCAAGCCAAGGTCACACAATGACAAAAGATCTTCTAGTCGAGAACGAAACTGCTATAATTGTGGAAGACCCGGACACTATTCCAATGAGTGTACGGCTCCCTAGAAAAGAACAGAAGATTCTCCAAAAAGAAGAAGCAAAGAATCACCACCAAGAGAGAGAAGGAGTAGAGATGATCGTTATGAACGGAGATACTCACGGAGAAGCAAGGATTCGGAAAGGTAGGAAAAATCATCAAGGAGCTACACAAAACGAAGACATCAAGCTCATGTTGGTGAATGGCTATCCGGCTCCGACTCCGACAGCCACTCCGAGAGTAGTTATCACTCCGACTCCGAAGATGCTCAAGATGAAGGTGTTGCCGGTCTAGCACTTGTGTCAACCAACTCCTACGACATATTTGACTCACCAAATGAAGGAATTGGAAGATGCTTCATGGCCAAAGGTCCTAAGGTAACACACCCCGAGTATGTTGATTTTAATAGTGATGAAGATGACTTGTTAGATGATGATGACTTGCTTGTTGACAACTCTAGTGATGAATACTATGATGAAACATCAATTAATCATGCTAAAACGAATGACAATAATAAGGAGAAGATTGAGGCTCTAACTAAAGAACTAAACACTCTTAAGTTAGCTCATGAAACTATCTTCGAGGATCATTGAGAACTTTTAAGAGCTCATGAGAAATTACGCTTTGAAAAGCTCAATCTTGAGCAAGAGCATGAGTTCTTAAAAGCAATCAATGATGATCTTCGCAAGAAAAGTTCTTCTTACATTGCCAAGCGTTTACTATTAACCACTTACATGCCTCAAGTCAAGTCTAGTAACAAGAACAAGAAAGATTCTTCCTCTAGTAGTAACAATGATCATGCTAAATCCAATATTGTTGCTTCTAGTAGTTCTCTTGATTCCACTAATGATTCTCTTAGCCAAGTTACACTTGAGCAAGAAAATAGCTTATTGAAGGAGATTATAGAGAAATGAGTATACAAAAGCCTTGCCGGGAGTAAGCAATTCGAGGAAATTGTGCGCAAGCAAGGAATTGTCGGTGTACTAAAGTAGGGGTACCTTAGTATCCCGAACTTGTGCATGGGCAGTCGCAGCGTCCCGTGGCAAGGCTTGCCGGGTGACCGCCAAGGTCCTCCGTGGTTCCTTTGGAGCCATTCAAGAACAAAGTATCCAAGACCCTGGCAAGAGGAGCTTGCCGGGAAGACCAACCAAGGCATCTCGAGAAGCTCGTTGCGACGTGTTGCGCGTCCCGGCAAGACCCGGTGAGCGACAAGCTCCCGGACGCGACAAGGCCCGGTGAGCGACAAGCTCCCAGACGCGACAAGACGACATCCGCGGCAAGGCGCTTGCCGCGGCAAGCTACTACTTCGCAGCCCGCGCTCCAGCTCACCCACCAACGTGTCGCTCTGGGACCGTTCCTGGCGTACGTGGCGGGAAGCTGTGCAGCGAGGGGCATGCGGTGGCAAGCAGACGCTGACAAGGTAGCCATCGTGGCAAACGGTGGCGCCCCTAACGGTCCCTTTCTACACCGTCTAGGCGACGCAGACAGGCATTTAATGCCTTTGTCCCCTGCCATCAGGGTTAGGTATGATACAACTGTAGAAAGCGGTGGCGCCAACCACCACCTCTTTTACCTTTTTACCCTCATCTCTGTTGCCACCTATCGGCGACCCCTTTGACATATAAAAGGAGGCCCATGCGCAACAGGGAGGGGGGACGATCATTCTCACGCTCGGTCTCGCTAGCCATCCAAGTGTACTGTAGCATTCATCGCTCCCGAGCAAGAACACAATACAAATCAAAGCAGGAGTAGGGTTTTACGCATCCGTGCGGCCCGAACCTGGGTAAACCGATCGCGTCGTTCGTGCGTTCGCCTCGATCTGCTCTTCGTGCACTCTCCGCCCCCCTGCCGAACCGAAAGGGGCCCCGGTCTGCCTTGGTCCCATAGGTGTCCGTGGGATCAGCACCCCCGACATCTTTGGCACGCCAGGTAGGGGATGCGTGTCGAGGCTGTGTGAACCTGATCCGACGTTCGCACGAGCCAAATCTTCATCATCTACATCAACATGCCGCCGAAGAAGAAGATTTCGCAGGCAGCTGCTCCGTCTACGCCGAGCCCACCATCACCGGAGCGAACGGCTAGTGGAGTGGGCGCCGGCGGAAGAACGGGCGCCGACGAGGAGGCTCGTGGTGCTGCCAGGTCCAAGGACAAGGCTGCGCTGCACATCAGCGGCGCGGTCGGCTCCCACAACGACCGAGCGCACTCCAAGACCTCGGCGTCCATACATGCACCGCGCCCATCTCAGGAGGCGCGGGACCAACAACGTCATGGTTCTCACGGTACCATACGTTTGCTGGGCCAAGATCAAGCTGGCGGATCCCGAAGCGCTCAAGACCAGCATGCGCGTCGACATGCTGGCACGAGCAGGGCACGGTCGCCTGGACGAGGTACTGCTCCTTCTAACGCAGTTAGAAGTCCGAGCATATCACGCTCCTCGCACCGTTCGCTGCCGCCTCCCGCCACTCCGGCAGAAGCGTTGGCTCGGGCCCAACTGCTCCTAGATTACCCCACAGAACTCGTATACGGGTCGCCTCGAGTGCTCGCTTACGATGAGCTTGAGAAAGAGCAGCTGCGACAAGACGACGCGCTGCTCCTTGAGGAAGACCGTCTTCAGGCTGCTGTGCGAGCCACTTGCTACCAGCAAGCTTTGCGCCGCTATCATAGCCGCAAAGTTAACGCCAGAAGTCTCGAGGAAGGCGACCTTGTTCTTCAGTGCGTTCAGTCCACCAAGAATTCAAACAAGTTGACACCGAAGTGGGAAGGCCCTTACCGGGTGAAACGAGTCACCAGGCCTGGCGCTGTCCGCCTGGAGACCGAAGATGGCATCCTAGTGAGCAACTCCTGGAATATTGAGCGTCTTCGCAAGTTTTACCCGTAGGGCACGGTTGCCGGAACCCGTTCCGGCAACCACCTTTTGTACAAGTCTTGCCGCTGTTGCATATAATCCTTTGTACAAAGCCGGGCGCTGATCCCGAGCATAAAGATTATGTGCTCAGCACACCTTGTCGATTTCATGCTTTTTAAATTTTGCATGTATTATCTGAAATTTTGTGCAGCACTTACCCCCGGTAAGCAATAACGAGCCTTAAAGCTCCGTATTGTTATTTCGCCCTCTTTCTTTTTTCACAAGGAAAAGAAGGTTCCCTCGCACACAAGTTTGCCGGGGGGGAAGGGAGAAGATAAGGTATGGACCAGGCGTCGTTCAAAAAGTTTTCGCCTTGCCAGGGAGCAAGTAACAAGAAAGATAAGTTGCCAAAGTCTGAGCAATCAAATTTCCTTTAAATTTATAGAGTTATCTTCCTTGAACGACCGTCCCTTGTATGGAAAACCTGTGCGCGGAGGAACCAACTCGTAGCTAGTTGCGCCCTTATTGTTGTTTCGAGTCCGCTCAACAACTTAAGTGAGCTGCGACTAGCTCTGCGACAAGGTTTCTTGTCGGCTGCAGCACCGCCAGGAGGGAACCAACTCGTAGCTAGTTGCGCCCTTACTGTTGTTTCGAGTCCGCTCAACAACTTAAGTGAGCTGTGACTAGCCGCAACAAGGTTTCTTGTCGGCTGCAGTACCGCCAGCAGGCTGCTGATGTTCCGCACTCAGTGCTCGCGGCAAAGGTGCCCGCACCGGCAAGTTCCCTAAAAGCGTAGGGTAAAAACATACAAGGGGAGGAAACAAGTAAAGGAAATAACATAGCAATAACTAGCCAAGATAGAATATATTACAAAATAACTTGTCGCAGCTCTAACAGGCTGTTTTTCATAAAAGGATTGACAGCGACAAGGAAAGAAAAAGATGGATGGCCTAGTCTACACGGTCGCCCTCGACCTTCTGATTCCGCTCACCCTGTCCACAATAGGTGCGACAAGGGCCTTGAGCTCCTCTAGATCAGCATCTGGCGGCAAGCTTCGGAGGACGTTGGCGAGGCGGAGACCCGGGTTGCGGAAGGCCACCTTCATCAGCACCTTCTCGAGAGTTCCCGCGCAAATCTTGCGCGACTCATCGGCAAGCTGCTTTGGGATCTGATCCCGGAGTCGCTGGAGCGCCGTCGCCACGCCCTTGAAGAACAGACTCAGCTTGGCGCTGGGTTGGAGATTCTCGTCGGAGGAGTACCCGAGATCAACCATCCCCAATTGCGCCAGCTCCCTGTCGTTGTCCGCGGCGACGTTCACCAGACCCTCCGTCCAGTGCTCCACATTCTCTGACAAAGTCTTCTGGGCGGCAGCGGCCTTCGCCAGCAGCACCTTGCCGGCCTTGACCTCCTCCTTCAGGGCCGCCAGCTTCACTTCGAGATCGGCATTGGAGTTCTTGGCGGCGTCCAGTTCCTTGCCCTTCTCGGCGAAAAGGGCCTGCAGCTCCGAGTAGCTGTTGGCGTCCTTCTCACGCTCGAGCTTGAGCGCGGCAAGCTCGTCGCCGCTCGCCTTGAGGCCCGCCTCCAGCTGCACCACCTTCAGCTCCAGCTCAGCCTTGGCGGCCTCGGCAGCTGCGGCGGCGTCTTCGGCCTGCTTGACGGCTCCGCCAACTGCCCGCTCGCGCGCGGCAAGTTCCTCCTCGTGGCTGTTGAGGTGGACCTTCCGCTGCGTCAAGTCACCCTCTTCCGAAGACAATCTCTCCGCGGCAAGGCGTTGGCGCTCTTCGACGTCGGCCTTCTCGAGGAGGAAGGCCTGCTGCGCCTCTGCAAGATCTTCCCGCTCCTTTGCCAGGGAGTGGAGAGCTTCCTGGTTGGCGCCTCGGAGCTCTTCTGCGCGCTTCTCGATATCAGCACCGACCTTCGCGACGAGCGCCTCGCGGGACTCCAGCTTGGCCTGCCGGGCGCGGTAGAGCGCCACCAGCTTCCGCAGCAGGTGCTCCTCTTCAGGTTCGCCGCTGCTGCTGCTTGGCGCGTCGACCAGCTTCAGCCCGGCGGAGGCAAGCACCTCTTCGTCCAGCATCTCCCCCTCGATCGGCGCCTTGGAACTTGACGCCCAGGGAAGGTTAATGAAGATGTCCTCGCCGGCCTTCAGGTAGACGCTAGGCTGGGGCTCATCGGAGCCTGGCGCGGCGGCTGCGGCGGAGGAGTCGGTGGTCGAAACAGCGCCTGGCGCTCCTGCGGCCTCCGGGTCGCCAGTACGACCGCCAGACTCCCTGCCCGCTCCCGCGGTGGCAGCCCTGGAGGCTTTCTTGCCGGCGCCGGCTGCTTCCTCGGCGGCGACTTCAGTCTCCATCGGCTCTACAGCAGATGGATCTGACGGCCGGAAGAGGGGAGAAGATTCAAGCAAAATTCGAACAAAATTCAAGGGAAAGATCAAGAAGAAGAAGAGCCAAGGGGAGTTTGAAGCAAATAAATTGCCTGTGCCAGGTTCTGCAGCTGTGGTCTCCGTCGCCGGGGGATCGCCGACGCAGTCCCTTGCCGGAGATCCCTCCCTTGCTGGGGGCTCCTCCCTTGCCGGGGCCTCCTCCCTTGCCGGGGGCTCCTCCCTTGTCGGAGTCTCCTCCCTTGCCGGAGACCTCTCCCCCGCCAGAGGACTCTCCCTTGGCGCTTCGGGGGCAGCCTCCGGGTTCTCCTGGTGTGGCTGCTCTGCTCCTGCACAAGTCAAATAAACAAGTATCAGCACAGCAACGATCTTCGTGCGCGCCCGACAGCGGGAAGTAAACAAGACACTTACGCTGGGGGCTGCTCTGAAGATCAGTCGCCAGGTCCGGCAAGTTCGTCTCAGGCGCGTCCCCTGTTGACGCAGTGGGTTCGTCCTCGATGACGATCACCGGCGCCTTGGCTCTCTTTGCCGCTCTCTGCTCTAGAGTCCTAAAAACAGGAACGGATACAGGGAAAGGCAAGTGAGAAACAAGACAAGACAAAAACAGCAGAAATCAAAGAACTGCAAGTACAATAAGAAGAACTTACTCCTCTTCTTCTTCCTTGTCGGAGCTAAACGCGGAGAAGTCAAAATCCAGCCCGCGTCCGGCGCGGGAAGGTGGAGGAGTAGGCTCCCTTGGTCGCTTGGCGGGAGCAGAAGCGGCGGTCCGGGAAGACCCCGCTCCAGTCGAAGCAGCAGCATGGGGTGCTCCCGCGGCAACGGTGCTTGCCGCGGTGGAGCGCGTCGTGCGGCGCGGCGACTGCCGGCCCGCCGGCCGCCTCGTTGTATCCCCAACCTTGTGGAGACGCCTTCTTGGTGGAGACGGAGGCGCTGCTGGCGGCGTGCTGTCTGAGGACAAAGTGGAGGAGGAGCCGTTCTCCAACGACCTGCTCGCATCCTCGGCAGGCTCGCTCGGCCTGGCACCACGCCCGACAAGATCTTCCTTGCCGGCAAGCTCTTCTTGCCGGGCAAGCTCCTTCTTGCCGGAGAATTCCTCTCGCTCGGCACGGTTTGCCGCCTCTGCCGCCGCTGCCTCCTCCGTGGTGAAGCCGAACTCGCCCACCGTGGCAGCTGCCGCCGCCTCTTCCAACCTGGTGGCGATGTACGCCAACTCCGCCTCGATGGTGTCGTGAGTGAGGCCGTCCTTCTCGTCGGTGCGGATTGGCACTTCCACCAAGTCATCGAAGAATTGCTGCACAACCTGGTCCTCTGGCTCTTGCCAAGTGGGCACAAGTCCGTGCGAGTCGCACAGTGGCATCATCGCCCTAATGCGGTCGAGCGCCGAATTGTTGCACAAAGGGACGACGCCCTGCGGCAACCTGAAGACCTCGGGGTGATCTGGATCGTACTTGAAGAGCTCCTGCAGTATTCCGTTGAGCTCAAGGACAGTGAAATTGTAGTTGAGGCCCAGGCACAGCCTCATGATGTCTGCCGCGTTCTTGAACTCCCAGGCAGGCCTCCTCCATTCCTGCAGGGGAGCGATGCGGCGACAAAGAAAGTCTGCGCCAACGGCCCCTACAGTGAGTCCGGCAAGCCTGAGGCGCTGGATCCTGGTGACGGCAATCTTCAGCCTGCTGTCCTCCGGGGTCACGTCGCTCCAGTCACTGCCGCGTACTGCTGTTGCTTGGCGCCGGGCGGTGAATGGCTGCGGGCTCTCCTCGACAATCCAATACCAATCCGCTCTCCACTCCTCCCACTTGCCACGGAACTCCCCCTCCAGATAAGATTCCTTCTTGACGGACCTTGAGATCCAGGCGATTCCGCCGGACAAAGGCTCTCATTCTCTACCCGAGGAATGAAAAAGTGGCGAAAAAGGGCTACGCTAGGGTGGACCCCGACAAAGTTCTCGCAAAGGTGTGCGAAAACGGCCATGGTGAGGACGGCGTTGGGAGTGAAGTCAAGGAGGCAGAGATTGTATGTATTCATGATATCACAGAAGAACTCGGAAAAAGGCGGGCAGAGCCCGCAGTAGAAGAAGACGGCAAAGAAAGGGTACCCGTCCGGAGCCATCGCGTGAGCAGCGGCCGGGAGCACCCAGGTCCACGGGTAAGCTCGCGTCTCCGTCGCCCAGAAGAGATAATAGTACTCCCGCAGCTCCTTCGGGTCGAGCTTGGGGGGGGGGGGGGGGAATGGCTCGCTCCTTCGGCAGCGCCACGAGCCGCTGCGCCTCGATCGACTTCACGGCCTTCCCCTTGTCGCCCTTCGGAGCCATGGCGTAAGCAGTGGAGGAGGACGACGGCGTGGTGGTGCTGGTGGCAATGCGGGGGGGGGGGGGGGCAGGGCGCTGCGCTCTGTGTGCTTTGGGAAGACGGAGGCGGGGCGGAGTTTTTCAAGATTGGAGCAGAATGGGGGCGAGTGGGCGCACTACCCCTGCTTCCTTTTTGCTTATAAAGGGGGGAGGTGGCGGACGTTCCGCCTTTCCTAATAAAGAAACCGCCCATGATCTCTCCCACAACATGACGCATGCACGCGGGGCTCGGCCCCGCGCACGCTGCCCACGTCACGCATGACGCCGCGTTCGACGCGTGCCGTGCGGAGAGGGCGCGGTGGATGCGGAGTCAGATACGGCGTGACCCAGGCCGCGCGTGCCCGTGCACTGTTTTGGGCCTGGCCCAACAGCGCTCGGCACCGTGTATGGCCCAGGCCCGGGGGCTCCTGTCGGTGTACTAAAGTAGAGGTACCTTAGTATCCCGAACTTGTGCACGGGCAGTCGCAGCATCCCGTGGCAAGGCTTGCCGGGTGACCGCCAAGGTCCTCCGTGGTTCCTTTGGAGCCATTCAACAACAAAGTATCCAAGACCCCGGCAAGAGGAGCTTGCCGGGAAGGATACAAGACCCCGGCAAGAGGAGCTTGCCGGGAAGACCAACCAAGGCATCTCGAGAAGCTCGCTGCGACGCGTTGCGCGTCCCGGCAAGACCCGGTGAGCGACAAGCTCCCGGACGCGACAAGGCCCGGTGAGCGACAAGCTCCCGGACGCGACAAGACGACATCCGCGGCAAGGCGCTTGCCGCGGCAAGCTACTACTTCATAGCTCACGCTCCAGCTCACCCACCAACGTGTCGCTCTGGGACCGTTCCTGGCGTACGTGGCGGGAGGCTGTGCAGCCAGGGGCATGCGTTGGCAAGCAGGCGCTGACAAGGTAGCCATCGTGGCAAACAGTGGCGCCCCTGACGGTCCCTTTCTGCACCGTCTAGGCGACGCAGATAGGCATTTAATGCCTTTGTCCCCTGCCGTTAGGGTTAGCTATGATACAACTGTAGAAAGCGGTGGCGCCAACCACCACCTCTTTTACCTTTTTACCCTCATCTTTGTTGCCACCTGTCGGCGACCCCTTTGACATATAAAAGGAGGCCCATGCGCAACAGGGAGGGGGGACGATCATTCTCATGCTCGGTCTCGCTAGCCATCCAAGTGTACTGTAGCATTCATCGCTCCCGAGAAAGAACACAATACAAATCAAAGCAGGAGTAGGGTTTTACGCATCCGTGCGGCCCGAACCTAGGTAAACCGATCGCGTTGTTCGTGCGTTCGCCTCGATCTGCTCTTAGTGCACTATCCGCCCCCCTGCCGAACCGAAAGGGGCCCCGGTCCGCCGCGGTCCCATAGGTGTCCATGGGATCAGCACCCCCGACAGGAATGCACCGGAAAAATCAAGGTGTTGGTTTTGAACGAAAGTTCAATGCCAATGGAGTTGAATGGGGAGAAGATCAATACCCCAAGACAAAGTTTGTTCCTCAACAAGAGAAATATGATACTTCTTTCAAGGGGACACAAGCTCAAGATGATCTTCCACCACAAGACTACAAGCAAAAAGGCAAGGACAAGCTTCAAGAGGAGATTGATGCATTTAAAGAAGCTCCTAAGACCTTAGTCAAGTGGATTCCCAAGACCACGTCAAGTTCCACTTCATCAAGTACGACTACAACTCCAAGGATTCCCATCAAGATGATGTGGATCCAAAAGAAGAAGAACTAGAGAGTTCTTGAGGGTGACTCCGCCAACATATTTCACTCTCATCATTTTGGCAAGAACAAGTGCAATCAACTTCCACATCATGCACTAGTTCAAGGAGTCACAAACCCTCTTGTGGGTAAGACAAGGGACAAGGTAACCTAAAGTTTTCATGGACATCATCTTGTGGATGCATCACTCTATGTCTATGGATATCCTTGTTTGTTCCTTGTGGGACTAACCCATGTAGGTATTGAAAGTGCAATTCACTCAAATGGATAGCTCCAAGTGATCTACATCAACATTGAGCATCCACATCTTCAACATCTACATGAAGTCATCATCGACAAAACCCAAGGTTAGTTCATCCCTCTTAGGGGGGATATCACATCTAGGGGGAGCTTTACTCTAAGACTTGAGCTAAAGAAACTCTAAAGATGTGAATACAACAATGCTTTATGTAAAAGTGGTAACCCCACTTGAGCTTAAACGATGAGTATGACCTACGATCAAGTGTTCTCACTTGACTCCTAAGTCAATATACTCATATATAGATGACCTAGTCATCGCAAATTGCTTGATAGATGCTAGAATTGTTTGTGCATGCTTTGCCACATATTTCATTTGCCATCTTATTGTGTGAGCATGCTGGTTGCATATTTTACTCATTCGAGGACATCCACTTGTTGTTTTTATTGTTTGGCTTTATCTTCTTTTGCCAAGTGGATGGACAAGAATGCCTAAGAACCTCCTCTAGCTATCTATGCTTTTCTCGTCTCATACTCTATTCATGCTGCATCACAAAACTTGATCAAGTCAGATTCAAACCACTCTGTGTGAGGAGCGCTCGGAGTCCCCGATTCGTCATAGACTTAAACTTCCAAAACCTCTTTGTGATTCTCGGTCTGACCGATACCATACTTTCGGTCCTACCGAGATCATTAAGTTGATCTAGGTTTTCAATCTCGGTGCAACCGATTTGAACCACTCGGTCACACCGAGTTGCAGTAACTGTATACAGTTTTGCATCTCGGTGCCACCGAGTTGTTCCACTCGGTCACACCGACAGGGTCGGGCTATATATAGTGACGGGCAGAATTTTGGAAATTTTTCCGAAACCTCTTCGCCCGCGCATAGCTCGCTCTGCCTCCTGGGTCTCCGGATCGTCCTCCTCGCCGCCAGCAGCCTCTAGTCGCTGGTCTCCGCCGCCGTCAACGGATTTCTGCCCCGCCGTTGCCGTCGTAGTGAGTCTCCGCCGAACTAGGGTATGGACTCGATCTTTGTGCTATTCTCCAATCCGATTCCTAGCACATTGTGATCGTCATGATTCTTGCCACGTTTGATAAACTCCTATCTAGTCAATGAACTCGTAGATTAGGTTTAATTCGAAAATTTTAGGGTTAGGTTTCCGCCGAAACCATCTCGGACCCACCGAGTTGAAAAACTCGGTCCCACCAATTTGGCTTATGCCATTGCACAAGTAAAACACGGTCTGACCGAGAATTACTTATCGGTGTGACCGATTTTGGAACTCTGTGAAACCCTAGCAGTCTCGGTGCCACCGAACTGTGACTCAGTCTGACCGAGTTCACTAGTTCTGGTGCCAAAACTGCTTCGGTGTCACCGAGTTTGAAAATCGGTAGATCCGAGATGATTACAGTGGGAAACTAAAACTAAGTTTTTGAATTATTATTTTGCAAAAATCTCTGCATTTTGTGATGCTCATCCACTCTATCTCATCTATAATCTATTCACAGGGTCAGCAGTCAGTTTGCATCATGTCAGACCAGAGTGACAGCCAAAACTTGTCAGAGCAGCAAGTACAGTTGAGTGAGGGCACTAGCCCCTCAAGTTCCTCAGATGATGGCAGCAGGAGTACACCCAGCAACCTGCCTAAAGCTGCCACTAGACAAAGGAAGAAGAGAACCTCAGATTCTGAAGATGAGGACTATGTGGCAGAGGAAGAGGCCACATCAAAGAGAGTTGAGCCAGCTCAAGGCACAAAGCCAGGCCTGAAAATCAAAAGGCCAGCAGGCAGGCAGCCCATGTCAAAGGCTAGAGCTTCAACTATGAAGCCTGCTCCCATTGAGCCCGCTGCTGCTGAGGGCAAGAAGAGGAAAGAAAGAGTGAAGAAGACTGTGGCCAGAGTGCTTGGGAAGGACTCCATCATGGTAGATGAGGAGGAGGAAGAAGAGGTTGCTGCACTAGCACCCATGGCTCCCAAGCTAATGGGAGATGCCATAAAATCAGGGGGAGCTGCTTCCAAGGCCAAGTCAGCTCCAAAGCCAAAGCCGAAGAGAAACACAAGAAGCATCCCAGCCACTGAGAAGAACAAGGCCCCAGTGCCTGAAGTTGAAGAGGAAGAAGGAGAAGAGCATATCCTTAGGAAGCTCAAGCCCAAGGTCCCAGACCACAACGATGCTCATCCTATGGCTGAGGATATGAAGCTCAGGAGAGATTCAGGGCTGAGGAAGTGGAGAGAAGCAGATCCGTATGCTTCTAGGAGAAGGACTGCAGTGGACTACAGGTTTCATACCAAGGAGCAGCAGGATTTCTATGAGACTGTTTTGCTTGACAAGAAGCCAATTGTGTGTGACATGAGATGGGTCAACTGGACCTACATGAAGGAGAATGAGGAACACTACCCTGGAGTATATGACAGCTTTAGTGCTTGTGGAGTGACATACTTTGTTGGGCAGAAGCTCACAAAGTGGAACGAGGAGCTAATCATGCAATTCTACTCCACAGCACACTTTTATCCGGATGGCAGGATCACTTGGATGTCAGAGGGTACAAGGTACCAATCAACTGTTTAGGAATGGGCGAAGTTGATCAATGCCCCAGAGGAGCAAGCAGATGACTTGGACATTTATGCCAAGAAGAAGATGGACCATAACACCATGTCCAACATGTACAAGGAGATTCCGAATGAAGCACTTGACACGTTCAAGTTTGGCTCAGTGCACTATCTCTTGTCAGGATTGCCTACGATCAACTGGATCCTTAGGCACACTCTTCTGCCCAAGTCTGGAGATCACAAGATGATCAGAGGTCACGCGATCAATTTGCTTCATGTCTTTGAAGTGCCTCAAAAATTCAAAGTCATGAGTCTCATAGTGGAAACAATCAAGAGGACAGCAGCAGACCAGAAGAGGAGCTGTGGATATGCCCCACAGATTCAGGAGCTCATCAACTCCAAGATGGGCACGGGCATATACCTCTTGGATAAGGAACACCTGCCCATCCGTCCAGACTTCAAGGATAACCAAGTGGTCATGACTGAGAATGTGCCATCATCTGTCCATGCACAAGCTCAGAAGGAGAAGGCGAAGAAGGAGAAAGCTGCCAGGATGCCTACTCAAGCGGAGGCATCTGATTACTTCCTGAAAACCAAACAAGAGAAGCTTGGTTACCTGATTGCGTCCACCCTGCGGATTGAGCAAGGACTTGCCACCCTGACTCAGGACCAGGCCAGCCTAGAGAGGATCATGGAACAGAGGTTCCATGACTTGGACATCAAGGTGACAGAAATACAGACCGCCGTGGAGCAGCTCCAGGAGGACATGAATGAGAGGAGAGTCAGGACCACGACTGATGCTTTTGGCAGGGTGCCACGAGATCTGATGTCGTCTGCACTGCCAGTTGCTCACACCAGAGCTACAACGTCTGCGCCAGCCACAGCCTCAGTTCCACCAGCTCCAGCATCCACTTCAGCCTCGACTCCGACCACGTCTACCGAAGGCTTCGTCCTTGGAGTGCTCTGGACTCCACCACCACCTGAAGATCAAGCCTGAGCGTCGACTTAGCACTATGCATTTTCTAGGAACTTTTTGGTAACTTGTTGCCAAAGGGGGAGAAAATGTATAGATCATAGGCTTCGAGAGAGAGTGTTGCTTTTATTCTCTCTTGTTTTATTTGGTGGTTTTTCGAACTTTGTTTGCTTGTGTGTGAGATACAATGCCCTTATGTTTGTGAGACATCGACGATCATGTGTTTGATCATAAGTTACACTTAATGTTTGCTTAATGCTTGCTTAAATATTATCATTCTATCTATCTTTTGTGATCATTCACAATTCTTGGTGATGAGTGCATGCATTTCAATCTTATCATTTTTGAGCGCTCCACCAAGATGTATGTGACATGGAAGAGTAACCCATGATTCTAACTCCTTGTGCATTTGAAGCCCAAAGCAAATTTTAAATATGCACAAATTTAGGGGGAGCTCTTATTTGTCACATACTTCTCAAAGCGACGATATATTTCATGCTTATTATGATTTGTCGAAGCTTTGATCTATATGTTGTCATCAATTACCAAAAAGGGGGAGATTGAAAGTGCAACTATCCCTAGGTGGTTTTGGTAATTCATAACAACATATAGTTCATTGAGCTAATGCTATTTCAAGATGATTATTTCAGGAAAGCTCAATGATTGGCATGGCATGGATGTGAAAGTGGAACCCTCAAAATGCTAAGGACAAAGAATTGGCTCAAGCTCAAAAGTTCAAGACTCTTCATTTTATATTTTAGTGATCCAAGATCACATTGAGTCTTTAGGAAAAGCCAATACTATCAAGTAGGGATGAGGTGTTGCTTAATGAGCCTCTTGCTTTATGTGCTTAATGATATGCTCCAAAATCCTCAGCTACTTTCCCATATCCACAAATGACCTAAACCCTAAGCCAAACTCGGTCATACCGATTCTTCCATTCCGGCGCCACCGAGTTTCACTTGTCATTTGCCACTGCCAAACCCTAGCAATTCGGTCCTACCGATAAGGATCTCGGTCTCACCGAGATGGTCTTGCAAACTCTCTGTTTCCCTTTCGTAACTTTTCGGTCTCACCGAAAGAGCGAATCGGTCCCACCGAGAATGCAATGCAAACTCTATGTTTCCTTCTTGTAACTTTTCGGTCTCACCGAAAGAGTGAGTCGGTCCCACTGAGTTTGCCTGACCAACTCTCTGGTTAGCTTATTGCCAAACTCGGTCTCACCGAGTTTGTGCAATCGGTCTCACCGAGATTACGTTATGCCCAAACCCTAACCGAATCGGTCCTACCGAGTTGCATGTCAGTCCCACCGAGATTCCTAACGGTCACTAGGTTTACTATTTTGGTCCGGCCGAGTTTTCTGATTCGGTCCCACCGAGATTGATAAATTGTGTGTAACGGTTGGATTTTGTGTGGAGGCTATAAATACCACTCCACCTCCTCTTCACTCGTGGAGAGAGCCATCAGAACACATACACCATTCCAACTCATATGTTCTGAGAGAGAACCACCTACTCATGTGTTGAGACCAAGATATTCCATTCAAACCATATGAATCTTGATCTCTAGCCTTTCCCAAGTTGCTTTCCACTCAAATCTTCTTTCCACCAGATCCAAATCCTATGAAAGAGAGTTGAGTGTTGGGGAGACTATCATTTGAAGCACTAGAGCAAGGAGTTCATCATCAACACACCATTTGTTACTTCTTGGAGAGTGGTGTCTCCTAGATTGGCTAGGTGCCACTTGGGAGCCTCCGACAAGATTGTGGAGTTGAACCAAGGAGTTTGTAAGGGCAAGGAGATCGCCTACTTCGTGAAGATCTACCGCTAGTGAGGCAAGTCCTTCGTGGGTGATGGCCATGGTGGGATAGACAAGGTTTCTTCTTCATGGACCCTTCGTGGGTGGAGCCCTCCGTGGACTCGCGCAACCGTTACCCATCGTGGGTTGAAGTCTCCATCAACGTGGATGTAGGATAGCACCACCTATCCGAACCACGGCAAAAACATCCGTGTCCCCAATAGCGTTTGAATTCTCCAAACCCTTCCCTTTATATTCTTGCAAGTTGCATGCTTTACTTTCCGCTGCCAATACACTCTTTGCATGCTTGCTTGAATTGTGTAATGATTGCTTGACTTGTCCTAAGATAGCTAAAAACTGCCAAGAACTAAAATTGGGAAAAGGTTAAGTTTTTATTTGGTCAAGTAGTCTAATCACCCCCCCTTCTAGACATACTTTCGATCCTACACTTCTCCAAAGTGGCCAAACCTCTCACGGAACTTCTCAAGAAAGATAAAAAGTTTGAGTGGTCCCCACAGCGTGAACACAGTTTTCAGGAACTGAAAAGACGTCTTACTTCTGCTCCCATACTTGTGCCACCGGACTTCACTAAGGACTTTGTTATCTATTGTGATGCCTCACGACAGGGACTAGGTTGCATTCTTATGCAAGATCGCCATGTGATTGCCTATGCATCTCGACAGTTGCATCCACATGAGGAGAATTATCCTACACATGATCTAGAGCTTGCAGCTATAGTCTATGCACTTAAGACCTGGCGACATTACCTTTTTGGTAAACGTTGCGAGATTTACACCGATCACCAGAGTCTCAAGTATATCTTCACCCAACCAGATCTGAACCTTAGGCAAAGACGTTGGTTGGAGTTGATCTCAGATTACGACTTAGGGATTACCTACACCCCAGGCAAGGGGAATGTCATGGCTGATGCGCTAAGTCATAAGTCCTATTGCAACAATCTTATGTTGCAGTAGGGCCAACCACTTCTCCATGAGGAATTATGCAAACTTAACCTTCACCTTGCTCCTCACGGATTCCTTTCTACCTTGGTGGTGAAACCTACTCTTGTGGACCAAATCATCTCTGCTCAGAAGTAGGATACGGGAATTTCCCGGATCAAGAGAAACATTAACAAGGGAGTTGGTGGTAGTTTTTCTATAGATGATCGTGGTGTTGTTTTCTTTGAGAGTCGCTTGGTGGTTCCCAAGAAACAAAATCTTCGACAATTAATCCTTAAGGAGGCGCATGAATCTCCTCTCACGATTCATCCCGGTAGTACTAAGATGTATCAGGACCTACGCCAGAGGTTCTGGTGGACTAGGATGAAGAGAGAAATTGCTTAGTTTATTGATAACTGTGACGTTTGTCGTCGCATTAAGGCAGAGCATCAAAGGCCTGCTGGCACCCTTCAACCTTTAGCTATTCCTGAGTGGAAATGGGATAAAGCTGGTATGGACTTCATCACCGGCTTTCCCAGGACCAAGAAAGGGAATAACGCTATCTTCGTAGTCGTTGATCGTCTTTCCAAAGTGGCTCACTTCCTACCTGTTCGAGAGAATATCACTGCTAGTCAGCTCGCTGACTTATATATTTCTCGAATAGTGTCACTTCATGTTGTTCCACTAGAGATCAATTCAGACCGTGGTAGTCTTTTCACTTCTCATTTCTGGGAGAGTTTCCAAACTGCCATGGGCACCCATCTTTCCTTCAGTACCACTTTCCACCCTCAATCAAGTGGTCAGGTGGAAAGGGTCAACCAAATTCTTGAAGACATGCTTAGAGCTTGTGTTATCTCATTCGGTATGGAATGGGAGAAGTGTCTTCCCTTCGCCGAGTTTGCTTATAACAACAGCTACCAATCCAGCCTCAAGAAAGCTCCTTTTGAGGTTCTGTATGGACGAAGATGTCGAACACCTTTAAAGTGGTCAGAAACCGGTGAAAGAAAATTCTTTGGACCAGATATGATCCAAGAGGCAGAAGAGCAAGTTCGCATCATTCGTGAGAATTTGAAAACCGCCCAATCTCGTCAAAAGAGCCAGTATGACCGTCGTCATAAGGAAGTGGCTTATGAAATTGGCGACAAATCTTACCTTCGGGTTACCCCTTTGAAGGGTACCCATCGATTCGGTATCAAAGGCAAGTTGGCTCCTTGCTACATTGGTCCCTTTCTCATTCTCGCTAAACGAGGAGGGGTTGCCTACCAGTTGGAACTACCACCACATCTTTCTCGAGTTCATGATGTCTTCCACGTCTCTCAACTCAGGCGTTGCTTCTCGGATCCCATCCGCGGAGTGGACCACGAAACGCTTGATCTCTAAGATAACCACACATATCAAGAGTACCCAGTTCGCATCCTTGATCTAGCAGAGCGTCTCACTCGACGTCATAACATCAAGTTCCTCAAGGTTCAGTGGTCTCATCACTCCAAGAGAGATGCTACTTGGGAGCGTGAAGATCGTCTTCGACTTGAGTACCCCGCTTTGTTTCCGCCAACCCCTGAATCTCGGGACGAGATTTCTTCGAGTGGGGGCTCCATGTGTCACATCCCTAGTTCTGGTATGACCTAGGCTAGCCTTTCATGCTTGCATCATGTTTAAACTCCATTTAAATTTGAAATGGGTATTTGTGAAACCCTCAGAATCATTTCTGAAAATGATCCAAGTAAAAAATTGCTCCAAAAGGGTCCAAGAAAATGCTCATGTTGCTCTCTGAAAATATTGGACAGAGATAAAAATCAAACCAATATCTTTAGGAGCTCACAAGTATTTATTTTGGGCATTTGGAATTAATCCAGTAATTATTTCCGTTGGATAAATATTTTATTATATATAAAATATTGTCCAATAGTTCTGAATTTTGGTGAGGGGCTTTGGAGTGGTCCAACTAGTCCCTACAAAAATTTACAGAATAAAATAAAATGATTTAGTATTTTTATTAAATCAAAACAAATGTTAGAAAATAGAAACAAAGAGGGAAGAAAACCCACCTGCACTTACCTCCCTGTGCAGCCCGGCCTGGCCCAGTGGCCAACAGGCCAGCCCAGCCGACTGGCAATGCCAGTCGTCCCCTCCTCGCGCCAGAGGGACAGGGCGTGTGATCGCCGCACGCCGCACGCATGCGCGCCACGGCAACTGCCTGCCTGGCCTCTCCCCTGATGCCCTGGCCGTCCTAGACGACGCCACGCGCCGCCCCAGACCTCTCGCACTCTCTCTCGGTCTCCCTCCTCCCCTGGATTCCTCCCTGTCCCCGCGATCGAGCGCTGCCGTCGCCACAACTCGTTGCCGCCGTAGCCACCGTAGTCCCCTCGCCCCTCCGTCGTGCCCAAAAGCTTCGCCATGTCGTCTTCTACCTCCTCGTCGAGCCACGCACCTCCGGACGGCCTCCATCGCCGCCATCGCCATCATCTTCACCACCGGCTGCCCGAGATCACCGACGGCGCTCCGGCCGCACCAGTGCTTCCCCGAGCTCGCTGATGCCTCCGTTGGATCCGTCGTGAGCTCTACTTCGTTTCCCCCTCCTCCCCGTGCTCGTTTGCCCCGTCCAGCTAGCTCAACCACCGCGTCCCCGCGAGCTCCTCGCCGCCGGCCATGGCACCACCGTGGCCAGGGGCCGAGCCAGCCGCACCCGCGCGCGTCACCGTGCTCCTGGTGACGCCAGGAACCTGTAGAGCCTCTCCGCTCGCCTCCCCATGCACCGCAGCCCTCGCCCGCACTTGGCCGCGCTCCGGCGAGCTCCGGCCACCCCTCCTCCTCCTATCGATCCCACTAGATGCGGAGAACACGGGCTACGCCTCGGTGCTCTCCGCTGTCCTTTTGGTCACCGGAATGGAGATCCCGAGCCCCTCCGCCACGTTCGGCCTCGCCGGCGGCTAAATGCCGGTGAGGTTGACCGGTCTAACCCCCTAGTTGACCTGGGGTTTGACCACCAGGGTCATTGACAAATGGGCCAGGCCCCTGCTAATTTTAGTTAGATGTTAATTAAACTTAATTAGCTGATGACACTGACAGTGGGCCCCTGCTCCACTAATTCTATAATTAGGGTAAACTAACCCCCTGTTAACTAACCGGTCACTGACGTGTGGCCCCCACACGTCAGGTTTGACCGGTCAGCCACGGTTGACTTGCTGACGTCATGCCACTGTCATGCTCACGCGATTATTCATTTTCTGATATTAAAATAAATCAGGAAATTCCAGAATATATTCAAAACTTCCAAAATTCATAGAAATTCAACCGTAGCTCAGATTGAAATAATTTTTATATGAAAAATTATCAGAAAAATTCAATCTATCCATCTGTACCATTTTCGTGCATGACAAACCAACTTATACATGCTGTATATGAGGAATCATATAAATGGCATTTATAAAGAGTTAATTTAGAGTTGCATTTGAACCTTGGGTTCAAATGAACCTCTTCCAAATAGAATGCTAAATGCATTAGTTCAAAGCACAGCACATACCCATGCCATGTTCATGTATCATAATGTTGCATATGATTGTGTATTGATTTTCGACACTGTTCCTTCTCAATAGGTCCTGCTACGGAGAGTGTTCGAGAGTACCTGTCTGACGAGCAGTGCCCCTCTGTTGATCTACCAGGCAAGCAACCCCCCCTTGTTCATTCCGATACAATCCCACTCTCTCGCTCCTGCTCTCTTTTATTGCATTAGGACAACAACGATTCAACTGCTACTTTATGCTGCGGTAGTTGAACCCATTCCTCTGCATGACCTGTCATTGCCACGGTAAATAGTTGAAACCCACTAGCATGTGTAGGAGTTGATTGAGCCATGTGGTGTTCCTACCATGCCATGCCTGCTATTGCTTAGAGTTGTGTCAGGTCTGATTCATCAGGAATGAATTGGAATGTTATGATATGTTCTGGTAACGGGAGTTAAGCGTGTGAACACGATTTGGTAAAGGTAGCGGTGAGAGGCCATGTAGGAGTACATGGTGGGTTGTCTCATTGGGACCGTCCTTAAGAACTGAGTTCTATGTAAGTTGTCCAATGACTAGCTACTACCACACATTGGGCTCCGGGCGCTCCAAGCTCTCTCGACTTATTAACCACCTTGATCTCTGTCCAGGAGTTGCAAATAGTTTCTGGTGTTTGTAGGTAGTGCTATTTTTCTACCGAGCGGCACCTGGCAGGGTGGGCTCGGGACAGACTAGGCACAGGTGGCACGGTGTACCAAGTGGCACCCGGATGGTGGGCTTGGGAACCCTGCTCACATCGTTTGGGGGCGTGAGCGACACCCCAGCCGGATCTCCTTGCGGATGGAACCCAAATAGGTGATAGCCCTATACCAGAGTCTTGTGTGGTTAGTCAGGTCGTGGCCGGCACCCTCGCCAGGCTTCCGCTTGAAGGTTGCCGAGATACATGACGTGTACATGGTGGTAAGTGGCGAGAGCGTGTGTGAAGAAGTACACCCCTGCAGGGTTATCATGATCTATTCGAATAGCCGTGTCCTCGGTTATGGACTTCTTGGATGCTTACGTGGTACATAGACAACTTAAAGTGGATACTCTAAAATGCTCAAGGCAAGTGTGAGTGCTATGGATGGCCTTCTTGTAGGGAGACGAGGATGAATCCATAGTAGTGTATTGATGTGGTGATTAGTGGACTCGTGTGCGCTGCCTCATCTCAAAGAAGTTTCTCGTTGCCGTAGAACAGGATAGCCACTGAGTCAAAGCTGGCTTGCTGCAACTAAACCCCACATTATCTTCTTGATACAAATGCATGTATGATAGGATCTGACGTAAGTCTTGCTGAGTACCTTTGTACTCACGTTTGCTTTATTTATGTTTTGCAGATGAGACATCTGTCTCACTAGTAGTACCACTTGGACTTCGACGAGTAGCTTGTACCTCAGCTACGATCTTGATCGGACGTTGTAGATAGTCAGGCTCACAGCCTTTTCTTTGTAGTTGTCTGTACTCAGACATGTAATGCTTCCGCTTGTTGCTTGTATGCTCTGAATGATGGGTCATGTGACCCCTGTTTGTATTTATGCTATGTGGCTCTTCTGAGCCTTTATCTATATGAGTTTGCGTTATGTTGTGATGCCATGTTGTACAACATATACTTGCATGTTATGCGTATGTGTAACGTGTATTGCTATGTGTGGGATCCGACAGTCTGGTTGTTTATCCTTGGCAGCCTCTCCTATGGGGAAATGTAGTCTAGTGCTTCCTTGAGCCATAGTAGTCCGCTACAGCCCGGTTCACCGGAGTCCTGCTAGCCCAGCACTACTGCTCAGGACACTTGACTGGCCGGCATGTGTTTCACTTCGTTCCTATGTCTGTCCCTTCGAGGAAATGTCACGCGGTGACAACCGGAGTCCTGCCTAGCCTGCTACAGCCCGGGTTCCCCGGAGTCCTGTTAGCCCAGTGCTACAGCCCGGATTCACACGCTGCTGACCAACACGCTCGATCTGAATCATGTATGCCTGTTCCCATAGGTTAGTGCCGCTCTGGGTTCACAGCTAGCCATGTCGGCCCGGGTTCTCTGTCATATGGATGCTAGCGACACAATCATATACGCGAGCCAAAAGGCGCAAACGGTCCCGGGCCAGGGTAAGGCGACACCCATGAGGATACCGTGCGTGAGGCCGCAAAGTGATATGAGGTGTTACCGGCTAGATCAATGTGATTTGGAATCGGGGTCCCGACACCATGCATATACAATAAGAGACAATAAAGCTCAATTTTATATATTTTACTTTACACTTTGTTTATTTTAGACTTTTGTCCGCCGCGACCCGTTTTCAACTCAGGTCCTCTCTTTTATAGATGAACGTCGTGCGGCGCCCGTCCAGGATACGGCACAATGGAGACACAGGCGCAGACGTGCAGTAGGGACCCGTCCTAAAGGATTCTTTTTAGATTAAGACCCTGCGTAAACCTTTTTTACTGTCTCTTGTTGCTACACATCCCCTGGTTTTTTCTGATATAACCAAGGAGGAGGCTGGTGTCTTGGCATGTGGCCACGTCAGAATTTTAGCACGTACTTGGACACTAGGGGCTTTTTTAATGAAGAGTGTTGTTTGGCCCGCAGTCATAAAGACCGAACGCCTTAGGGAGTGTTCGGCGTCGCGAGTTTTGGCATTATATGCATCAGCTCTGAATCATGTCTTTGGTCAAATGTTGGGTTGCCCGGCTCCTGAGTTAGGTTACCTTACATTCCGCTCTATCGGCTAAGGTAGCACCAGGAGAACTACTACGATTGTGCCCTCGGTTCGGCCAGGGCGAGCACCTCAGTAGAGAAAGCCGAAAACTGACTGTCATGATGTAGCGTGAGACTGGTCAGCCACTCGAGGACCTATCGGAATCTATCGGATTCCTCCACTTTAACGAAGGGCCGCTTCCCGGTCAGGCACATACGCGCCCCAAATTCGGACGAGCGGAGTCACCACCAAGGAGCTACCTAAAGAGTCTCATTTTCAAACTCCAATGGCTAAGTGAAAGTGTTAAAGCATTATAGTCCGGTTGCCTGGCCCGCTGCGCTATCACCTCCTTTGTAGGACCAAGACGTTGGGTTAAGTGTGAAACTGCGTTTTCTGCGAGCACCCCCGCACTATTTGCGTGGGGGTTGAAGCCAATGACTGCCATCTTTCAGATTTTATATATATATATATATATATATATATATCTTAAAACGGCCGCATAGAAGGTGTTTACAATACTTGAGGCACAAGTATAAAAAAGACCACTATAGTTTATCAAAATATTCCTTTATAATTACATGTGCTATCATAACATAGCATCTTTTGAGCACTGTGTCTCTATTACACGAGCGCCTTCAAGGACTTCCTGAAAATAGTGCTCGGAGGGTACTCGGCTTTTGTCCGAATCACGGGACGCAACAACGGTGGTCTCCATCTCCGCCCAGTATGTCTTAACACGGGCAAGAGCCATCCTTGCGCCCTTTATGCATCCTGACCTCTTCATTGCATTTATACGCGGCACCGCGTCAAGGAATTGCTGCACCAAGCTGAAATAACTCTTCGGCTCCGATCTCCCCGGCCACAGATGACCCATGACGTACTTCATGGCAAGTCCGGACAATCTATTCAGTTCGGCCCATTGAGCCAAACGATCGTCCATTGCCAGTGAACGCTCTGGATTGTGAAACTGCGACCAGAAAAGCTTTTCCACGTCGTGATCTTTCTGATCTCGAAAGTGTTCGGTCGCATTAGCAGCACTCGCTACCAAATCCAGATAGGTATCCTCCACACTCCACATCCGGTCCAATGGAGCAAACTTCGGGTCGCAAAATTTCCTTCGCAGCATAAAGGGCTTTCCAGCCGCAATCTGTTCGGCCTTACGCAGCTCCTCCTTCGCAGCTCTCATCACAGAGCGCGCATCCTTGGCATCAGCAACGGCCTTCTCTAAGTCCGTCTGTTTCGCCTGGTCTTCTTCTTCAAGAAGTCTGCAACGGTCTGTAGTGATTTTTAACTTTTTGGCCATCTTGGCCATCTCTTCCTTGCTTCGGCAATGGGCAGCCTGTTCGGCTCTCAGCTCTTCAAGGGCTTTTTTGGCGGCCGCATCACTTTTTATGGCTTGATCTTTAGCTCGGGCAAGTTCTGCCCTAAGACTCTCCACGGCGGCAGCACCATCTGCGTCAAGCACACACATTGTAAGACACAGGCATCAAACTGTTATTACCTCATGCCTCTTGGGGAATTGCATACCTTGAGCTTCCTCAAGCCGCTTGTTGACAAGCGTGATATCGGCTTCTGCCATGTCCAGTTGCCGCTTTAGTTCGGCAAAATCGTCAGTTCAGCTCGATTCCGGACACCCTACCGCCTACATTCAAAGGCGACATCTTAGACCTGGGATTATGATCCTCCGCGTGCCGTCATTTCTTGACGACACGCAGAGTCTCAGGGGCTACTATCTACACAGGGCGCATCTTATTCATGCGCAATTGCCAAAACTGTACGTACCTCGAAACCCGTCGGTAAACTTTTGACGGCCTCATGCAATCCGCTCTCTGCGGATGAAATCCTTTCAATCACCATGCCCATCAAGGCACAGTGCTCCTCTGAGATGCAAGCTCGCCCCAGCAGAATATTTAGCTCCTCCGACCGAGCACCCGACGGTGCCGGGTCGTCTCATGACCTCTTTCGAAGTCCGGACGCGGAGAACCTCGGGGGGCCACATTGTCTTCCGCTCCTACCCAATTCGGAGAAACCCTTCGCGACGACACCTCGGGATCGCCCGCCTCGCTAGGCAGCACGGCAGGAGAAGGCGTCCCGCTCTCCATCATCTCCGGAAGAAGATCCCCCGAAGACGAGCTCTGCTGAGAAGGGCTGAGGTCCATGCTACAAGGTAAAAGTTTGGTTAATCTTCTCAGACATAAATTAAGGATTTCCTTCATCCCTCAAAAGGAAAATCTTTCTCTACTTACGGCTCGCTGGAGGGCTGATCCCCTTGAGGGCGTAGTCCGGCCGAGGAACTCCCCGGGGTCGGACCCTCTGACGAGGATTTTCTCCCCCGCTTTGCGGCCATGGTTTCCGGGTCGTCAAAGGCGACTCTCTTCTTCCCCTTAGGAGAGGAATCGTCGGTTCCTCTCTTCGGAGCAGCCTCCTTCGAGGAGGCCATAGCTTCCTTGTCCTCCCCCTCCGATGGCATTATCTCCAGCATCCTGACTAGCACGGGATCCGGCCTGGTTTCAAGAAGGGGAGCCGGACACCTGATCAGCTTTGCCTTCGCTATCCACTCCTGTTTAAAAGGACGGCTCTTTTAAGGGCAAGTTTATGACAATTATACAGATAGAAGGTCCGGGCACAAGGTTGCTTACTTGAGTATCCGGGCGATTGCGGCTTAGGCCTGCGTCCTCGGTTAAATCCGGACACATCTCTTGTGATCCAAAGAACAGGTTGTACATCTCCCCGGGCGTTGCGCCCATAAAGTTCTGGAGAGCTCGTGGTCCCTCTGGATTAAACTCCCATAGGTGAAGGGGCGTCGTTTGCCGGGCAATATTCGGCGAATCAGCATGACCTGCATCACCTTGACCAAGCTGAGGTCTCCTTCCAAGAGATCCTTAATTCGGCCATGTAACAAGGACACCTCTTTGGGCAAGCCCCAATTTAGTCCTCCATTGACCCATGACGCTAGCCGTGGTGGGCGACCCAAGCGAAAGGCAGGAGGCGCCACCCATTTGGTGCTCCGGGGAGCGGTGATATAAAACCACTCTCGTTGCCACAAGCCTGGCTCCTCTTGAAAAGAGCCCTCGGGCAATGGAACATCAGCATTTTTGCTTATAACAGCGCCTCCGCACTTTGCGTGCCGTCCCTCGATCATCTTCGGCTCTACTTTGAAGGTCTTGAGCCATAGTCCGAAGTGAGGGGTAACACGGAGGAACGCTTCACACACAATGATAAACGAGGAGATATGGAGGATGGACTCCGGAGCTAAGTCGTGGAAATCCAGCCCGTAATAAAACAGCGGTCCCCTCACAAAGGGATCCATTGGGAAGCCCAACCCCCGAAGGAAGTGAGACATGAACACCACGCTCTCACCGGGCTGGGGGCTGGGAATAACATGAACAACAATCATACCATAGGCTAGCTTCTAGGGTTTAGCCTCCTTGATCTCGTGGTAGATCTACTCTTGTACTACCCATATCATCAATATTAATCAAGCAGGACGTAGGGTTTTACCTCCATCGAGAGGACCCGAACCTGGGTAAAACATCGTGTTCCCTGCCTCCTGTTACCATCCGTCCTAGACGCACAGTTCGGGACCCCCTACCCGAGATCCGCCGGTTTTGACACCGACAATGGGTTCGCTCCGACGCTTCGATTCGGGCGGCGCTGGTCCAAGCCTCGACGGCTCGCGATGAGGACAGGCAGGCCGTCCTTGAGGCGAAGGCTGCTCGTGACGCAACCCTGGGGGAGGTGGTCGACGTCCATGGTCGCTGCAAGGCGCTGGAGGACGAGTTGCAAGGCCTGCGGGACCAGCTCGCGAAAGAGGTCCGCCTTCGCCAAGAGCAGGAAGAAGGCATGAAGGCTCGCGAGGCGGCCGTCAAGGGCTGGGAGGCCAAGCTCAGGAAGCGCCGCGACCGCCTAGGCGCGCTGGAGCAGGAGTTGAGGGCGAGGAAGGTCGAGCTGGATGACAAGGCCCAGGTTCTTGCCAAGGACCGCGTGGCCTTCGTGGAGATGGAGGCGAAGACTCGCTCCTCGCCGAGGATGCTTTACGACAGTGGCCTGGAGAGCCCATTGGCTGGCGCTGAGGACGGCCCCGCCAAGCTTCTTCCCTTCCTGGTTCGCGCTCTTGAAGATGTCGCCCTTGGCCTTGGCCCTAGGGCCGTGGCCGAGGCGCGTGTCCTATGTTCTGCAGCGCTGACGCGGGTCCTCACTGACATCTACCTTCGCGATCCCGGTGTCGACCTCGATAGCCCGCTAGAGCCAGTAAGCGGCGAGCATGCCGCTGCCGCTGCCGAGGCCGTGAAGGGTCGCGCAGAGGCTCTGCTGGGGAAGTTCCGGGCCTTCAGCACCAAGCCGAAGCAAGGCGCTGCCGACCCCGCTACTCCATGAGGCGAACCCACTTCACGCTGCTCCACCGCCGACAAGTGACTCCGTTGTGGCTCCTGTCCTGCCTTTAATCCTGCACATGTATCATGCCTCGGGGAGGCGTTTAAACTTGCGTTTGGCATTGGGATAACAGTGTGGACTGTAATATTTGCTTTTGAATTCCTTGAGATTTGCGCTTTTCCTTTCTACTTGCTTATGTTCTACGCCGGTAGAGCCCGGCCCCGCGCATACCCCACCCAGTGTTAGTCGCGACCGGAAACTAGGACGGGACCAAGGAGTGAGGGGTGACGTGACAAGTTAGGCTCCTGAGTCGCGATGCTCAGGAGTCCCCCTTGGCGCACGAACATCAAGTAGGGAGGTATGATGTGGGTGGATCTACCATTCTATGTCTGCAGAGCCCGGCCCCGTGCATACCTCACCCAGTGTTAGTCCCGACCGGAAACTAGGACGGGACCAAGGAGTGAGGGGCGACGTGACCAGTTAGGCTCCTGAGTCGCGATGCTCAGGAGTCCCCCTTGATGCTGAAATGGCCTTCGTACCTTGGCTCCGCTCGGGGAGAGACGTGCGACGAACCAGGCCCCGGGGGGGCCTGGCTGGGCGGCGTGCATCTGGGCGTGACCCAGGCGTAGCCCCCACGCCCAGCCCCCTCACGCGGCACTCCCGAGGGGAGGCATTACGATGAGGCTAGACACTAAGCTTTGGGCTCCCTGAGGTTGATGCGGCCCGGGGGGCACCCTCAGTTGTTTATCACCAGCGTGGAGCGTAGTGCTTCCATATGTGTACGGGCATAGCCGCTCCTCGGCAGTGTCGTCAGCCAGCGTGGAGCATGGTGCTTCCACTAGTACGTGGGAGGGGGGGCCCCTCCGGGAGGATCCCCCGGGGCGTGTACAGCCCCGCCCTGACACGTGGCTGGCATGGTAGGGCCTGGCGAGGTGTATCTGGGCACCCGTGAGCCAGCGCGGGACTCACGGGGCCCTACCTCTAGGCAGGTTGCGCCTGGCACTGGGCCTTATCTTGTGATGTGTCCCTACAAATTTGGTTAGATGCCGACACTCTACATCCTCGGGTCCCGGCCCTCGAGCTGGTCTCAGCCGTCGCTAGTATGCCAGGTCGTGATGCCGTGGACAAGGCCAGAGGGTGAGGGCTGGAGAGCCAGTAAGAGCCCTGAGTCGCGATGCTCAGGTACCCCCCCCCCCCTTTAACGTGCAAGTGGTCGGCATGGAGAAGAGGTGTCGTGGACCGGCATCAAATAATCAAGCATGGTGGGTCGAACGCATGACCGGAAACAAACGCAAAAGGGATACATGCCGCTGGGTCTAGCCCGAGCGACTTGGGGATGATGCAGCCCGAGGGGCGCCCCCAACAAGGTAAGCTAACAACATGAAATGAAAGGGATACATGCCGCAGCGACGGACCCATGTGGCCTGGGAATAATGCAGCCCTGCGGGGGGGGGGGGCGCTCCCACCTGGAAATGAAACTTGAAAGATGTCACCTAATGATGTTGAGGACGAAGGACTGTTGGTGTAGTAGACTCGGTGGGCTGCGGAAGCCGATCCTCACGAGCCCCCAGGCCTAGGGGCATCGGGAGGCTCCGGAGGCGCTGGTGGCTCCTCGCGGACCATCTCCATCCCCGCCGGGGCTGCGGAACGCCTAGCCTCTTGTGCCTCCATGATGCCCCTCATGAGGCGCTGGTACATGGCAGCCGCGTTCGGCAAGCCGTAAGGCATGCGAACGTAGCTGTGGGGTGGACCTCTGCAGCGCCCCACTCGCGAGGGCCAGAGGCGCTCGAGAGAGGCGACTCGATTGAGCCCTAGTATGTCGATGCAGACGCGCAGCCCACCATCCTCGCCTGCATGGGGAGCCAGTGCTGGTAGGCGGCGGCCGCCTTTCATGACTCTTGACTCTTGTAGCTCCTAAATGGCCTTGCTGACGAACTCCTGAGGGTCTAGCTCTCCTTGCCTTACTCCTTCTTGAGGGAAACGTGCTTCGAAACACGCCTCCATGTGGTGCCCAAGCTCCTCCCTCGTGACCCTACCCAGGTCGGTGGCCCTCCAGGGGAGAGCCCCCGAGCCCTGCCTGAGGAGGGCGCCGGGCGCGCATTCCTATGCGATGGAAGGAGGTTCCCCCTGGGCAGGCGCGGGCCCAGAGGGCCCTGCCTCCTGAGGGGTCGGGCCGGACGATGTCTTCTTCTTCTTGGGAGCGGTCTCGGGAAGCCTCCTGCTTCCGCGATCCGGGTCTTCCAGTGACGTGGCCTGAAAGGCTCGTTCCAGTGAACACACCGCGTCCTTCTCTTCACAGGGCACCGTGATGACTCCGCCACTTCCTGGCATCTTGAGGACATTGTAGCCGTGGTGAGTCATGGCCATGAACTTGGCCAGTGCTATGTACCCAAGGATGGCGTTGTACGGCAGGCGAATGTGAGCGACGTCGAAGTCGATGAGCTCGGTGCGGTACTTGTTGCGTGCCCCGAAGGTGACAGGGAGGCGGACCTGCCCAATCGGGACCGTGGAGCCATCGCTGACTCTGGAGAAAGGCTTGGTTGGCTGAAGCTGGCTGTAGGGCACTTGGAGATTGTTGAATGTTTCCACGGACAGGACGTTGAGCCCTGCCCCACTGTCGATGAGGGTCCTGGTGACCACCATGTTGCTGATGATTGGCGAACAAAGCATCGGGTGGACTCCGGCTGTAGCCGCACACTTGAGCTGATCTGCTGAGCTGAACGTGATGGCGCACACCGACCACCTGAGAGGGCGCGTGGCTTCGAGCTTGGGGAGGACTGCATTCACTTCGCGGGCGAACTGCTTGAAGATGCGTTGAGAGGCTGGGGCTTGAGCCTCGCCCAGGATGCAGGCGATCGTGCGCGGCTCCTGGAGGCCCCCATCCCCCTCGTCCTGGTGGCGGTCCTTGTTTCTCCTTGGCTGCGGCGGCAGCGGAGGGAGTCCTGCGTTGCCTTGCGGGCGATCCTCGCAAGGCTGATCCCTCCAGTCTCCCTCGCGAGGCGGGTCTTGCCAGCGATCCTCGCGAGGTTGATCGCGCCACCCTTGGGGCGGGCCACGGTCTTCCCAGCGTCCTGCATTCCTTCCTCCTCCTCGACCATAGCCCTGGTCACCGCGGTCGGGGCGACGGCCGATCCTTCCTTCTCGCACGGCTCGGAGCTCTTGACATTCGTTGGTGTTGTGGGTGTGGAGGTCAGGGTACACACAGTACCGACTACCCTTGGAAGGTTCGGGCTGATCTCCGCCCTGCTTGGTGTCTGGTTCTGCCGCGAGCACGACAGCCCCCTTGCGCTTCACATCCTTGGCCTTGGGTTTCTTCTCTTCTGGGTCTGCGGCAGGCAGCTCGAGGAGGGAGAGACGCCCCTCCTCAGCCCTGGCGCACTTGGTTGCCAAGTTGAACAGCTCCAAGGAAGTGCACAGGTCTTCATGCATCGCCAGCTCATCCTTCATCTTGACATCGCGCACGCCGTCGGAGAAGGCCGAGATGATGTACTCCTCAGTCACCTTGGGAATCTTGAGGCGTGCGTTGTTGAAGCGCTGGATGTACTTCTGCAGGGTCTCTCAGGGTTGTTCCTTGATGTGGCGCATGTCGCTCACTGCGGGTGGCCGGTCGCGAGTACCTTGGAAGTTGGCGATGAAGCGGGTGCGCATCTCGTCCCAGGAGGAGATCGTGCCTGGAGCCAGGTTCAGGAGCCAGGTGCGGGCCCCGTCCTTGAGCGCCATGGGAAACCAGTTCGCCATGACCTTCTCGTCTCCGTTGGCAGCTTCGATGCCCAGCTCATAGAGCTGGAGGAACTCCGTAGGGTCGGCAACGGAGCTGGAGGAACTCCGTAGGCAGGTCTGGCTTGAACTTGCCGGGCCACGCGACGCTGCATAGCTCGGTGGTGAAGGCACGACAGCCTGCTGTGGCTACAGGAGGCCTTGGGTGACGGAGAGCTTGGATTTGCATGTCCCCACGCGCTGCAGCTGGGAGCAGCGCGGGGTCTTGACGTGCGGGAGCAGGAGCATGGTCGCGACATGCTGGAGCAGGGAGCGCCCGGGCAGCTTCTTGCGGGCGAGGGACTTCTTGGCAGATCTGCTCTTGTCGCGCTGGCACCTGACGGAGCGGGTCCCGCCCAGGGGCCACGCGCCTTGGAGCCATGGCACCTTCTTGAGGAGGAGGCGGCCGGGGCGCCGCCGGAGCCTCGTCGCCCGCGCGGGGCGGGGTGCGGTGCAGCGGAACGGACGGCGTAGGAGAGCCCCCCTGCGGCGCGGACGAGCTCGGTGACGCGGTCGAGCCATTCTTCGTAGACGCCGTTGATGGGACGGTAGCGCAGGAGCTCGTTTGCCGCGATGAGCGCAGCTCGAGCCTCCATGGGTGCGCGGAGCGCGCGGGATGAAGAACCAGCTGGGGCGAGCGACGGAGTAGCGGTGCGGCCGTCTTGCCGCACGGACGGATGCTGAGACGACGCTTGCTGCTCGTCCCCCACCGGATCGGTGGCGGCATTGACGGCAGGTGACAGGGAACGGTGAGGACGCCCGCCGATAGGAGCTGTCTGGGCAACGCGGGAAGCAAGAGCGGCCCGGCGCTCGGCGCGGGCCCGACGAGCGTCAGACATGGGCGCGATGGTCGGAGGAGAACGGGGTGGTGGAAGACGAATTTCGGCGCACCCCTACCTGGCGCGCCAAATGTCGGATTTCGGGTTTCAGCAGACCCTTGAGGTTCGAACACTGGGGTGCGCGCGGAGATTTCGCCTCCTACCTACCTGCACCCCTCTGCCTCGCTAAGATCTAAGCTATGGAAAGAACAACACAAGAGACACAGGTTTTATACTGGTTCGGGCCACCGTTGTGGTGTAATACCCTACTCTAGTGTGTGGTGTGGTGGATTGCCTATTGGACTGATGATGATGAGCAATACAAGGAAGAACAGCCTCGCGAGGGTCTGTTCCTGGCTGGGGTGATGAACTGCTAGGAGGAGTTCAATCACCCTTCTCTCTCTGATTCGATCTTCTCTCGATCCTCCACCTCTCGATCTCCAACCTCCACCCACCTACCCTGTGGGTGGCTGGTCCTATTTATAGAGGCCCTGGTCCTCTTCCCAAATATCGAGCGGAAAGGGAGCCAACAATGGCGGGCTAATTTGAAGGGGGACAGCTAGTACCAGCTATCCTGACAAAAGTAGTCTTCGCCTGCACAAAGCTCTGGTGGTGACACCGTCTTGGGCTCCATGATGACCTCCATTTTGCAGTCCTCCTGGTCTTGTTCTTGTTGCACCGAAATGGCAACCTTTGCCTGATGCCTCGGTACTCCGCGGCTGCGCTTGCCCCCTTTGCAACAAAGAGGAAAGGAGGACACTGCGCGGGCTGGCGCCTGCCTGGCGCCCTTTGTCGTCATGGCTTGCGTCACAGGCACCTCGTGAGGTACCCCGCCTTGATCTCTCCACCTCCTCGCAAGCCAGCCTGATGAGGCCGTGCCTGAAGAAGCACCGTGTCGTCCGCCCCGCGAGGCTTGGCCCCTCGCGAGGGTCTTGGGTCTATGTTGATGAAGATGGGCCGTGCTGGGCCCCCCTTTGAGCCACGCCGCAGGCCGCAGGCAGGCAAGTCTGGGGACCCCCGTTCCCAAAACACCGACAACAGTCGTAAATGGTTATGAGAGGGAGGGAGGGTTATATCAAGAGCATGTGTGCGAGAAAGGCACCTCGGGAGAGAGTATGTGAGCATGTGTGAGAGACCACTGATGGAGAGTGAAACTACACGTACAAGACTGCTGTACACATTGATTAAAGATACAAATTGTATCCAAATATTAGGATGGGATCATGATATTTGCAATTCGCGTAAGGAACGGTCATTGTTCCATCAGACATCTAGATTCTATCAAATTTGAGTATGTCTATGTTATTATTCGACACAATTGATCCACATAGTTAGTATTTTGAACTCCAGACAATGCATCATTTTAGCAATCGAATATAAACGTGAGTATAGCACATTATACATACGAAAGTTACACAATGAACATTATAAATAGCTACCTATGAACTAGCATACATTTTAATTCAACTTAAGGTGGTTTTAAAAAATGAAATTCAACATGAAGTCCATTCAATTATTTGAATTTGATATGATGGCATTTGTAAATCATAGCTAAATTATGGGGGCACCAATCTTTGCTCTGATTTTGTACATAATAGCGTATGTAGTCTTGTACAAAGTAGATTCTAATTTAGCTCCTCCATTCCAAAATAATCGTAGCTATAGGATGTTCAAGTGTCAAAATTTCAAAAAGAAACGGATAAGTTAATGAGGTTTTCAAACATACAAGGTCAAATTTAACGTTGTCTATTTACGCCAACCCTAAAAGTTCAAGAGTACTCTAAACGTGAAAGCTTGTGTTTCAAAATTTCGAACGAAGCGCCAAAAGAGCCTCTACTCACCCGAAATCGCGTGAGGCCAATGTTTGGTAGTACAAGGAAATTACTTTTCTAATAACTCCGACCCGTGAAACCTACCGGCCCGACGTCCAAAGGCCTAAACCGGGGTTGGTTTGTAGCTTCATCTAGACGCCACGCAACCGCCTCCGAAAAACATTCATACACAATTGCCACCTAAGCACACATGCGCGCGGCCGAAATCGCTCCCGCCCACTATTTGGGACACCTGGGATTACCATCCTACCCCCGACCCACAGTAGGTCCGAAATTTAAGAGGGGGCAAAGTTTGTACTTTCCCCAAATTTCAAACAAGCGCGTCCCATCTTCTGTTCAAAAAAGCCAAAAACAAGCGCGTCCCACACCGAAAGATGGTTCTCCCCCTCCCCCCCCCCCCCCGCGCCCACCCGTCTGATTCACCATTCAGTTGAAGCCGAGGCCGAGCCGTCCGTACCCGAGCCAGTTCAACCATGCCGTCCTGTGCCTCACCAGTGCCGCTCCAACTTCGCCACCCTCCACCTCACCAGAGATGTTCCTGCTACGCCGTCCTTCGCCGCCTCGGATCTGCTTCCCCTCCACCGACATACGGCCACGGCAATACAGTCAACAATTTGGCCATGGGGTCGTCCAAGCCTGCACCCTCCTCCAGAACATCAGTTTCCCCAGCAAAAAGAAGAAATCGGCATGACATGTGGAGGCGACCACACCAGCAACCAAAGATGGTACTCCTCTTCCCTTATTCATGCAAATCTTACGTGTCTGCTTGCACGGTATTCATCCCACAGAAGACACTAGTTGACCGCTTCTTCTTGATACTAGATGTTCCTAGTAACTCGTGATGCACAAGGTTTCTCCTCATATACTATTTCACCTTAGCTAGAGGTCCGTCGCCCCCCTGAATTTCAATTCCTGGTCAGTTGATTCCCAATTAACGGAAGCATTCTCCGGCGTAACAGGCGCTAGTTCACCTATTATGCCGGGGAAGCAGCGCATCGGTGTTTATCTTAGGGGCATGTGGGGCCTCGAGCTACTGGCGCCCGATCTGGAGGTCGGCCGGGATTAAAGGGATGGCCTGGGGGCGCTGCCAAGCACGGCGGTGGTGTGAGGTGGAGGGGAGGGCGGGGCGGCAGAGGCAAGGGTCTGGGCAGGTGGTCGCTGGCGGTTCGAGAAAGATCGTCAACAATGACTGGCGGGAGGTAGATGAAGGCCATCTGCCCGTTCCTTATAGATCGGACGGTTCATTAAAAATTCGACTGACCTATTTATTTTCAGTCGACTGTTATCTTGATATGACCACATGTGTGGTGTGCTGGAGGAGTACCTGCATTTCCTGTGCTTGTATATTACAAAATCATACGGAGTAGAATCTAATTTTGTTTGCCATGCAATGTTGTAGAGCTATCACATGTCTCCTTACATTTATTTTTCAGCCACCTGTTATCTTCTACTTTACAGTGCACTAGTTCTGCACACACTTCACCCATACTCTCACTATTGTGTTTTATGCAAGGCTATTTTAGACTCTGCTGCTATGAGAGAAGCAAAAAAGAAAAGAGAGAAGTCGCTCCAACATCGTACGCGGATAGGCCAGACACGTTTCAGCCTTATAATAGGTCAAGTGTCAGCAGATGGAGACGGTAAACGTAGCTCTGGAGTTGATGACCTCGCTCGCAATGAACCACCATCCCAGGTGCTTGCTTTAACTTCGCGGTGTCATATGTGGTTGCATGTTCCATATGGTGTGTAGCTTGTATTCGAAAGGCCGAAGTCGGTCTTTATTAAGATAAGGAAAGATATTTTTTACATGAACCACCATCCCGTGAGCACCAGTAGACAAATAGCTAGTTAGGGCACTGGTCGAGCCAGTGACAAGCCCAGCAGAGAGAGGCATCACCTGGAAGCCAACTAAAAAGCCGCGATGGTGGCGAAGCAGCCCGCCTCCCACCAGGCTCTCAGGTCCTAGATGATCACGCTCACCAGTCCAGCCGGATGTCTAGCTTTTATTGCTTCCAATTTGGTTAAATTACATCTGCTTAGCTTACACATTATACCTTTGAATATGACATGCCTTTTTGTTTTTGGTACATACTAGTACATCTGTGTATTAACCATGTTCTTACATCAAACTAATGTTCTTGTGTATCCCTCATCAATCACTTATGATGAGGCAGTCAGGCAAGTGGATTACTCCTCATTTAAAGAATGCAGCGTCAGCCTCCCGACATGATTCTCAAGAAACAGCAAGGCTAGATGAAGATAGTGAATGTAGCTATGTAGTTGATTACCGCACTTCCCCTACACTAGCATCACAGGTGCTTGCTCTAACTTGGCAGCGTGATATGTGGTTGCATGTTGCATATGGTGTCTAGATTGTAATTCTTCCAATCTGGTTAAACTGTGTGTGTTATTCTGCTTAGCTTATACATTATACCTGTTAATGTGACATGCCTTCCTGTATTTAGTACATAGTACATCTGTCTATTAAGCATGTCCTCACATAAAACTATTGTTTTTTTGTATCCCGCATAAATCAATATGACGAGACACCTTCAGTATATGTAGTGTGATATTAATTGCATCTTTGATATGATTTATAGCATGTGCTGCTTCTAATTTGTTGAAATGCCATTTATGATGGGACACTTTTAACTTGGCAGAGTCATATTGGTTGCATCTTTCACGTGGTGTCTAGCCTGCATTGCTTCTTATTTGGTGAAATGGTTTCTGCTTAGTTTACACAAACAGTTGTGAATATGCCATGCCGTCCTATTTTTCGTATTATTCCATCCTGGAATCACGTGTTTGCCTTACATCAAAGTAGTGATTGTCAGTATCATGCACGAATGAGTTCTGAAGAGTGAATTTTATTGCTTTTTCTTGTCGGTTTTACTTGACAATTCAAAATCAATAAAGCGGAAGGAAGTTAGCAAGGCAGCGGATGAAGGTGCTCCTTCCAAATGGAGGGCCTCTACAGATTCTACTCCTCCATCCCCCCAAGATGATTTCCAAGACAACACATGCATAGACACTCAACGTAGCTGTGTAGGTGATGAGCACGTCTCCCCTAGTGCACCATCATAGGTGCTCCCTCTAACTTGGCACTGTTATATGTGGTTGCATGTTATGTATGATGTCTAGCTTGTATTGCTTCTAATTTTGTTGAATTTCATCTGCTTACTTTACACAATATACTTGTGACTAAGACACGTGTTCCTGTTTCTAGAACATACAATATTTGTCTATCACACCATGTTCTTACATCAAAGTACATTTGTTCTCAAGAACTAAATTGTTATTCGTTTTTCTTGTCGGCTTGACTTAACATGGCACAGAGAAAGAGGAAGCAAGACAGAACGACAGGGAAAGGGAAGCGGAACAATCCTGCAGATTCTGCTGGTACTGATGGTGCAATAGAAGGTCAAAGTCCAGCGGAAAATTGTACCAACAGGGTATCCCGTGCTACGCGAGCTGCAGAACAAGCCAAACAGAAACAAATAGCTGCCACCAAACAAGCAGAGACAACCCTAGTTGTTGCAACACCTTCCACAATACCACCAGCTGCATGATTTACTCGTTGGTCAACTCAGCTAGCAGCACGTTCCCAAGCTCCCTTGCCACCTGACACTACTTCCGAAGCACTCTTGACACAAGATGAGTTGGCAAGATCAGATGAACTTTGTGAGCTTCAACAGCAAGAAGGTAGTTGCTGGAGTCAAGTTACAGTTGCATGCTTCTTTATATGTAGTCTCCCAGTTTGATGTACACTAACACTTCCTATGTTTGTTGTTGGACTAGCACCTAGGCGCAAGAGGAAACAAACATCAGGGATAATGCGCGATAGGTTAACTAAATCTAGAGGAGGAAGAATGGAGATCCATTTTGAGACAGGTTTAAACAGGCCACGTGATGCTACAGAGTCAGCCAAGTTAGTATCAGAGGAAGCAGTTGCTATTAGGTGTCATGTACGTATCCTCCCAACATGGATTCGGTACAGGAATGACAAAGATGAAACCTAGTTCAACACCTTTCTCAGCCATTTATCTGTAATATGGTTATGTATGGAAACTAGTACTATCGTCTTGCTCTGTCCAATACTTTCTAGGTTGCTGATAATGAGACTCCCATAATTTTCAACATATGAGGTTCAAGTTGGATAGCTAAGATGATGCAACCAGACAAGCTTGCACCCATGTTTTCAAGTCTGCTCTGCGACAGTATCAGTATAACTTGAGGGAAACTCACTTTGAAGGAAAGGATAACAGTGAACTTGCCCAAACATCTCCAGTGGAAAATATATCTGATGAAGACTGGAGAGGCCTCATTAAACACTGGTCCGATCCGAAGTATCAGGTACATTATATATATGTGATCAGATCACATGTTGAAGTCCTTTTTACGCATGTGCCACACAAATCTATCTTCTTGTAGGTGAACTGTTCAAAGAACAAGGCCAACCATATGAAAGTGAAATTCCAACAGATGACAGGATCTCGTAGCTATATTGCACACTGCGAGGCTCTTGTAATTAGCTGCTATTTACTCTTTTCGTTGTACCATATTATCAGATCTATATTGACTTGTTCCAAATGCAGAGGAAAGCCCGCAAGGACCAAAAAGTACCTGAACCAAATGCTGTGGAAATCTTTAAGGCCTGTCACACTAGCAAGAAGAAGGGCATGACTACACTAGTCAAAGCCGTTGTTGTAAGTCCTTAATCCTCATGCCTTTTAACTACTACTTACTCTGTCTTGTGGCTTGAACTGCATGGTTTGCAGCCAATGTCAATTACTCTTTTTAATTTTATACACAATTGTCTTAGCGTATCATTGCACCTTACAAGGTTTAAAAGAAAGGAGTGATGTTCCTTCGATCTTGACCTGTAATCTAGTTCCGTGCTGGACTTGCCCACACAATGTTACAATTGCCTGTTTGTCTGTTCTCAGTTGTTTTGTGATATGAATGATGTCATACTATGCTTACCGAATTATAAACTTCGCCTCTTTATCCTTAGCCCTCAATACAATGTGAAGAAATAGACAATACATTAGCGATGGTACATGGTCATATGTTTGGAACCTGGTTTTATTATGTACTTTGCAATAAAAGCACCTATTATTTTGCATGGGTTCACCAGAATAAGTTCTGTATAAATACCAAAGCTATTTTGTTTTGTTTTGCTACCTCCTTAATATCTTATGTTCTGGTACTACTAATGTAAAACCACAACTTTTCAGTGAGCTATGGAAAAAATGGTGGAACTGCCACCTTCTGAAGGTGGCGAGGCAACTATAACCGCAATGTTAGCTCTCGCTGCAGTGGGTCAGTACCTGTCCACTAACAGTGCCAAAAGGATGTTCATGCGTAATACTAGCTTGGTTGTTAAGGCAATCTCGTCCAAACTGCCTCATGATCAAGATATGCAAACTCAAAACAATGTTGTATCTGCGCTCCAGACACAAGTCCATTCCCTAACAGAGACCCTTTGTGAAACAAGGAGAGACATTGTTCGATGTTGTCAAGATATGCATGGTTTTGAAACCATACTATCAGACATTTGCTATGTTATTCAGGAGCCTAGGAGAACTGAAGGCGAAGGTTATGGTGCTCCATCAGACAATACATCATGAAAACGTAACAGTCAGGTCAAATGAACTTCTGGTGGTGCATTTATCTGCTAGACTGTTAACTTTTATACCAACCTTCCTTTTGTTTTATAGTTGTAATTTTTTTGGTGCGATACAATTTTTTTTCTTAACATGCAGCCACCGGCTCAAGAAAACAGCAAGCCATTTTTGTATAGTGTAGGGTGTCCCCTATATTTGCACTCCTGGCGAACATTGATGCCCGCCAGCTGTAGTTAACATGGGCCTCCTATGGGACGTAGAAACAATGGGCCTTCTAAGGTCCGTAGAAACAATGGGCCTTCTATGTGGCATAGAAACAATGGGCCTTATACGGGTCGTAGACACAATGGGCCTTCTATGGGTCATATCATCAATGGGCCTTCTACGGGCCGTATGATCGGTTGGCCAAACACGGGCCAATAGCAGACCACATTATGGCCGTAAATGGACTAGAGTTGAAATCGTTCATGGGCTGACCATAACGAGCTGTCGTTAATCGGCCGTATTATGATGACGCTATGAAAACGGCCCGACGTATTAACAGGCCACAAACGGGCCGACTATAACCACGGGCTGAATTTGGCCCACAAGCAGAAAATGACAGGAACGGGCCGTAAGTAAACGAATGTGGAAATGAGCCCAAGAATAAATGGGCCCCGAGAAGGCTGAAAGATAACATGGGCTGGAAACGGCCCAACGAAATAATGGGCCGTTAATGGGCATAAAGTGATACACTGTTCATTACGGGACAGTTTCACCACGTGCCGTTAATGGGTATAAAGTGATACATAGTTCATTACGGGCCAGTTTTACCACGGGTCGTTAATGGGCCGAGAGTAATAAGGACCTCATATGAGCCGAAAGATGTCATGGGCCATACATGGGCCGGAAGTTAAAACGGGCTGGAATTATATTGGACGGCCCAGATGACGCTACTGGGCCTAATTCGGATAGGTCGTAAACGCGCCCTGGGTTAGCGGGCTGTAAATGGGCTATATGCGAATAGGCCATTAACACGCTTGCCATGGGCCGGCACGCTGATAACCCACAAGTATAGGGGATCGCAACAGTTTTCGAGGGAAGAGTATTCAACCCAAATTTATTGATTCGACACAAGGGGAGCCAAAGAATATTCTCAAGTATTGGCAGCTGAGTTGTCAATTCAACCACACCTGGAAACTTAATATCTGCATCAAAGTATTTAGTAGCAAAGTAATATGATAGTAGTGGTAACGGTAGCAAAAGGTAATGATAACAAAAGTAATGTTTTTGGTATTTTGTAGTGATTGTAACAACAGCAACGAAAAAGTAAATAGGCGAAGAACAATATATGGAAAGCTCGTAGGCAATGGATCGGTGATAGAGAATTATGCCGGATGCGGTTCATCATGTAACAGTCATAACCTAGGGTGACACAGAACTAGCTCCAATTCATGAATGTAATGTAGGCATGTATTCCGAATATAGTCATACGTGCTTATGGAAAAGAACTTGCATGACATCTTTTTTCCTACCCTTCCGTGGCAGCGGGGTCCTATCGGAAACTAAGGGATATTAAGGCCTCCTTTTAATTGAGTACCGGACCAAAGCATTAACACATAGTGAATACATGAACTCCTCAAACTACGGTCATCACCGGGAGTGGTCCCGATTATTGTCACTTCAAGGTTGCTGGATCATAACACATAGTAGGTGACTATAGACTTGCAAGATAGGATCAAGAAATCTCATACATTCATGAAAACATAATAGGTTCAGATCTAAAATCATGGCACTCGGGCCCTAGTGACAAGCATTAAGCATAGCAAACTCATAGCAACATCAATCTCGGAACATAGTGGATACTAGGGATCAAACCCTAACAAAACTAACTCAATTACATGATAAATCTCATCCAACCCATCACCGTCCAGCAAGTGTACGATGGAATTACTCACGCACAGTGGTGAGCATCATGAAATTGGTGATGGAGGATGGTTGATGATGACGACGGCGACAGATTCCCCTTTCCAAAGCCCCGAGCGGACTCCATACCAGCCCTCCCGAGAGGTTTTAGGGCTTGGCGGCGGCTCCGTATTATAAAACGCGATGAATCCTTCTCCTTTATTTTTTTTCTCCCCGAAAGTGAATATATAGAGCTGGGGTTGAGGTCGGAGGAGCTCCAGGGGGGCCCATGAGGTAGGGGGCGCACCCCCACCCTCGTGGCTAGGGTGTTGGCCCCCTGGTCTTGATCTTTTGGCAGTATTTTTTATTATTTCCAAAAAGATGCTCCGTGGAGTTTCAGGTCATTCTGAGAACTTTTGTTTCTGGACATAAATAACATCATGGCAATTCTGCTGTAAACAGCGTCAGTCCGGGTTAGTTCCATTCAAATCATGCAAGTTAGAGTCCAAAACAAGGGCAAAAGTGTTTGGAAAAGTAGATACGACGGAGACGTATCAACTCCCCCAAGCTTAAACCTTTGCTTGTCCTCAAGCAATTCAGTTGACAAACTAAAAATGATAAAGAAAAACTTTTACAAACTCTGTTTGCTCTTATTGTTGTAAATATGTAAAGCCAGCATTCAAGTTTTCAGCAAAGATTATGAACTAACCATATTCACAATAATACTTAGGTCTCATGTTTACTCATATCAATGGCATAATCAACTAGCGAGCAATAATAATAAATCTCGGATGACAACACTTTCTCGAAACAATCATAATATGATATAACAGGATGGTATCTCACTAGCCCTTTCTGAGACCGCAAAACATAAATGCAGAGCACATTTAAAGATCAAGGACTGACTAGACATTGGAATTCATGGTAAAAGAGATCCAGTCAAGTCATACTCAATGTAAACTAATAGTAATGAATGCAAATGACAACGGTGCTCTCCAACTGGTGCTTTTTAATAGGAGGATGATGACTGAACATGAAAGTAAATAGATAGGCCCTTCGCAGAGGGAAGCAGGGATTTGTAGAGGTGCCAGAGCTCGGTTTTGAAATAGAGGTGAATAATATTTTGAGCGGTATACTTTCATTGTCAACATAACAACCAAGAGATGGTGATATCTTCCATGCTACACACATTATAGGCGGTTCCCAAACAGAATGGTAAAGTTTATACTCCCCCTCCACCAACAAGCATCAACCCATGGCTTGCTCGAAACAACGAGTGCCTCCAACTAACAAGAGTCCCAGGGGGAGTTTTGTTTGCAATTATTTTGATTTAGTTTGCATAAAGCATGGGACTAGGCATCCCGGTGACCAGCCATTTTCTCGTGAGTGAGGAGCAGAGTCCACTCCTTTTGAGAATAACCCGCCTAACATGGAAGATACGGACAACCCTAGTTGATACATGAGCTATTCGAGCATACAAAACAAGATATTTATTTGAAGGTTTAGAGTTTGGCACATACAAATTTACTTGGAATGGCAGGTAGATACTGTATATAGGTAGGTATGGTGGACTCATATGGAATAACTTTGGGGTTTATGGGATTGGATGCACAAGCAGTATTCCCGCTTAATACAGGTGAAGGCTAGAAAAAGACTGGGAAGCGACCAGCTAGAGAGCGACAACAGTCATGAACATGCATTAAAATTAATCAACACCGAATGCAAGCATGAGTAGGATATAATGCACCATGAACATAAATATCGTAGAGGCTATGTTGATTTTGTTTCAACTACATGCGTGAACATGTGCCAAGTCAAGCCACTCGAATCGTTCAAAAGAGGATACCACCCTATCATACCACATCACAACCATTTTAATAGCATGTTGGCACGCAAGGTAAACCATTATAAGCTCCTAGCTAATTAAGCATGGCATAAGCAACTATAGTCTCTAATTGTCATTGCAAACATTTTTATTCATAATAGGCTGAATCGGGAATGATGAGCTAATCATATTTACAAAAATAAGAGAGGTCGAGTCCATACTAGCTTTTCTCATCTCATTCGGTCCATCATATATTGCCATAATTGCCTTTCACTTGCACGACCGAACGATGTGGATAATAATAATAATAGTGCGTGTGCATTGGACTAAGCTGGAATCTGCAAGCATTCAATAAACAGGAGAAGACAAGGAAATATGGGCTCTTTTGTCAGATCAACAATAATGCATATAAGAGCCACGTCAACAATTTAATTATGGTCTTCTCCTATCGACCCCCAAAGAAAAGAAAATAAATAAAACTATTTACAAGGGAAAGCTCCCAACAAGCAAAAGAAGAATAGGAAATCTTTTTGGGTTTTCTTTATAATTACTACTACAAGCATGGAAATTAAAACTAGCTAAAAGCTACAACTAATTTTTTTGTTTTTCTTAAGGTTTATTAAACACACAAGAAGAAAGCATAAAGGAGAAAATAAACTAGCATGGATGATACAATGAAAAAGTATGAGCACCGACATCTAGCAATGAGTGTGTGAACATAAATGTAATGTCGGTGGGAAATACGTACTCCCTCAAGCTTAGGATTTTGGCCTAAGTTGGTCTATGGCCACGGTTGGCCTGGCAGATATATATCCATAGTAATAGTTGGGGTCGTACTGCGAAGAAGAAGACTCTGATTGCCACTGGTTGGCAATCATCTCCGGATCCCACTGGTAATTAGACTGTCGTGGAGGATCAACTTGTGGTTCTGACTCTGGCTCTATGGCTGATGTAGGGTTCCGGTAAGCGTGAATGTCCTCCGGTGAGACGAGGTACTGGCCTGTAGATAAATCAAACAAGGAAGGAGCAGGCAAGGTGATAGTCTCAGGATGACGTTTATCAAAGAACAATTTGTATTTAGGCTCCCCTTCCCTATTCCTTATAATAAAATCATGCGCTACTATACTCTTATAATCTAAATAAACAGTAGGCAATATTTTTTCTTCTTTTTCATAGTGCCTAATGGGTATGTTATAATATGCAGCAAGGCGTGAAGCATAGATACCACCAAAGATGGGGCCCTTTTTACGGTTCAGATTTAACCGTTTAGCAATAATACCGCCCATACTAACAGAGTCGTCGCGGAATAAACCATGGAACAAAATAAAAATATCAGGAACACTAAGGTTTCCACAGTTTCTGCGACCAATTAAGCAACGACTAGCAAATATTGCAAAGTAGCGTAAAATAGGAAAATGTATGCTAGTGATTCTTGCATCGGAAACCTTCCTAGTTTCCCCTACAGTGATAGTGTCAATAAACCCTGCAAAATCCATATAGTGACATCTTCTTAACCACATCATATAAATGAAACTCTACAGAAGGAGCTGATTCCCTAGGATAATAGTAGAAGTTTTGCACAAAAGTATTGGTGAGTAAGAGATACTGTTCACGTTGGTCGCGGAGGAAGTCGGTGAGGCCTGCATTCTTAGTCAATTCATAAAAATCCTCATAAATCCCGGTTGCTCTCAAGAAATCATCGGAGGGCCATTCACACGGCCTAACTTCCGCGGTGCGAGGCAGATTATATTTGGGCTTCCTTGCTTCTTCATTTTGCTTTTCCTTCGAGCTTCAGCTCGATGAGCCCCTCAAAAATCTCTTCATTATTTTCTGAAAAATTCTAAATTTTTTAGTAACTTCAAAATAAAAGTGAACCAAGCTCAACAAAATTGATAGCAACTACTCCTACAAGTGCCTAGAGCCTATATCATGCATCAAAACTACTTGGAACCATATAAATTTGACATGCAAGCTCAAGAACAGGGTCACCTAGACAACACAAATTTGCAATGAATAAAGCACTAGAACAAAAACTAATTGTACCAATGGAGGAGTCACATACCAAGGAACAACCCCCCCCCCCCAAGCAGTTTTGTGAGAGGTGCTTTGAGCAAGGAGATCGAAAATGGCAGCAAAATGAGCTTGGACTCGGGTTTGAACTGGATAATGGTGTTTGAGGGAGGAAGAAGGAGTGTGTGGGTGCAGGAATAAGTGGAGGAGGGCCACCGTGGGCCCACGAGGGAGGGGGCGCGCCCTCCACCCTCGTGGCCAGGTGGATGCCCCTCTGTTGTGTTCTCAGTGCCAAATATTCTCAAATATTCCAGAAAAAATCATATTTAAATTTCAGGGCATTTGGAGAACTTTTATTTTCGGGGTATTTTTATATTGCATGGATAATTCAGATAACAGACAGAAAATACTATTTTTATTTTATTTAATAGAAAGTAAAAGGAGGGTACAGAGAGTTGTGTTTTCTAAATTCATCCATCTCATGATCATCAAAAGGAATCCATTAACAAGGTTGATCAAGTCTTGTTAACAAACTCATTCCGAATAACATGGAACCAAAGAATTTTCGAATAACACTAGGTTACCTCAATGGGGATATGCACATCCCCAACAATAAGAATATCATATTTCCTCTTGATAGTAGGAAGAGGAAATTCAAAACCTCCAAAAATAAACGATGGAATTTTTCCAATAGAATTGATACTGTGGACTTGAGGTTGTTTCCTCGGAAAGTGTACCGTATGCTCATTACCATTAACATGAAAGGTGACATTGCCTTTGTTGCAATCAATAACAGCCCCTGCAGTATTCAAAAAGGGTCTTCCAAGAATAATGGACATACTATCGTCCTCGGGAATATCAAGAATAACAAAGTCTGTTAAAATAGTAACGTTTGCAGCCACAACAGGCATATCCTCACAAATACCGACAGGTATAGCAGTTGATTTATCGGTCATTTGCAAAGATATTTCAGTAGGTGTCAACTTATTCAAATCAAGTCTACGATATAAAGAGAGAGGCATAACACTAACACCGGCTCCAAGATCACCTAAAGCAGCTTTAACATAGTTTCTTTTAATGGCGCATGGTATTGTAACATCCCAAATTTTTAATTTGAAATGTTATACATTAGATCATCAATGCATATCATATTTTTATTTGCTTCTGGCTTGATCCTCGAAATTCTACGCAACTCAGGGACCCTCGGAGAGAGTTGGGGATTTCATGATTTTCATATTTGAGTTTCTCAAATTTTGAAAATAGGATCATTTGATTTTATTTATTTTATCTTCAATTATTTCTATTACAAAAATATCAGAGAGGGAATAAAATGACTTTCCCAAAATAAAGAAATATTGAGAATTTAATAATAAAATCAAATTAGATTTTATTTTGGAGTTATTTGCTATTTTATTTGAATTTAGGAAAAATGCTCATTCATAAAAATTGCATTTAGGCTCCAAATAAATGTTCATCCTGTTCGGCTTGATTTTAGAAGCCAGGGAAAATTTATTTCGGGAATTTTGGAGTCCGTTTAGTATTTCTTTTATTTATTTTTCTGCGCATAATTATTAAAAAAAACGAAACAGACTTTGGGCCGTGTTCGGCCAGGACTCCTCCGGCCGGGCCTTTATATAGCGCCGACCCCTAGCCCGTTAGCCCAAGCCACCGCCCCGCACCGGAACCCTAACCCCAGGCCGCCGCGGCCTTGCCGCCACCACCTCGCCGCCGCACCACCGCCCCGCGCCGCTCCACGCCCCGCGCCGCCACCGCCGAGGTTGACCCCGCTGCCGCCGCCGGTTTTTCCTAGAAAACCGTTCGGTTTTCGCTAATTTTAGATCGGTTTTCTTAGATCCGTTTTCTTAGATCCGTTTTTTTAGATAGATCGGTTTTTCGGTTTAGTTTATTTAGCGAGCGTTCGCTCGTTCGTTCGTCATTTTTCTTTTTCTCGGATTTTCAGCGATTATTTCTAATCGCGATTCCTGATCCGATTTTCGTTCTAGTATAACTTTTCGCTCGTTTATCGGAATCAGGCGATTCAAGCGCCTGGAGTTTCGTCTCGAAACCCTCTTTCCGTTTAACCAACTCAAACAAGTTTTGCCTTTGAAAAATTTAACTTAGACCCAAATTAGTAAACGAAGCTTGTTTCTTTCGCCGTTTGACATTCGTAGCTTCGTTCGATTTGATTCTTTTTGCAAACCGGAGTTCTTAAGTTGAACTTTCTAGTTAGATCTCTTATTTGAGTTTTACCCGTGCATTAGATGAGTACTTATTGTATGCTTGTTTGTTTGTGATAGAGTACCCGGAGTGCGCCGCTTGCTACTTCGAATCGCTAGGTTTCGCGGATCATCAGCAAGGCAAGAAACACTTTGATCATACCTCCTACTACCCAGTCTTTATTGCATTAGATCAATCCTCAAGCATTGCATGATTAGGATCTAATTAATTGTGGGTTGGGAAATAGATGAGGTGTACCTATTACCTGTTTTATTATCAAACCCTTGGGAGTTACTGCTATGTTGCTTATATTGGCATGCTATGCTAGTAGATGTGGATTGGGTGAGTGTATCCATGACAGATGTGTGATTGTTAAATTAATAGTTTATTTAAGGTGGAAACTTAAACACACATTTGGGTGGATTGAGGCACCTGGGTATTCCAGCGATTGCCTATTTTTCTTTATGGATCACGAGATCATTCATACTAGAAACTTCCGTGTGCAGCCACAAGCTACTATGGGCTCTAGCATAGTTGATTAAGTCGTGCGAACTCTTACAGTGGTAGACTAGCAGATGTAGGGGAAAGTAGGTGTAACGGTCTAGCACTTCTGAAAGACTATGTCTCGGTCATCCGTTTCTCAAACACCATGTAGAGCGAGAATCCCAACGAAGGAGATCGAGTCTTGTGGGGAAAAGTGCGCAAACCTCTACAGAGTGTATAAACTAATCATGGTTAGCCATGTCCCCGGTTATGGACAGCTTGAGTATCTAGTACTTGGATTATCATGTTACTCTAATTTATTTTGTTGGGTTTTTAATGATGATGCTTAATTGGGATTGAGAGGGTGTCTACAACCTCAATGTTTAACAACCACCATGATAGTTAAATAAAATTTATTCCTTTGCAGTAGGGAAAATTTGGCTTTACGCAAAACCGTAACCATAGAGCTTTCCACCAGCCATATATGCATGTAGTATAGCCTTACTCTTTCATTACTCTCTATGTGTTACCTTGCCAGCATATTCCATGTGCTGACCCGTTTCGAGCTGCAACGTTCATGTTGCAGACTTTTCAGACGACAAGTAAGGTGCTTTTAGGTCATGGTTCTATACTCAGTGATGCCGTTGGAGTTGATGGAGTCACTTATCTTCCAAGCCTTCCGCTGTTATCGTCGTTAGATGGCCTTAAGCCATATTTATTGTAATAAGTTCTCTTTTGAGACATTCGATATACTAAGTGTGTGATTGCTACTCTGTTATAAATCCATTCAAGTACTGTGTGTGTCAGCATTACTGATCCAGGGATGACACTGAAGCGCAGAGATCAGACTGTTTGAGGTCTGGTCGCTACAAGATGGTATCAGAGCACACGCTGACTGTAGGACACGACCACTAAGCTAAAGCCCTAGAACACTACTCACTCTTCTCATTTCCGAATTCTCATCTTTTCTACTCTTTTAGGATGGCGGATGCAAGGAACAAGTTCGCGCAACCGGATGAAGATACACCCTTTGGACGTCACTTGAAGGAAGTCACTAGATACGTGAACATCAGAGTACCAAGCTTCACCGGAACCTACAACGCCACTTTACCTGAAGAGGAGCGCTGGATGATTCAAGTTCAAGTTCCAGGAAGGACGTTCATGCCAGTCACTGAGCCCATGGAGTTTTCCTCCGATGCACCAACCTGGAGTCTAGGAAAGAGCATGGCATCTCACATCGCCATGGGACGTATTGGAGAATTTTACCGCAATGATCTCGAGGATACTATCTACCAGATTTGTGGGCGCTAAGATGAGCACTAGGAGATGATCAGCACCAAGAAGGATAGATCAATCGCAGCTTTCATCTAGGAGTTAAACCAGCACATTCGACGTCAGGAGAACCAGATGTGCACAGACATCATAGATCTGAAGAAGGCGAGGACAAGAATCACGGAACTGGAGGAAGAACTCAAGGCCACACGTGAAGATTACATGGAGGAAATTGAAGTGTTAGTGGAGAAGAATGATGACCTGATCAAGAAGATCGGAATATTCATGGGAGACCCCACACCAGTAGAAGAAGACGAAGAACCCAAGGAGATTCGCCCGGAAGACTACATCATCATCGACGACACCGACTCGGACCCAAACGATAGCGATGATGACTATGTTGATGAAGCTGGAGCAGATATCAAGGAGTCTGCAACCGAAGAATATTTCTAGTAGACCACCCCATCAGTAGTAGTATTCCACCATGTAAATAGAGTAGTCCGAGCACTTTTGCGATAGTTAGACCGATTGTATGCCCTTGTTTGATTGAATGAAGTGAATTGTTTGCAATTGCCTCATGTGCATATGGGTAGTGTTTTCTCTCTAGACCTCTCTCTATTCTTAAATCTCATCTTTTCTAGACCATCAGATGCCTCTGAGATGTGACCCCGGATTTACCTTCCCACCGGAGCTCACTCAGTTGATCCAACACCAGAATACGTTGATGCAGTTGCTAGTCCAGAATCAGAATCAGGGGAACAACAACAACAACCCACCACCACCACCTGTTGATCACTTAACCTGTTTTCTTAGGCTGAATCCGCCGGTGTTCTCCAGTAGCACCGAGCATATAGTAGCAGATGATTGGCTCCGCAAGACAGCAAGGGAGTTGACCACGGCAGGATGCACAGATGCGGAAAAGGTGAAATTTGCCGCACATCAGTTGGATGGACCCGCAACATCATGGTGGGAAAATTTCACAGCCAATTACCCTATTGACATTGTCACGTGGGACCAGTTTCAGCAGGCTTTCTGTACTGCTCATGTTTCAGCAGGAGCTATGGCCATGAAGAAGCGTGAGTTTCGCAACTTACGTCAAGGAGAACGGACAGTTGGCCAGTATGTGGATGACTTTAGTAAGCTAGCACGTTATGCCCCAGATGACGTTGCTACGGATGCAGCTAAGCAGGAGAAGTTTCTAGAAGGGCTAAATGATGAGTTGAGCATGCAGTTGATGGTAGCAAGCTTCAACAACTACCAGGAGTTGGTAGATCGTGCTCTTATGATTGAAGGGATGCAACAGCAGATTGAGAACTGTCGGCATTCTGGGAACGGGGGTCCCGAGACTTGCCTGCCTGCGGCCTGCGGCGTGGCTCGAATGGGGGCCCAACATGGCCCATCTTCATCAAGCACAAGACTCAAGACCCTCGCGAGGGGCCAAGCCTCGCGAGGCGGACGACGCGGCGCATCCTCAGGCGCGGCCTCCTCAGGACGGCTCGCAAGGAGACGGAGATATCAAGGCAGGGTACCTCGCGAGGTGCCAGTGAAGCAAGCCATGATGATCGAGGGCGCCAGGCAGGCGCCAGCGCGTGCAGCGTCCTCCTTTCCTCTTTGGTGCAAAGGGGGCAAGGGCAGCCGCGGAGTACCGAGGCATCAGGCAAAGGTTGCCGTTTCGGTGCAATAAGACCAGGACCAAGCGGACTACGAGACGGAGGTCACCATGGAGCCCAGCACGGCGTCACCGCAGAGTCTTTCGCAGGCGAAGACCACCTTTTGTCAGGATAGATGTACTTGCTGTCCCCCTTCAAATTAGCCCGCCATTGTTGGCTCCCTTCCCGCTCAATATTTGGGAAGAGGACCAGGGCCCCTATAAATAGGACCGGCCACCCACGTAGCAGGGGGGGCAGTTGGTTCGTCCGGTTTTGATGAGAAGGCACACGGAGTAGAGAGAGAGAGAGAGAGGTGACCGAACTCCTCCCAGCAGTTCATCACCCCAGCCTAGAACAGACCCTCGCGAGGCTGTTCTTCCCTGTATTGTTCATCATCACCAGCCCCAGGAGGCAATCCATCCACCACACACTGGAGTAGGGTATTACACCACAATGGTGGCCCGAACCAGTATAAATCTTGTGTCTCTTGTGTGATCCTTTTAGTAGTTTAGATCCCAGTGAGACGGAGAGGTCGAGGACGTGATCTCCGCGCGCACCCCAGTGTTCGAACCTTAAGGGTCTGCCGGAACCCGAAATCCGACATTTGGCGCGCCAGGTAGGGGTGCGCCGGAATCTGTCTTCCACCACTCCGTTCTCCTCCGACCGTCGCATCCATGTCCGACGCTCGTCGGGCCCGCGCCGAGCGCCGGGCTGCCATCACTTCTCGTGTCGCCCAGACGGCCCCCGTCGGTGGGCGTCCTCGTCGTTCCCCGTCGCCGGCCGTCAACGCAGCCACCGGCCCGGCGGGGGGCGAGCAGCAAGCATCGTCTAAGCACCCGTCCGTGCGGCAAGATGGCCGCACCGCTACTCCATCACTCGCTCTAGCCGGTTCTTCGTCACGCGCGCTCCGCGCACCCTTGGAGGCTCGAGCTGCGCTCCTCGCGGCAAACGAGCTCCTGCGCTACCGCCCCGTCGACGACGTCTACGAGGAGTGGCTCGACCGTGTCACCGAGCTTGTCCGCGCCGCAGGGGGCTCCTCCGCGCCGTCCGTCCCTCTGCGCCACACTCCGCCCCGCGCGGGCAATGAAGCTCCAGAGGCGCACCAGCCACCTCCACTCCAAGAAGATGCCATGGCTCCAAGGCGCTTGGCCCCTGGGCGGAACCCGCTCCGTCAGGCGCCAGTGCAGCAAGAGCGGAGCTACCAAGAAGTTCCTCGCCCACAAGGGGCTGCCAGGACGGTCCCTGCTCCGGCGCGCCGCGACCCTGCTCCAGCTCCGGCACGCCAAGACCCCGCCCTGCTCCTAGCTGCAGCGTGTGGGGACCCTCAAGACCAAGCTCTCCACCAACCGAGCCCTTTTGTTGCCACCGCGGGCTGCCACGCCTACACCACTGAGCTGCGCAGCGTCGCATGGCCTGGCAAGTTTAAGCCTGGCCTGCCTCCTCGCTATGACGGCACAATCGATCCCGCAGAGTTCCTCCAGCTCTACGAGCTGGGCATCGAGGCTACCGGCGGGGATGAAAAGGTCATGGCGAACTGGTTCCCCATGGCGCTCAAGGAAGGAGCTCGAACCTGGCTCCTGAATCTGGCTCCAGGCACGATCTCCTCCTGGGACCAGATGCGCGCCCGCTTCATCGCCAACTTCCAAGGTACTCACGACCGGCCGCCCGCCGTGAGCGACATGCGCCGCATCAAGCAACAACACGGAGAGACCCTGCGAAAGTACATCCAGCGCTTCAACAGCGCGCGCCTCAAGATCCCCGAGGTGTCCGAGGAGGCCATCATCTCAGCCTTCTCCAACGGCGTGCGCGACGTCAAGATGAAGGAGGAGCTGGCGATGCATGAACACCTCTGCACCTCCCTGGAGCTGTTCAACTTGGCGAACAAGTGCGCTAGGGCTGAGGAGGGATGCCTCTCCCTCCTCGAGCTGCCCGCCACGGACCCAGAAGAGAAGAAGCCCAAAGCCAAGGACGCGAAGCGTAAGGGGGTTGCCGTACTCGCGGCGGAACCAGACACAAAGCGGGGCAAGGATCTGCCCGAACCCTCCAGAGGCAGCCGGTACTGCGTGTACCATGACCTCCACACCCACAACACCAACGAATGTCAAGAGCTCCGTGCCGTGCGAGAAGGAAGGATCGGCCGTCGCCCTGACCGTGCTGACCGGGGCTACGGCCGAGGAGGAGGAAGAAACCCAGGACGCTGGGAAGATCGCGGCCCGCGCTAGGGGTGGCGCGACCAGCCTCACGAGGACCGCTGGCGAGACCTGCCTTGCGAGGGAGACTGGAGGGATCAGCCTCGTGAGGACCGCCCTCATGGCAATGCAGGCCTACCTCCGCTGCCGCCTCAGCCAAGGAGGAACGAAGACCGCCATCAAGACGAGGGGGCTGGGGGCTTCCAGGAGCCGCGCGCAATCGCCTGCATCCTGGGCGGGGCTCAAGCCCCAGCCTCTCAACGTATCTTCAAGCAGTTTGCCCGCGAAGTGAATGCAGTTCTCCCCAAGCTCGAAGCAACGCGTCCCCTCAGGTGGTCGGCGTGCGCCATCACGTTCAGCTCGGCAGACCAGCTCAAGTGCGCAGCCACCGCCGGTGTCCTCCCGATGCTCTGCTCCCCAGTCATCAGCAACGTGCTGGTCACCAAGACCCTCATCGATGGTGGGGCAGGGCTCAACGTCCTGTCCGTGGAAACATTCAACAACCTCCAAGTGCCCTATGACCAGCTTCAGCCGACCAAGCCTTTCTCTGGAATCACTGACAGTTCCACGGTCCCGATCGGGCAGGTCCGCCTGCCTGTCACCTTCGGGGCCCGCAGCAACTACCACACCGAGCTCATCGACTTCGACGTCGCCCACATCCGCCTGCCGTACAACGCCATCCTCGGGTACCCAGCGCTGGCCAAGTTCATGGCTGCGACCCACCACGGCTACAACGTCCTCAAGATGCCAGGAAGTGGCGGCGTCATCACGGTGCCCTGTGAAGAGAAGGATGCAGTGTGTTCTCTAGAGTGGGCCTATCAAGCCGCGTCGCTAGAAGACCCAGATCGCGGAAGCAGGAGGCTTCCTGAGACCACCCCCAAGAAGAAGAAGACATCGTCAGGCTTGGCCCCTCAGGAGGCAGGCCCCTCAGGGCCCACGTCTGCCCAGGGGGACCCTCCTTCCATCGCATAGGAAAGCGCGCCCGGCGCCCTCCTCAGGTAGGGCTCGGGGGCTCTCACCTGGAGGGCCACCAACCTAGCCAGGGTCACGAGGGAGGCGCTTGGGCACCATGTGGAGGCGTGCTTCGTAGCACGTTTCCCCCGGGAAGGAGTCGTGCCAGGAAGGTCAGACCAGCAGGAGTTCGTTAACAAGGCCATTCAAGAGCTACAGGAGATGAGGATCATGAGAGGTTGCCGCCGCCTACCAGCTGTGGCCCCACATCCAGGCGAGGATGGTGGGCTGCGCGCCTGCGTCGACGTACCAGGGCTCAATCAGATCGCCATGACGGAGCGCCTCTGGCCCTCGCAAGTGTGGCGCTGCGGAGGTCCACCCCACAGCTATGTTCGCATGCCTTACGGCCTGCCGAGCATGGCTGCAGTGTACCAGCGCCTCATGAGGGGCATCATGGAGGCTCAGGAAGACAGACGTTCCGCGGCCTTGGCGGAGATGGAGGCAGCTCGTGAGGAGTCACCAGCGCCTCCGGAGCCTCCCGAGGCCCCGGGGCCTGGGGGCTCGTGAGGATAGGCTTCTGCAGCCCGTCAAGTCTGCCGCACCAACACTGCTACGCCGACGACATCCTCAGGTGACATCTTTCAAGTTCCGTTCTCAGCTGGGAGCACCCTCCCAGGGTTGCATCACTCTCAGGCCGCGTGGGTCCGTCCCCGCGGCATGTATCTGCATTTACCTTTCCGTCGTTAGTTTGCTTTGTTGGGGGCGCCCCTCGGGCTGCATCATCCCCAAGCCGCTCGGGCTAGACCCAGCGGCTTGTACCCCACTCGCGTTTATTTCCAACTATGCATTTGCCTATCACGCTTGATTGCATGATGCCCGTCCGCGGCATCCCTTCTTCTCCATGTCGACTACTTGCACGTTAAAGGGGGTGCCTGAGCATCACGACTCAGGGCTCTTACTGGCTCTCCAGCCCTCACCCTCTGGCTTTGTCCACGGCATCGCGACCGGGCATACCAGCGACGGCTGAGACAAGCTCGAGGGCCGGGACCCGAGGACGTAGAGTACCGGCATCTAACCAAACTTTGCAGGGACACATCTCAAGATACGGCCCAGTGCCAGGCGCAACCCGCCTAGGGGTAGGGCCTCGTGAGTCCCGCGCTGGCTCACGGGTGCCCAGATACACCTCGCCTACTCCAACCAGCAAGCTCTCGAATGACTAACGATCGACTAATGGCCGCCATGGCAACACCATCTTCTTTCTGTGATGACTCTGCAAGATCCATGGATGGAACTGCGCCATCCAAGGCCCTCACGAGGTTTCCTTCACCCTCGTCCGCGCGAACCGCTTGCACGTTAAAGGGGGGTGCCTGAGCATCGTGACTCAGGGCTCTTACTGGCTCTCCAGCCCTCACCCTCTGGCCTTGTCCACGGCATCGTGACCTAGCATACCAGCGACGGCTGAGACAAGCTCGAGGGCCGGGACCCGAGGACGTAGAGCAGAAAGGGGAGCAGAGGCGAGGGAGAAGGGGCTCGCGAGGACCTTGCCGACCGATTTTGCTCCTACCGGCGCGCGAACCCGACGGCGCACTAGGAATAATCCCCGACTCTCAAGATAAGTCACCATCCAAAACACTGGCTACTGTGACACAGCCCCCGCACCTAAAGCAATTCCGTACTAGCGACGTCGCTTCCCTTTCTCACCGAGCAACGGCTGCTTGCGCGCCAAGGGGGACCTCCTGAGCATCGCGACTCAGGGGCTCTTACCGGACCCCGGGTCGCTCACCTCCTGGCCTTGACCATGGCATCGCGACCTGGCATACCAGCGACGGCTGATGCCGCCTTGGGACTGGGACCTATCGGCGTAGAGCACCAAGCCCTCACGAGGTTCGAAAGGGAGAACTAAGCTATGACGAAATCAGCAACTCACACAAATCCGTAGCAAAGGTCATATATTAACAAACGGGACTACAGACACCTTACAAGCCCCCGTGGGGTGCATTTTGATTCCTCGCAGGGAACGGATCCTAAGGAGTGCTAACTACACGGGCTCCAGCAGAAGATGCCATCATCAACAGTGGGCCGTCAGGCACCGGTGCCAACCACATCCAGATCAGGGTCGGCGACGGCCTGACGAGCCCGCCCTGCTCCGGGAGCGGCGCCGGCTCGGGGGCTCGTAGTTGTCGTCGCTCGTCTCTGGAGTCGCGAAGATATCGCTGGAGTCGCTGGACCCCCCGGCGCCTTCGCCAAGGGAGCGGTCGACGGGCCTAGCCCTCACCAGGGCAAGGTCCTGGCTGCCTCTCCCGCGGCAACACTCCAGCCGGCGCCCGATCGCGTCAAAGACCTTGAGGACATCACTGCAGCGCCATCATACTCCAGGTGGACCGCAAAGACGCCCCTCTCCTTGCAGACCCAGGCGATTTCTCTCCAGCCGCGGGACAAGTAGACCTCGCCCGGGGCGGCGACCACGACCTCAGCCTCGGTCGCTAGGGCGCTGCAGCCGGTGTGCTACAGCCAGAGCTCCAGAGGCCCTCCTGGAGGGACGATGGAGGCGAAGAAGGGAGGCAGACGGATCCAAGATTGAAGAGGAACGACGACGTGGAGCACGAACTCGTGGGAGGAGCCCTCGGCATGGACTCCGGGAGGGACAACCCATGCCTTCGTGACCCGACGGCGCCTGCGACGGCGCCGGCCGCAGAGATCAGCATCGACACCCTCGGGGCCCTCGGCGGGTGCGTACAAAGGAAGCTGGAACCCCGGAGGAGCCCGCTCGCACCGGGGCCTCGGCCCCACCTGACGATCTTCCTCGCCCCGGGTGCAAATGGCGAGCCGCTTCTTCGGCGGGAGCGGGTCTGGCCCCTCTCGAGGAGCTTTTCCCTTCTCCGCTGCGGAGAACCGGCGGATCGCAGCCATCACACCAAGACAGAGCAAGGATCAGGAAGAAGGAGAAAGCAAGGAGGAATGGACTAGAAGGGCACGCGCCGTACAGTACTTATAGCCGGCGAAGGCCAACCGCCGGCCTCCACGATCACAGGTAATCATGACACGGTTTGCATGCAGGGACTTGTCCAGCTCGCGCGATCACCAAGGCATCATGGGAAGTGGAGTCGCCCACATCCAATCAACCGCCACGCGGCGCCCAAGGCCGCAGGCTGTTAGGGCCCGCGGCGCTTCGCCCTTGCCCTTTTGCCTCTCGGCACGGCCAAGCCCATGCACGCCACGGGCCCGGGGGCTACTGTCAACGTTCTGGGAACGGAGGTCCCCAGACTTGCCTGCCTCTAGCCTGCGGCGTGGCTCGAATGGGGGCCCAACATGGCCCATCTTCATCAAGCACAAAACTCAAGACCCTCGCGAGGGGACAAGCCTCGCGAGGCGGACGACACGGCGCATCCTCAGGCGCGGCCTCCTCAGGCCGGCTCGCGAGGAGACGGAGATATCAAGGCGGGGTACCTCGCGAGGTGCCAGTGAAGCAAGCCATGACGATCGAGGGCGCCAGGCGGGCGCCAGCGCACGCAGAGTCCTCCTTTCCTCTTTGGTGCAAAGGGGGCAACCGCAGCCGCGGAGTACCGAGGCATCAGGCAAAGGTTGCCATTTCGGTGCAACAAGACCAGGACCAAGCGGACTACGAGACAGAGGTCACCATGGAGCCCAGCACGGCGTCCCCGCAGAGTCTTTCGCAGGCGAAGACCACCTTTTGTCAGGATAGATGTACTTGTTGTCCCCCTTCAAATTAGCCCGCCATTGTTGGCTCCCTTCCCGCTCAATATTTGGGAAGAGGACCAGGGCCCCTATAAATAGGACCGGCCACCCACGTAGCAGGGGGGGCAGTTGGTTCGTCCGGTTTTGATGAGAAGGCACACAGAGTAGAGAAAGAGAGAGAGAGAGAGAGAGGTGACCGAACTCCTCCCAGTAGTTCATCACCCCAGCCTAGAACAGACCCTCGCGAGGCTGTTCTTCCCTGTATTGTTCATCATCACCAGCCCCAGGAGGCAATCCGTCCACCACACACTGGAGTAGGGTATTACACCACAATGGTGGCCCGAACCAGTATAAATCTTGTGTCTCTTGTGTGATCCTTTTAGTAGTTTAGATCCCAGTGAGACGAAGAGGTCGAGGACGTGATCTCCGCGCGCACCCTAGTGTTCGAACCTTAAGGGTCTGCCGGAACCCGAAATCCGACAAGAACCGCAAGAGGAAGTATGGGCAAGGGAAGTACAATTCTGGATCTCAGCAGAAGCCACGTTTTACCCCTAAACTGGGAGGACCTTTTCAGCATACTCATGGAGGAGGAAGTTCGCATAATCATAATGGCCCCAAGAATGATAATGTGAATGGATGAAGCAACGGCCAGTACCGTACCAACCCATCAACCCCAGCCAAGAGAGACCTGAGCCAAGTCACTTGCTTTAAGTGTCAGAAGACCGGACATTATGCCAATGAATGTCCTGAATCCCAGAATGGAAATGGAAATGGAAGCTCTGGGAAGAAGCCGAACCCTTTCAATAGGGGACAGGTGAACCACGTAAACGTGGAGGAGGTTGAAGAACAGCGGGATGCAGTAATCAGTAAGTTTTTGGTTAAGTCTTTTACTGCAATCGTTCTTTTTGATACTGGTGCATCGCATTCATACATCTCACGGGGATTTGTGGATAAGTATAACCTGCCCACCAAGGTTCTTAGAACACCTATACTAGTAAGCTCACCAGGAGCGGAGTATATGGCCAGCCGAGGGTGTTTTCAAGTGCCATTGAGTATAGGTAGGCATGTGTTTCCCTCGGATTTGATCATTTTGGAATCACAAGGTTTGGATGTAATTCTGGGTATGGATTGGTTGTCGATGTATGGAGGAAACATCGATTGCGCCAGTAAGTCGATTTTGCTTACCACCCCAGAAAGAAGAAGGATCAAGTATGTATCCCGACATGTGCCTAAGAGGACTCAAGTAAATTCCCTAACAGGAGTTGTACAGGAGGAAGTACCGGTGGTAAAGGATTTTCCTGATGTATTTCCAAAGGAGTTGCCAGGCATGCCACCGGATAGAGACATTGAGTTTTTGATTGAGCTTTTGCCAGGCATAGGGCCAATATCTAAGAGACCATACAGGATGCCCGCAAAGGATTTGGAGGAGATTAAGAAGCAAATTAAGGAGTTAACGGATAAAGGCTATATTCACCCAAGTTCTTCGCCTTGGGGATCGCTAGTACTTCTAGTGGAGAAAAAGGATGGATCGTTAAGGATGGTTGTCGATTATCGAGGATTGAATGAAGTAACAATCAAGAACAAGTACCCACTACCAATGATCAATGATCTGTTTGATCGATTGCAAGGAGCCAAGGTATTTTCCAAGATCGATCTGCGATCAGGATACCATCAGTTGAAGATTCGAGAACAGGATATAGCTAAGACGGCTTTTACCACCAGGTATGGGCTGTACGAGTATACTGTTATGTCATTTGGTCTGACTAACGCACCTACCTATTTTATGAACATGATGAACAAAGTGTTTATGGAGTTTTTGGATAAGTTTGTCGCAGTGCTCATTGATGATATTCTGGTTTACTCGAAGAATGAAGAGGAGCATAATGAGCATTTGCGTTTGGTACTTGGGAAGCTCAGAGAACATCAGTTATATGCCAAGTTTAGCAAATGTGAGTTTTGGTTGAAGGAAGTTGGATTCCTCGGACACGTTATATCCGGAGAAGGTATAGCAGTAGATCCCACCAAGGTTGACACTATGACCAATTGGGAAGCCCCAACAACAGTTGGAGAAATCCGGAGTTTTCTAGGACTTGCAGGATACTACCTAAGATTCATTGAAAATTTCTCGAAGATTGTGAAGCCTATGATGGAGTTGTTGAAAAGGGATACCAAGTTCATATGGATTGAGGAATGTGAGGCCAGTTTCCAGGAGTTGAAGAAGCATTTGGTTACATCACCAGTGTTGATTTTGCCGGATCAGAACAAGGATTATGAGGTGTATTGCGACGCTTCACGTAGAGGACTTGGAGCAGTGCTTATGCAGGAGGGAAGAGTTGTTTCATATGCCTCACGATAGCTTAAGCCTCATGAGTTAAATTATGCCACGCATGATTTGAGTTAGCAGCCGTAGTGCATGCATTAAAGACTTGGAGACATTTTCTCAGTGGAAACCATTGTGAAGTGTACACGGATCACAAGAGTTTGAAGTACATTTTCACGCAGAAGGAGCTGAATCTCGAGCAAAGGAGATGGTTGGAGCTCATCAAGGACTACGATATGAGATTGCATTATCATCCTGGAAAGGCTAACGTAGTAGCTGATGCATTGAGCCGAAAGAGCCATGTCAACACACTAATGTCGGGGGAACTACCGAAGGAGTTAGCCGAGGATCTTCATGAGCTATGTTTGGAGATAGTTCCGAGAGGCTATGTAGCAGCATTGGAGATTCAGTCTACTTTGATGTATAAGATTAGAGAAGCTCAGAAGACTGACAATGAGATTGCCTCTATAAAGGAGAAGATGGGCAACGGAAAAGTTAAAGGATTTCGTGAGGATGAGCACGATACCCTATGGTTTGAAGACCGTGTTTATGTGCCCAATGACCCGGAGATCAGGAAGTTAATTCTGCAAGAGGCCCATGATTCACCATATTCGATTCACCCAGGATATACCAAGATGTATTTGGATTTGAAGGATACTTTCTGGTGGACCAGAATGAAGAAGGATATTGCGGAGTATGTAGCAATTTGTGATGTATGTCAAAGAGTAAAGGTAGAGCATCAGAAGCCAGCAGGATATTTACAGCCTTTGCCAATACCCGAATGGAATTGGGATAAGCTAGGCATGGATTTTATTACGGGATTGCCCAGAACTCGTTCAGGCTATGACTCGATTTGGGTTGTAGTCGATCGTTTGACAAAGGTATCTCATTTCATCCCAGTAAAGACTACCTACACCAATGCTAAGTTGGCAAAGATATACATGACCAGGATAGTATGTCTACATGGAGTTCCAAGGAGTACTGTATCAGATACAGGAACCCAGTTTACCTCAAAGTTCTGGAATCAGTTGCACGAAACTTTGGGTACCAGGCTAGAGTTCAGTACAGCTTTTCATCCACAAATAGATGGACAGACCGAGAGAGTCAATCAGATTTTGGAGGATATGTTGAGAGCTTGCACGCTAGATTACGGATCTAGTTAGGACGACAATTCGGCATATGCAGAGTTTTCTTACAACAACAGTTATCAATCCAGTTTGAAGATGGCCCCTTTCGAAGCCTTGTACGGAAGGAGGTGCAGGACCCCATTGTCGTGGGATGAAGTTGGAGACCGCAAGTTGTTTGGACCGGATTTGATTAAGGAGTCTGAACAGAAGGTGAGATTGATTCACCATAGGCTCAAGGTAGCCCAGTCCAGGCAGAAGATCTACGCAGATTCTAAACGCAAGGAGACAGTTTACGAAGTCGGAGACCGGGTTTACCTTCGAGTATCTCCACTTCGAGGAATTAAGCGCTTTGGAGTTAAGGGGAAGTTAGCGCCACGTTTTGTAGGACCATACAAGGTTTTGGAGCGTATGGGAGAAGTAGCCTACAAGTTGGAATTGCCCGAAGGATTTTCATGAGTTCACGACGTATTCCATGTTTCCCAGTTGAATAAGTGCCACACAGAGATGACTAATACACCGCCGCCGCCGAGGATGACCCCGCCGCCGCCGCCGGTTTTTCCAAGAAAACCGTTCGGTTTTCGCTGGTTTTCGATCGGGTTTTTTTTCAGATTCGTTTTTTTAGATAGATCGGTTTTTTCAGTTTACTTTATTTAGCGAGCGTTCGCTCGTTCGTTCGTTTTAATGAACGCGTTCATCGTTTAGTTCCAGATAACAAACGTTTGTTCGTTCATCTGTTCGTCGTTATTCTTTTTCTTGGATTTTCCGTGATTATTTCTGATCGTGATTCCTGATCCGATTTTCGTTCTAGTATAACTTTTCGCTCGTTTATCGGAATCAGGCGATTCAAGCGCCTGGAGTTTCGTCTCGAAACCCTCTTTACGTTTAACCAACTCAAACAAGTTTTTGCCTCCACAAAATTTGACTTGGATGCAGATTAGTAAACGAAGCTTGTTTCTTTCGCCGTTTGACTTTCGTTGCTTCGTTCAATTTGATTCTTTTTGCAAATCGGAGTTCTTAAGTTGAACTTTCTGGTTAGATCTCTTATTTGAGTTTTACCCGTGCATTATATGAGTACTTATTGTATGCTTGTTTGTTTGCGATAGAGTACCCGGAGTGCACCACTTGCTACTTCGAATCGCTAGGTTTCGCGGATCATCAGCAAGGCAAGTAACACTTTGATCATACCTCCTACTACCCAGTTTTTATTGCATTAGATCAATCCTCAAACATTGCATGATTAGGATCTAATTAAATTGTGGGATGGGAAGTAGATGAGGTAGTACCTATTCCCTGTTTTATTATCAAACCCTTGGGAGTTACTGCTACATTGCTTATATTGCCATGCTATGCTAGTAGACATGGATTGGGTGAGTGTATCCATGACAGATGTGAGATTGTTAAATTAATAGTTTATTTAAGGTGGAAACTTAAACACACATCTGGGTGGATTGAGGCACCTGGGTATTCCAGCGATTGCCTATTTTTCTTTAAGGACCACCACCCAGGCTCAAATGGATCATGAGATCATTCATACTAGAAACTTCCGTGTGCAGCCACAAGCTACTATGGGCTCTAGCATAGTTGATTAAGTCATGCGAACTCTTACAGTGGTAGACTAGCAGATATAGGGGAAAGTAGGTGTAACGGTCTAGCACTTCTGAAAGACTATGTCTCGGTCATCCGTTTCTCAAACACCATGTAGTGCGAGAATCCCAACGAAGGAGATCGAGTCTTGTGGGGAAAAGTGCGCAAACCTCTGTAGAGTGTATAAACTAATCATGGTTAGCCGTGTCCCCGGTTATGGACAGCTTGAGTATCTAGTACTTGGATTATCATGTGAATCTCATCATGTTACTCTAATTAATTTTGTTGGGTTTTTAATGATGGTGCTTAATTGGGATTGAGAGGGTGTCTACACTCTCAATGTTTAACAACCACCATGATAGTTAAATAAAATTTATTCCTTTGCAGTAGGGAAAATTTGGCTTTACGCAAAACTGTAACCATAGAGCTTTCCACCAGCCATATATGCATGTAGTATAGCCTTACTCTTTCATTACTCTCTATGTGTTACCTTGCCAGCATATTCCATGTGCTGACCCGTTTCGGGCTGCAACGTTCATGTTGCAGACTTTTCAAACGACAAGTAAGGTGCTTTTAGGTCATGGTTCTATAATCAGTGATGCCATTGGAGTTGATGGACTCACTTATCTTCCAAGCCTTCCGCTGTTATCGTCATTAGATGGCCTTAAGCCATATTTATTGTAATAAGTTCTCTTTTGAGACATCCGATGTACTAAGTGTGTGTTTGCTACTCTGTTATAAATCCATTCAAGTATTGTGTGTGTCAGCATTACTGATCCAGGGCTGTCACTGAAGCACAGAGATCAGACTGTTTGAGGTCTGGTCGCTACAGGTATAGTGGGTACTCCTGGATCTCCAAGTTTCTTTGGTATTCCACCCTTAAAAGTATAATTAGCAAGCATGGTGGAAATTTCAGCTTCCGATATCTTTCTTTTATTAGTAACAATTTATTTCATTTACTTAGCACAAGGATTCATTTTAAGCATATCAATTAACTGCATACGCAAAAAGATAGGTCTAATCATTTCAGCAAAGCGCTCAAAATCCTCATCATCCTTTTTCTTGGATGGTTTGGGAGGAAAAGGCATGGGTTTTTGAACCCATGGTTCTCTTTCCTTACTGTGTTTCCTAGCAACAAAGTCTCTCTTATCATAACGTTGATTCTTTGATTGTAGGTTATCAAGATCAACAGCAGGTTCAATTTCTATATCATTATCATTGCTAGGTTGAGCATCAACATGAACATTATCATTAACATTATCACTAGTTTGAGGTTCATTACCATATTGTGTTTCAGCATCAGAAATAGAAATATCATTTGGATTCTCAGGTGTTTCAGTAATAGGTTCACTAGAAGCATGCAAAGTCCTAGCATTCTTATTTTTCTTCCTTTTAGAAGGAATAGGTGCATCTATATTATTTCTCTGAGAATCTTGCTCAATTCTCTTAGGATGGCCTTCAGGATACAAAAGGTTCCTGAGTCATTTTACCAGTTGTAGTAGCCACTCTAACAGGATAGTCCTTATTCTTACTATTCAATTCATTGAGAAAATCATTTTGAGCTTTAAGTACTTGTTCTACTTGAGTGGTAACCATAGAAGCATGTTTACTAATAAGTTTAAGTTCACCTTTGACATTAGCCATATAATCACCCAAGTGTTCAAGCATATCAGCACTGCGTTTTAATTCTCTACCAAAATAAGCATTGAAGTCTTCTTGCTTAACCATGAATTTATCAAACTCATCTAAGCATGGGCTAGCAAACTTAGTAAATGGGATTACAGCTTTATCATATCTATAGAGAGAATTTACCTTTACTACCTGTGTCGAGTTATCAAGACGATGTATTTCTCCAATAGGAGATGGATTAAAATTATGCATTTCTTCGACAGGCCGTAAATTAAGACCAGGTATTTCTTTAATAGGAGGTAAATTCTTAACATCTTCAGCTTTAATACCCTTTTCTTTCATTGATTTCTTTGCCTCTTGCATATCTTCAGGACTGAGAAATAGAACACCTCTCTTCTTCGGAGTTGGTTTAGGAATAGGCTCAGGAGTTGGCTTAGGAAGTGTCGAATTATTTTCATTAGTCAACATATTATTCAATAGAATTTCAGCTTCATCCGGTGTTCTTTCCCTGAAAACAGAACCAGCACAACTATCCAGGTAATCTCTGGAAGCATCGATTAGTCCATTATAAAAGATATCAAGTATTTCATTTTTCTTAAGAGGATGATCAGGCAAAGCATTAAGTAATTGGAGAAGCCTCCCCCAAGCTTGTGGGAGACTCTCTTCTTTAATTTGCACAAAATTATATATATCCCTTAAGGCAGCTTGTTTCTTTTGAGCAGTGAAATATTTAGCAGAGAAGTAATAAATTATATCCTGGGGACTACGCACACAACCAGGATCAAGCACTATAGGACACAGGTAATTTGCCGTCTGTGGATCACAAACGGCAAAGACCTAATTCCAGACGGCAAAGACTTTGCCGTCAGGAAGCAGACGGCAAAGATAAGTCGGCAAAGAATACTTTGTCGTCTGCTATTTGTCGGGATGACGGCAAAGAGTTTGCCGTCAGTCAATAGGGTTTGCCGTCAGCGGACTAGCCAGACGGCAAAAATATGCCAAGTGACGGAGCAGTCGCGCTGACGGACGGCATCAAGTACTTTGCCGTCAACTAGTCTATGTCTTTGCCGTCATCCTCATATACCCAGACGACAAAGCTAATATTTTTATTTTAAAAAATGAAACAACAGTATAGGTGCAGGGGCTGTAGATGGCCGAAGGCGTAGGGAAAATCTTTCACAGTGATGACAAAAGAATGGATTTTTACATTACAGAAGTACTCTACTTACATAGTACTTTATATCCATCATCATAGTATTTACACGATATAATATTCTCCATTTACATGACGAGCGGACGAACAAAACATCACAAAAAAACTATTACAAAATGGATGAACTAGCCCTTGCCAGCGTAGATCCGAGAGCGGGCCTCGAGCTCGAGGAGGCGAACGGTGGTCTTCGGAAGGATTTGACCATGGCGCCATGGAGCCCTGGATCGGGAGGAGGTGTCGGGTCACGGACGGGGAGGAGGATCCCTCTGCTGCCTCCGGCTTAGGAAACGGCGAGGCGGGGTCGACCAGCCGGAGGTTGTGCTGCGGAGGAGCTCCGGCGAGCTGTTGACAAAGCAATGGCGCCGCCGTGTCGAAGGGCGGCAGATGTCGACGCGCAGGGGAGGAGCCGTGGGGTCGCGGGCGGGGAGGAGGATCCCGCGCTGGCGAGGTGGGGTCGACCAGTGGCGGTCAACGAGTAGGGAAGGAGGAGGAGGCGCCGGGTCGCGGGCGGGGAGCAGGAGGAGGAGGACCCAGCGGCGGCCTCCGGCTCAGGCGACGGCGAGGTAGGGTCGAGCGGCGGGGGTTGAAAAGCAGGGGAGGAGGAGGAGGATCCCGCGCCATCCTCGGCTCAGGTGATGGCGAGGCGGGATCGACCGCGGCGGTTGACGAGGAGTGGACAAGGAGGAGGCCTGGACCGGGCGTGGGGTGTGTGGCAGAGAAGATGGGGATCGAGACAAGGATGGGGTCGGCATGGGAGAGATCGTGGTGGGCCTTGGGGATAAGATAGAGAGAGACTGATGGGATAGGTGCGTGGGGCGCGCGTGGTGACAGACACGGGCGGGTGCGGGCGGTGCAGATCACGCCATGTCATCGATCCGTGGGATCGATCCGCGTGCTGTGCTTTCTCTTTGCCGTCTGCGATTTTTTTACAAATGGCAAAGAGCTCTCTTTGCCGTCTGTAAAAAAATCACAGATGGCAAAGACTTTTTGCCATCTGTAAAAAAACCATAGACGGCAAAGAATCTTTGCCGTCTGTGATTTTTCTAAAGACGGCAAAGTATGGATTTGCCGTCAGTTGTTCTTTGCCGTCAGCCGCTGTAGGCAAAATTAGTCTTTGCCATCTGGCCCGATGAAATGCTGATGGCAAAGAACAGTACTTACGGCAAATCTCCTGTTTCCCGTAGTGAAGAGAATTAAACCATATCTTAGCATCACCCTTTAATGAGAACGGGAATATTGTAAGGATATAAAAGAAACTAGTTATCTCATCATTAGTGAATAGGGTGGCAATATCATTTAATTTAGTAAGATGTGCCAGAACAGTTTTAGATTCATAGCCATAAAAAGGATCAGATTCAACCAAAGTAATTATATCAGGATCAACAAAGAATTCATAATCCTTATCAGTAACACAGATAGGTGAAGTAGCAAAAGCAGGGTCAGGTTTCATTCTAGCATTAAGAGATTGCTGCTACCATTTAGCTAATAACCTCTTTAGATCATATCTATCATTGCGAGCAAGAATAGCTCTAGCAGATTCTTCATCCAGAACATAACCCTCAGGAACAACAAGCAATTCATATTTATTAGGGGGAGAGTCTTCATCATCACTTTCATCAATATTATCAGTTTCAATAATTTCATTCTCTCTAACCCTAGCAAGTTGTTCATCAAGAAATTCACCAAGTGGCACAGTAGTATCAAGCATAGAAGTACTTTCATCATAAGTATCATGTATAGCAGAAGTGGCATCATCAATAACATGCGACATATCAGAATGAATGGCAGAAGCAAGTTTAGGTGTTGCAAGCTTACTCAAAACAGAAGGAGAATCAAGTGTAGAGCTAGATGGCAGTTCCTTACCTCCCCTCGTAGTTGTGGGATAAATCTTGGTTTTTGGATCTCTCAAGTTCTTCATAATGATAAGCAGATATAAATCCCAAGTGACTTAAAGAATAGAGCCATGCTCCCGAGCAACGGCGCCAGAAAATAGTCTTGATAAGCCACAAGTATAGGGGATCGCAACAGTTTTTGAGGGTAGAGTATTCAACCCAAATTTATTGATTCGACACAAGGGGAGCCAAAGAATATTCTCAAGTATTGGCAGCTGAGTTGTCAATTCAACCACACCTGGAAACTTAATATCTGCAGCAAAGTATTTAGTAGCAAGGTAATATGATAGTAGCGGTAACGGTAGCAAAAGGTAATGATAACAAAAGTAATGTTTTTGGTATTTTGTAGTGATTGTAACAATAGCAACGGAAAAGTAAATAAGCGAAGAACAATATATGGAAAGCTCGTAGGAAATGGATCGGTGATAGAGAATTATGCCGGATGCGGTTGATCATGTAACACTCATAACCTCGGGTGACATTGAACTAGCTCCAATTCATCAATGTAATGTAGGCATGTATTCCGAATATAGTCATACGCTGATGGAAAAGAACTTGCATGACATCTTTTGTCCTACCCTCCCGTGGCAGCGGGGTCTTAGCGGAAACTAAGGGATATTAAGGCCTCCTTTTAATAGAGTATCGGACCAAAGCATTAACACATAGTGAATACATGAACTCCTCAAACTAGGGTCATCACCGGGACTGGTCCCGATTATTGTCACTTCGGGGTTGCCGGATCATAACACATAGTAGGTGACTATAGACTTGCAAGATAGGATCAAGAACTCTCATATATTCATGAAAACAAAATAGGTTCAGATCTGAAATCATGGCACTCGGGCCCTAGTGACAAGCATTAAGCATAGCAAAGTCATAGCAACATCAATCTCAGAACATAGTGGATACTAGGGATCAAACCCTAACAAAACTAACTCGATTACATGATAAATCTCATCCAACCCATCACCGTCCAGCAAGCCTACGATGGAATTACTCACGCACGGCGGTGAGCATCATGAAATTGGTGATGGAGGATGGTTGATGATGACGACGGCGACGGATTCCCCTCTCCAGAGCCCCGAACGGACTCCAGATCAGCCCTCCCGAGAGGTTTTAGGGCTTGGCGGCGGCTCCGTATCGTAAAACGCAATGAATCATTCTCCTTTATTTTTTTTCTCCCCGAAAGTGAGTATATAGAGTTGGGGTTGAGGTTGGAGGAGCTCTAGGGGGCCCACGAGGTAGGGGCGCGCCCCCCACCCTCATGGCTTGGGTGTGGGCCCCCTGGTCTTGATCTTTTGCCAGTATTTTTTATTATTTCCAAAAAGATGATCCGTGGAGTTTCAGGTCATTCCGAGAACTTTTGTTTCTGCACATAAATAAGACCATGGCAATTCTGCTGAAAACAGCATCAGTCCGGATTAGTTCCATTCAAATCATGCAAGTTAGAGTCCAAAACAAGGGCAAAAGTGTTTGGAAAAGTAGATACGACGGAGACGTATCACCCGCCACCTTTTGACCAAGTCAAACGGGCTGACCTTTTCACAGGAATGGGCCTCTGTTGGGCCGTGCCACGTGTCGACCTATCATAGGCTTTTGGGTCGAATGAGTGGATGACATCTGTCCCAACGGTGAGCCGACACGTGTTTCCTCCAGCCAATGATGATTTTACACATGGAAAATCCCCATTGGTCGGGGCTGTTAACGGGTTATCAGATCCAAAACCGGACCCGATAGCTTAATGGCGTTCCGTTATGGTGGATGCCATGTGTCGGTCACCCTTGACGAAAGCACTTTTGTGGCGCGCGATTTATCATCAAGGAACTGGACACTTCCGTGATGATAATTTTGGTAATGTCATGGAACACTTCTATGACAGCACAGGTATGACTATCTTGATTTTATCATAAATTTGTCGTGGATGTACATGCATGACACAAAACGTGACCTACTATGACAAACATGTATCATCATGGAAGTGTATTTTTTTGTAGTGTGCGCTGATTTTTGGTCTCCTTGCCATGTTTGGCCTTATCAGGTGTGCAATATTCATCATAGATATCCTCAGGGATTTCAAACGCAGTGTTGACCTCCAGTCTCTTGCCTCCCTTCTGAGGTTTCTTGCCATCTGCCATTTTCTTCATCTGAGGGTTTTGAACTATTGAGTTCTGTGAAGAGGTATGCAACTTTTCTTCGAGGACCGCTGCAAATGAGTTAAGTTCATGAGAACCTAGAGATTCAGCAGCGGACATGTGTACCTGTGAACAGAGTATAGGTGCGAAAAATTTGGAGAGGTCATATGCATTCTCAGAAATATTTGCAAAAAGAACAAGTTTGAGGAATTTGACCGGTTGAGTCTTGAGGAATTTCACTAAGCGTTCTTTGACTTAGGTTCCAGAGTTGTACAGATTTGAAAATCCACACAACTGAGGAATCTTGAAGAAAAATGTTGCTTAGAGAAACAGATCAAGAGCAGATGATATGTGAGATGTTTAGTGTGTGAAGAGTTGAGGAATGAACACCTTTTGAAGATTTGAGGAAAACATCAGAATCAACAAGGGCAGTAAAAGTAACTTTCAATTACCCTTGATGAAGAACACGATGAACTGTGAAGTGTAGATTTGAAGGTCATCAGATCATATCTTCCACGCCCTAACTTGGCTGAGGAAGACAGCTACGGCGGCGGCGGAGTGAAGAAATCCGCGACCGGCATGAGTACGGCGGCGACGAGGTCAAGGCAGTGAAGCTCTTCCTCACCGGCGACGATGGAAGTAGCAGAGGCGCTAGGGTTTAAGAGCTCGAGTGAGGGAGTGAGGTCGAGGGGAGTAAAAACGAAGTGAGGAAGGGAGAGCGGTATTTATAGCCGAAGTGAAAAACTGCTCACCCGAGGAAATTGGGCGAACGTGCCCCTGACCCTTCTCATTCGTGCGACATGTGTCACCCACGTACTGAGAGGTGACGATCATGTGCGATCGTGGGTGAATAGGATAATATATCATGGAAGCGAAGCGGTTTGAGTGGCAAAAGCCAAAAATTTAGATAAGATAAGTTTAAAGTTCCGTTTGCAATTTCTTCAGCTGACAAGGACACAATGAAGATTTTGAACGAGTTTCAAATAGAACGCACATGAAGAATTTGTGAATAGACTAGGTTGAGTTTAGCATAGAGGGGGAAAAGGTCCGATCACATTCACTTAGCAGAACAAACAACTTGAAGAAATAGCAATAAGTGAATGTTGTAGAGGACATAAACTCATATATATAGCCAATGAAGAAAAATGACGGAAAGAGTGAAGACAATGCAAGGTTGAAGAACAACTAAAGAATTTGAAAGTGAGGAAAAACTCAGATTGAGGATTTCCAACTTTTGGTGGTGGCGTGACCCACCGTATAAGAATGATGATTTCAGACACCGCATACAATTGTCGTAGGGTTTTGAGAATCAAATTCTTCATTAATTTCTTCACACTTAGAGGGTTAGTCTTCATTGATTGAAGAGAAACGTTACTTTGTGTGTTGCACATCTAAGTCATCATTTTTGCATAAGTGTTAGGATGTGTGTCCTTTTCAAAGGACATTCGAAGATTTTAGGATATTTAGCTCACACCTCAACTTGCTAAATCTCTTCTCATCCAAGGGCTTAGTGAAGATATCGGCTAGCTGTTCTTCAGTCTTCACATGCTCAATAGAGATGTCGCCCTTCAACACATGATCACGAAGAAAATGATGATGAATCTGAATGTGCTTTGTCTTTGAGTGCTGAACTGGGTTATGAGCAATCTTGATGGCACTCTCATTGTCACAGTAGAGAGGTACATTCTTCATGTTGACGTCGTAGTCCTTAAGGGTTTGTTTCATCCATAGCAATTGAGCACAGCAAGAACCATCAGCAATGTACTCAGCTTCAGCAGTAGACAGTGATACGCGATTCTATTTCTTCGAGGACCAACAGACCAATGATCATCCGAGGAAATGGCATGTGCCAGATGTTGACTTGCGGTCCACATGATCACCAGCATAGTCTGAGTCTGGATATCCAATGAGATCAAAAGCCGAGCCCTTGGGATACCATAATCCAAGTGTAGGTGTGTGAGCTAGATATCGAAGAACATGCTTCACAGCCTTATGGTGTGATTCCTTCGGTGTAGCTTGAAATCGGGCACACATGCAAACACTAAGCATAATATCTGGCCTAGATGCACATAAATACAATAAAGAAACAATCATGGAGCGGTATACCTTTTGATCAAAGTCAATACCGTTTTCATCAGTGCATAGATGGCCATTTGTGGGCATAGGGATTTTGACTCATTTGCAATCTTGCATGCCGAATTTTCTCAGTACATCCTTGAGGTATTTCTCCTGAGATATGAATATGTCATTTCGTTGTTGACGAATCTGAAGACCTAAGAAGAATTTCAATTCTCCCATCATAGACATTTGATATTCTTCACTCATCATATAGGCAAATTCATCACTGTAATGTTGGTCAGTACAACCGAAAATGATATCATCAACATATATTTGGCACAGAAACAATTCACCATCATAAGATTTAGTGAAAAGAGTTGGGTCAAGTGAACTGGGTTTGAAGCCTTTCTTCATGAGGAATTCCTTCAAAGTATCATACCATGCCTGAGGGGCCTGCTTGAGGCCACAGAGGGCCTTATTGAGTCTGAAGACTTTGCCGGGATGCTTTGGATCTTCAAAACCTGGGGGTTGAGCAACATATAATTCTTCCTCAAGCTTACCATTGAGGAATGCACTTTTCACATCCATTTGATATACGATGATATCATGATGGTTAGCATAAACAAATAATATGTGAATAGCTTCAAGTCTAGCAACTGGTTCAAAAGTTTCATCGAAATCAATTCCTTCAACCTGTGTGTAGCCTTGAACTACAAGTCGTGCCTTATTCCTCACCACAAGGCCATTTTCATCTTGCTAGTTGCGGTAGATCCACTTTGTGCCAATGATATTGTGCTTGCGAGGATCTGGACGTTTGACCAGTTCCCAGACGTTGTTGAGCTCAAATTGATGTAATTCCTCCTTCATAGCTTGAATCCACCCAGGCTCCAGAGATGCTTCATCTATCTTAATGGGCTCTGTGATAGAGACAAAAGCAAACTGCCCACAAAAGTTAGATAAATGTGAAGCTCTTGAGCGTGTGAGAGGACCTGGAATGTTGATGTCGTCGCTGATGATTTTCTCAATCTGCACTTCATTTGCAACGTGACGATGAGCTGGTTGTTGTTGAGGAATTTGATCAGCATTTTCTTCAGCACCTTTTCCTCAGGTGCATCAGCATGACGTTATTCACATTCTGGAACGACTTCTTCAGCAGATTCTTTGGTAGGAATGACATCCTCGGTAACTTTGAACTTAATAGATTCCTCAAGAGGTATTTCATCTGTCACAGGAGGTAGGTGCTCTTTTTGCGAGCCATTAGTTCCATCGAACCGCACATCTACAGCTTCAACAACCTTGTGGTGATAGGTGTTGAAGACTTTGTAGGTGTGCGAGTCCTTTCCATAACCGAGCATAAAACCTTCATGTGCTTTCAGTGCGAATTTAGAACTATGATGAGGATCTCTAATCCAGCATTTAGCACTGAAGAGTTTGAAATAACTCACATTGGGTTTCTTGTCAGTGAGAAGTTCATATGCAGTTTTCTTGAAGAATTTGTGAAGATACACCATGTTGATGATGTGGCACACAGTATCAATTGCCTCAGGCCAGAAGCGAGTAGGCGTCTTGTACTCATCAAGCATGGTGCGAGCCATCTCAACAAGAGTCGTATTCTTGCGCTCCATGGTGCCATTCTACTGAGGAGTATAAGGAGCAGATAACTCATGAGTGATACCAAGTTCATCAAGATAGTCATCAAGACCAGTGTTCTTGAACTCAGTTCCATTGTCACTTCTAATGTGCTTGATCTTCTTACCAAAGTTGGTTGAAGCCCTCGAGGAAAATCGTTTGAAGACTTCCTGCACTTCAGTTTTGTAAGTGATGATATGCACCCATGTATATCGAGAATAATCATCAACAATGACAAAGGCATATAAAGATGCAGCATTAGTAAATGTGGCATAGTGAGTAGGCCAAAGAGATCCATGTGAAGCAATTCAAATGGACGAGTGGTCGTCATGATGGTCTTTGAGGGATGCTTGGCCTTGGTCATCTTTCCGGCTTCACAAGCTCCACACAAATGGTCCTTGAGGAATTTGACACCCTCAATGCCAATGACATGCTTTTTCTTCGCGAGTGTGTGCAAGTTCCTCATCCCAGCATGACCAAGTCGTCGATGCCATAGCCAGCCTTCTGAAGCTTTTGCAAGTAGACATGTAGCAAGTTGTGATCCTATAGAGAAATCAACAATATACAAATCTCCTCTCCTAAAGCCTTCGAAGACTTTGGAATTGTCTGCTTCCATGATCACAACACAACGGTACTTGCCAAAGACAACAACCATATCAAGCTCACAAAGCATTGAGACAGACATGAGGTTGAACCCTAAGGACTCAACAAGCATGACTTTGTTCATGTGTCGATCCTTTGAGATTGCAACCTTACCTATACCCAATACCTTGCTTTTGCCTTTGTCAGCGTAGGTGATATGCTTCAGATGTGATGGAGATAAAGCAGAGTCCATCAATAAGCTCATGTCACCAGTCATGTGATTTGTACATCCACTATCGAGGACCCACTCAGTGGCTTTGGGTTGATCATCCTGCAGATGAATTAGTGCAACTTATGAACTCATATACTTCATCAGTGAAGAATATGATATCAATTTCATCAAGCAATAGAACATATAAAACAGTATGAGGAAGTGAGAAATGAGAATTCATTTCTTCATGATTAGCTTGCGTCCTTTCAAGCATATTCAGGTCTCCAGCAAATTCTTCAGATGATTAAGTTCGTCTGTAGACCTGACCCTGCATAAGAGATTAGTTCTTTTTCTTCACCACCCACATCTAAAGGGGTGGCAAAGAGTTCATCATTCTGCGAGCTCCATAAGAGAAAGGTGGCATAGATGCCAATCCACTTCGTTTCACATAAGAGGGGTTAGGGTAAGCATAAGAGTAAGCAGAGAAATTCTTCGAGGATTTATGAACATAATGATTTGAAGAATAATGCACATATCCATAATCCTTAGTCTTTACCTGCGGAACAGAAGTGTTAGCACGATGATGTTCATATGAGAACTTTGATCCATGTGATGAATGTGGTCCATATGAGAACTTGGATCCATATGAAGACTTTGGTCTATATGAAGAATTTGATCTGGAGTTCCTATTCTTCACAGGTGGTGTCATGATGACATTCACCTGAAGACTATCAAAGCACCTTTTGGGAACCCAGATTTTCTTCATAGGAGGACCGTTCCTGCAGTTAGTGCCAACATATATAGCAAATACTTCACCATTCTGATTTTTGAACAGTTTATAATTGGAGTCAAATGACTCATCAGAAGAATATGAATATTCACATGTAAAGCCAGATAAAGTAGATGGATCCACTGAAGGTCCCTTTGCAGCAACCCATGAGGTTTTGGGATACTGCTCAGGTTTCTAGTAGGTCCCATCAGCATTAAGTTTCTTATCAAAGGCAATACCCTCTTTCCTAGGGTTCCTATTGAGGATTTGCTTTTAAAGCACATCACAAAGAGCCTGATGCCCTTTGAGGCTTTTGTACATGCCTGTCATATACAATTCCTTCAGCCCTACATCATCAGTGATACTAGCAATGTCCTCAGATGAGGAATTAGTGATAGCAGAGGTAGTTGAAGAATTTGCAGCAATGGAAGTATTTGAGCATTCAGGTGAAGAATTAGCAGATTCATGTTCAATGCACTTCAAACATGGAGGAACAAATTCTTCCTGTGTAGCACTGATTTGTTGAGCAAGTAATGTATCACGCTTCTTCTGAAGATCTTCATAACTCACTCTTAACTTCTCAAGGTCTTGCTTTCTTTGAAGAAATTCATAAGAAAGCTTCTCATGATCAGATAAGAGATTGTTATGTTGACCTTGAATATTGTCAAACTTGGACTGATGTCCCTGAAGACTTTCAGCCAGGGCTTTAGAACGATCCATTTCTTCACCCAACATATCGTCGCTCTCATTCAGCATGGTTTGAACTTTTTCCAAAGCTCTTTGTTGTTTAGTTGCAAGGGAAGCAAGTTTGACATAACTGGGTCCAAATTCATCACCAGATTCATCATCACTGGACTCAGATAAGTAGCATTCAGTTACCTTGGTACCTTTTGCCATAAGACATGGTGCAGAGGATGATGATTCTGTAATGAAAGTCATAGCCTTGCGTGATTCCATGAATTCTTCGAACCAGGGTTCATGGTGAGATCGATGACTTTCATAGACCTCAGAGAGTCGGTCCCAGATGAGTTTCGCATGGCTGAGATGCATAACGTTCCTGAACTGATTTTGTGACAAGCTGGAGCAGATGATGTCCTTCGCCGTGAGGTTGAGTAGCGTGTATTTGCGAATATCATCAGCCTCCACCATCTTGCATAGGTCAGTAAGACCAATCTGGATGACGGTCCAGAGTTCGTTGTTCATTGCCATGATGCGCTTCTTCATCATGGCCTTCCACTTGGGATAATCATGACCGTCAAAGATGGGCCATGTCACAGTCTTCATTCCTGTGGTCGACATAACTAAAACTCTAGGTGGTTAAACCAAAATCACATAGAACAAGGGAGTACCTTGCTCTGATACCAATTGAAAGTGTGTTAAGTCGACTAGAGGGGGTGAATAGGCGATTTTTATGAATTCTTCACTGAGGAATTTCAGGGTGAGAAAATTCCTAAGAGAAGTACTACTTGCAGCGGAATAAGTACTCAGGCGTAAACATAACAGAACATGAGCATGGTCTTCATGATGAAATGAAAACAAGCACAGAGTACAGAAAGCGTAAACACATGATAAACATAATGAAGACAAACAGACGGAAGAAATTGAGTTAAGGAAATAGAGAAAGTCTTCAGTCAAAGTCTTCAAACAGATATGAACAGGCACACAACACAGAAATGAGGAAATGGAAGGGTTGAGGAAATTGAACCAGTTAGCTCAGTGAAGACAATGATTTGGTAGTCCAGTTCCAACTGCTGTGACAGTTGTACGTCTGGTTAGGGCGGCTAGGTATTTAAACCTGAGGACGCACAGTCCCGGACACCCTATCCTGAACACGCGGCTCAGGACACTTAGTCCTCACCGTATTCCCCTTGAGCTAAGGTCACACAGACCTTGCCTAATCACTCGTTGTAAGTCTTCAGGTGACTTCCAAACCTTCACAGACTCGGTCACTCGGCGATCCACAATTTCCTCTTGGATGCTCTAGACCATGACGCCTAACCGTCTGGAAGATGCACATTCTTCAAAGGTAACAAGCGCCGGATCCATGCAGGATCAATCTCTTTAGTGATGCTCAATCACTTTGGGTTTGAAGGTGTTTGGGTTTGGGTTTTCCTCACATGATGATTTTCGCTCAAAGTCCTCGGGGGATGGGATGCTCTCAAATGACAAGTGTTAGTTTCTCTCGGAGCAGCAACCAGCTAGTGGTTGTAGGGGGCAGCTATTTATAGCCTAGGGAGCAGCCCGACATGATAAGACATAAATGCCCTTCAATGATATGACCGTTAGGTGGAAGGATATTTTGGGACAGTTGGCGCATAGCACAGCAATGGTCGAAAATTTGACTAGCAAATTCCTCAGGGCTATCATGTTCCTCACTTGTAGGCAATCCGCACTGGCGAATTCCTAACTCCTCAGTTAGAACAAATTCCCCAGAGACCAGAAGAGCTTCGTCTCTGTCACTGAAGAAATTGACTGAACTGCATGAGATTTCCAATGGCTTCACTTGAAGGGATTGGTAGGTGTAGGATTTTGAGTTGAGCATCACTTGGAAATTTGTCCTTAGTATTTCCTCGACCCCCTTTAACAGTACGGTGTTTCCTATGACTCAAGAAAGAGAAAAAGAAACTACGAAAAATTAAAGTCTTCACGCTTCATGTTCCTCGAATGAATACAAGTCTTCAGGATCACACCAATTTCTTCACTTTCAAAGTCTTCAGAAAGTCTTCAGAAATCCAAAGTCTTCAGTCGAAGAACTTCATTTTTAGGGGTCGACTTTCTCTGTAAATATCAAACTCCACATAGACTTATAGACCTGTGTATACTCACAAACGCATCAGTCCCTTAACCTATAAGTCTTCAATACACCAAAATCACTAAGGGGCACTAGATGCACTTACACAAATCCTCAGCCTCGAGGGTGGACTACTCCCTCATCATCATGGTGGACGCCGGGATGATGAAGATGGCCACATGTGATGATTTCCCCCTCCTGGAGGGTGTCAGAACGGGTCTAGATTGGTTTTTCGTGGCTACAGAGGCTTGAGACGGTGGAACTTATGATCTAGGGTTACCCGAGGGTTTTTGGAATATTTGGCAATTTATAGGGCGAAGAGGCGGTGCGGGAGGCCACCAAGGTGGGCACAAAACACGAAGGCGCGCCTGGGTGGTCTGGTCCATAAAAATTCTCCAAAAAGTTTTGCGGTGTTTGGACTCCATTTGATATTGATTTCTTACGAACTAAAAAACAGGCAAAAAACAGCAATTGGCACTGGGCACTATGTCAATAGGTTAGTCCCAAATAATGATATAAAGTTGCTATAAAATGATTGTAAAACATCCAAGAATGATAATATAACAGCATGGAACAATCAAAAATTATAGATACATTGGAGACGTATCAGAGGCCAAGGAAGAAGAAGAAGGAGGAGGGGGAGGAGGAGGAGGAGGAGGGGGGCTCTCTCCCCCTCTCTCCCATTGGCGCTGGAGTGCCACCGGGGCAAGGATCGTGACGGCGATCTACATCAACAATCTTGCTACCATCAACACCAACTTTCTCCCCCTCTATGCAGTGGAGTAACACCTCTTCTCCCTACTGTAATATCTACTTAAACATGGTGCTCAACACTATATATTATTTCCCAATGATATGTGGTTATCCTATGATGTTTAAGTAGATCCGTTTTGTCTTGTGGGCTAATCGTGATCTTGGTTGGTATGAGTGTATGTTTTATTTATGGTGCTGTCCTACGATGCCCTCCATGTCGCGCAAACGGAGGGGTGGTCCCTGCTGTAGGGTGTTGCAATATGTTCATGATTTGCTTATGGTGGGTTGCTAGAGTGACAGAAGCTTAAACCCGAGTAAGTGGGTTATGGCGTATGAGAGTAAAGAGGACTTGATACTTAATGCTATGGTTGGGTTTCATGACCTTAATGATCTTTAGTAGTTGCGGATGCTTGCTAGAGTTCCAATCATAAGTGCATATGATCCAAGTGCAAAAAGTATGTTTGCTCATGCCTCTCCTCACATAAAATTGCATGAATGATTACCAGTCTAGTTATTGATTGCCTAGGGACAAATGACTTTCTTGTTCACAAAAGCTATCTACTTTTATTACCTTGCATATTCATAGTTTTATTCTCGCAAAGTACTCGTTGTTTTATTCTTGCAAAATATTTTCATAGTTGTTTTAGGTAAAGCAAACGTCAAGTGTGCATAGAGTTGTATCGGTGGTAGATAGAACTTGAGGGAATATTTGTTCTACCTTATTTATCAAAGAAGGCTACAAACGACCCCCTTATTTATTTTCAATGGGCCATTCTTTTTGCATATATATATTTGTGATGAAAAATATGCCCATCATTCATGAGGTACGTATACATGGATTTGACTATGAAGGCACCAGAAGCGGTCAACTTCCAACGGCATGTGTCTGATTCGTGTGAAAGGTTGACCATCGTCAATCTTTCAACAAGATTTAACCAGTCTGCCCATTTGTACCCAATCAATGGTCTTCTAAAGGCAACATTCAATGGTATGTGTCCCATCACAAAGGCAACAGAGACATCTTTCTGCTCCACAATATGATAGAGACGAGGGTATTGCATGGCTAATGGTAATGTCCCCTGGCCATGTATCTTACCAGAACCTAGTAGTTAGACCATTTCCTACAATGAATGTCCCTCTGCAAAAAAATCATTTTTAACTCCCATGATTCCTTTCCAGAAAGGCGAGTGAGGGAGTCCTGGATTAGGGGGTCTCCGGACAGCCGGACTGTTGGACTATGAAGATACAAGATTGAAGACTTCGTCCCGTGTCCGTATGGGACTTTCCTTAGCATGCAAGGCAAGCCTGGCAATACGGATATGTAGATCTCCTCCCTAATAACCGACTCTGTGTAATCCTAGCCCCCTCCGTGTCTATATAAACCGGAGGGTTTAGTCCGTAGGACAACATACAATCATACCATAGGCTAGCTTCTATGGTTTAGCCTCTACGATCTCGTGGTAGATCAACTCTTGTAATATTCATATCATTAAGATCAATCAAGAAGGACGTAGGGTATTACCTCCATCGAGAGGGCCTGAACCTGGGTAAACATCGTGTCTCCTGCCTCCTGTTACCATCCGCCTTAGACGCACAGTTCGGGACCCCCTACCCGAGATCCGCCGGTTTTGACACCGACATTGGTGCTTTCATTGAGAGTTCCACTGTGCTGTCACCGTAAGGATCGATGTCCCCTTCAATCATCGGTAATGATGCGGTCCAGGGTGAGGTTTTCCTCCCCGGACAGATCTTCGTATTCGGCGGCTTCACACTGCGGGCCAATTCGCTTGGCCATCTGGAGCAGATCGAGAGCTACGCCCCTGGCCATCAGGTCAGGTTCGGAAACTTAAACTACACTACCAACATCCGCGGAGACTTGATCTTCGATAGATTCGAGCCCATGCCAGGTGCACCGCACAATCACGACGAGCATGACGTAACTCTGCCATCGGACAGTGTTCGAGAGATCGCATCTGCAACTACTCCGGCCTTCAATCCGGAGCAAATTGCGCCATCCGAGGATGGAGGGATAGACCCCGCCATGAAGGCTGCACTCTTAGTGGCGATGGAGCCGGATACTGACTTCACCCCTTATGAGAGCCGTGTCACCGAACCACTGGATTCGTCTGCGGCCATGGACTCCGAGCCGTCTGCATCTGTGCCTATCGAATCTGACTGGGTGCCGATCATGGAGTTCACCTCCGCGGATATCTTTCAGCACTCGCCTTTCGGCGATGTGCTAAATTCATTAAGGTATCTCTCCTTGTCAGGAGAACCTTGGTCAAACTATGTCCGGCTAGAATGGGATGCGGACGACGAAGAAATTCGCTGCCCTCCCACCACCCACTTAGTAGCCACGGTCGACGATTTAACCGACATGCTCGACTTCGACTCCGAAGACAACGACGGTATGGACGACGATGCAGGAGACGAACAGGAACCACCGCCCATAGGGCGCTAGACCGCCACCTCATCATATGATATATACATGGTGGACACCCCCAAAGAAGGCAATGGCGATGAGACATCGGAGGATGACCCCTCCAAGAAGCAACCCAAGCACCGATGTCAGCGGCGCCGCTCTAAGTCCTGCCACAGAAAAAGTAGTGATACCGGCATAAGAGACAATAACACTCCAGATAGTGCCGAAGACAACCACAATCCCGTCCAGCACGATGTAGAGCGGGAGGGTGAACAAGCTAGCCCTCCAAAGCAGGTAGAAGATGGAGAATCGAAGGAGGACAATTGCATGCCTCTCTCCGAAGAAGAGGTGAGCCTCGGCGACGAAGAATTTATCATGCCTGAGGATCCCGTCGAGCAGGAGCGCTTCAAGTGCCGGCTTATGGCCACAGCAAATAGCCTGAAGAAAAAGCAACAACAGCTTCAAGCTGATCAAGACTTGCTAGCAGACAGATGGACCGAAGTCCTTGCGGCTGAGGAATATGAACTCGAGCGCCCCTCCAAGAGTTACCCAAAGTGCAGGTTGCTACCTCACCTCGAGGAGGAAGCATTGAAACCTCCATCACCAGTGTACGATGCGGCTGACCGGCCATCGCGTGGCCGAGCCAGAGAGGCGTTTCAGCCTGAATTTCAGCCTGCACCCCACCGCCACTCAATCAAAAATACCAAGGCCCGGGGCAACACACGGGACCTGCGAGACATACTGGACAACAGGGCAAAACATGCAAGGTCAATATACGGGTCACGGGGGCACGTGCCAACGCGAAACGATGACCGTCGCGCCGCATACACTAAAAGTAAATCCGATCGGGCCGAATACAGCAGACAAGACTCATATGAACTGCGTCGTGATATAGCCCGGCATAGAGGCGCCGCACACCCCCTATGCTTCACTGATGAAGTTATGGATCACGAATTCCCGGAGGGTTTTCAACCCGTAAATGTCGAATCGTATGATAGTACAACAGATCCCGCTGTATGGATTGAGGATTTCCTCCTTCACATCCACATGGCTCACGGTGATGATCTGCATGCCATCAAGTACCTCCCACTAAAACTCAAAGGACCAGCTCGGCATTGGCTGAATAGCTTGCCAGCAGACTCCGTCGGCAGTTGGGACGATTTGGAAGACGCATTCCTTGACAACTTCCAAGGCACTTATGTGCGACCATCGGATGCTGATGACTTGAGCCATATAAATCAGCAGCCAGGGGAATCGGACAGGCAATTCTGGACACGGTTCCTAACTAAGAAAAACCAAATTGTCGACTGTCCGGATGCAGAGGCCTTAGCGGCATTCAAGCATAACATCTGTGATGAGTGGCTTGCCCGGCACCTCGGCCAGGAGAAGCCGAAGTCTATGACAGCCCTCACGACACTCATGACCCACTTTTGTGCGGGCGAGAATAGCTGGCTGGCTCGCAGCAACAACACATCAAGGAATCCGGGCACTCCGGATACCAAAGATGTCAACGGCAGACCACGCCGCAACAACGGCGATAACACCGATGATACGGCAGTCAATGCCGGATTCAAAGGCTCTAGATCCGTTCAGCAGAAAAGGCATTCAAAAGAAGTACTCCGGGCCCGTCCAGTTTGGATCGCATACTCGATCGCTCGTGTCAAATACACGGCACCCCCGATAAGCCAGCCAATCACACCAACAGAGAATGGTGGGTGTTCAAGCAGGCCGGCAAGTTGAATGCCGAAAACAAGGACAAGGGGATGCATAGTGATGACGAGGAGGAGCCCCGGCCGCCGAACACGGGAGGACAAAAGAGGTTCCCCCCACAAGTGAAGACGGTGAACATGATATACGCAACCCACATTCCCAAGAGGGAACGGGAGCATGCACTAAGGGACGTCTATGTGATAGAGCCCGTCGCTCCAAAGTTCAACCCATGGTCCGCTTGTCCGATCACCTTCGATCGCAGGGACCACCCCACTAGTATCCGTCATGGCGGATCCACTGCATTGGACCTAGACCCAATCATTGACGGATTTCACCTCACTCGAGTCCTTATGGACGGCGGCAGCAGCCTGAACCTGCTCTATCAGGATACAGTGCGCAAAATGGGTATAGATCCCTCGAGGATCAAACCCACCAAAACCACCTTTAAGGGCGTCATCCCGGGTGTAGAGGCCTGCACGGGCTCAATCACACTGGAAGTGGTTTTCGGATCTTCAGACAACTTTCGAAGCGAGGAGTTAATCTTTGATATCGTCTCGTATCGTAGTGGCTATCACACACTGCTCAGGCGAACCGCATTTGCAAAATTCAATGCGGTACCGCATTACACATACCTCAAGCTCAAGATGCCATGACCTAGGGGGTCATAACTATCAATGGAAACACAGAACGCTCGCTCCGCACGGAAGAGCACATTGCGGCCCTTGCAGCAGAAGCACAAAGCAGCCTTTTAAGACAAACCACCAATTCGACGATACAGCCCCCAGACACCGTCAAGCGGGTCCGGAGTAAACTGCAACAGGATCGCGTGGCACATTCAGAGCTCGCCTAGAAATTCGGCCCGCGTCCTAGTTCCAGTCAAGCGACAAACTTTGTGCCGCACGTACATAACTACGCACTGAAAATACCATGGGCATAGGCGGGGGCAAGACCAGGGCACGCCCCGCAACGCGGCTTAACCGCCCTAGGGGTTGTATACCTTTATCATTTTTTCTCTTTCAGGACCTAACTCTCTGGAAGCCCTTTCCGGCAGTACGATTGCCGGACACATTATGGGAAGGAACAACCAAGGAGGCAAGAAGCTAAGATGTACACGGGAACCCCCAGGTGGTCTCTAATTATAATCGATGCCCATACGCGGCTTGCCCTTGGATAGGTCATGTCAAATAGTCTTATTTTCTTCTTATTGCACTACTTGTATCAGTACGCTTCAACGTATTATATAAATAACAATGCATAGCATTAGTCTATTATTGCATTATTTATCCTTTTTTTCTTATATGTTCATTTATGACAACTTGCACCAGTACATTCTGGTACGGTCAATACGCCAGGGGCTTTCGTTTACCCCATAATATGGTGTGAGAAGTCCGAACACTTTTGATAGTGTGGCACCCCGAACTTATGGCATTATATGCATCAGCTCCGAATCATGTCTTGGGTCAATAGTTGGGTTTGCCCGGCTCCCATGCTTTGGTACCTTACGTTCCTCTATATCGGCTAAGGTAGCGCTGGGAGAACTACTGCGATTGTGTCCCAGTTCTTCCGGATGAGCACCTCAGTAGAGAAACCCAAAAACTGACTGTCATGATAAGGCGAGAGCTGGTCGCTGTTCGAGAGGTCTCAAGTCCTTAAAGACTTTCCGCTTCGGGCGAGGACTCGGCCTTGCCCGACTTATGCGTGTATAGCACCCCCAATTCGGCCTTCCGAATACTAGGGGCTTCACCAAAATTTAAAATTGTAGACTTCTATGGCTAGGTGAGAGTGATAAAGGCTTATAGTCTGATTGCCTGGTTCGTTGTGCTGAACACCTCCCTCGAAGGACCCAAAATTGGGATAAAGAGTGCTTAGGTTTATCTCGAACACCCCAGTACTAGTTACATGGGGGCAGAAGCCGACGACTGGCCAACTCTCAGATTTTATAAACGGCCGCACAGAAGGTAATATTTTAAATTAAAAAAGTGTTGCATAGCGCAAATGAACTTGTTTCACATTACAGGATCACATGAGCATGTTCATTCAAAAATTACATCTCTAGCACATTCCTCCTCCACAAGGCGGGAACCCTTCAAGACACTCTCATACTACATTTCGGAGCAGCAATGCTCCTAGCCCTCCAGCGGCCCCTCCTTCACCAGCTTCACGGCGTCCAGCTTCACCAAGTGCACCTTCACCCGGGCAGAAGCCCTGCGCGCACCCTCGATGCAGACGGACCACTTTATGACTTCAAGCCGTGGGCATGCATCCACAAGCCGCCTCACTAGACCGAAGTAGCTGCAGGGTAGGGGCTCGCCAGGCCATATCCGGACTATAAGACCCTTCATGGCCTGTTCGGCCACCTTGTGAAGCTCGACCAATTGCTTCAGCTGATCGCTCAAGGGCATTGGGTGTTCGATCCCAGTATACTGAGACCAGAACAACTTTTTCGTCGAGCTCCCCTCCTTAGCTCAGTAAAACTCTGCGGCATCTAGTACACTGCGGGGAAGATCTGCGAACGCACCTGGAGAGCTCCGAACTCGGGTAAGTAAAAGGAAAGTTTCCTTCACATGCTTGCTTTGCATAACGAATGCCTTACCCATTGCTATCTTCTTCACCGCATCCATCTCCTGGAGGGCCTTGTGGGCTTCAGCCTTGGTGCTCCGTGCGCTTTCGAGCGCCTTCGCAAGCTCGGACTCTTGCGTCTTAGAGTCAAGCTCCAAGGACTAGTGGTTTTGGTGAGAGTCTCGAGCTCTTGCTGCACCTCACCTACCCAGGCTTCTTGCTTTTCCCGCTCAAGGCGCTCATTGGCCGCTTTGTCTTCGGCCTCAGACAGCGCCTTCTTCAAGGTCGCCACCTCACTCGTGGCCCCTGGCAAATTCATGATGATCCTATTACTTTACAACCAAACTTCTTTTTAAAGCGTAGACAAGGTATTGCTTACCTTTGCTCTCCTCGAGCTGCCTCTTGGTAAGGCCGAGCTCGTCCTTGGACCGCTCCAGGTCCTACTTCAGTGCAAAGACCTCCGCAGTACGTGCGGCAGCAGCTAGCAGTGAAGCCTGCACATACACATAAACATATTTTGATTAGACTCCTGAGTCATCATTTGATCCTCTATTCGGTCTTTCTTCACGAACGCTGAACAGAGCATCAGGGGCTACTTTCTATGCGGTAATATTTTCTTATATTTTGATTGCTTACCTCAAAGCCTGTTAGGAGGCTGCCACAAGCTTCGGTCAGTCCATTTTTGGTGGACTGAACTTTCTCGATCACCGCACTCATGATAGTGCGGTGCTCTTCGTCGATGGAAGCGCCGCGAAGCGCTTCCAGCAAGTTGTCCGGTGCCTCTGGATGGACAGAGGACACCGGCACGGGCGGCTTGCCCCCCTTAATGGCGGATCGCCTGCCGGAGTCCAAAACCACCGAAGGTTCCGAGGCAGTATTCGGTTGGGGGCCGAACTCGGAGCCCGTGGGAGTCTTGCTCCCTTTGCGCCTAGGGTCCGGAAGGTCGCCTCGAGGCGCCCCCAGGACTATCTCCCCTCGGCTCGGTGCCTTTCGGGACAACACCTCGACGTTGTCCGTAGGGTGAGGGGTGGAGGCGGTCGGAAGTGAATTGCTATTCATATCCAACGAGTCCAATGAACCGTCCGACGAAGATACGTTGAGATGGGCTCGGGACGGACTGCATAATCATATGCGGTGTGATGAGAAACAGTGCAATAAAACATACCATGAATTACTATGGTGTCCGAATACTTATGACTTCGCCATGGGCTTCTCCCTGGGTAACAACTCGTCGCCGCTGTAGGCGGCCGTCGTGGAGTAGTTCGGAAGGAGGGTCCTTCCCTTCTTGGACCCTTCGGCCTTCCCGGTTGGGTCGGCCTTCCTTTTCTTGTCTCCCCGGCTGGGGGGAGAACTTTCCTCCTCCTCCTCCTCCTCGTTTTCATGGGAGGAGTGCGCGTCGGAGTTATCGGACGATGAGTCTGATACAACCTTGCGTTGGAGACCCTTTCGGGTCCCCGTGGCCTTCTTCTTGGTCTTCTTCACCGGCACCTCGTAAGGTGCCGGAGCCAGCATCTCCATTAGGAGAGCATCTGCAGGATCTTCAGGCAGGGGGGCTGGGCAATCGAGCTGCTCCGCTGTCTTTATCCAGTCTTGTTAATGGCCTGGGAGCTTAGATCCCGCACATCATTTAACTGGGGCAAATAAATACCCTGTGAGATACAAAAACTTACTGGATTAGCATGGCGCTTTGCGCTGAGTCCGCGGTCCTCGGTGAGGGAAGGCGGTACCTCGGCGCCCTTGAACAGCACCCTCCAGACGTCCTTATGCGTCGTGTCATAGAGCTCTCACAGCGTCTGGTGCTTGGTCGGGTTGAACTCCCACAAATTGAATGCCCGTCGTTGACAAGGGAGAATCCGGTGGAAGAGCATGACCTGGACCATGTTGACGAGGTTGATTTTCTTGCTCATCATGTTCCTGATGGAGGGCTGGAGTCCGGTCAGCTCTACCGAGGAACCCCAGGACAGGCCCTTCTCTTTCCAGGAAGTGAGCCACGTGGGGATTCCGGATCGGAATTTGGGGGCCGCCACCCAGTTGGTGTCGCACGGCTCGGTGATGTAGAACCACCCCGATTGCCACCCCTTTACGGACAAACGGGTGGAGGGGAAATCCCAGTCCGTGGACGAAGTGGGTAAGAAAAACTACCCTCTCATGGGGTTTGGGCATAGGGATGATCTTCCCTGCATCTGGAAGCCGGTGCGTGATATCCGCGGCCAGATATCAGGCTTCCCGTAACTTTGTGATGTTCTCCTCCGTGACGGAGGAGACCATCCACTTGCCTCCCGCTCCGGGCATGCTTGGAGTGGTTTGAGAAGAAAGACGCGAACTTGGGCGCTGGAGCTCGAGTGTGCAAGAATGGGAAAGCAAGGAGGAAGAAGGCATCGGTAAAAAGGGTGAATCCTTGTCCCTTTATAAGGGCGGAAGAGGCGATGCGCCTCCCCACTTGCCTGGTAAAATCTCTTATTCCCCAAGCACCGTAATTGATGGTGCGGTTGGGTTACCCACGTCCGTATTGATGAGAATCCCATAATAAGGGGGACATGATCTCTGCTTTGACAAGACGTGTCAAGAAAACCGCCTCGCGATATGTGCGGTGCTGGTTGAGAAAAACGGTTCAAATAATGACTAGGCCGTGGCGGGATGTCATGTTGTCAAACGTGTCAGTAGATTAGATTTGTGGAAATATTATTCTCTCTACTGTGGTATGTGGAACTTGTTTTGCAGAGCCGGACACTATCCTTGGGTTCAAAATCTTCTATGGAGTATTCGGAGGAGGAACCCGCCTTGCAATGCCGAAGACAAATCTGCACGTCGGACTCATCGTCATTGAAGCCTGGTTCAGGGGCTACTGAGGGAGTCCTGGATTAGGGGGTCTCCGGACAGCGGGACTATATCCTTTGGCCAGACTGTTGGACTATGAAGATACAAGATTGAAGAGTTCGTCCCGTGTCTGGATGGGACTTTCCTTGGCGTGGAAGGCAAGCTTTGCAATATGGATATGTAGATCTCCTCCCTTGTAACCGACTCCATGTAACCCTAGCCCCCTCCGGTGTCTATATAAACCGGAGGGTTTAGTCCGTAGGACAACATACAATCATACCATAGGCTAGCTTCTATGGTTTAGCCTCTACGATCTCGTGGTAGATCAACTCTTGTAATACTCATATCATCAAGATCAATCAAGCAGGACATAGGGTATTACCTCCATCGAGAGGGCCCGAACCTGGGTAAACATCATGTCCCCTGCCTCCTGTTACCATCCGCCTTAGACGCACAGTTCGGGACCCCCTACCCGAGATCCGCCGGTTTTGACACCGACAGCGAGTCTATTGGTTTTGCCTGAACCTCGGAGAGAGTTTTTGAATGAAGGTACTTATTCCTAAGTAATTGTTGCCAAACCCAGTCTAGTATCTTGTAAAGCCATTTGCTCAACAGACACTTATTTTTAATCTCAAGGACTTCCACCCCTAGACCTCCTTGGTCTTTAGGGAGCCAGATCACTTCCCACCTTGTAAGGTGGTATTTATGCTTATGTTCATCAAACTGCCAAAAAAACCTAGATCTATAGTAATCCAATATTTTTCTTACCCCTTTAGGTATATCAAAGAAAGATAGCATGAACATAGTTAGCTTCTGAGAACGGCATTGATTAGGGTGATCCTTGCCCCATAAGATATAAGCTTACCAATCCAATAGCTCAACTTTTTTCTCAAAGCAATCCTCAATACCTTTCCATTCCTTATTAAGAAGTTTATGGAAATGCATTGGGATACCAAGGTCTCTAAAGGGAAAAGAGTCTGACTCACAACCAAATAGCTATTTGTACTGATCCTCTTCTTCTTTGGCTTTTCCAAAGCAGAAGAGTTTGCTCTTGTGGAAGTTAATTTTGAGACCAGATAACTGCTCGAATAAACAAATAATAAGTTTCATATGTTTTTTTTCCTTTTCAATGTCATGTTCCATGAAGATGATGGTGTCATCGACATACTGAAGTACCGAAACCCCACCGTCCACAAGATGAGGAATTAAGCCTGCAACATGACCTGTTTCCTTGGCTCGGCTAATGAGAACCGCTAGAAGATCTGCCACGATGTTGAAAAGAATAGGCAACATAGGGTCTCCCCGTCGCAAACCATTTTGTGTTTTGAAATAGTGACCAATGTCATTATTTACCTTGACAACCACACTACCCCCTCTGACAAATGCGTCAATCCATTGGCACCATTTTCTCGGGAAGAATGGTCATTTAACTTTGTCATAGGCTTTTTCAAAATCCACTTTGAAGACAACTCCATCAAGTTTCTTCGAGTGTAGCTCGTGAATCGTTTCATGCAAGACAACAACCCCCTTCGAGATTTGTCGTCCTGGCATGAACGTTGTCTAGGTCGGTTGAGGGAGTCCTAGATTAGGGGGTCTCCGGACAGCCGGACTATATCCTTTGGCCGGACTGTTGGACTATGAAGATACAAGATTGAAGACTTCGTCCCGTGTCCGGATGGGACTCTACTTGGCGTGGAAGGCAAGCTAGGCAATACGGATATGTATATCTCCTCCTTTGTAACCGACCTTGTGTAACCCTAGCCCCCTCCGGTGTCTATATAAACCGGAGGGTTTGGTCCATAGGACAACATACAATCATACCATAGGCTGGCTTCTAGGGTTTAGCCTCTCCGATCTCGTGGTAGATCAACTCTTGTAATACTCATATCATCAAGAATAAATCAAGAAGGACGTAGGGTTTTACCTCCATCAAGAGGGCCCAAACCTGGGTAAAACATCATATTCCCTGCCTCCTGTTACCATCTGCCTTAGACGCACAGTTCGGGACCCCCTACCCGAGATCCGCCGGTTTTGGCACCGACATTGGTGCTTTCATTGAGAGTTCCTCTGTGTCATCGCCGTTAGGCTTGATGGCTCCTACGATCATCGATAGCCAGTCCAGGGTGAGACTTTTCTCCCCGGACAGATCTTTGCGTTCGGTGGCTTTGCACTACAGGCCAACTCGCTTGGCCATCTGGAGCAGATCGAAAGTTACGCCCCTGGCCACCAGGTCAGGTTTGGAAGCTTAAACTACATGGCCGATATCCGCGGAGACTTGATCTTCGACGGATTCGAGCCCCTGCCTTGTGTGTCACACGGTCACGATGAGTACGATTTAGCACTACCATCGGACAGTGTTCAGGAGATCGCACCGGCAGCCGCTCTGACCTTCATTTCGGATCCAGTTGCGCCATCCATGGATGGGTGGATGGACCCCGCCATGGAGGCCTTATCCTCAGCGGCGATCGAGCCGAACATCGACCTTACCCTGCACGAGAGCCATGTTGTCAAACTACCGGATCCTTCTCCGGCCACGGACTTCGAACCGCCTGCGCCCGTTCCTGTCGAATCCGATTGGGTGCCAATCATGGAGTTTACCTCTGCGGATATTTTTCAGCACTCGCCCTTTGGTGACATACTGAACTCATTAAGGTCTCTCTCCTTGTCAAGAGGATCCTGGCCGAACTATGTCCGGCAGGATTGGGATGCGGATGACGAAGAAATTCGTCGCCCACCCACCACCCACTTAGTAGCCACTGTCGACGACTTAACCGACATACTCGACTTCGACTCCAAAGACATCGACGGTATGGACGATGATGCGGGAGATGAAGAGGAACCACTGCCCACAGGGCACTGGACAGCCACCTCATCATACGATATATACATGGTGGACACACCCAAAGAAGGCAATGGCGACGAGACAACGGAGGATGACCCCTTCAAGAAGCAACCCAAGCGACGACATCAGCGGCGCCGCTCTAAGTCCCGCCAAAGCAAAAGTGGTGATACCGGCACAGGAGATAATAGAACTCCAGACAGTGCCGAAGATGGCAACAATCCCCCCAGCACGATTAAGGGCAGGAGGAGGGAGAAGCCAGCCCTCCTGAGAGAGCGACAAATGAAAAGGAGGAGGATGATAATTACATGCCTCCCTCCAAAGACGAGGCAAGCCTCGACGATGACGAATTTGTCATGCCGGAGGATCCCGTCGAACAAGAGCGCTTCAAGCGCCGGCTTATAGCCACGGCAAATAGCCTTAAGAAAAAGCAGCAACAGCTTCAAGCTGATCAAGATCTGCTAGCTGACAGATGGACTGAAGTCCTTGCGGCCGAGGAATATAAACTCGAACGCCCCTCCAAGAGTTACCCAAAATGGAGGTTGCTACCCCGACTAGAGGAAGAAGCGTATGATGCGGCTGATCGGCCACCCCGTGGCCGCGACAGAGAGGCATTCCAGCCAAAAGCTCAGCCTGCACCCCGACGCCATTCAAATAAAAAGGCATGGGGAAATAGCCAGACCTGCGAGACATATTGGAGGACAAAGAAAAACATGCAAGATCGATCTACAGATCAAGAGGGCGCGCCACTATGCGAGACGATAATCGTCACGCCGGATACAGCAAAAGTAAATCCGGCCAAGACGAGCACAGCGGGCAAGACTCATTGGAGCTGCGTCGCGATATAGCCCAGTATAGAGGCGCCGCACACCCCTTATGCTTCATAGACGAAGTAATGGATCATCAAATCCCAGAGGGTTTCAAACCCGTAAATATAGAATCATATGACGGCACAACAGATCCTGCGGTATGGTTCGAGGATTTCCTCCTGCATATCCACATGGCACGCGGTGATGATCTACACGCCATTAAATACCTCCCACTCAAACTCAAAGGACCAGCTCGGCATTGGCTCAATAGCTTGCCAGCAGAGTCCATTGGTAGTTGGGAGGATCTGGAAGCCGCATTCCTCGACAACTTTCAGGGCACTTATGTGCGACCACCAGATGCCGATAACTTGAGCCACATAATTCAGCAGCCAGAGGAATCGGCCAGAAAATTTTGGACACGGTTCCTAACAAAGAAAAATCAAATTGTCGACTGTCCAAATGCAGAGGCTCTAGTAGCTTTCAAGCACAACATCCGCGACGAGTGGCTAGCCCGGCACCTTGGTCAGGAAAAGCCGAAATCTATGGCAGCCCTCACGACACTCATGACCCGCTTTTGTGCGGGAGAAGACAGCTGGCTGGCTCGCAGTAACAACATATCAAAGAACCATGGTACTTCGGATACCAAGGACGGCAGTAGTAGGTCACGTCGCAATAAACATAACTGCCGCATTAACAGTGACAATACCGAGGATACGACAGTCAATGCCGGATTCAAAGGTTCTAAACCCGGTCAGCGGAAAAAGCCATTCAAAAGAAGCACTCCGGGCCCGTCCAGTTTGGACCTGACGGTGTCCTGGACTAGGGGGTACTCACCACGTCGTCTCCCGATCTATTAGATTGGGCCGAGGCCCCCCATGGCCGTATACTCATGGGCCAGTTCGGACAGCTGCCGCATACAAGGAAGATTCCACAAATACTTGGCGATCAAGACAAGGACTTCTCCCCACCGGCGTATTCAGCTAGGACTCTTGTTAACCTAGGCCTCTGGTGCATTATATAAACCAGGGCCAGGCTAGTCGATAGAATATCATCATACAACAATCATACCATAGGCTAGCTTCTAGGGTTTAGCCTCTCTGATCTCGTGGTAGATCTACTCTTGTACTACCCATATCATCAATATTAATCAAGCAGGACGTAGGGTTTTACCTCCAACGAGAGGGCCCGAACCTGGGTAATACTTCGTGTCCCCTGCCTCCTGTTACCATCCGGCCTAGACGCACAGTTCGGGACCCCCTACCCAAGATCCGCCGGTTTTGACACCGACATTGGTGCTTTCATTGAGAGTTCCGCTGTGTGATCGACAAAAGGATCGATGGCTCGCCTGCAGATCAACTGCGACTTCGGCGTCTTCGTCACCAGTTCGACTGGTCACCTTGGTTTGACCAAGAATTGCGCCCCGTGTTCGGATCACCATGTTCGGACGAGGGCCTTCATCAAACATCAACTCCGATCTCTATCAAGATCACGGAGGAATTATCTATGGAGCTCGGGGGCTCAACGTCAACATTGCCCTCAAGCGACCGTGCTGTTTTTTTGCACAGTGAACTCGTATCTGCTGCCACCACCTCCTCGAGTATCGCTTTGACGATCGCTTTGGTGGAATTGTGCGGAATTGGGTCTATAACAACCTTGGAAAATTTCGTCGAGTTCCGATGGAGGAATCTCTGGCAATCCACGATATACTGGAGCCCTGTCAAATCTGGATGGGAATTTGGATGAGTTTAGGGCGTGGTGTCCAGCTTCTAGCTCGGACGTCCTTTGGAAGATCCAGCCGTTGATCGGCTGCGGAATTCCTATATCTACCACCTCTCAAAATATCAGCTTGATCCGACCGACCAAACTCCGGGAACCTTCCAATTAGTGCATCACTTTTCGGATCTATTTTCTGCGGGAAAACAAATCCGACCCGAGTTCATCTTTTTTATGAACGGGATTTCGGACATCCCTTTTGAAGGAAGTTTTGTATGGGGTATTGTTTTTTGTTCCCGAACACACCCCACTAACTTTAAGATCTTTTGAACATGATCTTCAACATCATGCTGGTGTCAAACCAGTCCGGCAATATTACTCCATGGCTGCCGACCTGCGCTAGACACGTCGTCACTTTAGCCGAGCTCAACTTCTTCGGATCATCATCTCGGCAAGCCGAACAAGAGTCTGGCATCGCGAAGGATAAATCATCATCAACATCGTCGCCCCACGGATTACACGGAGCAGGCATACCGACATCGCCGCACGGTCGCTTCATCAAGCCGGCATCGACCACGTCACGACCTGCATTGACAGGGCCGCACTATTGCTTCTTCAAGCTGGTGTCCATCACGCCGACCTACTTCAACTCATCGGCTGACGTCGAGGCTTCGACATCTCGGCTGGACCGGGGGCTTTGCCATCTCTTCATCAACCTACTCCGGACGCTTCGGCGTCACTAGCCGACCAGCTCTGTCACGTTAGCTCGGCCGAGGGCTTTGCCTCGGCGAGTCAACCTTTACCAGCATTGCCATGCCGTCGTTTTATCGCCCATCAGGCAACGGGTGTGCGGAGCGAGTCCCAATTTTGGGAATCACCTTCCTTCAGATTTCTACAACAAATAAACCAGGTGCCATTAATCCCAGTATTTTTTGCTTGTTTGGGTTCATTTTTCCCAAGGAATTATTACTCTGGTTTGTCCATGATATGTACACAGGTTTATCAAATGGTGACCACATTAACGACGGTCGCGTGGTGGTTCGATCAGTTTCCGTACATAGTCCGGCGAACGCCGCATCCGGAACTCGGACCGACCTGTGAATTCAGGCTTTGCCACGCCTTTACTACATCACGCCGACGCCCTACATCGACATTGACTTCGGCGCCAGCCCATATTTCTTCTATTCCTCACTTTGCATAAATCATTTATTATGCAACATTTTTTTTAATTATCATTATTACTATTATCTCCGGTTTGGACTATTTTTTGTGCACAGGAAAATGATCCGGGGACTTCGGCGTCACTCTGCCGGTCTGCATTGACCGTGCTATGTCACCACTTCGGCGAGTCGAGCTCTCCGCTCCGCCACCTCGGGACCAGCTTGGGGGATGGAACCTTGCCCCGCATCAAGCTCAGACCGCGTCATCAATACCAAACACATTAACCAGCTAAGTCGCTTTCATGCTCAAAGCTTTAATTTCTAACTTGTGTTCGGTTCGACCAAGCATTATACTTTTTTGGAAAAAAGTTGCTTGTAAAAAATTTCCTTGTCCAAACTTTGTTTGTGACGCATAAATTCAAATACCCAATTCATTTGGGGGCTTCCTTCATGAAGCTTTTCTACTTGCATATGATTATACTTGTACGGCTTTGTTCCTTGTTCGTGTATTATGCCACAATATGCACCATATTGACTTAAGCGATTTGCAAGCTAGGTTGCCTCGCTCCTGTGTTTACCCCTATGTTCCCGATTGTTCGGCTAGGGAGTAAAGGGAGCACCTCTGCGATTGTCATGATCGGGTCGCCCGAGCCGGACCTCAGACTGGGTGAAGCCGAAAGCTAGCGCTCTTATAGTTTTCAATGATGGTCGGCACACAACGGAACTCATGAGTACAAAAAATCTATTGCACAAGTCTCTTAATAACAATGAGCACCGAAGAAAGGTATCGGTGGGGGTACTATTTTCTTCGAAGATGCTTCTTACACTTCACGGTAATATAGCATAAGTTCCCTGAGCGCGCTTTGTCTGTTACAGCCTTATGGCCTGATTGCCTAGTTATTGGAAACACCGTCGATATTCTCGACCGATGGAGTACATAACACTTTTCGGTCCTTAACCGAAGAGGGAGAAGCTGACGGTCGGTTAAGACACATTTAAAGTTCGGTTGAACATAGATATGATATAAGTACTTCGGTACATGCAATCATTCTTCTACCCAAGTCACTTGGGGGCTCTTAAGTTTATTTGAGCCGTTTTATAATAAGTGTTCTTCTTCTTAGTCATTGCAAAGTTTTATTATTATTATTTATCACTCCTTTTCTCGACACGAGTATGCGGTCACTAGCCGGGGAGCCTAATTTCTCTCTCAAAGCCGCTAGAGTTTAGTTTGCTAAACTAGCCTGATGGGAAGTACTCCACCCTCGGGATAGGAGGTTCAGACCGTAGGCTGACCCGCTCGAAGTCTTGAGATAGGATGTATCATGTTAAAGCACGACAGAAGCACTTCTTTTTTCTAAGACCAACTTTCGGATTGGCACCGAACACTTGATATTGTTCGGACGTCATGTTTTTACTGACGTTTCTTGGTTTTCCAAGCTTTTTGGCACTTTTAAACTATTTGTGCTTTTCCAGCATTAGTCTCGCAGTGCAACGCCGGACACCTTTAGGGATTCGGCAAAAACATTCTCAGATATTGCTATATATGCATCGGTTTCGAATTGTGTCTTCGGTCAATAGTTGGGTTGCCCGGCTCCTGCACTTGCTTCCTACATTCCGTTTTGTTCGGCTAGGCGTGCAAAGGGAGAACCACTGCGATTGTGCTTCCAGCTCACATGGTTAAGCACCTCAGTGGAGAAAGCCAAAAACTGACTTTCACAATAAGCGTAAACTGGTCAGCGATCCGATGACTATGTTAAATGATGGGCCATTCATAACATTGGCCGAAGTGTTTACGGCTTGACCCCGACTGTCGCCGAACACTACCGGGGGCTATTAACTGGCCTCCCAAACTAAATCCTCAATATTTTGCTCTTACATTAGAGCTGAGGTTTAATGATCATGCTTAGCATGACAACCCAAAGAAAGGAACTGATAGCGGGACTATTTTCTTTGGAAGACATTTCTTCTGTTAAACAGTAATATAACTCTCTGCGTACCTTTGTTTATAAAACCGTATGGCCAGATTGCCTTGTTTGTTGTAAATCTTTGCCCTCATAAAGGCTTTATAAAGTAGGACAAACACTCCTCGGCTACTGGCCGAGGAGGAGGAAGCCGATGGTCGGTCAGCAAAGTTTTGTACAATGCGGATCCGAGCATTAGTGATGTAAAGTACTTGGATACATAGAGTCATCACACATAATTTGTGATTTTACTATGGATATTGATCCTTAATTCGGCCACCCATGCTCGCATTAAGGCTCGGGGGCTACTGGGCTTTGGGCTTATTATTTACAAATATTAAAGGGGCACATTGATCCCCTGATCTGGTGTTACCACCCGACCAGTGTCTCGGGGGCTACTGCATTGCTTGTCCAATGCAGAAAATTTTATGTGCAATATAGTTTCTGAGGAGATTTTGATCCTCAGGTTGGTCGGCCGCACCCAACCTGAGTCTCAATGACTGAGCACGCCGCTTTTAGTGTCCAAAAGTATTTTGCCGAGCTTGGACTTGATCCTCAGGCCGATTTTGCAAATCAACCTGAGTCTCAGCGGCTACTAGGATCAGCGGTCTTATGTCATCCTTCAGATGCATCTCGGGTTTTAGACCGATACACACCTTGAGGGCTACTGGCTATATATCTCGGCAAAGAATAAATTGCACCAATAAAAAATATTCACAAAAATCAGCCCACATTCGGGGTGGTGCACCACCTCGGAAGCAGCCCGGCATAAAGCTCGGGCGCTAGTGGCTGGCTCCATAGAGGGCATTTCCGGCATTAAGCTCGGCTAAACTCCTTCAAACTTCTTTGAACCAAGGTGATTTACGACACCTCGGATATAGTCCGGCGTTGGAGCTCGGATACAGTTCGGCGTTGGTGCTCGGTTGCAAAAGATACCTCGAATACAGTCCGGCGTTGGAGTTCGGGCGCAAGAGGACGCTGCCGCCCGGGAACAACTTCAAACCCGAGGTGTGGCATAAAAATAACAAGGCATTGATAAAGGCCGGAAACTTAAAGGGGCTCCTCGGATACCCGGCGTATAAACTCGTCGAATGCATTTTGGCGATCCTCAAGATCGAAGATGAGAAGATTTGTTGAACCAGTTTTCAAGACCGACGACCGAAGATGAAGAACAGTTCGAAAGAATCGAGGAGCGTCCCTAACTTGAAGACCGGTTCAGGGGGCTACTAACGGTGTCCTGGACTAGGGGGTACTCACCACGTCTTCTCCCGATCTATTAGATTGGGCCGAGGCCCCCCATGGCCGTATACTCATGGGCCAGTTCGGACAGCTGCCGCATACAAGGAAGATTCCACAAAGACTTGGAGATCAAGCCAAGGACTTCTCCCCACCGGCGTATTCGGCTAGGACTCTTGTTAACCTAGGCCTCTGGTGCATTATATAAACCAGGGCCAGGCTAGTCGATAGAATATCATCATACAACAATCATACCATAGGCTACCTTCTAGGGTTTAGCCTCTCTGATCTCGTGGTAGATCTACTCTTGTACTACCCATATCATCAATATTAATCAAGCAGGACGTAGGGTTTACCTCCATCGAGAGGGCCCGAACCTAGGTAGAACTTCGTGTCCCCTGCCTCCTGTTACCATCCGGCCTAGACGCACAGTTCGGGACCCCCTACCCGAGATCCGCCAGTTTTGACACTGACAGGACCGTATACTCGATCGCTCGTGTCAAATACATGGCACCCCTGACAAGCCAGCCAACCACACCAATAGGGATTGTTGGTGTTCAAGCAGGCCGGCAAGTTAATTGCCGAAAACAAAGATAAGGGGCCACATAGCGATGACAAGGAGGAGCCCCGGCAGCCGAATACCGGAGGACAGAAGAGGTTCCCCCCACAAGTGCGGATGGTGAACATGATATACGCAACCCACATCCCCAAGAGGGAGCGGAAGCATGCGCTCAGGGACGTATATGCGTTGGAGCCAGTCGCCCCAAAGTTCAACCCATGGTCCTCCTGTCCGATCACCTTCGATCGCAGGGACCACCCCACTAGTATCTGTCATGGCGGATTCGCCGCACTAGTCTTAGATCTAATTATTGACGGATGTCACCTCACTCGAGTCCTTATGGATGGCAGCAGCAGCCTGAACCTGCTTTACCAGGACACAGTGTGCAAAATGGGTATAGACCCCTCAAGGATCAAACCCACAAAAACGACCTTTAAAGGTGTCATACCAGGTGTAGAGGCCCATTGCACAGGCTCAGTCACACTGGAAGTGGTCTTCGGATCCCCGGATAACTTCTGAAGTGAAGAGTTAACCTTCGATATAGTCCTGTTCCGCAGTGGTTATCATGCACTGCTCGGGCGAACCGCATTTGCGAGATTCAATGCGGTACCGCATTATGCATACCTCAAGCTCAAGATGCCAGGACCTCAGGGGGTCATTACAGTTAATGGAAACACAGAGCGCTCTCTTCGAACGGAGGAGCACACTACGGCCCTCGCAGCGGAAGCGCAAAGCAGCCACTTAAGGAAATCCACTAGTTCGGCGTTTAAGGACCCGAACACCTTCAAGCGCGCCCGGAGTAATCGGCAACAGGACCACCTGGCACGTTTCGAACTCGCATAGCAATGCGGCCCCCACCCCGGCCCAAGCCAAACGGCGAAACTCGTGCCACGCGTACATAATTACGCATTAAAAATACCATGGGCACAGGTAGGGAGGGGGCACGATTACGGCATGCCCCAAGACGCGGCTTAAACCGCACTCGGGGCTTCCCGCTTTGTTATTTTTCTCTTTCAGGACATCAATCTCTGGAAACCCTGTCCGGCAGCGTGCTTGCCGAACACATGATGCAGCATCCAAGGAGGCAGAAAGCTACGTCACACCACAGAACTCCCAGGTGGATTACGATAATGTGTGAAATACTTGCTTTAATATTATTCCTCAGCTTGCCCTTGGAGGGGACATAGTCCTACTTTTTGCTTATCGCACTACCTGTATCATTCTGCTCTAACGCACGTTTTTTAATAAACAATGCATTGCATTAAGGCTTTTATTGGATTCTTCTTTATATATATATATATGTATATATATATGTGTTCATTCGTGACATCCAGCACCCGTACACTCTGGTACGGCCAATACGCTAGGGGCTTAAGCATACCCCACAATACGGCGTGAGAAGTCCGAACACTTTCGACAGTGCGGCACCCCAAACTTGTAGCATTATATGCATCAGCTCCGAATCATGTCTTGGGTCAATAGTTGGGTTTGCCCGGCTCCCATGTTTTGGTACCTTACGTTCCGCTATATTGGCTAAGGTAGCACTGGGAGAACTACTGCGATTGTGCCCCAGTTCTGCCAGGCTAAGCACCTCAGTAGAGAAAGCAAAAACTGGCTGTCATGATAAGGCGAGAGACCGGTCGCTGTTCGAGAGCTTTTCGAGTCCTTAAAGACTTATGCCGCTTAGAGCGAGGAGTCGGCCCTGTCCGGCTTAAGGCGTGTATCACGCCCCGAATTCGGCCTTCCGAATACTAGGGGCTTCGCCAAAATTTAAAATTATAGAATTCTATGGCTAAGTGGGAGTGATAATGCATTATAGTCTGATTGCCTTGTTCGTTGTGCTAAGCACCTCCCTTGAAGGACCCAAAAATGGGAACAAGAGTGCTCAAGTTTATCCCGAACACCCCAGCACTCATGGCGTGGGGGCAGAAGCCGACGACTAGCCATCTCTCAGATTTGATAAACAGCCGAACAGAAGGTAATATTTTAAATTCAAACAAGTGTTGCATAGCGCATATGAACAAGTTTTCATAAATACAGGATTACACGAGCGAATTTACTTGAATATTATATCTTTCATACACTCGTCCGCTACGAGACGAGCACCCTTCAGGACACCCTCATAGTACATCTCGGGGTGACGATGCTCCTTGCCCTCCGGCGGCCCTTCCTTAATCAGCTTCACGGCGTCCAGCTTGGCCCATTGCACCTTCACACGGGCGAAAGCCTGGCGTGCACCTTCGATGCAGACGGACCGCTTGATGACTTCCAGCCATGGGCAGGCATCCACAAGCCGCCTCACCAGGGCAAAGTAGCTGTTGGGAAGGGCGTCGCCAGGCCACATCCGGACTATAAAGCCCTTCATGGCCTGTTCGGCCGCCTTGTGCAGCTCGACCAGCTGCTTCAGCTGGTCGCTCAGAGGCATCGGGTGTTCGGTCCCAGTATACTGAGACCAGAACAGCTTCTCCGTTGAGCTTCCCTCATCGGCCTGGTAAAACTGTGCGGGATCCGACACGCTGCGGGGCAAATCTGCGAATGCTCCTGGAGAGCTCCGGATTCGGGTAAGTTACAGGTAATTTACTTTCACATGCTTGCTTTGCATAAAGAATGCCTTACCCGCCGCTATCTTCTTCATCGCATCAATCTCCTGGAGGGCCTTTTGGGCTTTGGCCTTGGCATTCTTTGCGCTCTCAAGGGCCGCGGCAAGCTCGGACTCTCGCGTCTTCAAGTCAAGCTCCAACGCCTCGTGCTTCGTCACGAGAGCGTGGAGCTCTTGCTGCACCTCGCCCACCCGTGCCTGATGCCTTTCCCGCTCGGTGCGCTCCTTGGCCGCTTTGTTTTCGGCCTCGGATAGCGCTTGCTTCAGGGTCGCCACCTCAGTCGTGGCCCCTGGCAAATTTACGATGATCCTGTCATTTTGCAATCGCATTCTCTTTATACATATCCATAGACTAGGTATTACTTACCTTTGTTCTCCTCGAGCTGCCTCTTGGCAAGGCCGAGCTCGTCCTTGGACCCTTTAAGATCCTGCTTCAGTGCGGCGACCTCCGCAGTTAGTGCGGCAGAGGCCGGCAGCGAAGCCTGCATACGCATATTGACATACTTATATTAGACTCCTGCGATATTGTTTGATCCTCCGTTCGGCTTTTCTTTGTGAACACCGAACAGAGCATCAGGGGCTACTGTCTATGCAGTAATATTTTTCCCATATTTCAAAAACTTACCTCAAAGCCTGTTAGAAGGTTGGCATTGGCGCACTGAACCTTTTGGACCAACGCACTCATAATAGTGCGGTGCTCTTCGTTGATGGAAGCATCGCGAAGCGCTCCCAGCAGATTGTCCGGTGCCTCTGGATGGACAGAGATCACCGGCACAGGCATCTTGCCCCTTTTGGAAGGAGGCCACCTGCCCGAGTCTGGAACCACTGGGGGTTCCGGCGCGATGTTCGACTGAGGGCCGAACTCAGAGCCCTCGGGAGCCTTGCTCCCTCTGCTCCCAGAGTCCGGAAGGTCGCCTTGAGGCGCCTCCGGGACTGTCTCCCCTCGACCTGGTGCCTCATGAGACAATACCTCGGCGTTGTCCGTAGGGCAAGGGGAGGTGGCAGTCGGAAGTGGATCGCTATCCATATCCGACGAGCCCAGGGAGCCGTCCGACGAGGATACGTCGATACGAGTTCGGGCGGTCTGCACAATCATAATTCGGCGTTAGGAGAAGCAATGCAACAAAGGAATTCCATGAGTTACTCTGGTATCCAAATACTTACGACTTCGCCAGGGGCTTGGCCCTGGGCAGCCACTCGTCTTCGCCTTCGGCGGCGGTGGTGGAGTAGTCCAGAAGGAGAGTCCTTCCCTTCTTGGACCCTTCGGCCCCCCAGTAGGGGCGGCCTTCCTTTTCTTGTCTCCCCCGACTGGAGGGGGAACATCTTCATCTTCCTCCTCATCTTCGGGGGAGGAGTGCGTCGCGGAGTTATCGGACAATGAGTCCGATAACACCTGGCGCCGGGAGCTCTTTCGGGTTCCCTTGGCCATCTTGGTCTTCTCCGGCACCTTGTAAGGAGCCGGAGTCAGCATCTCCGTCAGGAGAGCGTCCGCGGTGTCTTCGGGCAGAGGGGTCGGATAGTTAATCTGCCCCGATGTCTCCACCCAGTCCTATCAAAGGCATGGAGATCAGACCCCACACATGGTTAAGCTAGGGGAAATAAATATCCTACCGGATGTATAGAACTCACCGAATGCGCTTGGCGCTTGGCGCTTAGCCCGCGGTCCTCGGTGAGAGAGGGAGGGACCTCGGCGCCCTTGAACAGCACCTTCCAGACGTCCTTGTGCATCGTGTCGAAGAGCTCGCTCAGAGTCTGGTGCTGGACCGGGTCGAACTCTCACAAGTTGAAGTCCCGTTGTTGGCACGGGAGGATCCGGCGGATGAGCATGACCTGGACTATGTTAACAAGCTTGAGCTTCTTGCTTCTCATGTTCAGGATACATTTCTGGAGTCCGTCCAGCTCCACCGATGAACCCCACGATAGGCCCTTCTCTTTCCAGGAAGTGAGCCGTGTAGGGAATCCGGATCGAAACTTGGGGGCAGCCACCCATTTGGTGTCGCGCGGCTCGGTGATGTAGAACCACGCCGATTGCCATCCCTTTATGGTCTCCACGAAGGAGCCTTCAAGCCATATAACGTTGGGCATCTTGCCCACCATGGCTCCGCCGCATTCTGCTTGTTGGCCGCCCACCACCTTCGTCTTGATATTGAAGGTCTTTAGCCATAGGCCGAAGTGGGGGCGGATGCGGAGGAAAGCCTCACAGACGACAATGAACGCCGAAATGTTGAGGATGAAGTTCGGGGCCAGATCATGGAAATCCATCCTGTAGTAGAACATGAGACCGCGGATGAATGGATGAAGGGGAAACCCCAGTCCGCGGAGGAAGTGGTGGAGGAAAACTAGCCTCTCATGGGGTTCTGGGGTAGGGACGATCTGCCCTGCAGCGGGCAGCCGATGCGCGATATTCGTGGCTAAGTATCCGGCTCCGCGCAGCTTCTTGATGTGTCCCTCCGTAACGGAGGAAGCCATCCATTTGCCTCCCGCTCCAGACATGATTGGAGAAGGTTGAGGGGAAGGATGTGGACTTGGGTGTTGGAGCTCGAGTGCGCAAGAATGGATGAGCAAGGAGGAAGAAGGCGAGGGTAGAAAAGGTGAGACCTTCTCCCTTTATAAGGGCGGACTAAATTATGCACCTCCACTAGCCTGGTAAAACTCGCTTATCCACCAAGCGCCGTAATTGATGGTGCGGTTGGGTTACCCACGTCTGTATTGATGAGAATCCCGTAATAAGGGGAACACGATCTCTGCTTTGACAAGACGTGTCAAGAAACTGCCTCGCGTTATGTGCGGGGCTAGTTAAAGAAAAACGGTTCGAATAATCGCCGATCCATGGCATGATGTCATGTTGCTTAAACGTGTCAGCAGATTAGATTTGTGGAAATATTATTCTCTCTACGGTGGTATGTGGAACTTATTTTGCAGGGTCGGACACTATCCTTTATTTGAACTCTTTTGTGGTATATCCGGAGGAGGAACCCGCCTTGCAATGCCGAAGACAACACTGCGCACCGGACTCGTCGTCATTGAAGCCTGGTTCAGGGGCTACTGAGTGAGTCCTAGATTAGGGGGTCTCCAGACAGCCGGACTATATCCTTTGGCCGGGCTATTGGACTATGAAGATACAAGATTGAAGACTTCGTCCCGTGTCAGGATGGGACTCTACTTGGCGTGGAAGGCAAGCTAGGCAATATGGATATGTATATCTCCTCCTTTGTAACCGACCTTGTGTAACCCTAGCCCCCTCCGGTGTCTATATAAACCAGAGGGTTTGGTCCGTAGGACAACATACAATCATACCATAGGCTAGCTTCTAGGGTTTAGCCTCTCCGATCTCGTGGTAGATCAACTCTTGTAATACTCATATCATCAAGAATAAATCAAGCAGGACGTAGGGTTTTACCTCCATCAAGAGGGCCCGAACCTGGGTAAAACATTGTGTTCCCTGCCTCCTGTTACCATCCGCCTTAGACGCACAGTTCGGGACCCCCTACCCGAGATTCGCCGGTTTTGACACCGACATCGGTCTCTCCACTTTGTGAGTGATCGCCGTAGCATGATTAGTTTCCACTTTCGTGAGTATTTTGAAACTTACATTTAGAAGCCAAATTGGACGAAACTGTTAAATCTTAATAGCATCTTCCTTCTTATGAAGAAGGGTAATAACACCAAAGTTTAACTTACACAAAACTAAATTCTCATTATATAACTCAGCAAACATAGGCATAAAGTTGCCTTTTATGACCGGTCAGAACCGCTGATAGAAGTCCATTTAGGAACCCATCTGGCCATGGGGCCTTATCATGTTCCGTCTGTGAGATGGAAAAATTTAACCTACAAAAACAGAATTCTCATTATATAACTCGGCAAACATAGGCATAAAGTCACCTTTTATGACCGGCCAGAACTGCTGATAGAAGTCCATTGGGAATCCATCTGGCCACGGGGCCTTATTATGTTCCATCTGTGAGATAGCATCCCACACTTCTTTGTCAGTAAAAGCGGTAGTTAGGATGGCATTCTCCTCTGTTGACAGCTGAGGGATGTCACACCTTTGACATCCTCGTCAAGCTTGACATAATCGAAGATAGGTGAACTAAAAAGAAGGTTGTAAAAATTGGTAATATAGGTCTTCAGTTGGTCTACACCAACAATCCCATATACCTGTCCCAAACGGACGGACGGGTTGTCCCGTTAGAGCTTGGACAGAAAACGTCACCCAACGTGCCTTCTCATAGCTGGCCCAAACACCCGGACTGACCGGAGCAACACTTTGTGGGACACAGCCGACCGCTGGATATGGGCATGACGGAGCCGGATGAGCTCCACTTAGATTAGGTTTTAGATTGCATGTAATAATATAAATTTGATGATTTGAAAATGGTGTTTGTGGTTGTGTAATTAATTTTTTTGTGCTATCTGGTCACTTTCCGATGATGCGCTTGGGCGTGCCAGCGGGCATTTGGTGCCGGATTTTAGTGTTTGTGGTTGAAGATATTGTTAGCTTCTACTGTTAGTTTTGCTGGGAAGACTCGTGATTTTGTTTCGTGTAAGTTTTTAAGATTATTGGCCTTGCCAGCAAAACTATGCAAATTCCCAAAGTTCATCAAAACCGTAAAAACAACTAGTCTAGCAATATTTTTGTAATCTAAATATTAAAGATAATTGTTGGTACTTTAGTCAACAAAATAGATTAAGAATTATTTCTAAAGTATCACATAAATGATGCAAGAAATATAATAATAGCAATGGTTCCTTCCACAAATGGTTTCTTTATAGCCTTATAGCTAGGTTTTCTTACCTTTTTAGATCTCTCCGTCACCTTAGCTAGACTTTAACAATGATTCATGAGATGTCTTTATCATATTCCTTTGGAAGAGCTCCATTCCCTTTCTTGCTGGAAATGATAATTTGTTGTTACCCTCTTTCATATCAATCACATCCTACAGTACTAAAGAAAGGTGTTCCCAAAATAATTGGACAGAATGAGTTGTAGTCCATGTACATAATAATGAACTTAACACTAATGATGATACTATCAGTTCTACTAATTGGTTTCTTAATGGTAGAATCAGTAAGATGCAAATTAAGCTGGCATGCCTCCATTTGCCATGCATTCATATAGTGACTTAAAATAGTAGAAACACTAGAACCAAGGTCACACAAAGCATTGGAATAAAATGTATTGATTCGAATTTCTAGCAATAATGGCATAATGCTTATATCTTCCTTCTCTATCATTTAACACAGCTTGTTATATGTGCTCAAAAAATTAGTTATTGCAAGAATTAGAATTAAGAACTTCTGATTACTCTGTGAAACTTTAAAGACTTTAGCGAGTGTTCAACCATCATATTTAATTTTAGTTGCCAACACTACCAAGGCTTTTAACTTCTTCACGTTCAATTTCAACATGTGCAGTAATGTTCCTTCTAGCTTCTAGCATGTTTTAAGTCTCCAAATTCTTGTCCATAGTGACTTGAATATGTATGAGAGTCTCCATATTATCAATTTAATTATTTACTAAAGTATGATAAATGGATATTAAATCATTAGAAAGAGTTCTAGCCCTATTAAAAACTCCATCAAGTTTTTCATACTTATCAATAAAGCTTTTGTTAATTTATTTTGGTTAGCAATCAATGCATATTCATCAGTCCATCGATTCCAATGGGTATATTTTCCTACCATATCTATTATTTTTTGAAGGATAAGACCTAGGATAAGTATGTCCAAAGTACTTTCTTTAGACATTGTTGTTGAAATTATTTTTAGCAATGAAATTTACATGAACATGTTCTCTATTTTGTTCAACAAGATCAGCACTAGGAGTTGATATACATATTATATATATGAAAAATAAATCCTACCACCTAGGGGTAGTTACCCCACATGTCTCATACTACAATGTGGTACTATATATACTACTTTCTCATTCTAAATGCATTCATATACTATATATAAGATAATTCAAACTGAGTTACATGAAAAAATTGCAAGTTGGCCCATGTTTTTTAATTATATTTGTGAAATATGTACATATTTGTACATAAAAAGAAGCATACTTCAAATACGATACATACTACCTAAAGAGTAGTATATATACTACCTAAACATTCTTATATACTACATACTACACGTATATACTCTCTGATTTAACAGATACAACATACAACATACAAAACTCAAGTGGTGCTAACTACCACAATCTAGTCTAGATCAAACTAGACGAGAACTGGAGAGGGCGCCGGAGGCAAAGAACTTGTGTCTCCTCTAAGGGGCACCCCCTCATGTATATGTATAGGTGTAGGAGGGGGCAGCTGACTTGGGGAGGGCTCCTCCTTCGTGCACCTCCACCAGGAGGAGGAGTCCCCTTCCAAGTCCAATTCCCTCCCCTTACCTTGTCATACAAGCTATGGGGTGCCCCAATTTTTTATTAGGCCCTAGGGCCCAATAACTCTCGACCACTTAGATTTTTATGTTTTTTCTTTGGCCCATTGATATTAAATTAATTCTAAAAGACTCCTCATCAATATTAGAATCTTTTATTATTAATTTAGCTTCTATATACAAATATTTTCCACCTATATATCAATTCCTAGTATTAGCCTGTAAACCCCAAAACTCTTCCGTAACTCGAAAACGCTTTCAGTTTCTCTCGAAACAATTTCTTGAATATTTTCTAATAACTCTTACTCCACTAACACTCAATAGATTATTATTCTCTTAAGCTTGTGACTCTGTACGTCCGGTAAAACATAGAGATGAATGAAATTCCCTTTCATTCAATGACCAATCATGGAACTATGGACATCCATATTGGTCCCTATGAATACACGACTGTTATTCCAGTGAACCTTTGGTTATCATGTGCTATTCCCTTTGCTTCGCGATACTCTAAAAACCCGAGGTGAGATATATCTGTATCCTCTTCAGTGATTCTCATGCTCACTATACGGTCTCCTCGTTACCGATTTTGTTCTTCTTTCTCGTTGACATGTTCCAGCATCCCTGTGACCTAGTCACATGTATCTAGCAAGATGATGATCGATGTTGTCACACTGAGAGGACCCTAAGAATATATCTGCATCGTCGAGGAGCAAATCCCACTCTTGAGTTATCTAGTCCCTTGTTAAACTTTCCGATGAACCTGAAAGTTGTCGTTATGATTACCGTGTTATAGATGATGTTTGAGCAACCCCAAAGTCCATCTCTCGGTGAGAAGTGACTACGATACTCTCATGGTGTGAGGAACTAAAGCATACATTAACTCATGTGTTATATCGATTGACTTGTAATGATTGTATCTCAAAGTATAACAAACAAGTTGGGTCAATTCAATATGATCGTTCTTCTAATGTTGTGTTATAAGTGTGCCACCATTTAATTTTGAACTATAATGTGTACTACTTGGTTTTTGCTTCTTGGTGCGAAATACAAATCTCGATTATATTGGTCTAAAAAAAAGAAATCCAGATTAGTAAAAAAGGCAGTGCTTTTGTCACGCGATAGGCGGGGGAGCTTGGCCTCTCAGTTTTCTAACATACTCTCGATGTTGTTTTGGGACTATCGTTACACTTAATAGTATCCCAAGATCCGGGAAACATGATCAACATACAACACTTGAGCTAGTCCTAGAGGCAAGACTAGGAAGCATGTTTTACCGTTTATCACTCCACACGTGCTTATGAGTTTTCCACTGAATCACATATTCCAGGATCATAGTCGTTATAGCATAGAATATAAACTCTTAATTATAAACATGGAAATAAATAATACAACATTATTTCCTCTAGGGCATATTTCCAACAAGGGGAAGGAGAGAAGATGACTAATCCAGCAGAGCCATGGAGAGTGGCGATGTAACATGAGACATATGGTTTGTTTGTTTTTTGTGGGAAGTGGGATACATGGGCTTTGTTTTTTAATCTTTGAGAGGCATCTAACCCTTTGGGTTTGGTGGATGAGACTAGTGGAAGGAAAACACCATGACTTGCCATCCAACCTTTTAGGTCGTGAGATAAAACAAGATCGATGGCTAATTTTACCTGTTCACGAGGATTAACGTGGAGGCTCATATGGTGCATCAAATTAGTAAATATAAGATTATCACTAGTATAAGAATTCTTAGTAGAAAGCCCTTGACTTCCTAAATAGATTTCACCTTTTGAGTTTTTTTAACACAAGGAAGGCGCCGTCAAGCGCCACTATTTCATTCAACTCATAGACAATGTACAACATGAATTACATAGCCTTGAACCTGAAAGCTGAGCACGGATTGCAGAAAAGGGCAAGGTACATTGGCATGAGAAGAACGTGAACAACTAAAGACAGGTTCTACTCTCAATTTGAGAACCTGATGAGCACAATTGTGAGAAATTCCATTGGTATTCCTAGGGATGTGATAACAATATTAAGAGAATGAGAGATTTGAAAGAACTCGTTGGTCGGTTGTTTGCATCTCCAGCTGATGTTGGTGTTATTGATATCTCTTGAAGCAGCCATCTTTGCTAATGAAACATTGTCAGTGATAAAAGAACCTTGTTGAAGTTGAAGCATGCAAGATATTTTAGCAGCAAATAGAAGTGCATAAGCTTCAGCAATAAGAGGTGAATGAACATCATGAGTAGAGGCTTGAATCATTATTCTTGAATCAGAATCGTCTTCCGGGAAGAGGACGATGTGAACACCAATACCAGTAGCCTGATTGCCACCATACCCAAGAACATTCTTTTTGTGCCACGAAGCATCTGAATATATTTTGGTACCAGAAATAGCCAAGTCGGATTTGAGGGTGAAGCCTTGTTGTACTTGTTCTTGCCCTTGAAAGAGTATGGTTGTAGATTACTACTCCTTCGAATAAGGTGGCTCACTATTTGGATTTTCTTGGTGGGGATCTTTCATATCTTGGACAGAGGCAATGGTTAGTGCAGCCTGGTGAACCTGATGGGGATGTGATTCTTTCCTGCAAAAAAGAACATCATTTCTTGCTTTCCACAAATACCACAGGAAGATTTTTTTTTTAGGAATGGAGGAGGACCCCCGGCCTCTGCATTGGGACGATGCATGTAGCCACTTTATTAATTATTCACACAAGACCTTATAAAGTCATACAACAGTAAGACTAAAGCCACCGTCTAGGCAACATCTGCCGCTACCCCTATACAGTTGATGTAGGGATGCTAATAGTCTGGGCCTAATGCCAAATAGACCTTGCATCCAAACCTAACATCTAAGCCCTGAGGTCCCAACCAAGACGCCTGCCGGGTATGGGGCACCCACCAGTCTGGCGCACTCCTCAACCAGGACGCCTTCCAGGTATGAGGCCGCCATAGCCACCTGCCACCAATCCATCTTCAGTGATGTACTACTGCATGTACCTTGCCCGGTCTAGCTGCTTGTGGATGGTTCATGTTAATTAGAGCCCGAATAATATCAATAACAGAATTATGATTGAGAGCAAGAATATCAGATCTAATATACCAAGGGTGCCCGAACCAAGAGGCTCTGGCAAAGTTGCAGAGAAATAAAAGATGCATTTCATCTTCATCTGAATCACATCTAGAGCATGTAGAAGAAATATGAGAGGAAAACCTGCCAGCTCTAAGACCGGTTGGGAGAGCATGCCTAAGTAAGCGCCACGCAAAAGTTATGACCCTTGGAGCTATGAATTTGTGCTTCTAGACCAGCTGCAGAATATCCTTGGTTGATTGATTCACCTATCTCGATTGATTTGCCTGGACAGTATGAATTTGTTGTAAACACGGCTTATAAGTACTCTTTGAATTGCACTTACCAGAAGGAGTGAGCTTCCAACAAAGATATCCCTACTATCATCAAGAACTACGGGAGTAGCAATAATAGCCTAAGCGGTCGATTCCTGAAAAAGGTTAGTGATGAGCTTAGAATTCCAAACCTTTTGGCCTGATAGCCAAAGATCAGAGACATTAGCTAGGTAAACAAAAGTACTATGCTGGACAATGAGGTGACCATAAATGTTTGTTGGAGAACGTAGTAATTTCAAAAAAAATCCTACGCACAAGCAAGATGTTGGTGATGCATAGCAACGAGAGGGGAGAGTGTTGTCCATGTACCCTCGTAGACCGTTAAGCGGAAGCGTTATGACAACGCGGTTGATGTAGTTGTACGTCTTCACACTCGACCGATCCTCAGTACCGAACGTACGGCACCTCCACGTTTAGCACACGTTCAGCTCGATGACGTCCCGTGAACTCACAATCCAGTAGACCTCGAGGGAGAGTTTCGTCAGCACGACGGCGTGGTGACGATGTTGATGAAGCTACCGACGCACGGCTTTGCCTAAGCACCGCTACGATATGACCGAGGTGGATTATGGTGGAAGGGGGCACCGCACACGGCTGGGAGAGATCAATGATGAAGTTGTGTGTTCTAGGGTGCCCCTTACCCCCGTATATAAAGGAGCAAGGGGGGAGGCTGGCCGGCCCTATAGGGCGCTCCAGGAGGAGTCCTCCTCCTAGTAGGAGTAGGACTCCCCTCTTTCCTACTCCTACTAGAAGGGGGAAAAGGAAGGGGAGAAGGAGAAGGAAAGGGGGGTGCAACACCCCTTCCTAGTCCAATTCGGGCCAGAGGGGGAGGGGCGTGCGGCCTGCTCTGGCCGGCCACTCTCTCTCCACTAGGGCCCAACAAGGCCCATTAACCCCGGGGGTTCCGGTAACCCCTCCGGCACTCCGGTAAAATCCTGATTTCACCCGAAACTCATCTGATGTCCAAATGTAGGCTTCCAATATATCAATCTTTATGTCTCGACCATTTCGAGACTCCTCGTCATGTCCGTGATCATATCCGGGACTCCGAACTACCTTCGGTACATCAAAATATATAAACTCATAATACAGATCGTCACAGAACTTTAAGCGTGCGTACCCTACGGGTTCGAGAACTATGTAGACATGACCGAGATATGTCTCCGGTCAATAACCAATAGAGGAACCTGGATGCTCATATTGGTGCCTACATATTATAGCAAGATCTTCATCGGTCAAATGGCATAACAACATACGTTGTTCCCTTTTTCATCGGTATGTTACTTGCTCGAGATTCGATCGTTGGAATCTCAATACCTAGCTTAATCTCGTTACCGGCAAGTCTCTTTACTCGTTTCGTAATGCATCATCCCGCAACTAACTCATTAGTCACATTGCTTGCAAGTCTTATAGTGATGTGCATTACTGAGAGGGCCTAGAGATACCTCTCCGACAATCGGAGTGACAAATCCTATTCTTGATCTATGCCAACTCCACGAACACCATCGGAGACACCTGTAGAGCACCTTTATAATCACCCAGTTACGTTGTGACATTTGGTAGCACACAAAGTGTTCCTCCGGTATTCAGGAGTTGCATAATCTCGTAGTCATAGGAACATGTATAAGTCATGAAGAAAGCAATAGCAGTAAACTAAACGATCAAGTGCTAAGCTAATGGAATGGTTCAAGTCAATCACATCATTCTCCTATTGACGTGATCCCATTAATCAAATGACAACTCATGTCTATGGTTAGGAAACTCGGCCATCTTTGATCAACGAGCTAGTCAAGTAGAGGCATACTAGTGACACTATGTTTGTCTATGTATTCACACATGTATTATGTTTCCGGTTAATACAATTCTAGCATGAATAATAAACATTTATCATGATATGATTAAATAAAAATAACTTTATTATTGCCTCTAGGGAATATTTCCTTCAGTCTCCCACTTGCACTAGAGTCAATAATCTAGATTACACAGTAATGATTCTAACACCCATGGAGTCTTGGTGTTGATCATGTTTTGCTCGTGGAAGAGGCTTACTCAACGGGTCTGCAACATTCAGATCCGTATGTATCTTGCAAATCTCTATGTCTCCCACCTGGACTTGATCCCAGATGGAATTGAAGCGTCTCTTGATGTGCTTGGTTCTTTTGTGAAATCTGGATTCCTTTGCCAAGGCAATTGCACCAGTATTGTCACAAAAGATTTTCATTGGACCCGATGCACTAGGTATGACACCTAGATCAGATATGAACTCCTTCATCCAGACTCCTTCATTTGCTGCTTCCGAAGCAGCTATGTACTCCACTTCACACGTAGATCTCGCCACGACGCTTTGTTTAGAACTGCTCCAACTAACAGCTCCACCGTTCAATATAAACACGTATCCAGTTTGCGATTTAGAATCGTCCAGATCAGAGTCAAAGCTTGCATCGACGTAACCATTTACGACGAGCTCTTTGTCACCTCCATAAACGAGAAACATATCCTTAGTCCTTTTCGGGTATTTCAGGATGTTCTTGACCGTTGTCCAGTGATCCACTCCTGGATTACTTTGTTACCTCCCTGCTAAACTAATAGCAAGGCACACATCAGGTCTGGTACACAGCATTGCATACATGATAGAGCCTATGGCTGAAGCATAGGGAACACTTTTCATTTTCTCTCTATCTTCTGCAGTGGTCGGGCATTGAGTCTTACTCAACTTCACACCTTGTAACACAGGCAAGAACCCTTTATTTGTTTGATCCATTTTGAACTTCTTCAAAACTTTATCAAGGTATGTGCTTTGTGAAAGTCCAATTAAGCGTCTTGATCTATCTCTATAGATCTTGATGCCAATATATAAGCAGCTTCTCCCAGGTCTTTCATTGAAAAACTTTTATTCAAGTATCCTTTTATGCTATCTAGAAATTCTGTATCATTTCCAATCAACAATATGTCATCCACATATAATATTAGAAATGCTACAGAGCTCCCACTCACTTTCTTGTAAATACAGGCTTCTCCAAAAGTCTGTATAAAACCATATGCTTTGATCACACTATCAAAACGTTTATTCCAGCTCCGAGAGGCTTGCACCAGTCCATAAATGGATCGCTGGAGCTTGCACACTTTGTTAGCACCCTTTGGATCGACAAAACCTTTTGGTTGCATCATATACAAATCTTCTTCCAGAAATCCATTCAGGAATGCAATTTTGACATCCATTTGCCAAATTTCATAATCATAAAATGCGGCAATTGCTAACATGATTCGGACAGACTTAAGCATCGCTACGGGTGAGAAAGTCTCATCATAGTCAACCCCTTGAACTTGTCGAAAACCTTTAGCAACAATTCGAGCTTTGTAGACAGTAACATTACCGTCAGCGTCAGTCTTCTTCTTGAAGATCCATTTATTCTCGATGGCTTGCCGATCATCGGGCAAGTCAACCAAAGTCCACACTTTGTTCTCATACATGGATCCCATCTCAGATTTCATGGCCTCGAGCCATTTTGCGGAATCTGGGCTCACCATCGCTTCTTCATAGTTCGTAGGTTTGTCATGGTCAAGTAACATGATTTCCATAACAGGATTACCGTATCACTCTGGTGCAGATCTTACTCTGGTTGACCTACGAGGTTCGGTAGTAACTTGATCTGAAGTTTCATGATCATCATCATTAGCTTCCTCACTAATTGGTGTAGGTGTCACAGGAACCGGTTTCTGTGATGAACTACTTTCCAATAAGGGAGCAGGTACAGTTACCTCATCAAGTTCTACTTTCCTCCCACTCACTTTTTCGAGAGAAACTCCTTCTCTATAAAGGATCCATCTTTAGCAACAAATGTCTTGCCTTTGGATCTGTGATAGAAGGTGTACCCAATAGTTTCCTTTGGGTATCCTATGAAGACACATTTCTCCGATTTGGGTTCGAGCTTATCAGGTTGAAGCTTTTTCACATAAGCATCACAGCCCCAAACTTTAAGAAACAACAACTTTGGTTTCTTGCCAAACCACAGCTCGTAAGGCGCCGTTTCAACAGATTTTGATGGTGCCCTATTTAACGTGAATGCAGTTGTCTCTAAAGCATAACCCCAAAACGATAGTGGTAAATCTGTAAGAGACATCATAGATCGCACCATATCTAGTAAAGTACGATTACGACATTCGGACACACCATTACTTTGTGGTGTTCCGGGTGGCGTGAGTTGCGAAACTATTCCGCATTGTTTCAAATGTAGACCAAACTCATAACTCAAATATTCTCCTCCGCGATCAGATCGTAGAAACTTTATTTTCTTGTTACGATGATTTTCCACTTCACTCTAAAATTCTTTGAACTTTTCAAATGTTTCAGACTTATGTTTCATTAAGTAGATATACCCATATCTACTCAAATCATCTGTGAAGGTGAGAAAATAACGATACCCACCGGGAGCCTCAATATTCATTGGACCACATACATCAGTATGTATGATTTCCAACAAATCTGTTGCTCGCTCCATAGTTCTAGAGAACAGCGTTTTAGTCATCTTGCCCATGAGGCATGATTCGCAAGTACCAAGTGATTCATAATCAAGTGATTCCAAAAGTCCATCGGAATGGAGTTTCTTCATGCGCTTTACACCAATATGACTTAAACGGCAGTGCCACAAATAAGTTTCACTATCATTGTCAACTCTACATCTTTTGGCTTCAACATTATGAATATGTGTATTACTACTATCAAGATTTAACACAAATAGACCACTCTTCAAGGGTGCATGACCATAAAAGATATTATTCATATAAATAGAACAACCATTATTCTTAGATTTAAATGAATAACCGCCTCGCATCAAACAAGATCCAGATATAATGTTCATCCTTAACACTGGCACCAAATAACAATTATTCGGGTCTAAAATTAATCCCGAAGGTAGATGTAGAGGTAGCGTGCCAACGGCGATCACATCGACTTTGGAACCATTCCCACGCGCATCGTCACCTCGTCCTTAACCAATCTTCGCTCAATCCGTAGTCCATGTTTTGAGTTGCAAATATTAGCAACAAAACCAGTATCAAATACCCATGTGCTACTGCGAGCTCTGGTAAGGTACACATCAATAACATGTATATCACATGTACCTTTGTTCACCTTGCCATCCTTCTTATCCGCCAAATACTTGGGGCAGTTCCGCTACCAGTGACCAGTCTGTTTGCAGTAGAAGCACTCAATCTCAAGCTTAGGTCCAGACTTGGGTTTCTTCTCCTGAGCAACAACTTGTTTGTCGTTCTTTTTGAAGTTCCCCTTCTTCTTCCCATTACCCTTTTTCTTGAAACTGGTGGTCTTGTTGACCATCAACACTTGGTGCTCCTTCTTGATTTCTACCTCCGCGGCCTTTAGCATTGCGAAGAGCTCGGGAATAGTCTTATCCATCCCTTGCATATTATAGTTCATCACGAAGCTCTTGTAGCTTGGTGGCAGTGATTGAAGAACTCTGTCAATGACACTATCAACAGGAAGATTAACTCCCAGTTGAGTCAAGTGATTATGGTACCCAGACATTCTGAGTATATGTTCACTGACAGAACTATTCTCCTCCATCTTGCAGCTATAGAACTTATTGGAGACTTCATATCTCTCAATCCGGGCATTTTCTTGAAATATTAACTTCAACTCCTGGAACATCTCATATGCTCCATGACGTTCAAAACGGCGTTGAAGTCCCGGTTGTAAGCCATAAAGCATGGCACACTGAACTATCGAGTAGTCATCAGCTTTGCTCTGCTAGACGTTCTTAACGTCATCAGCAGCATCTGCAGCAGGCCTGTCACCCAGCGGTGCTTCCAGGATGTAATTCTTCTGTGCAGCAATAAGGATAATCCTAAAATTACGGACCTAGTCCGTGTAATTGCTACATTCATCTTTCCACTTTACTTTCTCAAGGAACGCATTAAAATTTAACGGAACAACAGCACGGGCCATCTATCTACAACAACATAGGCAGGAAAAATACTATCAGGTACTAAGTTCATGATAAATTTAAGTTCAATTAATCATATTACATAAGAACTCCCACTTAGATAGATATCCCTCTAATCATCTAAGTGATCACGTGATCCAAATCAACTAAACCATAACCGATCATCACGTGAAATGGAGTAGTTTTCAATGGTGAACATCACTATGTTGATCATATCTACTATATGATTCACGCTCGACCTTTCGGTCTCAGTGTTCCGAGGCCATATCTGCATATGCTAGGCTCGTCAAGTTTAACCTGAGTATTCTGTGTGTGAAAAACTGGCTTGCACCAGTTGTATAAGAACATTGAGCTTATCACACCCGATCATCACGTGGTGTCTCGGCACGACGATCTTTTGCAACGGTGCATACTCAGGGAGAACACTTATACCTTGAAATTTTTAGTGAGAGGTCATCTTATAATGCTACCGTCAATCAAAGCAGAATAAGATGCATAAAGGATAAACATCACATGCAATCAATATAAGTGATATGATATGGCCATCATCATCTTGTGCCTTTGATCTCCATCTCCAAAGCACCGTCATGACCACCATCGTCACCGACACGACACCTTGATCTCCATCGTAGCATCGTTGTCGTCTCGCCAACTATTGCTTCTACGACTATCGCTACTGCTTAGTGATAAAAGTAAAGCAATTACATGGTGATTGCATTTCATATAATAAAGCGACAACCATATGGCTCCTGCCAGTTGCCGATAACTCTGTTACAAAACATGATCATCTCATACAATAAAATATAGCATCATGCCTTGACCATATCACATCACAACATGCCCTACAAAAACAAGTTAGACGTCCTCTACTTTGTTGTTGCAAGTTTTACGTGGCTGCTACGGGCTGAGCAAGAACCGTTCTTACCTACGCATCAAAACCACAACAATTCGTTAAGTTAGTGTTGTTTTAACCTTCAACAAGGACCGGGCGTAGTCACACTCGGTTCAACTAAAGTTGGAGAAACTGACACCCGCCAGCCACCTGTGTGCAAAGCACGTCGGTAGAACCAGTCTCGCGTAAGCGTAAACGTAATGTCGGTCCGGGTCGCTTCATCCAACAATACCACCGAACCAAAGTATGACATGCTGGTAAGCAGTATGACTTGTATCGCCCACAACTCAGTTGTGTTCTACTCGTGCATATAACATCTACGCATAAACCTGGCTCAGATGCCACTGTTGGGGAACGTAGTAATTTCAAAAAAAATCCTACGCACACGCAAGATCATGGTGATGCATAGCAACGAGAGGGGAGAGTGTTGTCCACATACCCTCATAGACCGTTAAGCGGAAGCGTTATGACAATACGGTTGATGTAGTCGTACGTCTTCACGATCGACCGATCCTCAGTACCGAACATATGGCACCTCCGCGTTCAGCACACGTTCAGCTCGGTGACGTCCCGCGAACTCACGATCCAGTAGAGCTCGAGGGAGAGTTTCGTCAGCACGACGGTGTGGTGACGATATTGATGAAGCTGCCGACGCAGGGCTTCACCTAAGCACCGCTACGATATGACCGAGGTGGATTATGGTGGAAGGGGCACCGCACACGGCTGGGAGAGATCAATGATCAACTTGTGTGTTCTAGGGTGCCCCCCTGCCCCCGTATATAAAGGACCAAAGGGGGAGGTCGGCCGGCCTTGTAGGGTGCACCAGGAGGAGGAGTCCTCCTCCTAGTAGGAGTAGGACTCCCCTCTTTCCTACTCCTACTAGGAGGGGGAAAGGAAGGGGGAGAAGGAGAAGGAAAGGGGGAAGCCCCCCCCCCCCCTTCCTAGTCCAATTCGGACCAGAGGGGAAGGGGCACGCGGCCTGCCCTAGCCGGCCCCTTTCTTTCTCTCCACTAGGGCCCAACAAGGTCCATTAACCCCCGAAGGGTTCCGGTAACCCCTCCGGCACTCCGGTAAAATCCCGATTTCACCCGGAACTCTTCCGATGTCCAAATGTAGGCTTCCAATATATCAATCTTTATGTCTCGACCATTTTGAGACTCCTCGTCATGTCCATGATCATATCCGGGACTCCGAACTACCTTCAGTACATTAAAACATATAAACTCATAATACCGATCATCACAAAACTTTAAGCGTGCGGACCCTACGGGTTCGAGAACTATGTAGACATGACCGATACATGTCTCCGGTCAATAACCAATAGCGGAATCTGGATGCTCATATTGGTTCCTGCATATTCTATGAAGATCTTTATTGGTCAAACCGCATAACAACATATGTTGTTCCCTTTGTCATCGGTATGTTACTTGCTCGAGATTCGATCGTCGGTATCTCAATACCTAGCTTAATCTCGTTACCGGCAAGTCTCTTTACTTGTTTCGTAATGCATCATCCCGCAACTAACTCATTAATCACATTGCTTGCAAGGCTTATAGTGATGTGCATTACCGATAGGGCCCAAAGATACCTCTCCGACAATCGGAGTGACTAATCCTATTCTTGATCTATGCCAACTCCACGAACACCATCGGAGACACCTGTAGAGCACCTTTATAATCACCCAGTTACGTTGTGACGTTTGGTAGCACACAAAGTGTTCCTCCGGTATTCAGGAGTTGCATAATCTCATAGTCATAGGAACATGTATAAGTCATGAAGAAAGCAATAGCAGTAAACTAAACGATGAAGTGCTAAGCTAACGGAATGGGTCGAGTCAATCACACCATTCTCCTAATGATGTGATCCCGTTAATCAAATGACAACTCATGTCTATGGTTAGGAAACTCAACCATCTTTGATCAACGAGCTCGTCAAGTAGAGGCATACTAGTGACACTATGTTTGTCTATGTATTCACACATGTATTATGTTTACGGTTAATACAATTCTAGCATGAATAATAAACATTTATCATGATGTGAGGAAATAAATAAGAACTTTATTATTGCCTCTAGGGCATATTTCCTTTAATGTTCCCCCAAGTGGTACACCAAGGTGAACTCCAAATAGAAATGTTGCCTTGAGTGATCTGATAAAAAGAATGCTCCTTGAACATTGGCATGACCTTGAGAATGGAAGTCCAGGAAGCAGATCTCGGAGTATTCGATGTAGATCTCCAAATAGAAGAATCAGGAAAATACTTGGCATAGAGAACTTGATAGATTTGGCTTTCTGGATTTTCAGCAAGTCTCCAGGTAGCCGCAAGGAGACCTTGATTCATAGCCAACATGTTTTTGATTCCCAATCCGCCTTCTTTCTTTGGAGTACAAAAATCTTTTCAAGCCCTGACACATAAAGCTCTTGCACTAGCTTCCTCTCTAACACCAACCCACCAAAAATTACGAATGATCGCCCTCTATGTATGCCACTAGGCATAGTTTTAGTCATGATCCATGGCTGAGGTTTTAGACATGGACGACGATGTTGTTGTCACACCTTGTGTTCTGTATTACTTCATTTAAGATGACAATGGCCATTATTGAGTCATCAAAAATTTCCTTCAAATGATATTAACTTGTTTATTTTAATTTTTATTGGGTGTTCTTGTTTGATTTAATTCATAGAAATTCTCATAGCTATTATCTTCCAAGACTCTGGCCCAAATTGCTCCCAATGATCATGCCATGTAGCTAGGACATAAAAATATTTTTATTACAAACTATTTTGGTCCAAAAGTATTTAAGTCTATTTTCCTCAAAAATATTTCCTTTAATATTTAGAACTACAAGTATTTATATTTACAAAACGATATTTCATTAAAATAATATTATCTCGATCTCCTGGCGGCATCAATGACAAGCAGACGCAGGAAGGTGAAGGTATGACAATAATAATTAGGCTCAAAAACAGGAAGGCCAGGCCAGGTTTGGACCATGCATGCGTGCATTCAAATTTCTCTTGGTGAGGAAAATGCACTGTGATCAAAACTTGGCATGCTTGTCACCTGTTTTGTCCTGTCCGCTAATTTGGTGCATGCAAAGGAAGTTGCCTCCGTTCCTTTTATCAATATAAATTGGCGCGCGCCATGCTGCATCTCCCAAACACCTAGATTGTCCGAGTTTCGATCGGCTAAACTGCTTGCATAGCTCTCGGTGTTTTAAGCATAGTTAAGAGTTTTACCACCCGAACGTTCATTCAGGTGGAGATCCACCGACCGACTCCAATGGACAATGAGCTCGGAAAGGTTATGCGAAACCAGGCCAAGCTCTTGTACCGTCGTTTCGTCGGCCAACAGCCTCATCTCCTCGCCGTCACACTGCTCCTCGTCGTGTCTTCGCTGGCGGTAATGACCATGCTGTCAATTGACGGCGTGTATGCCCTCTTGAGCGGCACACATGGCGTCATGGCCGTGTCTGTAGCAGGCGCAGTAGCGGCTGCCTACGTTTACGCCCTGTCGTTGCGGCCGGTGTACCTGGTGGACTTCGCCGGCTACAAGCCTGCGCCGGCGCACGAGTTGACCCGCGCCCGGTCCATCCACCATTACAGGCTAACCGGTGCGTTCAACGCGGAGAGCATGGATTTCCAGAAGAGGGTTCTGGAGCGGTCAGGGCTCGGCGAGGCGACGCACTTCCCTGCGTCCCTCGTCAGGGTGCCACTGGACATGTGCCTCCGCACCGCCAACGAGGAGTCCCACGCCGTCATTTTCGGTGTGATCGACGATCTGCTGGCCAAGACCCGCGTGCGGCCGGACGACATCGGTGTGGTCATCGTGAACTCCAGCCTTTACAGCCCCACGCCGTCCTTCACCTCGCTCGTGGTGAACCACTACTGCTTGCGCGACGATGTCCTCACCCACAACCTCAGCGGCATGGGCTGCAGCGCCGGCATCATTGCTATTGACCTCGCCAGGCACCTGCTTCAGGTATGTACTACTACAAGCTACACACATCCAAGCATGAACGGGCAAATTAACCGTCCGTGTGAGCCATCCTGATTTCCTGAACGGTTTCTGAATTTTCATTTAGAACTGGGTTTGCCTGTCATGTCTTCTAGGTTATACGTTGATGTACAGCGTGCTAACCGGTTAACGCTGCAGGTGTACGACGACACATACGCACTGGTTGTCAGCACGGAGAATATCACCCTAAACGGGTACTTGGGCAACAACCGGCCCATGTTGGTGACCAACATGCTGTTCCGGATGGGCGGCGCGGCAGTTCTTCTGTCGAATCGTCGCGACGAGCGGCGACGCGCCAAGTACCAGCTGACTCATACGGTGCGCACGCACCATGGTCCTAGTGACAAGAGCTACGCGTGCGTGATGCAGGAGGAAGACGAGGTCGGGAACTTGGGCGTGTCACTCTCCAAGGATCTCATGTCCATGGCCGGCGACGCGCTCCGCACCAACATCACCACCCTTGGCCCGCTCGTTCTGCCGCTACGTGAGCAGCTCCGGTTCCTTGGCGCCGTCGTGCTCAAACGGGTGTTCCGTACTACAGTGATGTCGTGCCTCCCCGACTTCACTCTTGGGCTGGAGCACTTCTGCATCCACGCAGGGGGGCGAGGCGTGCTGGACGAGCTGCAGAAAAGCCTGAAGCTGGGTGAGTGGCACATGGAACCCTCGAGGATGACCCTCTGCAGGTTCGGCAACACGTCGAGCAGCTCGCTGTGGTACGAGCTCGCCTACTGCGAGGCCAAGGCCAGGATCAAGAGGGGAGACCGTGTGTGGCAGATTGCGTTTGGCTCCGGGTTCAAATGCAACAGCGCGGTGTGGAAGGCGCTCAGGACGGTCGAGGGTGCCGTTGCCGTGGAGGAGGGAAGCCCCTGGGCACAAGACATCGACGTTCTTCCGGTCCATGTGCCCAAGGTGATGCCCATCCATGAGGATGCGTCGTATGTACCAGCTCCGTAGTGTTTGCGTCGGGTCGAAATAATGGAAGCTCAAGCGTGGATGCATGCGTACATGCGCGCGCACGCCCCTGTGACTCATTTCACCACAATAGCTATGTTCTTGAAACTATGGACAAGTCGTCTTGAATGAATCAAACATGATTATTGTGTACTGCACTTGAGAATAAAAGGGTGAGTCGTGGAGGCAAAGGATTGGAGTATCATTTCACCACAATAGCTATATGTAAGTCAACTGAATTTGTAATTGGAGTAAATCAATTTTGTGAAAGGAGGAAGAAGACAGAAGGGCGTTCATTGGACCTTCATCTAATGGTCTAGGAAATCGACTAGCCCAAACAAACAAAAAATCAGGCGATTTACATACAGGTGCCCCTATTTATCACTGACAAACACTGGGGATGAAAGCCTGAAATCGCCGGAATATTTCCAAGGTGGGATTTCGATTGCGAAAAGATGTGGTAGCTCCTGGGTTGCAGGACCTGCCAGCTTTATCAGGCCATTTGAATTATCTAATAGCCATGCATGTAGAGAGAGCGGACGTGCATCGATGGACGCAGCGGCATATGCACCCACCGCATCGATGGCCGCCAGTCCTTCTAGATTTGGAACCGGACTAGCACTACTCACTGTATATTCGCAGGCACGTGTGTATGGCAGACGTATAAAGAAGGGAATAGTGTCTATATGTAGGACCAGGACACCTGAACACCTGACACTGACATTTTCAGGGCGGTATAGGCTCCTTTCGCTCAGTAGAAGGGGCTCTGTATATACGCGCGATCACAACTTTAAACACCATCACACGTTGTCCATGCACGAGCCGCGCTCTTCAGTTCGAACCAGCCTAAATCCCAGAGTTCGTCCGACTCTCAGCCACCCCCGGCTGCCATCGTCGCCATTGCCGCTCATCTTGTGCCCAAGATACCCCAGCGTGAGGATGATATGGTTTGCATCTAGCACAGACCGGAACCATAGACGCCGACCCCGCGCTATGCCCCGGCGTACCAGGGAAACATCAATAGTTTTGAAGAGTTTCGGGCCACCGCGCCGGCGAAAACATGAACGCCATGGACATGATCTTGCCAGTTCCCTGTCACTGCATTGTCAACGAAGGACCGCCTCCACTGGAATGACAAGCACCAACACTGTGCAACCAACTTTAATCGCATGCGTGCTTAGGGACAGGCGACAAACTCCCAGATCTGCCGGCCAACTTCTGGAACAGCCCCCTGGTCGAATCTAACATGCGGCAACCATGGAAGCAAAACAACTACCTATCAGGGAGGGGAAGCATCCAACAAGACCAACTGGGAAGAGGGAGACTAAGGAGGGATTTACTCACACATAAGCTATGGAGGTTGCTGCCTCCCCTTCAGTCATCGTGGGAAGATCCATTCGACCTCGCATTAGTGTCCCAGTCGCGCTCACTGGCTGAAAACAGTGGTTGGGGCAGATGAACAGACCTGCACATAGACGTACACGGAACCTTGCTGGTGCGGATAAACAAATAGTATTTGAGTATGAAAAGCCGATGCAGTGATCAAATCACCTCTCACGCGGGGATGATATGTGGACCAACCTCGTCTAGCAGCCTGACACTAATCGTACGCCTGCACCTGTATCACCCCTCGTATTTCAACAAAAGTTGTCCCTGTAAACCTTAATGCACAAATCAACGCCACAAAAGTGTGCGACCAGATTGCTGCGAGCAGATGCCGCTGTGTTCAGACGTGCTCTCTCTAATTGTAAGGTACTACTCACACCTTACGGTTGTTAGACATGGATGCGCGTCGTCCTGCACGCAGCGGCAGCTGCACGCAGTTATCTTGCCGGTTGCGTGTCGCGTGGTGATGTGTGCTATGTGATTTGCAGAAGGAGTAAAGAGGAGATACGTCCTGTGATACAGATAAATACACTACCCCACGTCAGCCTAGTGGGCTCGGTCCGTGGTACATCTCTGACGCACACAAGGACAGGACAGGCCATGCAGGACGTGCAGTGCGGGTCATTTATTTTTTGCACCGCGGGCCCCATGATCTGCCCGTAAAGTTCTGTACGGGGCTGAATTTGGTGGTGAGGAGTCGCGTCTCCTCCGTCTCCCACGAGCCCCCTTTCCGGACTGGAGTGGCGAAGAACAGCAGGGGGTGCTTCCTGGTCCGCTAGCTCTGCTCATGCCGATTTCTGGAGCGACGACGGTCGCGGCGTTGGAGTCTGGGTGAGTGAAACTCTGCCCCTTTAGTTGTTTTTGGTTGAAATCTAGATCTAACGAGCTCGCTCCGGTCGTCGGTGCTGCAGATTGACCTTGGCGGCCAGAGATCCAGTGGCGCACGAGGTGCCGTGCGTTTTGGGCGAGGGCGGTGCCACTGTGGCCGATTCGTCCGTAGGCTCGCCGGATTCAGCCGTAGGAGAAGTCTCGCCGGACATGCGTGGCTTGACCGACGTCGAGTTCTCCGGGGCGTCCTGCAGCACCTTCAGTTCTGGGGGTGGAGATGTGGCGTCCGCAAACCCCGTGTGCGCGACGCCTGCCGTCGTCTCAAACACCTCCATCCAGTTCAGCCGCCGCAGTGCCATGGAGGCTTCCTGCACGACATGGGGGCGTGCCGGCACAAGCCTCTCCAGCTGCGCCGTGCAGTCCTTACGCCACAGCGGCCCGGCTTCGGCAAACACCACCATCCGCGTTGGCTGGAAGTGCAGGTGCGTACTGATTTTCTGTCGCCTAGGCCAAAGGTGTAAGTTTTTGGTCGCAGTCATGCGAGCCGCTGTGAAATGTTTATATTAGTTAGATGAATTTTTGTAGCACTCTGAATAAAGTATGGGAAAAGCAAAAAGAGATCAATCAATCTTGGCCCAAAAGTCCTTAGTAGTCTTTCTTAAGCCCTACCCCGTGGTTGGTTAGCTAAAGTACCCGTGCCCCTGCGGTATATATACTGGTTAAATTTCATTGACAACAAGCCGTGAAATGCTAGTAATACAAAAGGAAAGATATACTTAGTAGTATAATCAAAAGGAATCTCTGTCTGAATCAAGCTTGGCAAAAATATAGCACTCTGCACATAGCCTAGGGGGAAGAATATAGTCTGAATCAAGCTTGGCAAAAATGGTCCTTGTTCTTTTTTTAATCATGAGCCCGTGTTTTGGTTACAGAAGTACGCGGGCCCCGGCTTTATGTATCATGGTTGTTTTTCGTTGACAAGAAGTTATGAATTGCTACAAAAAACACTCGGTGGTCTTGCATGTGTAAGGTGTTTGGCTAATGTTGTAACTGTTGATTCTTTGTCGGTATAGTTACAATTTTCAATGCACATACCATGAAAAAAAGGGAATCTATGCCTAGTATAATCGCACTCCTTTCATTAAAGGTCCTCGTTATTTTTTAACTCTTTTGGTTCAGGTCTGTGTAGTTAGTATTTATAACTATGCGGATTGTGCTTTTCTAAATGCAGGCCAAGAGGTCCTCGTGCGCCAGACGACAGGGTTGTAGTAGTTGATCGTGTACCGCCGCTCGAAGCTGTCATTAGAGGATTCACTGATAGGAGGACTGAGGTCGTCGTCAACCCGGTGATTTGTTCAATTCAGTGTTTTGATTTAGACCTATGATTTCCTGCAGTTAGGCTTAATTTGGACCTGTGATTTGTTCTTCCAATAAGCAACATGCCTTGCTGGATAGTACTGTAATTTGAACACCTGCTGTTAGGCTTAGTTTGGACATGTGTTTTGATTTACAAATGAGCAATGTCACAACTTGGTGATCTGTAATTTGATTTAATGCTGTTATGTTTGTTTTTCCTACTTCGACACGCCACCTTGTGATTTTGATTTCGAAAACGAGGTGATATACTGGCTCGCTGTGTGGTGACATCTCTTTTATATAAGTGGGACCTTTTTGTCAGTTCAAATTATGATATGTGCCTACTTTCCGGGCAAGTGGCGATGGGAGCAGGTCACATGTACTACGGCCTTTCAGAATTGATGACCGCGTGCCGTGCAGCCCCGTGTATAGTGAGATGGGTTGGATTGGCATCCAGTTTTTGAACATTTGAATTGTTGTCCCGGCGCACCTTGGGCAACGGATCAATGGCAGCCGAGGCGGGGGTGTCCGGAGACGATGAGCTCTGGGACATCGCGGCACACCAGCGTCGGTGGATCAGGTCAACGCGAGGTGCTTGTGCAGTTGTGCGTGTTTGAACAAGAACGTGCAAAATGATCGATACTGTCCACGGCTGGTGCATGGGCCTTAAATACATGCGGCTGGGTAAAGTGTTTACGTTATACAGTGTTTGGTGTAACGTCCTCTCGCCTGCACATGTACAGTACTCTGCAACGGTGCGTCAGTCCGTCTGTCAATATGTGGTATATTGAATACAACAAAATACGAAACATATCGCACACCGACGGACTCTATATTGTTAGGTTTTGTAGAAGCGTCTCAACCCCCGTAATATGGGAGCCCGCGTATATATATATTGATATGACGAGGCCAGCTCTCGCAGGAGGCATACATCGAGGTAGTTGAAACCACCAGAGAGATACACGGGAATAGGGAGGATTACATCAAGAGATAAACGTAAAAATAACAAAGAGATCTCCTCTAACTATCCTAGCACCGAAGGTGGCCCATATCCATACGTGACGATGTTTAACACGCCTCCTTAATCACAACTGTCTCAAGTTGAGATTACGTCTAAATTCTTCAATGCTTTTGGTTGGTAGGGCCTTTGTGAAACCATCTGCAAGCTGGTCTTTGGAAGGAAGAAACCGAACATCAAGTTGTTTATTGGCAACTCGTTCTCCCACAAAATGAAAGTCTATCACAATGTGATTGGTTCTGGCATGAAAAACTGGGTTAGCAGATAAGTAAGTGGCACCAAGATTGTCACACCACAAACAGGGAGGTTGAACTGAGACACTCCAAGTTCTTTAAGCATAGATTGAATCCAAATGACCTCTGTTGTGGCATTTGCTAATGCTTTATATTCAGCTTCTGTACTTGACCTGGACACAGTAGCTTGTTTTCTGGCACACCATGAAATTAGGTTAGGACCATAAAATATAGCAAAACCCTCTGTAGACCTTTTGTCATCCAAACAACCAGCCCAGTCTGCATCTGAGAAAGCACTCACAAGTGTGGAAGATGACTGCTGAAACGTTAGACCTGTGGTTAAAGTATTCTTTATGTACCTCAAAATTCTTTTGGCTGCTGTCCAGTGGGCTGTGGTAGGTGCATGGAGAAACTGACACACCTTGTTAACTGCAAAAGAGATATCTGGTCTGGTAAGAGTTAAGTACTGAAGACCACCCACCAAGCTTCTGTACCCAGTAATGTCCTCTTGAGTCAAAGGTTCTCCTTATGTTAAAGACAAAGTTTCTGAACTAGACAAGGGTGTCGGTGAGGGTTTGCAATTTGCCATGTCAATTCTGCTCAACAACTCTGTTGCATATTTTTCTTGTGACAAGTGAATACCATTATTAATTTTTTTTACCTCAATACCCAAAAAGAAATGCAAGTCTCCCAAATCCTTGAGAGCAAATTCTGACCCTAGGTCTCTGAGTAAAGCTGACACTGCTCCATTTGAAGAACTGGTGACAATAATATCATCAACATATATGAGGACAAATATGAAGGTTTGATGCTTATGGTAGATGAACAAGGAGGTGTCAGACTTTGATGGAATAAAACCAAGTGCTTGCAGTTTCATACTTAACCGTGAGTACCATGCTCTAGGTGCTTGTTTTAATCCATATATAGCCTTATCAAGCTTACACACATGAAAAGGTGCATCTTTATCTTCAAACCCAGGAGGTTGTTTCATGTACACTTCCTCTTCCAGAACACCATGGAGAAACGCATTCTGTACGTCTAGCTGTCGAAGGCTCCATCCCCTAGACACAACAATTGACAGTACAAGACGTATCGTTGCAGCTTTAACAACTGGACTAAATGTGTCCTCGTAGTCTATGCCATACCTTTGCTTGAAGCCCTTGGCCACAAGTCTTGCTTTATAACGATCTATTGTGCCATCAGATTTCTTCTTGATTCGATACACCCATTTGCAGTCAATCACGTTCCTGCCTTGCCGAGGGGGAACAAGATGCCACGTCTTGTTTTTCATCAAAGCCTTGAACTCTTCTTCCATTGCATGTTCCCACCTGGGATCATCAAGAGCTGCTTTCAAACTATTAGGTTCACCAGTAGTACATAACATGCCAAATTTGGAGAAGTTTTTGTAATTCATACGAGTAGTAACTCCCCTTTGTAGTCTAGTGCGCGGTGCCACAGGAGAGACCACAAGTTGTTGTTGCACAGGCGATCCAGGAGGTGGAGATCCTCCTGCGTCAGCGTCAGGTGCTGGCGACCCCAATCCCGAAGGAGATCCTGTCGCTGGCGCAGGCGACCGCGGGCTGGGCGACCGATCCACCCTGGCGCTGGGGCCAGGCGATGCGGGGCCAGGCGAGTCTACGGTTGGTCCCCTCCACGTGCCCTCCTCCGGTTGGCGCTGGATGGTGGGTTGCATGCACCCACCCGTGATGCTGCCGCTGTCCACTACGGGGCGCATGGGCACCGAGGCAGAATCAGGCGCTGCAGCACCGGATCCCGAAGCGGATCTGTCTGCCGCCTGCAGGGGCGATCCCGAGGCGGATCCACCTCGTGGTTTGGTGTCTCCTGCTGGGGGGCACATAAAATGATGCCCGCTTGGATCCAAATTTTCTCCTGATGATGAATCTGCAGCAATAAACTTAGGCAAAACATGATGAGTAGTCAAAGGTTGATCAGTACTATTGTGTTCACCCCCGTGATCAACGCCGGATAGGGAAGGTGGAAGTAGAAGTATTTCTTGTTTAAGAAGGGCACCGGCATTTGGATGAAGGGATTCAAAGGGGAATTTTGTTTCATCGAAAACAACATCTCGGGAGATGTAAACACGTCCCGTGGCTACATCTAGACATTTGACTCCCTTGTGTTGGGCACTATAGCCAAGAAAAACACACTGTTTTGATCTAAAGCTAAGTTTGTGAGAGTTATAAGGACGAAGATTAGGCCAACACGCACACCCAAAAACATGGAGAGAAGTATAATCTGGCTTGGTGTGAAAGAGGCACTCAGTTGGGGTTTCATTGTTGATAACTCGACTAGGGAGTAGGTTTATAAGGTGAACGACACTTAGGAAGGCCTCATCCCAAAACTTCAAGGGCATGGAGGCAGCAGCAAGAAGTGAAAACCCCACATCAACAATGTGTCTGTGTTTACGTTCTGCGGAGCCATTTTGTTGGTGAGCATGAGGACAGGAAACATGATGAGAAATTCCTATTTTCTGAAAAAAGGAGTTGAGTTTTTCATACTCACCACCCCAGTCTGATTGCATGGCAATAATTTTGCTATCAAATTTTCTCTCAACTAGGGATTGAAAGCTGTGAAAAACTTGGAAAACATCGGAACATTTCTTAAGCAAATAGATCCACGTGTACTTGCTATAATCATCAATAAAGCTCACGTAATATGTGTGTCTACCAACAGAGGAGGGGGCTGGACCCCATACATCAGAGAAAATAAGTTGCAAGGGTTTTGTGGACACACTGGTAGAAATAGAATAGGGCAATTGATGACTTTTTGCCCTCTGACAAGCATCACAAATAGTTTCACGACATGCTCACCAACAAAAGGTAGCTTATGTTTACTAAGAATTTGATAAACAATAGAAAAAGATGGGTGGCCTAAACGATTGTGCCATCATTCTGAAGAGACTTTGAAGGCTCCATGAGCTTTCTTATTGAACTTGGAAAACTTGGGAATCAATGGATAGAGGCCGTGCACACATCTACCGCGATGGAGGACCCTCCTCGTGACCTGATCCTTGATCAAAAAGAAAAACGGGTGAAATTCAATAAAAAAACTCCATTATCAAGTGTGATACGATGAACGGAAAGGAGATTTTTGGATGCACTTGGAACATGTAAGACATCTTTGAGATGAATATCACAATGTGGGGTTTTAACAATAGACTGACCAACCTGACTTATCATCATACCTGCAGCGTTTTCTGCTGTGTTGATTTGCTCCTTGCCATGATATCTTTCATGCATGGCCAGCTTCTCAAGATCAGAGGTAATGTTCTCCTTGGCACCGGAGTCAAGGTACCAGTTGGAGTCAACTCCGTAGGAGGTATCTGCTGCAGCCGCAACTCGTTTCCTCTGGGAGTTATCCTCTGCATAATGCCATTTGAACTCTTTTGCGATGGGGTTAGTTTTTTTGCAAATCTGACATTTGTTCTCATATTCCTCATACCCGGCAAAGTGGCGACCTTGGTTGTTGTTGTAGTAGTGACACGGCTGGCCGTTGTTGTTGTAGTAGCCGCCGCCACCATGGTTGTTGTTGTAGTTGTTTTAGTTGCCGCCACCGCCGCCGCGGTAGCCATTGCCACCGCTGTTTCCATGGCCGCCGCCGCCACGCACTAGTGCAGAACCGGGCAATAGCACCGGTTCGTAAGGCCCTTTGGTGCCGGTTTGGTAACCGGCGCTAAAATGTAGGCACTAAAGCCCCCCCCCCTTTAGTACCGGTTCAGCACGAACCGGTGTTAAAGGGCAACCACGTGGCATGAGCCAGCTTCGGGGGCAGGGAGCCCTTTAGTACCGGTTGGTGTCACCAACCGGTATTAAAATGTTGGGGGGGTTGGGTTTATGATTTCTTTTTCATTTAATTTTGTGTTTTCCATTTAATTCTTTTTTGTTTGCTGGTATTTTACGATACTACATATTGTACACGTTATGCATATATACAAATAGAATTTCTAGTAGAACCGATCATAATATATATATATATATATATATATATATATATATATATCATCGAATGTCTCACAACCACCATTAATTAATTCACACATATATACACACATGTATATATATATATACAATTTCTCCTAATTGCTGCCTTCGGAGCTAGTGGCATTAGCCTAGCTAATTGGTGCCTTCGGAGCACGATAACAATTGGAAGTGGTTCATGGGGGCGGTAGCGGGTAATAGTATTCTCCTTTGGGATCTATGACCTGGTCGAGCAAAAATCCCGCTATTTCCTCTTGAATTGCTTCTATGCGGTCCTGTGCTAGGCGTTTGTCCCGCACCTCTTTGAACTGTTAAGAAGGAGATCAATATGCATGTGTATTAGTTGTGTGACTAGATACCGATAATGGTGTAAAAATTGTGAATAGTGTTCTGACAATCGATATCGTACCCACTCCTGTCTTTGAGATTTGCTCCTTTCGGACGCCATCATGCGAATATTCTCGCAAACGTAGTATGCACATAGATCATTCCCCGGCGCCTGCCTCAGGGCCTTTACGAGAATGGAATTTTGATCAGATAATAATTAATCAAGCATGATAATTAAAGAGATGGCAGCTAGCTAGTACTACTTAATTACTTACCTTGGGTTGATACCATTTCAGACTTTGTTTCCATGGGCCTGGAGTGACCCTGATGAACTTTGCCCAAGCCCTGCCCGCCGACAAAGAAAATGAATAAATGAGTTATTAAATAGTTGTTATCAGGAAATGACGAACTAATTAAATAGGCCGAGATATAGTTAATAATGATTGAAATTACCTGTTGAATATCCCGTTCACGATGGTGTAGTCACTTGCTTTCTTAAGTAGCGAGTCTAGTACTTCAACTGTTCCTTCATCAACTTTAATGATTAATAAGATCCAGTGATATCTGCATGCACACACGTTTGCATGTCTTAATTAAGAAGGCATATGTAAGCAAAAACATGTAGCTATAGCTAGTAGGGAAAAACAGAATTTATAGTAGTGTGACTCACTGGAAGTTGTAAGGAAGTAGTATATCTTCATTGTATTTGAGTTCCTTGAAGAACTGTAGCATGCTTTCCTCTACACATTTTGCGTGATATGGATCTAATTTCCATGTGTATTCATTAATGGTATTTGGGTCAACGAACCCAATGCCATAGCGTCCACCTTTTTTCATTTCATAAATCTTCATCCTGCATAATACCACAGAAAAGAATATAGTGAGGATAATTACAGGTAATGATTGATCAAAATGATCAGCTAGCTTGAGACTTAAATTACAGAAAGGAATCACTTACAGACAATAGCAACTGACGATAGATTTGTCGAGTACGTCTTTATTGTATAGCTGAAAAAGTTCTGAATACTCAACGGTCACAGCTTTCTTATGGTAGTAATGCTCCTCGTTGACATTCACCATGAGGGACTCTCGATTGGAAATCTTGGTAATGTCCATGTACCATTGATGCAATTCATACATTCTCGTTGGGAGCTTATTGACCTCCTCTGGCTCGACCAAAGGTTGGCCCCGGGCATATTTTCGTTTTATTTCCTCCTCTCTAGTCGGAGACATGGGCTCGATATCGAGGAGTTGTCCAACAGTGATCCCGATCGATTGAGCCTGCGCAATATGCTCCTCGGTTATTACCACATCGCCCACCCCGGGAACGTTAACGGTTTGCCCACAATAATATTGGGCGCGCCTACTCTCATGTGTTGTTGGCACAACAAGCGGGGGGATTGATTGCGCAGCCTGTTCTCCCAGGTGGGGAACGGTTTTACCGCTCCTTTTGCTAGCTGATTTGCTCGAGCTCGAGCTCGCCTTTTTCTGTACACGTGCTCGATTTAACTTCCTGAGGTGGCGCTCATAGTCTGTGTCAACAGGCTTGGGATCTGGTGGTTTAGCCATACGAATAAAGTGGTCAATCTTTTCCACTGGCACTTTCTCCCTTGGCGGCGGTGGCGGTTTCGGTGCAAAATGGGCTTCCACCTCGGCCTTCGATATGGCTACATTTTCCTCCCCGGAATTGTCATAAGGCCTCTGCGGAAGAGGCGCGAGGCTTGGACCATATTGAATCGCTTGCCTCCGTCTGTACCTGCAGTACTACCTCGACTTGTACCGCTACGCACCATAGCTAAGGCGGCTCTCTTCCGTGATTGCTGAGGCAGCGAAGACGGCTGACGTGGCTGAGTTGGAGGAGGAGGAGTGGCCTGAAGCTGTGCCGGACTTGGAGGAGGAGTGGCCTGACGCTTTGCCGGACTTGGAGGAGGAGTGGCCTGAAGCTGTGCCGGACTTGGAGGAGGAGTGGCCTGACGCGTTGGTGGACTTGGAGGAGCGGGAGTCTGCTGACTCGGTGGCGGACTGCGACGAGGAGTCGGATGACGCGGTGTCGGTGGCCTTTGAAAGATGATGCAATCCTTTCTCCATAGGATGATACGATGGTTGGCCTCTCCTAGTGTGTGCTCATCGTCACCTCCAGGAATGTCAAGCTCTAGCCCCGAATATTGGTCCATCACCTCATCAACCAAGACACGAGCATAGCCCGCTGGAATCGGGTTGCAATGGAAGGTTGCCTTGGGGGGATTTGTAAAAGCAAGGGCGTCCGCCACCTTCATGATGCATAGTACTGCAATGGATATGTTCTTCATTTTGAAGTGTAGCCCGAGTGTTCTCCATGATGTCATCCACTGGGTAGCTATCCAGCAATGCGTCGCCCAGGGCGGAACCCACGCTGCTTCTCGGCATGGATGGGACGGTGCTATCCAATGGTGGATATCCGCTAGCTGCTGAGACCCCCTTTGCTGGCTAAGTGAGTCGATCTGCTCCTGCTCCTGCTGCCGCTGGAATTGGATTGCCAAGTCTGCGTGCGCTGATTCTAGGCCTTGAAGGCGTTCATAGTCTAGCTTCCTCTGCTCCTCCTCCATCTTCCTCTGCTTCTCCTCCGCAATCTTCTTTCTCACACGGGTTCTGTAGTCGGCGTTCCAGTCCGAAAACCCATCATACCACGGAATAGCGCCCATGCCTCGTGTTCTTCCCGGGTGTTCAGGATTTCCCAGGGCACGCGTAAGCTCGTCGTTCTCTCTGTTGGGCTCGAACAACCCGGATCGAGCCTCTTCTATTGCAACAAGTAGCTTATCTTCGGCTCCGTCCAGGCATGCCTTCTTGGAAACTTTGCCTGTCTTCGGGTCCAACTCCCCCCATGCGCATAGAACCAAGTCCTGCACCTGGGGGGCCAGTGTAATGTTTCTGGAGTGACGCCTGCATCCAGCATCTCTTTCTCAGACTTATCCCACTTAGGCAATCCCACCGCATAGCCACCTGGCCCCAGCTTATGGAACTTATCCTTTTTTGCGGCATTGGCCTTGTTTATTCTCGACCATTCCTTAGATAATTCCGAATCCTTGAATTTTATGAAATCGTCCCAATGAGCATTTTGGTTCTCTAGTGTTCCCTCGAATACTAGAGTCTTCCTTCCTACGTTGACGTACTTGGCCCATTCACGAATCTTGTGGTTCTTGAATGCAACCGTCATCTTCCTAAGAGCAGCGTTCTTGACTTTCTCCACATCTGCATCTGTGAAATGATCTGGTAGGGTGAAATGTTCCATGAGCGTTTCCCAAAGCAACTTTTTTTGTCTGTCGTCGACAAAAGTAACTCCTGGACGTGCCTTTGATGGCTCTCTCCATTCTTGAAGGGAGATCGGGAGTTGGTCCTTCACAAGAACTCCGCACTGACGAACGAACTTGTCCGCAATCTTCTTAGGCGCAAATGGTTCGCCATTAGGTTTGATTGCCTCGATATTGTACTTTACGCCCTTCTTCAACTTTTTGTTCGGGCCTTGTTTCGTCCTGTTGCCTGAAGATTTGCTCGATCCGGATGGCTGAAAGAAGAAAGATCGATTCGTTAATATATCTTCAAGTCATATAAAACATGTGATGATCACCAGATGCCTGCTTATATAAATATATATACCTCGCCAGTCTTTGTTGTTTCAAGATCAACATTTTCTTCGTCATGTTCATAGTTCACGACTTCATCAATTCGGTCGTCGCGATCGAATATCATATCACCCTCCCCGGTGTTGTTTAGATATTCGGAGCCGTCATAATCTTCTTCATTCTAATCATCATTTGGCCCGCGAGGATTGCGTATGATATTGAACAGGGCCTCTTCTCCCTCTCTGCCGGTATTTTCCGCCATAGGTTTTGTTTAACTAATCCAAAAGAAATATATTCAAATTACAATGCATGGATGCAATCAATTAATAAGGAAAAACTGAATCAATCATAGTACATAATAAGCATCATCAAATATAATCTCGAATATGTCGTCTCGAATAATAGATATAATCTCGAATACATCGTCTCGAATAATAGATATAATCTCGAATACATAGTCTCGAATAATAGATATAATCTCGAATACATCGTCTCGAATAATATATAATCTCGAATACATCGTCTCGAATATTATATATCGAGTACATCACTGGCTAGGTAGCTAATAAAGATCGAATACTACAGAAGAATCTAGGACACTCGCGGTTCCTGCGGCGCGGGCGGTGGACACCCAAAGAGAAGGAACCCTCACAGGATCATAGCTGAAGTGAGATCCCTGAAGAAACTGCCAGGTATTGGAGAACCTGCCGCCCTCTAATGAACCATGTAGCGATGGACGTGCTCGTCCTCCTCCCTGACACGGCGACGTACCACCTCCGGCGGGGCCGGCTCCCTCCGCACCGACACTGGCCCACGCGAACGCCACCAAACGAGATCAGGGTCGACGACGAGACCCGGGGCCGGGTTCCTCATCAAGCGGCGCGCCCCTCCAGGAAGCACCTCCCAGTGCCAGCCCGGCGGAGCCCAGTCCCGGACATGGGTCAGTCGGACGTCGTCGCGGACGGGTCGACGGCGAGGATGCGGGCCGGGCATCGTCGAGAACAAATACTAGCTATATGCCCGCAAAAATTAACATTTTTTTAATGATTGGATTTTGATAACTAAAATTTCTAACATTTCTATATAACTAACATTCCTATAACATTTCTAACAATGCTATATAACTAACATTTCTAATATTTCTATAACTAAAAAACAGAAAAAAAAATTATAACATTTCTATATATATAACTAACATTTGTATAACATTTCTAATATTTCTATAACTAAAAAAAAGAAAAATTTCTAACTTTTTTATAACTATTTCTATAACTAAAAACAGAAAAATTTCTAAAATTTCTAACTATTTTATAACTATTTCTATAACTAAAAACCAGAAAAATTTCTAACATTTCTAACAATGCTATATAACTAACTATTTCTATAACTAAAAAAAGAAAAATTTCTAACAATGCTATATGTGTGTGTGTGTGTGTGTGTCTGTGTGTGCTCACCGGCGAGGCGAGAGGCGACGGGGGGCGGTGACGGGGACGGCGACGGGCGCGGCGACGACGGGGATGGCGACGACGGGGACAGGGACGGGGCGGCGACGACGGGGATGGGCCGAGGCGGCGACGACGGGGACGGGGCGGCGATGACGGGGACGGGGACGACGCGGGACGGGCCGGGACGACGCGGGACGGGCCGGGACGGCGCGGCGGTGACGACGGGGACGACGGGGACGGGGACTACGTGGCGGCGACGAGGGTTATGGAGACGGGGCGGCGGGCGACGGCGTAGAGGAGAAGAAGCAGAGGAGAGACTGAAATTTTTGAAGTGTTTAGTTATATAGGATGGACCTTTAGTACCGGTTGGAGCCACCAACCGGTACTAAAGGCCTGTTTTGGCCAGGCCAAGCGGCGGGAACCGCACCCCCTTTAGTGCCGAGTGGTGGCTCCAACCGGTACTAAAGCCCCCCCTTTAGTACCGGTTGGTGCTACCACCCGGCATTAAAGGGGGTGCGCTGGCGCAGGTGCGGTGCGAAATGTTTAGTCCCACCTCACTAGCCGAGGGGCGTCCGCACTGGTTTATAAGCCCCAGTGCGGTAGCTCCCTCGAGCTCCTCTCCAAAGCAGGCCTACTGGGCCTAAATGTTCTGTGCTGCCTTGTGGGCCTACTGGGCCTTTGCGGGTATGCATCCTGGCCCAACAATAGGTTGGGTTTCTAGTCGTATGCAGACCGCTGTGGCGCAGTAGGTGGGCTTTTTTTTTCTTTTTTTTTGCTTTATTTATTTTTGTTTGAGTTGTTTTTTGCTATATTTAGAGTTTCTTTGTGAATATTTTTGCTTTAGGTACAAAAAATTACAAACTTTATGTTAGTACCGGTAGTTTACAAATTTGAATAGTTTAAATTTTTATTTATTTGAAATTTGTGTGAATCACTAGTTTGTGAATAACTTAATTTTGAGAATAGATTTTTCAGTGATTCTTTTTTCTTATGTTAAATATTAGTGTGTTTTATCATTATATTCAATTTGGTAATGCTTAGGTTATTTAAAAAATGAAATGCCTTTTGTAACGGATGAGTTTTCGTCCGAAACCCTGATACTTCGAAAGATATTGTCCATTTAGTATACGAAGTGCATCCAATTTTTGCGGCAACCCTCTCTACTTTTTTGCACATGCTATGTGGGTGAAATTATGATACCATGCCAACTTTCAACCTTTTCTGAGTTCATTTGAAATGCTTTTCAATTTCAGGCTCATTTAGCTTAAAAAATCAGTAAAGACATGAAAGAATTTGTTTGCACATAAAATTTCTTCGCGTTTCAAATGCCAAAACACATAACTACCCTAACTATTACAGAGATTCCCTCCTGGGTGTGAAACACATAAGAAAGTGATGATAGTGAAGCCGATCACATCCCAGATCTTTGGGTGTGAAACTTTTTCTTCGCGTGTGCCCCTTTGCGCCGTAACCATGGAAAATCTTCATCATTTAACGGGATGCTCGGGTCAATATTCATTGTGAATGGAGCAATTTCATCAGACTTTTCATAATCTTCTGACATGTCTGTCTTGTCATCCACTCCCACGATGTTTCTCTTCCCAGAAGAACTATGTGCCGCTTTGGCTCATCGTACGATGCATTCGCTTCCTTATATTTTCTTTTTCTTGGCTTGGTAGACATATCCTTCACATAGAAAACCTGTGCCACATCATTGACTAGGACATATGGTTCGTCTGCATACGCAAGATTGTTGAGATCCACTGTTGTCATTCCGTACTGCGGGTCTTTCGTTACCCCGCCTCATGTCATATTGACCCATTTGCACCGAAACAAAGGGACCTTCAAACCACGTCGATAGTCAAGTTCCCATATGTCCTATATATAACCATAATATGTTTCCTTTCCTGTCTTGGTTTCTGCATCAAAGCGGACACCACTGTTTTGGTTGGTGCTCTTCTTATCTTGGGCGATCGTGTAAAATGTATTACCATTTATCTCGTACCCTTTGAAAGTCATTATATTCGAAGATGGTAACTGGGATAGCAAGTACAGGTCATCTTCAATAGAGGTCTCATGCATGGTACGTGTATGTAACCAGATGGTGAAACTCCTGGTTTGTTCATGTGTAATCCAGTCATCAGACCGCTCCGGGTGTTTGGAGCGTAGCAAATTCTTGTGTTCATCCATATACGGAGCCACCAAGGCGGAATTCTGTAAAACAGTGTAATGTGCTTCAGTGAGAGAATGTCCGTCCATACATATTATTTGTTCCCCTCCTAGCGTGCCTTTTCCATCCAGTCTGCCCTTATGCCGCGATTCAGGAACACCAATCGGCTTAAGGTCAGGAATAAAGTCAATACAAAACTCAATGACCTCCTCATTTTCATGGCCCTTGGAGATGCTTCCTTCTGGCCTAGCACGGTTATGAACATACTTCTTTAAGACTTCCATGAACCTCTCAAAGGGGAACATATTGTGTAGAAATACAGGACCCAAAACGTTAATCTCTTCGCATAGGTGAACTAGGACGTGCGTCATGATGTTGAAGAAGGATGGTGGGAACACCAACTCGAAACTAACAAGACATTGCACCAAATCATTCTCTAACCTTGGTATGATTTCTGGATCGATTACCTTCTGAGAGATTGCATTGAGAAATGCACATAGCTTCACAATGGCTAATCGAACGTTTTCCGGTAGAAGCCCCCTCAATGCAACCGGAAGCAGTTGCGTCATAATCACGTGGCAGTCATGAGACTTTAGGTTCTGGAACTTTTTCTCTCCCATGTTTATTATTCCCTTTATATTCGACGAGAAGCCAGACGGTACCTTAATACTAAGCAGGCATTCAAAGAAGATTTCCTTCTCTTCTTTGGTAAGAGCGTAGCTTGCATGACCCTGATGTATGCCGTCTTTTCCATGCATACGTTGCTGGTCCTCCCGTGCCTCAGGTGTATCTTTTGTCTTCCCATACACGCCCAAGAAGCCAAGCAGGGTCACACAAAGATTCTTCGTCACATGCATCACGTCAATTGCGGAGCGGACCTCTAGGTCTTTCCAATAGGGCGGGTCCCAAAATATAGATTTCTTCTTCCACATGGGTGCGCGTCCGTCAGCGTCATTCGGAACAGGTTGTCCACCAGGACCCTTTCCAAAGACCACCTTCAAATCCTTGACCATATCATATACATCAGCACCAGTACGGTGGCGAGGCTTCGTCCGGTGATCCGCCTCACCGGAGAAATGCTTGCCTTTCTTTCTTACGGGATGCCTACTCGGAAGAAATCGACGATGTCCCAGGTACACATTCTTCTTACAATTAGCCAAATATATACTGTCAGTATCGTCCAAACAGTGCGTGCATGCGCGGTATCCCTTGTTTATCTGTCCTGAAAGGTTACTGAGAGCAGGCCAATCATTGATGGTCACGAACAGCAACGCCTTTAGGTCAAATTCTTCCCCCATGTGCTCATCCCACGCACGTACACCTGTTCCATTCCACAGTTGTAAGAGTTCTTCAACTAATGGCCTTAGGTACACATCAATGTCGTTGCCGGGTTGCTTAGGGCCTTGGATGAGCACTGGCATCATAATGAACTTCCGCTTCATGCACAACCAAGGAGGAAGGTTATACAAATATAGAGTCACAGGCCAGGTGCTACGCTTGCTGCTCTGCTCCCCAAAAGGATTAATGCCATCTGCGCTTAGACCAAACCATACGTTCCTTGCGTCATCTGCAAACTCCTTCCCGTACTTTCTTTCGATTTTTCTCCACTGCGACATGTCAGCGGGTACTCTCAACTTTCCGTCTTTCTTACGGTCTTCTCTGAGCCATCGCATCGCCTTGGCATGCTCTTTGTTTTGGAACAAACGTTTCAACCGTGGTATTATAGGAGCATACCACATCACCTTGGCAAGAATCTTCTTCCTGGGGCGCTCGCCCTCGACATCACCAGGGTCATCGCAGCTGATCTTATAGCGCAATGCATCGCATATCGGGCAAGCGTTCAAATCCTTGTACTCACGGCGGTAGAGGATGCAATCATTAGGGCATGCATGTATCTTCTGCACCTCTAACCCTAGAGGGCAGACAGCCTTCTTTGCTTGGTACGTACTCTCGGGCAATTCGTTGTCCTTTGAAAGCATATCCTTTATCATTACTAGCAACTTTCCAAATCCCTTGTCAGATACACCATTCTCTGCCTTCCATTGCAGCAATTCCAGTGTGGTACCCAGCTTTTTCTTGTCACCTTCGCAATTCGGGTACAACAATTTTTTGTGATCCTCTAACATGCGCTGCAACTTCTTCTTCTCCAAATCACTTGTGCAGTTTCTCTTTGCATCGGCAATGGCCCGACCTAGATCATCAACGGGCTCATCCGATGCCTCTTCTTCAGCTTCTTCCCGCATTGCCGGCTCAGCTTCTTCCCACATTACCGGCTCAGCTTCTTCCCTCATTGTTGTATTATCGTATTCAGGGAACCCATGGCCAGGATAGTTGTCGTCGTCCTCTTCTTCTTCATTGTCTTCCATCATAACCCCACTTTCTCCATGCTTGGTCCAAACATTATAGTGGGGCATGAAACCAGACTCAAACAGGTGGACGTGAATGGTTCTTGGCGTAGAGTAATTGCGACCATTCTTACAGCCAGCACATGGACAATGCATAAAACCATCTGCTCGCTTGTTTGCCTCAGCTGCAAGTAGAAAAGTACGCACGCCATTAATGAACTCGGGAGAGCATCGGTCATCATACATCCATTGCCGGCTCATCTTCAATACACAGCACCGAAAACATCAAATTAATACAATACATAAAGTTCATACATAAAGTTCATACATAAATAGCATACAACACTTCAATGCAACAAGCAAATAACTCTCTAGCTAAAGAATTTAAATGCAACAACAAATGCGATCAAGATCGCAACTAAGGTAACAATTGATCCAACAGCATAATGATACCAAGTCTCACTATGAATGGCATATTTTCTAATCTTTCTAATCTTCAAGCGCATTTTCTCCATCTTAATCTTGTGATCATCGACGACATCGGCAACATGCAACTCCAATTCCATCTTCTCCCCCTCTATTCTTTTCAATTTTTCCTTCAAATCCTCGTTTTCTCTTTCAACTAAATTTAACCTCTCGACAATAGGGTCGGTTGGAATTTCGTGTTCAACTACCTCCTACATACAAATATCTATGTCAACTTGATGGGCATAATTTGTCATAAACACGAAATGCAATGAATAGTTTTAAAAGAGAATATACCACATCCGAATCATAACCCGGACGAGGGCCGACGGGGACGGATATCAAAACCATGGCACTATGCATAACAAACAACGTATGGGTAAGATAATTATATGAGTAACTATATATCCAAATCACACAAACATCATTTTTTTATATAAAACTTCATGAACAAGAGGCTCACCACAAGGTGGTGCCGGTGACGGGATGTTGCGAGCGATCGACGGTGGTTACGACGGAGATTTAGAAGGTACTAAGTAAACCACACCTACATATGCAAAACTAAGTGTTATTTTTGACCTCAAATTGCATATAAATCAAATACTAGTACATATATATAATTCCTCCCAAATTACTAAACTCAAAAATCAATCACTATATAAAGCATTGCACGAGCTAATCTAGCAATGAGAGATGAAAGGAAAGAGTTGCTAACCTTTGTGATCATTTGAATGGATAGGGGCCTTCAAATCTTGGGAAAAATGTGTGATGAGCTTGATAGGAAGAGGGGAAAGAACAGAGAGGAGAGCGGAAAGGGGAAGAACAGAGTGAGCTCGGGTGGACAAAGGGTCTATGTAGGACGACCTTTAGTACCGGTTTGTGATACGACCCGGTACTAAAGGTGCTGGAGGGGCCCCGGACTGACAACATCCTGCCACCACTCACTTTAGTACCGGTTCGTGGCACAAATCGGTGCTAAAGGTTCGCCACGAACCGGTACTAATGAGAGCGGCCCGGCTAGCCGTTGGAACCGGCACTAATGTATACATTAGTGCCGGCTCAAATTCAAACCGGCACTAATGTGCTTCACGTTTGACCCTTTTTCTACTAGTGGCGGTAGCCGCCATTGTTGTCACCGTTGTTAAAGCCGCCGTTGCTGCTGCCATTGTTGCCACCACTCTTGGGGAAGCCACGGTTGCCCTTGGGAGGGCCACCACGTCCGCGAGCGGCGGCGTTTGCGGAGGACTTGAAAGCGCCCGATCCAGAGCCGTGGAACATCTCCACTCGCTGATCGAAATTCGACACCATGCCGAACAGATCGTCGACGGAGAGAGGCTCAGTGCGAACATCAAGAGCGGATATGAGGGGTTGATAGTCCATATCAAGGCCAGCAATGAGGAAGGAAATCAGCTCTCCTTCGAGAAGAGGTTTTCCAGCCATTGCAAGTTCATCTGCGAGTGCACGCATCTGACCGAAGTACGCAGCAGCGGATTGAGAACCCTTCTGGGCATTGGAGAGGGCAGCACGGCAGTTGTTGGCTCGTGACCTGGACTGGGCAGCAAACATGTTTGCGAGAGCAGTCCAGATGGCGTGGGATTTTTCGAAGGAGTCGACTTGCACCAGAACTTCTTTCGAGAGATTGCGAAGGAGATAGGCTACAAGCTGTTGATCCTGGATCAACCAGGCGGAGTAGGCTGGGTTTGGAACGATCTGATCTTTGCCTTCAGCGTTCTTTGAGGTGATGGTGGCTGGTGGTTCTGGGATTGTTTGATCTAGGTATCCTAGGAGGCCCGCTCCTATAATCTGAGATCGGGCTTGAGCTCGCCACAGAACATAGTTCGTGCGAGTCAGGGGTTCTGAGATGGTGTTGTTTAGGCCAGCGGAGGAGAGAGTTGAGTTGGAGGAAGACATGGCGAGACGAGGTTTTATGCGTTGGTGGAGATCGATGATGGAGGTTAGACGAGAGGGAAGAGGGAGGCTCTACATACCATGTTAGGTTTTGTAGAAGCGTCTCAACCCCGTAATATGGGAGCCCGCGTATATATATTGATATGGCGAGGCCAGCTCTCGCAGGAGGCATACATCGAGGTAGTTGAAACCACCAGAGAGATACACGGGGATAGAGAGGATTACATCAAGAGATAAACGTGAAAATAACAAAGAGATCTCCTCTAACTATCCTAGTACCGAAGGTGGCCCATATCCATACGTGACAATGTTTAACATATACTCCAGGTAGCACTTCCGACTAGTACTAATCACGACGCCCTGCCAGCCATGGATGCGCTGTGTGCAGCGGTGCACTTCTCTGCATGTAGAGGCGTACTGACCAGTAGCTTCTCTTCGACGGCATGATAGGACAGGCACTGTTCTACAGTGTTGTGTGACACGTGAAAGAGGCTTTTTCGCTGGCAATGGTGAGACTGAACACTGCGCTCTCTCTCCTAGAAAACATTTTGAACGATAGCAAGATTCATCATCGCTCTCTCATACTCCCTCCATTTTATAATGTAGTGCCTATAACTTTTTGTAAAAGTCAAACTTTGCCAACTTTGACCAAGTGTATAGAGAAATTTGTCTATATTTACAGCATCAAACATGTACATTCTAAAAATATAACTCACGATGTATCCAATGATGTGCATTTGATATTCTAGATGTACTTACTTTTTTCTATAAACATAATCAAACTTTATAATGTTTGACTTTTGTAAAAATCTATAGACATTATATTATGGAACAAAGGGCATGATAGCCGGGTGTCTAGACACGCGGATGTTGAAAAGAGAAATGTCTAACAGCGCCCTGCACCCTCATGAACAGTAAATTCATAAAAATCTGAAAAAGAAAATCAGAAAAATCTAAAATTTTCAGGGATCAAAGATTATCAAAGATTTGATGTTCCTGTAAAGTTTTAGCAACAAATAATCTTCGTGGAGCTCTCACCAAAAAAAATCACTGCTCAAAAATGTACATAAACTTTGAGTAGTGATTTTGTTTTTTTATTTGAGTGCTCTACGAATGTTATTTTTAGCTAAAACTTTGCAAGATCATCAAAAGTTTCATGATGTTCGATGTCCCAAAATTTCAGATTTTTTTGATTTTCTTTTAATTTGTTTTGAATTTACTGTTTCATAGAGAGTGTAGGGGCACCCGGGTGCTGAAAATCCTGTCTCACCTTTCGATTGTGGCGTCTTCTCTCGCGTCTGTCATCAGTGACTCCCATAATGACTATTTGCTTGTCGTGTGCATGGTTTACAGCTCGCGTGGCCATGTCTAGACCATATGTGCTTACATCATTTTTATTGGCTACAACTACTCGGCAAGGATCAATGATACTTTTTTCATCCGTCTAGGCATATTGTTGGTCTTCTATGGCTTTGCTATATGCCAGCCTGATCCTTCTTGTGTGTGTATTGATGTTGGCTATGTGCATCTTAATTATATAGATGTCGGGTGTACACTCATGGTGTTTTGTATCCTATTAATACTTTATTATGAGTTAATAAAAACTCCCTATTTCAAAAGCATATAGGTGATCCCTGATTTTACAGCTTATCGTTGTTTCTAGGGAACTGTCTATGTGCAAGTTGCCAGATTTTTTTAGTTCCGGTCAGTTTTGTCTAAGCCGTTGGATTGACATCAAACAGACCAAGAAGATTGTTGTGTTGTAGAATGTCAACTGAATTGTCAAACTGATTCTTGTTTCGACAAGGTGTGGCTAATCTTGGGCGTACTCACTCTCCTTATCCTAACCCTGGGTTCCATTGAATTCGGGCAAAGCACTGATAGAATGCAGAGTATTTGCAAAGATTCAGAGCTGAGCCCGAGCTCATTTGCTCCCTGGTGGATAGTAATTTAAAAAATAACCAAATAAAATGAAATGTTTACACTAAAAGTGGTGGAACTTTCTAGGAGCTTGCGAAAATTTATCCTGAGATGACTTTGGAAGGAGCTTCGTCCAAAAAAATCAAAATCGAAACTTCAAAATGTCCAATCTTTCTCGAGTTTTCTGAACTCCGATTTTTTTTAGGTCGAGGGGGGGGGGGGGGGCAGAACTCCTTCGAGGTCATCTCAGCACAAAAAATGGTAAGCACGACACATTAATTGTAAAAAATAGATTTATTTTAATTCTTGTACTATTGGTTTTAAATGTACTATTCATGCTTACCAAGCTTAGTTTAGTGAAGTGTTCACACACGCCGATCCATAAAATCATATGAATTGGTCGATAGCAAAAAAAATAGTTGATTGTGCCCAATTTACTTTTTGGCATGATAATGTGTGTCTCATATATAAATTATAAAGATCATAGTACAAGTCACGTAGCTAGAGACCGACGTGGCAAAACGAAAAAGACAGCAGAACGCTAGCCTTTGCACAAAGAAATATCAACCAAGAAAAAGAAATACAATCAAGACCAAAGAATTGAAGGAAATATGCCCTAGAGGCAATAATAAAGTTATTATTTATTTCTTTATATCATGATAAATGTTTATTATTCATGCTAGAATTGTATTAACCGGAAACATAATACATGTGTGAATACATAGACAAACATAGTGTCACTAGTATGCCTCTACTAGACTAGCTCGTTAATCAAAGATGGTTAAGTTTCCTAACCATAAACAAAGAGTTGTTATTTGATTAACGAGGTCACATCATTAGTTGAATGATCTGATTGACATGACCCATTCCATTAGCTTAGCACCCGATCGTTTAGTATGTTGCTATTGCTTTCTTCATGACTTATACATGTTCCTATGACTATGAGATTATGCAACTCCCGTTTGCCGGAGGAACACTTTGTGTGCTACCAAACGTCACAACGTAACTGGGTGATTATAAAGGAGCTCTACACGTGTCTCCAATGGTAGATGTTGGGTTGGCGTATTTCGAGAATAGGATTTGTCACTCCGATTGTCGGAGAGGTATCTCTGGGCCCTCTCGGTAATGCACATTACACAAGCCTTGCAAGCATTGCAACTAATGAGTTAGTTGCGGGATGATGTATTACAAAACGAGTAAAGAGACTTGCCGGTAACGAGATTGAACTAGGTATCGGATAGCGACGATCGAATCTCGGGCAAGTAACATACCGATGACAAAGGGAACAACGTATGTTGTTATGCGGTCTGACCGATAAAGATCTTCGTAGAATATGCAGGAGCCAATATGGGCATCCAGGTTCCGCTATTGGTTATTGACCGGAGACGTGTCTTGGTCATGTCTACATTGTTCTCGAACAGTAGGGTCCGCACGCTTAACGTTACGATGACAGTTATTATGAGTTTATGCATTTTGATGTACCGAAGGTAGTTCGGAGTCCCGGATGTGATCACGGACATGACGAGGAGTCTCGAAATGGTCGAGACATAAAGATTGATATATTGGAAGCCTATATTTGGATATCGGAAGTGTTCCGGGTAAAATCGGGATTTTACCGGATTATCGGGAGGTTACCGGAACCCCCCGGGAGCCATATGGGCCTTATTGGGCTTTAGTGGAAAGGTGAAAGGGGCTGCCATGGTGGGCTGCGCGCCTCCCCCCTCCCCTAGTCCTATTAGGACTAGGAGAGGTGGCCGACCACCTCTGTCGGGGTAAATAGCCATGGGTAGCCCAGCCGGCTTCCCCTGGCCTCTCAGAAAAAATTACGAGCCCGTCCGGCTCGGAAGAAGACTCAAGACCTGGGCCGCCTCCCCCCTAGCCGACTACCTTCCTGGCCGGCTTCGGGGGCGGCCCGCCCTTTTACCCTCATGAAGAGAGCTGTGGAGGGCCGGCTACGAGAAGCCGGCTACAGCAAGGCCGGCTCCCATAAATCAGTCAAAGCCGTACTCGCAATGTACGCGTCCACTCTGCGATGATGAAGCGGGGCGTGGCTACAGTGGAGCCTGCCGCCCCCAAAACCCGGAGCACGCCTGGTACAGCGCGCCGTGCGGGCAACCACGGCCCGCCCGGCGCGGCACTGTAGCCACGGCGGCTCTGACGCCGTCCACGACGGGCCGCCAGCGTGGCCCCCGAGGCGGTGGGCCCCTTCGGGCAGAGAGATGCCGAAGGCGGCCGCACCTCCTCTCAAGCCGGCAAGATAGAGGGCCGGCTTCCCATAGCCGGCCTGCCACCCTCCTCAAAGGAGACGCCCATTAAGGAGACAAGATGCGGCAGGGCTATAGTAATCGCCCGCCAAGGCGGCGCTACTGCAGCCACGCTTACCCCGACCAAGCCTGCATCAACAACACGGAGTAACAGTAACCAGCCACCGACCAGGCCCTGGCCGGTGGGGCCGGCCTGTCGACCAAGGAGCCGGCGGCCGGCGGGCCCAGAAGCCGGCGCAGAAGCCGGCGAGCATAGTCACAGACAGCTGGGGCCCATGCCCAGTCGGATTACCATTGTACCCCCGGGGGGTAGGCCTATATAAACCCCCCGGTGCACCCATGCAAAGGGTGGAACTCTCATTCTAGACTTAGACACCACACAAGGAGAGGAAGCAAGCTAGCTGAGCCCTTCTCCCTCCTTCCACCCCAAACAGCTCAAGGAGCATTGTAGCTACTTGTTCATTTAATTACCATGCGGAGACCCCGCAGAGCAGCAGTAGGGGTGTTATCTCCCCGGAGAGCCTTGAAGCTGGGTAAGATTCGCCGGCGTGCATGTCTTCGCCTCATCCCGTTTCCAGGCACCGGCGATGTTTTATTGGCCCCCGCAATGATAAGCCACCCGTTGGCATATGTCGCTCCTACCACCCGACATTTGGCGCCCACCGTGGGGCCAGGTGCACCGTCGTCCGGAGACCTGTTCTGGACAGGAACCCTTTTTCTTCCTCGCGAGCGTGGCCAGCCCGGCTCCCCCGATGGCGCTTGCCGCGACGCGCTGCATGGCGTCACCAACATCTGCGCGGCGAGCGGCCTCGCTGACCTCTTCGACAAGGCCCGCATCTCCGACGAGCTTGCCTCCTATGCGGGCACCGATCACCTCGCCAACCTCCTCGGCCAGCTCCACGTCTCCAGCAAGCCCGCTGCGGATTTGGAGTCGGTTGGCTCCACCGACCCGATGCCTGTCGACTCCGACACGGCATCCTACGATACCTTCCCCACCAACGCCACGATCTACAACGACCCGCTCCCTCCGGCTGGCGATCGCGATTCTGACGCCCCCGAGGTGATGGTTATCGGCCACGACGGCCCGACTGACAAGGGCGCCCGCGACGCCCCATGCGCGGCGGCCCACGACTTGTCCGCCCCCCTTCCGGCTGACGCCAACGACGAAGTTCTGGAGGCACGCCGCCTCGCCCTCCTCGCGGAGGGCCGGCGGCTAGCCTCCGTAAGACGCCTCACCGAGGCCTACCAGCGCGAAGCTGACCGTGCCGCCTTCGGCATGCCGGCTCCGGCTGGCCCAAGCCGGGCTGGCGTTGTCAGGCAACGCGGCGCCGTCATCGCTGACACGCTTGGAGTGGATCGCCCGGTCTACGCCACCCCGCTCGAGAACCTGCGCGCCGCCCAGGCGGCCGTAGACGAGCTAGACGGCTTGGAAGCCGAAGACCTCCCCCACATGACGCGGCGCATCCAGCAACTAATCGATGCAGCCGCCCGACGGCACGAAGCCGACGCGTGCGCGGGGAGCCCTCCCCCGCGCCGCGACCACGGCGCGACTTCCCGGTCGCCGACTACAAGCAACACCCGCGCGCGGCGCGAGAAAGAGCCGGCTTCCAGCCGAAGCCGGACCCAAATCTCCATCGAGCGAGACGCGGACGGCCGCCCCCGAGCCATGGAATGGCGGGGCACCCCGCCTCCGCCTCGAGCTCGCGGAGAGAGATATCCTACCCCGCCTCCAGTGGCGCACCCGACTCTCAGCGGCCGGCTTGGTCGCCGCGAGGGAGTCGGCGAAAACGATGCCCGCCACCGGATCGACCGCCTAGCCCGATCCCTAGCGCTGGAAGAAGAAGATGATGTCGGCCCGCCTTGCTTTGGCCCCCGCATCCGCGACGAGCCCTTCCCCAAAGGGTTCTCGCTCCCAAGAGACACACCCAAGTACAACGGCTCGGTGAAGCCGGAAGACTGGCTGACCGACTACTCCACAGCCGTCAGCATCGCTAATGGCAACCGGCGCGTTGCCGTAAAGTACGTGCCCCTCATGCTGCAAGGCACAGCACGGACTTGGCTTAACAGCCTCAAGCCCCTCAGCATCAACAGCTGGGTGGATTTCACTGAAGCTTTCGTTCGCAACTTCACCAGCACCTACAAGCGGGCTCCCAAGCCCAGACAGCTCTCCCTGTGCGTACAGGGCCCAGCCGAGTCCACTCGCGACTACCTCACGCGTTGGGCCGAGCTCCGCAACTCCTGTGAGGGGGTGCACGAAGTGCAAGCCATCGAATACTTCACTGCCGGGTGCCGAGAGGGCACCCTCCTCAAGCACAAGCTTCTCTGTGATGAGCCGACTACCCTCGACGAGCTCCTGAACATCGCCGACAAGTATGCCACCGCCGACTCCTCAATGAAGACCGAGCTCCGGGTGGACGCGTCCGGAAAAGTGCTCAATCCGGCGCCCCAAGCGCCGGCTGGAGACGGCGGCCGATGCCAACACCAGAACGATCAGATGCGCAAGGGCCCTGCGCCGCCTCCCGCTAGCCGGCAGGTGGCCACGGTCGAAGATACGCCGCCTGAGGGGCGGCTCGCGCCCAAGAAGCCCAAGGGCGGCCGGCCAGCTTGGCAGCCGGCCTTCTCCTACGAGCAAACCCTTGATGCCCCGTGCAAGTTCCACAGCGGCGCGAAGCCGTCCAACCACACGATCCGCAAATGCAACTGGCTCGCCCGAATCTCCAAGGGCGAAGGGCTCACGCCGACGCCGCCTGCTGGCCCGCCACCGCCGGCTCCGCTGCCCAAGGTCGCCCGGCCCGCGGTCGACGCCGTGCAGGACGAGTTCCCCGATGAGCAAGCATCTTATGTTGTCTTCACGAGCCAGCCGAAAGACCGGCGCAGCAAGCGCCGAGAGCAACAAGAAGTCAATGTGGCCGCCGCCAGCCCAGCCGGCCACATGCACTGGTCAGAGAAACCCATCAGCTGGAGCCGGGCCGACCACCCAGAGGTGATGCCGTCCCCCGGCTCCTACGCTTTGGTCCTGGAGGCCACCCTTGCAACGGATACGCGCGCCGCACGCTTCTCCCGCGTGCTGATCGATGGTGGAAGCAGCATTAACATCCTGTACCGCGACACCATGGAGAAGCTGGGTGTCAAGGCAAAGCAGCTTGCGCCGACTCGAACGGTGTTCCACGGCATCGTACCCGGTTTGTCCTGCGCCCCCATCGGCAAGATCAAGATCGATGTACTCTTTGGAGGCAAGGATCATTTCCGCCGGGAAGCAATCTGGTTCGAGGTGGTGGACCTGGAGAGCCCTTACCACGCCTTGCTTGGCCGACCCGCCTTGGCCAAGTTCATGGCGGTCCCCCACTACGCTTACCTCAAGATGAAGATACCAAGCTCCAAGGGTGTCATCACCATCGCCGGCGACTACAAGAAGTCCGCCGACTGCGCCGCGGCCAGCAGCCGGCTGGCCGAATCCCTCATGATTGCCGCAGAGAAGAAGACGCTGGACAGGGTCATGGCCCTAGCCAGCAAGCAGCTAAACCAGCCCACCGACTCCAAGGAGTATGATGCCCAAGGATCGTTTCAGCCGGCCAAGGAGACCAAGAAGATACAGCTCGACCCCGAGCACCCCGAGAAGTTCGCTGTCATTGGGGCGGGCCTAGACAGCAAATAGGAAGACGAGCTCGTTGATTTCCTCCGTGAGAATCGGGATATCTTTGCATGGTCCCCCAAGGACATGCCGGATGTTCCGAAGGATTTTGCCGAGCACAAATTACATGTGCGGGAGGATGCCAAACCAGTCAAGCAGCCTCTCCGCCGACTGTCAGAGGAGAAGAGAAGGATCGTAGGGGAGGAGATAGCCCGGCTTCTCGCAGCCGGCTTCATCATGGAAGTTTTCTTCCCTGAGTGGCTCGCGAACCCGGTTCTCGTGCTGAAAAAGAATAACAAGTGGCGCATGTGTATAGATTACACAAGCCTCAACAAAGCCTGCCCAAAAGATCCCTTCGCTCTGCCCAGAATCGATCAAGTGATAGACTCCACAGCCAGATGCGAGCTGCTGAGCTTTTTGGATGCCTATTCGGGATACCACCAGATAAAGCTGAACCCGGATGACCAACTGAAGACCGCCTTCATCACGCCGTTTGGAGCCTTCTGCTACCTGACTATGACGTTCGGCTTGAGGAATGCCGGCGCCACTTTTCAGCGTTGCATGCAGAAGTGCCTCCTCATGCAGCTCGGCAAGAATGCCCACGTCTACGTGGATGATGTTGTGGTGAAGACGGAGAAGCGTGGCACTCTGCTAGAAGACTTGAAGGAGACATTCGAGAACCTGCGCCGGTTCCGAATCAAGCTCAACCCTGAGAAATGCGTGTTCGGAGTGCCAGCCGACCAGCTCCTAGGCTTTCTGGTCTCCGAACGCGGCATAGAGTGCAACCCTGTGAAGATCAAGGCCATCGAGAGGATGGCGGTCCCAACCAAGCTTAGAGAGATTCAGAAGTTCACCGGGTGCCTGGCCTCTCTGAACCGCTTCATCAGCCGGCTTGGGGAGAAAGCCCTCCCCCTCTACCGCCTCATGAAGAAGAGTACCCACTTTGAGTGGAATGACCAGGCCGACCAAGCTTTCCACGAGCTGAAGAAAATGCTGGCCACGCCGCCTGTCTTGGCGGCGCCGACTGAGAAAGAGCCCATGCTCCTTTATATTGTCGCCACTAGCCGGGTGGTCAGCACCGTCATTGTGGTTGAACGCCCCGAAGAAGGCCGACCCCAGCCGGTCCAGAGGCCGGTTTACTACCTGAGCGAGGTGTTGTCTGCCTCGAAACAAAATTACCCGCACTACCAGAAGATGTGCTACGGCGTGTACTTCGCCTCCAAGAAGCTAAAGCCGTACTTTCAAGAACACCCCATCACGGTCGTATGCACTACCCCGCTGGCCGAGATCATAGGCAGCCGGGATGCATCCGGCCGGGTGGCTAAATGGGCCATCGAGCTGCCCCCTACACGATCTTCTACCAGCCCCGCACAGCCATCAAGTCGCAAGCACTGGCCGACTTCCTCGTCGACTGGGCCGAGACCCAGTACTTACCGCCAGCTCCTGACTCCACCCATTGGCGCATGCACTTTGACGGATCAAAGATGCGCACCGGCTTGGGAGCCGGCGTCGTCCTTACCTCTCCTAAGGGCGACAAGCTCAGATACACGCTGCAGATCCACTTCGCCGCCTCCAACAACGTAGCCGAGTACGAGGCGCTCATACACGGGCTCTGACTTGCCAAGGAACTCGGCATCCGCCGGATCCTGTGCTATGGCGACTCGGATTTGGTGGTGCAGCAATCCTCTGGCGACTGGGACGCCAAGGACGCAAACATGGCGAGCTACCGCTTCTTGGTGCAGCAGATCAGTGGATACTTCGATGGATGTGAATTCCTCCATGTACCGCGAGCCGACAACGAGCCAGCAGACGCCCTGGCCCGAATAGGCTCCACGCGGCAAGCAATACCAACCGGCGTCGCCCTACGACGCCTCCTCAAGCCATCCATCAAACCATCTCCGGAATCCGACTCCATCTTCGTGCCGCCTAACCCCGATGGGGCCGGGTCCGGCTCGAAGAATCAAGCAGTCGGCCCGGGGACTTCAATACTCGGCCCGGGGACTGCAGTACCCGGCTCGGGGACTGCCGCACCCGGCTCGGGGACTGCAGTAGCCGGCCCGGGGACTTCGGTAGCCGGCCCGGGGACTTCTTCACCACAGCAAGCGGCGGCCAACTCCAGCACTTCATTACCCAGCCCACCCACCCTAGTGGCTGTCGCCACATTGGTGGTAGAGGAAGTCGCCGCTCCATCATGGGCCCAAACCATCCGCAACTTTCTGGTGAACCGCGATCTGCCGGCTGACGAAACCGAAGCGAGACAAGTCCAGCACCGAGCCGGAGCATACGCAATCGTCAACAGAGAGCTTGTCAAGCGCAGCGCCACCGGAGTCTTACAACGATGCGTCGAGCAGGAGAAAGGCATTGCAATCCTCAGGGATATACACCAAGGAGAGTGCGGCCACCACGCCGCATCAAGATCACTTGTCGCCAAAGCCTTCCGCCACGGTTTCTTCTGGCCGACTGCTTTGGACGACGCCAAAGAGCTAGTCAAACACTGCAAAGGCTGCCAGCTTTTCAGCTCACAGCAACACATGCCGGCTTCGGCACTCAAGACAATTCCCATCACCTGGCCCTTTGCCGTCTGGGGATTGGATATGGTGGGCCCATTCAAGACGGCGCGCGGCGGCATGACTCATTTGCTCGTCGCCGTCGACAAATTCACCAAGTGGATTGAGGCGAAGCCGATCAAGAAGCTGAATGGGCCGACTGCGGTGACTTTCATCGCAGATATAACAACCCGGTATGGCGTACCGCACAGCATCATCACCGACAACGGCACGAATTTTGCCAAGGGTGCCTTGGCACGGTTCTGTGCTGCACAAGGTATCCGGCTGGACCTTGCGTCAGTCGCCCACCCGCAGTCAAACGGCCAAGTGGAGCGAGCAAACGGCCTCATCCTACCTGGCATCAAGCCCCGACTGGTAGTACCTCTCGAGCGTTCAGCCGGCTGTTGGCTCGATGAGCTGCCGGCTGTCCTATGGAGTCTGCGTACTACCCCAAACAGATCAACCGGCTTCACTCCTTTCTTCCTTGTATATGGTGCCGAGGCAGTCATCCCAACAGACATCGAGTTCGATGCGCCTCGGGTAACCATGTGCACGGAAGCGGAAGCCAAAGAAGCAAGAGAAGACGGCGTCGACCTGCTGGAAGAGGGCCGGCTGTTAGCCCTCAGCCGGTCTGCCATCTACCAGCAGGGCTTGCGCCGCTACCACAGCCGGAGGGTCCGACCAAGATCCTTCCAGGAGGGCGACCTTGTGCTCCGGCTGATCCAGCGAACAGCCGGCCAGCACAAGCTCGCTGCCCCCTGGGAGGGCCCCTTCGTCATCAGCAGAGCTCTAGGCAACGATGCCTACTACCTCATCGATGCGCAGAAGCCGAAGGCACGCAAGAGAGACGACTCAGGCAAGGAGTCGGAGCGACCATGGAATGCAAATCTCCTTCGGAAGTTTTACAGTTAAAATGCAGTATGTATTATGTCCACTTTTGTATTAAGTACGAAACAATAGGCTCCCCGAGGAGGACTCGGGGACTGCCATCCTTTATTTTATGAATGAAAGTTATCATGCGTATGATATCACCTGTTCATTTATTTTGTCCGGCACCGGGTTCGACGAGTCGGCCCGGGGACTAGCCGACTGGAGTTATATTAGGAGCCCTACCCGCAGTCGGACAAGTAATGTGCCGACACCCAGGCTTGGCTCTTGCCAAAATCGCAGCTCGAAGAACCGACTGCCCGGCTGGCAAGAGTCATAAGCCGGAAAGGGTGCGCACACGAAAAACGGCTAGGGACTAACGGTCTTATATATAACAAAAGTCGGCTTGCCGCCTCCCGCCGACCGACTACTAGAGTAGCCGGCCGGCCGGCTTACATTCAGTCTGCTTCAAATCCAAGAAAGCTCGAGTACTTGCCTTCCCAAAGAGGGAAGGCGGCAAAGGAAAAAGCCTAAGGATAAAAAAGCACACCTGAATGGAAGCCAACACATGCATATATTAATATTTACACAAAGGACCTCCAGAGAGGTCGACATCCAACAATGTTCGATACACCCCCAATGGGTGGAATTGCGGAAACTTAAAATTGTTCAAAAAAGAAAAAACAGGAACAATGGGAATGGCAGATCAAGCCGGCGGGGCCGCTGACGAGCCAGGCTGGGCGGTGGAGGCGGCCGTGCCGGCTGGAGGAGCGGCCGGCTGGCCAACTTCGGCTTGATCATCGCCTCCGGCAGAGGGCGCACTCCCGCGTGGCTCGTTGCTGGAGGCACGGTCGGCTTGAGGGCGGTCGGCCAGCTCACCAGTCGGCTCGGTGTCTTCGCCGTCTTCCTCCTCGTCGTCCTCACCCTCGTCGCTGGAGGCGATCTCCTCGGCCGAGTCCTCGCCTTCCGTCGGGTTCAGCCCGAACCACTCCTCCGGCTGGGCGGCACCATCATCATTGAGCTCCGGCGCGAAGACGCTGGTGTCGGTGCACTCGGCGATCGTCGAGGCGCGCTGCGCGATCGCCGGCCGCACCTCCTCTAGCTCCGCGTCGGCCTCCGACCGCCAAGTCCGCAGCTGGTCCAGGCTTAGCCCTGGGTACCATGCGCGGACGAACTCCAGCGCACGCCCGGCTCCAGGACGGGCTGCGGACGCCTTCCAAGCCTCGAGGCGGCCGACTACGACTTCTAGCCAGTCGGCAGTCCGGCTTGGGGTGCGGGGAATCGTCTGGCCGGGCCAGAGCGCGGCCAGCACCGTCGCCCCGGCACGTTGGAGCCGGCGGAGCAGCCGATGGGCCGGCTGCAGTCGTGCTTGGATGGCGATGAGCTGCTCCGACAGCGTCCGATTCGCATCCGGCGGAATCACAACTCCGGCCTGACGGCGCGCCTCGTGATGAGCCTCGATGGCTTGGGCGGCGAGGACGGATTGGCCGGGAAAGTATTCTGCGCAAGGTAGCAAGCACAAGTCAAAACAAAACCTCAGGCGGCCGGCAGATGGAGGAAGGGCAAGAAAGGTGGCTTACCATCGATCAAATCCTCGATTCGGCCGAAGCCTTCTTCCAGCGCCTGGCGCGTCTCGGCCCAGCCCGCCTCCCTGGTCTCGAACTCCGCCTTCAGGGCAGCCTCGCCGTCCTGCGCCTTCTGCAGGGCCGCCTTATGGCTTTCCTCCTAGTCGGCCAGTTTCTTGACCAGGCGGTCGCGCTCTTGAACCAAGTCGGCGTACTCGGCGTCCCTGGCACGAAGAGCGGCCTGCACTTCGCCGAGTTCCCTTCGCAAGTCGGCGTTGGCCTCTGCGCGAGCAAAAAAAATAAAGAGAAAAGGTCAGCAAAGGAAAAGTCGTCAAGGAAGATCCGACCCGACTGCTCTATAGTCGGCCCGGATCTCGGGGACTACACCCAGTGGGTGCGCTGTCGCGCCCCCACGAGAAACAGATTAAAGCAACACACTTACGTCGGCTGCTGGCCAGGTCTTCGGTCCTCCGGCTCAGCTCCCGAGCCAGGGAGTTGAAGGCGGCAGCACGAGAGTTGTGATAATCCTAAAAAGATCAGACAGAAAACAGTTAAGATAGTCGTCGAGTAAGATCCGACCCGACTGCGCTGCAGTCAGCCCGGATCTCGGGGACTACACCCAGTGGGTGTGCTAGCGCGCCCCCACGGAAAGAATCAAAGGACCAGAGCGGTCGACAAGTGAAAGCTTACCCGGATTGCGGACCGCGTCGACAGAAACTCCTGAGTAAATTGCCTCAGGAGGCCGGCCTGTGCCTGCAGCCGGCTCCGAATCCCTTGGGCCGCCACGTTCAGCTCGCCGCTTCCTCCGCTTGGAGTCCACCCGGACGTGGCGGAGCTGGCCGCCTCCAAGGCGTCTGCCGTCTGGTCGGCACCCACGGCTCGGCGCGTGTTCAGCGGGGCCGTGTTCCCTCCAGCGTGCCGGCTCGCTGCCAGCTCAATTTCAAGACCGGCTCCGGCCTCGGGCGCGGCCCGGGCCGGCTCCTCCAGCACCGCCGACGACTGGCCGCCTTCGCCTGCTCCGGCTGGCGCTGCCGGCGGCGTCCTCTCCGCGAAGACCTCGAAGAGTTCATCCCTCTGCATCGGCGGCTGATCGGGGGTGATCTCCTCCGCCGTGGGCAGCGGGATGTCCGGGTCCAGGGTGTGGAGGGGGATGGCGAGCAGTGGAGGCCGGCTATGCGTGCCCTCCGCCTCCGTCTCCGCGGCCGCCCGCTCCGATGGAGTCCCGGCCGCCGCTTTCGCTCGCTCCGTCGTCGCCCGGGCGGCCTCCCGCTCCGCCGCCTCCCTCTCTCGTCGCACCTCGCGAGCGTTCCGCTCCGTGGCCTCTGCAAGATCAGCGCGGGGGTCCACGCGGCGGGGCCCTAAAGATCCGGCACTCGGCCCGACCATAGAGCCGCCTGGGCCTCGCTCGAGGGAGAGCGGCACCCTGCTCAAGAAATCAGAGAAGAGTTAGAACAAAGGAAGACAACGAAAAACAAGCGCGTAAGCGGCCAGAGGGCTTACGCGGAAACTGCTGGAGGTTTCTTCACCGCCTTCCGGAAGCGGGCCGCCTTCGCCGCCGCTTCGTCTCGCTTCGTGGCCGCGGCGGAGGCCCTCGTCTTCTTCGGCCAGCTTCCGAAGAGAGGAAGCGCGGCCCGGCGTTTCGCCTTTCCACCACCGGCAGCCGGCGCGGCGGACGAGCCCGTGCTTTGGCGGTCGGTTGCCGGCTGGTGGCGCGGGATTTCTTCGGCGTCGAAGTCATCCGGCCAGTCGTCGAAACTGGCCGAGAGCCCCGTGCCTCCGGGCTCGGCGACGTCCCCCGTGGCGGCGTCCTCCATGGCGACTGCAGCCAGGTCCGGGTCGTCGAGGTCATCCACCGTGCGGTCCGGGGCATACTCGCGTTCGACTCCTGCCGCCCCGGCTGGCGGCGGGAGAAGAGGGTTCTGATAAAAGAGAAAAGAGAAGAGCCGCCTGGTCAGAAGCCGGCCGACTCAAGCCGGCTGACGACAGAAAGAAGGACTTACCACAGGCGGAGGATGGGCGCGGGAGTACGGCGCCTTGCCGAATTGCCAGTCGTCGGTGAGCTTCAGGTTGGCGATGTAGTTCACCATAAGTGCCACCTCGGCATGGGGCATCTCCCATGTGCTCAGCCGGCAAGGGTCGAACCGGCCGCTCATCTGGCACAACATGTGGGGCCGGCTCTGAAGGGGAAGAATCCGGCGCTCGACGAAGGCGGCTACCAGGTCGGCTCCTTGCAGGCCTTCCAACTGGATCATCACCCGAAGCCGGGCGATGGAGGCGTTCCCAGCCGGAGACAAGGACTTGGATCGGAAGCCCCAAGACGGCCGCCTCCCAGCCGGTGGGCCAGCTACGTAAGCTGGCAGATTGACGTAGTCGCCGTGCGGGGCGACGTTCTTGACGTAGAAGTAAGATTTCTGCCAGAGTTTGACAGACTGGATTAGAGGAATGTGCGGGAAGGGGTTGTTGTCGCTTGCCCTCTTCATCGCGATGAAGGCCCCGCAGGGAGCCGGCACGCCGGCGGAGACGGTGCCGAGCTTGTTCTGGAAGAGCTCCGCCCAGAGCTCCAGCATTGGCAGCACCCCCAAGAAACCTTCGCAGAGGGAAACGAAGGCCGACAGCTGCATCACCGCGTTGGGCGTAAGGTGATGCGGCTGGAGGTTGTAGAAGTCGAGGAAGGATCGCATGAAGCCGCTCGCCGGGAAGCCGAAGCCACGCAAGAAGTGCGTGCGGAAGACGACGCGCTCGCCTTCCTCCGGCGCCGGCGAGATCTCCGTCTCCGGCGCCAGGCGAACCTGCACGAGGTTGGCGGCGGGCAGGCGCCGGGTCTGGCGGAGAAATTCGATGTGGTCCTCGTGGACGTTGGACCCGTCCCACGAGCTTGGCAGCGCCAGGGACATGGCGGCGTGGGCGGGCTGCGGCGCGAGACTGCGTCGGGCGCGAGGAAGAAGAAAGGGAAGAAGAAGAGCAAGGAGGGACGGGGAGCAGGGGAGCGAACGAGCCTTTGTCTCTCCCCCTCCCCCTCCTACTTGTAGGCTCATGCGCCGGAGCCGAGGAGGCGCGGCATGGGGGATCGTGGGGATCGATCGTGCCCATCTCCCCCACACCCCGCGTTAATTACGCGCCTTGATGACACGAGAAAACGGCCGCGGGGAGGCGAGCAGTCCCCTTGGGCCGCAGAAGATCTGCGCCCGGGCCGAGGCCATGGAGTGGCGGGCCCGGGCCTGCGGCGGCGTCCCGTCGCGCGCGTGCGACAGCAGGACTTCTCCGCCATGTGGCCCGTCGTGGGGCCCGCGGCCAGCCCGCGGGTCGGCCACGGTCATATTAATAACAAGAAAGTTCTCCGAAGTCGGCCTGCGACCTTAAGGTCGGCCCCTCAGGGTATGAAGCCGGCCAAGCTTCCCGTCCTTCTGTCCGCCGTGAAGCTCGCCCGGCTTCGGGGACTACTGTCGGGGTAAATAGCCATGGGTAGCCCAGCCGGCTTCCCCTGGCCTCTCAGAAAAAATTACGAGCCCGTCCGGCTCGGAAGAAGACTCAAGACCTGGGCCGCCTCCCCCCTAGCCGACTACCTTCCTGGCCGGCTTCGGGGGCGGCCCGCCCTTTTACCCTCATGAAGAGAGCTGTGGAGGGCCGGCTACGAGAAGCCGGCTACAGCAAGGCCGGCTACAGCAAGGCCGACTCCCATAAAACAGTCAAAGCCGTACCCGCAATGTACGCGTCCACTCTGCGATGATGAAGCGGGGCGTGGCTACAGTGGAGCCTGCCACCCCCAAAACCCGGAGCACGCCTGGTACAGCGCGCCGTGCGGGCAGCCACGACCCGCCCGGCGCGGCACTGTAGCCACGGCGGCTCTGACGCCGTCCACGACGAGCCGCCAGCGTGGCCCCCGAGGCGGTGGGCCCCTTCGGGCAGAGAGATGCCGAAGGCGGCCGCACCTCCTCTCAAGCCGGCAAGATAGAGGGCCGGCTTCCCATAGCCGGCCTGCCACCCTCCTCGAAGGAGACGCCCATTAAGGAGACAAGATGCGGCGGGGCTACAGTAATCGCCCGCCAAGGCGGCGCTACTGCAGCCACGCTTACCCCGACCAAGCCTGCATCAACAACACGGAGTAACAGTAACCAGCCACCGACCAGGCCCTGGCCGGTGGGGCCGGCCTGTCGACCAAGGAGCCGGCGGCCGGCGGGACCCACCAGCCGGCGGGCCCCAGAAGCCGGCGAGCATAGTCACAGACAGCTGGGCCCCGTGCCCAGTCGGATTACCATTGTACCCCCGGGGGGTAGGCCTATATAAACCCCCCGGTGCACCCATGCAAAGGGTGGAACTCTCATTCTAGACCTAGACACCACACAAGGAGAGGAAGCAAGCTAGTTGAGCCCTTCTCCCTCCTTCCACCCCAAACAGCTCAAGGAGCATTGTAGCTACTTGTTCATTTAGTTACCATGCGGAGACCCCGCAGAGCAGCAGTAGGGGTGTTATCTCCCCGGAGAGCCCTGAAGCTGGGTAAGATTCGCCGGCGTGCATGTCTTCGCCTCATCCCGTTTCCAGGCACCGGCGATGTTTTATTGGCCCCCGCAATGATAAGCCACCCGTTGGCATATGTCACTCCTACCACCCGACAACCTCTCTCTCTCTTTCCCCCTTGGGAGTCCTATTTGGAATAGGATTGGGGGGGAGTCCTACTCCCGGTAGGAGTAGGACTCCTCCTGCGCCCTCCTCTTGGCCGGCCAGCCCCTCCCCCTTGGATCCTTTATATACGGGGGCAGGGGCACCTCTAGACACACAAGTTGATCATTGAGATCATTCCTTAGCCGTGTGCGGTGCCCCCTGCCACCATATTCCACCTCGATCATATTGTTGTAGAGCTTAGGCGAAGCCCTGCATCGGTAGAACATCAAGATCGTCACCACGCCGTCGTGCTGACGGAACTCCTCCCCGAAGCTTTGCTGGATCGGAGCCCGGGGATCGTCATCGAGCTGTACGTGTGCTAAGAACTCGGAGGTGCCGTAGTAACGGTGCTTGGATCGGTCGGATCAGGAAGAAGACGTACGACTACTTCCTCTACGTTGTGTCAACGCTTCCGTTGCGATCTACAAGGGTACGTAGATCAGACTCTCCCCCTCGTTGCTATGCATCACCATGATCTTGCGTGTGCGTAGGAAAATTTTGAAATTACTACGTTCCCCAACAGTGGCATCCGAGCCTAGGTTTTATGGTTTGATGTTATGTTCACGAGTAGAACACAAGTGAGTTGTGGACGATATAAGTCATACTGCCTACCAGCATGTCATACTTTGGTTCGGCGGTATTGTTGGACGAGACGACCCGGACCAACCTTACGCGTACGCTTAAGCGAGACCGGTTCCCTCGACGTGCTTTGCACATAGATGGCTTGCGGGCGACTGTCTCTCCAACTTTAGTTGAACCGAGTGTGGCTACGCCCGGTCCTTGAGAAGGTTAAAACGGAGTCTATTTGACAAACTATCATTGTGGTTTTGATGCGTAGGTGAGATTGGTTCTTACTTAAAGCCCGTAGCAGCCACGTAAAACTTGCAACAACAAAGTAGAGGACGTCTAACTTGTTTTTGCAGGGCATGTTGTGATGTGATATGGTCAAGACATGATGCTAAATTTTATTGTATGAGATGATCATGTTTTGTAACCGAGTTATCGGCAACTGGCAGGAGCCATATGGTTGTCGCTTTATTGTATGCAATGCAATCGCGATGTAATGCTTTACTTTATCACTAAACGGTAGCGATAGTCGTGGAAGCATGAGATTGGCGAGACGACAACGATGCTACGATGGAGATCAAGGTGTCGCGCCGGTGATGATGGTGATCATGACGGTGCTTCAGAGATGGAGATCACAAGCACAAGATGATGATGGCCATATCATATCACTTATATTGATTGCATGTGATGTTTATGTTTTATGCGTCTTATCTTGCTTTGATTGACGGTAGCATTATAAGATGATCTCTCACTAAATTATCAAGAAGTGTTCTCCCTGAGTATGCACCGTTGCGAAAGTTCTTCGTGCTGAGACACCACGTGATGATCGGGTGTGATAGGCTCTACGTTCAAATACAACGGGTGCAAAACAGTTGGACACGCGGAATACTCAGGTTATACTTGACGAGCCAAGCATATACAGATATGGCCTCGGAACACGGAGACCGAAAGGTCGAGCGTGAATCATATAGTAGATATGATCAACATAATGATGTTCACCGATGAAACTACTCCATCTCACGTGATGATCGGACATGGTTTAGTTGATTTGGATCACGTGATCACTTAGAGGATTAGAGGTATGTCTATCTAAGTGGGAGTTCTTAAGTAATATGATTAATTGAACTTAAATTTATCATGAACTTAGTACCTGATAGTATCTTGCTTGTTTATGTTGATTGTAGATAGATGGCTCGTGCTGTTGTTCCGTTGAATTTTAATGCGTTCCTTGAGAAAGCAAAGTTGAAAGATGATGGTAGCAATTACACGGACTAGGTCCGTAACTTGAGGATTATCCTCATTGCTGCACAGAAGAATTACGTCCTGGAAGCACCGCTGGGTGCCAGGCCTGCTGCTGGAGCAACACCACATGTTATGAACGTCTGGCAGAGCAAAGCTGATGACTACTCGATAGTTCAGTGTGGCATGCTTTACGGCTTAGAATCGGGACTTCAACGACGTTTTGAACGTCATGGAGCATATGAGATGTTCCAGGAGTTGAAGTTAATATTTCAAGCAAATGCCCGGATTGAGAGATATGAAGTCTCCAATAAGTTCTATAGCTGCAAGATGGAGGAGAACAGTTCTGTCAGTGAGCATATACTCAAAATGTCTGGGTATAACAATCACTTGATTCAGATGGGAGTTAATCTTCCAGATGATTGCGTCATTGACAGAATTCTCCAATCACTGCCACCAAGCTACAAGAGCTTCGCGATGAACTATAATATGCAAGGGATGAACAAGACTATTCCCGAGCTCTTCGCAATGCTGAAAGCTGCGGAGGTAGAAATCAAGAAGGAGCATCAAGTGTTGATGGTTAACAAGACCACTAGTTTCAAGAAAAAGGGCAAAGGGAAGAAGAAGGGGAACTTCAAGAAGAACGGCAAGCAAGTTGCTGCTCAGGAAAAGAAGCCCAAGTCTGGACCTAAGCCTGAAACTGAGTGCTTCTACTGCAAGCAGACTGGTCACTGGAAGCGGAACTGCCCCAAGTATTTGGCGGATAAGAAGGATGGCAAGGTGAACAAAGGTATATGTGATATACATGTTATTGATGTGTACCTTACTAATGCTCGCAGTAGCACCTGGGTATTTGATACTAGTTCTGTTGCTAATATTTGCAACTCGAAACAGGGACTACGGATTAAGCGAAGATTGGCTAAGGACGAGGTGACGATGCGCGTGGGAAACGGTTCCAAAGTCGATGTGATCGCGGTCGGCACGCTACCTCTACATCTACCTTCGGGATTAATATTAGACCTAAATAATTGTTATTTGGTGCTAGCGTTGAGCATGAACATTATATCTGGATCTTGTTTAATGCGAGACGGTTATTCATTTAAATCAGAGATTAATGGTTGTTCTATTTATATGAGTAATATTTTTTATGGTCATGCACCCTTGAAGAGTGGTCTATTCTTGTTAAATCTCGATAGTAGTGATACACATATTCATAATGTAGAAGCCAAAAGATGCAGAGTTGATAATGATAGTGCAACTTATTTGTGGCACTGCCGTTTAGGTCATATCGGTGTAAAGCGCATGAAGAAACTCCATACTGATGGACTTTTGGAACCACTTGATTATGAATCACTTGGTACTTGCGAACCGTGCCTCATGGGCAAGATGACTAAAACACCGTTCTCCGGTACTATGGAGAGAGCAACAGATTTGTTGGAAATCATACATACAGATGTATGCGGTCCGATGAATATTGAGGCTCGTGGCGGATATCGTTATTTTCTCACCTTCACAGATGATTTAAGCAGATATGGGTATATCTACTTAATGAAACATAAGTCTGAAACATTTGAAAAGTTCAAAGAATTTCAGAGTGAAGTAGAAAATCATCGTAACAAGAAAATAAAGTTTCTACGATCTGATCGTGGAGGAGAATATTTGAGTTACGAGTTTGGTGTACATTTGAAAAATTGTGGAATAGTTTCACAACTCACGCCACCCGGAACACCACAGCGTAATGGTGTGTCCGAACGTCGTAATCGTACTTTACTAGATATGGTGCGATCTATGATGTCTCTTACCGATTTACCGCTATCGTTTTGGGGATACGCTCTAGAGACGGACACATTCACGTTAAATAGGGCACCATCAAAATCCGTTGAGACGACGCCTTATGAACTATGGTTTGGCAAGAAACCAAAGTGGTCGTTTCTAAAAGTTTGGGGCTGCGATGCTTATGTGAAAAAGCTTCAACCTGATAAGCTCGAACCCAAATCGGAGAAATGTGTCTTCATAGGATATCCAAAGGATACTATTGGATACACCTTCTATCACAGATCCGAAGGCAAGACTTTTGTTGCTAAATTCGGAAACTTTCTTTAGAAGGAGTTTCTCACGAAAGAAGTGAGTGGGAGGAAAGTAGAACTTGACGAGGTAACTGTACCCGCTCCCTTATTAGAAAGTAGTACATCACAGAAAACTGTTTCTGTGACACCTACACCAATAAGTGAGGAAGTTAATGATAATGATCATGAAACTTCAGAACAAGATACTACTAAACCTCGTAGATCAACCAGAGCAAGATCCGCGCCAGAGTGGTACAGTAATCCAGTTCTGGAAGTCATGCTACTAGATCATGATAAACCTACGAACTATGAAGAAGCGATGGTGAGCCCAGATTCCGCAAAGTGGCTTGAAGCCATGATATCTGAGATGGGATCCATGTATGAGAACAAAGTATGGACTTTGGTTGACTTGCCCGATGATCGGCAAGCAATTGAGAATAAATGGATCTTCAAGAAAAAGACTGACGCTGATGGTAATGTTACTGTCTATAAAGCTCGACTTGTCGCAAAAGGTTTTCGACAAGTTCAAGGGGTTGACTACGATGAGACCTTCTCACCCGTAGCGATGCTTAAGTCTGTCCGAATCATGTTAGCAATTGCCGCGTTTTATGATTATGAAATATGGCAGATGGATGTCAAAACTGCATTCCTGAATGGATTTCTGGAAGAAGAGTTGTATATGATGCAACCGGAAGGTTTTGTCGATCCAAAGGGAGCTAACAAAGTGTGCAAGCTCCAGCGATCCATTTTATGGACTGGTGCAAGCATCTCGGAGTTGGAATAAACGCTTTGATAGTGTGATCAAAGCATTTGGTTTTATACAGACTTTCGGTGAAGCCCGTATTTACAAGAAAGTGAGTGGGAGCTCTGTAGCATTTCTGATATTATATGTGGATGACATATTGCTGATTGGAAATGATATAGAATTTCTGGATAGCATAAAGGGATACTTGAATAAGAGTTTTTCAATGAAAGACCTCGGTGAAGCTGCTTACATAGTAGGCATAAAGATCTATAGAGATAGATCAAGACGCTTAATTGGACTTTCACAAAGCACATACCTTGACAAGATTTTGAAGAAGTTCAAAATGGATCAAGCAAAGAAAGGGTTCTTGCCTGTGTTACAAGGTGTGAAGTTGAGCCAGACTCAATGCCCGACCACTGCAGAAGATAGAGAGAAACTGAAAGATGTTCCCTATGCTTCAGCCATAGGCTCTATCATGTATGCAATGCTGTGTACCAGACCTGATGTGTGCCTTGCTATAAGTTTAGCAGGGAGGTACCAAAGTAATCCAGGAGTGGATCACTGGACAGCGGTCAAGAACATCCTGAAATACCTAAAAAGGACTAAGGATATGTTTCTCATATATGGAGGTGACAAAGAGCTCACCGTAAGAGGTTACGTTGATGCAAGCTTTGACACTGATCCGGACGATTCTAAATCACAAACCGGATACGTGTTTACTTTAAACGGTGGAGCTGTCAGTTGGTGCAGTTCTAAACAAAGCGTCGTAGCGGGATCTACATGTGAAGCGGAGTACATAGCTGCTTCGGAAGCAGCGAACGAAGGAGTCTGGATGAAGGAGTTCATATCCGATCTAGGTGTCATACCTAGTGCATCGGGTCCAATGAAAATCTTTTGTGACAATACTGGTGCAATTGGTTTGGCAAAGGAATCCAGATTTCACAAAAGGACCAAACACATCAAGAGACGCTTCAATTCCATCCGGGATCTAGTCCAGGTGGGAGACATAGAGATTTGCAAGATACATACGGATCTGAATGTTGCAGACACGTTGACTAAGCCTCTTCCACGAGCAAAACATGATCAGCACCAAGGCTCCATGGGTGTTAGAATCATTACTGTGTAATCTAGATTATTGACTCTAGTGCAAGTGGGAGACTGAAGGAAATATGCCCTAGAGGCAATAATAAAGTTATTATTTATTTCCTTATATCATGATAAATGTTTATTATTCATGCTAGAATTGTATTAACCGGAAACATAATACATGTGTGAATACATAGACAAACAGAGTGTCACTAGTATGCCTCTACTAGACTAGCTCGTTAATCAAAGATGGTTAAGTTTCCTAACCATAAACAAAGAGTTGTTATTTGATTAACGAGGTCACATCATTAGTTGAATGATCTGATTGACATGACCCATTCCATTAGCTTAGCACCCGATCGTTTAGTATGTTGCTATTGCTTTCTTCATGACTTATACATGTTCCTATGACTATGAGATTATGCAACTCCCGTTTACCGGAGGAACACTTTGTGTGCTACCAAACGTCACAACGTAACTGGGTGATTATAAAGGAGCTCTATAGGTGTCTCCAATGGTAGATGTTGGGTTGGCGTATTTCGAGAATAGGATTTGTCACTCCGATTGTCGGAGAGGTATCTCTGGGCCCTCTCGGTAATGCACATTACACAAGCCTTGCAAGCATTGCAACTAATGAGTTAGTTGCAAGGTGATGTATTACAGAACGAGTAAAGAGACTTGCCGGTAACGAGATTGAACTAGGTATTGGATACCGACGATCGAATCTCGGGCAAGTAACATACCGATGACAAAGGGAACAACGTATGTTGTTATGCGGTCTGACCGATAAAGATCTTCGTAGAATATGCAGGAGCCAATATGGGCATCCAGGTCCCGCTATTGGTTATTGACCGGAGACGTGTCTCGGTCATGTCTACATTGTTCTCGAACCGTAGGGTCCGCACGCTTAACGTTACGATGACAGTTATTATGAGTTTATGCATTTTGATGTACCGAAGGTAGTTCGGAGTCCCGGATGTGATCACGGACATGACGAGGAGTCTCGAAATGGTTGAGACATAAAGATTGATATATTGGAAGCCTATATTTGGATATCGGAAGTGTTCCGGGTAAAATCGGGATTTTACCGGATTACCGGGAGGTTACCGGAACCCCCCGGGAGCAATATGGGCCTTATTGGGCTTTAGTGGAAAGGTGAAAGGGGCTGCCATGGTGGGCTGCGCGCCTCCCCCCTCCCCTAGTCCTATTAGGACTAGTAGAGGTGGCCGGCCACCTCTCTCTCTCTCTCTTTCCCCCTTGGGAGTCCTATTTGGAATAGGATTGGGGGGGGGGGGGAGTCCTACTCCCGGTAGGAGTAGGACTCCTCCTGCGCCCTCCTCTTGGCCGGCCAGCCCCTCCCCCTTGGATCCTTTATATACGGGGGCAGGGGGCACCTCTAGACACACAAGTTGATCATTGAGATCGTTCCTTAGCCGTGTGCGGTGCCCCCTGCCACCATATTCCACCTCGATCATATCGTTGTAGAGCTTAGGCGAAGCCCTGCATCGGTAGAACATCAAGATCGTCACCACGTCGTCGTGCTGACGGAACTCCTCCCCGAAGCTTTGCTGGATCGGAGCCCGGGGATCGTCATCGAGCTGTACGTGTGCTAAGAACTCGGAGGTGCCGGAGTAACGGTGCTTGGATCGGTCGGATCGAGAAGAAGACGTACGACTACTTCCTCTATGTTGTGTCAACGCTTCCGTTGCGATCTACAAGGGTACGTAGATCAGACTCTCCCCCTCATTGCTATGCATCACCATGATCTTGCGTGTGCGTAGGAAAATTTTGAAATTACTACGTTCCCCAACAAGAATACCCTAACCTTGACAGGAACTTCCGTCACGTGCCTCCGGCACCACCACAGTAGCCACCAAAGGAAAAAAATGACGGATCATCTTCTCACCCGAACTTGACGCGGCTCCATCGCTGATATGCAACGTTGCGGACCTCCAAGGTGGCTCAGCAAAGGCGAAGCCATTGCCGTTGAACGAATCAGACTGGATGCGCAATTTAGTGTCTCTGTATACTAGTAATGAGACCGATGTACATACATTGTATATTACATATAGGGAGTGCCTAGAACTTAGCTGATCCAAAAATATGTATTTCTCAGTCTGTTGGCGTCATCAACGTTGAGTTAAGCCTGTTTAGGCCTCCTTTGGTTTAGAGGAATTTCATAAGAATTCTAGAGGATAGGATTTTTATAGGATTTTTTCCTTTAAAGCTCTTTGGTTCATAGGAATGGATTCCTATTCCTACATAGGATTGGTTCCTATCCTTCACATTTCATAAGAAAATAAAAAAGAGTCTAGACTCAATGAAAAAATTTCTTTGATGTCAACCAAATGACATCTTGTTTCCTATTCCTACTCATAGGATTTGAGATACATGTCATCTCATTTCCTACAAGATTCCTATTCCTATGATAATCCTATCCTATGAACCAAAAGAGACCTAGTGGGCACGCCTATGTCTCGCTTGACGCGAGACGTAGGGGCAGCCTCACCTAAAGCTATCGCGAGATGGGCCGGCTCAGGTGCGCGCAAGGCAACAGCCACAACATGGTTTTTTCATGTAGTTTGTTTTCATTTTTTGCTTTATTTTCTTCTTTTGTTTATAAGTACTTCTTTTTAGTTTGCATATAAATTTGAAAATATTAATCATGCATTTGCAAAATGTTACAAAAAATGCACAACGTGTATGAAAAAATTAGACATGAAAAATATTTCAAAAATGTTAACGCGGTATTTGAAAAATGTTAAATCTTTATATAAAAAATGTTCTTGGTGTTTATAAAAAAATTATAATGTTTATGTAAAAAGTAGCCATCCAAAAATAAATGCCTAAAAAATATCAATCATGTATATGGAAAAATGTTAAACGTGTATATATAAAATGTTAAACATCTATAAAAAATTGTATCAGATGTATAAAAAATGTGCGATGTGTATGAAAATTGAAAAAAAAAATACAACCAAACATATATTTGAACAAAAATGTTAACCATATACTCCCTCTGTGCCAAAATATAAGACATTTTTCCAGTTCAATTTGAACTACAAAAAACGTCTTATATTTTCGTACAGAGGTAGTATATGAAAAAAGTTAGACCTATATTCAAAAGGTGTTTTAGATTTATACCAAAAATGTACAGTGTTTATGGAAACAATAGACATCGAAACAATTTTTGTAGAAAATTTTATTCATTTATTTGAAACATGTTAAACATGCATTCAGAAAACATTTCGATCATTGCACATCTGGGGTCAAAAGGCCCCGCCTTTCTTTCACGGTGTGCTTCAATAGTAGATCAATCCCAACAGTATTATGTAGATGTCGCTCCACGATGATAAAACACCTATTGATCCGATCTTCAGTAGGCGTCGTGTTTGATGCCGCTCGTTTCAAAAAACCTGCTACACGTGTCGTTGCATGCCATTTCTCCTACTGTAGTGACACTACGAGAGTACTACGGAATATTCTTGTAAATTAACATAAAACTTGTGTTTTGCTACAGAGCAAATGATAGTTGCCATGAACCATGGTTGGTCTTGGTCGGTTCCTTAGACATAGTTTATGATGTGGTAAGAGAAAAGCATATTTATGACTAAGTGTGTATGTTCTCTAAAACAATATGAAGCACCAGGGATCAGCAATCTGATCCCTAGCATCCATCAGGCCTCTCCCAATGTTCCATGATGTAAATATATGCTAAGCATGCCACTTAGACTAAAAACGACATGTCAAGACAATTAAGGACGAGAGAGAGAGAGAGAGCTCGTCCCTAGAAGGAAACAATGTCAAGCGCACGAACTTAGACAAACACTAAAACAAAGGAAGTCCATCAATACATGGAAGAATTTAATTGCTAAATTATTAATTGAAAGGAGCTGCCCTACAACAAATTAAACACCTATGTATTGGAAACTTTAGTTACTAAGATCTTTAATGTGCTTAGCACCTCATCTAAGCATCCAAGCATTGGAAGATGTGCCTCAAACCAGTCAGTCTTTGTGATGGAAGAACAAACTGACGATGCAACATTGGTCTGAAGATTTGGAAATGATTAGGGGGTGTTTGTTTTCAGGGACTTTTTTGTGTAGGGACTAGAAAAAGTCTCTCATAGAGACTTTTTTACCAAACGGGAGGGACTTTTTAGGGACTAAACTAGGCATTTGGGACTAAAAGAAGAAGACTCTCAAGGAGAGTCTTTTTGAGACTTTTTAGGACTTTTCCATCAATGCCCCTCCATGTACCCATTGGCCCGCCACCCCATGGTGTTGTTTGATTGCTATTTTTCTATATACTAGGGGCAATATGGTCATTTAATAGCCTCTAGAAAGGGACTACGGACTTTTTAGTCTCTGGAAACAAACAAGGAGAGACTTTTTAGGGACTAGGGACTTAAGTCCCAGGACTAGAGAACCAAACACCACCTTAGTCATATGAGGGGAAGTGTTTCCCTCTCATTTTTTTTCTCACGGCAGTAGCAGCGGCAACAACACGAACAACAATACTACAAGGACCCAAATATGTGCGCGGTCGTCAGCTGAAGGGCAGGCTCCAGCGAACATTTTTGTTCGCTGGGGGACGTGGGAGTTCCTATTCAACACAACGGGCTCTGGGGTAAGGTGCAACCTCCCGCCCCCCCCGCGGTCCCACGCACGCCCTCATGGGTCTGTCCATGTGCGGCACAGGAAGCCGGAATCCTCCTTTTTTACAGCTTTAAGTTATTAATTTAAGAAAAAAAATAGGATTTCAAAAAGTGGCAGATTGTGAAAACAATGTTTGTGAATTTGAAAAATGTGCAAGATTTGAAAAATGTTTGTGAAATGATAATTGCTCATGGATTCAAAAAATGTTCGTAATTTCAAAAAATGTTCACAATTTCAGAAAGTATTCATGAATTTATAAAAAAAAGTTCCACATATTAAAAAATGTTAGGGAATTTCGAACATTGTTCCCAAATTTAACAGTATTCACAAAATTCAGAAATGTTCACTAATTCAAAAAGTATTCATGAATTTATAAAAGTATATTCACGGTATTCAAATGTTTGGAAATTTCATAAATTGTTCCCAAATTTCAAAGAATGTAGCTGTGGATGACGACGACCACAGAGACCGTGGGTAGCGGAGCTACAATCTGGAGCTCCCTCGGATCCATCAGCCAGTGCTGAGAACCAGCCGCTGTTGTCGGACTTGCCCATTGCTTGGTCGAGGAGAGGAGAGGAGATAAGAGGGGAAGAGAGGCGAGGAAAGGATGGGGTTGGCCGGTGCCTTCTATGCTTAAATAGGCGGGGCGGTCAAACCAATGCCGCTTCAATACGATGCAGCGGCCGGAGTAGGCTTCTTGGTCGTCGCATGAGCATTGAAGCGACGCCGCCCTCCCGTCCGGTCACGTCCATCTGCCCGGCATCATCCAATCACGCCTGCTCTGGAGCGACAGGACTGTATGAATGTGTGGCAGCGGTTCAGGAGCAGGACATGGCGACAATGACTTTGGGAGCGTTCCGTATGTAGCACGAGTCTAGACGCCTGCAAAGCTCCCCAATTTGGTGCCAGTTTGTGGGATTTTGGACGATGGAGCGCCCGCGGATATTTGCAACACAACTTTAGGTGGAAAATAACGTTTGTACGCCGCGGTCGGACGTTTAGTGGCGCTCTCATGTACACCTTTGGAGCTACCCTAGGGGCCCTTTAAACGTTGAACCTAACTACAACCATTACTTTGACTAACAGACAGGGCCGGGCATTTCCTAAACGGCGCCCGCAGCATCCTTTTCTTCGATGCATGCAAACGGGCGCATACCCCCGCGCCGCGCTGGGCCGGCCCATTCCTTCTTTTTTTCTGTTAAAACTGCATCAAATCAAAAAATGCCATCTGCCCGGGCATCATCCAATCGCGCCTGCTCTGGAGCGACATGACTGCATGAATGTGTGGCAGCGGTTCGGGAGCAGGACATGGCGACAATGACTTTGGGAGCGTTCCATATGTAGCACGAGTCTAGACGCCTGCAAAGCTCCCCAATTTGATGCCAGTTTGTGGGATTTTGGACGATGGGCCCCCGCGGATATTTGCAACACAACTTCAGGTGGAAAATAACGTTTGTACGCCGCGGTCCGGACGTTTAGTGGCGCTCTCAGTACACCTTTGGAGCTACCCTAGGGGCCCTTTAAACGTTGAACCTAACTACAACCATTACTTTGACTAACAGACAGGGCCGGGCATTTCCTAAACGGCGCCCGCTGCGCCCTTTTCTTCGATGCACGCAAACGGGCGCATACCCCCGCGCCGCGCTGGGCCGGCCCATTCCTTCTTTTTTTCTGTTAAAACTGCATCAAATCAAAAAATGGTGAGTGTGATGGTTCGAACCTGGGACGTCTCATCTGCGAGAGCAACGCACTTACCACTTTGCAACGAACCACTTTGTTGTCTGTAAGCCTCTTCCCCTTCTTTTACTGTTTCTCCAGGTCGCGACATTTTCTTCTCCTTCTTTTTCCTATTCTTTTTTTTTCACTTTTCTTTTCTTATTCCTTTTACTTTTTTTTGTAAATGTGCGAATTTTTTTGCAATTTCGATGAACCTTTTCAAATTCAATGAACTTTTTATCAAAATCGATGAACTCTTTTTTCAAATTCGATAATTTTTTCTCAAAATCAACGAACAGTTTTCAAAATCGATGAACTCTTTTTCAAAATCAATGAACTTTTTTTATAAGTCAATGAACTATTTCAAGATCGATGAACTCTTTCAAATTGATGAAGTGTTTCTCAAAACCGATGAACTGTTTTTCTTTTCAAAATCGATGAACTTTTTTCAAAATCGACGAACCTTTTTCCGAAACTGATGAACTTTTTTCAAAACCGTGAACTTTTTTTCAAAATCACGAACTTTTTTTCAAAGTCGATGAACTTTTTTCAAAATCGTGAACTTTTTTCAAAGTCGATGAACTTTTTTTGAAATCGATGAACTTTTTTCAAAATCGAAGAATTTTTTTCAAAACCTATGAACTGTTTCTCAAAACAGATGAACTGTTTTTTAAAAATCGATGAACCTTTTTTCAAAACCGATGAACTTTTTTTGAAACCGTGAACTTTTTTTCAAAATCGTGAACTTTTTTTTAAAGTCGATGAAATTTTTCAAAGTCGTGCACTTTTTTCAAAGTCGATGAACTTTTTTTGAAATCAATGAACTTTTTTCAAAAATCGATGAACTTTTTTCGAAATCGTGAACTTTTTTTCAAAATCGATGAAATTTTATGTAACACGATAATTTGGAAAAAACAACGAAATTTTCTGTAATTCATGACAGTTTTTTCCCAACTGTTTTCAAATAATTTAAAAATCAAAGCGCTACAATAAATGTTTACATGTGTACTAATAAAATTGCCCAGCGACAGATGTACTTTAAATATTCGCCCTGCCTTGTGGTCAGGTGTGTGGTGTAGTTTAGTTGGTTAGCCCTTGTCGTTCTCTAGTGGACGGTGCGAGTTCGATCCTCTCGGTAAAGCATTTTTTTGGCTGTTTTTGCTCGCAAACGAGCTCTATCCACTGACTTTTTGCTGGGCCGGCCCAGTTCACGGCCGCGTGGGCGCCCGAACTGCCAATTGGCGCTAAAGGCGCCCGTTAGGAGCTCCCACAGGGCCGGCCCTGGGGTATGGCCAGAGGGGCGACCGCCTAGGGCCCAGGCCTGGAGGGGGGCCATGATCTGGTATTGCATATATAGCCCAGCAAACAAATACTAGATATGCAAAACCCGAAATCATTAATTAAGGAGTATTCGTTGTAAATAACACTTCACTTTTCCAGATCGCAACAAGTGGCGTACATGCAGCGCGCCACTTGTCGCAACCGGGGAGTTTTCCCTTTTTTCGTAGATCCACTTATTTAAAATGTTTTATCTCTTAAACCGTGCGTCCAAATCTCGAACCGTTTTCACCATTTGATTCCTCGCGCCGAGATCTTCAAAACTAGATCCCATGTTGATAGGTTTTGACAAACTTGTTTTTCACAAAAAAAACCGGGCGAAAAAACCGAAACGGAAGCACGGTTTTTTCCCTTTCCGAAAGAGGACGCCCGTGCCTCTCGCGAAATCACAACCGTGCTTCTCATGGAAGCAAAACTGTGACTCTCGTAGAAGGAAAAAAAATAGAAAACGCGTTTTTTTTCCGTTTTCGAGAGGCACGACCGTGACTCTCGCGAAAGCACAACCGTGCCTCTCGCGGAAGCAAAACCGTGACTCTCGTGAAAGAAAAAAAGACAGAAAACGCGTATTTTTTTCCCTTTCCGAGAGGCACGGCCGTGACTTTCGCGTAACCACAATCATGCCTCTCGCGGAAGCAAAATCATGACTCTCACGAAAGAAAAAAAAACAGAAAACGCGTTTTGTTTTTCCCTTTCCGAGAGGCACGGCCGTGACTCTCGCAAAAGCACAACCGTGCCTCTCGCGGAAAAAAACCGTGACTCTCTCAAAAGAAAAAAAACAGAAAATGCGTTTTATTTTTCGTTTCCAAAAGGCACGACCGTGACTCTCGATAAAGCACAACCGTGGCTCTCGCGGAAGAAAAAAGTGACTTTTGCGAAAGGAAAAAAGAAAACGCGTTTTTTCGCGCAAAATTTTTTTTTCGAATTTTTTTATCGAAAAGCTAAGAAAGATCGGGGAAAAACCAAAATGTCGAAAAAACCTGAAAAAAACCGTTTAAAAAGCCGAAACCGCGTGTGGAAAAATAAAAAAACAAAATCCGAAGGAAGCGTCCAGAGCGCAACACGTGGCAAATGGCTGAGAGCGTGCCAAGTGGTGTTGATCGTTGCGAGGCTCCCGAAGGAGCGCTCGTTAACTAGTTGCTCGCGACAAAACCAAGGGAAAAAACGAAAGAGATGGGTTAAGGCCCAATTGCCTTGGCTGATTATTACTAGCGCTAGATGAAGCGTCGGACTGCCGGCCTGCCGCCCACATCAATCGGATCGCTTCGTGCTTTCTTCTCTTCGTCAAGCATCAGTCCCGCAAAAAAGAGCATCACTCGTCGCTAGGGATCCTTCGTCAGCCTGCTCTTGCGCCGCCACCATGCGGCCTTGCCGGCGACCCTTCGGCCAGTACCTCAACTTCAAGTAAGCACCAACCTCCTTCACGTTCACGTTTGGATTAACTTCTAGGTTTTCGATGTCTGTCTTTTACTAGAAGCCTGTTTCCCTAAATTGCAAACTGTTGGACGTTAACATGTCGCCATAAAGTCTGTGGTTCAGAAGGAAAATGATAGTCTTCTTTGGATGACAAACTGGAATGTGTGTGTTCAAAGATTTATCAATGTCATCATGTTTTGTTAGATCTAGGATTTGGGATTGGGAGTCACTGCTTTGGAGGGGGGAATGTGTGGTACTGCAATCTATTCATGGCGCCCTTGCGCTGCCATGGCCCTGACGTCCCGCCCCGCCATCCTCGAGACCGCGACCGTGAGTTTGTTATCCAGTGTTTCACAAGTATGTATTCATGCATCCTCAATTTTCAGTGTCCTGGTGTATAAATTTCTAATTCTTTGCATTCTCTTTTCTCCATAATTTTAGTCATTGTCCAACAATTATTATTAGACATCTCAAATTAAAGATGCATGGTCAAAAGTTTATTTTTAATATATTGCAAATGAAGTTATATATATATATATATATATATATATATATATATATATATATATAGGTATCAATCATATATATTAGGTATCAAGCACACATACATACATATATTTGTTTATGTATCAATCATAGTGTTACGACTTATGGGCCCACGTTGTCGAGTTCGCCCTAGGGCCCTCCGAAACATAGGGCCGGCCCTGCTAACAGAATATAAATAAAATGTCACAAAAATTAGGTTGACACCACATGTTGGGTGGCCCATAGATCGTCATGTTCGTCTGCCTTCCACATCGTAGAACTGGGCCAGGATAGTTGGACACCACATGCATGTAGATCTTCTTCCTCTTGCATGAACGCTTGTCACCGGAAAAGGCAGCTCCTAGCGCCTGACAGCCGCCCGCATCTATGGCCACATCAATGTCGGTCGCAACATCATGGCAACACCCGCAAGCCAGCGCCCACAACACATGTCGCCTCCGTCACAACATCATCAACCCAATGTTGTCGTCGTGCCCACCAACCCTGCTCGCAGCACTGTCACTACGCCATTGCAGGACCATGTGCCGCTCATTGCAGCATGCAACACACGGGCGGAGGACACGGTAGGGCGAGGTGGGGCGCTCGCCCTACCTTGATTTTTTGTAAGCTAGCACATATGCCCGTGCGTTGCAACGGAAGATAGATTTTCTTGCGAGAAGCAACGGGAAAGATAATTGATAAAAAAATCCAATATTTTTAGAAAAAACACGAAAAAACTTAGAAACATGAATAGTTTTTGAAATTCACAATTAATTTTTACAATTTTTTTTCTGTATTTTTAACTTTTTGAAAGGGAAAAACTGTTTTCTTAGACGCAAAAATTATTTTGGATTTTTGAACATTTCACTAAAACAAGAATATTTTAAAATATGGAACATTTTATAATATATTCATTTTGGTAACAAAATCTCAATTTTAAAAAAACACATTTTTTTAAAAATGCAAACATTTATTTAAAAAGAGCGCACATTTTCTGAATGTTAAGAAACTTTTGAAACGGGATTTTTTATAAATTGTCAACATTTTTAAAAGCAGGAACAATATTTTGAAATTCTGACCTTTTTTAATATTTGAAAAAGAATTAAATTCCCAATACTTTTGTAAATTTTTACTTTACAAAAAAATAAAAATAAAAAATAAGTAAAGGAAACGGAAACATAAAAGAGAAATAGAAAGGAACAGAAAATATATAAATAGAAAAACCGAAAATGAGAAATGGACCGTCCCATTCTTAGGCGCCCTGTGAGAAGCTTCTGCTATCTAGCGGTCCATGCGACAAATAAGGTTTCTCAACTGCTTCGGCAATATTAAGTCGGCTAGCTTCGTTGGGCCAGAGCCCGTGTGGCACAATTATTTCTTAAAGGGAAACATGCAAAAGAATTTGAGAAAATGTTTTCTTAGACGCAAAAATTATGTTGGATTTTTGAACATTTCACTAAAACAAGTATATTTTAAAATATGGATAATTTTATAATATGTTAATTTTTTAAAAACAATCTCGATTTTTTCTGAAACACACAAACATTATTTTTAAAAGCTAACGTTTATTTAAAAAGAAGCACATTTTTTGAAAGTTGAGAAAACTTTGAAACGGGATTTTTTATAACTTTTGAACACATTTCAAAACAGGAACAATATTTTCAAATTCAGCCAATTTTTCAATATTTGAAAAAAACTTCTAAATAGTTTTATAAATTTTTACCTCAGAAACAAATATAAAACAAAGAAGAAATAAAAGAAAAGTAAATGTAAAAGAGAAAGTTTTTTTGAGAGAAAAATGTAAAAGAGAAAGTGAAAGAAACAGAAAAAATATATAAATAGAAAAACCGAAAATGAGAACCGGCCAGCCCATTCTCAGGCGCCCTATGGGAAGCTTCTTCTATTTAGCGCTCCGTGCGACTAATAAGGACTTCCCAACTGCGTGTGTAATATTAAGTGGGCTAGCTTCTTTGGGCCAGAGTGCGCATGGCCCAATTTCTTTTTAAAGGGAAACATTCATGTTTTCTTAGACGCAAAAATTAATCTGGATTTTTCAACATTTCATTAAAACATGAATATTTTAAAATATGAAACATTTTATGATTTTTTATTTTTGTAAAAACAATCTTGATTTTTCTAAAACACAAACATTTTTCTAAAAATGCTAGCATTTATTTATAAAGAGAAAACATTTTCTGAATGTTGAGAAATTTTTGAAACGGGATTTTTTATAAGTTTAAAATGTCTGACCATTTTTAAGTATTTGAAGAAAAATAAAATTCTAAATATTTTTTAAAAAAATTAAAAAATTTACACTTCACAAAAAAATTAAAAATAAAGAAGAAGTAAAGGAGAAGGAAATATGAAAGAGAAAGAGAAAGGAACAGAAAAAATAGAAATAGAACAACCGAAAATGAGAAACGGGCCGACCCTTTCTTAGGCGCCCTGTGGGAAGCTTCTACTATTTAGCTCTCTATGTGACAAATAAGGTCTTCCCAACTACGTGGGCGATATTAAATGGGCTGGCTTTGTTGGGCCAGAGAGTGCGTGGCCCAATTACGGAATTCTGGACAAACCTTTTTTTCATTTTTAGCGGATAGACGCACAAAAATTTAGTACCACCTCGGAAAGAAAAAAAATCTTTTTCGATGGTGAACGGATGAAAATTTGAAGAAACTCACCTTGCTTTATTAGTAGGTATAGATATAGATTGTTACTTTGTTTTTTAGTTGAATGTAAATTTTTACTAGGTATAGGTATACATCGATCTGATTTGATCTGGTCGCTAATAACAACCGTCAAATGTTTTCTTGGGCCGTGATTTAACGTGAACACCTTATTGGGTCGGGTAACCAACCTCGCGAGCCACAACCCCCCAGGCGCACGCCGGCACGCGCACAACCTCGCTCGAAGGCTCGATTCATTCGTTCAAGCCGCCACGCCCACCCGAGCGAGAGTAATTGTGTTTGTCTCCCCTCTCGCTAGGGTTTCTCTCTCCTCTCAGCGACGGCGATGCCATCACCGTAGAGAGCGATCTCCCCTACCGTCTGCCCGCTAGATGGGGCTCGCTGCGTCCGGGTGGCGCGGTGGCCGCGCAGAGGGGACAAATCTTGGGATAGTACCGCTGGCGGAACCAAACCCCGAGCGAGAGGATCATGGATTCGACTGCATCGGCGTGGAGCTCGGCCACTTCCGATCTCGAAGCGTTGATGGAGGAACTGGGACTCAAGGAAGACGATCTGCAGGACGTTGTGGTGGAGGATGGAGAACTGCCGAAGGAGGAGACCCGCTGGATGGCGATCGCTAGGGTTCACACCGACAAAACCTATAGCCAATACTGGTTCTATAGAAGCATGAGGGTGGCGTGGGATCTGGCACAAGAGGTAAAGATCAGGCTACTCGAGGAAAACCTCTACTCCCTCCAATTCTCGTGCCTCGGCGACTGGGAGAGAGTAATGGAGGACATCCCATGGAATTTCAAGGGGAAGGCAGTGGTTCTGTCGCCCTATGATGGTTTCACGAAGCCATCAACGATTGAGCTCAAAAAGATAGACATATGGCTGCAGATACATGATCTCCCAGATGGTTATTTTTCCAAGATAAAGGCCCTGTCATCCACGGTGGGAGAGTTCATATTTGCCGAGCCAAAGTCATAGGATTTTGAGGGCAACTTTGCAAGGGTTCGAGTGAGAATCGATGTAACTAAACCTCTGGAAAATGCTGTCTCGCTGGTAGTTAAAAAGAAGGACACAGTTGAGCGTGTCATCTTCAGAATAAAGTATGAAAGATTGCCGGATTGGTGTGCGGTGTGTGGATTTTTAGGCCATATGTATAAAGAGTGCGGAGACGGTGTTCATCCTCCAAAGGCACTGGTATTCAAGGATATAAAAGCCAGTTGGTTCCAGAACCCTGGAAGGGGACCGGGCGAAAATAACAGCACTAGAGGTGGTCGAGGTCGAGGTCGGACAGGACGAGGAGGAGGGTGCTTAGCAGTACACCGCGGTTCAACGAGTAGCTAGGTTCAGGATGATGCCGATCAAACGCTCAATGACATCACGATGGAAGAAACGGATCGCAACAGAAAGAGAAGTGCCTTAGCTGACCCAAAAGCTACACATCCACCCCCTCCCGCGCAGTCAGGCAAGGCCCTTCTCATGCTGCCACCAGCGGTTCCACCAAGCCCCACATCGAAGCAGGAGACGAAGAGAAACAAGCCGAGCCCTTCAACTGCAGAGACAAATACAACGAAGAATGCGACACCCAACAAGACCCCAGATGCGCGTTTGGCAAGCTCCCAAGGAGGGGCCCGCCTAGCGCAATGAGTCTTCTTTGCTGGAACTGCCGCGGAATTGGCAAAGCCGCGATAGTTCAGGAGCTTCGCGACCTAGCGAGGCAGTTTGCCCCCTCGATTCTTTGTATTCTTGAAACACAAATAGAGGGTTCGAGGGTAGAGAATTTGGCAGAAGGGTTAGGTTTCAATAAAAGTTATGCAGTTAGCAGTTCTGGAAGGAGTGGTGGCCTATGTATTTTTTGGAATGATGAAATAGAAGTTGAAGTTATCGGTTACTCGAGGTACCACATTGATGTTTTAGTAGAGAACATGGTGGACATGCAGGTCAGGATCACATTCGTCTATGGAGAAGCCCAAGTACCGGAAAGGCACAATACTTGGAACACCTTGAAAAACATAGCCGAGACGCAGAACAGGCCTTGGGCGGTCATTGGTGATTTTAAGGAGGTACTAAACCTAAACGAACATGATGGAATTGGCAGCCGAAGCCAAGCACATATTGATGGGTTCCGGGAGGTAGTTGATACTTGCGGGCTGGCAGATATTGGATACACCGGCACAAACTGGACATTTGAAAAAAGGGTTGCGGGAGGCACCTTTACTTGTGTGAGGTTGGATAGATGCCTGGTGAATTCGGAATGCTCATTGCATTACCAGCAACTGCATTGATCCACAAGAATGCTGCTAGCTTGTAACGCCCACGATGCGGCTATATCTCCCATGTGTCGAAGCACGACTTAGAGGCATAACCGCATTGTAAGCAATGTCGCAAGTGAGGTAATCTTCACACAACCCATGTAATACATAAGGGAACGAGATACATAGTTGGCTTACAATCGCCACTTCACACAATTGAACCAAAATAAAAGAAGACTACCCCGAATGCTACACCGATCCTCGATCGACCCCAACTGGGCTCCACTACTGATCAACTAGAACGAAACAACATAAAGGACAAGATCTTCCTCGAGCTCCTCCTTGAGCTTGGTTGCGTCACCTGCTCGGTTCAACGGCACCTGCAAGCTGGTTTTGGAAGTATCTGTGAGTCACGGGGACTCAGCAATCTCACACCCTCGCGATCAAGACTATTTAAGCTTATGGGCAAGGTAAAGGTAAGAGATGGAGCTGCAACAAGCGACTAGCATATTTGGTGGCTAAACATACGCAAATGAGGGCGAGAAGAGAAGGCAAAAGCCCGAACAAGAAACTATGATCAAGAAGTGATCCTAGAACAACCTACGTCAAGCATAACTCCAACACCGTGTTCACTTCCCGGACTCCGCCGAGAAGAGACCATCACGGTTACACACGCGGTTGATGTATTTTAATTAAGGTCAACTTCAGGTTTTCTACAACCGGACGTTAACAAATTCCCATCTGCCCATAACCGCGGGCACGGCTTTCGAAAGTTCGAATCCCTGTAGGGGTGTCCCAACTTAGCCCATCACAAGCTCTCACGGTCAAAGAAGGATATTCCTTCTAGCGGGAAGACCCGATCAGACTCGGAATCCCGGTTACAAGATATTTCGACATTGGTAAAACTAAACCAGCAACACCGCCCGAATGTGCCGACAAATCCCGATAGGAGCTGCACATATCTCGTTCTCAGGGAACACCGGATTGTCCAAGGTATGGGTAGGCCAGCCCAGAGTTGCCCCTGGTGGCCACCGGCAGCTGACAGGTTGGACCAATACTCTGAGGAGCACTGGCCCGGGGGGGGGGGGGGGTAAAATAATGATGACCCTCAGGAGCGCGACTCCCAAGGGAAAAGAAAAGGCTAGGTGGCGAATGGTAAAACCAAAGTTGGGCATAGCTGGAAGAGTTTTATTCAAGGCGAACTGTCAAGGGGTTCCCGTTATTACCCAACCACGTAAGGAACACAAAATTCGGGAAAATAACACCGATATGACGGAAACTAGGGCGGCAAGAGTGGAACAAAACACCAGGCATAAAGCCGAGCCTTCCACCCTTTACCAAGTATATAGGTGCATTAATTAAATAAGATATATTGTGATATCCCAACAAAATATCCATGTTCCAACAAGGAACAACATTGCTATGTTCCAACAAGGAACAAACTTCAATCTTCACCTGCAACTAACAACGCTATAAGAGGGGCTGAGCAAAGCGGTAACATAGCCAAACAACGGTGTGCTAGGACAAGGTGGGTTAGAGGCTTGGCTTAACGATATGGGAGGCATGATATAGCAAGTGGTAGGTATCGCGGCATAGGCATAGCAAAAGAGCGAGCAACTAGCAAGCAAAGATAGAAGTGATTTCGAGGGTATGGTCATCTTGCCTGAAATCCCGCAAGGAAGAAGAACGAATCCATGAAGAAGATAAATGGACGAAGTCGAACGAATCCTCACAACACGATGTTATTGGAAACAACCCGAAGAAGCATCACTGGAAAGAAGCAAACAACATAGTAAACAACCACGACATAAGCATGGCATGATGCACAACCAAGTATGATGCATGTCCGGTTTAATGAAGCATGACATGGCAAAGAGCACAAACAATCCTACAAATTAAGTGGAGCTCATTATGCAACGGAGTTGCATATTGAAGAAAACACCACATGACTTATTTAGTTCTCTCTCATTTATGTACCCAACAAGATTAAATGTTGTTAGCATGGCAAGAGGTGAAACATGAAGAAACTATCTAATCTAGGCAAGTTTAAATGAGGCCGGAAGCAACAAAACAACAAGTCCGGAAACTCCTCATATGCATATATTAGGTTTGGTACTGTTCTTCCCTAAACACAATTTTAGAGTTATTAAACATGCAAAGCAAGTACACCATGTTAAACTAGGCATTTTTCTACCCCATTTACATATAAAGTTTATTAAATTCCGAGTTACGGTTATTTAGTTATGAAATAAATCATATTAACATGGCATTTAAGCAAATTTACATAAACAGCATTTTAAACATTTTAAACATGGATGAAAATTGCATATTATTAAACTAGACAAAATTCTAAGCATATTTCATATATAATTCATTTTAATCCGATGCACAAATTGTGAGTTATTATATGCATGTTGTGCAAGGGGTTTTCTATAAATCTGCAAACTCCTGGATAAATAGATAAATTCGTCCCGAGGAAAAAAACACTATATGGGCCGAAACTGGCTAGCCCAACAGGAGGAAAAGAAAGAAAAACAAGAGGGGCGCTGGGGCAGCTCACCCATGGGCCAAGCCCAGTCGGAGGAAGAGGCAGGCCGCGAAGGGAGGTGCTAGTAGAGGCGGTCCACTGGGCCTCATCATCTGGCACTAGAGGGAAGCGGTAAATGCGGTGTGCTCGCCGTCTCCAGACGAATAGGGGAAGATCGCGACAAGGCGTCGCAGGGAGGACGAGGTCGCCGGCGCTAGCAGACTTCGGCGGCGAGAGCAGTTTGGCAAGGCGGTGACTGAGGCGACGCCGTCGGTTTCAGCAACCATTGAGGATGATGCAGAGGCGATGCGATGAACGCGCAAGCGAGCGGGACGAGGCGCTGTTGCTGTTCGTTGCAGGGGAAGCAGAGGTTGGCGACAGCAATGGCGAAGCAATGGGGCCGCGTGCACGAGGGCTGGAGGTGAAGCATCGGACTTGGCGCGGGGACGACCCGATCCGAGGCGGGGAGGCACGGGCTCGTCTGGTTCCCGGCCGGATCCGGGTCGATGTGACTCCATGGTGCGGCGGCCATGGCGTTCCCTGGTGCAGCATAAGAAAGAGAGAGGGAGATCGTGAGGAGAGAGGCCATGGCAGGGGAAAACAGAAGGAGGGAAGGTGAGGAGGAGGAGAGGCACGGCCTTGGGACCCGGCGTCCATGGCGGAGGAGCTTCTGCGGGAGCTCGGGACGGAGTTGGTGGCGTGCGAGGCGGCAGCTGAAGCTGGGCACGACGACGAGGTTTTCAGGCACGCGGGGTGCTCAGCGGCGCAGGAAAAGCGAGGGAGGCCGGAGTTGGGCGCAGGTGGGTCACGAAGACGGGCCAAGTGGGCGCTGCTCCTGTCGGCGCGCCATGGCTCCTGTCCTGTGACGGTTCAGAGAGAGGGAGAGAAACGCGTGAAGGGAAGAAAAAAACAGAGGGAGGAAGGAGAATTAAGGGGAGGCGGCGAGGGTCCTGGCATGATTACAGCGGCGGAGCTTGCTGTGGTCGATGGCTGCACAAGTGGCAGCGGCCATGGGGAGGGGTGGATCGAGGGGAGGAGGTTGACTGCGAGGGGATCGATGGAGGTAGGTGGTGGCGCTGGGTTGGCTCGGGAAGGAGTGAGGGGATCCCGAGGAAGATTTTTTTGGAGCGGCGGCGGCAGGGAGGGACAAACCTCCTATGTTTTAGGGTTAGGCTAGATTAGGTGAGGTTGGGCTATAAATATAAGGAAAAGAGGGAGTTTGGATCATCTGATCGAAATCGGACGGTTCAGAAAGAATAGGCTAGGGAGTCCAAATAATAAAACAGTGACGTTTTGTAGACGTTTGGGGATGATCCGTACGCAATGGTGGCGACAGTCCGGGTCGGGTCCGGGGAAGTTTCGGATGCGCACGTGAGGGGTCGGTTGGAACTTGTGTGCTGTGCAGAAGGGCTCGAGCTGAGAGAAGAGAAGAGAGAGAGGCCCGGCGACTGTTTCCGGAGATCGAAAACGTCCGACGTTTGATCGACTATAATGTCGCTATAGTTAATCGTTGGGGCATCAAACGGACTCCGAACGCGATGAAATTTGACAGGCGGTCTATCTACACTATAATAAGACCACGCGCCAACTTTCATCTCATTCCGAGAACATTTTCCGGCCACTTATAAAATACTATTTCGGACATGCCGCGGGCGCGTGCAAGTGTGTCTGGGCTCAGAACGGACAACGGAGAGAACAAGGAGGCCGGGACAGATGCAAGTTTTTAAAAACATGATGATGCTATGCACATGAGGACATGATGAAATGCAACACGCAAGCAAATGACATGGCAACGACAACGAATAACTGGACGACACCTGGCACATCGGTCTCGGGGCGTCACAACACTCCACCACTACGAGAGGATCTCGTCCCGAGATCTAGAATGGCACCAGAGGGAAAACGGAAAAAAAGAGGAGAGGTAAAGCTAAGTTGCTTCTTTGACAAATGAGTGAGACCCAAAGAACCTTGCAACGGTTAAGCCATTTCGAGAAAAGAATACAACGGAGATGAACGAAGTTGAAAACACTCTGTTAGGAAAGAGGAACGAGTAAGAACAAGGTTGAAAGCACTCCGGTAGGGAAGAGTAATAAGAAAGAACAAATTTCGACAGCACTCCGGTAGAAAAGAGATGCAAAGGTTGATAAGGCGAAAAGAACTTGAGCAAAAGGGCACAACACTCCGATTAAAAGGATAAGCAAAGAAAAGATCATGATCTTCATAAATCAAGATGATGACTGAAAAGAGCAACATCACAAAGCCTCCGGAAGAAAAAATAGAAGATAGATAATTGAGATAAACGAATGTAGAAGAAAATGCCAACTTCTGCGACAAAAGAGCTTGAAAAGGTATCCTTAGGAGAAGGGTCGAACGGAGTTGTTGGAAAACCAACAACGAAAAGAGTAAGCTTGATGTGGACTTATGAAAGACATCCCCAAAACTATGAGGATAAATTCCACCACTAACGAAACTAAAAGATTTGGGTTGATATGAACACGTAGACGAGAAACTATTTCACTGGGAGGATAGATGAAGAACTTGGGTCATTTATAAGCACCATAAAGCAACAAACCTTAGGGAAGGCTTTAGGTGAAACATGACACAAGATAGCTCCAATGAAGAGGTTGATGGATTTAAAATTCCTCATTCTTAACAACATGTGTATCATGAAACATGAAATCAAATTATCAAAAATGACATAATACCACCTCCAATAATACGGCAGAAAGAATTGCACTTCGGAATGCAAGATGAAGAAGGCTTGAACTCCTCAGACAAAACATGTGTTGGGCACCATGTTTATTTTAGAGTAATATCTTGGCAGATCTTAGCTCCGAGAGAAATCTTGAAGAACAATTGAAGAATGAAAAGTATCCTTGCAAATGATCATGTTGAGCCTTCGTGAAGAACTCCGGTAATAAAAGAATGATCAAAAGGAAGTGTAGGATGAAAAGAATAAGATTGAAGCCTTGCAATGATTAGATGAAGCTTTGAAATGATATAATTGAAAGAGCTTGGAACTCCGGAAAAGAAAGATGAATCAAGTGAAACCGAGAATTTGATGAGCCTCCGGAATAGAGAATTGAGTTCACTCGATGAAACAAGAATAAGAATTACATTATTCTTATCCTTCACCAATTAAATTGATGACAAGCAACGGATTTGACATACTACTTATTCTCGAAGAAAGGATTAAGATAGATATCGCGCCAACTTGATAAGGTCTTCAACGAAACACCGGTAGGATTGAAACAACGAATGAATTGATATGATAACGAATGAAGAGAACTCTTGACCGAACCACCGTAAGAATTGAAAAACAGACGAAGTAAAGGAATGAATCACCGGGAAGAATTTGAAAACTAACGAAGATACTTGAGAGAATTTTGATACATGAGAACGAAGAGATCATGAACTGATTAGAGGATATTTGAACGATGCACCGGTAAGATTTGGAGAACGAGAGCTGAAGCTGAAATGAATAATCCTGAATTGATGGCCTTCAGATAAAAAAACTGAAAAGACTCCAGAATTACTCCGGATGGGTGAGAAGAATTCTAACAATCAACAACAATTATGAGAGGATGGCCTCAAACTAGAATCACGAATGTTGAGGAGAATGGATAAGATATGGAGGTAAAACTCTTCTTCGGTCTTCAAATCCGAGAATGACGACGATAAACACCACCATGAATTTTTGAGGCACTCCGGAATAAAGAAGAATATAAAAGTTGAATCAACAATGAAATGAATTTGAAAGATCTTGGAGAAAGACATTTGAAGAGAAAACACGCCGATTGGAAAAAGAATTGACATGACCATCTCGATGATGAAGAAGGGTTAGTATCCACATAGGAATATGAGAACACCGTTTAGGAAAAGTATGGAATCACACTTGACTTCGAAGCAACTCGAATACCACAACTCAAAATCAAAATGAGAATTGGCTTGCAGAATAAGCCAGAACAAACATATGATAGAGATTTCGTCCGAAGTTTTCGTGGTGGGGCCTACACGGGCTCGATCGTACAACACCATCATGTACAAGGCAGTGCACATGACATACGAAGCGTCCCCGAGTCGGCATAGCCAATGACTCTTTAAGACACAACAAGACCACTGTAAAACCGACCGTGAATAGGCGGACCACTAGACGTCGAACCCCAATTTCATATCATACATCTGTTGGAAAGATATCCTAGGAGCTACTTGAATTCCCACTTATAAACTCTCGAAATTTTCTGGTTATGCAATCAGGTGTTGGGGATACAGGGGAAGCATAATATCTCAACCAAAACTAACAAATCCTACATTCAACTGTATCCATCCTTCAACACATAACCAAGAAACCTTCGGAAATCATCTACCTCAACCTTCGAAAAGCATCCGTTATACAAGTTATGGCAATACTCCCGAACTCCCGATGATGATGTTGGAGAAATGATAATTGATCTTGCTAATGTTGGAGGCGGCGAGGGTCCTGGCATGATTGCAGCGGCGGAGCTTGCTGTCGTCGATGGCTGCACAAGTGGCAGCGGCCACGGGGAGGGGTGGATCAAGTGGAGGAGGTTGACTGCGAGGGGATCCATGGAGGTAGGTGGCGGCGCTGGGTTGGCTCGGGAAGGAGTGAGGGGATCCCGAGGAAGATTTTTTTGGAGCGGCGGCGGCAGGGAGGGACAAACCTCCTATGTTTTAGGGTTAGGCTAGATTAGGTGAGGTTGGGCTATAAATATAAGGAAAAGAGGGAGTTTGGATCATCCGATCGAAATCGGACGGTTCAGAAAGAATAGGCTAGGGAGTCCAAATAATAAAACAGTGACGTTTTGTAGACGTTTGGGGATGATCCGGACACAATGGTGGCGACAGTCCGGGTCGGGTCCGGGGAAGTTTCGGACGCGCACGTGAGGGGTCGGTTGGAACTAGTGTGCTGTGCAGAAGGGCTCGAGCTGAGAGAAGAGAAGAGAGAGGCCCGGCGACTATTTCCGGAGATCGAAAACGTCCGATGTTTGACCGACTATAATGTCGCTATAGTTAATCGTTGGGGCATCAAACGGACTCCGAACGCGATGAAATTTGACAGGCGGTCTATCTACACTATAATAAGACCATGCGCCAACTTTCATCTCATTCCGAGAACATTTTCTGGCCACTTATAAAATACTATTTCGGACATGCCGCGGGCGCGTGCAAGTGTGTCTGGGCTCAGAACGGACAACGGAGAGAACGAGGAGGCCGGGAGGGATGCAAGTTTTTAAAAACATGATGATGCTATGCACATGAGGACATGATGAAATGCAAAACGCAAGCAAATGACATGGCAATGACAACGAATAACTGGACGACACCTGGCACATCGGTCTCGGGGCGTCACATAGCTCTGACCATATCCCAATTGTCCTCATGTTACGTGAACTACATCCATGCAGGGCGGGTCCCAGGCCATTTAAGTATGAAACTATGTGGGAAAGGGACGAGTCTCTGTACACAACAGTGACCGATCAGTGGAGTATGCAAGAGGGGGAGACAGTGGAATCGTTGCACGCAAAACTAGGGGACCTAGCAGGAGACTTGTCGTCTTGGGATCGGAACAAATTTGGCTCTGTGTGGAAAGTGATCGCCCAATTGAAAACTCTCTTGCAGACTCTGCGCGCTGCCCCAGGACAATTCGAACCTACACGTGAAGAGATGAAAGTGACAGATCGTCTGGTTGAATTGTTTCATCGCGAGGAGATGCTCTGGCGTCAGAGAGCACGGGTGGAGTGGCTAGTCCACGGAGACAAAAACACCTACTTCTTCCATTTGAGGGCAAGCAGGAGACGGCGCAAAAACCAGATCAAAGATTTGCATGATGAGAAAGGTCAGGTTATCGAGGACCAAATGGAGATGGAAGAGATGACAACAGAATATTGCAAACATTTGTACACATCCGAGGGGGTGCATAACATGGAGGAAGTACTGAGGACGGTACCAACCAAGGTAACATCCGATATGAATGACCTCATGAATGCCCCATATACTCAAGAGGAGGTAAAGAGTGCCTTGTTTCAAATGTTTCCGATCAAAGCACCGGGCTCGGATGGATATCCAACTCATTTTTTTCAGCGTCATTGGGAGGTGTGTGGAGGAGAGGTCATAAGTGTGGTACTCAAAATTGTTGAGGGGACCGAGTCAGCAGCTTGTATCAATGACACAGTCCTGGTTCTCATCCCAAAGGTGAAAAACCCCACCCTCCTCAAACAGTTCACGCCAATCAAACAAATTCTTCCTGATATTATTTCACCAGAGCAGTCAGCCTTTGTTCCAGGAAGATTAATTACTGATAACATCATAACGGCCTATGAGTGCTTGCATTTCATGAAGAGGAATAAGGCAAAGAAGCATCAGTCCTGCGCTCTCAAGTTAGACATGATGAAGGCCTATGACAGAGTTGAGTGGGCTTATCTCCGGGCAATAATGCTTAAGCTGGAGTTCACTAGAAGGTGGGTTGATATTGTTATGAGCATGGTAACAACAGTCAAATTTTTAGTTCTTTTCAATGGTAAGAAATAAGAGGAGTTATGTCCATCATGTGGGATTCGACAAGGGGACCCGATATCTCCATACTTGTTCTTGTTAGAAGCAGAGGGCCTATCGTGCCTGTTAAAATCACAAAGAGAGTCATCCAATCTAGGTGGGATTCAAGTGGCACCTTCGGTGCCACCGGTAAACCACCTCCTATTCGCTGATGACAGCCTACTATTCTTCAAGGCAAATAGTGTGGGTGCTTGATACGTCTCCAATGTATCTATAATTTTTGATTGTTCCATGCTATTATATTATCTGTTTTGGATGTTTAATGGGATTTAATATGCACTTTTATATTATTTTTAGGACTAACCTATTAACCGAAGGCCCAGTGCAAATTGATGTTTTTTTTGCCTATTTTAGTGTTTCACAGAAAAGGAATATCAAACGGAATCCAAATGGAACGAAACCTTCGCGAGGATCTTTTTTGGAACAAACGCAATCCAGGAGACTTGGAGTGGAGGTCAAGGAAGCAACAAGGTGGCCATGAGGTAGGGCGGCGTGCCCAGGGGGTAGGCGCGCCCCCACCCTTGTGGGCCCCTCGTAGCTCCACCGACCTACTTCTTTCGCCTATATATACTCTTATACCCTGAAAACATCCAGGGGAGCCACGGAACCACTTTTCCACCACCGCAACCTTCTGTACCCGTGAGATCCCATCTATGGACCTTTTCCGGCGATCTGCCGGAGGGGGATTCGATCACGGAGGGCTTCTACATCAACACCATAGCCTCTCCGATGATGTGTGAGTAGTTTACCACAGACTTTCGGGTCCATAGTTATTGGCTAGATGGCTTCCTCTCTCTCTCTTTGGTTCTCAATACAAAGTTCTCCTCGATGTTCTTGGAGATCTATTCGATGTAATTCTTTTTGTGGTGTGTTTGCCGAGATCCGATGAATTGTGGGTTTATGATCAAGATTATCTATGAACAATATTTGATTCTTCTCTAAATTCTTATATGCATAATTTGATATCTTTGCAAGTCTCTTCGAATTTTCGGTTTAGTTTGGCCTACTAGATTGATCATTCTTGCAATGGGAGAAGTGCTTAGCTTCGGGTTCAATCTTGCGGTGCTCAATCCCAGTGACAAAAAGGGAACCGACACATATTGTATTATTGCCATTGAGGATAAAAAGATGGGGTTTATATCATATTGCTTGAGTTTATTGTTGGGGAACGTAGTAATTTCGAAAATTTTCCTACGCACACGCAAGATCGTGGTGATGCATAGCAACGAGGGGGAGAGTGTTGTCTACGTACCAACGCAGACCGACTGCGGAAGCGATCACACAACATAGAGGAAGTAGTCGTACGTCTTCTTCCCGATCCGACCGATCCAAGCACCGTTACTCCGGCACCTCCGAGTTCTTAGCACACGTTCAGCTCGATGACGATCCTCGGGCTCCGATCCAGCAAAGCGTCGAGGAAGAGTTCCGTCAGCACAACGGCGTGGTGACGATCTTGATGTACTACCGACGCAGGGCTTCGCCTAAGCTCTACAGTGATATGACCGAGGTGGAATTTGGTGGCAGGGGGCACCGCACACGGCTAAGGAACAATCTCAAGGATCAACTTGTGTGTCTTGGGGTGTCCCCTGCCCCCGTATATAAAGGTTGGAGGGAGGGGGGCTGGCCGGCCAAAGAGAGGGAGGCGCAGGAGGAGTCCTACTCCTACCGGGAGTAGGACTCCCCCCTCCAATCCTAGTCCAACTAGGAATCCTTTAAAGGGGAGAGAGAGAGAGGTGGCCGGCCCCTCTCCTAGTCCTAATAGGACTAGGGAGAGGGGGGGAGGCGCAGCCCTATGTGGGCTGCCCTCTCACCTTTCCACTAAGGCCCATGTTGGCCCATTTGGCTCCCGGGGGGTTCCGGTAACCCTCCCGGTAATCCGGTAAAATCCCGATTTCACCCGGAACACTTCCGATGTCCAAACATAGGCTTCCAATATATCAATCTTTACGTCTCGACCATTTCGAGACTCCTCGTCATGTCCGTGATCTCATCCGGGACTCTGAACAGCCTTCGGTACATCAAAATGCATAAACTCGTAATAACTGTCATCGTAACGTTAAGCGTGCGGACCCTACGGTTCGAGAACAATGTAGACATGACCGAGACACGTCTCCGGTCAATAACCAATAGCGGGACCTGGATGTCCATATTGGCTCCTACATATTCTACGAAGATCTTTATTGGTCAGACCGCATAACAACATACGTTGTTCCCTTTGTCATCGGTATGTTACTTGCCCGAGATTCGATCGTCGGTATCCAATACCTAGTTCAATCTCGTTACTGGCAAGTCTCTTTACTCGTTCCGTAATACATCATCTCATAACTAACATCTTAGTTATTATGCTTGCAAGGCTTATGTGATGTATATTACCGAGAGGGCCCAGAGATACCTCTCCGACAATCGGAGTGACAAATCCTAATCTTGAAATACGCCAACCCAACATCTACCTTTGGAGCCACCTATAGTACTCCTTTATAATCACCCAGTTACGTTGTGACGTTTGGTAGTACCCAAAGTGTTCCTCTGGTAAACGGGAGTTGCATAATCTCATAGTTATAGGAACATGTATAAGTCATGAAGAAAGCAATAGCAACATACTAAACGATCGGGGTGCTAAGCTAATGGAATGGGTCATGTCAATTAGATCATTCAACTAATGATGTGACCTCGTTAATCAAATAACAACTCTTTGTTTATGGTTAGGAAACATAACCATCTTTGATTAACGAGCTAGTCAAAGTAGAGGCATACTAGTGACACTCTGTTGGTCTATGTATTCACACATGTATTATGTTTCCGATAATACAATTCTAGCATGAATAATAAACATTTATCATGATATAAGGAAATAGATAATAACTTTATTATTGCCTCTAGGGCATATTTCCTTCAGTCTCCCACTTGCACTAGAGTCAATAATCTAGTTCACATCGCCATGTGATTTAACAGCATTATTTCACATCACCATGTGATTAACACCCATAGTTCACATCGTCATGTGACCAACACTCAAAGGGTTTACTAGAGTCAGTAATCTAGTTCACATATCTATGTGATTAACACCCAAAGAGTACTAAGGTGTGATCATGTTTTGCTTGTGAGATAATTTTAGTCAACGGGTCTGTCACATTCAGATCCGTAAGTATTTTGCAAAATTCTATGTCTATAATGCTCTGCACGGAGCTACTCTAGCTAATTGCTCCCACTTTCAATATGTATCCAGATTGAGACTTTAGATTCATCTGGATCAGTGTCAAAAACTTGCATCGACGTAACCCTTTACGACGAACCTTTTTGTCACGTCCATAATCGAGAAACATATCCTTATTTCACTAAGGATAATTCTGACCGCTGTCCAGTGATCTACTCCTAGATCACTATTGTACTCCCGTGCTAAATCAATGCAGGGTATACAATAGATCTGGTACACAGCATGGCATACTTTATAGAATCTATGAGTGAGGCATAGGGAATGACTTTCATTCTCTTTCTATCTTCTGCCGTGGTCGGGCTTTGAGTCTTCACTCAACTTCACACCTTGTAACACAGGCAAGAAACTTTTCTTTGACTGTTCCATTTTGAACTACTTCAAAATCTTGTCAAGGTATGTACTTATTGAAAAACTTATCAAGCGTCTTGATCTATCTCTATAGATCTTGAAGCTCAATATGTAAGCAGCTTTACCAAAGTCTTTCTTTGAAAAACTCCTTTCAAACACTCCTTTTATGCTTTACAGAATAATTCTACATGATTTCCGATCAACAATATGTCATTCACATATACTTATCAGAAATGCTGTAGTGCTCCCACTCACTTTCTCGTAAATACAGGCTTCACCGCAAGTCTGTATAAAACTATATGCTTTGATCAACTCATCAAAGCGTATATTCCAACTCCGAGATGTTTGCACCAGTCCACAGATAGATCGCTGGAGCTTGCATATTTAGTTAACACCTTTAGGATCGACAAAACCTTCTAGTTGCATCGTATACAACTCTTCTTTAGCAAATCCATTAAGGAATGCAGTTTTGTTTATCCATTTGCCAGATTTCATAAAATGCGGCAATTGCTAACATGATTTGGATAGACTTAAGCATAGATACGAGTGAGAAAATCTCATCGTAGTCAACACCTTGAACTTGTCAAAAACCTTTTGCGACAATTCTAGCTTTGTAGATAGTAACACTACTATCAGCGTCCGTCTTCCTCTTGAAGATCCATTTATTTTCTATGGCTTGCCGATCATCGGGCAAGTCAACCAAAGTCCATACTTTGTTCTCATACATGGATCATATCTTAGATTTCATGGCTTCAAGCCACTTTGCGGAATCTGGGCTCACCATCGCTTCTTCATAGTTCGTAGGATCATCATGATCTAGTAGCATGACTTCCAGAACAGGATTACCGTACCACTCTGGCGCGGATCTTACTCTGGTTGATCTACGAGGTTTAGTAGTGTCTTGTTCTGAAGTTTCATGATCATCATCATTAGCTTCCTCACTAACTGGTGTAGGTGTCACAGAAACATTTTTCTGTGATGTACTACTTTCCAATAAGGGAGCAGGTACAGTTACCTCGTCAAGTTCTACTTTCCTCCCACTCACTTCTTTCGAGAGAAACTCCTTCTCCAGAAAGTTTCCGAATTTAGCAACAAAAGTCTTGCCTTCGGATCTGTGATAGAAGGTGTATCCAATAGTTTCCTTTGGATATCCTATGAAGATGCATTTCTCCGATTTGAGTTTTGAGCTTATCAGGATGAAACTTTTTCATATAAGCATCGCAACCCCAAACTTTAAGAAACGACAACTTTGGTTTCTTGCCAAACCATAGTTCATAAGGCGTCGTCTCGATGGATTTAGATGGTGCCCTTTTTAACGTGAATGCAGCTGTCTCTAATGCATAACCCCAAAGCGATAGTGGTAGATCGGTAAGAGACATCATAGATCGTACCATATCTAGTAAAGTACGATTATGACGTTCGGACACACCATTACGCTGTGGTGTTCCGAGTGGCGTGAGTAGTGAAACTATTTCACATTGTTTTAACTGAAGACCAAACTCGTAACTCAAATACTTGTCTCCGCGATCAGATCGTAGAAACTTTTACTTTCTTGTCACGATGATTTTTCACTTCACTCTGAAATTCTTTGAACTTTTCAAATGTTTCAGACTTATGTTTCATCAAGTAGATATACTCATATCTGCTCAAATCATCTGTGAAGATCAGAAAATAATGATACCTGTCGCGAGTCTCAATATTCATCGGACCACATACATTAGTATGTATGATTTCCAACAAATCTTTTGCTCGCTCCATTGTTCCGAAGAACAGAGTCTTAGTCATCTTGCCCATGAGGCATGGTTCGCAAGCATCAACTGATTCATAATCAAGTGATTCCAAAAGCCCATCAGCATGGAGTTTCTTCATGCGCTTTACACCAATATGACATAAACGGCAGTGCTACAAATAAGTTGCACTATCATTATTGACTTTGCATCTTTTGGTTTCAACATTATGATTATGTGTATCACTACGATCGAGATCCAACGAACTATTTTCATTGGGTGTGTAACCATATAAGGTTTTATTCATGTAAACAGAACAACAATTGTTCTCTAACTTAAATGAATAACCGTATTACAATAAACATGATCAAATCATATTCATGCTCAACACAAACACCAAATAACACTTATTTAGGTTCAACACTAATCCCGAAAGCATAGGGGAGTGTGCGATGATGATCATATCAATCTTGGAACTACTTCCAACACACATCGTCACTTCACCCTTAACTAGTCTCTGTTTATTCTGCAACTCCCGTTTCGAGTTACTACTCTTAGCAACTGAACTAGCATCAAATACTAAGGGGTTGCTATAAACACTAGTAAAGTACACATCAATAACATGTATATCAAATATACTTATGTTTACTTTGCCATCCTTCTTATCCGCTAATCATTTGGGGTAGTTCCGCTTCCAATGATCAGTCCCTTTGCAGTATAAGCACTTAGTCTCAGGCTTAGGATCAGACTTGGGCTTCTTCACTTGAGCAGCAACTTGCTTGCCGTTCTTCTTGAAGTTCCCCTTCTTCCATTTGCCCTTTTCTTGAAACTAGTGGTCTTGTCAACCATCAACACTTGATGTTTTTCTTGATTTCTACCTTCGTTGATTTCAGCATCACGAAGAGCTTAGGAATTACTTTTGTCATCCCTTGCATATTATAGTTCATCACAAAGTTCTACTAACTTGGTGATGGTGACTAGAGAATTCTGTCAATCACTATCTTATCTGGAAGATTAACTCCCACTTGATTCAAGCGATTGTAGTACTCAGACAATCTGGGCACATGCTCACTAGTTGAGCGATTCTCCTCCATCTTTTAGCTATAGAACTTGTTGGAGACTTCATATCTCTCAACTCGGGTATTTGCTTGAAATATTAACTTCAACTCCTGGAACATCTCATATGTTCCATGACGTTCAAAACGTCTTTGAAGTCCCGATTCTAAGCTATTAAGCATGGTGCACTAAACTATCAAGTAGTCATCATATTGAGCTAGCCAAACGTTCATAATGTCTGCATCTGCTCCTGCAATAGGTCTTTCACCTAGCGGTGCATCAAGGACATAATTCTTTTGTGCAGCAATGAGGATAAACCTCTGATCACGGATCCAATCCGCATCTTTGCTACTAACATCTTTCAACACAATTTTCTCTAGGAACATATCAAAATAAACATAGGGAAGCAACAACGCGAGCTATTGATCTACAACATAATTTGCAAAATACTACCAGCACTAAGTTCATGATAAATTTAAGTTCAATTTAATCATATTACCTAAGAACTCCCACTTAGATAGACATCCCTCTAATCCTCTAAGTGATCACGTGATCCAAATCAACTAAACCATGACCGATCATCACGTGAGATGGAGTAGTTTTCAATGGTGAACATCGTCATGTTGATCATATCTACTATATGATTCACGCTCGACCTTTCGGTCTCCGTGTTCCGAGGCCATATCTGCATATGCTAGGCTCGTCAAGTTTAACCTGAGTATTCCGCGTGTGCAACTGTTTTGCACCCGTTGTATTTGAACGTAGAGCCTATCACACCCGATCATCACGTGGTGTCTCAGCACGAAGAACTTTTGCAACGGTGCATACTCAGGGAGAACACTTCTTGATAATTTAGTGAGAGATCATCTTATGATGCTACCGTCAATCAAAGCAAGATAAGATGCATAAAAGGATAAACATCACATGCAATCAATATAAGTGATATGATATGGCCATCATCATCTTGTGCTTGCGATCTCCATCTCCGAAGCACCGTCATGATCACCATCGTCACCGGCGCGACACCTTGATCTCCATCGTAGCATCGTTGTCGTCTCGCCAATCTTATGCTTCCACGACTATCACTACCGCTTAGTAACAAAGTAAAGCATTACATCGCGATTGCATTGCATACAATAAAGCGACAACCATATGGCTCCTGCCAGTTGCCGATAACTCGGTTACAAAACATGATCATCTCATACAATAAAATCAGCATCATGCCTTGACCATATCACATCACAACATGCCCTGCAAAAACAAGTTAGACGTCCTCTACTTTGTTGTTGCAAGTTTTACGTGGCTGCTACGGGCTTAAGTAAGAACTCATCTCACCTACGCATCAAAACCACAACGATAGTTCGTCAAATAGACTCCGTTTTAACCTTCTCAAGGACCGGGCGTAGTCACACTTGGTTCAACTAAAGTTGGAGAGACAGTCTTCCGCAAGCCATCTATGTGCACAGCACGTCGAGGGAACCGGTCTCGCGTAAGAGTACGCGTAAGGTTGGTCTGGATCGTCTCGTCCAACAATACCGCCGAACCAAAGTATGACATGCTGGTAGGCAGTATGACTTGTATCGCCCACAACTCACTTGTGTTCTACTCGTGCAAATAACATCAAACCATAAAAACATAGGCTCGGATGCCACTGTTGGGGAACGTAGTAATTTCGAAAATTTTCCTACGCACACGCAAGATCATGGTGATGCATAGCAACGAGGGGGAGAGTGTTGTCTACGTACCAACGCAGACCGACTGCGGAAGCGATCACACAACATAGAGGAAGTAGTCGTACGTCTTCTTCCCGATCCGACCGATCCAAGCACCGTTACTCCGGCACCTCCGAGTTCTTAGCACACGTTCAGCTCGATGACGATCCTCGGGATCCGATCCAGCAAAGCGTCGAGGAAGAGTTCCGTCAGCACAACGGCGTGGTGACGATCTTGATGTACTACCGACGCAGGGCTTCGCCTAAGCTCTACAACGATATGACCGAGGTGGAATTTGGTGGCAGGGGGCACCGCACACGGCTAAGGAACGATCTCAAGGATCAACTTGTGTGTCTTGGGGTGTCCCCTGCCCCCGTATATAAAGGTTGGAGGGAGGGGGGCTGGCCGGCCAAAGAGAGGGAGGCGCAGGAGGAGTCCTACTCCTACCGGGAGTAGGACTCCCCCCTCCAATCCTAGTCCAACTAGGAATCCTTTAAAGGGGAGAGAGAGAGAGGTGGCCGGCCCCTCTCCTAGTCCTAATAGGACTAGGGAGAGGGGGGAGGCGCAGCCCTATGTGGGCTGCCCTCTCACCTTTCCACTAAGGCCCATGTTGGCCCATTTGGCTCCCGGGGGGTTCCGGTAACCCTCCCGGTAATCCGGTAAAATCCCGATTTCACTCGGAACACTTCCGATGTCCAAACATAGGCTTCCAATATATCAATCTTTACGTCTCGACCATTTCGATACTCCTCGTCATGTCCGTGATCTCATCCGGGACTCCGAACAGCCTTCGGTACATCAAAATGCATAAACTCATAATAACTGTCATCGTAACGTTAAGCATGCGGACCCTACGGTTCGAGAACAATGTAGACATGACCGAGACACGTCTCCGGTCAATAACCAATAGTGGGACCTGGATGTCCATATTGGCTCCTACATATTCTACGAAGATCTTTATTGGTCAGACCGCATAACAACATACGTTGTTCCCTTTGTCATCGGTATGTTACTTGCCCGAGATTCGATCGTCGGTATCCAATACCTAGTTCAATCTCGTTACTGGCAAGTCTCTTTACTCGTTCCGTAATACATCATCTCATAACTAACATCTTAGTTATTATGCTTGCAAGGCTTATGTGATGTATATTACCGAGAGGGCCCAGAGATACCTCTCCGACAATCGGAGTGACAAATCCTAATCTTGAAATACGCCAACCCAACATCTACCTTTGGAGCCACCTATAGTACTCCTTTATAATCACGCAGTTACGTTGTGACGTTTGGTAGTACCCAAAGTGTTCCTCCGGTAAACGGGAGTTGCATAATCTCATAGTTATAGGAACATGTATAAGTCATGAAGAAAGCAATAGCAACATACTAAACGATCGGGTGCTAAGCTAATGGAATGGGTCATGTCAATCAGATCATTCAACTAATGATGTGACCTCGTTAATCAAATAACAACTCTCTGTTTATGGTTAGGAAACATAACCATCTTTGATTAACGAGCTAGTCAAGTAGAGGCATACTAGTGACACTCTGTTGGTCTATGTATTCACACATGTATTATGTTTCCGGTTAATACAATTCTAGCATGAATAATAAACATTTATCATGATATAAGGAAATAGATAATAACTTTATTATTGCCTCTAGGGCATATTTCCTTCATTTATCCCTCTACATCATGTCATCTTGCCTAATGCGTTACTCTGTTCTTATGAACTTAATACTCTAGATGAATGCTGGAAAGCGGTCAATGTGTGGAGTACTAGTAGTAGATGAAGGAAATATGCCCTAGAGGTAATAATAAAGTTATTATTTATTTCCTTATATCATGATAAATGTTTATTATTCATGCTAGAATTGTATTTACCAGAAACTTAGTACATGTGTGAATATATAGACAAACAGAGTGTCACTAGTTTGCCTCTACTTGACTAGCTCGTTGAATCAAAGATGGTTAAGTTTCCTAACCATAGACATGAGTTGTCATTTGATCAACGAGATCACATCATTAGAGAATGATGTGATTGAATTGACCCATCTGTTAGCTTAGCACGATGATCATTTAGTTTGTTGCTATTGCTTTCTTCATGACTTATACATGTTCCTATGACTATGAGATTATGCAACTCCAGAGTATCGGAGGAACACTTTGTGTGCTACCAAACATCACAACGTAACTGCTCTACAGGTGTCTCCATGGTACTTGTTGAGTTGGCATAGATCGAGATTAGGATTTGTCACTCCGATTGTTGGAGAGGTATCTCTGGGCCCTCTTGGTAATGCACATCACTATAAGCCTTGCAAGCAATGTGACTATTGAGTTAGTTGTGGGATGATGCATTACGGAATGAGTAAAGAGACTTGCCGGTAACGAGATTGAACTAGGTATTGAGATACCGACGATCGAATCTCGGGCAAGTGACATACCGATGACAAAGGGAACAACGTATGTTGTTATGTGGTTTGACCGATAAAAGATCTTCATAGAATATGTAGGAACCAATATGAGCATCCAGGTTCCGCTATTGGTTATTGATCAGAGATGTGTCTCGGTCATGTCTACATAGTTCTCGATCGGTATTATGAGGTTTGTCTTTGATGTACTGAAGGTAGTTCGGAGTCCCGGAAATGATGACGGACATGACGAGGAGTCTCGAGATGGTTGAGACGTAAAGATCGATATATTAGATGACTATGTTCGGACACCGGAAGTGTTTCGGGAGGTTTCAGACATATACCGGAGTACCGGGGGATTACCGGAACCCCCCGGGGGATGTAATGGGCCTATTGGGCCTTAGTGGAGAAGAGGAGGGGCGGCCAGGGCAGGCCGCATGCCCCCTCCCCCTATAGTACGAATTGGACATGGAGGGGGGCGGCGCCCCCCTTTTTTCCTTCCTCCTCTCTCCTTCCCTTTCCCCTTCTCCTACTCCTACTAGGAAAGGAGGAGTCCTACTCCCGGTGGGAGTAGGACTCCCCCCTTGGCGCGCCCTCCTCCTAGCCGGCTGCCTCACGCCTAGCTCCTTTATATACGGGGACAGGAGGGCACCTCAAAGACACACAAGTTGATCATTGATCTCTCCTAGCCGTGTGCGGTGCCCCCCTCCACCATAATCCACCTCGGTCATACTGTAACGGTGCTTAGGCGAAGCCCTGCGACGGTAGCTTCATCAACATTGTCACCACGCCGTCGTGCTAACGAAACTCTCCTCCAAGCTCTATTGGATTGTGAGTTCGCGGGACGTCACCAGGCTGAACGTGTGCTGAACGCGGAGGTGCCGTACGTTCGGTACTGAGGATCGGTCGATCGTGAAGACGTACGACTACATCAATCGCGTTGTCATAACGCTTCCACTTAACGGTCTACAAGGGTATGCGGACGACACTCTCCCCTCTCGTTTCTATGCATCACCATGTTCTTGCGTGTGCGTAGGAATTTTTTTGAAATTACTACGTTCCCCAACAGTGGTATCCGAGCCAGGTTTATGTGTAGATGTTATATGCATGAGTAGAACACAAGTGAGTTGTAGGCGATACAAGTCATACTGCTTACCAGCATGTCATACTTTGGTTCGGCGGTATTGTTGGATGACGGCCTGGACCGACATTACGTGTACGCTTATGCGAGACTGGTTCTACCGACGTGCTTTGCACACAGGTGGCTGGCGGGTGTCAGTTTCTCCAACTTTAGTTGAACCGAGTGTGACTATGCCCGGTCCTTGTTGAAGGTTAAAACAACACTAACTTGACGAACTATCATTGTGGTTTTGATGCGTAGGTAAGAACGGTTCTTGCTCAGCCCATAGCAGCCACGTAAAACTTGTAACAACAAAGTAGAGGACGTCTAACTTGTTTTTGCAGGGCATGTTGTGATGTGATATGGTCAAGACGTGATGAGATATAAGTTGTTGTATGAGATGATCATGTTTTGTTGAGGTTATTGGCAACTGGCACAAGCCTTATGGTTGTCTCTTTATTTCATAAGATGCAAGTGCCAAACAATTGCTTTACTTTATCTCTATGCGATAGCAATAGTTGCAAGAGCAATAGTTGGCGAGACGACCATGTGACGACACATTGATAGAGATCAAGATGATAGAGATCATGGTGTCATATCGGTGACGATAGAGATCATGACGGTACTTTGGAGATGGAGATCAAAGGCGCAAGATGACCATGGCCATATCATGTCACATATTTTGATTGCATGTGATGTTTATCCTTTATGCATCTTATTCTGCTTGATTGACGGTAGCATTATAAGATGATCTCTCACTAAATTTCAAGGTACAAGTGTTCTCCCTAAGTATGCACCGTGGCCAAAGTTCGTCGTGCCAAGACACCACGTGATGATCGGGTGTGATAAGCTCTACGTTCATATACAACGGGTGCAAGCCAGTTTTGCACAGGCAAAAATACTCGGGTTAAACTTGGCGAGCCTAGCATATGCAGATATGGCCTCGGAACACTGAGACCGAAAGGTCGAGCGTGAATCATATAGTAGATATGATCAACATAGTGATGTTCACCATTGAAAACTACTCCATCTCACGTGATGGTCGGACATGGTTTAGTTGATATGGATCACGTGATCACTTAGATGATTAGAGGGATGTCTATCTAAGTGGGAGTTCTTAAATATGATTAATTGAACTTTAATTTATCATGAACTTAGTCCTCATAGTATTTGCATAACTATGTTGTAGATCAATAGCTCGCGATGTAGCTCCTCGTTTATTTTGATATATTCCTAGAGAAAAACTAAGTTGAAAGATGTTAGTAGCAATGATGCGGATTGGATCCGTGATCTGAGGATTATCCTCATTGCTGCACAGAAGAATTATGTCCTTGATGCACCACTAGGTGACAGACCGATTGCAGGAGCAGATGCAGACGTTATGAACGTTTGGCGAGCTCGATATGATGAGTACTTGATAGTTTAGTGCACCATGCTTTATGGCTTAGAATCGGCGCTTCAAAGATGTTTTGAACGCCACAGAGCATGTGAGATGTTCCAAGAGTTGAAATTAGTATTTCAGACTCATGCCCATGTCGAAAGGTATGAGACCTTTGACAAGCACTTTGCCTACAAGATGGAGGAGAATAGCTCAGCTAGTGAGCATGTGCTCAGAATGTCTGAGTACTACAATCACTTGAATCAAGTTGGATTTAATCTTCTAGATAAGATAGTGATTGACAGAGTTCTCTAGTCACTATCACCAAGTTACTGGAATTTCGTGATGAACTATAATATGAAAGGGATAACGGAAACGATTCCCAAGCTCTTCGTGATGCTGAAATCGACGAAGGTAGAAATCAAGAAAAGCATCAAGTGTTGATGGTTGACAAGACTACTAGTTTCAATAAAAGGGCAAAGGGAAGAAGGGGAACTTCAAGAAGAACAGCAAGCAAGTTGCTGCTCAAGTGAAGAAGCCCAAGTCTAGACCTAAGCCTAAGACTAAGTGCTTCTACTGCAAAGGGACTGGTCACTGGAAGCAGAACTGCCCCAAGTATTTGGCGGATAAGAAGGATGGAAAAGTAAACAAAGGTATATTTGATATACATGTTATTGATGTGTACTTTACTAGTGTTTATAGCAACCCCTCAGTATTTGATACTAGTACAGCTGTTGAGATTAGTAACTCGAAACAGGAGTTGCAGAATGAACAGAAACTAGTTAAGGGTGAAGTGACGATGTGTGTTGGAAGTGGTTCCAAGATTGATGTGATCATCATCGCACACTCCCTATACTTTCGGGATTAGTGTTGAACCTAAATAAATGTTATTTGGTGTTTGCGTTAAGCATGAATATGATTTGATCATGTTTATTGCAATACGGTTATTCATTTAAAGTCAGAGAATAATTGTTGTTCTGTTTACATGAATAAAACCTTCAATGGTCATACACCCAAGGTGAATGGTTTACTGAATCTCGATCATAGTGATACACATATTCATAGTATTGAAGCCAAAAGATGCAAAGTTAATAATGATAGTGCAACTTATTTGTGGCATTGCCATTTAGGTCATATTGGTGTAAAGCGCATGAAGAAAATCCATGCTGACGGGCTTTTGGAATCACTTGATTATGAATTAGTTGATACTTGCGAACCATGCCTCATGGGCAAGATGACTAAGACTCCGTTCTCCGGAACAATGGAGCGAGCAACAGACTTGTTGGAAATAATACATGATGATGTATGCAGTCCGATGAGTGTTGAGGCTCGTGGCAGGTGTCATTATTTTCTGACCTTCACAGATAATTTGAGTAAGAAATGGATATATCTTCTTGATGAAACATAAATTTGAAACATTTGAAAAGTTCAAATAATTTCAGAGTGAAGTGGAAAATCATCGTAACAAGAAAATAAAGTTTCTATGATCGGATCGTGAAGGCGAATATTTGAGTTACGAGTTGGTCTTCATTTGAAACAATGCGGAATAGTTTCGCAAATCACGCTACCTGGAACACCACAGCGTAATGGTGTGTCCGAACATCATAATCGTACTTTATTAGATATGGTGCAATCTATGATGTCTCTTACCGGTTTACCACTATCGTTTTGGGGTTATGCATTAGAGACAGTTGCATTCACGTTAAATAGGGCACCATCTAAATCCGTTGAGACGACGCCATATGAACTATGGTTTGGCAAGAAACCAAAGTTGTCATTTCTTAAAGTTTGGTGTTGCGATGCTTATGTGAAAAAGTTTCAACCTGATAAGCTCGAACCCAAATCGGAGAAATGTGTCTTCATAGAATACCCAAAGGAAACTGTTGGGTACACGTTTTGTCACAGATCCAAAGGCAAGATCTTTGTTGCTAAAAGTGGATCCTTTCTAGAGAAGGAGTTTCTCTCGAAAGAAGTGAGTGGGAGGAATGTAGAACTTGATGAGGTAATTGTATCTGCTCCCTTATTAGAAAGTAGTTCATCACATAAATCTGTTCCTGTGAATCCTACACCAATTAGTGGAGAAGCTAATGATGATGATCATGTAACTTTAGATCAAGTTACTACCAAACCTCGTAGGTCAACCAGAGTGAGATCCGCAGCAAAGTGGTACGGTAATCCTGTTCTGAATGTCATGTTACTTGACCATGACAAACCTACGAACTATGAGGAAGCGATGATGAGCCCAGATTCCGCGAAATGGCTTGAGGCCATGAAATCTAAGATGGGATCCATGTATGAGAACAAAGTATGGACTTTGATTGACTTGCCCGATGATCGGTGAGTCATTAAGAATAAATGGATCTTCAAGAGGAAGACGGACATTGATAGTAGTGTTACTATCTACAAAGCTCGAATTGTCGCAAAATGTTTTCGACAAGTTCAAGGTGTTGACTACGATGAGATTTTCTCACTCGTATCGATGCTTAAAAGTCTGTCCGAATCATGTTAACAGTTGCCGCATTTTATGAAATCTGGCAAATGGATGTCAAAACTGTATTCCTTCATGGATTTCTTAAAAGAAAAGTTGTATATGATGCAACCAGAAGGTTTTGTCAACCCTAAAGGTGCTAACAAAGTGAGCAAGCTCCAGCGATCCATCTATGGACTGGTGCAAGCATCTCGGAGTTGGAATATATGCTTTGATAAAGTGATCAAAGCATATGGTTTTATACAAACTTGTGGTGAAGCCTGTATTTACAAGAAAGTGAGTGGGGGCACTACAACATTTCTGATAAGTATATGTGAATGACATATTGTTGATCGGAAATAATGTAGAATTTTCTGGAAAGCATAAAGGAGTGTTTGAAAAGAGTTTTTTTCAAAGAAAGACCTCGATGAAGCTGCTTACACATTGAGCATCAAGATCTATAGAGATAGATCAAGACGCTTGATAAGTTTTTTTTCAATGAGTACATACCTTGACAAGATTTTGAAGTAGTTCAAAATGGAACAGTCAAAGAAGGAGTTCTTGCCTGTGTTGCAAGGTGTGAAGTTGAGTAAAAACTCAAAACCCGGCCCGACCACAGCAGAAAATATAAAGAGAATGAAAAGGCATTCCCTATGCCTCAGACATAGGTTCTATAAAGTATGCTATGCTGTTTACTAGTCCTAGTGTATACCTTAGCATCTTTCTGGAAAGGGGGTACAATAGTGATCTAGGAGTAGATCACTGGACAACAGTCAAAATTATCCTTAGAGGACTAAGGAAATATTTCTCGGTTATGGAGGTGATAAAAGAGTTCATCATAAAGAGTTACGTCGATGCAAGCTTTTTACATCGATCTAGATGACTCTAAGTCTCGATCTGGATACATATTGAAAGTGGGAGCAATTAGCTAGAGTAGCTCCGTACAGAGCATTGTAGACATAGAAATTTGCAAAATATATACGGATCTAAATGTTGCAGACCCGTAGGCTAAACTTCTGTCACAAGCAAAACATGATCACTCTTTGGGTATTAATCATATAGCGATGTGAACTAGATTATTGACTCTAGTAAACCCTTTGGGTATTAGTCACATGGAGTTGTGAACTAATCACATAAAGATGTGAACTAGATTATTGACTCTAGTGCAAGTGGGAGACTAAAGGAAATATGCCCTAGAGGCAATAATAAAGTTATTATTTATTTCCTTATATCATGATAAATGTTTATTATTCAAGCTAGAATTGTATTAACTGGAAACTTAGTACATGTGTGAATATATAGACAAACAGAGTGTCACTAGTTTGCCTCTACTTGACTAGCTCGTTGAATCAAAGATGGTTAAGTTGCCTAACCATAGACATGAGTTGTCATTTGATTAACGGGATCACATCATTAGAGAATGATGTGATTGACTGACCCATCCGTTAGCTTAGCACGATGATCATTTAGTTTGTTGCTATTGCTTTCTTCATGACTTATAGATGTTCCTATGACTATGAGATTATGCAACTTGCGAGTATCGGAGGAACACTTTGTGTGCTACCAAACGTCACAACGTAACTGGGTGATTATAAAGGTGCTCCACAGGTGTCCCCGATGGTTCTTGTTGAGTTGGCATAGATCGAGATTAGGATTTGTCACTCCGATTGTTGGAGAGGTATCTCTGGGCCCTCTCAGTAATGCACATCACTATAAGCCTTGCAAGCGATGTGACTAATGAGTTAGTTGCGGGATGATGCATTACGGAATGAGTAAAGAGACTTGCCGGTAACGAGATTGAACTAGGTATTGAGATACCGACGATCGAATCTCGGGCAAGTAACATACGGATGACAAAGGGAACAACATATGTTGTTATGCGGTTTGACCGATAATCCACCTCGGTCATATTGTAGCGGTGCTTAGGCGAAGCCCTACAATGGTAGCTTCATCAACATCGTCACCACGCCATCGTGCTGACGAAACTCTCCTTCGAGCTCTACTGTATTGTGAGTTCGCGAGACGTCACCGAGCTGAACATGTGCTGAACGCGAAGGTGCCATACGTTTGGTACTGAGGATCGGTCAATCGTAAAGACGTACGACTACATCAACCGCATTGTCATAACACTTCCGCTTAACGGTCTACAAGTGTACGTGGACGAAACTCTCCCCTCTCGTTGCTATGCATCACCATGATCTTGCGTGTGCGTAGGATTTTTTTGAAATTACTACATTCCCCAACAGTAGATGCAGAATCGTTTCGGTCTACTTGATACAGACGTGATGCCTATGTTTATGATCATGCCTAGATATCATCATAACAATGCGCTTTTCTATCAATTGCTCGGCAGTAATTTGTTCACCCACCATAATATATGCTATCTTGAGAGAAGCCACTAGTGAAACCTATGGCCCCCGGGTCTACTTTACATCATATAAGTTTCCAATCTACAATTCTAGTTTACTATTTATTTTATTTTGCAATCTTTACTTTTCAATCTATACAACAAAAATACCAAAATTATTTATCTTATTATCTTTATGAGATCTCACTTTCGTAAGTGACCGTGAAGGGATTGACAACCCCTTTATCGCGTTGGTTGCGAGGTTCTTGCTTGTTTGTGCAGGTAAGCATGTAGTCTCCTACTGGATTGATACCTTGGTTCTCAAAAACTGAGGGAAATACTTACGCTACTTTGCTGCATCACCCTTTCCTCTTCAAGGGAAAACCAACGCATGCTCAAGAGGTAGGAAGAAGGATTTCTGGCTCCGTTGCTAGGGAGATCTACGCTCAAGTCAAGACATACCAAGTACCCATCACAAACTCTTATCCCTCGCATTACATTATTTGCCATTTGCCTCTCGTTTTCCTCTCCCCCATTTCACCCTTGCCGCCGTTTTATTTGCCTCTTTTCCGTTCGCCTTCTTTCTCTTGCCTCTTGTGTGATTGTGTGTTGGATTGATTGTTTGTCACGATGACTCAAGATAGTACTAAATTATGTGACTTCTCCAATACCAACAACAATGATTTTATTAGCACTCCGATTGCTCCTCTTACCGATGCTGAATCTTGTGATGCTTTGCTAAATCTTGTCATGAAAGATCAATTTTCTCGTCTTCCTAGTGAAGATGCCGCTACCCGTCTAAACAGCTTTGTTGATTTATGTGATATGCAAAAGAAGAAAGATGTGGATAATGATATTGTTAAATTGAAGCTATTTCTGTTTTCGCTTAGAGATTGTGCTTAAACTTGGTTCTCTTCTTTGCCTAAAAATAGTATTGATTCATGGAATAAGTGCAAAGATGCTTTTATCTCTAAGTATTTTCCTCCCGCTAAGATCATCTCTCTTAGAAACGATATTATGAATTTTAAGCAACTTGATCATGAGCATGTTGCACAAGCTTGGGAGAGGATGAAATTAATGATACGTAACTACCCTACACATGGTTTGAATTTATGGATGATTATACAGAATTTTTATGCTGGATTGAATTTTGCTTCTATAAATCTTTTAGATTCAGCCGCGGGAGGCACTTATATGGAAATCACTTTAGGAGAAGCTACTAATCTCCTAGATAATATTATGGTTAATTATTCTCAATGGCACACCGAAAGATCTACTAGTAAAAAAGTTCATGCGATAGAAGAGATTAATATTTTGAGTGGAAAGATGGATGAACTGATGGAGTTGTTTGCTAATAAGAGTGTTTCTTTTGATCCTAATGATATGCCTTTGTCCACTTTGATTGAGAATAATAATTAATCCTTGGATGTGAATTTTTTTGGTAGGAACAGCTTTGGTAATAACGCGTATAGAGGAAACTTTAATTCTAGGCCGTTCCCTAGTAATTCCTCTAATAATTATGGTAATTCCTACAACAACTCTTATGGAAATTTTAATAAGATGCCCTCTGATTTTGAGACTAGTGTTAAAGAATTTATGAATTCACAAAAGAATTTCAATGCTTTGATTGAAGAAAAATTGCTTAAGATTGATGAGTTGGCTAGGAATGTGGATATAATTTCTCTTGATGTTCATTCTTTGAAACTTAGATCTATTCCACCTAAGCATGATATCAATGAGTCTCTCAAAGCCATGAGATTTTCCATTGATGAGTGCAAAGAAAGAACCGCTAGGATGCGTGCTAAAAAAGATTGCTTTGTGAAAGCGTGTTCTTCTAGTTTTCATGATAATAATGATGAAGATCTAAAAGTGATTGATGTGTCTCCTATTAAATCTTTGTTTTCCAATATGAATCTTGATAAAAGTGGGACTGAAGAGGTCAAAACTTTACATAGCAATGAACCCACTATTTTGGATTTCAAGGAATTTAATTATGATAATTGCTCTTTGATAGATTGTATTTCCTTGTTGCAATTCGTGCTAAATTCTCCTCATGCTTATGATCAAAATAAATCTTTTACCAAACACATCGTTGATGCTTTAATGCAATCCCATAAAGAAAAGCTTGAATTAGAAGTTTCTATCCCTATAAAACTTTATGATGAGTGGGAACCTACTATTAAAATTAAGATTAAAGATCATGAATGATATGCTTTATGTGATTTCGGTGCTAGTGTTTGCACGATTCCAAAAACTTTGTGTGATGTGTTAGGTTTCCGTGAATTTGATGGTTGTTCTTTAAATTTGCATCTCGCGGATTCCACCATTAAGAAACATATGGGAAGAATTAATAATGTTATTACTGTTGCAAATAGGAATTATATGCCCGTAGATTTCATTGTTCTTGATATAGATTGCAATCCTACATGTTCTATTATTCTTGGTAGACCTTTTCTTAGAACGATTGGTGCAATTATTGACATTGAAGAAGGAAATATTAGATTCCAATTTTTGATAAGGAAAGGCCTGGAACACTTTCCTAGAAAGAAAATTAAATTGCCTTATGAATCAACTATGAGAGCCACTTATGGATTGCATACCAAAGATGACAATACCTAGATCTATTCTTATTTTTATGCCTAGCTAGGGGCGTTAAACGATAGCGCCTGTTGGGAGGCAACGCAATTTTATTTTTGTTCCTGTTTAATAATAAATAATTCATCTATACTCTGTTATGATTGTGTTTTTTATGTTTTAATTAGTTCTTGTGCCAAGTAAAGCCTTTAGGACCTTCCTGGGTGATTGTTATTTGATCTTGCTGAAAAAAACACAAAGTATGCGCTCACGAGAATAATTTTCATATTTTACCAGAGAGAAATAAAATACCAATTCCAACTGCAGTAGATCAATATAAAAATTATTTAGGACTTCCAAATTTCTCAGTATTTTTTGAGTTATAGAAGAATTCGAAACTTCCAGATTTCAACAGACTGTTCTATTTTTGACAGTTTTCAAGTTTTTGGGTAAATATTTGATGGATTTTGGAACAAGGAGTGGCAAGATCCTAATCTTGGGGATGTCCAAGGCACCCCAAGGTAAAATGGTTAAATTCAAGGACAACCAAAAGCCTAAGCTTGGGGATGCCCCAGAAGTCATCCCCTCTTTCGTCTTCGTCGGTAACTTTACGTGAGGCTATATTTTTATTCACCATGTGATATGTGTTTTGCTTGGAGCGTCTTGCATGATTTGAGTCTTTGCTTTTTAGTTTACCACAATCATCCTTGCTGTACACACCTTTTGGGAGAGACACACATGAATGAGAATTTATTAGAATACTCTATGTGCTTCACTTATATTATTTTTAGAGTATTTTAGAACAACATGGTAATTTGCTTTGGTTATGAAATTAGTCCTAATATGATAGGCATCCAAGATGGGTATAATAAAAACTTTCATATAAAGTGCATTGAATACTATGAGAAGTTTGATACTTAATGATTGTTTTGAGATATGAAGATGGTAATATTAGAGTCAAGCTAGTTGAGTAGTTGTGAATTTGAGAGATACTTGTGTTAAAGTTTGTGATTCCCGTAGCATGCACGTATGGTGAACAGTTATGTGATGAAGTCGGAGCATGATTTATTTATTGATTGTGTTCCTTATGAGTGGCGGTCGGGGACGAGCGATGGTATTTTCCTACCAATCTATCCCCCTAGGAGCATGCATGTAGTACTTTGTTTCGATAACTAATAGATTTTTGCAATAAGTATGTGAGTTCTTTATGACTAATGTTGAGTCCATGGATTATACGCACTCTCACCCTTCCACCATTGCTAGCCTCTCTAGTACCACGCAACTTTCGCCGGTACCATAAACCCACCATATACCTTCCTCAAAACAGCCACCATACCTACCTATTATGGCATTTCCATAGCCATTCTGAGATATATTGCCATGCAACTTTCCACCGTTCCATTTATTATGACACGCTTCATCATTGTCATATTGCTTTGCATGATCATGTAGTTGACATCGTATTTGTGGCAAAGCCACCTTCATAATTCTTTCATACATGTCACTCTTGATTCATTGCACATCCCGGTACACTACCGGAGGCATTCACATAGAGTCATAGTTTGTTCTAAGTATCGAGTTGTAATTCTTGAGTTGTAAGTAAATAAAAGTGTGATGATTTTCATTATTAGAGAATTGTCCCATGTGAGGAAAGGATGATGGAGACTATGATTCCCCCACAAGTCAGGATGAGATTCTGGACGAAAAAAGAGGCCATAAAAAAGAAAAAAATAGGCCCAAAAAATGAGAGAAAAAGAGAGAAGGGACAATGCTACTATCCTTTTTCCACACTTGTGCTTCAAAGTAGCACCATGATCTTCATGATAGAGAGTCTCCTATTTTGTCACTTTCATATACTAGTGGGAATTTTTCATTATAGAACTTGGCTTGTATATTCCAATGATGGGCTTCCTCAAAATTTCCCTAGGTCTTCGTGAGCAAGCAAGTTGGATGCACACCCACTTAGTTTCTATTGTTGAGCTCACTTAGAGCTCTAGTGCATCCGTTGCATGGCAATCCCTACTCACTCACATTGATATCTATTGATGGGCATCTCCATAGCCCGTTGATACACCTGGTTGATGTGAGATTGTCTTCTCCATTTTGTCTTCTCTACAACCACCATTCTATTCCGCCTATAGTGTTATGTCCATGGCTCACGCTCATGTATTGCGTGAAGATTGAAAAAGTTTGAGAACATCAAAAGTATGAAACAATTGCTTGGCTTGTCATCGGGGTTGTGCATGATTTAAATATTTTGTGTGATGAAGGTAGAGCATAGCCAAACTATATGATCTGTAGGGCTAGCTTTCTTTGGCCATGTTATTTTGAGAAGACATGATTACTTTATTAGTATGCTTGAAGTATTATTTTTTATGTCAATATTAAACTTTTGTCTTGAATCTTTCGGATCTGAATATTCATGCCACAATAAAAAAAAATTCATTGAAAATTATGTTAGGTAGCATTCCACATAAAAAATTTCTATTTTTATCATTTACCTACTCGGGGACGAGCAGGAATTAAGTTTGGGGATGCTTGATACGTCTCCAGCGTATCTATAATTTTTTATTCTTCCATGCTATTATATTATCTGTTTTGGATGTTTAATGGGCTTTAATATGCACTTTTATATTATTTTTGGGACTAACCTATTAATCGAAGGCCCAGTGCAAATTGTTGTTTTTTTGCCTATTTTAGTGTTCCACAGAAAAGGAATATCAAACGGAATCTAAATGGAATGAAACCTTCGCGAGGATCTTTTTTGGAACAAACGCAATCCAGGAGACTTGGAGTGGAGGTCAAGGAAGCAACGAGGTGGCCACGAGGTAGGACGGCGCGCCCAGGGGGTAGGCGCGCCCCACACCCTCGTGGGCCCCTCGTAGCTCCACTGACCTACTTCTTTCGCCTATATGTACTCTTATACCCTGAAAACATCCAGGGGAGCCACGAAACCACTTTTCCACCGCCGCAACCTTTTGTACCCATGAGATCCCATCTGGGGACCTTTACCAACGATCTGCCGGAGGGGGATTCGATCATGGAGGGCTTCTACATCAACACCATAGCCTCTCCGATGATGTGTGAGTAGTTTACCACAGACCTTCGGGTCCATAGTTATTAACTAGATGGCTTCTTCTCTCTCTTTGGTTGTCAATACAAAGTTCTCCTCGATGTTCTTGGATATCTATTCGATGTAATTCTTTTTGCGGTGTGTTTGCCGAGATCCGATGAATTGTGGGTTTATGATCAAGATTATCTATGAACAATAGTTGATTCTTTTCTGAATTCTTATATGCATGATTTGATATCTTTGCAAGTCTCTTCGAATTTTCAGCTTAGTTTGGCCTACTAGATTGATCTTTCTTGCAATGGGAGAAGTGCTTAGCTTTGGGTTCAATCTTGCGATGCTCGATCCTAGTGACAGAAAGTGAACCGACACGTATTGTATTGTTGCCATCGAGGATAAAAAGATGGGGTTCATATCATATTGCTTGAGTTTATCCCTCTACATCATGTCATCTTGCCTAATGCGTTACTCTGTTCTTATGAACTTAATACTCTAGATGCATGCTGGATAGCGGTCGATGTGTGGAGTAATAGTAGTAGATGCAGAATCATTTTGGTCTACTTGATATGGACGTGATGCCTATGTTTATGATCATGCCTAGATATCATCATAACTATGCGCTTTTCTATCAATTGCTCGGAAGTGATTTGTTCACCCACCGTAATATATGCTATCTTGAGAGAAGCCACTAGTGAAACCTATGGCCCCCGGGTCTACTTTACGTCATATAAGTTTCCGATCTACAATTCTAGTTTACTATTTATTTTATTTTGAAATCTTTACTTTTCAATCTATATAGGAAAAATACCGAAATTATTTATCTTATTATCTTTATCAGATCTCACTTTCGTAAGTGACCGTGAAGGGATTGACAACCCCTTTATTGCATTGGTTGTGAGGTTCTTTTTTGTTTGTGCAGGTACTAGGCGACTTGTGTGTAGTCTCCTACTGGATTGATACCTTGGTTCTCAAAAACTGAGGGAAATACGTACGCTACTGATAACCCACAAGTATAGGGGATTGCAATAGCCTTCGAGGGTAGAGTATTCAACCCAAATTTATTGATTCGACACAAGGGGAGCCAAAGAATATTCTCAAGTATTAGCAGCTGAGTTGTCAATTCAACCACACCTGGAAACTTAGTATCTGCAGCAAAGTGTTTAGTAGCAAAGTAATATGATAGTGGTGGTAGCGGCAACAAAAGTAAAGACAACAAAAGTAATGTTTTTGGTATTTTGTAGTGATTGTAACAATAGCAACGGGAAAGTAAATAAGCGTAAACCAGTATATGGAAAACTCGTAGGCACTGGATCAGTGATGGATAATTATGTCGAATGCGGTTCATCATGTAACAGTCATAACATAGGGTGACACAGAACTAGCTCCAATTCATCAATGTAATGTAGGCATGTATTCCGTATATAGTCATACGTGCTTATGGAAAAGAACTTCCATGGCATCTTTTGTCCTACCCTCCCGTGGCAGCGGGGTCCTATTGGAAACTAAGGGATATTAAGGCCTCCTTTTAATAGAGATCCGGAACAAAGCATTAGCACATAGTGAATACATTAACTCATCATACTATGGTCATCACCGGGAGTGGTCCCGATTATTGTCACTTCGGGGTTGCCGGATCATAACACATAGTAGGTGACTATAGACTTGCAAGATAGGATCAAGAACTCACATATATTCATGAAAACATAATAGGTTCAGATCTGAAATCATGGCACTCGGGCCCTAGTGACAAGCATTAAGCATAGCAAAGTCATAGCAACATCAATCTCAGAACATAATGGATACTAGGGATCAAACCCTAACAAAACTAACTCGATTACATGATAAATCTCATCCAACTCATCACCGTCTAGCAAGCCTACGATGGAATTACTCACGCACGGCGGTGAGCATCATGAAATTGGTGATGAGGATGGTTGATGATGACGACGGCGACGGATCCCCTCTCCGGAGCCCCGAACAGACTCCAGATCAGCTCCCGAGAGGTTTTAGGGCTTGGCGGAGGCTCCATATCATAAAACGCGATGATTTCTTCTCTCTAATTTTTTTCTCTCTGAAAGCAAATATATAGAGTTGGAGTTGGCATCGGAGGGTTTCTAGGGGGCCCACGAGGTAGGGGGGCGCCCCCACCCTCGTGAGAAGGGTGTGGGCCCCTTGGTTTTCATCTTTGGCGAGGATTTTTTATTGTTTTTTCTGAGATGTTCCGTGGAGTTTCAGGTCATTCCGAGAATATTTGTTTTGTGCACATAAAACAACACCATGGCAATTCTGCTGAAAACAGCGTCAGTCCGGGTTAGTTCCATTCAAATCATACAAGTTAGAGTCGAAAACAAGGGAAAAAAGTGTTTGGAAAAGTAGATACGACGGAGACGTATCAACTCCCCCAAGCTTAAACCCTTGCTTGTCCTCAAGTAATTCATTTGACAAACTGAAAGAAAGAAAGAAAGAAAGAAAAACTTTTACAAACTCTGTTTGTTCTTGTTGTTGTAACTATGTCAAGCCAGCATTCAAGTTTTCAGCATAGATCATAACGAACCACATTTTCAATAATTCTCAGGTCTCATAATTACTCGTATCAATAGCATAATCAACTAGCAAGCCATAATAATAAATCTCGGATGACAACACTTTCTCAAAACAATCATAATATGATATAACAAGATGGTATCTCGCTAGCCCTTTCTGAGACCGCAAAACATAAATGCAGAGCACCTTTAAAGATCAAGGACTGACTAGACATTGTAATTCATGGTAAAAGAGATCCAATCATAGTCATACCCAATATAAATTAACAGTGATGAATGCAAATGACGGATGTGCTCTCCAGCTAGTGCTTTTTAATAAGAGGGTGATGAGTCAACATAAAAGTATATGGATAGGCCCTTCGCAAAGGGAAGCAGGGATTTGTAGAGGTGCCAGAGCTCGGTTTTGAAATAGAGATAAATTGTATTTTGAGCGGTATACTTTCATTGTCAACGTAACAACTAAGAGATGGCGATATCTTCCATGCTAAACACATTATGGGCGGTTCCCAAACAGAATGGTAAAGTTTATACTCCCCCTCCACCAACAATCATCAATCCATGGCTTGCTTGAAACAACGAGTGCCTCCAACATACATCGGGTCCCAGGGGGAGTTTTGTTTGCAGTTAATTTTGATTTAGTTTGCATAAAGCATGGGATTGGGCATCCCGGTGACCAGCCATTTTCTTGTGAGTGAGGAGCGGAGTCCACTCCTCTTGAGAATAACCCGCCTAACACGAAAGATAAGGACAGCCTTTGTTGATACATGAGCTATTCGAGCATACAAAACAGAATGTTTATTTGAAGGTTTAGAGTTTGCCACATACAAATTTACTTGGAACGGCAGGTAGATACCGCATATAGGAAGATATGGTGGACTCATCTGGAATAACTTTGGGGTTTAAGGGATTGGATGCACAACCAGTATTCCCGCTTAGTACAAGTGAAGGCTAGCAAAAGACTGGGAAGCGACCAACTAGAGAGCGACAACAGCCATGTACATGCATTAAAATTAATAAACATTGGATGCAAGCATGAGTAGGATATGATCCACCATGAACATAAATATCGTGAAGGCTATGTTGATTTTGTGTCAACTACATGCGTGTACATGCATTAAAATTAATAAACATTGGATGCAAGCATGAGTAGGATATGATCCACCATGAACATAAATATCGTGAAGGCTATGTTGATTTTGTGTCAACTACATGCGTGAACATGTGCCAAGTCAAGTCACTTAAATCGTTCAAAAGAGGATACCACCCCATCATACCACATCATAATCATCTCAATAGCATGTTGGCATACAAGGTAAATCATTATAACTCATAGCTAATCAAGCATGGCACAAGCAACTATGATCTCTAATTGTCATTGCAAACATGTTTATTCATAATAAGCTGAATCAAGAACGAGGGACTCATCATATTTACAAAAACAAAAGAGGTCGAGTTCAAACCAGCTTTTCTCATCTCAGTAAGTCCATCATATATCATCATAATTGCCTTTCACTTGCACGACCGAACGGTGTGAATAATAATAAGAGTGCATGTGCATTGGACTAAGCTGGAATCTGTGAGCATTCGATAAACAGGAGAAGACAAGGCAATATGGGCTCTGGGTTAAATCAACAATAATGCATATAAGAGCCACTTCAACAATTTAATTATGGTCTTCTCCTGCTGACCCCCAAAGAAAAGAAAAGAAATAAAACTATTTACACGGGAAAGCTCCCAACAAGCAAAAGAAGAACGGGAAATATTTTTGGGTTTTCTTTTTAATTATTACTACTACAGCAGAAAAATAAACTACTACTAAATTTTTTGGTTTTTCTTAAGGTTTAACAGACACACAAGAAGAAAGCAGGAAAAAGAAAATAAACTAGCATGGATATTACATTCAAAAAGTATGAGCACTGACATCTAGCAATGAGTGTGTGTGAGCATAAATGTAATGTCGGTGAGAAATACGTACTCCCCCAAGCTTAGGCTTTTGGCCTAAGTTGGTCTATGGCCACGGCTGGCCTGGCGGATATCCATAATAATAGTTGTTGGGGTCGTACTGTGATGAGGAGGAATAGTTGGGATCGTACTGATGTGCAGCGATTATTGCCTGCTGTGCTGCAGCATGGAGTCGAGCTGTCTCCACTCTCCTCTCGTACTCTTCTGCCTCCTCTCTGGTAATAACGTATCTTCCTTTTGTCTGTGAATCAAAGAAGGCAGGAGCAGGGAGAGTAATACGGAAAACACGTCATTTATCAAAAATTAAGCGATATAAGAGAGGTGATTCAGGCCTCTCGACAAACTGGTGTGAAGCCATAGAGTCATAATCTAAATATGCAGGAGGCAACTCCATATCACCCTCAGGAATGTCTATCTCAAGAAAATGAGCTAAGCGGGTTGCATAAATTCCTCCAAAGAAATCTCCATTATGCCTATTATGATGCAACCTACGAGCTACAATGGCTCCCATATGATAAGACTGGTCTCCTAACACAGCACTCCTAAGAATGCTAAGATCAGGAACACACATGTGACATGCTTCATCCTTAGAATTTATGCATCTACCGATAAAGAGAGCAAAATAATGTATAGCAGGAAAGTGAATGCTCCCTATGGTAGCCTGCGTTATATCTCTAGATTCCCCCATAGTTATAATAGCAAGAAAGTTTCTAAATTCAGATTTAGGGGGATCCCTAACACTACCCCATGATGGAAGTTTGCAAGCAGAAGTGAAATCCTCTAGGTCCATGGTATAAGATTTTTCATAAAGATCAAACATGACTGAAGGAGAATTACGCGAAGATTAATACTCAAACCTCCTCACAAATGAACTTGTGAGATCATGATACTGGGGGCATTTGTTAGCCTCAAAATCCTCAAGACCGGCATTGCGCAAATATGCTTTCAATTCTTCTTTAATTCCCGCACGGTCCATAAAATTTTTCGACGGCCATTCGCAAGGCCGTACTGGAGCGTCTCTTGGTGGATCCTCGTCAGCATCGCGCATAACAATACTGGGTCCTTGCTTCTTAGAGGAACCACCTTGGAACATCTTCCTAAACATATTGTTTTTCTCTGAAAAATTCTAAAAATTTTAGTAACTTCAAAATAAAAGTAAACCAACTTCAATAAAACTGATAGCAACTACTCCTACAAGTGCCTAGAGCCTATATCAAGCATTAGAACTACTTGGAACCATATAAATTTCACATGCAAGCTCAAGAACATGGTCACCTATGCAGCACAAATTTGCAAAGAATAAAGCACTAGAACAAAAACTAATTGGACCAATGGAGGAGTCACATACCAAGGAACAATCTCCCCAAGCAGTTTTGCGAGAGGTGCTTTGAGCAAGGAGATCGAAAATCGCAGCAAAAGTGGCTGGAACTCGTGCTTGAGTTGGTTTTTCAGGTTTGTGTGAGATAGAGGAAGAAGATGGGTGCTGGGATAAGTGGAGGAGGGCCACCATGGGCCCACGAGGCAGGGGGGCGCGCCCACCACCCTCGTGACCAGGTGGCAGCTCCTCCCGCGGTAATTTTTGCACAGTAAATCCTCAAATATTCCCGAAAAAATCATATTAAATTGGCATGGCATTCTGATGACTTTTATTTTCGGGATATTTTTATATTGCACGGATAAGCCAGGAAACAGACTAAAAATACTAATTTTACTTTATTTAATATAAATAACAGAAAGTAAAAGTGGGGTACAGAAGTTTGTGCTTCTAGTTTCATCCATCTCATGCTCATCAAAAAGAATCCACTAACAAGGTTGATCAAGTCTTGTTAACAAACTCGTTCTGATAATCATGAAACCAGAGAAATTTCGAATAACACTAAGTTACCTCAACGGGGATATGCACATCCCCAATAATAAGTATATCATATTTCTTCTTGATAGTAGGAAGAGGAAATTCAAAACCTCCAAATATAATCGATGGAATTTTTCCAATAGAGTTGATACTATGAACTTGAGGTTGTTTCCTCGGAAAGTGTACCGTATGCTCATTACCATTCACATGAAAAGTGACATTGCCTTTGTTGCAATCAATAACAGCCCCTGCAGTATTAAGAAAAGGTCTTCCAAGAATAATAGACATACTATCATCCTCGGGAATATCAAGTATAACAAAGTCCGTTAAAATAGTAACGTTTGCAACCACAACAGGCACATCCTCACAAATACTGACAGGTATAGCAGTTAATTTATCAGCCATTTGCAAAGATATTTCAGTAGGTGTCAGCTTATTCAAGTCAAGTCTACGATATAAAGAGAGAGGCATAACACTAACACCGGCTCCAAGATCACATAAAGCAGTTTTAATATAATTTCTTTTAATGGAGCAAGGTATAGTAGGTACTCCGGGCTCTCCAAGTTTCTTTGGTATTCCACCCTTAAAAGTATAATTAGCAAGCATGGTGGAAATCTCAGCTTCCAGTATATTTCTTTTATTAGTAATGATATCCTTCATATATTTAGCATAAGGAGGAGCCGACTTGTAGCTAGTTGCACCCTTACTGTTCTTTCAAGCCCCGCTCAACAACTTAAGTGAGCTGCAACTAGCTCCGCGACAAGGTTTCTTGTCGGCCGCAGCACCGCCCGCAGATCGCTGACGTTCCGCACTCAGCACTCGCGGCAAGCGTGCCAGTGCCGGCAAGTTCCCTATATGTGTAGGGTAAAAACATACAAAGGAAGGAGTCAAGTAAAGGAAATAACATAGCAATTAAATTTATAGAGTTATCTTCCCTCTTGCGATCGTCCCTTGTATGGAAAACCTGTGCGCGGAGGAACCGACTCGTAGCTAGTCGCGCACTTACTGTTGTTTCGAGTCCGCTCAACAAATTAGGTGAACTGCGGCTAGCTCCGCGACAATGTTTCTTGTCGGTTGCGGCACCGCCAGCAGGGAACCAACTCGTAGCTAGTTGCCTTACTGTCGTTTCAAGTCCGCTCAACGACTTAAGTAAGCTGCGACTAGCTCCGCGACGAGGTTTCCTGTCGGTTGCAGTTCCGCTGCTGATGTTCCGCACTCAGCGCTCGCGGCAAGGTGCCCGCACCGGCAAGTTCCCTAAAAGCATGGGGTAAGAACATACAAGGGGAGGAAGCGAGTAGAGGAAATAACATAGCAATTACTATCCAAGATAGAAGTATATTACAGAATAACTTGTCGCAGCTCTAACAGACTGTTTTGCATAACATGATTGACAGCGACAAGGAAAGAAGAAGATAAACGGCCTAGTCTACACGGTCGCCTTCGACCCTCCTGATCCCGCTCACCTTGTCCATGATAGGTGCGACAAGGGCCTTGATCTCCTCCTGATCAGCATCTGGCGGCAGGCTTCGGAGGACGTTGTTGAGGCGGAGGCCTGGGTTGCGGAAGGCTACCTTTATCAGCACCTTCTGGAGAGCTCCCGCGCAGATCTTGCGCGACTCGTTGGCAAGCTGCTTTGGGAACTGCTCCCGGATTCGCTGGAGCGCCGTCGCCAAGACTTTAAAGAACAGAGTGAGCTTGGCGCTGGGTTGGAGGTTCTCGTCGGAGGAGTACGCGAGATCCACCATCCCCAACTGCGCCAGCTCCTTGTCGACATCCGTGGCGACGTCCACCAGACCCTCCGTCCAGCGCTCCATGTCCTCCGCCAAAGTCTTCCGGGCGGCGGCGGCCTTCGCCAACAGCACCTTGCCGGCCTTGACCGCCTCCTTCAGGGCCGTCTCCTGCTCCTTGGTGCCATCCAGAGATCTGGTCAGGGCCGCCAGCTTCCCTTCGAGATCGGCATTGGAGTTCTTGGCGGCGTCCAGCTCCTTGCCCCTCTCGGCGAAAAGGGCCTGCAGCTCCAAGTAGCCACTGGCGTCCTTCTCCTGCTCGAGCTTGAGCGCGGCAAGCTCGTCGCCGCTCGCCTTGAGGTCCGCCTCCAGCTGCATCACCTTCAGCTCCAGCTCAGCTTGGCCCTTACCGGGTGAAGCGAGTCACTAGGCTTGGCGCTGTCCGCCTTGGGACCGAAGAAGGCGTACCAGTGAGCAACTCCTGGAATATTGCGCATCTTCGCAAGCTTCGCCCGTGAGGCGCGGTTGTCGGACCCTGTCCGGCAACCACCCATTTGTACAAAGTCTTGCCGCTATTGCATGTAATCCTTTGTACAAAGCCGGGCGCAGACCCCGTGCATAAAGATTATGTGCTCAGCACATACCCCCGGGAGAGCAAACAACAGAGAAAGATAAGTGCCAAAGTTTGAGCAATCAGATTTCCTTTAGTTTTTAAGTTATTTTCCTTGAACGCCCATGCTTTGTATGTGGGACCTGGGCGCGGAGGAGCCGACTTGTAGCTAGTTGCACCCTTACTGTTCTTTCAAGCCCCGCTCAACAACTTAAGTGAGCTGCAACTAGCTCCGCGACAAGGTTTCTTGTCGGCCGCAGCACCGCCCGCAGATCGCTGACGTTCCGCACTCAGCACTCGCGGCAAGCGTGCCAGTGCCGGCAAGTTCCCTATATGTGTAGGGTAAAAACATACAAAGGAAGGAGTCAAGTAAAGGAAATAACATAGCAATTAAATTTATAGAGTTATCTTCCCTCTTGCGATCGTCCCTTGTATGGAAAACCTGTGCGCGGAGGAACCGACTCGTAGCTAGTCGCGCACTTACTGTTGTTTCGAGTCCGCTCAACAAATTAGGTGAACTGCGGCTAGCTCCGCGACAATGTTTCTTGTCGGTTGCGGCACCGCCAGCAGGGAACCAACTCGTAGCTAGTTGCCTTACTGTCGTTTCAAGTCCGCTCAACGACTTAAGTAAGCTGCGACTAGCTCCGCGACGAGGTTTCCTGTCGGTTGCAGTTCCGCTGCTGATGTTCCGCACTCAGCGCTCGCGGCAAGGTGCCCGCACCGGCAAGTTCCCTAAAAGCGTGGGGTAAGAACATACAAGGGGAGGAAGCGAGTAGAGGAAATAACATAGCAATTACTATCCAAGATAGAAGTATATTACAGAATAACTTGTCGCAGCTCTAACAGACTGTTTTGCATAACATGATTGACAGCGACAAGGAAAGAAGAAGATAAACGGCCTAGTCTACACGGTCGCCTTCGACCCTCCTGATCCCGCTCACCTTGTCCATGATAGGTGCGACAAGGGCCTTGATCTCCTCCTGATCAGCATCTGGCGGCAGGCTTCGGAGGACGTTGTTGAGGCGGAGGCCTGGGTTGCGGAAGGCTACCTTTATCAGCACCTTCTGGAGAGCTCCCGCGCAGATCTTGCGCGACTCGTTGGCAAGCTGCTTTGGGAACTGCTCCCGGATTCGCTGGAGCGCCGTCGCCAAGACTTTAAAGAACAGAGTGAGCTTGGCGCTGGGTTGGAGGTTCTCGTCGGAGGAGTACGCGAGATCCACCATCCCCAACTGCGCCAGCTCCTTGTCGACATCCGTGGCGACGTCCACCAGACCCTCCGTCCAGCGCTCCATGTCCTCCGCCAAAGTCTTCCGGGCGGCGGCGGCCTTCGCCAACAGCACCTTGCCGGCCTTGACCGCCTCCTTCAGGGCCGTCTCCTGCTCCTTGGTGCCGTCCAGAGATTTGGTCAGGGCCGCCAGCTTCCCTTCGAGATCGGCATTGGAGTTCTTGGCGGCGTCCAGCTCCTTGCCCCTCTCGGCGAAAAGGGCCTGCAGCTCCAAGTAGCCACTGGCGTCCTTCTCCTGCTCGAGCTTGAGCGCGGCAAGCTCGTCGCCGCTCGCCTTGAGGTCCGCCTCCAGCTGCATCACCTTCAGCTCCAGCTCAGCCTTGGCGGCCTCGGCAGCTGCGGCGGGGTCTACGGCCTGCTTGACGGCTCCGCCAATTGCCCGCTCGCGCGCGGCAAGTTCCTCCTCGTGGCTGTCGAGGTTGACCGACCGCTGCACCAAGTCACCCTCCTGCGAAGACAACTTCTCCGCGACGAGGCGCTGGCGCTCTTGGACGTCCGCCTTCTCGAGAAGGAAGGCTTGCTGCGCCTCGGCAAGTTCCTCCCGCTCCCTTGCCAGAGAGCGGAGAGCTTCTTGGTGGGTGCCCCGAAGCTCTTCTGCGCGCTTCTCGATGTCAGCGCCAGCCTTCGCCACGAGTGCTTCGCGGGACTCCAACTTGGCCTGCCAGGTGCGGTAGAGCGCCACTAGCTTCCGCAGCAGGCGCTCCTCTTCAGGATCGCCACTGCTGCTGCTTGGCGCGTCAACCAACTTCAGCCTGGCAGAGGCAAGCACCTCTCCGTCCAACGTCTCCCCCTCGATCGGCGCCCTGGAGCTTGACGCCTAGGGGAGGCTGATGAAGATGTTCTCGCCGGCCTTCAAGTAGATGCCGGGCTGGGGCTCTTCGGAGCCTGCCGCGGCGGCAGCGGCGGAGGAGCCAGTGGTCGGGGCAGCGCCTGGCGCTCCTGTGGCCTCCGGGTCGTCAGTACGACCGCCAGACTCCCCGCCCGCCTCCGCGGCGGCAGCCCTGGCAGCCTCCTCGCCGGCGCCGGCTGCTTCCTCGGCGGCGACCTCCATCTCCATCGGCTCTGCGGCAGATGGACCTGATGGCCGGAAGGGGGGAGAAGATTCAAGCGAAATTCGAGCAAATCCAAGGGGAAGATCAAGAAGCCGAAGAAGCAAGGGGAGTCTGGAAGCAAGGGAGTTACCTGTGCTAGGGCCCACCGCTGAGGTCTCCGTCGCCGGAGGATCGCTGGCGCGGTCCCTTGCCGGAGATCCTTGCCGGGCCGGGGGCTCCTCCCTTGCCGGAGTCTCCTCCCTCGCCGGGGGCTCCTCCCTTGCCGGAGTCCCTTCCCATGCCGGGGGCTCCTCCCTTGTCGGAGCCTCCTCCCTTGCCAGAGTCGCCTCCCTTGCCGGGCACCTTTCCCCCGCCAGAGGACTCTCCCTTGGTACTTCGGGAACGGTCTCCAGGCTCCCTTGATGAGGTTGTTCTGCTCCTGCACAAGTCAACAAACAAGTATCAGCACAGTAAGGATCTTCGTGCGCGCCCAACAGCGGGAAGTAAACAAAACACTTATGCTGGGGGCTCCTCTGAAGATCAGCCGCCGGGTCAGACAAATTCGTCTCGGGCGCATCCCCTGTTGATGCAGTGGGTTCGTCCTCGATGATGATCACCGGTACCCTGGCCCTCTTCGCCGCTCTCTGCATCAGAGTCCTGAAAAGGAAGAGATGCGGAGGAAGGCAAGTGAGAATCAAGACAAGACAAAAGCAGCGGAAATCAAAGAATTGCAAGTACAATGAGAAGAACTTACTCCTCCTCTTCTTCCTCGTCGGAGCTAAACGCGGAAAAGTCGAAATCCGGCCCGCGGTTGGCACGGGAAGGTGGAGGGGTAGGCTCCCTCGGCCGCTTGGCGGGAACAGAGGCGGCAGCCCGGGAAGATCCCGCTCCGGTTGCAGCGGCAGCATGGGGCGCTCCCGCGGCAACAGTGCTTGCCGCGGTGGAGCGCATCGTGCAGCACGGCGACAGCTGGACCGCCTGCCGCCTCGCTACATCCGCGGCCTTGCGGAGACGCCTTCTTGGTGGGGACGGAGGCGCAGCCGGCGGCGGGCTGTCGGAAGACGAAGTGGAGGAGGAGTCGATCTCCAGCAAGTCGCTTGCGTCCCCGGCAGGCTCGCTCGGCTCGGCGCTGCCCCCGGCAAGATCCTCCTTGCTAGCAAGTTCCTCTTGTCGGGCGAGCTCTTTCTTGCCGAGGAACTCCTCTCGCTTGGCACGAGTCTTTGCCTCTTCTGTCGCCGCTTCCTCCAGAGTAAACCCAAAATCGCCTGCCGCTGCGGCCGCCGCCGCCTCTTCCAACCTGGTGGCTATGCGCGCCAGCTCCGCCTCGATGGTGTCGCAGGCTTAGAGTGAGGGATATCACCTTCATCAAATCTATAGAGAGAATTTACCTTTACTACCTGTGTCGGGATATCGGGATCAGGAGGTTCTTTAGTAAATAAATAATTAAGATCATATGTTTCTTCAACAGGCGGTATATTAAGACCATGTATTTCTTCAATAGGAGGTAAATTCTTAACGTCTTCAGCTTTAATACCTTTTTCTTTCATAGATTTCTTTGCCTCTTGCATATCTTCGGGACTGAGAAATAAAACACCTCTCTTCTTCGGAGTTGGTTCAGGAATAGGCTCTATAATTGGAGCAAGAGCTGTCTCAGGAGTTGGCTCAGGAGGTGCCCAATTATTTTCATTTGTCAACATATTATTCAATAGAATTTTAGCTTCATCCGGTGTTCTTTCCCTGAAAAGAGAACCAGCACAACTATCCAGGTAATCTCTGGAAGTATCGGTTAGTCCATTATAAAAGATATCAAGTATTTCAGGTTTCTTAAGAGGATGATCAGGCAAAGCATTAAGTAACTTGAGAAGCCTCCCCCAAGCTTGTGGGAGACTCTCTTCTTTAATTTGCACGAAGTTGTATATTTCCCTCAAAGCAGCTTGTTTCTTATGAGCAGGGAAATATTTAGCAGAGAAGTAATAAATCATATCCTGGGGACTACGCACACAACCAGGATCAAGAGAATTAAACCATATCTTAGCATCACCCTTTAATGAGAACGGAAATATTTTGAGTATATAAAAGTGAACAGGGCAGCTATATCATTTAACTTAGTAAGATGTGCCACAACAGTTTCAGATTCATAGCCATAAAAAGGATCAGATTCGACCAAAGTAATTATATCAGGATCAACAGAGAATTCATAATCCTTATCAGGAACACATATAGGTGAAGTAGCAAAAGCAGGGTCAGGCCTCATTTTATCTCTAAGTGATTCTTTGTTCCATTTAATTAATAACCTCTTAAGCTCATATCTATCTTTGCAAGCTAAAATAGCGGCAGAAGATTCCATATTAAAAAGATAGCCCTTAGGAATAACATGCATATTTTCATCATCACTATCATCATCGTATTCAGATTCAATAATTTCTTTTTCTCTAGCCCTAGCAATTTGTTCATCAAGAAATTCACCAAGGGGCACAGTATTATCAGGCATAGAAGAAGTTTCATCATAAGTATCATGCATAGCGGAAGTGGCATCATCAATAACATGCGACATATCAGAACGAATAGCAGAAGCAGGTGTAGGTGTTGCTAACTTACTCATAACAGAAGGTGAATCAAGTGCAGAGCTAGATGGCAGTTCCTTACCTCCCCTCATAGTTGAGGGATAGATCTTGGTTTTTGGATCTCTCAAGTTCTTCATAGTGTCCAGCAGATATAAATCCCAAGTGACTCAAAGAATAGAGCTATGCTCCCCGACAACGGCGCCATAAATTTGTCTTGATAACCCACAAGTATACGGGATCGCAACAGCTTTCCAGGGTAGAGTATTCAACCCAAATTTATTGATTCGACACAAGGGGAGCCAAAGAATATTCTTAAGTATTAGCAGCTGAGTTGTCAATTCAACCACACCTGGAAACTTAGTATCTGCAGCAAAGTGTTTAGTAGCAAAGTAATATGATAGTGGTGGTAGCGGCAACAAAAATAAAGACAGCAAAAGTAATGTTTTTTGTATTTTGTAATGATTGTAACAGTAGCAGCGGGAAAGTAAATAAGCATAAACCAGTATATGGAAAACTCGTAGGCACCGGATCAGTGATGGATAATTATGCCGGATGCAGTTCATCATGTAACAGTCATAACATAGGGTGACACAGAACTAGCTCCAATTCATCAATGTAATGTAGGCATGTATTCCGTATATAGTCATACATGCTTATGGAAAAGAACTTGCATGACATCTTTTGTCCTACCCTCCCGTGGTAGCGGGGTCCTATTGGAAACTAAGGGATATTAAGGCCTCCTTTTAATAGAGAACCGGAACAAAGCATTAGCACATAGTGAATACATGAACTCCTCATACTATGGTCATCACCGGGAGTGGTCCCGATTATTGTCACTTCGGGGTTGTCGGATCATAACACATAGTAGGTGACTATAGACTTGCAAGATAGGATCAAGAACTCACATATATTCATGAAAACATAATAGGTTCACATCTGAAATCATGGCACTCGGGCCCTAGTGACAAGCATTAAGCATAGCAAAGTCATAGCAACATCAATCTCAGAACATAATGGATGCTAGGGATCAAACCCTAACAAAACTAACTCGATTACATGATAAATCTCATCCAACCCATCACCGTCCAGCAAGCCTACGATGGAATTACTCATGCACGGCGGTGAGCATCATGAAATTGGTGATGGAGGACGGTTGATGATGACGACGGCGACGAATCCCCCTCTCCGAAGCCCTGAACGGACTCCAGATCAGCCCTGCCGAGAGGTTTTAGGGCTTGGCGGCGGCTCCGTATCGTAAAACGCGATGATTTCTTCTCTCTGTTTTTTTCTCTCCGAAAGCAAATATATAGAGTTGGAGTTGGCGTCGGAGGGTTTCCAGGGGGCCCATGAGGTAGGGGGCGCCCCCCACCCTCGTGAGAAGGGTGTGGGCCCCCTGGTCTTCATCTTTGGCGAGGATTTTTTATTGTTTTTTCTAAGATGTTCCGTGGAGTTTCAGGTCATTCCGAGAATATTTGTTTTCTGCACATAAAACAACACCATGGCAATTCTGCTGAAAGCAGCGTCAGTCCGGGTTAGTTCCATTCAAATCATACAAGTTAGAGTCCAAAACAAGGGCAAAAGTGTTTGGAAAAGTAGATATGACGGAGACGTATCAGCTACTTTGCTGCATCACCCTTTCCTCTTCAAGAGAAAACCAACGCATACTCAAGAGGTAGGAGTGCTACCGAGGTGAACCAATTGTTGGACAACATATATTGCAATGCAATAGGTCAGCGGATTAACTTTGACAAATCATCTATATTCTTCAGCAAAGGTGTCCCTGAGGCTGTTCGCAATGATATTTAAAATATATTGAATGTCCCAAATGAAACTTTGAATGAGAAATATCTGGGAATGCCTACATATGTGGGGGCCTCAAAAAATGGGTCTTCAAATACTTAAAGGACAGACTGTGGAACAAAATTCAAGGATGGGTTGAAAGAACGATGTCTTCTGCAGGCAAGGAAGTGCTAGTAAAGGCAGTGGCACAAGCCATACCAGTCTTTTCCATGTTCTGTTTTAAAGTGCCAAGGGGTCTTTGTGAGCATCTGAACATGTTGATAAGAAAATTTTCGTGGGAGAGTAAGAACGGCCAACTCAAACCGCATTGGGTATCATGGACGACAATGACTCAACCAAAGAGTATGGAAGGTTTGGGGTTTAAAGACTTAAAACTATTCAACCTAGCTATGTTAGCTAGGCAGGTCTGGCGCATGCTACAGGATCCTACCTCTCTCAGTGCGTGAATTATGAAGAACATTTACTTCCCAAACTACACTATCATGGACGCTGCCCTTGGGAGTCATCCAAGCCAGATATGGCGAGCCCTAGTCGAAGGACGAGACACGTTGAAGCTAGGCCCGATCAAGCACATTAGCAACGGAGAAAGCATGTATATTTGGAACGACAATTGGCTCCCTCGTCCGGAGATGATGAGGCCATATGGTTGTATTACAAGCTCTCCGCCGGCCACAATGGCGGAATTGATAGACCATACTAGTGCCACATGGAATAAGCAAAAGATCAACGCCATGTTTCTGGCTTTTGATGCGAAGGTCGTGCTTAGTATTCCACTTTGTACGACACCCATGCAGGATTACTAGAGTTGGGCTCATGAAAGAACTGGCCAGTTTACGGTCCGATCGGCCTACAATATGCTAGTGACGACGAGGCAAAGGAGAGAGGCTTGTTTGGAAGGATCCGCGGTCTCCTCATCAACACTACCAGAGTCGGGTTTATGGAAAACTCTTTGGAAGATGGAGGTGCCATCGAAAGTACGTATGTTTTTTGTGGAGGCTCTCGAAGCAGTCGCTGCCACCTGATACGTCTTCAGTATATCTATAATTTTTTATTGGTCCATGCTATTATATTATCTGTTTTGGATGTTTAATGGGCTTTAATATGCTCTTTTATATTATTTTTGGGACTAACCTATTAACCGGAAGCCCAGTGCCAATTTCTGTTTTTTTTGCCTATTTTAGAGTTTCGCAGAAAAGGAATACCAAACGGAATCCAAACGGAATGAAACCTTCGCGATGCTCTTTGTTGGACCAAAAACAAACCAGAAGACTTGGAGTTCAAGTCTGAAATGCCACGAGGCAAGAGGGCGCACCTAGGGGGTAGGCGCGCCCCCCATACTCGTGGGCCCCTCGTAGCTCCACCAACATACTTCTTCTGCCTATATCTTTCCCTAATAATAAAGCACAGATTGACTCCGTGGGTTCACTGTCACAATACGTTTTTTTCTCATGTAATACTATGTTTTTATGATTGTATAGACAAAATCATAATATAAACGAGGTGGTACTAATTTGGGGTTCGCACGTCCTTGTGAAAGTTTTTGTTCGTCATTGAAGAAAAATTCAATGTGGCCCGGGTGGCTTGCATACACAGGAAAGTCCCAATACGTCACGACTTCTGGACCAACAAAGACACGGACAATCTCCTAATGCTAACCGCTAAAAAAACTGTTAATCCTCTCCCCGTCATATAATTGCTCTCCTTTTTGAATATAGTCAATCGAATCGAACCCCACGATCTTGTCGAGTCCTCTACATCCCGATCGATGCGGCGTTCTCGTCGGGCCGATTCGAGGAGGCGGCCAACCACTTCGGCGATACAAGTGCGAGCTCTCTACTAACAACCACGTACTCCTACCCACATCGTTCGCCTTCCTCTTCCGCCATGATGCGGAACCTCCCGTGGTTGGCTCCGGCTTCGAATGAATCCTCGCCCAGCTCACCTAGCGAATTAGGTGCTGTCCAGCCGACCTTGTGATTAGTTCTGGCTGGGGCTTTGGTGTCGGCCGCTCCTGTGACTTCCTTCGTGGGTTCCCGCTTGATCGAGGCTACAGGCTGTCAGTCCACTACTGCGACAACACTCCAGTCTACAAATCTGCACCAATTGAATCACCACGCCCATGTCTAGATTATATATATACTGGATGCAGATCGGCATAGAGGTTCAACGACTCTTACCACTCTTGACTGAAGGTAAATCCCTGCCATGAGCCCATAACTGACGCTGATTGTGCAACAACTGCTACGAAGCACAATACCTGCCAGTCACCCGCAAAAAAAAAGAAGCACAATACCTGCGAGGAATACACAACATACCCGTGGTCCTAGAAACTCTCGGCTTCAGCCTGCCGGCAACGAGGTGCCAGACTAGGATCAGGCTGAATTTGCCGTGTTGGTGTAACATCCCAAATTTTTAATTTGAAATGTTATACATTAGATCATCATGCATATCATTTTTTCTTGCATTTTTTCTTAATCCTAGAAGTTTCATGCAACTCAAGGACCCTCGGAGAGAGTTGGAGATTTCCTTATTCTCAAATTTGAGAATTTTCTCAAATTTTGAAAAGAGGATCATTTGATTTATTTATTTCATCTTCAATTATTTTTTCAATATCAAAAATATGAGAGAGAGGAATAATATGACTTTTCCAAATTTAGGAAAAATGACGATTTGATAAGTAAATCAAATTTCGTTTGCCGTAGTTTTTTTTTTTGCATTTTATTTGGATAGGGAAAAATGCGTGTTTTCAAAAATTGCATTTTAGGCCAGGAGAAAAGTTTATTTTATTCAGCTCATTTTTAAGAGTCAAGGAAAATTTACTTTATTAGTTTTCGAATCCGATAATTTTGTTTTTCTGTTTTTTTTTCCAAACGCGAAACTTTTTAAAAAAAATTCTCAGCGACTTGGGCCAAAGCCCAAGCCACCAAGCCAGCCGCCGGCCAAGGCCATGGCCAAAGCCATCGCGCGCCACGCCCAGGCTCCAGGAGCCGCCGCCGTTGTCTTTAGGATTCCTAGTAGGATTTCTTCCTACTTTCGTTTATTCCTTTTCCTTTTTCTAGATCTTTCCTACTTCTATTCTTATTCCTTGACCCTTCCTTCAAGCAAACCCTTCCCTCCCCAATATAAATATCCAAGCACCCCCTTCTAATCATCAAACCCAAAGCCTAAAGCTCCGCCACACCCCGCGCCGCGCCATCCCACACCCCGCACCGCCGCACCTTGCCATCGCCCGCGCCACCCCACACCCCGCGCCGCCGCACCTTGCCACCGCGCCGCGCCACCCCACACCCCGCGCCGCCGCACCCTGCCACCACTGCGCCCCACTCCCGCGCCGCGCCCTGCGTCACCCGCGCGCCGCCCAAAGCCGCCGCCCGCGCCGCCCATCACCCGCGCCGCCGCCGCACCTTGCCGCCGCCCACGCCCACGCCGCCGGAATCCCTCGCCGGAGACTTCACCGGAGGTAGCCCGCGCTACATCTATTCTTTTCATCAGATCGTTTTCTTCTAGTCGTTCCGATTCTTCTTTTCCGATTCGTTTTTCTTCGTGAAACCGTTCCGGTTTCCTAGATCGGTTTTACGATCGGTTTTCTTCTCCGAACCCTAGATCGGATTCGTTCTTTTTTCCGATCTAGTTGCCTAGCGACCGTTCGCCCCCGGGACAACCATTCTCACGCTCAGTCTCGCCAGCTGCTTGAGTGTACTGTAGCACTCGCCGCTTCCGAGCCAAAACTCAATACAACCACCAAAGCAGGAGTAGGGTTTTACGCATCCGTGCGGCCCGAACCTGGGTAAATCGATCGTCTTGCTCGTGTGTTTCGCCTCGATCCGCTCTTTGTGCATCCACCTGCCGGGTGAAGCGAGTCACTAGGCTTGGCGCTGTCCGCCTTGGGACCGAAGAAGGCGTACCAGTGAGCAACTCCTGGAATATTGCGCATCTTCGCAAGCTTCGCCCGTGAGGCGCGGTTGTCGGACCCTGTCCGGCAACCACCCATTTGTACAAAGTCTTGCCGCTATTGCATGTAATCCTTTGTACAAAGCCGGGCGCAGACCCCGTGCATAAAGATTATGTGCTCAGCACATACCCCCGGGAGAGCAAACAACAGAGAAAGATAAGTGCCAAAGTTTGAGCAATCAGATTTCCTTTAGTTTTTAAGTTATTTTCCTTGAACGCCCATGCTTTGTATGTGGGACCTGGGCGCGGAGGAGCCGACTTGTAGCTAGTTGCACCCTTACTGTTCTTTCAAGCCCCGCTCAACAACTTAAGTGAGCTGCAACTAGCTCCGCGACAAGGTTTCTTGTCGGCCGCAGCACCGCCCGCAGATCGCTGACGTTCCGCACTCAGCACTCGCGGCAAGCGTGCCAGTGCCGGCAAGTTCCCTATATGTGTAGGGTAAAAACATACAAAGGAAGGAGTCAAGTAAAGGAAATAACATAGCAATTAAATTTATAGAGTTATCTTCCCTCTTGCGATCGTCCCTTGTATGGAAAACCTGTGCGCGGAGGAACCGACTCGTAGCTAGTCGCGCACTTACTGTTGTTTCGAGTCCGCTCAACAAATTAGGTGAACTGCGGCTAGCTCCGCGACAATGTTTCTTGTCGGTTGCGGCACCGCCAGCAGGGAACCAACTCGTAGCTAGTTGCCTTACTGTCGTTTCAAGTCCGCTCAACGACTTAAGTAAGCTGCGACTAGCTCCGCGACGAGGTTTCCTGTCGGTTGCAGTTCCGCTGCTGATGTTCCGCACTCAGCGCTCGCGGCAAGGTGCCCGCACCGGCAAGTTCCCTAAAAGCGTGGGGTAAGAACATACAAGGGGAGGAAGCGAGTAGAGGAAATAACATAGCAATTACTATCCAAGATAGAAGTATATTACAGAATAACTTGTCGCAGCTCTAACAGACTGTTTTGCATAACATGATTGACAGCGACAAGGAAAGAAGAAGATAAACGGCCTAGTCTACACGGTCGCCTTCGACCCTCCTGATCCCGCTCACCTTGTCCATGATAGGTGCGACAAGGGCCTTGATCTCCTCCTGATCAGCATCTGGCGGCAGGCTTCGGAGGACGTTGTTGAGGCGGAGGCCTGGGTTGCGGAAGGCTACCTTTATCAGCACCTTCTGGAGAGCTCCCGCGCAGATCTTGCGCGACTCGTTGGCAAGCTGCTTTGGGAACTGCTCCCGGATTCGCTGGAGCGCCGTCGCCAAGACTTTAAAGAACAGAGTGAGCTTGGCGCTGGGTTGGAGGTTCTCGTCGGAGGAGTACGCGAGATCCACCATCCCCAACTGCGCCAGCTCCTTGTCGACATCCGTGGCGACGTCCACCAGACCCTCCGTCCAGCGCTCCATGTCCTCCGCCAAAGTCTTCCGGGCGGCGGCGGCCTTCGCCAACAGCACCTTGCCGGCCTTGACCGCCTCCTTCAGGGCCGTCTCCTGCTCCTTGGTGCCATCCAGAGATCTGGTCAGGGCCGCCAGCTTCCCTTCGAGATCGGCATTGGAGTTCTTGGCGGCGTCCAGCTCCTTGCCCCTCTCGGCGAAAAGGGCCTGCAGCTCCAAGTAGCCACTGGCGTCCTTCTCCTGCTCGAGCTTGAGCGCGGCAAGCTCGTCGCCGCTCGCCTTGAGGTCCGCCTCCAGCTGCATCACCTTCAGCTCCAGCTCAGCTTGGCCCTTACCGGGTGAAGCGAGTCACTAGGCTTGGCGCTGTCCGCCTTGGGACCGAAGAAGGCGTACCAGTGAGCAACTCCTGGAATATTGCGCATCTTCGCAAGCTTCGCCCGTGAGGCGCGGTTGTCGGACCCTGTCCGGCAACCACCCATTTGTACAAAGTCTTGCCGCTATTGCATGTAATCCTTTGTACAAAGCCGGGCGCAGACCCCGTGCATAAAGATTATGTGCTCAGCACATACCCCCGGGAGAGCAAACAACAGAGAAAGATAAGTGCCAAAGTTTGAGCAATCAGATTTCCTTTAGTTTTTAAGTTATTTTCCTTGAACGCCCATGCTTTGTATGTGGGACCTGGGCGCGGAGGAGCCGACTTGTAGCTAGTTGCACCCTTACTGTTCTTTCAAGCCCCGCTCAACAACTTAAGTGAGCTGCAACTAGCTCCGCGACAAGGTTTCTTGTCGGCCGCAGCACCGCCCGCAGATCGCTGACGTTCCGCACTCAGCACTCGCGGCAAGCGTGCCAGTGCCGGCAAGTTCCCTATATGTGTAGGGTAAAAACATACAAAGGAAGGAGTCAAGTAAAGGAAATAACATAGCAATTAAATTTATAGAGTTATCTTCCCTCTTGCGATCGTCCCTTGTATGGAAAACCTGTGCGCGGAGGAACCGACTCGTAGCTAGTCGCGCACTTACTGTTGTTTCGAGTCCGCTCAACAAATTAGGTGAACTGCGGCTAGCTCCGCGACAATGTTTCTTGTCGGTTGCGGCACCGCCAGCAGGGAACCAACTCGTAGCTAGTTGCCTTACTGTCGTTTCAAGTCCGCTCAACGACTTAAGTAAGCTGCGACTAGCTCCGCGACGAGGTTTCCTGTCGGTTGCAGTTCCGCTGCTGATGTTCCGCACTCAGCGCTCGCGGCAAGGTGCCCGCACCGGCAAGTTCCCTAAAAGCGTGGGGTAAGAACATACAAGGGGAGGAAGCGAGTAGAGGAAATAACATAGCAATTACTATCCAAGATAGAAGTATATTACAGAATAACTTGTCGCAGCTCTAACAGACTGTTTTGCATAACATGATTGACAGCGACAAGGAAAGAAGAAGATAAACGGCCTAGTCTACACGGTCGCCTTCGACCCTCCTGATCCCGCTCACCTTGTCCATGATAGGTGCGACAAGGGCCTTGATCTCCTCCTGATCAGCATCTGGCGGCAGGCTTCGGAGGACGTTGTTGAGGCGGAGGCCTGGGTTGCGGAAGGCTACCTTTATCAGCACCTTCTGGAGAGCTCCCGCGCAGATCTTGCGCGACTCGTTGGCAAGCTGCTTTGGGAACTGCTCCCGGATTCGCTGGAGCGCCGTCGCCAAGACTTTAAAGAACAGAGTGAGCTTGGCGCTGGGTTGGAGGTTCTCGTCGGAGGAGTACGCGAGATCCACCATCCCCAACTGCGCCAGCTCCTTGTCGACATCCGTGGCGACGTCCACCAGACCCTCCGTCCAGCGCTCCATGTCCTCCGCCAAAGTCTTCCGGGCGGCGGCGGCCTTCGCCAACAGCACCTTGCCGGCCTTGACCGCCTCCTTCAGGGCCGTCTCCTGCTCCTTGGTGCCATCCAGAGATCTGGTCAGGGCCGCCAGCTTCCCTTCGAGATCGGCATTGGAGTTCTTGGCGGCGTCCAGCTCCTTGCCCCTCTCGGCGAAAAGGGCCTGCAGCTCCAAGTAGCCACTGGCGTCCTTCTCCTGCTCGAGCTTGAGCGCGGCAAGCTCGTCGCCGCTCGCCTTGAGGTCCGCCTCCAGCTGCATCACCTTCAGCTCCAGCTCAGCTTGGCCCTTACCGGGTGAAGCGAGTCACTAGGCTTGGCGCTGTCCGCCTTGGGACCGAAGAAGGCGTACCAGTGAGCAACTCCTGGAATATTGCGCATCTTCGCAAGCTTCGCCCGTGAGGCGCGGTTGTCGGACCCTGTCCGGCAACCACCCATTTGTACAAAGTCTTGCTGCTATTGCATGTAATCCTTTGTACAAAGCCGGGCGCAGACCCCGTGCATAAAGATTATGTGCTCAGCACATACCCCCGGGAGAGCAAACAACAGAGAAAGATAAGTGCCAAAGTTTGAGCAATCAGATTTCCTTTAGTTTTTAAGTTATTTTCCTTGAACGCCCATGCTTTGTATGTGGGACCTGGGCGCGGAGGAGCCGACTTGTAGCTAGTTGCACCCTTACTGTTCTTTCAAGCCCCGCTCAACAACTTAAGTGAGCTGCAACTAGCTCCGCGACAAGGTTTCTTGTCGGCCGCAGCACCGCCCGCAGATCGCTGACGTTCCGCACTCAGCACTCGCGGCAAGCGTGCCAGTGCCGGCAAGTTCCCTATATGTGTAGGGTAAAAACATACAAAGGAAGGAGTCAAGTAAAGGAAATAACATAGCAATTAAATTTATAGAGTTATCTTCCCTCTTGCGATCGTCCCTTGTATGGAAAACCTGTGCGCGGAGGAACCGACTCGTAGCTAGTCGCGCACTTACTGTTGTTTCGAGTCCGCTCAACAAATTAGGTGAACTGCGGCTAGCTCCGCGACAATGTTTCTTGTCGGTTGCGGCACCGCCAGCAGGGAACCAACTCGTAGCTAGTTGCCTTACTGTCGTTTCAAGTCCGCTCAACGACTTAAGTAAGCTGCGACTAGCTCCGCGACGAGGTTTCCTGTCGGTTGCAGTTCCGCTGCTGATGTTCCGCACTCAGCGCTCGCGGCAAGGTGCCCGCACCGGCAAGTTCCCTAAAAGCGTGGGGTAAGAACATACAAGGGGAGGAAGCGAGTAGAGGAAATAACATAGCAATTACTATCCAAGATAGAAGTATATTACAGAATAACTTGTCGCAGCTCTAACAGACTGTTTTGCATAACATGATTGACAGCGACAAGGAAAGAAGAAGATAAACGGCCTAGTCTACACGGTCGCCTTCGACCCTCCTGATCCCGCTCACCTTGTCCATGATAGGTGCGACAAGGGCCTTGATCTCCTCCTGATCAGCATCTGGCGGCAGGCTTCGGAGGACGTTGTTGAGGCGGAGGCCTGGGTTGCGGAAGGCTACCTTTATCAGCACCTTCTGGAGAGCTCCCGCGCAGATCTTGCGCGACTCGTTGGCAAGCTGCTTTGGGAACTGCTCCCGGATTCGCTGGAGCGCCGTCGCCAAGACTTTAAAGAACAGAGTGAGCTTGGCGCTGGGTTGGAGGTTCTCGTCGGAGGAGTATGCGAGATCCACCATCCCCAACTGCGCCAGCTCCTTGTCGACATCCGTGGCGACGTCCACCAGACCCTCCGTCCAGCGCTCCATGTCCTCCGCCAAAGTCTTCCGGGCGGCGGCGGCCTTCGCCAACAGCACCTTGCCGGCCTTGACCGCCTCCTTCAGGGCCGTCTCCTGCTCCTTGGTGCCATCCAGAGATCTGGTCAGGGCCGCCAGCTTCCCTTCGAGATCGGCATTGGAGTTCTTGGCGGCGTCCAGCTCCTTGCCCCTCTCGGCGAAAAGGGCCTGCAGCTCCAAGTAGCCACTGGCGTCCTTCTCCTGCTCGAGCTTGAGCGCGGCAAGCTCGTCGCCGCTCGCCTTGAGGTCCGCCTCCAGCTGCATCACCTTCAGCTCCAGCTCAGCTTGGCCCTTACCGGGTGAAGCGAGTCACTAGGCTTGGCGCTGTCCGCCTTGGGACCGAAGAAGGCGTACCAGTGAGCAACTCTTGGAATATTGCGCATCTTCGCAAGCTTCGCCCGTGAGGCGCGGTTGTCGGACCCTGTCCGGCAACCACCCATTTGTACAAAGTCTTGCCGCTATTGCATGTAATCCTTTGTACAAAGCCGGGCGCAGACCCCGTGCATAAAGATTATGTGCTCAGCACATACCCCCGGGAGAGCAAACAACAGAGAAAGATAAGTGCCAAAGTTTGAGCAATCAGATTTCCTTTAGTTTTTAAGTTATTTTCCTTGAACGCCCATGCTTTGTATGTGGGACCTGGGCGCGGAGGAGCCGACTTGTAGCTAGTTGCACCCTTACTGTTCTTTCAAGCCCCGCTCAACAACTTAAGTGAGCTGCAACTAGCTCCGCGACAAGGTTTCTTGTCGGCCGCAGCACCGCCCGCAGATCGCTGACGTTCCGCACTCAGCACTCGCGGCAAGCGTGCCAGTGCCGGCAAGTTCCCTATATGTGTAGGGTAAAAACATACAAAGGAAGGAGTCAAGTAAAGGAAATAACATAGCAATTAAATTTATAGAGTTATCTTCCCTCTTGCGATCGTCCCTTGTATGGAAAACCTGTGCGCGGAGGAACCGACTCGTAGCTAGTCGCGCACTTACTGTTGTTTCGAGTCCGCTCAACAAATTAGGTGAACTGCGGCTAGCTCCGCGACAATGTTTCTTGTCGGTTGCGGCACCGCCAGCAGGGAACCAACTCGTAGCTAGTTGCCTTACTGTCGTTTCAAGTCCGCTCAACGACTTAAGTAAGCTGCGACTAGCTCCGCGACGAGGTTTCCTGTCGGTTGCAGTTCCGCTGCTGATGTTCCGCACTCAGCGCTCGCGGCAAGGTGCCCGCACCGGCAAGTTCCCTAAAAGCGTGGGGTAAGAACATACAAGGGGAGGAAGCGAGTAGAGGAAATAACATAGCAATTACTATCCAAGATAGAAGTATATTACAGAATAACTTGTCGCAGCTCTAACAGACTGTTTTGCATAACATGATTGACAGCGACAAGGAAAGAAGAAGATAAACGGCCTAGTCTACACGGTCGCCTTCGACCCTCCTGATCCCGCTCACCTTGTCCATGATAGGTGCGACAAGGGCCTTGATCTCCTCCTGATCAGCATCTGGCGGCAGGCTTCGGAGGACGTTGTTGAGGCGGAGGCCTGGGTTGCGGAAGGCTACCTTTATCAGCACCTTCTGGAGAGCTCCCGCGCAGATCTTGCGCGACTCGTTGGCAAGCTGCTTTGGGAACTGCTCCCGGATTCGCTGGAGCGCCGTCGCCAAGACTTTAAAGAACAGAGTGAGCTTGGCGCTGGGTTGGAGGTTCTCGTCGGAGGAGTACGCGAGATCCACCATCCCCAACTGCGCCAGCTCCTTGTCGACATCCGTGGCGACGTCCACCAGACCCTCCGTCCAGCGCTCCATGTCCTCCGCCAAAGTCTTCCGGGCGGCGGCGGCCTTCGCCAACAGCACCTTGCCGGCCTTGACCGCCTCCTTCAGGGCCGTCTCCTGCTCCTTGGTGCCGTCCAGAGATTTGGTCAGGGCCGCCAGCTTCCCTTCGAGATCGGCATTGGAGTTCTTGGCGGCGTCCAGCTCCTTGCCCCTCTCGGCGAAAAGGGCCTGCAGCTCCAAGTAGCCACTGGCGTCCTTCTCCTGCTCGAGCTTGAGCGCGGCAAGCTCGTCGCCGCTCGCCTTGAGGTCCGCCTCCAGCTGCATCACCTTCAGCTCCAGCTCAGCCTTGGCGGCCTCGGCAGCTGCGGCGGGGTCTACGGCCTGCTTGACGGCTCCGCCAATTGCCCGCTCGCGCGCGGCAAGTTCCTCCTCGTGGCTGTCGAGGTTGACCGACCGCTGCACCAAGTCACCCTCCTGCGAAGACAACTTCTCCGCGACGAGGCGCTGGCGCTCTTGGACGTCCGCCTTCTCGAGAAGGAAGGCTTGCTGCGCCTCGGCAAGTTCCTCCCGCTCCCTTGCCAGAGAGCGGAGAGCTTCTTGGTGGGTGCCCCGAAGCTCTTCTGCGCGCTTCTCGATGTCAGCGCCAGCCTTCGCCACGAGTGCTTCGCGGGACTCCAACTTGGCCTGCCAGGTGCGGTAGAGCGCCACTAGCTTCCGCAGCAGGCGCTCCTCTTCAGGATCGCCACTGCTGCTGCTTGGCGCGTCAACCAACTTCAGCCTGGCAGAGGCAAGCACCTCTCCGTCCAACGTCTCCCCCTCGATCGGCGCCCTGGAGCTTGACGCCTAGGGGAGGCTGATGAAGATGTTCTCGCCGGCCTTCAAGTAGATGCCGGGCTGGGGCTCTTCGGAGCCTGCCGCGGCGGCAGCGGCGGAGGAGCCAGTGGTCGGGGCAGCGCCTGGCGCTCCTGTGGCCTCCGGGTCGTCAGTACGACCGCCAGACTCCCCGCCCGCCTCCGCGGCGGCAGCCCTGGCAGCCTCCTCGCCGGCGCCGGCTGCTTCCTCGGCGGCGACCTCCATCTCCATCGGCTCTGCGGCAGATGGACCTGATGGCCGGAAGGGGGGAGAAGATTCAAGCGAAATTCGAGCAAATCCAAGGGGAAGATCAAGAAGCCGAAGAAGCAAGGGGAGTCTGGAAGCAAGGGAGTTACCTGTGCTAGGGCCCACCGCTGAGGTCTCCGTCGCCGGAGGATCGCTGGCGCGGTCCCTTGCCGGAGATCCTTGCCGGGCCGGGGGCTCCTCCCTTGCCGGAGTCTCCTCCCTCGCCGGGGGCTCCTCCCTTGCCGGAGTCCCTTCCCATGCCGGGGGCTCCTCCCTTGTCGGAGCCTCCTCCCTTGCCAGAGTCGCCTCCCTTGCCGGGCACCTTTCCCCCGCCAGAGGACTCTCCCTTGGTACTTCGGGAACGGTCTCCAGGCTCCCTTGATGAGGTTGTTCTGCTCCTGCACAAGTCAACAAACAAGTATCAGCACAGTAAGGATCTTCGTGCGCGCCCAACAGCGGGAAGTAAACAAAACACTTATGCTGGGGGCTCCTCTGAAGATCAGCCGCCGGGTCAGACAAATTCGTCTCGGGCGCATCCCCTGTTGATGCAGTGGGTTCGTCCTCGATGATGATCACCGGTACCCTGGCCCTCTTCGCCGCTCTCTGCATCAGAGTCCTGAAAAGGAAGAGATGCGGAGGAAGGCAAGTGAGAATCAAGACAAGACAAAAGCAGCGGAAATCAAAGAATTGCAAGTACAATGAGAAGAACTTACTCCTCCTCTTCTTCCTCGTCGGAGCTAAACGCGTAAAAGTCGAAATCCGGCCCGCGGTTGGCACGGGAAGGTGGAGGGGTAGGCTCCCTCGGCCGCTTGGCGGGAACAGAGGCGGCAGCCCGGGAAGATCCCGCTCCGGTTGCAGCGGCAGCATGGGGCGCTCCCGCGGCAACAGTGCTTGCCGCGGTGGAGCGCATCGTGCAGCACGGCGACAGCTGGACCGCCTGCCGCCTCGCTACATCCGCGGCCTTGCGGAGACGCCTTCTTGGTGGGGACGGAGGCGCAGCCGGCGGCGGGCTGTCGGAAGACGAAGTGGAGGAGGAGTCGATCTCCAGCAAGTCGCTTGCGTCCCCGGCAGGCTCGCTCGGCTCGGCGCTGCCCCCGGCAAGATCCTCCTTGCTAGCAAGTTCCTCTTGCCGGGCGAGCTCTTTCTTGCCGAGGAACTCCTCTCGCTTGGCACGAGTCTTTGCCTCTTCTGTCGCCGCTTCCTCCAGAGTAAACCCAAAATCGCCTGCCGCTGCGGCCGCCGCCGCCTCTTCCAACCTGGTGGCTATGCGCGCCAGCTCCGCCTCGATGGTGTCGCAGGCTTAGAGTGAGGGATATCACCTTCATCAAATCTATAGAGAGAATTTACCTTTACTACCTGTGTCGGGATATCGGGATCAGGAGGTTCTTTAGTAAATAAATAATTAAGATCATATGTTTCTTCAACAGGCGGTATATTAAGACCATGTATTTCTTCAATAGGAGGTAAATTCTTAACGTCTTCAGCTTTAATACCTTTTTCTTTCATAGATTTCTTTGCCTCTTGCATATCTTCGGGACTGAGAAATAAAACACCTCTCTTCTTCGGAGTTGGTTCAGGAATAGGCTCTATAATTGGAGCAAGAGCTGTCTCAGGAGTTGGCTCAGGAGGTGCCCAATTATTTTCATTTGTCAACATATTATTCAATAGAATTTTAGCTTCATCCGGTGTTCTTTCCCTGAAAAGAGAACCAGCACAACTATCCAGGTAATCTCTGGAAGTATCGGTTAGTCCATTATAAAAGATATCAAGTATTTCAGGTTTCTTAAGAGGATGATCAGGCAAAGCATTAAGTAACTTGAGAAGCCTCCCCCAAGCTTGTGGGAGACTCTCTTCTTTAATTTGCACGAAGTTGTATATTTCCCTCAAAGCAGCTTGTTTCTTATGAGCAGGGAAATATTTAGCAGAGAAGTAATAAATCATATCCTGGGGACTACGCACACAACCAGGATCAAGAGAATTAAACCATATCTTAGCATCACCCTTTAATGAGAACGGAAATATTTTGAGTATATAAAAGTGAACAGGGCAGCTATATCATTTAACTTAGTAAGATGTGCCACAACAGTTTCAGATTCATAGCCATAAAAAGGATCAGATTCGACCAAAGTAATTATATCAGGATCAACAGAGAATTCATAATCCTTATCAGGAACACATATAGGTGAAGTAGCAAAAGCAGGGTCAGGCCTCATTTTATCTCTAAGTGATTCTTTGTTCCATTTAATTAATAACCTCTTAAGCTCATATCTATCTTTGCAAGCTAAAATAGCGGCAGAAGATTCCATATTAAAAAGATAGCCCTTAGGAATAACATGCATATTTTCATCATCACTATCATCATCGTATTCAGATTCAATAATTTCTTTTTCTCTAGCCCTAGCAATTTGTTCATCAAGAAATTCACCAAGGGGCACAGTATTATCAGGCATAGAAGAAGTTTCATCATAAGTATCATGCATAGCGGAAGTGGCATCATCAATAACATGCGACATATCAGAACGAATAGCAGAAGCAGGTGTAGGTGTTGCTAACTTACTCATAACAGAAGGTGAATCAAGTGCAGAGCTAGATGGCAGTTCCTTACCTCCCCTCATAGTTGAGGGATAGATCTTGGTTTTTGGATCTCTCAAGTTCTTCATAGTGTCCAGCAGATATAAATCCCAAGTGACTCAAAGAATAGAGCTATGCTCCCCGACAACGGCGCCATAAATTTGTCTTGATAACCCACAAGTATACGGGATCGCAACAGCTTTCCAGGGTAGAGTATTCAACCCAAATTTATTGATTCGACACAAGGGGAGCCAAAGAATATTCTTAAGTATTAGCAGCTGAGTTGTCAATTCAACCACACCTGGAAACTTAGTATCTGCAGCAAAGTGTTTAGTAGCAAAGTAATATGATAGTGGTGGTAGCGGCAACAAAAATAAAGACAGCAAAAGTAATGTTTTTGGTATTTTGTAATGATTGTAACAGTAGCAGCGGGAAAGTAAATAAGCATAAACCAGTATATGGAAAACTCGTAGGCACCGGATCAGTGATGGATAATTATGCCGGATGCAGTTCATCATGTAACAGTCATAACATAGGGTGACACAGAACTAGCTCCAATTCATCAATGTAATGTAGGCATGTATTCCGTATATAGTCATACATGCTTATGGAAAAGAACTTGCATGACATCTTTTGTCCTACCCTCCCGTGGTAGCGGGGTCCTATTGGAAACTAAGGGATATTAAGGCCTCCTTTTAATAGAGAACCGGAACAAAGCATTAGCACATAGTGAATACATGAACTCCTCATACTATGGTCATCACCGGGAGTGGTCCCGATTATTGTCACTTCGGGGTTGTCGGATCATAACACATAGTAGGTGACTATAGACTTGCAAGATAGGATCAAGAACTCACATATATTCATGAAAACATAATAGGTTCACATCTGAAATCATGGCACTCGGGCCCTAGTGACAAGCATTAAGCATAGCAAAGTCATAGCAACATCAATCTCAGAACATAATGGATGCTAGGGATCAAACCCTAACAAAACTAACTCGATTACATGATAAATCTCATCCAACCCATCACCGTCCAGCAAGCCTACGATGGAATTACTCATGCACGGCGGTGAGCATCATGAAATTGGTGATGGAGGACGGTTGATGATGACGACGGCGACGAATCCCCCTCTCCGAAGCCCTGAACGGACTCCAGATCAGCCCTGCCGAGAGGTTTTAGGGCTTGGCGGCGGCTCCGTATCGTAAAACGCGATGATTTCTTCTCTCTGTTTTTTTCTCTCCGAAAGCAAATATATAGAGTTGGAGTTGGCGTCGGAGGGTTTCCAGGGGGCCCATGAGGTAGGGGGCGCCCCCCACCCTCGTGAGAAGGGTGTGGGCCCCCTGGTCTTCATCTTTGGCGAGGATTTTTTATTGTTTTTTCTAAGATGTTCCGTGGAGTTTCAGGTCATTCCGAGAATATTTGTTTTCTGCACATAAAACAACACCATGGCAATTCTGCTGAAAGCAGCGTCAGTCCGGGTTAGTTCCATTCAAATCATACAAGTTAGAGTCCAAAACAAGGGCAAAAGTGTTTGGAAAAGTAGATATGACGGAGACGTATCAGCTACTTTGCTGCATCACCCTTTCCTCTTCAAGAGAAAACCAACGCATACTCAAGAGGTAGGAGTGCTACCGAGGTGAACCAATTGTTGGACAACATATATTGCAATGCAATAGGTCAGCGGATTAACTTTGACAAATCATCTATATTCTTCAGCAAAGGTGTCCCTGAGGCTGTTCGCAATGATATTTAAAATATATTGAATGTCCCAAATGAAACTTTGAATGAGAAATATCTGGGAATGCCTACATATGTGGGGGCCTCAAAAAATGGGTCTTCAAATACTTAAAGGACAGACTGTGGAACAAAATTCAAGGATGGGTTGAAAGAACGATGTCTTCTGCAGGCAAGGAAGTGCTAGTAAAGGCAGTGGCACAAGCCATACCAGTCTTTTCCATGTTCTGTTTTAAAGTGCCAAGGGGTCTTTGTGAGCATCTGAACATGTTGATAAGAAAATTTTCGTGGGAGAGTAAGAACGGCCAACTCAAACCGCATTGGGTATCATGGACGACAATGACTCAACCAAAGAGTATGGAAGGTTTGGGGTTTAAAGACTTAAAACTATTCAACCTAGCTATGTTAGCTAGGCAGGTCTGGCGCATGCTACAGGATCCTACCTCTCTCAGTGCGTGAATTATGAAGAACATTTACTTCCCAAACAACACTATCATGGACGCTGCCCTTGGGAGTCATCCAAGCCAGATATGGCGAGCCCTAGTCGAAGGACGAGACACGTTGAAGCTAGGCCCGATCAAGCACATTAGCAACGGAGAAAGCATGTATATTTGGAACGACAATTGGCTCCCTCGTCCGAAGATGATGAGGCCATATGGTTGTATTACAAGCTCTCCGCCGGCCACAATGGCGGAATTGATAGACCATACTAGTGCCACATGGAATAAGCAAAAGATCAACGCCATGTTTCTGGCTTTTGATGCGAAGGTCGTGCTTAGTATTCCACTCTGTACGACACCCATGCAGGATTACTGGAGTTGGGCTCATGAAAGAACTGGCCAGTTTACGGTCCGATCGGCCTACAATATGCTAGTGACGACGAGGCAAAGGAGAGAGGCTTGTTTGGAAGGATCCGCGGTCTCCTCATCAACACTACCAGAGTCGGGTTTATGGAAAACTCTTTGGAAGATGGAGGTGCCATCGAAAGTACGTATGTTTTTTGTGGAGGCTCTCGAAGCAGTCGCTGCCACCTGATACGTCTTCAGTATATCTATAATTTTTTATTGGTCCATGCTATTATATTATCTGTTTTGGATGTTTAATGGGCTTTAATATGCTCTTTTATATTATTTTTGGGACTAACCTATTAACCGGAAGCCCAGTGCCAATTTCTGTTTTTTTGCCTATTTTAGAGTTTCGCAGAAAAGGAATACCAAACGGAATCCAAACGGAATGAAACCTTCGCGATGCTCTTTGTTGGACCAAAAACAAACCAGAAGACTTGGAGTTCAAGTCTGAAATGCCACGAGGCAAGAGGGCGCACCTAGGGGGTAGGCGCGCCCCCCATACTCGTGGGCCCCTCGTAGCTCCACCAACATACTTCTTCTGCCTATATCTTTCCCTAATAATAAAGCACAGATTGACTCCGTGGGTTCACTGTCACAATACGTTTTTTTCTCATGTAATACTATGTTTTTATGATTGTATAGACAAAATCATAATATAAAGGAGGTGGTACTAATTTGGGGTTCGCACGTCCTTGTGAAAGTTTTTGTTCGTCATTGAAGAAAAATTCAATGTGGCCCGGGTGGCTTGCATACACAGGAAAGTCCCAATACGTCACGACTTCTGGACCAACAAAGACACGGACAATCTCCTAATGCTAACCGCTAAAAAAACTGTTAATCCTCTCCCCGTCATATAATTGCTCTCCTTTTTGAATATAGTCAATCGAATCGAACCCCACGATCTTGTCGAGTCCTCTACATCCCGATCGATGCGGCGTTCTCGTCGGGCCGATTCGAGGAGGCGGCCAACCACTTCGGCGATACAAGTGCGAGCTCTCTACTAACAACCACGTACTCCTACCCACATCGTTCGCCTTCCTCTTCCGCCATGATGCGGAACCTCCCGTGGTTGGCTCCGGCTTCGAATGAATCCTCGCCCAGCTCACCTAGCGAATTAGGTGCTGTCCAGCCGACCTTGTGATTAGTTCTGGCTGGGGCTTTGGTGTCGGCCGCTCCTGTGACTTCCTTCGTGGGTTCCCGCTTGATCGAGGCTACAGGCTGTCAGTCCACTACTGCGACAACACTCCAGTCTACAAATCTGCACCAATTGAATCACCACGCCCATGTCTAGATTATATATATACTGGATGCAGATCGGCATAGAGGTTCAACGACTCTTACCACTCTTGACTGAAGGTAAATCCCTGCCATGAGCCCATAACTGACGCTGATTGTGCAACAACTGCTACGAAGCACAATACCTGCCAGTCACCCGCAAAAAAAAAGAAGCACAATACCTGCGAGGAATACACAACATACCCGTGGTCCTAGAAACTCTCGGCTTCAGCCTGCCGGCAACGAGGTGCCAGACTAGGATCAGGCTGAATTTGCCGTGTTGGTGTAACATCCCAAATTTTTAATTTGAAATGTTATACATTAGATCATCATGCATATCATTTTTTCTTGCATTTTTTCTTAATCCTAGAAGTTTCATGCAACTCAAGGACCCTCGGAGAGAGTTGGAGATTTCCTTATTCTCAAATTTTGAAAAAAGGATCATTTGATTTATTTATTTCATCTTCAATTATTTTTTTAATATCAAAAATATGAGAGAGAGGAATAATATGACTTTTCCAAATTTAGGAAAAATGACGATTTGATAAGTAAATCAAATTTCGTTTGCCGTAGTTTTTTTTTTGCATTTTATTTGAATAGGGAAAAATGCGTGTTTTCAAAAATTGCATTTTAGGCCAGGAGAAAAGTTCATTTTGTTCGGCTCATTTTTAAGAATCAGGGAAAATTTACTTTATTAGTTTTCGAATCCGATAATTTTGTTTTTCTGTTTTTTTTTCCGAACGCGAAACTTTTTAAAAAAAAATCTCAGCGACTTGGGCCAAAGCCCAAGCCACCAAGCCAACCGCCGGCCAAGGCCATGGCCAAAGCCATCGCGCGCCACGCCCAGGCTCCAGGAGCCGCCGCCGTTGTCTTTAGGATTCCTAGTAGGATTCCTTCCTACTTTCGTTTATTCCTTTTTCTTTTTCTAGATCTTTCCTACTTTTATTCTTATTCCTTGACCCTTCCTTCAAGCAAACCCTTCCCTCCCCAATATAAATATCCAAGCACCCCCTTCTAATTATCAAACCCAAAGCCTAGAGCTCCGCCACACCCCGCGCCGCGCCATCCCACACCCCGCACCGCCGCACCTTGCCATCGCCCGCGCCACCCCACACCCCGCGCCGCCGCACCTTGCCACCGCGCCGCGCCACCCCACACCCCGCGCCGCCGCACCCTGCCACCACTGCGCCCCACTCCCGCGCCGCGCCCTGCGTCACCCGTGCGCCGCCCAAAGCCGCCGCCCGCGCCGCCCATCACCCGCGCCGCCGCCGCACCTTGCCGCCGCCCATGCCCACGCCGCCGGAATCCCTCGCCGGAGACTTCACCGGAGGTAGCCCGCGCTACATCTATTCTTTTCATCAGATCGTTTTCTTCTAGTCGTTCTGATTCTTCTTTTCCGATTCGTTTTTCTTCGCGAAACCGTTCCGGTTTCCTAGATCGGTTTTACGATCGGTTTTCTTCTCCGAACCCTAGATCGGATTCGTTCTTTTTTCCGATCTAGTTGCCTAGCGACCGTTCGCCGGACCGTTCGTCCTAACGAACGTAATCACCGGATTTCTTCTAGGTTAATGAACGTCCGTTCGTTTAACCGTTCTTTTTTTTCTTTTCTTTTCGTCGGATTTATTCCGCGATCGCGATCTCAGATCCGATCTTCGTTCTAGTTTTTCTTCCCGCTCGTTTATCGGAATCAGGTGATTCAAGCGCCTGGAGTTTCGTCTCGAAACCGCCGTTCCATCTAATCAACTTAAACAAGTTTTTCCTACGGTAAAATTTGACCTAGTTTCAACTTGCTAGAACCGAGTTGTTTCTTCCGCCGTTTGTTTTCGGTTTCTTTGTTCGGTGCTTTTCTTTCTTTGCAACCGGAGTTCTTAAGTTGAACTTTCTGGTTCGTTCTCTTGTTCGAGTTTTACCTGTGCATTAGATGAGTACTTATTGAATGCTTGTTGGTTGTCTGCGTTAGATCACCCGGATTTGCGCCGCTTGTTACGTCGAAACCCTAGGACTCGTGGATCATCACCAAGGCAAGTTCACACTTTGATCATACCTTTTCTACAACCCAGTTTTATTGCATTAGATCAATCCTCACACATTGCATGTTTAGGATCTAATTAAATTGTGGGATGGGAAGTAGATGAGGTAGTACCTATTACCTGTTATTATGAAACCTTGGGAGTTACTTCTACGTTTGCTTATTATGCCATGCTATGCTAGTAGACGTGGATTGGGTGAGTGATATCCATGACAGATGTGAGATTGATAATTTTAATGGTTTATCTAAGGTGGCAACTTAAACACACATCTGGGTGGATTGAGGCACCTGATGTCTATCAGGACTTGCCTATTTTTTTTCGGACCGCCACCCAGGCTCAAAGGGATCATAAGACTATTCATACTAGAAACTTCCGTGTGCAGCCACAAGCCATTATGGGCTCTGGCATAGTTGATTAAGTCGTGCGAACTGTTACAGGGGTAGACTAGCAGATGTAGGGGGTGTAGGTGGTACGGTCTACTCCATCGTAAGGTGCTAGCGCTTCTGAAAGACTGTGTCTCGGTCATCCGTTTCTCAAACACCATGTAGTGCGAGAAAACAAATGGAGGCGATCGAGTCTTGTGGGGAAAAGTGCGCAAACCTCTGCAGAGTGTATAAACTAATCATGATTAGCCGTGTCCCCGGTTATGGACATCTTGAGTATCTAGTTCTTGGATTATCCTGTTGATCTCATCATGTTACTTCTAAATTAATATTGTTGGGTTATTGATGACTATTTTTAATTGGGATTGAGAATGCTGTCAACCATTCTCAATGTTTAACAACCACCATGATAGTTAAATAAAATTTATTCCTTTGCAGTAGGGAAAAATTGGCTTTTCGCAAAAACCTTACAACCATAGAGCCTTTCCACCAGCCATATATGCATGTAGTGATAGCTATTGTTCATCATTCTTTCTCTATGGTGTGAATTTGCCAGTACATTCAATGTACTGACCCGTTTCGGGCTGCAACGTCTAATGTTGCAAGTTTCTTACGACGAGTAAGTGATACATTAGGGTTATGATTTCTACACTCAACTTTGCCATTGGTGTTGATGGGAATCCACAATCTTGTTGCTTCCACTATACTGGATTGAGGTAATAGTATTTACGTTACTTTATACATGTGATTTACCTCTGTTATAAATCCTTCGAGTACTGTGTGTGTCAGCATACCGATCCAGGGATGACACTTAAGCACAGAGACTTGATCCATTCGGGTCGGGTCGCTACAGTTGGCCATGGCGGTGGCGGAGGAGGCAGCAGCGACGAACGCGAGCAGAAAGCTAAAGAGGTCCCCGAGCCAAAGCAGCATAGGCACCACTTCATCGCTGCCCGATTCATCCGAGAAGCTGTGCCTGCCCAAGTACGTTTCTCTCCAATTCAGTCTACCCATCTGTCAGCGCCTCTTTGTTCTGCATGTTTAATTGCTTACACATGCACTTCAGCTATTTCTTAGATTATAAAATTTTAAACTCTCATAATGAAAGCTTTCAGAAAAAGAATCCCATGAAATCACAAGCGTAGCTTCCTAACTGCGAGCAAAATCATTCTGATTAATGGGTAGTTAATCACTCTATCTTTTAGGGCTAGTTAATGACTCTAATTTTCTGGCCCGATCTAGCATGCACTACATGCATATTAAGTCAGGGTTTGCATGATGATCAGATCCACCACTGATCATGGTGATGGGTCAGATCTAAGGACATATTCATTCACCTCAAGTTGCAATAGATCATGAAGCAGCCAGTAGAGAGACAACAGTGTGTTATATGTACCTCGCAAAAAAAGCAGTGTGTTATATGTAGTTCATGGTGGGACAATAACATGAAAGTTCCTGATTAAGATCATTGAGTTGCAACATATTTCTCAATTAAAAAGGTAGTTCTCAATTGATGGATTATTGGTTCTCTTTGCATCCAATCATCCATATTCTTTGCGAAGCAAGCGACGGCTTGTTGAAGACGTGACTGAGGGCGTTGATGACATGGCAAAGAGAAGTGACAACATGGATGAGTGGTTAGGAGCACGTGTAGATTTGTTTCTCCCGTTGCAATGCACGGGCCCATTTGCTAGTATACTCTTATACCCTAGATCGATCGTAGAGAGCCACGAAACAACTTTTCCACCGCCGCAACCTTCTATACCCGTGAGATCCCATCTTGGGGCCTCTTCCGGCGATCTGCCGGAGGGGGAATTGATCACGGAGGGCTTCTACATCAACACCATAACCTCTCCGACGAAGCGTGAGTAGTTTACCACAGACCTTCGGGTCCATACTTATTAGCTAGATGGCTTCTTCTCTCTCTTTGATTCTCAATACAAAGTTCTACTCAATGTTCTTGGAGATCTATTTGATGTAATACTCTTTTGCGGTGTGTTTGCTGAGATCCGATGAATTGTGGGTTTATGAACAAGATTATCTATGAATATTATTTGATTCTTCTCTGAATTCTTATATGCATGATTTGATATCTTTGCAAGTCTCTTTGAATTATCGGTTTAGTTTGGCCTACTAGATTGATCTTTCTTGCAATGGGAGAAGTGCTTAGCTTTGGATTCAATCTTGCGGTGTCCTTTCCCAGTGACAGTAGGGGCAGCAAGGCACGTATTGTATTGTTGTCATCGAGGATAAAAATATGGGGCTTATATCATATTGATTGAGTTTATCCCTCTACATCATGTCATCTTGCTTAATGCGTTACTCTGTTCTTATGAACTTAATACTCTAGATGCATACTGGATAGCGGTCGATGTGTGGAGTAATAGTAGTAGATGCAGAATCGTTTCAATCTACTTGACACGGACGTGATGCCTATATTCATGATCATTGCCTTAGATATCTTCATAACTATGCGCTTTTCTATCAATTTCTTGACAATAATTTGTTCACCCATTGTAATACATGCTATCTTGAGAGAAGCCACTAGTGAAACCTGTGCCCCCCCGGTCTCTTTCTTATTATATTGCATCTCTTTTATTTATATCGCATATCGTTTACTATTTTGCAATCTTTACTTTCCAATCTATACAACAAAAATACCAAAAATATTTATCTTACTACCTTTATTAGATCTCACTTTTGCGAGTGACCCTGAAGGGATTGACAACCCCTTTATTGCGTTGGTTGCAAGGTTCTTGATTGTTTGTGCAGGTATTAGGTGACTTGTGCGTTGTCTCCTACTGGATTGATACCTTGGTTCTCAAAACTGAGGGAAATTTTTACGCTACTTTGCTACATCACCCTTTCCTCTTCAAGGGAAAACCAACGCATGCTCAAGAGGTAGCAAGAAGGATTTCTGGCGCCGTTGCCGGAGAGATCTACGCCAAGTCAAGACATACCAAGTACCCATCATAAACTCTTCTCCCTCGCATTACATTATTTGCCATTCGCCTCTCGTTTTCCTTTCCCCCACTTCTAAAACGATTTTCGAAAAGATTTGCCTTTTCTTCGCCTCTCTTTTGTTTGTCTTTTTTGTTTGCCCTTATGTCTTACTTGGATTGTTTGCTCGTTTGCTTGGTATAATTGTGTGTTTATTGCAAATCGGAACCAAAACTTATGGATCCTCATCCACTTGCTAATCTTTTTAAGAGATCCAATTATGTCGAACCAATTGGTGCACTAGATTATCTTTATGAAGTTTTGCTTGAAATCTGTGAATCTGAAAATTGTGATGAAGTGCTTTATGAAGTGATTCACGATAGATCCTTGATGATTGCAATGATGTTATTATAAATTCTATTAATATCAATTGTGCTAATAATATGCAAAACCCTAAGCTTGGGGATGCTAATTTTTCTATGTCTACTACTTGTTGCAATGATCATGATTGGGGTGATTTTTCTTATGATCTTGAAAATTTATTTAAGCCCCATGATGAATATGAGATTGATAATAGTGTTTTCAATGATATTGAAAGTGGGTTTGGAAGAGTGTAAACTTTAGATCCCACATATTTGGAGAATGTTCAATCTTATGAATTTTTTGATAAAGATGGGTTTGGAGAGGTCATGACTTTAGTTAATGTTAATCCCACTATTTTGGAAGAGTGTCAACTTTGCACGCATGTGGATCATGTTGAGAATATTTTATGTGATAGTTTTATTGTTGAATTTGATTATGATCCTACATGTAATTATTATGAGAGAGAGGAAAATATGGCTGTAGAAATTTTTCATGTTACTAAATTACCTCTCATTATGTTGAGATTGCTATTGTTTCTTGCTTCTTCCTTGCATATGCTAGTTTATGCTTAGCTTGATAATTTGTTTGCTTATAAAATACCTATGCATAGGAAGTATGTTAGACTTAAGTGTGTTTGCCACATGTTTTATGATGCTCTGTTTGTGCTTCAATTCTTGTCTTTCATGTGAGCATCATTGAAATCTCAATGCCTAGCTAGGGGCGTTAAACGATAGCGCTTGTTGGGAGGCAACCCAATTTTATTTCTGTTCTTTACTTTTTGCTCCTGTTTAGTAATAAATAATTCATCTAGCTTATGTTATGATTGTATTTTTTATGTTTTAATTAGTGTTTGTGCCAAGTAAAGCCTTTAGGATCTTCTTGGCTGATTGTTCTTTTGTCTTGATGATAAAAACAAAAAGTATGCGCTCACAAAAATAATTTTTATGTTTACAAGAGAGCGATAAAATACCAATTCCCACTGCAGTAGATTGATACATCTCCAACGTATCTATAATTTTTTATTGCTCCATGCTATATTATCTACTGTTTTGGACTATATTGGGCTTTATTTTCCACTTTTATATTATTTTTGGGACTAACCTATTAATCGGAGGCCCAGCCCAGAATTGCTGTTTTTTTTGCCTATTTCAGTGTTTCGAAGAAACGGAATATCAAACGGAGTCCAAACGGAATAAAACCTTCGGGAACGTGATTTTCTCACCGAATGTGATCCAGGAGACTTGGACCCTGCTCCAAGGAACAAAAGAGGCGGTCACGAGGGTGGGGGCGCGCCCCCTGCCTCGTGGGCCCCTCGGTGCTCCACCGACATACTCCTTCCTCCTATATATACACACGTACCCCCAAACGATTAGAACAGGAGCCAAAAACCTAATTCCACCGCCGCAACTTTCTGTATCCATGAGAACCCATCTTGGGGCGTATTCCAGAGCTCCGCCGGAAGAGGGCCGTCATCACGGAGGGCTTCTACATCATCATAGCCTCTCCGATGAAGTGTGAGTAGTTTACCTCAGACCTTCGGGTCCATAGTCAGTAGCTAGATGGCTTCTTCTCTCTCTTTGAATCTCAATACAAAGTTCTCCCCCTCTCTTGTGGAGATCTATTTGATGTAATCTTCTTTTTGCGGTGTGTTTGTTGAGATCGATGAATTGTGGGTTTATGATCAAGTCTATCTATGAATAATATTTGAATCTTCTCTGAATTCTTTTATGTATGATTGGTTATCTTTGCAAGTCTCTTTGAATTATCCGTTTGGTTTGGCCAACTAGATTGGTAGTTCTTGCCATGGGAGAAGTGCTTAGCTTTGGGTTCGATCTTGCGGTGTCCTTACCCAATGACAGAAGGGGCAGCAAGGCACGTATTGCATCGTTGCCATCGAGGATAACAAGATGGGGTTTATTTCATATTGCATGAATTTATCTCTCTACATCATGTCATCTTGCTTAAGGCGTTACTTTTTTTTAACTTAATACTCTAGATGCATGCTGGATCGCGGTCGATGAGTGGAGTAATAGTAGTAGATGCAGAATCGTTTCGATCTACTTGTCACGGACGTGATGCCTATATACATGATCATGCCTAGATATTCTCATAACTATGCTCAATTCTGTCAATTGCTCAACAGTAATTTGTTCACCCACCATAGAATACTTATGCTCTTGAGAGAAGCCACTAGTGAAACCTATGGCCCCCGGGTCTATTCTCGTCATATCAATCTCCATCACTTTAATCTTGCTTTGCTTTTACTTTGCTTTTACTTTTTACTTTGCATCTTTATACCAAAAATACAAAAAATATTATATCTATCAGATCTCACTCTCATAAGTAACCGTGAAGGGATTGACAACCCCTAATCGCGTTGGTTGCGAGTAGCTATCATTTTGTGTAGGTACGAGGGAATTGAGCGTGGCCTCCTACTGGATTGATACATTGGTTCTCAAAAACTGAGGGAAATACTTACGCTACTCTGTTGCATCATCCCTTCCTCTTTGGGGAAAACCAACGCAAGCTCAACACGTAGCAAGAAGGATTTCTGGCGCCGTTGCTGGGGAGTCTACGCAAAAAGTCAACATACCAAGTACCCATCACAATCCCTATCTCTCGCATTACATTATTTGCCATTTGCCTCTCGTTTTCCTCTCCCCCCAATTCACCCTTGCCGTTTTATTCGCCCTCTCTCTCTCTATCCTCCCTCTCTATTTGCCTCTTTTGCCCGCTTGCTTTTTGTTTGCCCGTGTGTTAGATTGCTTGTTTGTCGCGATGGCTCAAGATACTACCAAATTGTGTGACTTCACCAATACCAATAATAATGATTTCCTTAGCACTCCGATTGCTCCTCTTACCGATGCTGAATCTTGTGAAATTAATGTTGCTTTGTTGAATCTTGTTATGAAAAATCAATTCGCCGGCCTTCCTAGTGAAGATGCCACTACTCATCTGAATAGCTTCGTTGATTTATGTGATATGCAAAAGAAAAAAGATTTCAATAATGATGTCGTTAAATTGAAGCTATTTCCTTTTTCGCTTAGAGATCGTGCTAAAGCTTGGTTTTCATCTTTGCCTAAGAATAGTATTGATTCATGGAACAAGTACAAAGATGCTTTTATCTCTAAGTATTTTCCTCCCGCTAAGATCATCTCTCTTAGAAATGATATTATGAACTTTAAACAACTTGATCATGAACATGTTGCACAAGCTTGGGAGAGAATGAAATTAATGATACGTAATTGCCCTACTCATGGTTTGAATTTGTGGATGATTATACAAAATTTTTATGCCGGATTGAATTTTGCTTCTAGAAATCTTTTAGATTCATCTGCAGGAGGCACTTTTATGGAGATTACTTTAGGAGATGCTACTAAACTCCTAGATAATATTGTAGTTAATTATTCTCAGTGGCATACTGAAAGATCTTCTAATAAAAAGGTGCATGCGATAGAAGAAATCAATGTGTTGAGTGGAAAGATGGATGAACTTATGAAATTATTTGCTACTAAGATTGTTTCTTCTGATCCTAATGATATGCCTTTATCTACCTTGATTGACAATAAAAATGAATCTATGGATGTGCATTTTTTTGGTAGGAATAATTTTGGTAACAACGCTTATAGAGGGAATTTTAATCCTAGGCCATATCCTAGTAATCCTTCTAATAATTATGGGAATTCCTACAACAACTCTTATGGAAATTATAATAATATGCCCTCTGAATTTGAGACTAGTGTTAAAGAGTTTATGAATTCACAAAAGAATTTTAATGCTTTACCTGAGGAGAAATTGCTTAAAGTTGACGATTTGGCTAGGAACGTTGATAGAATTTCTCTTGAGATTGATTCTTTAAAGCTTAGATCTATTCCTCCTAAGCATGATATCAATGAGTCTCTCAAAGCCATGAGAATTTCCATTGATGAGTGCAAGGAAAGAACCGCTAGGATGCGTGCTTCCAAAGATGCCTTTATTAAAGCGTGTTCCTCCAATTCCTATGAAAATCAAGATGAAGATCTAAAAGTTATTGATGTGTCCCCTATTAAATCCTTGTTTTGCAAGATGAATCTTGATGAAACTGAATATGATCTTCCTTTACCTAGAAGGTATTCTAAAATTCAGAGTATTTAGATCTTAATGATGAAATTGATGAAAGTGGGATTGAAAGAAATAAAAATCTAGATGTTGCTAAACCCACTATATTGGATTTCAAGGAATTTAATTATGAAAGTTTCCCTTTAATTGATTGTATTTCCTTGTTGCAATCAGTGCTAAATTCTCCACATGCTTATAGTCAAAATAAAGCCTTCACCGAACATATTGTTGATGCCTTGATGCAATCTTATGAAGAAAAACTTGAGTTGAAAGTTTATATACCCAGAAAACTCTATGATGAGTGGGAACCAACTATTAAAATTAAAATTAAAGATCACGAGTTTTATGCTTTGTGTGATTTGGGTGCTAGTGTCTCTACTATTCCCAAGACTTTGTGTGATTTGCTAGATTTCCATAATTTTGATGATTGCTCTCTAAAATTGCATCTTGCGGATTCCACTATTAAGAAACCTATGAGAAGGATTAACGATGTTCTTATTGTTGCAAATAGGAATTATGTGCCCGTATATTTCATTGTTCTTGATATAGATTGCAATCCTTCTTGCCCTATTATTCTTGGTAGACCTTTCCTTAGAACGGTTGGTGCGATTATTGATATGAAGGAAGGGAATATTAGATTTCAATTTCCATTAAAAAGGGGCATGGAACACTTTCCTAGAAAGAAAATAAAATTACCATATGAAACTATCATGAGAGCCACTTATGGATTGCCTACCAAAGATGGCAATACCTAGATCTATCTTCGCTTTTATGCCTAGCTAGGGGCGTTAAACGATAGCGCTTGTTGGGAGGCAACCCAATTTTATTTTTATTCCTTGCTTTTCGCTCCTGTTTAGTAACAAATAAATTATTTAGCCCATGTTTTGGTTGTGTTTTTTGTGTTTAATTAGTGTTTGTGCCAAGTAGAACCGTTGGGAAGACTTGGGGAAAGTCTTGTTGAACTTGCTGTAAAAAACAGAAACTTTAGCGCTCACGAGAACTGCTGTCATTTTTATTTGAAGAGTTCTATTTAGTTAATTCTTTTTGTAGATGATTAATAGATAAATTACTCACGTCCATAAATTTATTTTATCATTTTTGGGGTTCCAGATCTTGCGCTAGCTACAGATTAATACAGACTGTTCTGTTTTTGACAGATTCTGTTTTTCGTGTGTTGTTTTGCTTATTTTGATGAATCTATGGTTAGTAAAATAGTTTATAATCCATAGAGAAGTTGGAATACAGTAGGTTTAACACCAATATAAATAAAGAATGAGTTCATTACAGTACCTTGAAGTGGTCTTTTGTTTTCTTTCGCTAACGGAGCTCACGAGTTTTCTATTTTGAGTTTTGTGTTGTGAAGTTTTCAAGTTTTGGGTGAATTCTTTTGATGGACCATGGAACAAGGAGTGGCAAGAGCCTAAGCTTGGGGATGCCCATGGCACCCCCAAGATAATCCAAGGATACCAAAAAGTCAAAGCTTGGGGATGCGCCGGAAGGCATCCCCTCTTTCGTCCACTTCCATCGGTAATTTACTTGGAGCTATATTTTTATTCACCAACATGATATGTGTTTTACTTGGAGCGTCTTTTATTATTTGTGTCTTTGCATCTTAGTATGCCACAATCATCCTTGCTGTTCAAACCTTTTGAGAGAGCCATACATGAATTAAAATTTGATAGAATACTCTATGTGCTGCACTTATATCTTTTGAGCTAAGTAGTTTTGCTCTATGTGCTTCACTTATATCGTTTGAGCTAAGTAGTTTTGCTCTATGTGCTTCACTTATATCTTTTGAGCATTATAATTTTGCTCTATGTGCTTCACTTAGATCTTTTAGAGCATGGTGGTGGATTTGTTTTAAAGAAACTATTGATCACTCATGCTTCACTTAAATCATTTTGAGAGTCTCTTAACAGCATGGTAATTTGCTTAATAATAATATGCTTGGTATTCAAGACTTGTGAAACTTTATTTTGAGTGTGTTGAATACTAAGAAAAGATTGAAGCTTGATAATTGTTTTGAGATATGGAGGTGATAATATTAAAGTCATGCTAGTTGAGTAGTTGTGAATTTAAAGAATACTTGTGTGTTAAAGTTTGTGATTCCCGTAGCATGCACGTATGGTGAACCGTTATGTAACGAAGTCGGAGCATGATTTATTTATTGATTGTCTTCCTTATGAGTGGCGGTCGGGGACGAGCGATGGTCTTTTCCTACTAATCTATCCCCCTAGGAGCATGCGCGTAATACTTTGCTTTGATAACTTCTAGATTTTTGCAATAAGTATATTAGTTCTTTATGACTAATGTTGAGTCCATGGATTATACGCAGTCTCACCCTTCCACCTTTGCTAGCCTCTCTAATACCGCGCACCTTTTGCCGGTATCATACACCTACCATATACCTTCCTCAAAACAGCCACCATACCTACCTATTATGACATTTCCATAGCCATTTCGAGATATATTGACATGCAACGTTCCACCACCTAGTTCATCATGACACATTCATCATTGTCATATTGCTTAGCATGATCATGTAGTTGACATAGTATTTGTGGCAAAGCCACCGTTCATAATTTCTTCATACTTGTCACTGTTGATTCACTTCATATCCTGGTACATCGGCGGAGTGTCGGTGTACTAAAGTAGGGGTACCTTAGTACCCCGAACTTGTGCACGGGCAGTCGCAGCGACCCGCAACAAGGCTTGCCGGGCGACCGCCAAGACCCTCCGTGGCTCCTTCGGAGCCATTCAAGAACAAAGTATCCAAGAGCAAAACAAGGCCTCGGCAAGAGGAGCTTGCCGGGAAGGAGACAAGGCCCCGGCAAGAGGAGCTTGTCGGGAGGGAAACGAGACCCCAGCAAGAGGAGCTTGCCGGGAAGACCAACCAAAGCATCTCAAGAAGCTCGCTGCGGCGCACCGCGCGCCCCGACAAGGCCCGGTGAGCGACAAGCTCCCGGACGCGACAAGACAACATCCGTGGCAAGGCACTTGCCGCGGCAAGCTACCACCCCGCAGCCCGCGCTCCAGCTCACCCACCAACGTGTCGCCCTGGGACCATTCCTGGCGTACGTGGCGGGAGGCTGGGCAGCTGCGGGCATGCGGTGGCAAGCAGACGCTGACAAGGAACCATCGTGGCAAATGGTGGCGTTCCTAGCGGTCCCTCTCTGGGCCGTCAAGGTGACACAGACGGGCATTTAATGCCCTTGTCCCCTGCCGTCAGAGTTAGGTAGGATGCGACATGTAGGCGGTGGAGCCAACTACCACCCCTTTTACATTTTTAACCTCACCTCTGTTGCCACGTGTCGGTGACCCCTTAGACATATAAAAGGAGGCCCATGCGCAACAGAGGAGGGAGGAGGACAACCATTCTCACGCTCGGTCTCGCCAGCTGCTTGAGTGTACTGTAGCACTCGCCGCTCCCGAGCCAAAACTCAATACAACCACCAAAGCAGGAGTAGGGTTTTACGCATCCGTGCGGCCCGAACCTGGGTAAATCGATCGTCTTGCTCGTGTGTTTCGCCTCGATCCGCTCTTTGTGCATCCACCGCCCCCTGCCGGGTGAAGCGAGTCACTAGGCTTGGCGCTGTCCGCCTTGGGACCGAAGAAGGCGTACCAGTGAGCAACTCCTGGAATATTGCGCATCTTCGCAAGCTTCACCCGTGAGGCGCGGTTGTCGGACCCTGTCCGGCAACCACCCATTTGTACAAAGTCTTGCCGCTATTGCATGTAATCCTTTGTACAAAGCCGGGCGCAGACCCCGTGCATAAAGATTATGTGCTCAGCACATACCCCCGGGAGAGCAAACAACAGAGAAAGATAAGTGCCAAAGTTTGAGCAATCAGATTTCCTTTAGTTTTTAAGTTATTTTCCTTGAACGCCCATGCTTTGTATGTGGGACCTGGGCGCGGAGGAGCCGACTTGTAGCTAGTTGCACCCTTACTGTTCTTTCAAGCCCCGCTCAACAACTTAAGTGAGCTGCAACTAGCTCCGCGACAAGGTTTCTTGTCGGCCGCAGCACCGCCCGCAGATCGCTGACGTTCCGCACTCAGCACTCGCGGCAAGCGTGCCAGTGCCGGCAAGTTCCCTATATGTGTAGGGTAAAAACATACAAAGGAAGGAGTCAAGTAAAGGAAATAACATAGCAATTAAATTTATAGAGTTATCTTCCCTCTTGCGATCGTCCCTTGTATGGAAAACCTGTGCGCGGAGGAACCGACTCGTAGCTAGTCGCGCACTTACTGTTGTTTCGAGTCCGCTCAACAAATTAGGTGAACTGCGGCTAGCTCCGCGACAATGTTTCTTGTCGGTTGCGGCACCGCCAGCAGGGAACCAACTCGTAGCTAGTTGCCTTACTGTCGTTTCAAGTCCGCTCAACGACTTAAGTAAGCTGCGACTAGCTCCGCGACGAGGTTTCCTGTCGGTTGCAGTTCCGCTGCTGATGTTCCGCACTCAGCGCTCGCGGCAAGGTGCCCGCACCGGCAAGTTCCCTAAAAGCGTGGGGTAAGAACATACAAGGGGAGGAAGCGAGTAGAGGAAATAACATAGCAATTACTATCCAAGATAGAAGTATATTACAGAATAACTTGTCGCAGCTCTAACAGACTGTTTTGCATAACATGATTGACAGCGACAAGGAAAGAAGAAGATAAACGGCCTAGTCTACACGGTCGCCTTCGACCCTCCTGATCCCGCTCACCTTGTCCATGATAGGTGCGACAAGGGCCTTGATCTCCTCCTGATCAGCATCTGGCGGCAGGCTTCGGAGGACGTTGTTGAGGCGGAGGCCTGGGTTGCGGAAGGCTACCTTTATCAGCACCTTCTGGAGAGCTCCCGCGCAGATCTTGCACGACTCGTTGGCAAGCTGCTTTGGGAACTGCTCCCGGATTCGCTGGAGCGCCGTCGCCAAGACTTTAAAGAACAGAGTGAGCTTGGCGCTGGGTTGGAGGTTCTCGTCGGAGGAGTACGCGAGATCCACCATCCCCAACTGCGCCAGCTCCTTGTCGACATCCGTGGCGACGTCCACCAGACCCTCCGTCCAGCGCTCCATGTCCTCCGCCAAAGTCTTCCGGGCGGCGGCGGCCTTCGCCAACAGCACCTTGCCGGCCTTGACCGCCTCCTTCAGGGCCGTCTCCTGCTCCTTGGTGCCATCCAGAGATCTGGTCAGGGCCGCCAGCTTCCCTTCGAGATCGGCATTGGAGTTCTTGGCGGCGTCCAGCTCCTTGCCCCTCTCGGCGAAAAGGGCCTGCAGCTCCAAGTAGCCACTGGCGTCCTTCTCCTGCTCGAGCTTGAGCGCGGCAAGCTCGTCGCCGCTCGCCTTGAGGTCCGCCTCCAGCTGCATCACCTTCAGCTCCAGCTCAGCTTGGCCCTTACCGGGTGAAGCGAGTCACTAGGCTTGGCGCTGTCCGCCTTGGGACCGAAGAAGGCGTACCAGTGAGCAACTCCTGGAATATTGCGCATCTTCGCAAGCTTCGCCCGTGAGGCGCGGTTGTCGGACCCTGTCCGGCAACCACCCATTTGTACAAAGTCTTGCCGCTATTGCATGTAATCCTTTGTACAAAGCCGGGCGCAGACCCCGTGCATAAAGATTATGTGCTCAGCACATACCCCCGGGAGAGCAAACAACAGAGAAAGATAAGTGCCAAAGTTTGAGCAATCAGATTTCCTTTAGTTTTTAAGTTATTTTCCTTGAACGCCCATGCTTTGTATGTGGGACCTGGGCGCGGAGGAGCCGACTTGTAGCTAGTTGCACCCTTACTGTTCTTTCAAGCCCCGCTCAACAACTTAAGTGAGCTGCAACTAGCTCCGCGACAAGGTTTCTTGTCGGCCGCAGCACCGCCCGCAGATCGCTGACGTTCCGCACTCAGCACTCGCGGCAAGCGTGCCAGTGCCGGCAAGTTCCCTATATGTGTAGGGTAAAAACATACAAAGGAAGGAGTCAAGTAAAGGAAATAACATAGCAATTAAATTTATAGAGTTATCTTCCCTCTTGCGATCGTCCCTTGTATGGAAAACCTGTGCGCGGAGGAACCGACTCGTAGCTAGTCGCGCACTTACTGTTGTTTCGAGTCCGCTCAACAAATTAGGTGAACTGCGGCTAGCTCCGCGACAATGTTTCTTGTCGGTTGCGGCACCGCCAGCAGGGAACCAACTCGTAGCTAGTTGCCTTACTGTCGTTTCAAGTCTGCTCAACGACTTAAGTAAGCTGCGACTAGCTCCGCGACAAGGTTTCCTGTCGGTTGCAGTTCCGCTGCTGATGTTCCGCACTCAGCGCTCGCGGCAAGGTGCCCGCACCGGCAAGTTCCCTAAAAGCGTGGGGTAAGAACATACAAGGGGAGGAAGCGAGTAGAGGAAATAACATAGCAATTACTATCCAAGATAGAAGTATATTACAGAATAACTTGTCGCAGCTCTAACAGACTGTTTTGCATAACATGATTGACAGCGACAAGGAAAGAAGAAGATAAACGGCCTAGTCTACACGGTCGCCTTCGACCCTCCTGATCCCGCTCACCTTGTCCATGATAGGTGCGACAAGGGCCTTGATCTCCTCCTGATCAGCATCTGGCGGCAGGCTTCGGAGGACGTTGTTGAGGCGGAGGCCTGGGTTGCGGAAGGCTACCTTTATCAGCACCTTCTGGAGAGCTCCCGCGCAGATCTTGCGCGACTCGTTGGCAAGCTGCTTTGGGAACTGCTCCCGGATTCGCTGGAGCGCCGTCGCCAAGACTTTAAAGAACAGAGTGAGCTTGGCGCTGGGTTGGAGGTTCTCGTCGGAGGAGTACGCGAGATCCACCATCCCCAACTGCGCCAGCTCCTTGTCGACATCCGTGGCGACGTCCACCAGACCCTCCGTCCAGCGCTCCATGTCCTCCGCCAAAGTCTTCCGGGCGGCGGCGGCCTTCGCCAACAGCACCTTGCCGGCCTTGACCGCCTCCTTCAGGGCCGTCTCCTGCTCCTTGGTGCCGTCCAGAGATCTGGTCAGGGCCGCCAGCTTCCCTTCGAGATCGGCATTGGAGTTCTTGGCGGCATCCAGCTCCTTGCCCCTCTCGGCGAAAAGGGCCTGCAGCTCCAAGTAGCCACTGGCGTCCTTCTCCTGCTCGAGCTTGAGCGCGGCAAGCTCGTCGCCGCTCGCCTTGAGGTCCGCCTCCAGCTGCATCACCTTCAGCTCCAGCTCAGCCTTGGCGGCCTCGGCAGCTGCGGCGGCGTCTACGGCCTGCTTGACGGCTCCGCCAATTGCCCGCTCGCGCGCGGCAAGTTCCTCCTCGTGGCTGTCGAGGTTGACCGACCGCTGCACCAAGTCACCCTCCTGCGAAGACAACTTCTCCGCGACGAGGCGCTGGCGCTCTTGGACGTCCGCCTTCTCGAGAAGGAAGGCTTGCTGCGCCTCGGCAAGTTCCTCCCGCTCCCTTGCCAGAGAGCGGAGAGCTTCTTGGTGGGTGCCCCGGAGCTCTTCTGCGCACTTCTCGATGTCAGCGCCAGCCTTCGCCACGAGTGCTTCGCGGGACTCCAACTTGGCCTGCCAGGTGCGGTAGAGCGCCACTAGCTTCCGCAGCAGGCGCTCCTCTTCAGGATCGCCACTGCTGCTGCTTGGCGCGTCAACCAACTTCAGCCTGGCAGAGGCAAGCACCTCTCCGTCCAACGTCTCCCCCTCGATCGGCGCCCTGGAGCTTGACGCCTAGGGGAGGCTGATGAAGATGTTCTCGCCGGCCTTCAGGTAGATGCCGGGCTGGGGCTCTTCGGAGCCTGCCGCGGTGGCAGCGGCGGAGGAGCCAGTGGTCGGGGCAGCGCCTGGCGCTCCTGTGGCCTCCGGGTCGTCAGTACGACCGCCAGACTCCCCGCCCGCCTCCGCGGCGGCAGCCCTGGCAGCCTCCTCGCCGGCGCCGGCTGCTTCCTCGGCGGCGACCTCCATCTCCATCGGCTCTGCGGCAGATGGACCTGATGGCCGGAAGGGGGGAGAAGATTCAAGCGAAATTCGAGCAAATCCAAGGGGAAGATCAAGAAGCCGAAGAAGCAAGGGGAGTCTGGAAGCAAGGGAGTTACCTGTGCTAGGGCCCACCGCTGAGGTCTCCGTCGCCGGAGGATCGCTGGCGCGGTCCCTTGCCGGAGATCCTTGCCGGGCCGGGGGCTCCTCCCTTGCCGGAGTCTCCTCCCTCGCCGGGGGCTCCTCCCTTGCCGGAGTCCCTTCCCATGCCGGGGGCTCCTCCCTTGTCGGAGCCTCCTCCCTTGCCAGAGTCGCCTCCCTTGCCGGGCACCTTTCCCCCGCCGGAGGACTCTCCCTTGGTACTTCGGGAACGGTCTCCAGGCTCCCTTGATGAGGTTGTTCTGCTCCTGCACAAGTCAACAAACAAGTATCAGCACAGTAAGGATCTTCGTGCGCGCCCAACAGCGGGAAGTAAACAAAACACTTATGCTGGGGGCTCCTCTGAAGATCAGCCGCCGGGTCAGACAAATTCGTCTCGGGCGCATCCCCTGTTGATGCAGTGGGTTCGTCCTCGATGATGATCACCGGTACCCTGGCCCTCTTCGCCGCTCTCTGCATCAGAGTCCTGAAAAGGAAGAGATGCGGAGGAAGGCAAGTGAGAATCAAGACAAGACAAAAGCAGCGGAAATCAAAGAATTGCAAGTACAATGAGAAGAACTTACTCCTCCTCTTCTTCCTCGTCGGAGCTAAACGCGGAAAAGTCGAAATCCGGCCCGCGGTTGGCACGGGAAGGTGGAGGGGTAGGCTCCCTCGGCCGCTTGGCGGGAACAGAGGCGGCAGCTCGGGAAGATCCCGCTCCGGTTGCAGCGGCAGCATGGGGCGCTCCCGCGGCAACAGTGCTTGCCGCGGTGGAGCGCATCGTGCAGCACGGCGACAGCTGGACCGCCTGCCGCCTCGCTACATCCGCGGCCTTGCGGAGACGCCTTCTTGGTGGGGACGGAGGCGCAGCCGGCGGCGGGCTGTCGGAAGACGAAGTGGAGGAGGAGTCGATCTCCAGCAAGTCGCTTGCGTCCCCGGCAGGCTCGCTCGGCTCGGCGCTGCCCCCGGCAAGATCCTCCTTGCTAGCAAGTTCCTCTTGCCGGGCGAGCTCTTTCTTGCCGAGGAACTCCTCTCGCTTGGCACGAGTCTTTGCCTCTTCTGTCACCGCTTCCTCCAGAGTAAACCCAAAATCGCCTGCCGCTGCGGCCGCCGCCGCCTCTTCCAACCTGGTGGCTATGCGCGCCAGCTCCGCCTCGATGGTGTCGCGGATGAGGCCGTCCCTCTCATCGGCGCGGATTGGCACTTCCACCAGGTCGTCGAAGAACTGTTGTACGACCTCGTCTGCGGGCTCTTGCCAAGTTGGCTCGATTCCGTGCGAGTCGCACAACGGCATCATCGCCCGGATGCGGTCAAGCCCAGAGTTGTTGCACAAAGGGACGACGCCCTGCGGCAGCCTGAAGACTTCGGGGTGATCCGGATCATATTTGAAGAGCTCCTGCAGCATGCTGGTGTGCTCGAGGACGGTGAAATTATAGTTGAGGCCTGGGCGCAGCCTCATAATGTCCCCCGCATTCTTGAACTCCCAGGCGGGCCTTCCCCATTCCTGCAGAGGGGCAATGCGGCGGCGAAGAAAGTCTGCGCCAACAGCACCTACGGTGAGTTCGTCAAGCCTAAGGCGCTGGATCCTGGTGACGGCAATCCTCAGCTTGCTGTCTTCCGGGGCCAAGTCGCTCCAGTCATTGCTGCGCACCGCTGCTGCTTGGCACCGGACGGTGAATGACTGCGGGCTCTCCTCGATAATCCAACACCAATCTGCTCTCCACTCCTCCCACTTTCTGCGGAACTCTCCCTCTAGATAAGATTCCTTCTTGCCGGCTCTGGAAATCCAGGCGATTCCGCCGGACAGAGTCTCTCCTCTCTCAACCCGAGGGATAAAGAACTGGCGGAAGAGAGCTACACTAGGGTGGACTCCGACAAAGTTTTCGCAAAGATGTGCGAAAACTGCCATGGTGAGGACGGCGTTGGGGGTGAAGTCAAGGAGGTAGAAGCCATATGTGTTCATAATATCGCAGAAGAACTCGGAAAAGGGCGGGCAGAGCCCGCAGTAGAAGAAGACAACAAAGAAAGGGTACCCGTCATGAGCCTTCATGTGGGCTTCAGCCGGGAGCACCCTGGTCCGCGGGTGAGCTCGCGTCTCCGCCGACCAGAACAGGTCATACCGCTCCCGCAACGCCTTCGCACCGAGCTTGGGGGGGAAGATGGCCCGCTCCTTCCACATCGTCGCGAGCCGCTGCGCCTCGGTCGACTTCACTGCTTTTCCCTTGTCGCCCTTCGGAGCCATGGCGAAGGTGGTGGAGGAGGCCGACGGTGGTGGTGGTGCTGGTGACAATGGGGGGAGCAGGGCGCTGCTCTCTTGTTGCTCTGAGAAGGCGGGGAGCGGCGGAGGTTTTGAGATTGGAAGCAGCAACGGGCAGATGGCGTCGTGCCCCTGTTTCCTCTGCTTATAAAGAGGGAGGGGAGGGGGGCGGACGTTTCGCCGTCGCGAATAAACAGCTAGCCACGATTCCGCCCACCACGCCTCCACGCCTCCCTCCATTTACAGGGAGGAGCACGCCAACCGTCCCCTTTTACCACGACGTGACGCATGCGTGCAGGGCGCGGCCCCGCGCACGCCGCCCACGTCACGCACGGCGCCGCGTTCGACGCGTGCCGTTTGGGGAGGGCGCGGTGGGTGCGGAGTCAGATGTGGCGTGCCCTAGGCCGCGCGTGCCCGTGCACTATTTTGGGCCTGGCCCAACAGCGCTCGGCACCGTGTATGGCCCAGGCCCGGGGGCTCCTGTCGGTGTACTAAAGTAGGGGTACCTTAGTACCCCGAACTTGTGCACGGGAAGTCGCAGCGACCCGCGGCAAGGCTTGCCGGGCGACCGCCAAGACCCTCCGTGGCTCCTTCGGAGCCATTCAAGAACAAAGTATCCAACAGCAAAACAAGGCCTCGGCAAGAGGAGCTTGCCGGGAAGGAGACAAGGCCCCGGCAAGAGGAGCTTGCCAGGAGGGAAACGAGACCCCGGCAAGAGGAGCTTGCCGGGAAGACCAACCAAAGCATCTCAAGAAGCTCGCTGCGGCGCACCGCGCGCCCCGACAAGGCCCGGTGAGAGGCAAGCTCCCGGACGCGACAAGACAACATCCGCGGCAAGGCACTTGCCGCGGCAAGCTACCACCCCGCAGCCCGCGCTCCAGCTCACCCACCAACATGTCGCCCTGGGACCATTCCTGGCGTACGTGGCGGGAGGCTGGGCAGCCGGTGGCATGCGGTGGCAAGCAGACGCTGACAAGGAACCATCGTGGCAAACGGTGGCGTTCCTAGCGGTCCCTCTCTGGGCTGTCAAGGTGACACAGACGGGCATTTAATGCCCTTGTCCCCTGCCGTCAGAGTTAGGTAGGATGCGACATGTAGGCGGTGGAGCCAACTACCACCCCTTTTACATTTTTACCCTCACCTCTGTTGCCACGTGTCGGTGACCCCTTAGACATATAAAAGGAGGCCCATGCGCAACAGAGGAGGGAGGAGGACAACCATTCTCATGCTCGGTCTCGCCAGCTGCTTGAGTGTACTGTAGCACTCGCCGCTCCCGAGCCAAAACTCAATACAACCACCAAAGCAGGAGTAGGGTTTTACGCATCCGTGCGGCCCGAACCTGGGTAAATCGATCGTCTCGCTCGTGTGTTTCACCTCGATCTGCTCTTTGTGCATCCACCGCCCCCGGCCGAACCAAAAGGGGCTCGGTCCGCCGATCCCCATAGGTGTGCGAGGGACCAGACACCCCCGACACGGAGGCATCCATAAAGAGTCATACTTTGGTTTAGAATCAAGTTGTAATCATTGAGTTGTAAATAAATAAAAGTGTGATGATCATCATTCAATAGAGCATTGTCCCAATAAAAAGGAGAAAGGCCAAAGAAAAAAAGAAGGCCCAAAAAAGAAAATAAATAAAAAGGGGCAATGCTACTATCCTTTTTCCACACTTGTGCTTCAAAGTAGCACCATGATATAGCGAGTCTCATATATTGTGCTTCAAAGTAGCACCATGTTCTTCATATAGAGAGTCTCATATGTTGTCACTTTCATATACTATTGGGAATTTTACATTATAGAACTTGGCTTGTATATTCCAATGATGGGCTTCCTCAAATTGCCCTAGGTCTTCGTGAGCAAGCAAGTTGGATGCACACCCACTTAGTTTCTTTTGTTGAGCTTTGATACATTTATAGTTCTAGTGCATCCGTTGCATGGCAATCCCTACTCACTCACATTGATATATATTGATGGGCATCTCCATAGCCCGTTGATATGCCTAGTTGATGTGAGACTATCTTCTCCTTTTTGTCTTCTCCACAACCACCATTCTATTCCACCTATAGTGCTATATCCATGGCTCACGCTCATGTATTGCGTGAAGATTGAAAAAGTTTTGAAAAAGTTAGAGTATGAAATAATTGCTTGGCTTGTCATCGGGGTTGTGCATGATTTAAATACTTTGTGTGGTGAAGATGGAGCATAGCCAGACTATATGATTTTGTAGGGATAACTTTCTTTGGCCATGTTAGTTTGAGAAGACATAATTGCTTTATTAGTATGCTTGAAGTATTATTATTTTTTATGTCACTACAAACTTTTGTCTTGAATCTTTCTAATCTGAATATTCATACCACAATTAAGAAGATTTGCATTGAAATTATGCCAAGTAGCACTCCGCATAAAAAATTCTCTTTTTATCATTTACCTACTCGAGGACGAGCAGGAATTAAGCTTGGGGATGCCTGATACGTCTCCAACGTATCTATAATTTTTGATTGCTCCATGCTATATTATCTACTGTTTTGGACTATATTGGGCGTTATTTTCCACTTTTATATTATTTTTGGGACTAACCTATTAGCCGGAGGGCTAGCCCAGAATTGCTGTTTTTTTTGCCTATTTCAGTGTTTCGAAGAAACGGAATATCAAACGGAGTCCAAACGGAATAAAACCTTCGGGAACGTGATTTTCTCACCGAACGTGATACAGGAGACTTGGACCCTGCTCCAAGGAACAAAAGAGGCGGTCACGAGGGTGGGGGGCGCCCCCTAGGGTGCGCCCCCTGCCTCGTGGGCCCCTCGGTGCTCCACCGACGTACTCCTTCCTCCTATATATACACACGTACCCCCAAACGATCAGAACAGGAGCCAAAAACCTAATTCCACCGCCGCAACTTGCTGTATCCACGAGATCCCATCTTGGGGCCTGTTCCGGAGCTCCGCCGGAAGAGGGCCATCATCACGGAGGGCTTCTACATCATCATAGCCTCTCCGATGAAGTGTGAGTAGTTTACCTCAGACCTTCGGGTCCATAGTTAGTAGCTAGATGGCTTCTTCTCTCTCTTTGAATCTCAATACAAAGTTCTCGCCCTCTCTTGTGGAGATCTATTCGATATAATCTTCTTTTTGTAGTGTGTTTGTTGAGACCGATGAATTGTGGGTTTATGATCAAGTCTATCTATGAATAATATTTGAATCTTCTCTGAATTCTTTTATGTATGATTGGTTATCTTTGCAAGTCTCTTTGAATTATCCATTTGGTTTGGCCAACTAGATTGGTAGTTCTTGCCATGGGAGAAGTGCTTAGCTTTGGGTTCGATCTTGCGGTGTCCTTACCCAGTGACAGAAGGGGCAGCAAGGCACGTATTGCATCGTTGCCATCGAGGATAACAAGATGGGGTATATTTCATATTGCATAAATTTATCTCTCTACATCATGTCATCTTGCTTAAGGCGTTACTCTGTTTTTAACTTAGTACTCTAGATGCATGCTGGATAGCGGTCGATGAGTGGAGTAATAGTAGTAGATGCAGAATCGTTTCGATCTACTTGTCACAGACGTGATGCCTATATACATGATCATGCCTAGATATTCTCATTACTATGCTCAATTCTGTGAATTGCTCAACAATAATTTGTTCACCCACCATAGAATACTTATGCTCTTGAGAGAAGCCACTAGTGAAACCTATGGCCCCCGGGTCTATTCTCGTCATATCAATCTCCATCACTTTAATATTGCTTTGCTTTTACTTTGCTTTTTTACTTTTTACTTTGCATCTTTATACCAAAAATACCAAAAATATTATATCTATCAGATCTCACTCTCGTAAGTGACCGTGAAGGGATTGACAACCCCTAATCGCGTTGGTCGCGAGTAGCTATCGTTTTGTGCAGGTACGAGGGACTTGAGCGTGGCCTCCTACTAGATTGATATCTTGGTTCTCAAAAACTGAGGGAAATACTTATGCTACTCTGCTACATCATCCGTTCCTCTTCGGGGAAAACCAACGCAAGCTCAAGACGTAGCATAGATCAATATACTTTTTATCCTGGTCGTCCTAATTTTTTAGAATTTTTGGAGTTACAGAAGTATTTGAAACCTCCAGATTGCTATAGACTGTTCTGTTTTTGACAGATTCTGTTTTTCGCGTGTTGTTTGCTTATTTTGATGAATGTATGGCTAGTATCGAGGGTATGAACCATAGAGAAGTTGGAATATAGTAGGTTTAACACCAATATAAATAAAGAATGAGTTCATTATAGTACCTTAAAGTGGTGGTTTATTTTCTTATACTAACGGAGCTCATGAGATTTTCTATTGAAGTTTTGTGTTGTGAAGTTTTCAAGTTTTTGGGTAAAGATTTGATGGATTTTGGAATAAGGAGTTGCAAGAGCCTAAGGTTGGGGGTGCCCAAGGCACCCCAAGGTAAAATTCAAGGACAACCAAAATCCTAAGCTTGGGGATGCCCCGGAAGGCATCCCCTCTTTCATCTTCGTCTATCGGTAACTTTGCATGAGGCTATATTTTTATTCACCACATGATATGTGTTTGGCTTGGAGCGTCTTGTATGATTTGAGTCTTTGATTTTTAGTTTATCACAATAATCCTTGATGTACACATGTTTTGGGAGAGATCCGCATGAATTGGAATTTATTAGAATACTTTATGTGCTTCACTTATATCTTTTGAGCTAGATAATTTTGCTCTAGGTGCTTCACTTATATCTTTTTAGAGCACGGTGGTGGTTCTATTTTATAGAAATTATTGATCTCTCATGCTTCACTTATATTATTTTGAGAGTCTTTAAGAATAGCATGGTAATTTGCTTTGGCTATAAAACTAGCCGTAATATGATGGGCATCCAAGATGGGTATAATTAATAAAAACTTTCATATAAAGTGCGTTGAATACTATGAGAAGTTTGATTCTTTATCATTGTTTTGAGATATGAAGATGGTGATATTAGAGTCATGCTAGTTGAATAGTTGTGAATTTGAGAGATACTTGTGTTAAAGTTTGTGATTCCCGTAGCATGCACGTATGGTGAACAGTTATGTGATGAAGTCGGAGCATGATTTCTTTTTTGATTGTCTTCCTTATGAGTGGCGGTCGGGGACGAGCGATGGTCTTTTCCAACCAATCTATCCCCCTAGGAGCATGCGCATAGTACTTTGTTTCAATAACTAATAGATTTTTGCAATAAGTATGTGAGTTCTTTATGACTAATGTTGAATCCATGGATTATACGCACTCTCACCCTTCCACCGTTGTTAGCCTCTCTAGTACCGCACAACTTTTGCCAGTACCATAAACCCACCATTTACCTTCCTCAAAACAGCCACCATACCTACCTATTATGGCATTTCCATAGCCATTCCGAGATATATTGCTATGCAACTTTCCACCGTTTCGTTTATTATGACACGCTCCATCATTGTCATATTGTTTTGCATGATCATGTAGTTGACATCGTATTTGTGGCAAAGCCACCGTTCATAATTTTTCATACATGTCACTCTTGATTCATTGCACATCCCGGTACACCGCCAGAGGCATTCACATAGAGTCATATTTTGTTCTAAGTATCGAGTTATAATTCTTGAGTTATAAGTAAATAAAAGTGTGATGATCATCATTATTAGAGCATTGTCCCAGGGAGGAAAGGATGATGGAGACTATGCTTCCCCCACAAGTCGGGATGAGACTCCAGATGAAAAATAAAAAAAGAGAGAAAAAAGAGGCCATAAAAAAGAGAAATGGCCCAAATAAAAAAATGAGAGAAAAAGAGAGAAGGGACAATGCTACTATCCTTTTTCCACACTTGTGCTTCAAATTAGCACCATGATTTTCATGATAGATAGTCTCCTATGTTGTCACTTTCATATACTAGTGGGAATATTTAATAATAGAACTTGCCTTGTATATTCTAATGATGGGCTTCTTCAAAATGCCCTAGGTCTTCGTGAGCAAGCGAGTTGGATGCACACCCACTTAGTTTCTTTTTGAGCTTTCATACACTTATAGCTCTAGTGCATCTGTTGTATGACAATCCCTACTCACTCACATTGATATCAATTGATGGGCATCTCCAAAGCCATCGATATGCCTAGTTGATGTGAGACTATCTTCTCCTTTTTGTCTTCTCCACAACCACCATTCTATTCCACCTATAGTGCTATGTCCATGGCTCACGCGCATGTATTGCGTGAGGACTGAAAAAGTTTGAGAACATCAAAGGTATGAAACAATTGCTTGGCTTGTCATCGGGGTTGTGCATGATTTAAATATTTTGTGTGATGAAGATAGAGCATAGCCAGACTATATGATTTTGTAGGGATAACTTCCTTTAGCCATGTTATTTTGAGAAGACATGATTACTTTGTGTCGGTGGGAACGACACCTGTGGGATCACTGGGATCCCTTCTACGGTCGGTGGGCGCGGGGTCGTGAGGAGAGCAGGTTTAGGAGCAAGCACACGGATCGTTTACCCAGGTTTGGGCCGCGTGGATGCGTAAAACCCTAGTCCTGCTTTGGTGGATGTATTGAGTGTTCTTGATCTTTTCTGAACTAGCTACGGTGGTTGTGCCGTTTGATACGTCTCCAACGTATCTATAATTTTTGATTGCTCCATGCTATATTATCTACTGTTTTGGACTATATTGGGCTTTATTTTCCACTTTTATATTATTTTTGGGACTAACCTATTAACCGGAGGCCCAACCCAGAATTGCTGTTTTTTTGCCTATTTCAGTGTTACGGATAAACAGAATATCAAACGGAATCCAAATGGAATAAAATCTCCGGGAACGTGATTTTCTCACCGAACATGATCTAGGAGACTTGGACCCTGCTCCAAGGAACAAAAGAGGCGGTCACGAGGGTGGGCCCCCCTAGGACGCGCCCCCCTGCCTCATGGGCCCCTCGTTGCTCCTCTGGCGTACTTCTTCCTCCTATATATACACACGTACCCCCCAAATGATCATAACAGGAGCCAAAAACCTAATTCCACCGCCGCAACTTTTTGTATCCACGAGATCCCTTCTTGGGGCCTGTTCCGGAGCTCCGTCGGAAGAGGGCCGTCATCACGGAGGGCTTCTACATCATCCTAGCCCCTCCGATGAAGTGTGAGTAGTTTACCTCAGACCTTCGGGTCCATAGTTAGTAGCTAAATGGCTTCTTCTCTCTCTTTGAATCTCAATACAAAGTTCTCCCCCTCTCTTGTGGAGATCTATTCGATGTAGTCTTCTTTTTGCGGTGTGTTTGTTGAGACCAATGAATTGTGGGTTTATGATCAAGTCTATCTATGAATAATATTTGAATCTTCTCTGAATTCTTTTATGTATGATTGGTTATCTTTGCAAGTCTCTTCGAATTATCCGTTTGGTTTGGCCAACTAGATTGGTAGTTCTTGCCATGGGAGAAGTGCTTAGCTTTGGGTTCGATCTTGCGGTGTTCTTACCCAGTGACAGAAGGGGCAGCAAGGCATGTATTGTATCGTTGGCATCAAGTATAACAAGATGGGGTTTATTTCATATTGCATGAATTTATCTCTCTACATCATGTCATCTTGCTTAAGGCGTTACTCTGTTTTTAACTTAATACTCTAGATGCATGCTGGATAGCGGTCGATGAGTGGAGTAATAGTAGTAGATGCATAATCGTTTCGATCTACTTGTCACGGACGTGATGCCTATATACATGATCATGCCTAGATATTCTCATAACTATGCTCAATTCTGTCAATTGCTCAACAGTAATTTGTGTTGGGGAACGTAGCAGAAATTCAAAATTTTCCTACGTATCACCAAGATCTATCTATGGAGAGACTAGCAACGAGAGGAAGGAGAGTTGCATCTACATACCCTTGTAGATCGCTAAGCGGAAGCGTTCAAGTGAACGGGGTTGATGGAGTCGTACTCGTCGTGATTCAAATCACCGATGACCAAGTGCCGAACGCACGGCACCTCCGCGTTCAACACACGTACAGCCCGGTGACGTCTCCCACGCCTTGATCCAGCAAGGAGAGAGGGAGAGGATGAGGAAGACTCCTTCCAGCAGCAGCACAACGGCGTGGTGGTGATGGAGGAGCGTAGCTATCCTGCAGGGCTTCGCCAAGCACCACAGAAGAGGAGGAAGAAGAGACGCAGGGCTGCACCAAGAGATTGAATCGCGTGCTGTGGGCAGCCCCTAGGTCTCATATATATAGGGGAAGGGGAGGGCTGCGCCCCCTCTAGGGTTTCCCACCCCTAGGGGGGGCGGCAGCCCTAGATGGGATCCAAAGGGGCGGCCAAGAGGGGAAAGAGGGGAAGGAACCCACTAGGTGGGCCTTAAGGCCCAACTGGACTAGGGTTTGCCCCCTCCCACTTATCCTTGCGCCTTGGGCCCCTTGTGGGGGGCGCACCAGCCCTCCTAGGGGCTGGTCCCCTCCCACACTTGGCCCACGCAGCCTTCTGGGGTTGGTGGCCCCACTTGGTGGACCCCCGGGACCCTCCCGGTGGTCCCGGTACGTTACCGATAAACCCCGAAACTCTTCCGGTGTCCAAAACAGGACTTCCCATATACAAATCTTTACCTCCGGACCATTCCGGAACTCCTCGTGACGTCCGGGATCTCATCCAGGACTCCGAACAACATTCGGTAACCACATACTAACTTCCTTTATAACCCTAGCGTCATCGAACCTTAAGTGTGTAGACCCTACGGGTTCGGGAGACATGCAGACATGACCGAGACGTTCTCCGGTCAATAACCAACAGCGGGATCTGGATACCCATGTTGGCTCCCACATGTTCCACGATGATCTCATCGGATGAACCACGATGTCAAGGACTTAATCAATCCCGTATACAATTCCCTTTGTCTATCGGTACGATACTTGCCCGAGATTCGATCGTCGGTATCACGATACCTTGTTCAATCTCGTTACCGGCAAGTCTCTTTACTCGTTCCGCAGCACATCATCCCGTGATCAACTCCTTGATCACATTGTGCACATTATGATGATGTCCTACCGAGTGGGCCCAGAGATACCTCTCCGTCACACGGAGTGACAAATCCCAGTCTCGATTCGTGCCAACCCAACAGACACTTTCGGAGATACCTGTAGTGCACCTTTATAGTCACCCAGTTACGTTGTGACGTTTGGTACACCCAAAGCATTCCTACGGTATCCGGGAGTTGCACAATCTCATGGTCTAAGGAAATGATACTTGACATTAGCAAAGCTTTAGCATACGAACTACACGATCTAGTGCTATGCTTAGGATTGGGTCTTGTCCATCACATCATTCTCCTAATGATGTGATCCCGTTATCAATGACATCCAATGTCCATGGTCAGGAAACCGTAACCATCTATTGATCAACGAGCTAGTCAACTAGAGGCTTACTAGGGACATGGTGTTGTCTATGTATCCACACATGTATCTGAGTTTCCTATCAATACAATTCTAGCATGGATAATAAACGATTATCATGAACAAGGAAATATAATAATAATCAATTTATTATTGCCTCTAGGGCATATTTCCAACAGTCTCCCACTTGCACTAGAGTCAATAATCCAGTTCACATCGCTATGTGATTAACACTCAAGGTCACATCCCCATGTGACTAACACCCAAGAGTTTACTAGAGTCAGTAGTCTAGTTCACATCACTTATGTGATTAACACTCAATGAGTTCTAGGTTTGATCATGTTGCTTGTGAGAGAGGTTTTAGTCAACGGGTCTGAACCTTTCAGATCCGTGTGTGCTTTACAAATCTCTATGTCATCTCCTAGATGCAGCTACCACGTTCTATTTGGAGCTATTCCAAATAACTGTTCTACTTGGAGCTATTCTAAATTGTTGCTCCATTATAAGTATCCGGTATCTCTATCGGAGCTATCCGGATAGGTGTTAAGCTTGCATCGACGTAACCCTTTACGATGAACTCTTTTACCACCTCCATAATCGAGAAAAATTCCTTAGTCCACTAGTTACTAAGGATAACTTTGACCGCTGTACTGTGGTCCATTCTTGGATCACTCTTGTACCCCTTGACTGACTCATGGCAAGGCACACTTCAGGTGCGGTACTCAGCATAGCATACTGTAGAGCCTATGTCTTAAGCATAGGGGACGACCTTCGTCCTTTCTCTCTATTCTGCCGTGGTCGAGCTTTAAGTCTTAACTTCATACCTTACAACTCAGGCAAGAACTCTTTCTTTGACTGATCCATCTTGAACACCTTCAAGATCATATTAAGGTATGTGTTCATTTGAAAGTACCATTAAGCGTTTTGATCTATCCTTATAGATCTTGATGCTCAATGTTCAAGTAGCTTAATCCAGGCTTTCATTGAAAAACACTTTTCAAATAACCCTATATGCTTTCCAGAAATTCTACATCATTTCTGATCAACAATATGTCAACAACATATACTCATCAGAAATTCTATAGTGCTCCCACTCACTTCTTTGGAAATACAAGTTTCTCATAAACTTTGTATACACCAAAATCTTTGATCATCATCAAAGCATACATTCCAACTCCGAGATGCTCACTCCAGTCCTCAGAAGGATTGCTGGAGCTTTGCATACTTATTAGCATATTTCAGGATAGACAAAAACTTTCCGGTTGTATCACATACAACCTTTCCTCAAAAAATCGTCAAGGAAACAATGTTTTTGACATCCTATCTGCAAGATTTCATAAATAATGCAGTAATCGCTAATATAATTCCAACAGACTCTTAGCATCGCTACGAGTGAGAAAGTCTCATCGTAGTCAACTCCTTGAACTTGTCGGGAAACATCTTAACGACAAGTCGAGCTTTCTTAATGGTGACACTTACCATCATTGTCTGTCTTCCTTTTAAAATCCATCTGTACTCAACAGCCTTACGACCATCAAGTAGTTCTTCCAAAGTCTACACTTTGTTTTCATACATGGATCCTCTCTCGGATTGTATGGCCTCAAGCCATATATCGGAATCCGGGCCCACCATCGCTTCTCCATAGCTCGTAGGTTCATTGTTGTCTAGCAACATGACTTCCAAGACAGGATTACGTACCACTCTGAAGTAGTACGCATCCTTGTCATCCCACGAGGTTTGGGAGTGACTTGATCTGAAGTCTCGTGATCAATATCATAAGCTTCCACTTCAATTGGTGTAGGTGCCACAGGAACAACTTCCTGTGCCCTGCTACACACTAGTTGAAGAGACGGTTCAATAACCTCATCAAGTCTCCACCATCCTCCCACTCATTTCTTTCGAGAGAAACTTTTCCTCGAGAAAGGACCCGATTCTAGAAACAATCCCTTATTGCTTTCGGATCTGAGACAGGAGGTATAACCAACTATTTTGGGTGTCCTATGAAGATGCATTTATCCGCTTTGGGTTCGAGCTTATCGGCCTGAAACTTTTTCACATAAGCGTCGCAGCCCCAAACCTTTTAAGAAATGACAGCTTAGGTTTCTCTAAACCATAGTTCATACGGTGTCACCTCATCGGAATTACGTGGTGCCCTATTTAAAGTGAATGTGGTTGTCTCTAATGCCTAACCCATAAACTATTGTGGTAATTTGATAAGAGACATCATGGTATGCATCATATCCAATAGGGTGCAGTTATGATGTTCGGACACACCATCACACTATGGTGTTCCAGGCTGTATTGGTTGTGAAACAATTTCCACAATGTCTTAATTCTGTGCCAAACTCGTGATTCAGATATTCATCTCTATGATCATATCATAGATACTTTATCCTCTCGTCACGACGATCTTTAAACTTCACCCTGAAATTACTTGAACCTTTCAATAATTCAGACTCGTGATTCATCAAGTAAATATACTCAACAAAATCATCTGTGAAGTAAGAACATAACGATATCCACTACATGCCTCAGCACTCATTGGACTGCACACATCAAAATGTATTACTTCCAACAATTTGCTTTCTAGTTCCATTTTACTGAAAACGAGGCTTTCAGTCATCTTGCCCATGTGGTATGATTTGCATGTCTCAAGTGATTCAATATCAAGTGAGTTCAAACGGTCCATTTGCATGGAGTTTCTTCATGCATAAATGCCAATAGACATGGTTCGCATGTCTCAAACCTTTCAAAAACGAGTGAGCCCAAAGATCCATCAACATGGAGCTTCTTCATGCGTTTTATACCGATATGACTTACGTGGCAGTGCCACAAGTAGGTGGTACTATCATTACTATCTTTTGGCATGAACATGTGTATCACTACGATCGAGATTCAATAAACTATTCATTTTGGGTGTAAGACCATTGAAGGTATTATTCAAATAAACAGAGTAACCGTTATTCTCCTTAAATGAATAACCGTATTGCGATAGACATAATCCAATCATGTCTATGCTCAACGCAAACACCAAAATCTCGATGATAGAGGGAGCGTGCGATGCTTGATCACATCAACATTGGAAACACTTCCAACACATATCATCAGCTCACTTTTAGCTAGTCTCCGTTTATTCCGTAGCTTTTATTTCGAGTTACTAACACTTAGCAACCGAACCGGTATCTAATACCCTGGTGCTACTAGGAGTACTAGTAAAGTACACATTAACATAATGTATATCCAATATACTTCTATCGACCTTGCCAGCCTTCTTATCTACCAAGTATCTAGGGTAATTCTGCTCCAGTGGCTGTTCCTCTTATTACAGAAGCACTTAGTCTCGGGTTTGGGTTTAACCTTGGGTTTCTTCATTAGAGCAGCAGCTGAATTGCTGTTTCATGAAGTATCCCTTTGTACCCTTGCCCTTCTTGAAACTAGTGGTTTCACCAACCATCAACAATTGATGCTCCTTCTTGATTTCTACCTTCGCGGTGTCAAACATCGCGAATAACTCAAGGATCATCATATATGTCCCTGATATATTATAGTTCATCACAAAGCTCTAGCAGCTTGGTGGTAATGACTTCGGAGAAACATCACTATCTCATCTGGAAGATCAACTCCCACTTGATTCAAATGATTGTTGTACTCAGACAATCTGAGCACAAGCTCAACAATTGAGCTTTTCTCCCTTAGTATGTAGGCTAAGAAAATCGTCGGAGGTCTTATACCTCTTGACGTGGGCACGAGCCTGAAATCCCAATTTCAGCCCTCAAAACATCTCATATGTTTCGCGACGTTTCAAAAACGTCTTCGGTGCCTCAACTCTAAACCATTTAACTGAACTATCATGTAGTTATCAAAACATGTATGTCAGATGTTCGCAACATCTACAGACGACATTTGAGGTTCAGCACACTGAGCGGTGCATTAAGGACATAAGCCTTCTATGAAGCAATGAGGACAATCCTCAGTTTACGGACCTAGTCCGCATAATTGCTACTATCAACTTTCAACTAATTTTCTCTAGGAACATATCTAAACAGTAGAACTGAAGCGCGAGCTACGACATAATTTGCAAAATCCTTTTGACTATGTTCAGGATAATTAAGTTCATCTTGTGAACTCCCACATAGATAGACATACCTCTAGTCATCTAAGTGATTACATGATCCGAGTCAACTAGGCCGTGTCCGATCATCACGTGAGACGGACTAGTCAACATCGGTGAACATCTTCATGTTGATCGTATCTTCTATACGACTCATGCTCGACCTTTCGGTCTACTGTGTTCCGAGGCCATGTCTGTACATGCTAGGCTCGTCAAGTCAACCTAAGTGTTTGCATGTGTTCCGAGGCCATGTCTGTACATGCTAGGCTCGTCAACACCCGTTGTATGTGAACGTTAGAATCTATCACACCCGATCATCACGTGGTGCTTCGAAACAACGAACTGTAGCAACGGTGCACAGTTAGGGGAGAACACTTCTTGAAATTGTTGTGAGGGATCATCTTATTTACTACCGTCGTTCTAAGCAAATAAGATGTATAAACATGATAAACATCACATGCAATCAAATAGTGACATGATATGGCCAATATCACTTTGCTCCTTTTGATCTCCATCTTCGGGGCTCCATGATCATCATCGTCACCGGCATGACACCATGATCTCCATCATCATGATCTCCATCATCGTGTCTTCTTGAAGTTGTCACGTCATCTATTACTTCTACTACTACAGCTAATGGTTAGCAATAAAGTAAAGTAATTACATGACGTTTATGTTGACACGCAGGTCATAAATAAATAAAGACAACTCCTATGGCTCCTGCCGGTTGTCATATTCATCGACATGCAAGTCGTGATTCCTATTACAAGAACATGATCAATCTCATACATCACATATATCATTCATCACATCCTTAGGCCATATCACATCACATGGCATACCCTGCAAAAACAAGTTAGACGTCCTCTAATTGTTGTTTGCATGTTTTACGTGGCTGCTATGGGTTTCTAGCAAGAACGGTTCTTACCTACGCAAAGACCACAACATGATATGCCAATTGCTATTTACCCTTCATAAGGACCCTTTTCATCGAATCCGATCCGACTAAAGTGGGAGAGACAGACACCCGCTAGCCACCTTATGCAACTAGTGCATGTCAGTCGGTGGAACCAGTCTCACGTAAGAGTACGTGTAAGGTCGGTCCGGGCCGCTTCATCCCACGATGCCGCCGAATCAAGATAAGACTAGTAACGGCAAGCATATTGAACAAAATCAACGCCCACAACTACTTTGTGTTCTACTCGTGCATAGAATCTACGCAATAGACCTAGCTCTGATACCACTGTTGGGGAACGTAGCAGAAATTCAAAATTTTCCTACGTATCACCAAGATCTATCTATGGAGAGACTAGCAACGAGAGGAAGGAGAGTTGCATCTACATACCCTTGTAGATCGCTAAGCGGAAGCGTTCAAGTGAACGGGGTTGATGGAGTCGTACTCGTCGTGATTCAAATCACCGATGACCAAGTGCCGAACGCACGGCACCTCCGCGTTCAACACACGTACAGCCCGGTGACGTCTCCCACGCCTTGATCCAGCAAGGAGAGAGGGAGAGGATGAGGAAGACTCCTTCCAGCAGCAGCACAATGGCGTGGTGGTGATGGAGGAGCGTAGCTATCCTGCAGGGCTTCGCCAAGCACCACAGAAGAGGAGGAAGAAGAGACGAGGGCTGCACCAAGAGATTGAATCGCGTGCTGTGGGCAGCCCCTAGGCCTCATATATATAGGGGAAGGGGAGGGCTGCGCCCCCTCTAGGGTTTCCCACCCCTAGGGGGGGCGGCAGCCCTAGATGGGATCCAAAGGGGCGGCCAAGAGGGGAAAGAGGGGAAGGAACCCACTAGGTGGGCCTTAAGGCCCAACTGGACTAGGGTTTGCCCCCTCCCACTTATCCTTGCGCCTTGGGCCCCTTGTGGGGGGCGCACCAGCCCTCCTAGGGGCTGGTCCCCTCCCACACTTGGCCCATGCAGCCTTCTGGGGTTGGTGGCCCCACTTGGTGGACCCCCGGGAGCCTCCCGGTGGTCCCGGTACGTTACCGATAAACCCCGAAACTCTTCCGGTGTCCAAAACAGGACTTCCCATATACAAATCTTTACCTCCGGACCATTCCGGAACTCCTCGTAACGTCCGGGATCTCATCCGGGACTCCGAACAACATTCGGTAACCACATACTAACTTCCTTTATAACCCTAGCGTCATCGAACCTTAAGTGTGTAGACCCTACGGGTTCGGGAGACATGCAGACATGACCGAGACGTTCTCCGGTCAATAACCAACAGCGGGATCTGGATACCCATGTTGGCTCCCACATGTTCCACGATGATCTCATCGGATGAACCACGATGTCAAGGACTTAATCAATCCCGTATACAATTCCCTTTGTCTATCGGTACGATACTTGCCCGAGATTCGATCGTCGGTATCACGATACCTTGTTCAATCTCGTTACCGGCAAGTCTCTTTACTCGTTCCGCAGCACATCATCCCGTGATCAACTCCTTGATCACATTGTGCACATTATGATGATGTCCTACCGAGTGGGCCCAGAGATACCTCTCCGTCACACGGAGTGACAAATCCCAGTCTCGATTCGTGCCAACCCAACAGACACTTTCGGAGATACCTGTAGTGCACCTTTATAGTCACCCAGTTACGTTGTGACGTTTGGTACACCCAAAGCATTCCTACGGTATCCGGGAGTTGCACAATCTCATGGTCTAAGGAAATGATACTTGACATTAGCAAAGCTTTAGCATACGAACTACACGATCTAGTGCTATGCTTAGGATTGGGTCTTGTACATCACATCATTCTCCTAATGATGTGATCCCGTTATCAATGACATCCAATGTCCATGGTCAGGAAACCGTAACCATCTATTGATCAACGAGCTAGTCAACTAGAGGCTTACTAGGGACATGGTGTTGTCTATGTATCCACACATGTATCTGAGTTTCCTATCAATACAATTCTAGCATGGATAATAAACGATTATCATGAACAAGGAAATATAATAATAATCAATTTATTATTGCCTCTAGGGCATATTTCCAACAATTTGTTCACCCACCGTAGAATACTTATGCTCTTGAGAAGCCACTAGTGAAACCTATGGCCCCCGGGTCTATTCTCATCATATCAATCTCCATCACTTTAATCTTGCTTTGCCTTTTACTTTGCTTTTACTTTTTACTTTGCATCTCTATACCAAAAATACCAAAAGTATTATATCTATCAGATCTCACTCTCGTAAGTGTCCATGAAGGGATTGACAACCCCTAATCGCGTTGGTTGTGAGTAGCTATCGTTTTGTGCAGGTACGAGGGACTTGAGCGTGGACTCCTACTGGATTGATACCTTGGTTCTCAAAAACTGAGGGAAAAACTTACGCTACTCTGCTGCATCATCCCTTCCTCTTCGGGGAAAACCAACGCAAGCTCAAGACGTAGCAAGAAGGATTTCTGGCGCTGTTGCCGAGGAGTCTACGCAAAAAGTCAACATACCAAGTACCCATCACAATCCCTATCTCTCGCATTACATTATTTGCCATTTGCCTCTCATTTTCCTCTCCCCCCAATTCACCCTTGCCATTTTATTCGCCCTCTCTCTCTCTCTATCCTCCCTCTCTATTTGCCTCTTTTGCCCGCTTGCTTTTTGTTTGCCCGTGTGTTAGATTGCTTGTTTGTCGCGATGGCTCAAGATCCTACCAAATTGTGTGACTTCACCAATACCAATAATAATGATTTCCTTAGCACTCCAATTGCTCCTCTTACCGATGCTGAATCTTGTGAAATTAATACTGCTTTGTTGAATCTTGTTATGAAAGATCAATTCGCCGGCCTTCCTAGTGAAGATGCCGCTACTCATCTAAATAGCTTCGTTGATTTATGTGATATGCAAAAGAAAAAAGATGTCAATAATGATGTCGTTAAATTGAAGCTATTTCCTTTTTCTCTTAGAGATCGTGCTAAAGCTTGGTTTTCTTCTTTGCCTAAGAATAGTACTGATTCATGGAACAAGTGTAAAGATGCTTTTATCTCTAAGTATTTTCCTCCCGCTAAGATCATCTCTCTTAGAAACGATATTATGAACTTTAAACAACTTGATCATGAACATGTTGCACAATCTTGGGAGAGAATGAAATTAATGATACGTAATTGCCCTACTCATGGTTTGAATTTGTGGATGATTATACAAAAATTTTATGCCGGATTGAATTTTGCTTCTAGAAATCTTTTAGATTCGGCCGCGAGAGGCACTTTTATGGAAATCACTTTAGGAGATGCTACTAAACTCCTAGATAATATTATGGTTAATTATTCTCAATGGCATACTGAAAGATCTTCTAATAAAAAAGTGCATGCGATAGAAGAAATCAATGTTTTGAGTGGAAAGATGGATGAACTTATGAAATTATTTGCTACTAAGAGTGTTTCTTTCGATCCTAATGATATGCCTTTGTATACTTTGATTGAGAATAACAATGAATCTATGGATGTGAATTTTGTTGGTAGGAATAATTTTGGTAACAACGCTTATAGAGGGAATTTTAATCCTAGGCCATATCCTAGTAATCCTTCTAATAATTATGGGAATTCCTACAACAACTCTTTTGGAAATTATAATAAGATGCCCTCTGAATTTGAGAATAGTGTTAAAGAGTTTATGAATTCACAAAAGAATTTTAATGCTTTGCTTGAGGAGAAATTGCTTAAAGTTGATGATTTGGCTAGAAACGTCGATAGAATTTCTCTTGAGGTTGATTCTTTAAAGCTTAGATCTATTGCTCCTAAGCATGATATCAATGAGTCTCTCAAAACCATGAGAATTTCCATTGATGAGTGCAAGGAAAGAACCGCTAGGATGCGTGCTTCCAAAGATGCCGTTATTAAAGCGTGTTCCTCCAATTCCTATGAAAATCAAGATGAAGATCTAAAAGTTATTGATGTGTCCCCTGTTAAATCTTTGTTTTGCAATATGAATCTTGATGAAAGTGAATATGATCTTCCTTTACCTAGAAGACGTTCTAAAAATTCGGAGTATTTAGATCTTAATGATGAAATTGATGAAAGTGGGATTGAAAGAAATGAAAATCTAGATGTTGCTAAACCCACTATATTGGATTTCAAGGAATTTAATTATGAAAGTTTCTCTTTAATTGATTGTATTTCCTTCTTGCAATCCGTGCTAAATTCTCCACATGCTTATAGTCAAAATAAAGCCTTCACCGAACATATTGTTGATGCCTTGATGCAATCTTATGAAGAAAAACTTGAGTTGAAAGTTTCTATCCCTAGAAAACTCTATGATGAGTGGGAACCAACTATTAAAATTAAAATTAAAGATCATGAGTTTTATGCTTTGTGTGATTTGGGTGCTAGTGTCTCTACTATTCCCAAGACTATGTGTGATTTACTAGATTTCCGTGATTTTCATGATTGCTCTCTAAACTTGCACTTTGCGGATTCCACTATTAAGAAACATATGGGAAGGATTAATGATGTTCTTATTGTTGAAAATAGGAATCATGTGCCCTTAGATTTCATTGTTCTTGATGTAGATTGCAATCCTTCTTGCCCTATTATTCTTGGTAGACCTTTCCTTAGAACGGTTGGTGCGATTATTGATATGAAGGAAGGGAATATTAGATTTCAATTTCCATTAAAAAATGGCATGGAACACTTTCCAAGAAAGAAAATAAAATTACCATATGAAACTATAATGAGAGCAACTTATGGATTGCCTACGAAAGATGGCAATACCTAGATCTATCCTCGCTTTTATGCCTAGCTAGGGGCGTTAAACGATAGCGCTTGTTGGGAGGCAACCCAATTTTATTTTTATTCCTTGCTTTTTGCTCCTGTTTAGTAATAAATAATTTATTTAGCCTTTGTTTTGCTTGTGTTTTTTGTGTTTAATTAGTGTTTCTGCCAAGTAGAACCGTTGGGAAGACTTGGGGAAAGTCTTGTTGAACTTGCTGTAAAAAACAGAAACTTTAGCGCTCACGAGAACTACTGTCATTTTTATTTGAAGAGTTATATTTAGTTAATTATTTTTGAAGATGATTAATAGATAAATTACTCACGTCCAGAAATTTATTTTAGAATTTTTGGGGTTCCAGATCTTGCCCTAGCTACAGATTACTACAGACTGTACTGTTTTTGACATATTCTGTTTTTCGTGTGTTGTTTGCTTATTTTGATGAATCTATGGCTAGTAAAATAGTTTATAATCCATAGAGAAGTTGGAATACAGTAGGTTTAACACCAATATAAATAAAGAATGAGTTCATTACAGTACCTTGAAGTGTTCTTTTGTTTTCTTTCGCTAACGGAGCTCACGAGTTTTCTATTTTGAGTTTTGTGTTGTGAAGCTTTCATGTTTTGGGTGAATTCTTTTGATGGATTATGGAACAAGGAGTGGCAAGAGCCTAAGCTTGGGGATGCCCATGGCACCCCAAAGATAATCCAAGGACACCAAAAATTCAAAGCTTGGGGATGCCCCGGAAGGCATCCCCTCTTTCGTCCACTTCCATCGGTAATTTACTTGGAGCTATATTTTTATTCACCAACATGATATGTGTTTTGCTTGGAGCGTCTTGTATTATTTGTGTCTTTGTGTCTTAGTATGCCACAATCATCCTTGCTGTACACACCTTTTGAGAGAGCCATACATGAACTAAAATTTGATAGAATACTCTATGTGCTTCACTTATATCTTTTGAGCTAGTTAATTTTGCTCTATGTGCTTCACTTATACCTTTTGAGCGTGTCGGGGGTGCTGATCCCACGGACACCTATGGGACCATGGCGGACCGGGCCCCTTTCGGTTCGGCAGGGGGCGGAGAGAGCACGAAGAGCAGATCGAGGCGAAGCGCACGAGTGACGCGATCAGTTTACCCAGGTTCGGGCCGCACGGATGCGTAAAACCCTACTCCTGCTTTGTGGATGTATCGATTTCTTGCTCGGGAGCGCTGATTGCTACAGTACACACCAGCAGCTAGCCAGACCGAGTGTGAGAATGATCGTCTCCCCCCCCCCCCTACGTTGCGCATGGGCCTCCTTTTATATGTTAAAGGGGTCACCGACAGGTGGCAACATAGATAAAGGTAAAAATGGAAAAGACGTGGCGGTTGGCACCACCGCCTACTACAGTTGTATCATACCTAACCCTGACGGCAGGGGACAAAGGCATTAAATGCCTGTCTGCGTCGCCTAGACGGTGCAGAAAAGGACCGCCAGGGACGCCACTGCTTGCCACGATGGCGATCTTGTCAGCGCCGCTTGCCACCGTGTACCTCTGGCTGCACAGCCTTCCGCCACGTGCGCCTGGAAGGGTCCCAGAGCGACACGTTGGTGGATGTGTTGGAGCGTAGGTACAGAGTGGAGGTTTACCGCGGCAAGTGCCTTGCCGCGGACGTTGTCTTGTTGCATCCGGGAGCTTGTCGCTCACCGGGCCTTGGTTGGCCTTCCCGGCAAGCTCCTCTTGCCGGGGTCTTGTCTCCTTCCCGGCAAGCTCCTCTTGCCGGGGTCTTGTCTCCTTGTTCTTGGATACTTTGTTCTTGAATGGCTCCAAAGGAACCACGGAGGATCTTGGCGGTCGCCCGGCAAGCCTTGCCGCGGGGCGCTGCGACTGCCCGTGCACAAGTTCGGGATACTAAGGTACCCCTACTTTAGTACACCGACAGGAGCCCCTGGGCCTGGGCCATACACGGTGCCGAGCGCTGTTGGGCCATGCCCAAAACAGGGCACGGGCATGCGCGGCCTAGGTTACGCCGTATCTCACTCCGCATCCACCGCGCCCTCCCCGCACGGCACGCATCGAACGCGGCGTCGTGGGAGAGATCGTGGGCGGTTTCTTTATTAGGAAAGGCGGAACGTCCGCCCACTCCCCCTTTATAAGCAAGGGGAAGCAGGGGTAGTGCGACCACTCGCCCCTTTCCACTCCAATCTCAGAAGCCTCCGCCCCGCCTCCGTCTTCCCAAAGCAAAGAGAGCAGCGCCCTGCCCCCCATCGCCACCAGCACCACCAACGCCGTCGATCTCCTCCACCGCTTCTGCCATGGCTCCGAAAGCCGACAAGGGGAAGGCCGTGAAGTCGACCGATGCGTAGCGACTTGCAGCGCTGCGGAAGGAGCGGGCCATCTTCCCCCCCAAGCTTGCCGCGAAGGAGCTGAGGGAGTACTACTACCTCTTCTGGTCGACGGAGACGCGAGCGCATCCGAGCACCAAGGTACTCCCAGCCACTGCTCATAAGATGGCTCCGAACGGATATCCCTTTTTCGCCGTATTCTTCTACTGCGGGCTCTGCCCGCCCGTCTCTGAATTCTTTTGCGACATTATGAACACCTACGGCCTCTGCCTCCTTGATTTCACCCCCAATGCCGTCCTGACCATGGCAGTTTTCGCACACCTTTGCGAAAACTTTGTCGGAGTCCACCCAAACGTAGCTCTTTTCCGCCACTTCTTTATACCCCGGGTAGAGAGAGGAGAGCCCTTATCCGGCGGAATCGCCTGGGTCTCTAGGACCGGCAAGAAGGATTCTTATCTGGAGGGTGAGTTCCGCCGCAAGTGGGAGGAGTGGAGAGCAGACTGGTGCTGGATTGTCGAGGATAACCCGCAGCCATTTACCGCCCGGCGCCAAACAGCAGTAGTACGTGGCAGCGACTGGAGCGACGTGGCCCCGGAAGACAGCAGGCTGAGGATTGCCGTCACCAGGATCCAACGCCTTAGGCTTGCCGGACTCACTGTAGGCGCCGTTGGCGCAGACTTCCTTCACTGCCGTATCGCCCCCCTGCAGGAACGGAGGAGGCCTGCCTGGGAGTTCAAGAATGCGGCGGATATCATGAGGCTGCGCCCCGGCCTCAACTACAACTTCACTATTTTCAAGCTGAATGCGATGCTTCAGGAGCTATTTAAGTATGATCCAGATCACCCCGAAGTTTTTAGGTTGCCACAGGGCGTCGTCCCATTGTGCAACAATTCTGCGCTCGACCGCATCAGGGCAATGATGCCGCTGTGCGACTCGCATGGACTTGAGCCAACTTGGCAAGAGCCTGCAGATGATGTCGTGCAGCAGTTCTTCGACAACTTCGTAGAAGTGCCGATCCGCCCCGACGAGAAGGATGGCCTCACTCGTGACACCACCGAAGCGGAGTTGAAGCGCATCGCCACCAGGCTAGAAGAGGCGGCGGCAGCTGCAGCGGCAGGCGAGTTCGGATTCACCTTGGAGGAGGTAGAGGCAGCCGAGGCGGCAAACCGTGCCGAGCAAGAGGAGATTGCTGGCAAGAAAGAGCTTGCCCGGCAAGAGGAGCCTGCCGGCAAGAAAGATCTTGCCGGGCAAGGGGAGACTGCCGGCAAAAAAGAGCTTGCCGGGCATGACGCCGAGCCGAGCGAGCCCGCCGAGGATACAAGAAGCTCGTTGGAGATCGACTCCTCCTCGTCCTCATCTTCAAACAGCTCGCCGCAAGCTGAGCCTCCATCTCCACCAAGGAGGCGTCTTCGCAAGGTCGGGGACGTGGCGAGGCGGCAGGCGAGTCGACAGTCACCGCGCCGCGCGACACGCTCCACCGCGGCAAGCACCGTAGCCGCAGGAGCGCCTCACGCTGCTGCGGCAACTGGAGCGGGGTCTTCCTGGACCACAGCTTCTGCTCCCGCCAAGCGGCCAAGGGAACCCACTCCTCCACCTTCCCGCGCTGGACACGAGCAAGACTTTGACTTCTCCGCGTTCAGCTCCGGAGAGGAAGAAGAAGAAGAGTAAGTTTCTCTTATTGTACTTGCAGTTCTTCAATCTTTGCTGTTTTTGTCTTGCATCTCATTTGCTTCAATCTGAACCCATCCCTTCTTAGGACTCTGGCCCAGAGAGCGGCGAAGAGAGCCAAGGCCCCGGTGATTGTCATCGAGGACGAACCCACCGCGTCAGCAGGGGATGCGCCCGAGACAATCTTGCCGGACCCGGCGACTGATCTCCAGAGCAGCCCCCAGCGTAAGTATCTTGTTTACTTTCCGCTGTTGGGTATGCACGAAGATTCTTGTTTTGCTGCTATTTGTTGGTTGACTTGTGCAGGAGCAGAGCAGCCCCACCAGGAGAGCCCGGAGGCCGCCCCCGAGGTGCCAAGGGAGAGTCCTCCGGCAAGGGAGAGGTCTCCGGCAAGGGAGAGCTCTCCGGCAAGGGAGACGTCTCCGGCAAGGGAGGGGTCTCCGGCAAGGGACAGCACCAGCGGCCCCCCGGCGGCGGAGACCACGAGTGCAGAACCTGACACAGGTAATCCTCTTGCTGAAAACTTCCCTTGGGTTCTTCTTTTGGTTAATCTTCTTCTTTATTTTTGGATATTTGCTTGACCCTTCTCCCCCTTTTTCTGGCTGTCAGATCCATCTGCTGCAGAGCCGATGGAGACGAAGTTGCCGCCGACGACGCCGTTGCCGCCGAGGAAGCAGCCGGCGCCGACGAGCCCACCGGCGAAGAGGCCGCCAGGGCTGCCACTGCGGAAGCAGGCGGGGGATCTGGCGATCGTACTGACTACCCTGAGGCCGCAGGAGCGCCAGGCGCTGCACCGACCGCCGATCCTTCCGCCGCTACCGCAGCGCCAGGCTCCGAAGAGCCCCAGCCTGGCATCTACTTGAAGGCCGGCGACGACATCTTCATCAACCTCCCCTGGGCGTCAAGCTCCAGGGCGCTGGTCGAGGGGGAGAGTTTCGACGGAGAAGTGCTTGCTTCCGCCGGGCTGGCACTGGTTGACGCGCCAAGCAGTAGCAGCGGCGAGCCCGAGGAGGAGCGGCTGCTGCGGAAGCTGGTGTCACTCTACCGCGCCCGGCAAGCCAAGCTGAAATCCCGCGAGGCGCTTGTCGCGAAGGCGGGAGTCGACATCGAGAAGCGCGCGGAAGAGCTCCGGGGTCAAAATCAATAAGCTCTCTGGTCTTTGGCAGTGGAGCGGGAGCAGCTTGCCGAGGAGCAGAGGGCCTTCCTCCTCGAGAAGGCAGAAGTCGAAGAGCAACAAAGGCTTGCCGCTGAGAAACTGTCCGTGCAGGAGGGCGAGCTGGTGCAGCGGAAAGTTGATCTTGACAGCCACGAGGAGGAGCTTGCCGCGCGCGAGCGAATGGTTGGCGGAGCTCTCAAACAAGACGAAGACACTGCCGCAGCTGCCGAGGCCGCCAAGAAAGAGCTGGAGACGAAGGTGGCACAGCTGGAGGCTGATCTGAAGGCGAGCGGTGACGAGCTTGCCGCGCTCAAGCTTGAGCGGGAGAAGGACGCCAACAGCTATTCGGAGCTGCAGGCCCATCTTGCCGAGAAGGGCAAGGAGCTTGATGCCGCCAAGGATTCCAATGTAGATCTCGAGTCGAAGCTGGCCACTCTGACCAAGACACTGGACAGTGCCAAGGAGCAAGAGACGGCCCTGAAGGAGGAAGTCAAGGCCGGCAAGGCGCTGCTGGCGAGCGCCGCTGCCGCCCAGAGCACCTTCCGGGAGAATGTGGAGCACTGGACGGAAGGGCTCGTGGATGTTGCCGCCGACATCGACAAGGAGCTGGCGCAGCTGGGAATGGAGGATCTCGGGTACTCCTCCGATGAGAACCTCCAACCCAGTGCCAAGCTCACTTCGTTCTTTAAGGGCGTGGCGACGGCACTCCGGTGACTCCGGGAAGGGATCCCGAAGCAGCTTGCCGACGAGTCACGCAAGATCTGCGCGGGAGCTCTTCAGAAGGTGCTGATGAAGGTGGCGTTCCGCAATCCGGGCCTCAACCTCACCAACGTCCTCAGGTCCTTGCCGCCGGATGCTGATCTGGAGGCGCTCACAGCCCTTGGCGCACCCATTGTGGACAGGGTGAGCGGGATCAAGAGGGTCGAGGGCGACCGCGTAGACTAGGCGCCCGTTTGCTTCTTTTCTTGTCGCTGCTAGTCATGTTATGCAAACAATCTGTTAGAGCCGTGACAAGCTATCCTGTAATATAACTTTATTTCGGGCAACGATTGCAATGTTATTTCCTCTACTTGATTCCTTCCTTTGTATGTTTTTGCCCTACGCTTTCAGGGAACTTGCCGGCGTAGGCACCTTTGCCGTGAGCGCTGAGTGCGGGACGTCAGCAGCCTGCTGGCGGTGCCGCTGCCGACAAGAAACCTCGTCGCAGAGCTAGTCGCAGCTCACTTAAGTTGTTGAGCGGACTCGAAACAACAGTAAGGGCGCAACTAGCTACGAGTTGGTTCCTCCGCACACAGGTTTTCCATACAAAAGACGGTCGTTCAAGGAAGATAACTTTTAAAAATTAAAAAATCTGATTGCTCAAACTTTAGCAACTTATCTTTTATGTTGTTTGCTTCCCGGCAAGGCGAAACCTTCTTGAACGACGCCTGGTCCATACCGTATCTTCTCCTTCCCTCCCCGGCAAACTTGTGCGCGAGAGAACTTTCCTTTTCTTGAGAGAAAAAGAAGAAGGAGAAAAAGATATGGAGCCTTATGGCTCATTTTTGCTTACCGGGGATAGGTGCTGCACAAAGTGTCAGATAACACATGCAAATAATAAAAAGCATGAAATCGACAAAGTGTGCGGAGCACATGATCTTTATGCACGGGATCTGCGCCCGGCTTTGTACAAAGGATTACATGCAACAGCGGCAAGACTTGTACAAAAGGTGGTTGCCGGAACGGGTCCCGGCAACCGCGCCCTACGGGTAAAACTTGCGAAGATGCTCAATATTCCAGGAGTTGCTCACTGGTATGCCATCTTCGGTCTCCAGGCGGAGAGCGCCAGGCCTAGTGACTCGTTTCACCCGGTAAGGGCCTTCCCACTTCGGCGTCAACTTGTTGGAATTCTTGGCGGACTGAACGCGCCGAAGAACAAGGTCGCCTTCCTCGAGACTTCTGGCGTTAACTTTGCGGCTATGGTAGCGGCGCAAAGCTTGCTGGTAGCGAGCAGCTCGCACAGCAGCCTGAAGACGGTCTTCCTCAAGGAGCAGCGCGTCATCTTGCCGTAGCTGCTCTTGCTCAAGCTCATCGTAAGCGAGCACTCGAGGCGACCCGTATACGACTTCCGTGGGGAGAACTGCCTCTGCTCCATAGACTAGAGCGAAAGGTGTCGGGCCAGTGGCTCGATTTGGCGTCGTCCTGATCGACCAAAGAACCACCGGCAGCTCATCGATCCAGTTTCTTCCGCACTTGTGCAGCCTGTCGAAAGTTCTGGTCTTGAGCCCGCGCAGCACTTCAGCATTTGCCCTCTCTGCTTGACCGTTGCTTCTCGGGTGAGCAACAGAAGCGAAGCAGACCTTGGCGCCAAGATCTTGGACGTACTGCATGAAGGTGCGGCTCGTAAATTGCGTACCGTTGTCGGTAATTATCCTGTTAGGGATCCCGAAACGGCAAACAATCGACCTGAAGAACTTGACTGCTGACTGTGCTGTCACCTTCCTCACTGGTTCCACTTCTGGCCACTTTGTGAACTTGTCGATTGCAACGTACAAGTACTCAAAGCCCCCGACTGCTCGGGGGAAGGGGCTGAGGATGTCGAGCCCCCAGACCGAAAATGGCCAGGATAAAGGGATCATCTGGAGAGCTTGAGCTGGCTGGTGTATCTGCATGGAATGGAACTGGCACGCTTCACACTTGGTTACTTGTGCAGTTGCATCCTGGAGGGCTGTCGGCCAGAAGAAGCCTTGCCGGAATGCTTTGCCGGCAAGTGCTCTTGCGCCAATGTGGTGACCACATATGCCTCCATGTATCTCTGCCAAAAGCTTTTGTCCATCTTCCCGGGGAATACACTTCAATTTCACACCGTTGAGTCTTCTTCTGCACAGTGTGTTATCGACAAACTGGTACATACTAGACTGCCGGGCTACTCTTTCTGCTTCTTCTTGCTCTTCGGGAAGTTCTCCTGTCTGAAGGAAACGGACAATCTGCTGTGCCCATGCTGGACCTTGTGGCTCGACAACAAGGACTAAAGGCATATCTGCTGCTGCGGGAACGTCCACTTCTACGGCAAGGGCCTGCGGCTCTGCCGGAGCTTGACGTTCCCCGGCAAGCTTACCGGAGCAAAACTTGTCGGGAGCGTCTGCTTCGACGGAACAAACCCTAGGGCTTGCCGGAGCAGACTGCTCCTCAGAACTCTTGGTGTTGATCTTGGGGACCTTCTTGGCGGCGGCTTTGGGAAGCTCTGCCGGAAAATAGTCGCCAGAAATCAACTTTCTCTTCTTGCTCTGTCCAGTTGACGGCGTTACGGACGGTTGAGTCAGCTTGAGCACAAAGATCCCTGGTTCCACAAGTAACTTAAGTGCAGCGCACTTTGACAGGCCATCGGCAATGTCGTTCTGAGCTCTTGGGACATGCTCCATCTGCAGGCCGTCAAAGTGCTCTTCTACCTTTCTCACTTCGTCAATGTAGGCTTCCATCAACGGACTCTGATAATTCTTGTTTACTTGGCGGACGACAAGCTACGAGTCACCCCTGACAATGAGCTTCTTGATCCCAAGGTCTGCCGCGATCCTGAGACCGGCAAGGAAGCCTTCATACTCTGCAGTATTGTTTGTCGCTTGCTCCTTGGGAAAGTGCATCTGGACTACGTACTTGAGGTGCTCTCCGGTGGGTGCGACAAGCAGCACGCCAGCACCGGCGCCTTGCAGCGAGAAGGCACCGTCAAAGTACATGAGCCACTCTTTGCTTGCCTCCTTGACAGGGATGCTCGTCTCTGGAATTTCTTCATCTGGTGTTGGCGTCCGCTCTGCTATGAATTCTGCCAATGCTCTGCTTTGGATAGTTAAAGTACTCTCAAACTTGAGGCCAAAGCATGACAGTTCCAGTGCCCACTCAACAATCCTGCCTGTCGCTTCTGGATTCTGTAGTATCCTCTTCAGGGGAAAGCGAGTGACAACTATGATCTCATGTGCTTGGAAGTAATGGCGCAGCTTTCTCGAGGCCATGAGAAGGCCAAAAAGCAACTTCTGCACACCAGAGTACCTTGACCTAGCCCCCTGCAGAAGGGAACTGACAAAGTAAACTAGGCGCTGCACCATTTTCTTCTGCATCTCTTCGCGCACCTGCGCAGATCCATCCTTGTCGGGACCAGAGCTTGTCGGGGAAGCCCCCTGCTTGTCGCTGGATGTGCTTGCCGCGGTTGCTGGCTCGTCATCTGCCTCCCTATCTGCCACTAATGCAGCACTAACCACTTGATTGGTTGCCGCTATATACAGCAGCAACTTCTCTTGCGGCTTAGGTGCGACAAGTGTTGGAGTGGAGGACAGGTATCTCTTTAAGTCCTGCAGCGCAGCCTCCGCTTCCGGAGTCCATTTCATTGGACCTGCCTTTTTCAAAATTTTGAAAAACGGCAGGGCGCGCTCAGCAGACCGAGAGATAAACCTGCTGAGAGCAGCCATGCAACCGGCAAGTTTTCGTACATCATTGACGCGCTTTGGTGCTTCGGTCTGCTCAATGGCCTTGATCTTGTCGGGATTGGCTTCAATTCCCCGCTGAGACATAAAGAACCCGAGAAGCTTGCCGGAGGGGACTCCAAATACACACTTCTCAGGGTTGAGCTTGAGGTTGATCTTGCGCAGATTTGCAAAGGTCTCGTCTAAATCTTGAATCAGAGTTGCCCTGTCCTTGCTCTTGACCACTATATCATCCATGTAGGCCTCCACATTTCTGTGTATTTGTGGCTTCAGAGCGACATGGACTACTCTTGCAAATGTTGAACCAGCATTCTTTAAACCGATAGGCATCCGTATGAAACAGTACGTGCCACACGGAGTAATGAATGCGGTTTTCTCCTCATCCTCTTCTGCCATGAAGATTTGATGGTATCCGGAGTATGCATCAAGAAATGAAAGCAAATCACATCCGGCTGTGGAGTCAACAATCTGGTCAACGCGCGGCAAGGGAAATGGGTCTTTGGGACAAGCTTTATTAACATCAGTAAAGTCAATACAAAGCCTCCATTTTCCGTTTAGCTTCCGCACGACTACAGGATTGGCCAACCACGTAGGATGGAGCACTCCTCTGACAAGGCCTGCTGCTTCCAATTTCTTGATCTCTTCTGCTATGAATTCTTGGCGCTCCACTGCTTGCTTCCTGACCTTCTGCTTGACGGGCCGCGCATGAGGACAAACGGCAAGATGGTTCTCAATTACTTTCCTGGGAACACCGGGGATGTCAGACGGTTGCCACGCAAACACGTCAACGTTCGCCCGCGGGAAAGCAACGAGCGCGCTTTCCTATTTAGGGTCGAGAGTGGCACTGATGGTGAAGGTACCACCAGTGCTGTCCTCCTTGGCGGACACCTTCTTGGTATGTGGCGGAGCCGCCATTGCCTTTTTACACTTGCCGGTGGAGCTCGATGGTGCGTCCTCAACGGTAGCGCAGCACTCCGAAGAGGTGCGCTTGCCGGAGTGGGCATCAGAGCTCTTGCCGGTCTTGGTCTTCCTCTTCCCCCCAGGAGCTTCAGCGGCAAGTGTCTTGCGATCTGTTGCGGCTGCTGCTTCCCGGTAGATCTTGTCGGCACAGATAAGAGCATCCTTCTTGTCGCCAGGGACAGAGATGACACTTATCGGGCCTGCCATCTTGAGCATGTTGTATGCGTAGTGAGAGGCTGCCATGAACTTGGCGAGTGCAGGACGGCCAAGTATCCCATTGTAAGGCAATGGGAAATCGGCAACGTCAAAAGTGACCCTCTCAGTCCTGAAATTCATCTCACTGCCAAATGTTACCGGCAATGTGACCTTCCCTTTCGGCTTGCTCCTTCCCGGATTGATTCCTTGGAATGTGCCGGTCTCTTCGAGCTCGCTGTCAGGGATCTGGAGTTTCTGGAGAACAGCGGAGGAGATCAGGTTCAAGCCGGCCCCGCCGTCAACTAGCATCTTAGTGACCTTGAGGTTGCGGATAGTTGGCGAAACCAACATCGGCAAGCACCCGACCGCAGTTGTGCGATCAGGGTGGTCCTCAATATCAAAGATGATAGGCGTGCTAGACCATTTCAGAAGCTTGCGCGATTCGACAGGTGGTTCTGCCGCATTAACTTCCCGCGCCCACTGCTTGAGTTGGCGGTGGGAAGTATGCAAAGAAGCACCACCGTCAACGCATAAGACCTCAGTGGCTTTCTGGAAATCCTGCTCACTGGTCTCGACATCCTCCATATCTTCGTCATCGTCGTCATCTTCATCCTTGTCGCGGCCGCGGGGAGGTCTGTCTCCTTGCCGCTGCTTGGCCTTGCCGCGGCGTCCTCCCCGGCCGGCGCGCTTCTTGCCGGCTTCCCCAGTGCCTCCTTGGGCCCTCTCCTTGTCGCGCCGCTCGTACTCAGCTTTTTGCTGCTGGACAAGCTTCTCAACCTTCTTGCAGCTCTGGAGATCATGGCCCTTGGTGCAGTGGATCTTGCAGTACTGCTTGTCGGTGCCGTCCTGCTTGTCGGCAACCGCCACAGCCTGGCAGTTGGTGCATGCGGCAACCTCCTTGCCGGAGCTACCAACTTTGGCTTTGTTGGCGGCGCCGTCGTTGCCGGACTGCTCGACGACTAGAACCTCTTTGCTTTTCTTCTTCCTGTTGTTGCGCCGCCGGTTCTTCTTTGCCGGGGCAGCATCCTCGCTGTCAGATCCTCCTGCTCCAGTATTCTCTCTGGGGAGTTTCCTCCCTTCTTCAGCACGTGCACACTTATCGGCCAGGGCATATAGCTCACTGACGTCTCTGATCCTGCACATTGCCATCTCCTCCCGCATCCTGCAGTTACGCACGTTCTGGTGGAACGCGCTGATGACCGCGGCAGGGTGGATATCTGGGATGTTGCGCTGTACACGGCTGAATCTCTGAATATACTTACGCAGGGGCTCTCCTTCCTTCTGGGCGAGCAGGTGAAGGTCACTCTCTTGGCCATGAGGTTTGTGGCCGCCTGTAAAGGCGCCGACAAACTGATGGCATAGGTCTGCCCAAGAGGATATGGAGTTATCCGGCAAGTGCATGAGCCAGGACCTGACTTCGGGCTTGAGCACCGGCAGGAAGTAGTTGGCAAGGACCTTGTCGTCTCGCCCCCCGGCAGCTTGCACCGCGATGGTGTAGATGCTGAGGAACTCCAACGGGTGCGTCTTGCCGTCATACTTCTCTGGTACGTCTGGCTTGAAATTCTTCTGGCTGGGCCACTGGACTTGCCGCAGCTCACGGGTAAACGCAGGGCAACCTACCGCGTACGGCAAGTCGCCTGGTTCCCCTGGCGCATGCATGTCGACAGAGGGCCCAGCGCGCAGGTCTGATTGACGCCGCGCTTCTCTTTGGCGCTCGATGCGGGTACGAGCGTCTTCTTGCTGTCGTTCGTAAAGAACTTGGCACTGATCGCGATGAGCTCGTGGATCAGATGAAGCAGTGGAGTCGCTGTCGTGGTGGATCCGGCGAGTCGGCGATCTTGGCCTTCGAGGCGGAGAGTGCACAGTGGTTGCACCCTCCCCGGTCTTGTCGCCACCGGCTTGCGCCTGGCTGACTTGCCGCGGCTGCGATGTGCTCGGTTGCCGTGGGTTGTCGCCGTTGGCGAAGCCGATGAGGCTCTGAATGGTGGCCCTCCAGTCGTCGATCTTGTCTGCCGCTGGAGGGTAGTCTAGGAGCAGTTGAGCTCGCGCCAAAGCTTCTGCCGGAGTGGCAGGCGGCGGCGGCGAACGGTGCGAGGAACGGGATATGCTCGGACTTCTAACTACGTTAAAAGGAGCAGTATCTTGTCCAGGCGACCATGCCCCGCTCGCGCCAGCATGTTGGCGTGCGTGCTGGTCTTGAGCACTCCGGGATCTACCAGCTTGATCTTGGCCCAGCAAATGTATGGTACCATGGGTACCATAACGCTGCTGGTCCCGCGCCTCCTGAGATGGGCGCGGTGCGTGTACGGACGCCGAGGTCTTGGAGTGCGCCCGGTCGTTGTGGGAGCCGACTGCGCCGCCGATGTGCAGCGCAGCCTTGTCCTTGGACCTGGCAGCACCGTGTGCTCCCTCGTCGATGCCCGTTCTTCCGCCGGCGTCTACTCCACCAGCCGTTTGCTCCGGCGATGGTGGGCTCGGCGCGGACGGAGCAGCCGCCTCCGAAGCCTTCTTCTTCGGCGCCATGTCGATGAAGACGATGAAGGTTTGGCTCGTGTGAACGCCGGATCAGGTTCACACAACCTCGACGCACCCCTACCTGGCGCGCCAAAGATGTCGGGGGTGCTGATCCCACGGACACCTATGGGACCACGGCGGACCGGGCCCCTTTCGGTTCGGCAGGGGGCGGAGAGAGCACGAAGAGCAGATCGAGGCGAAGCGCACGAGCGACGCGATCGGTTTACCCAGGTTCGGGCCGCACGGATGCGTAAAACCCTACTCCTGCTTTGTGGATGTATCGATTTCTTGCTCGGGAGCGCTGATTGCTACAGTACACACCAGCAGCTAGCCAGACCGAGTGTGAGAATGATCGTCCCCCCCCCTACGTTGCGCATGGGCCTCCTTTTATATGTTAAAGGGGTCACCGACAGGTGGCAACATAGATGAGGGTAAAATTGGAAAAGACGTGGCGGTTGGCACCACCGCCTACTACAGTTGTATCATACCTAACCCTAACGGCAGGGGACAAAGGCATTAAATGCCTGTCTGTGTCACCTAGACGGTGCAGAAAAGGACCGCCAGGGACGCCACTGCTTGCCACGATGGCGATCTTGTCAGCGCCTCTTGCCACCGTGTACCTCTGGCTGCACAGCCTTCCGCCACATGCGCCTGGAAGGGTCCCAGAGCGACACATTGGTGGATGTGCTGGAGCGCAGGTACAGAGTGGAGGTTTACCGCGGCAAGTGCCTTGCCGCGGACGTTGTCTTGTCGCATCCGGGAGCTTGTCGCTCACCGGGCCTTGGTTGGCCTTCCCGGCAAGCTCCTCTTGCCGGGGTCTTGTCTCCTTCCCGGCAAGCTCCTCTTGCCGGGGTCTTGTCTCCTTGTTCTTGGATACTTTGTTCTTGAATGGCTCCAAAGGAACCATGGAGGATCTTGGCGGTCGCCCGGCAAGCCTTGCCGCGGGACGCTGCGACTGCCCGTGCACAAGTTCGGGATACTAAGGTACCCCTACTTTAGTACACCGATAGAGCGTTATAATTTTGCTCTATGTGCTTCACTTAGATCTTTTAGAGCGCGGTGGTGGATATGTTTTAAAGAAACTATTGATCTCTCATGCTTCATTTAAATTATTTTGAGAGTCTCTTAATAGCATGGTAATTTGCTTAATAATAATATGCTTGGTATTCAAGATTTGTGAAACTTCCTTTTGAGTGTGTTGAATACTAGGAAAAGATTGAAGCATGATAATTGTTTTGAGATATGGAGGTGATAATATTAAAGTCATGCTAGTTGAGTAGTTGTGAATTTAAAGAATACTTGTGTTAAAGCTTGTGATTCCCGTAGCATGCACGTATGGTGAACCGTTATGTGACGAAGTCGGAGCATGATTTATTTATTAATTGTCTTCCTTATGAGTGGCGGTCGGGGACGAGCGATGGTCTTTTCCTACCAATCTATCCCCCTAGGAGCATGCGCGTAATACTTTGCTTTGATAACTTGTAGATTTTTGCAATAAGTATATGAGTTCTTTATGACTAATGTTGAGTCATGGATTATACGCACTCTCACCCTTCCACCTTTGCTAGCCTCTCTAATACCGCGCACCTTTTGCCGGTATCATACACCTACCATATACCTTCCTCAAAATAGCCACCATACCTACCTATTATGGCATTTCCATAGCCATTCCGAGATATATTGCCATGCAACTTTCCACCATCCAGTTCATCATGACACATTCATCATTCTCATATTGCATATCCCGGTACACCCCCGGAGGCATTCATATAGAGTCATATTTTGTTCTAAGTATTGAGTTGTAAGAAAAATAAAAGCGTGATGATCATCATTATTAGAGCATTGTCCCAGTGAGGAAAGAATGATGGAGACTATGATTCCCCCATAAGTTGGGATGAGACTCCGGACGAAAAATAAAAAAATAAAAAAAAAGAGGCCAAAGAAGCCCAAATAAAAAGAGGCCAAAAAAAGAGAGAAAAGGCCCAAATAAAAAATGATGAGAGAAAAGGAGAGAAGGGACAATGTTACTATCCTTTTACCACACTTGTGCTTCAAAGTAGCACCATGATCTTCATAGTAGAGAGTCTCTCATGTTATCACTTTCATATACTAGTGGGAATTTTTCATTATAGAACTTGGCTTGTATATTCTAATGATGGGCTTCCTCAAATTGCCATAGGTCTTCATGAGCAAGCAAGTTGGATGCACACCCACTTAGTTTATTTTTGAGATTTCATATACTTATAGCTCCAGTGCATCCGTTGCATGGCAATCCCTACTCACTCACATTGATATCTATTGATGGGCATCTCCATAGCCCGTTGATACGCCTAGTTAATGTGAGACTATCTTCCCCTCCTTTTTGTCTTCTCCACAACCACCATTCTATTCCACCTATAGTGCCATATCCATGGCTCACGCTCATGTATTGCGTGAAGATTGAAAAAGTTAGAGTATGAAACAATTGCTTGGCTTGTCATCGGGGTTGTGCATGATTTAAATACTTTGTGTGGTGAAGATGGAGAATAGCCAGACTATATGATTTTGTAGGGATAACTTTCTTTGGCCATGTTATTTTGAGAAGACATAATTGCTTTGTTAGTATGCTTGAAGTATTATTATTTTTATGTCAATATAAACTTTTGTCTTGAATCTTTCGAATCTGAATATTCATATCACGATTAAGAAGATTTGCATTGAAATTATGCCAAGTAGCACTCCGCATCAAAAATTCTCTTTTTATCATTTACCTAGTCGAGGACGAGCAGGAATTAAGCTTGGGGATGCCTGATACGTCTCCAACGTATCTATAATTTTTGATTGCTCCATGCTATATTATCTACTCTTTTGGACTATATTGGGCTTTATTTCCAACTTTTATATTATTTTTGGGACTAACCTATTAACCGGAGGCCCAGCCCAGAATTGCTGTTTTTTCCTATTTCAGTGTTTCGAATAAACAGAATATCAAACGGAGTCCAAACGGAATAAAATCTTCAGGAACGTGATTTTCTCACCGAACGTGATCCAGGAGACTTGGACCCTGCTCCAAGGAACAAAAGAGGCGGTCACGAGGGTGGGGGCGCCCCCCCCCTAGGGCGCCCCTGCCTCGTGGGCCCGTCGTTGCTCCTTCGGCGTACTTCTTCCTCCTATATATACACACGTACCCCCAAACGATCAGAACAGGTGCCAAAAACCTAATTCCACCGCCGCAACTTTTTGTATCCACGGGATCCCATCTTGGGGCCTATTCCGGAGCTCCGCCGGAAGAGGGCCATCATCACGGAGGGCTTCTACATCATCCTAGCCCCTCCGATGAAGTGTGAGTAGTTTAGCTCAGACCTTCAGGTCCATAGTTAGTAGCTAGATGGCTTCTTCTCTCTCTTTGAATCTCAATACAAAGTTCTCCCCATCTCTTGTGGAGATCTATTCGATGTAATCTTATTTTTGCGGTGTGTTTGTTGAGACTGATGAATTGTGGGTTTATGATCAAGTCTATCTATGAAAAATATTTGAATCTTCTCTGAATTCTTTTATGTATGATTGGTTATCTTTGCAAGTCTCTTCGAATTATCCGTTTGGTTTGGCCAACTAGATTGGTAGTTCTTGCCATGGGAGAACTGCTTAGCTTTAGGTTCAATCTTGCGGTGTCCTTACCTAGTGACAGAAGGGGCAGCAAGGCACGTATTGTATCGTTGCCATCGAGGATAACAAGATGGAGTTTATTTCATATTGCATGAATTTATCTCTCTACATCATGTCATCTTGCTTAAGGCATTACTCTTTTTTTAACTTAATACTCTAGATGCATGCTGGATAGCGGTCGATGAGTGGAGTAATAGTAGTAGATGCAGAATTGTTTCGATCTACTTGTCACGTATGTGATGCCTATATACATGATCATGCCTAGATATTCTCATAACTATGCTCAATTCTGTCAATTGCTTAATAGTAATTTGTTCACCCATCGTAGAATACTTATGCTCTTGAGAGAGGTCACTAGTGAAACCTATGGCCCCGGGGTCTATTCTCATCATATCAATCTCCATCACTTTAATCTTGCTTTTCCTTTTACTTTGCTTTTACTTTTTACTTTGCATCTTTATACCAAAAATATTATATCTATCTGATCTCACTCTCGTAAGTGACCGTGAAGGGATTGACAACCCCTAATCGGTAAGTGACCGTGAAGGGATTGACAACCCCTAACCGCGTTGGTTGCGAGTAGCTATCGTTTTGTGCAGGTACGAGGGACTTGAGCGTGGCCTCCTACTGGATTGATACCTTGGTTCTCAAAAACTGAGGGAAATACTTACGCTACTCTGCTGCATCATCCCTTCCGCTCCGGGGAAACCCAACGCAAGCTCAAGACGTAGCACCGTTCCAAAAAGGTGAATCCCTCTCCTGGTCGCCTCGGGCCTCCTTTTATAGGAAAAAGGGGTTGCCACAATGGCACACAGGAGGTGGAAAGGCCTATAGTGTGCGAGCTTATCGCACGGCATTACGGGACAAAGTGCATTAAATGCGCTACGTAGGTCTCCATGAACTTTATAGGGGACGGGAACGAGGCCCGTCCCGTCCGTCGCTGCTTCGCCTCACTTTGACACACGCCCAGACCAGCGATGCATGAAGTGCCATGTAGGCAGGTAGGCAGCTGAGGTGGCGCGGTGATAGGGCCTTCATGAAGATCTGCATGCCGCCACGCAGGTGCTTGCTGATTTCGCCTGGAAGCAGCCTGTTGCCACGCAGGTGCCTGCCCAGCTGGTTGGGCTGGCAGCTGCATGCGAACGACGATGGAGTCTTTGCTGATGCGGGCCTGGCAGTGGCCCTGCTAGCGTCCTCGGCAAGGGCCTTGCTGGGGGCCCGGCAAGGGTCTTGCCGTGGTGTCGCAGTCGTCCCCGGCAAGACACTTACCGGGGGTCTTGTAGATTTCCCTGGCGAGGATCCCGCCGAGGGTCATCATCTTCTAATCCTCATCTGATCTTGTGTGTTTATGATCTTGACAAAGATTTGCATGCCACCACGGAGGTGCCTCCCAAGCCCTGGTCCTAATGTAGTTGATTGGGTCAGAGCCGGTGGATTCAAGGGTGGCTCGCTCTGCTGGTGTTGGGCAAGTTGCCCCAGCAAGGCTCTTGCCGGGGCTGCAGGGGGCCGCCTCGGCAAGGATCTTGCCGAGGGAGTCCACCTCGCTCTCTTGCCCTCCTACGCTTCTGGTCTTGGCGTCGCCTTGGTTTTCTTGTGCTTCGGCTTCTCTCCGGCTTCCCTCCTGTGCCCTGCTAAGTGTGGCTGCGGCGCGTGACTCTGACTGCCCATGCATAAGTAAAGGGGTCAAAAGGAGAGCCACTACTTTTTTACACCAACAGGAGCCCCCGGGCCTGGCCACACATAAGCGTGACGCGTTGTTGGGCTAGGCCCAGAACGGTGCGCGGGCAGGTGGGGCGGATTTTACCATAGTAACTTCTCGTCCGCTGCGCTTCCCCATGACCCGCGTAGAACGCGCGACATGGAGGGTCGCGCATGACGTGGGGGTCATGCGCGGGGAGGTTCCCGCACGCATGAGTCACATCGTGGTTAATGGGAGAGGAGGCGGCCCGCGCCTTCCCCATAAAAAGAGGAATAACCGCGGGCGCGCTGCTCACTTTACCCCTGCATCTTCTCCAATCTCGGAACCGCTACCCCTTTCCCCTTCCTTCACAAGCTTCTGCCCCTTCTTGCTGCCGCTGTGTCTTCACTGTCCTCCGCCCCTCGCCTCTCGAAGCCGCCATGGTCCCCAAAACCAACAAGGTCAAAGGGAACGCCAAGGACGCCGGAGTGACGGAGCCACTGAAGAGTGAGCAGGCGGCGCGGCGGATGCGGCTCGCCTACTTCCCCTCGACGGTCGACGTGTTCGAGCTTCGGGATAGCTTCTGGCCCCTATGGGGGTGCAAGATGGGGGGAAGCGACGGGGCATCCAGCCACGCGCGTCGTTCCCGCCAACTGCACCGAGGCCGCCCCGAATCGGTACCCGTTTTTCATCGACTACTTCTCTTGCGGCCTCTTCCCCCCTTTCTCCGGTTTCTTCAATGATGTCATGCATACATTTGGCTTCCACCTCCTGGACTTTACTCCAAATGTTGTGTCGTGCAAGGCACTTTTTGCCCACCTCTGTGAGGGCTTCGTCGGAGTCGTCCCCAACACGACGCTCTTCCGCCATTACTTTTACCCTCGCATCCAGGGGGAGGCGCAATCTCTAGTTTCGTCGCCTAGATCCCGAGGTCCAAAGGGGCGTACCCAAAGGACGCCTAGAAGGAGAGGTGGGAAGAATGGCGGGGCCGGTGGTGCTGGATCGAGGAGGACGACCCACAGGAGTTCTGCCGGGTTTGCCAGGCGCCGCCGGTTCGTAGGCCCGACTGGGGCGACGTCGACGCCCAGGACGACAAGCTCAAGATCGCCATCACCCGGATTCTTTGCCTCACCAAGGCCGGGCTCACCCTTGAGATGATCGGGGTGGATTTCATTTGCCGCCGAATCACTCTGCTGCATAACAAGGGGAGGCCGGCCTGGATCTGCACGAATGCGGCCGATATCAGAGGCTTCGCCCCGGCCTCGACCACAACTTCAAGGTGCTGGCGCACGCTCACTTCTGCCAGCAGCTCTTCCAGCTTGACGTGGGTCGCGACGGCAAGGCCGAGAGCTCCGGCAAAGCCATGAAGGCCGGCAAAGTCGCCAAGGGGCCCTTGTTTGGGTTGCCGGCGGGGGTGGTCCTGCTGAGCAACAACTCGCGCTGGAATGACATCATCTTCATGATGCCGGACTGCAACGCGCATGGCCCCGTCCCCAATTGGGCCGAGCTATCGAAGGATCAGGTGTAGGATTTCTTTGATAGTCTGGAGGAGAAGTACGTCCGTGACGAGCTGCGGCTCGTCCAAGACACCACCCAGGCGGAGCTGGACTACATCGCCGCCAGGGCGGCGGAGGCGGAGCTCGCCAGGAAGGCTGGCACCGCCGGCGGCATGGAGGACAAGGCCGCGGCGGCCACAGAGGACAAGGAACTCGCCCAGTGGGCGGAGTTTGCTGGGAAGGCCAGCAGCTCCCGCACCGAGGCCCCTCTCGTCGAGGATGACGATGATGAGTCGTCCGAGGAGGAAGCTGAAGCTGTCGAGCCCCCAGCCGCGGGGAAGGGGTGAGTCCTACGGCAGGCCAGCTCCGGCGAGCCAGTTCAACCCGGCAGGGCCACGCAACCATGGCATGCCTAGGAGATGTCCGCATGCCAAACGAGGGCCGCAGCAGCGAGAAAGTTGGTGAAGGCCGCGGTGGCGAAGAAGAAACATCTGCCTCCTCTTTGTCCAAGCGTTCCCCAACTCCGTCTACTTCCCCTCCTCCCGCAGGCGACGACACGGAGGTCTTCTTTCACCTCGGGTCTCTCACCCCGAGGAGCAAGAGGAAGGCAGCAGAAGAGGAGGTGGAGGACGAGTAAGTGTCGTTTCCTTTCGGCAGCTCCGGCTCCTCTAACTGTGCTTCTTATCTTGACTTGTTTTCGTCTCGGCAGGGATGTGGAGACGCTGGCCCAGAGGGTGAAGAGGGCCAGGTCTTCGGCGGGCGGCCAGCCACCAGCGGGCACCTCTAAGGCGCCACTGGTGGTGGTGAGCAATCCGGACAGCAGCCCCCGGCGCAGCCCCCAGCGTAAGTTCGCCACTCACTCCCCGTCGACGTGTGTTGGGGAGACAATCCTTTGGTGCTGACCTTGCCATGATTGTTGGAGGAGGCCAGCAGCAGGAGGAGCCGCAGAGGGCTACCCCCAGCACGCCGCCCCCATCGACCACGCCGCCCCAAGGGGCGTCTCCAGCAAGGGCGCCAAGCACCGAGCCCATGCACACGGAGGAGGAGGAGAACTCGGGCACTAGTGGCTTCGCCTCGGCGCCAAATGTTGGCGGGGAGGGGACCTCTGCTTCCCAGCCCGGCACGGGTGAGCCACTTGCCTTCCATCCCTGCCTTTTCCTTTTTTCTTGGCTTTGCCTTATCCCCTTCTCGGAATCCAGGTCCTTCTTCGGTGGATCCGGAGGACATAGATACCGTCATCGAGGATGTTGCCAAGGGCGTCGCGGCGGAGGCTGACAAGATCGCCGCCGAGGAGGCCGCCAGGGGCGCTACTGAAGACGCCACCAAGGGGCCCACCGGGGAGCCCAGCAAGGCTACTGCCAAGGAGGCCGGCAAGGCCGCTGCCAAGGAGGAGGTGGTGGATGACCAACCTTCCTCCTCTGCTGCCTCTGGCTCCGGCAGGTACCTGAGGGTGAGAGACAACCTTTTCGTCCACCTCCCAGGGTCGTCGAGCTCCAGGGCGCCCATCGAGGGAGAGGTGTTCGACGAAGAGGTGCTTGCCGCCGCCGGGCTCGAGGTTGTTGACGAGCCGAGCGCTGGTGGCGATGGTTCTCGGGAGGAGCGGCTTCTCCAAGCCATGGGTGCCAACTTCCGGAACCTCCAGGCACTCCACTGCGCCCGCCTAGACAAGGCCAAGTCCAGGGCGGCAATGCTGGACAAGGCGGAGGCGGACCTCAAGGTACGCGTCGCCGAGACGCAGACTTGGTTCGGCCAAGCTTATGAGGAGCTGAAGGCCGCCCAGGGCGAGCTGGCCAAGCGCGAGGTGGAGCTCACCATGAAGCGGGCCGACATTGAGAAGGCCCAAGAGACGGCGGAGAACTTGGCCGCTGCAGCCAAGGCCGCTCGAGCCCAGCACCAGGCCGCGCTAAACTCCCAGGAGGAGGACCTTGCCGCGCATGAGGAGAAGCTTGCTGCAATGCTCCACGGCAAGGATGAGGAGGTGAAGAAGCTCGTCGTGGAGCAGACCCAGGAGCTGGAGCAGAGGCACATGGAGGCACTCAATGCCCAGGCTCAAGTTCACGCCGACAAGATGAAGGAGCTGGAGGTGGAGCGGGACGGGCTGAAAAACCAGGTCCTGACGCTATCCAAGGAGAAGGACACGCTCTGACGAAGGCGCAGGGCACGGTCCTCAGTGGGGTTGGGGAGCTCTCCGAGGCCAACAACTCCATCAAAGACCTCAGGCTGAAGCTACACGGTCTCGAGGAGATGTTGTCGGAGAGAAAGGCCCGGGAGGAGACCCCGACCAAGAATCTGGAGACCGAGAAGCAGCTGCGGAAGGACGACGCCCTCACCCACAAGGAGCACGTGAGGGCAAGAAACGCTGGCTCAATCGCCTCGCCGTCGTTGCCGACAAGGCCACCATGCAGCTGGCTACCATGGGGGTGGCGGATGTGAGGTACGTCCCGGAGCCGAACTTGAGCGCCAACTGCAGCCTGGCCCTGTTCTTTGAGAGGGTTGTCGGTGCCTTGGAGCGGCTTCATGCCAATCGGGCGGCCTCGCTGGCCAATGAGTCCCGGAGGCTTTGCCAGGGTGCCATGACCAAGGTTCTCACCAAGATGGCGTACTGGAACCCCAACCTCAACTTCGACGCTGCACTGGACAGCTTGCCGGCGGGTGTGGACCTCGCGGCGCTCAAGGAGCGTATCAAGCCCATCATCAGCCGCATCAGCGGAATCGAGAGGGTGGAGGGCCAGCGCTGGGATTAGGCACCCCATCTCCCATTGCCGCTGCAGGTTCATCACCAAGACAGTTTTTATCTTTAGTTAGAACCGCAGCAACAATTGATGTAATATAACTCTGCGGCACTTTTGGTACGATGCATGTTATCTTCCTGTTCGATCTTCCCTTTGTATGTTTTCCCTATGTTAAACGGGTAGGCTTGACGACGCGTAAACACAGGGCGGCACCTTGAGGACGGATCCCCAACGGCCTGCCGGGTGTGCTTGCTACCGAGCGAACCACCTTACCGCTCTCAACATGGCCGCTCGAACTGTCGAGCTTGACTCGAGTCAGAATCGAGAGCATTGCCAATTGCGAAAGGCTACCCTGCCACTCTCGACGCAGCTGCTTGAGCTGTTGAGCGGACTCGAAACAGAACAAGGGCATTGCCAATTGCAGAAGGGCCCCTTTGCGTGCGGGCTTTCATACATAGGGCATGACCTTCGAGGACAATAACCTCATATATAAAAAGGAAATTGCTTAAAGTTTCGTATGACTTAGCTTTCTTGTCGCCGCACCGGCGTCCTTCGCGCTTGCAGGCGGCATCGTTCTCTTGGCCGTCTTCTTCTCTAGAAGCCGTGGCCACGAGAAACTGCTAAGCCGGCCGCTAAACCAGATTCTCACAACTGCGCCCCCCTACCTGGCGCACCAAAGATATCGGTGGGAATGACACCTATGGGATCACTGGGATCTCTTCTACGGTCGGTGGGCGCGGGGTCGTGAGGAGAGCAGGTTTAGGAGCAAGCACATGGATCATTTACCCAGGTTCGGGACGCGAGGATGCGTAAAACCCTAGTCTTGCTTTGGTGGATGTATTGAGTGTTCTTGAGCTTTTCTGAACTAGCTACGGTGGTTGTGCCGTTCCAAAAAGTTGAATCCCTCTCCTAGTCGCCTCAGGCCTCCTTTTATAGGAAAAAGGGGTTGCCACGATGGCACACAGGAGGTGGAAAGGCCTACAGTGCGCGAGCTTATCGCACGGCATTACGGGACAAAGTGCATTAAATGTGCTACATAGGTGTCCATTAGATTTCTCGGGGATGGGAACGAGGCCAGTCCCGTCCATTGATGCTTCGCCTCGCTTCGACACGCGCCCAGACCAGCGATGGATGCAGCTCCATGTAGGCAGGCAGGCAGCTGAGGTGGTGCGGTGGTAGGGCCTTCATGAATATCTGCATGCTGCCACGCAAGTGCTTGATGATTTGACCTCGAAGCTACCTGTTGCCACGCATGTGCCTGCACAGCTGGTTGGGCTGGCAGTTGCATGCGAACAGCGGCGGAGTCTTGGCTGATGCGGGCCTGGCAGTGGCCCTGCTAGCGTCCTCAGCAAGGGCCTTGCCGGGGGCCCGGCAAGGGTCTTGCCGTGGTGTCGCAGTCGTCCTCGGCAAGACGCTTGCCGGGGGTCTTGTGGATTTCCCTAGCGAGGATCCCGCCGAGGGTCGTCGTCTTCTAATCCTCATCTGATCTTGTGTGTTTATGATCTTGACAAAGATCTGCATGCCACCACGGAGGTGCCTCCCGAGCCCTGGTCCCAATGTAGTTTATTGGGTCGGAGCCGGTGGGCTCAAGGGTGGCTCGCTCTGCTGGTGTTGGGCAAGTTGCCCCGGCAAGGCTCTTGCCGGGGCTGCGGGGGGCCGCCTCGGCAAGGATCTTGCCGAGGGAGTCCACCTCGCCCTCTTGCCCTCCTGTGCTTCTGGTCTTGGCGTCGCCTTGGTTGTCTTGTGCTTCGGCTTCTCTCCGGCTTCCCTCCTCTGCCCTGCTAAATGTAGCCGCGGCGTGTGGCTCTGACTGCCCGTGCACAAGTGAAGGGGTCAAAAGGAGAGCCCCTACTTTTGTACACCGACACTTTGTTAGTATGCTTGAAGTATTATTATTTTTATGTCAATATTAAACTTTTGTCTTGAATCTTTCAGATCTGAACATTCATGCCACAATAAAGAAAATTACATTGATAATTATGTTAGGTAGCATTCCACATCAAAAAATCTATTTTTATCATTTACCTACTCGAGGGCGAGCAGGAATTAAGCTTGGGGCTTGATACGTCTCCAACGTATATATAATTTTTTATTGTTCCATGCTATTATATTATCTGTTTTAGATGTTTAATGGGCTTTAATATGCTCTTTTATATTATTTTTGGGACTAACCTATTAACCGGAGGCCCAGTGCCAGTTTCTGTTTTTTTGCCTATTTTAGAGTTTCGCAGAAAAGGAATACCAAACGGAATCCAAACGGAATGAAACCTTCGCGATGATCTTTCTTGGACCGAAAGCAAACTAGAAGACTTGGAGTTGAAGTCTGGAATGCCACGGGGTAGGAGGGCGTGCCCAGGGGGGTAGGCACGCCCCCACCCTCGTGGGCCCCTCGTAGCTCCACCGACATACTTCTTCCGCCTATATATACTCTCATACCCTAGATCGATCGCAAAGCGCCACGAAACCCCTTTCCCACCGCCGCAACCTTCTGTACCCGTGAGATCCCATCTTGGGGCCTCTTCCGGTGATCTGCCGGAGGGGGAATCGATCACAGAGGGCTTATACATCAATACCATAGCTTCTCCGATGAAGTGTGAGTAGTTTACCACAGACCTTTGGGTCCATAGTTATTAGCGAGATGGCTTCTTCTCTCTCTTTGATTCTCAATACAAAGTTCTCCTCGATGTTCTATTGGACGTAATACTCTTTTGCGGTGTGTTTGCCGAGATCCAATGAATTGTGGGTTTATGAACAAGATTATGTATGAATATTATTTGCTTCTTATCTGAATTCTTATATGCATGATTTGATATCTTTGCAAGTCTCTTTGAATTATCGGTTTAGTTGAGCCTACTAGATTGAACTTTCTTGCAATGGGAGAAGTGCTTAGCTTTGGGTTCAATCTTGCGGAGTCCTTTCCCAGTGACAGTAGGGGCAGCAGGGCACGTATTGTATTGTTGCCATCGAGGAAAATATGAGGTTTATATCATATTGTTGAGTTTATCCCTCTACATCATGTCATCTTGCTTAATGTGTTACTCTGTTCTTATGAACTTAATACTCTAGATGCATGCTGGATAACGGTCGATGTGTGGAGTAATATTAGTAGATGCAGAATCGTTTTGATCTACTTGACACGGACGTGATGCCTATAATCATGATCATTACCTTAGATATATTCATAGCTATGCGCTTTTCTATCAATTGCTCGGCAGTAATTTGTTCACCCACCGTAATACATGCTATCTTGAGAGAAGCCACTAGTGAAACCTATGGCCCCCGAGTCTCTTTCTTATTATATTGCATCTCTTTTATTTACATCGCATCTCGTTTCCTATTTTGCAATCTTTACTTTGCAATCTATACAACAAAAATACCAAAAATATCTATCTTACTATCTTTATTAGATCTCACTTTTGCGAGTGACCGTGAAGGGATTGACAACCCCTTTATCGCGTTGGTTGCAAGGTTCTTGATTGTTTGTGCAGGTACTAGGTGACTTGTGCATTGTCTCCTACTAGATTGATACCTTGGTTCTCAAAAATAAGGGAAATACTTACGCTACTTTGCTGCATCACCCTTTCCTCTTCAAGGGAAAACCAAACATGCTCATGAGGTAGCAACACCGCAACATGACCACAACGAATTCTTGCGGTTTTTGTGGCGCCTCGGATTCATGGCATCACTCCTCGAGTGCACCGTCTCTAGGTGTACATGGGCGTTAGTTGATGAAGAGCTGGGTTGTACCCTGATGGCTGCAACCGAGAATCGCGCTAAGAGTTGGCTTTTTAACCTGATGGGATCACCATCGCATGAGCAATTCACCCTGCTGGCGGTGACAAAATGGGTTGTTTGGACATCTCGGCGTAAGCCCATACATGAAGCTATATTCCAGGCTCCACATGCGATAAAGGCCTAAACACGCTATATCCAAGACTTGGAGGCAGTGAGGAAGCCCAGGAAACAGAGCCAAGCAGTGGCGAGTGCTACACCTTTAGCCACTCGACCGAAGGCCCCTCCAGCAGATTATGCAAAGATACACGTAGATGCGAGGGTCCGCCCACAGAGAGGGGGTTCAGCAGTAGCTATCTGTAGAGATAGTCAAGGAGTTTTCATGGGAAGCTCGGCTTTAGTGATTGCCGGAGTTTGCGATGCAGCCACACTAGAAGCCATTGCATGCCGCGAAGCTATTGCATTGGCGGAGGATCTCAATCAACACCACTACATTGTTGCATCCGACTGCAAGCAGGTGATCGATGACATTGCTAAAGGTAGTCAGGGAGATTATGGAGTTATTATCAGAGAGATCAGATCAAGGTCACCACCATCTACATGTAAATTTACCTTTCAAAGGCATGAGGCTAATGTAGAAGCTCACAAGTTAGCTAAGCATGCCCTGATTTACTTCCAGGGCATCATGTGTGGTTAGGCCATCCACATGACCAAATTTGTATCCCACATTCTGTGGACTTTGAGTAATAAAAGGCCTTTTTCCTCAAAAAAAACCTGAGCAAGAGTCCACATGCACGGAAGAAAAGAGGAACCCTAGCACCTCACGGGGGCGGCAGCAAGCAGGAGCTTAGGCGAGGGGGCGATGGCCAGCAGCAGCGAGCGCGGGGGCGGCGCCATGGCGGCCAGCAGGAGCTCCGAGCACGCGTGTGGGCGGGGGACACTTCCTAGCATCTAGGCTCTACGCGAGGTTGACAGCCAGGAGGAGGGCATGCTGTTCCCGATGCCGGCGGCAGCTGGAGCGTGCGTGACAACGTGAGGGCCAGTTCCTGGCGGCTAGAGAGTGAGGATGGATAGGAAGGGAAAGGAATGGCAAAGAAGAAGGGCATATGCAATTTTCCTTGAATTTTAGTACATGAAAGGGGATATAATGCAGCGATTAATTGCAGCTTTTATGCAATGAATTGCATATTTGAAGAGATACTTTGAGGTACTTGGTGGTAGTCGCCGCAGCAACAATCCAAGTACCAGGGAAAGTGGCAATGCTCCAGGCCAATCTCTTCTTCAAAATCAAGTGAATACCATGGAAACGGAGAATGCAAATTCCTTGCCCTCTGAACAAGTGGAAGAGATTCCAGATTCCATGGAAGCCATAGTCGAGGAGAATGTTGAGGTTCTAGGAGATGAAGGTATAACCATTTTTTTCTATGGATTACATAAAGGATGATCCAAGACTCGCATTCCACTTGATGGATTTAGCCGCAATATTATAGATGATGTTAGATTTGCTTATATAGAGATGGGTCCGACTCAACCAATTTGCTCCAATTTTCCACCAAATAAAGATGAAAATGCTTTTGGGCAGTATGGTATAAGGATTTTAAATGGTTGGACTATAGTGTTACCAAGAAAAAAGCTTACTGCCACTATTGTTTTTAATTAAAACATGACCGAACGGATGATAAATATGGTTCGTATTACTTATGTTAATTTTTCATAAAAAAATCTTAAGAGTTTGCCCCACCTCAAAAAAAATTCGTCCTCTGCCACTGATGCACTAGTAGAAAGCGATCCATTTGTCCCGGTCCTAGAGGCCCATTAGCCTCGGTTCCGGAACCGTGACTAAATGGTGGGGACTAAAGCCCAAAACCTTTAGTCCGGGTTCGCTTACGAACCGAGACAGAAAGGGCTCCACGTGGCCGTTGTGGGGCACCAAGGCAGGAGCACCTTTAGTCCGGCCAGTTGGTAACACCAACCGGTACCAAAAGGCATCCACGCGTCAGGAGCTAGCAGGAGTAGGTTTTTTTTTAAAGGGTGGGAGTTTAGGGGGGTTTGGAGGGTTAATTTAGGGGTTTCATATATTGTGTTAGCTAGCTAATAGAGAGAAGTGACCTCTCTTATCTCCGTGCTTGGTCGACGCTAGCTACTATACGTATAGAGAGAACTCGACACGCTAGCTAGTAAGCAAATGAAGGAACCATTAATTACACAAGATCGTCATGAACAAATACAGAGAGGAGTGCACCTCTGTTTCTCTGAGAGATTTGTCGAACAAAAAGTTTTTGTATATCTATCTGACGCTACTAGCTACATATATACAATATAAGATCTCTTACAATCCCTAGCTAACATCTCATGTCTATATCAATTTCCACATGGTATTCTCCGGCTTTATTGATGACGTGGTCAAGAAAGAATCCCGCCAATTCCTTTTGAATTGCTCGTATGCGATCTTGTGGTAGGAGTTCATCCCGCATCTTCCAGATCTAAATTGAAGAAGAGGGTTAATACATGTATATAAATGAAACTCAACACAAATGATGGTAGTAAAATAAAATTGTGCATATTTTTGCTTACGCACTTCATATTTTTTTCAGAGTAGCCTCGCTTATTAGAGGTCGTCGCCTTGTAGATGAACTCGCAAACGTAGTATCCACAAAAATCATTCCCGGATTCCTTCCACAAGCACTTTACGAGAAATAGAGGTCAATCAAACTGATAAGCAAGCATGCTAAATGGCATTGATGAAACTAGCTAGAATCAATGGGAGATGCACGGAACTAGGTACTAGTACTTACTTTCGGGTGTGTAAATCGCAGCTCGCTCGACAGTCCCGGAATAATTACGGTGAACTCTTTCCAAACCCTATTAGGCAAAGAAAACAATTACTTGATATCAGGAAATGAACAAAGTTGCCGATATGGTGCGATAATGATCGATTGAACTTACTTCTGGAGCATTTGAGTCATGTTCGCATAGTCCTGGGGATCTTTTCGTCTCAAGTATAAGGCGATTACTACTCCCCGCTCAAGCTTAATCTCTAGGAGAATAAAGTGGAAGTTGCGCACGCAAGCATAACTCATCAATTACATTACTATAACCTCAAGTAATAAGGGAAACCGAATATGCACAAGCAGTAACACTCACTTGAAGTTGTAAGGAAAGAGTATTTTATCTTTGTTTTGATTTTTGAGCAACGATTGTAGCAAGTTGTCCTTGGTTTCCGTGACATTCTTTTGAACCGTCCATTCATGTATGATATTTGGGTTAATGAACCCAATGTCATAGATTTGTGCTTTTCTGCATTCGACGATCTTCAATCTGCATAATATAGTGAGGATAATTATATATACACATGCAATGAAAGAGCTGAGCTATTGCAACCTCTTGAGCACTGCATTTGTTTTCCCTTGAAGAGGAAAGGGTGATGCAGCAAAGTAGCATAAGTATTTCCCTCAGTTTTTGAGAACCAAAGTATCAATCCAGTAGGAGACTACACACAAGTCCCTCGTACCTACACAAACAAATAAGAACCTCGCAGCCAACGCGATAAAGGGGTTGTCAATCCCTTCACGGTCACTTACGAGAGTGAGATTTGATAGAGATAATAATAGTAATAATAATAATAATAATAATAATAATAATAATAATAATAATAAATATTTTTGGTATTTTTATGATATAGATTGAAAGTAAAGATTGCAAAAAAACGGTGCCAGAAATAGCTTGTTGACGGGAGATTAATATAAAGGAGAATAGACCCGGGGCCATAGGTTTCACTAGTGGCCTCTCTCAAGATAGCATAAGTATTACGCTGAGTGAACAACTTACTGTCTAGCAATTGATAGAAAAGTGCATAATTATGAGAATATCTATGCATGATCATGTATATAGGCATCACGTCCGCGACAGGTAGACCGAAACGATTCTGCATCTACTACTATTACTCCACACATCGACAGCCATCTAGCATGCATCTAGAGTATTAAGTTCATAAGAACAGAGTAATGCATTAGTCAAGATGACATGATGTAGAGGGATAAACTCAAGCAATATGATATAAACCCCATCTTTTTATCCTCGATGGCAACAATACAATACGTGCCTTGCTGCCCCTGCTGTCACTGGGAAAGGACACCGCAAGATTGAACCCAAAGCAAAGCACTTCTCCCATTGCAAGAAAGATCAATCTAGTAGGCCAAACAAAACTGATAATTCAAAGAGACTTGCAAAGATAACTGAGGGAGTCCTGGGGTCTCCGGACACTCGGACTATATATTTTGGCCGGACTGTTGGACTATGAAGATACAAGATTGAAGACTTCGTCCTGTGTCCGGATGGGACTTTCCTTGGCGTGGAAGGCAAGCTTGGCAATACGGATATGTAGATCTCCTCCCTTGTAACCGACTCTGTGTAACCCTAACCCCCTCCGGTGTCTATATAAACCGGAGGGTTTAGTCCATAGGACAACAGACAATCATACCATAGGCTAGCTTCTAAGGTTTAGCCTCTACGATCTTGTGGTAGATCAACTCTTGTAATACTCATATCATCAAGAACAATCAAGCAGGACATAGGGCATTACCTCCATCAAGAGGGCCCGAACCTGTGTAAACATCATGTCCCCTGCCTCCTGTTACCATCCGCCTTAGACGCACAGTTCGGGACCCCCTACCCGAGATCTGCCGGTTTTGACACCGACATTGGTGCTTTCATTGCGAGTTCCACTGTGCCGTCACCATAAGGCTCGATGGCCCCTTCGATCATCGGTAACGATGCGGTCCAGGGTGAGGTTTTCCTCCCCGGACAGATCTTCGTATTCGGCGGCTTCGCACTGCGGGCCAATTCGCTTGGCCATCTGGAGCAGATCGAGAGCTACGCCCCTGGCCATCAGGTCAGGTTCGGAAACTTAAACTACAATGCCGACATCTACGGAGACTTGATCTTCGACGGATTCGAGCCCATGTCAGGTGCGCCGCACAATCACGACGAGCATGACGTAACTCTGCTGTCGGACCGTGTTCAGGAAATCGCATCTGCAACTACCCCGGCCTTCAATCCGGAGCAAATCGCGCCATCCAAGGATGGAGGGATAGACCCCGCCATGGAGGTCGCACTCTCAGTGGCGATGGAGCCGGATACTGACTTCACGCCTTACGAGAGTCGTCTTGCCGAACCACTGGATTCGTCTCCGGCCACGGACTCCGAGCCGCCTGCATCCGTGCCTATCGAATCCGACTGGGCGCCGATCATGGAGTTCACCTCCGTGGATATCTTTCAGCACTCGCCTTTCAGCGATTTGCTAAATTCATTAAGGTCTCTCTCCATGTCAGGAGAACCTTGGCCGAACTATGTCCGGCTAGAATGGGATGCGGACGAAGAAGAAATTCGTTGCCCACCCACCACCCACTTAGTAGCCACTGTCGACGATTTAACCGACATGCTCGACTTCGACTCCGAAGACATCGACGGTATGGACGACGATGTAGGAGACGAACAGGAACCACCGCCCACAGGGCGCTGGACCGCCACCTCATCATATGATATATACATGGTGGACACCCCCACAGAAGGCAATGGCGATGAGACAGCGGAGGATGACCCCTCCAAGAAGCAACCCAAGCGCCAACGTCAGCGGCGCCGCTCTAAGTCCTGCCACAGCAAAAGTAGTGATACCGGCACAAGAGACAATAACACTCCGGATAGTGCCGGGGACAACCACAATCCCCTCCAGCACGATGTAGAGCGGGAGGGTGAACAAGTAAGCCCTCCAGAGCAGGCAGCAGACGGAGAATCGGAGGAGGACAATTACATGCCTCTCTCCGAAGACGAGGTGACCCTCGGCGAAGAAGAATTTATCATGCCTGAGGATCCCGTCGAGCAGGAGCGCTTCAAGTGCCGGCTTATGGCCACAGCAAATAGCCTGAAGAAAAAGCAACAACAGCTTCAAGCTGATCAAGACTTGCTAACAGACAGATGGACCGAAGTCCTTGCGGCCAAGGAATACGAACTCGAGCGCCCCTCCAAGAGTTACCCAAAGCGCAGGTTGCTACCTCACCTCGAGGAGGAAGCATTGAAACCTCCATCACCAGTGTACGATGCGGCTGACCGGCCACCGCATGGCCGAGCCAGAGAGGTGTTTCAGCCTGAAGTTCAGCCTGCACCCCGCCGCCACTCAATCAAAAATACAAAGGCCTGGGGCAACACACGGGACCTGCGAGACATATTGGACAGTAGGGAAAAACATGCAAGGTCAATATACGGGTCACGGGGGCGCGCGCCAACACGGGAGGATGACCGTCGCGCCGGGTACACTAAAAGTAAATCCGTCCGGGCCAAATACAGCACACAAGACTCATATGAACTGCGTCATGATATAGCCCGGCACAGAGGCGCCGCACACCCCCTATGCTTCACTGATGAAGTTATGGATCACAAATTCCCGGAGGGTTTTAAACCTGTAAATATCGAATCGTATGATGGTACAACAGATCCCGTTGTATGGATTGAGGATTTCCTCCTTCACATCCACATGGCTCGCGGTGATGATCTACATGCCATCAAGTACCTCCCACTAAAACTCAAAGGACCAGCTCGGCATTGGCTGAATAGCTTGCCAGCAGACTCCGTTGGCAGTTGGGAGGATGTGGAAGACGCATTCCTTGACAACTTCCAGGGCACTTATGTGCGACCACCGGATGCTGATGACTTGAGCCATATAACTCAGCAGCCAGGGGAATCGGCCAGGCAATTCTGGACACTGCTCCTAACTAAGAAAAACCAAATTGTCGACTGTCCGGATGCAGAGGCCTTAACGGCATTCAAGCATAACATCCGTGACGAGTGGCTTGCCCGGCACCTCGGCCAGGAGAAGCCGAAGTCTATGGCAGCCCTCACGACACTAATGACCCGCTTTTGCGCGGGCGAGGATAGCTGGCTGGCTCGCAGCAACAACACATCAAGGAATCCGGGCAATCCGGATACCAAAGATGCCAACGGCAGACCACGTCGTAACAGACAAAAGTGCCGCAACAATGGCGATAACGCCGATGATACAGCAGTCAATGCCGGATTCAGAGGCTCTAGATCTGGTCAGCGGAAAAAGCCATTCAAAAGAAGTACTCCGGGCCCGTCCAGTTTGGATCGCATACTGGATCGCTCGTGTCAAATCCACGGCACCCCCGATAAGCCAGCCAATCACACCAACAGAGAATGATGGGTGTTCAAGCAGGCCGGCAAGTTAAATGCCGAAAACAAGGACAAGGGGCTGCATAGTGATGACAAGGAGGAGCCCCGGCCGCCAAACACGGGAGGACAAAAGAGGTTCCCCCCACAAGTAAAGACGGTGAACATGATATACGCAACCCACATTCCCAAGAGGGAACGGAAGCGTGCACTAAGGGACGTCTATGCGATGGAACCCATCGCCCCAAAGTTCAACCCATGGTCCGCTTGTCCGATAACCTTTGATCGCAGGGACCACCCCACTAGTATCCGTCATGGCGGATCCGCTGCACTGGTCCTAGACCCCATCGTCGGCGGATTTCACCTCACTCGAGTTCTTATGGACGGCGGCAGCAGCCTGAACCTGCTCTATCAGGATACAGTGTGCAAAATGGGTATAGATCCCTCGAGGATCAAACCCACCAAAACCACCTTTAAGGGTGTCATCCCAGGTGTAGAGGCCCATTGCACAGGCTCAATCACACTGGAAGTGGTCTTCGGATCTCCGGACAACTTCCGAAGTGAGAAGTTAATCTTCGATATCGTCCCGTTCTGTAGTGGCTATCACGCACTGCTCGGGCGAACCGCATTTGCAAAATTCAATGCGGTGCCGCATTACGCATACCTCAAGCTCAAGATGCCAGGACCTAGGGGGGTCATAACAGTCAATGGAAATACAGAACGCTCGCTCCGCACGGAAGAGCACACTACGGCCCTCGCAACAGAAGCACAAAGCAGCCTTTTAAGGCAAACCGCCAATTCGGCTGCACAGCCCTCGGACACCGTCAAGCGAGTCCGGAGTAACCTGCAACAGGATCGCCTGGCACGTTCAGAGCTCGCCTAGCAATTTGGCCCCCGTCCCAGTCCCATTCAAGCGACGAATTCCGTGTCGCGCGTACATAAGTACACACTAAAAATACCATGGGCATAGGTGGGGGCATGATCAGGGCACATCTCGCAATGCGGCTTAACAGACCTAGGGGTTGCATACCTTTATCATGTTTTCCCTTTCAGGACCTTACTCTCTGGAAGCCCTTTCCGGCAGTACGATTGCCGGACACATTACGTGAAGGAACAACCAAGGAGGCAAGAAGCTAAGATGTACACGGGAACCCCTAGGTGGTCTCTAATAATAACCGATATACCCGCTTTTTACTATCCGTACGCAGCTTGCCCTTGGATAGGACATGTCAAACGGTCCTATTTTTTGCTTATCGCACTACTTGTATCAGTACGCTTCGACGTATTATTTAAATAATAATGCATAGCATTAGTCTATTATTGCATTATTCATCCTTTTTTCTTATATGTTCATTTACGACAACTTGCACCCGTACATTCTGGTACGGTCAGTACGTCGGGGGATTTCGTTTACCCCATAATACGGTGTGAGAAGTCTGAACACTTTCGACAGTGCGGCACCCCGAACTTATAGCATTATATGCATCAGCTCTGAATCATGTCTTGGGTCAATAGTTGGGTTTGCCCGGCTCCCATGCTTTGGTACCTTATGTTCCGCTATATCGGCTAAGGTAGCACTGGGAGAACTACTGCGATTGTGTCCCGGTTCTTCCGGACGAGCACCTCGGTAGAGAAAGCCAAAAACTGACTATCATGATAAGGCGAGAGCTGGTCGCTGTTCGAGAGGTCTCAAGTCCTTAAAGACTTTTTCCGCTTCGGGCGAGGAGTCGGCCTTGCCCGACTTAGGCGTGTATAGCGCCCCAAATTCGGCCTTCCGAATATTAGGGGCTTCGCCAAAATTTAAAATTGTAGACTTCTATGGCTAAGTGAGAGTGATAAAGCCTTATAGTCTGATTGCCTGGTTCATTGTGCTGAACACCTCCCTCGAAGGAGCCAAAATTGGGATAAAGAGTGCTCAGGTTTATCTCGAACACCCCAGTACTAGTTACATGGGGGCAGAAGCCGACGACTGGCCAACTCTCAGATTTTATAAACGGCCGCACAGAAGGTAATATTTTAAATTAAAAAAGCGTTGCATAGCACAAATGAACTCGTTTCACATTACAGGATCACATGAGCATGTTCATTCAAAAATTACATCTCTGGCACATTCATCCGCCACAAGGCGGGAACCCTTCAGGACACTCTGATAATACATTTCGGGGCAGCGATGCTCCTTGCCCTCCGGCGGCCCCTCCTTCACCAGCTTCACGGCGTCCAGCTTCACCCAGTGCACCTTCGCCCGGGCAAAATCCCCACACGCACCCTCGATGCATACGGACCGTTTTGTGACTTCAAGCCGTGGGCAGGCATCTACAAGCCGCCTCACCAGACCGAAGTAGCTGTCGGGCAGGGGCTCGCCAGGCCATATTCGGACTATAAGACCCTTCATGGCCTGTTCGGCCGCCTTGTGAAGCTCGACCAATTGCTTCAGCTGGTCGCTCAAGGGCATTGGGTGTTCGGTCCCAGTATACTGAGACCAGAACAACTTTTCCGTCGAGCTCCCCTCCTCAGCTCGGTAAAACTCCGCGGCATCCAGTACACTGCGGGGAAGATCTGTGAACGCTCCTGGAGAGCTCCAAACTCGGATAAGTAAAAGGAAAGTTTCCTTCACATGCTTGCTTTGCATAATGAATGCCTTACCCGTTGCTATCTTCTTCACCGCATCCATATCCTAGAGGGCCTTGCGGGCTTCAGCCTTGGCGCTCCATGTGCTTTCAAGCGCCTTCGCAAGCTCGTACTCTCGCGTCTTAGAGTCAAGCTCCAAGGACTCGTGTTTTTTGGCGAGATCCTCGAGCTCTTGTTGCACCTCGCCTACCCGGGCTTCTTGCTTTTCCCGCTAAAGGCGCTCCTTGGCCGCTTTGTCTTCGGCCTCGGACAGCGCCTTCTTCAGGGTCGCCACCTCGATCATGGCCCCTGGCAAATTCATGATGATCCTATTACTTTACAACCGAAGTTCTTTGTAAAGCGTAGACAAGGTATTGCTTACCTTTGCTCTCCTCGAGCTGCCTCTTGGTAAGGCCGAGCTTGTCCTCGAACCGCTCCAGGTCCTGCTTCAGTGCAAAGACCTCCGCAGTACGTGCGGCAGCGGCCAGCAGTGAAGCATGCACATACACATAGACATATTCTGATTAGGCTCCTGAGTCATCATTTGATCCTCTATTCGGCCTTTCTTCGCGAACGCCGAACAGAGCATCAGGGGCTACTGTCTATGCAGTAATATTTTCTTATATTTTGATTGCTTACCACAAAGCCTGTTAGGAGCCTGGCACAAGCTTCGGTCAGTCCATTTTTGGCAGACTGAACTTTCTCGATCACCGCACTCATGATAGTGCGGTGCTCTTCGTCGATGGAAGCGCCGCGAAGCGCTTCCAGCAAGTTTCCCGGTGCCTCTGGATGGACAGAGGACACCGGCACGGGCGGCTTGCCCCCCTTAACGGTGGATCGCCTGCCGGAGTCCGGAACCACCGAAGGTTCCGGGGCAATATTCGGCTGGGGGGCGAACTTGGAGCCCGTGGGAGTATTGCTCCCTTTGCGCCTAGGGTCCGGAAGGTCGCCTCGAGGCGCCCCCAGGACTACCTCCCCTTGGCTCGGTGCCTTTCGGGACAACAACTCGACATTGTCCGTAGGGCGAGGGGTGGAGGCGGTCGGAAGTGAATCATTATTCATATCCGACGAGTCCAATGAACCGTCCGACGAAGATACGTCGAGTTGGGCTCGGGACGGACTGCATAATCATATGCGGCGTAATGAGAAACAGTCCAATAAAACATACCATGAATTACTATGGTGTCCGGATACTTACAACTTCGTCAGGGGCTTCTCCCTGGGTAACCACTCGTCGCCGCTGTAGGCGGCCGTCGTGGAGCAGTCCGGAAGGAGGGTCCTTCCCTTCTTGGACCCTTCGGCCTCCCCGGTTGGGTCGGCCTTCCTTTTCTTGTCTCCCCCGGCTGGGGGGAGAACTTTCCTCCTCCTCCCCCTCGTTTTCATGGGAGGAGTGCGCGTTGGAGTCATCGGACGATGAGTCCGATACAACCTTGCGCCGGAGACCCTTTTGGGTCCCCGTGGCCTTCTTCTTGGTGTTCTTCACCGGCACCTGGTAAGGTGCCGGAGCCACCATCTCCGTTAGGAGAGCGTCTGCAGGATCTTCAGGCAGGGGGCTAGGCAATCGAGCTGCTTCGCTATCTTTATGCAGTCCTGTTAATGGCATGGAAGCTTAGATCCCGCGCATGATTTAACTAGGGCAAATAAATACCCTGTGAGATATAAAAACTTACCGGATTGGCATGGCACTTTGCGCTGAGTCCGCGGTCCTCGGTGAGGGAAGGAGGTACCTCGGCGCCCTTGAACAGCACCCTCCAGACGTCCTTGTGTGTCGTGTCGTAGAGCTCTTGCAGCGTCTGGTGCTTGGCCGAGTCGAACTCCCACAAATTGAATGCCCGTCGTTGACACGGGAGAATCTGGCGGAAGAGCATGACCTGGACCACGTTGACGAGCTTGATTTTCTTGCTCATCATGTTCCTGATGTAGGTCTGGAGTCCGGTCAGCTCTACCGGGGAACCCCAGGACAGGCCCTTCTCTTTCCAGGAAGTGAGCCGTGTGGGGATTCCGGATCGAAATTTGGGGGCCGCCACCCAGTTGGTGTCGCGCGGATCGGTGATGTAGAACCACCCCGATTGCCACCCCTTTATGGTCTCCACATAGGAGCCTTCGAGCCAGGTGACGTTAGGCATGTTGCCCACCATGGTGCCTCTGCACTCTGCTTGCTGGCCGACCACCACCTTTGGTTTAACATTGAAGGTCTTCAGCCACAGGCCGAAATGGGGCCTGATGCAGAGGAAGGCCTCGCACACAACGATAAACGCCGAGATGTTGAGGATGAAATTGGGGGCCAGATCATGAAAATCCAGCCCGTAGTAGAACATGAGCCTGCGGACAAACGGGTGGAGGGGAAATCCCAGTCCGCAGACTAAGTGGGTAAGAAAAACTACCCTCTCACGGGGTTCGGGCGTAGGGATGATCTTCCCTGCACCTAGCAGTCGGTGCGCGATATCCGCGGCCAGATATCTGGCTTCCTGTAACTTTGTGATGTTCTCCTCCGTGATGGAGGAGACCATCCACTTGCCTCCCGCTCCGGACATGCTTGGATTTGTTTGAGAAGAAAGACGCGAAGTTGGGCGCTGGAGCTCGAGTGTGCGAGAATGGGTAAGCAAGGAGGAAGAAGGCGTGGGTAAAAAGGGTGAATCCTTGTCCCTTTATAAGGGAGGAAGAGGCGATGCGCCTCCCCACTTGCCTGGTAAAATCGCTTATTCCCCAAGTGTCGTGATTGATGGCACGGTTGGGTTACCCGCGTACGTACTGATGAGAATCCCGTAATAAGGGGGACACGATCTCTGCTTTGACAAGACGTGTCAAGAAAACCGCCTCGCGATATGTACGGTGCTGGTTGAGAAAAACGGTTTGAATAATGACCGGGCCGTGGCGTGATGTCATGCTGTCAAACGTGTCAGCAGATTAGATTTGTGGAAATATTATTCTCTCTACGATGGTATGTGGAACTTGTTTTGCAGAGCCGGACACTATCCTTGTGTTCAAAATCTTCTATGGAGTATTCGGAGGAGGAACCCGCCTTGCAATGCCGAAGACAAAACTGTGTGCCGGACTCATTGTCATTGAAGCCTGGTTCAGGGGCTACTGAGGGAGTCCTGGATTAGGGGGTCTCCGGACAGCCAGACTATATCCTTTGGCCGGACTGTTGGACTATGAAGATACAATATTGAAGACTTCGTCCCGTGTCTGGATGGGACTTTCCTTGGCGTGGAAGGCAAGCTTGGCAATACGGATATGTAGATCTCCTCCCTTGTAACCGACTCTGTGTAACCCTAGCCCCCTCCGGTGTCTATATAAACCGGAGGGTTTAGTTCGTAGGACAACAGGCAATCATACCATAAGCTAGCTTCTAGGGTTTAGCCTCTACGATCTCGTGGTAGATTAACTCTTGTAATACTCATATCATCAAGAACAATCAAGCAGGACATAGGGTATTACCTCCATCAAGAGGGCCCGAACCTGGGTAAACATAGTGTCCCCTGCCTCCTGTTACCATCCGCCTTAGACGCAAAGTTCGGGACCCCCTACCCAAGATCCGCCGGTTTTGACACCGACAATAACTAATCATACATAAAAGATTTCAGAGAAGAATCAAATATTGTTCATAGATAAACTTGATCATAAACCCACAATTCATCGGATCTCGACAAACACACCGCAAAAAGAGTTACATCAAATAGATCTCCAAGAAGATCGAGGAGAACATTGTATTGAGATCAAAAGAGAGAGAGAAGAAGCCATCTAGCTAATAACTATGGACTCGAAGGTCTGAGGTAAACTACTCACACATCATCGGAGGGGCCATGGAGTTGATGTAGAGGCCCTCCGTGATCGATTCCCCCTCCGGCGGAGCTCCGGAAAAGGCCCCAAGATGGGATCTCTTGGGTACAGAAGGTTGCAGCGGTGGAAATAGGGTTTTGTGGTGCTCCTGGATGTTTTCGGGGTATATGAATATATATAGGAGGAAGAAGTAGGTCGGTGGAGCCACGAGGGGCCCACGAGGGTGGACGGCGCACCTAGGGGGGTAGGCGCGCCCCCTGCCTCGTGGCCTCCTCATTGGTTGCTTGACGTCCACTCCAAGTCCCTTGCATCACGTTTGTTCCAAAAATAACTCTCCCGAAGGTTTTATTCCGTTTGATATTCCTTTTGTGCGGAACACTGAAATAGGCAAAAAACAGCAATTTGCACCGGGCCTTGGGTTAGTAGGTTAGCCCCAAAAATAATATAAAAGTGTATAAATAAGCCCATTAACATCCAAAACAGATAATATAATAGCATGGAACAATCAAAAATTATAGATACATTGGAGACGTATCAAGCATCCCCAAGCTTAATTCCTCCTTGTCCACGAGTAGGTAAATGATAAAAACAGAATTTTTAATGTGGAATGCTACCTAGCATAATTCTCAATGTAATTTTCTTTATTGTGTCATGAATGTTCAGATCCGAGAGATTCAAGACAAAAGTTTAATACTGACATAAAAATAATAATACTTCAAGCATACTAACTAAGCAATCATGTCTTCTCAAAATAACATGGCAAAAGAAAGTCCATCCCTACAAAATCATATAGTTTGGTCATGCTTCATTTTCGTCACACAAGAATGCTCTCATCTTGTACAACCCCGATGACAACCCAAGCAATTGGTTCATACTTTAGTAATCTCAAACTTTTTTCAACTTTCACGCAATACATGAGCGTGAGCCATGGATATAGCACTATGGGTGGAATAGAATAATGATAGGGGGTTATGTGGAGAAGACAAAAAGGAGAAAGTCTCACATTGACTAGGCTAATCAACGGGCTAGGGAGATTCCCATCAGTTGATGTCAATGCAAGGAGTAGGGATTGCCATGCAACGGATGCACTAGAGCTATAAAATGTATGAAAGCTCAACAAAAGAAACTAAGTGGGTGTGCATCCAACTTGCTTGCTCACGAAGACCTAGGGCATTTGAGGAAGCCCATTGTTGGAATATACAAGCCAAGTTCTATAATGAAAAATTCCCACTAGTATATGAAAGTGACAAAACAAGAGACTCTCTATCATAAAGATCATGGTGCTACTTTGAAGCACAAGTGTGGAAAAAAGGATAGTAGCATTGCCCCTTTTTATTTCTTTTCTTTTTTGGGCCTTTTTTTGTTTGGGACAATGCTCTATTAATGATGATCATCACACTTCTATCTATTTACAACTCGATACTAGAACAAAATATGACTCTATATGAATGCCTCCAGCGGTGTACCGGGAAGGGCAGTGAATCAAGAGTGACATGTATGATAAATTATGCATGGTGGCTTTGCCACAAATATGATGTCAACTACATGATCATGCAAAGCAATATGACAATGATGAAGCGTGTCATAAATGAAATGGTGGAAAGTTGCATGGCAATATATGTCGGAATGGCTATGGAAATGCCATAATAGGTAGGTATGGTGGTTGTTTTGAGCAAGATATAAGGAGGTTTATGTGTGATAGAGTGTATCATATCACGGGGTTTGGATGCACTAGCGAAGTTTGCACCAACTCTCAAGGTGAGAAAGGGCAATGCACGGTACCGAAGAGGCTAGCAATGATGGAAGGGTGAGAGTGCGTATAATCCATGGATTCAACATTAATCATAAAGAACTCACATACTTATTGCAAAAATCTACAAGTCATCAAAAACCAAGCACTACGCGCGTGCTCCTAGGGGGATAGATTGGTAGGAAAAGACCATCGCTCGTCCCCGACGCCACTCATAAGGAAGACAATCAAAGAACACCTCATGTTTCAAATTTGTTACACAACGGTTACCATACGTGCATGCTACGGGACTTGCAAACTTCAACGCAAGTATTTCTCAAATTCACAACTACTCAACTAGCACAACTCTAATATCACCACCTTTATATCTCAAAAAAAAATTATCAAGTATAAAACTTCTCATATTATTCAATGCACTTTCTATGATAGTTTTTATTATACCCATCTTGGATGCCTATCATATTAGGGCTAGTTTCAGAACCAAAGAAAATTACCATGTTGTTCCAAGGGACTCTCAAAATTATATAAGTGAAGCATGAGAGATCAATAATTTCTATAAAATAAAACCACCACCGTGCTCTAAAAGATATAAGTGAAGCACTAGAGCAAAATTACCTTGCTCAAAAGATATAAGTGAAGCACATAGAGTATTCTAATAAATACTAATTCATGTGTGTGTCTCCCAAAAGGTGTGTACAGCAAGGATGATTGTGTTAAAATAAAAGGCAAAGACTCAAATCATGCAAGACGCTCCAAGCAAAACACATATCATGTGGTGAATAAAAATATGGCCTCAAGTAAAGCTACCGATACAAGAAGACGAAAGAGAGGATGCCTTCCGGGGCATCCCCAAGCTTAGGCTTTTGGTTGTCCTTAAATTTTACCTTGGGGTGCCATGGGCATCCCCAATCTTAGGCTCTTGCCACTCCTTGTTCCATAATCCATCAAATCCTTACCCAAAACTTGAAAACTTCACAACACAAAACTTAAACAGAAAATCTCATGAGCTCCGTTAGTATAAGAAAACAAACCACCATCATAAGGTACTGTAATGAACTCATTATTTATTTATATTGGTGTTAAACCTACTGTATTCCAACTTCTCTATGGTTCATAACCTCCGATACTAGCCATAGATTCATCAAAATAAGCAAACAACACACGAAAAACAGAATCTGTCAAAAACATAACAGTCTATAGTAATCTGTAGGTTTCGAATACTTATGTAACCCAAAAAATTCTAAAATAACTTTCTGGACGTGAGGAATTTATCTATTAATCATCTGCAAAAATAATCAACTTAATCTCGCTCTCCAGTAAATGATGGCAGCAAATATCGTGAGCGCTAAAGTTTCTGTTTTTTTACAGCAAGATAGCAAAGACTTTCCCCAAGTCTTCCCAAAGATTCTACTTGGCACAAACAATAATTAAAAGCATAAAACCACATCTAAATAGAGGCTAGATAAATTATTTATTACTAAACAGAACCAAAAAGCAAGAAACAAAAATAAAATTGGGTTGCCTCCCAACAAGCTCTATCGTTTAACGCCCCTAGCTAGGCATAAAAGCAAGGATAGATCTATGTATTATCATCTTTGGTTTTAAATTTTTTAGCGGAGTCATGCTCGAATCCAGGAGGTTCTTTACATTTCCCTTCATATTCTGAAATTTTTAGATATAAAGAATCCAACCGCTTATTGCAAAGGGTAATCAACATATTCATGCAGTGAAGGTTTCCACTAACACTCTTAAGAGGTTCAAGAGACTTTTGTAAGATTTTTGTTACTTCGCAAATCTTTTCAAAAACTTGTGTCTCTTCCTGGGTATGATGTGACCCCTTTTGTTGAGGTAGTGCTCCCACTATTCCCTCTATGATTTCATGAGCAATACTAGGATCAATTTCGATAAAATTCCCTTTGGCAACGCAATCCAAGAGTTGTCTATGCGACATATTCAGCCCAACATAAAAATTGTGAAGTAAAATTCTAAAATTAACCTCTAGGGTGCAATTACGATAAGATTCCATCATCCTAAACCAGGCAACTTTTAAATTTTCTCCTTGTCTTTGTTTGAAGTGAAGAACTTCAAACTCGGGAGACAAAGGGGCAGATAAGGGACTAGCCATGACGACACACGGCGATGCAAGAAGCAAGCGAAAAGAGGCGAACTAGAAAAGAGAAGGGGAACGGAAAAGGAGGGCGAATAAAACGGCAAGGGTGAAGTGGGGGAGAGGAAAACGAGAGGCAAATAGCAAATAATGTAATGCGAGGGATAAGAGTTTGTGATGGGTACTTGGTATATCTTGACTTGTGGTAGATTTCCCCGGCAACGACGCCAGAAATCCTTCTTGCTACCTCTTGAGCACTGCCTTGGTTTTCCCTTGAAGAGGAAAGGGTGATGCAGCAAAGTAGCGTAAGTATTTCCCCTCAGTTTTTGAGAACCAAGGTATCAATCCAGTCGGAGACTACACGCAAGTCCCTCGTACCTACACAAACAAATAGGAACCTCGCAACCAACGCGATAAAGGGGTTGTCAATCCCTTCACGGTCACTTATGAGAGTGAGATCTGATAGAGATAATAATAATAAGATAAATATTTTTGGTATTTTTATGATATAGATTGAAAATAAATATTGCAAAATAAACGGTGCCAGAAATAGCTTGTTGACGGGAGATTAATATAAAGGAGAATAGACCCAGGGGCCATAGGTTTCACTAGTGGCTTCTCTCAAGATAGCATAAGTATTACGGTGGGTGAACAAATTACTGTCGAGCAATTGATAGAAAAGTGCACAATTATGAGAATACCTAGGCATGATCATGTATATAGGTATCCCGTCTGTGACAAGTAGACCGAAACGATTATGCATCTACTACTATTACTCCACACATCGACCGCTATCCAGCATGCATCTAGAATATTTTGTTCATAAGAACAGAGTGATGCATTAGGCAAGATGACATGATGTAGAGGGATAAACTCAAGCAATATGATATAAACCCCATCTTTTATCCTCGATGGCAACAATACAATATGTGCCTTGTTGCCCCTGCTGTCACTGGGAAAGGACACCGCAAGATTGAACCCAAAGCAAAGCACTTCTCCCATTGCAAGAAATATCAATCTAGTACGCCAAACCAAACTGATAATTCGAAGAGACTTGCAAAGATAACCAATCATACATAAAAGATTTTAGAGAAGAATCAAATATTTTTCATAGATAAACTTGATCATAAACCCACAATTCATCGGATCTCGACAAACACACCGCAAAAAGAGTTACATCAAATAATCTCCAAGAAGATCGAGGAGAACATTGTATTGAGATCCAAAGAGAGAGAATAAGCCATCTATCTAATAACTATGGACCCTGAGGTCTAAGGTAAACTAACACATCATCAGAGGGGCCATGGAGTTGATGTAGAGGCCCTCCGTGATTGATTCCCCCTCCGGCGGAGCCTCGGAAAAGGCCCCAAGATCTCTTGGGTACAGAAGGTTGCGGCGGTGGGAATAGGGTTTTGCGGTGCTCCTAGATGTTTTCGGGGTATATGAATATATATAAGAGGAAGAAGTAGGTCGGTGGTGCCACAAGGGGCCCACGAGGGTGGAGGGCGCGCCCGGGGGGTAGGCGCGCCCCCTACCTCGTGGCCTCCTCGTTGGTTGCTTGACGTCCACTCTAAGTCCCCTAGATCACGTTTGTTCCAAAAATAACTCTCCTGAAGGTTTTATTTTGTTTGGATTCCGTTTGATATTCCTTTTCTGCGAAACACTGAAATAGGCAAAAAAACAGCAATTTGCACTGGGCCTTGGGTTAGTAGGTTAGTCCCAAAAATTATATAAAAGTGTATAAATATGCCCATTAACATCCAAAACAGATAATATAATAGCATGGAACAATCAAAAGTTATAGATACGTTGGAGACGTATCAGCTATATATAGAGACTTAATTACAGAAGTAGTACTTACAGACAGTAGCAAGTCACGAGTGTTTTGTCGAGGGCCTTTTGATTGTATAACTGGAATAACTCGTCAAATTCAACAGTGAATAGACCAGTTCCAACGAGGTCGTGCTCCTCTTTAATTCTCATTGTTAAAACATCATTTCTAGACTCGCTACAGGTTTTCATGTACCATTGATGGAATCTTCGCATCATCATTGTTAGAGGAGGACTTCCATCTTTGACGAGAGGCTTCCTGAGGGAGTCCTGGATTAGGGGGTGTTCGGGTAGCCGGACTATACCCTCAGCCGGACTCCAGGACTATGAAGATACAAGATTGAAGACTACGTCCCATGTCCGGATGGGACTTTCCTTGGCGTGGAAGGCAAGCTTGGCGATGCGGATATTCAAGATCTCCTACCATTATAACCAACTCTATGTAACCCTAACCCTATCCGGTGTCTATATAAACCGGAGGGTTTTAGTCCGTAGGACAACTTCATCAACTCCGTAGACAACAATCATACCATAGGCTAGCTTCTAGGGTTTAGCCTCCTCGATCTGGTGGTAGATCTACTCTTGTACTATCCATATCATCAATATTAATCAAGCAGGACGTAGGGTTTTACCTCCATCGAGAGGGCCCGAACCTGGGTAAAACATCGTGTTCTCTGCCTCCTGTTACCATCTGGCCTAGACGCACAGTTCGGGACCCCCTACCCGAGATCCGCCGGTTTTGACACCGACATTAGTGCTTTCATTGAGAGTTCCTCTGTGTCGTCGCCTTTAGGCCCGATGGCTCCTTTGATCATCAACAATGATGCGGTCCAGGGTGAGACTTTTCTCCCCGGACAGATCTTCGTCTTCGGCGGCTTCGCTCTGCGGGCCAATTCTCTTGGCCACTTGGAGCAGATCGAAAGCTACGCCCCTGGCCATCAAGTCAGGTTTGGAAGCTTAAACTACACGGCTGACATCCCTGGAGACTTGATCCTCGACGGGTTCGAGCCACAGCCAAGCGCGCCGCACCATCTCGAGGGGCATGATCTAGCTCTGCCTCCGGATAGTGTCCTGGAGGCCACACATGCATCGGTTCCGACCTCTAACTCGGAGCCCATTGCCCCAATCGAGGACGAGCAGTTGGACGCCACCTCGGGGGCTGCGATCTCAAAGGCGATCGAGCCGAACGCTAGCCCCGCACTCTGCATGATCCGCGACTCCGAGGATCCGGACTCCTCCCCGGACTCCGTACCCCCCGCGCCCCTGCCAATCGAATCCGATTGGGCGCCGATAATGGAGTTCACCGCCGCAGACATCTTTCAGCACTCGCCTTTTGGCATCATCCTGAATTCTCTGAAGTCTCTCTCTCTTTATCAGGAGAGCCCTGGCCGGATTACGGTCAGCGAGGATGGGATGCGGACGACAAAGAAATTCAAAGCCCACCCACCACCCACTTTGTAGCCACTGTCGACGACTTAACCTACATGCTTGACTTCGGCTCCGAAGACATCGACGGTATGGACGATGATGTAGGAGACGAACAGGAACCAGCACCTGTAGGGTGCTGGAAGGCCACCTCGTCATATGACATATGTATGGTGGATACTCCAAAAGATGGATATGGCAATGGAACAGTGGGGGATGACACCCCCAAGAAACAGCCAAAGCACCGGCGTCAGCGGCGCCGCTCTAAATCCCGCCAAAGAAAAAACGGTGATTCCGGCACGGGAGATAATACTACCCCGGATAGCACCGAAGAACACCCACCTCAGCAAGATTCGGCACAGGAAGATGGAGAAGCCAGCCCTCATGAGAGGGCGGCAGACGAGGAGGTTGAGGATGATAACTATATGCCTCCCTCCGAAGACGAGGCAAGCCTCGATGACGATGAATTCGTCATACCATCAGACCACACCAAGCAAGAGCGTTTAAAACGCAGGCTTTTAGCCACGGCAAGTAGCCTCAAAAAAAAGCAGCAACAGCTTAGAGCCGCCCAAGATTTGCTAGCTGACAGATGGACTGAAGTCCTTGCGGCCGAAGAGTATGAACTCGAACGCCCTTCCAAGAGTTACCCAAAGCGTAGGCCGCTACCCCGATCAGAGGAGGAAGCACCTACATCAGCTGCACACGACATTGCAGACCGGCCACCTCGCGGCCGCGACAGAGAGGCCTCTCGGCCCTCCACCCAAGCCATGCCCTGACGCTGCTCAACTAAGGCACGAGAAAATGCGCCAGACCTGCGAGACGTATTGGAGGACAAGGCAAGACAAACAAGATCGATCTACGGATCGCGCAGGCGCCCTACGGCACGTGACGATGATCTTCACTCCGGATACAACAAATCCGGCTGGGCCGAACACAATAGACATAGCTCTTTCAAGCTGCGTCGTGATATAGCCCAGTACAGAGGCGCCGCACACCCGATATGCTTCACGAATGAAGTAATGGATCATAAAATCCCAGAGGGTTTCAAACCCGTAAACATCGAATCATACGATGGCACAACAGACCCAGCGGTATGGATCGAGGATTATCTCCTTCACATCCACATGGCACGCGGCGATGATCTACACGCCATCAAATACCTCCCGCTCAAACTTAAAGGACCGGCCCGGCATTGGCTTAACAGCTTGCCAGCAGATTCAATCGGTTCTTGGGAGGACCTGGAAGCCACATTCCTCGACAACTTCCAGGGCACTTACGTGCGGCCACCGGACGCCGACGACTTAAGCCACATAATTCAGCAGCCAGAGAAATCGGCCAGACAATTATGGACACGGTTCCTAACAAAGAAAAACCAGATAGTCGACTGTCCGGACGCAGAGGCCCTAGCAGCCTTGAAGCATAACATCCGCAACGAGTGGCTCGCCCGGCACCTGGGACAGGAAAAGCCAAAATCTATGGCAGCCCTCACGACACTCATGACCCGCTTTTGCGTGGGAGAAGACAGCTGGCTAGCTCGCAGTAACAACTTATCAAAGAAACCTGGTAATTCGGATACCAAGGACAGAAGTGGCAGGACACGTTGGAATAAGCAAAAACACCGCATCAGCAGCGACAGCAATGAAGACACGGCAGTTAATGCCGGATTCAAAGGCTATAAATCCGTTCAGCGGAAAAATCCATTCAAAAAGAATACTCGGGGCCCGTCCAGTTTGGACCGAATACTCGACCGCTTGTGCCAGATACATGGCACCCCCGAAAGGCCAGCCAATCACACTAACAGAGATTGTTGGGTGTTCAAGCAGGCAGGCAAGTTAAGAGCCGAAAACAAAGACAAGGGGCTGCACAGCGACGATGAGGAGGAGCCCAAGCCGCCGAACAACAATGGACAGAAGGGCTTTCCCCCATAAGTGCGGATGGTGAACATGATATACGCAACCCACATTCCCAAGAGGGAGCGGAAGCGTGCGCTACGGGACGTATACGCGATGGAGCCAGTTGCCCCAAAGTTCAACCCATGGTCCTCCTACCCGATCACTTTTGATCGAAGGGACCATCCCACTAGCATCCGTCATGGCGGCTTCGCCTCATTGGTTCTTGACCCAATCATCGACGGATTTCATCTCACAAGAGTCCTCATGGACGGTGGCAGTAGCCTGAACCTGCTTTATCAGGATACAGTGCAGAAAATGGGCATAGATCCCTCAAGGATTAAGCCCACAAAAATGACCTTTAAAGGCGTTATACCAGGTGTAGAAGCCAACTGTACATGCTCAGTAACACTTGACGTGGTATTCGGATCCCCGGATAATTTCCGAAGCGAAGAATTAATCTTCGATATAGTCCTGCTTCGCAGTGGCTATCATGCCCTGCTCGGACGAACCGCATTCGCAAAGTTCAATGCGGTGCTGCACTACACATATCTCAAGCTCAAGATGCCAGGCCCTCAGGGAGTAATTACGATCAACGGAAACACCGAACGCTCCCTCCGTATGGAGGAGCACACGGCGGCTCTCACGGCGGAAGTACAAAGTAGCCTTCTTAGGCAATTCTCCAGTCCGGCCGTTAAAAAACCAGACAGTGCCAAGCGCGCCTGGAGTAACCCAAAGGAGAACCGCATGGCACAATATGAGCAAGCGTAGCAATGCGGCCCCAACCCCAGCTCTCGCGACATAGCGAAACCAGTACCTCGCGTACATAACTACGCCCTTGAGATACCATGGGCACAGGGGAAGGGGCACAATAACGGCATGCCCAAAATACGGATTAAAACGTACTAGGGGCTGCCGGATTCTTTCTTTTCAACTTTTTCTTACTTTCAGGACTCCATACTTCGGACGACCTGTTCGGCAATTCGACTGCCGCACAAACGATGCAAGATCCAGGAGGCAGACAAGCCACGCCGCATCATGGAACTCCCAGGTGGTCTCTGTTACGAGCGGTATACCTGTTTTAAATACAACTCCACGGCCTGCCCCTGGTCAGGACATACTAAATAGTCCAATATCTTTTTGCTTATCGCACCACTTGTATCGTTCGGCTTTGATAAATAGCCTCTTTATAAACAATGCATAGCTTTTTGTCTATTTTTTGCATTATCATCTTTTCATATATATGTTTATGACATGTTGCACCCGTACACTGTGGTACGGCAAAATACGCCAGGGGCTTTAGTACCCATTAATATGGCGTGAGAAGTCCGTACACTTTCACAAGTGCGGCACCCCGAACTTATAGCACTATATGCATCGGCTCCGAATCATGATTTGGGTCAATAGTTGGGTTTGCCCAGCTCCTATGTTTTGGTGCCTTACGTTCCGCTATATCGGCTAAGGTAGCACTAGGAGAACCACTACGATTGTGCCCCGGTTGAGCTGGGCTAAGCACCTCAGTGGAGAAAGCTAAAACTGACTGTCATGATGTGGCGAGAGACCGGTCGCTGTTCGAGAGGTTTTTCGAGTCCCTAAAGACTTATGCCGCTTCGAGCGAGGAGCTGGCTTTGTCCGGCCAAGGCGTGGATAGCGCCCCGAACTCGGTCTTCCGAACTAGGGGCTTCGCCGAAATTTAAAATTATAGAGTTCTATGGCTAAGTGAGAGTGTTCAAGCATTATAGTTTGATTGCCTGGTTCGTTGTGCTGAGCGCCTCCCTCGAAGGACCCAACTATGGGAAAAAGAGCGCTCAGGTTTATCCCGAACACCCCAGCACTAGTGGCACGGGGGCAGAAGCCGACGACTGGCCATCTCTCAATTTTTGATAAACGGCCGCACAGAAAGTAATATTTTAAATTCAATAAGCATTGCTTAGCGCATATGAACAAGTTTTCAGCGCACGAGATAAACACGAGCGAGTTCATTCAAAAATTACATCCTTAGTACATTCATCTGCCACTAGGCGGGCACCCGCAAGGACATCCTTATAGTAGTTCTCGGGCTTGCGATGCTCCTTCCCCGGCGGCGGCCCGTCCCTCACAAGCTTCTCACCGTCCAGCTTACCCCAGTGCACCTTTGCACGGGCAAGGGCCCTACGGGCACCTTCGATGCAGACGGAGCGCTTGATGACCTCGAGCCTTGGACAGGCCTCCACCAGCCGCCGCACCAGTCCAAAGTAGCTCCCAGGCAGGGCCTCTCCAGGCCACAGCCGAACTATGAAGCCCTTCATGGCCTGTTCGGCCGCCTTGCGGAGCTCGACCAGCTGTTTCAGCTGGTCGCTCAAGGGCACAGGGTGTCCGGCCTCAGCATACTGAGATCAGAACACCTTCTCCGTCGAGCTGCCCTCTTTGGCTCGGTAGAATGCGGCGTCGTCGGATACGCTGCAGGGAAGATCTGCGAATGCCCCTGGAGAGCTCCGGATTCGGGTAAGTAACAAGTACTTTACTTTTATACTTCTGCTTTGCATAAAGAATGCCTTACCCGCCGCTATCTTCTTCATCTCCTCCAACTCTTGGAGGGCCTTTTGGGCTTCGGCCTTGGCGGACTTGGCAGTCTCAAGGGCCGCCGCGAGCTCGGACGCTTGCGTCTTGGACTCAAGCTCCAAACCCTCATGTTTTTTCATGAGAGCCTGAAGCTCCTACTGCACCTCGCCGACCTGGGCCTCAATTTTCTCTCGCTCGGTGCACTCCGCGGCCGTTTTCTTTTCGGCCTCGGACAGTGCCTGCTTGAGGGTCGCCACCTCAGTTGTGGCCCCTACAATAAGCAGTACAATCCTGTTATTTTTTGCAATCGCGTCTTTCTATAGGCACTTTTCCTGTAAGGTATTTCTTACCTTCTTTCTCCTTGAGCTGCCGTTTGGCAAGGCCGAGCTCTTGCTCGGTCCGCTCGAGGCCCTGTTTCAGGGCACCCACCTCCGCAGTCAGTGCGGCGGTGGCTAGCAGTGAAGCCTGCATACGCATATTGACTCTTTGTTGTTAGACTCCTGCGAAATTTAATAGATCCTCTATTCGGCCTTTCTTTCCGAACGCCAAACAGAGCATCAGGGGCTACTGTCTATGTGGTTATATTTTTACATATTTTTACTTACCTCGAAGCCTGTTAGAAGGCTAGCGCAAGCTTCATTTAGTGCGCTCTTGGCGGACTGAACCTTTCGGATCACTGTACTCATAATAGTACGGTGCTCCTCGTCGATGGAGGTGCCATCAAGCACATCCAGCAGATTGTCCAGCACCTCCGGTTGGACGGGGGCTGCCGGCTCAGAAGGCTTACTCCTCTTGGAAGGAGTTCGCCTACCACGGTCCGGAACTGCTGTAGATTCCGGTGCGGGGTCCGGCTCAAAGCCGGACTTGGAGCCCTGGGGGGTCTTGTCCCCTTTACGCCTGGGGTTCGGGAGGTCGCCTTGCGGCTCCTCCAGGAGCACCTCCTCCTGCCCCAGAGCTCGTCGCGATGTCACTTCGGCGTCGTCCGCGGTGCGGGGGGAGACAGCGGGCGGAACTGAGTTCACGTCCGATGAATTCAGGGAGCCGCTCGACGACTCATCGAGTTCGGCCCGGGGCGGGCTGCATAATTATATTCGACATTAGGGAAAGCTGTGCAACAAAGGAACGTCATGAGTTACTCTGATATCCAAACTTACAATTTTGCCGGACCCTTGGCCCTGTCTGGCCACTCCTCTTCGTCCTCTTTGGCGTCGGGGAGGTAGTCCGGCGGAGGGGTCTTCCTCTTCCTGGACCCTTCGGCCTCCCCCGTTGGGGCGGCCTTCCTCTTCTCTCCTCTCTCCACTTGGGGGGGGGAGTTTCCTTCTTCCTCCTCCTCGTTTTCACGGGAGGAGGGCGTCTCGGACTCGTCGGATGACGAGTCCGACACCACCATATTACGGGCACTCTATCGAGTCCCCATGGTCTTCTTTTTCTTGGCCTTCTTCTCCGGCACCACATAAGGCGCCGGAGCCAGCAGCTTCACTAGGAGAGCTGGGGCTGGGTCTTCGGGCAGCGGAGCCGGACAGTTAATCGGTCCGGATATCGCCCACCAAGCCTGTCAAAGGTAAGGGAGTTTAGATCCCGCATAGAGTCAAACTATGGAAAAAGCTTAACATCCTGTAAAGGTGTAGATGGCTTACCTCGTTAGCGTGACGCTGCGAGCTGTATCCGCGGTCCTTGGAAGCAGATGCAGGAGCCTCGGCGCCCTTGAATAGCATCCTCCAGGCATCTTCGTACGTCGTGTCGAAGAGCCTGCTGAGGGTTTGATGCTGTGCCGGGTTGAACTCCCATAGATTAAAATCCCGTTGTTGGCACGGGAGGATCCGGCGGACGAGCATAACCTGGATTACATTAACAAGCCGGACCGGCTTGTTCACCAGGGACTGGATGCATGTTTGCAATCCGTTCACCTCTCTTTCGTCACCCCACGACAGGCCCATCTCTTTCCAGGACACAAGCCGCGTGGGGGGTCCGGATCGGAACTCGGGAGCTGCGGTCCATTTCGGATCGCGCGGCTCGGTGATATAAAACCACCCGGCTTGCCATCCCTTTAGGGTCTCTACAAAAGAGCCCTCGAACCATAGGACGTTGGCCATCTTGCCTGCCATGGCACCTCCGCACTCCGCCTGGCTGCCGCGCACCACCTTGGGCTTGACGTTGAAGGTCTTGAGCCAGAGGCCGAAATGGGGGCGGACGTGGAGAAAAGCCTCGCACACGACGATAAACGCCGAGATGTTGAGGATGAAGTTTGGGGCCAGATCGTTGAAATCCAGGCCGTAGTAGAACATGAGCCCCCGGACAAATGGGTGAAGTGGAAAACCCAATCCGCGGAGGAAGTGGGGAAGGAATACTACCCTCTCATGGGGCCTTGGGGTGGGGAGAAGCTGCCCCTTCTCGGGAAGCCAGTGCTCGATGTCCTTGGACAGGTATCCGGCCTTCCTTGGCTTCTTAACTTGGCCCTCCGTAACGGAGGAGACCTTTCACTTGCCTCCCGCTCCGGACATTGCTGGAGAAGGTTGAGGTGGGAAGTGCGGGCTTGGGCGCTAGAGCTCGAGTGCGCAGGAGATGGATAGGCAAAGGAGGAAGAGGGCGTAGGTAAAAAGGTGGATCCTTTTCCCCTTATATGGGTGGATGCGGTTGTGCGTCTCCACCAGCCTAGTAAAACTCGCTTGCCTCCCAAGCGCCGTGATAAGTGGCGCGATTGGGTTACCCACGTCCGTATTGATGAGAATCCCATAAAAGGGGGTACACGATCTCTGCTTTGACAGGACGTGCCAAGGAAACCGCCTCGCAAAACGTGCTAAGGTGGAAAAGTAAAAACAATTCGAGTAAAGGACTTGGCCGTAGTGTGATGGCACACTGCGGAATACGTCAGCAGATTTGATTTGTGTTAATGTTATTCTCTCTATGGCAATATGTGGAAGCTTATTTTGCAGAGCCGGACATTATTCTCTCTACTGAGGGAGTCCTGGATTAGGGGGTGTTCGGGTAGCCGGACTCCAGGACTATGAAGATACAAGATTGAAGACTACGTCCCGTGTCCGGATGGGACTTTCCTTGGCGTGGAAGGCAAGCTTGGCGATGCGGATATTCAAGATCTCCTACCATTATAACCGACTCTATGTAACCCTAACCCTATCCGGTGTCTATATAAACCGGAGGGTTTTAGTCCGTAGGACAACTTCATCAACTCCGTAGACAACAATCATACCATAGGCTAGCTTCTAGGGTTTAGCCTCCTCGATCTCGTGGTAGATCTACTCGTGTACTACCCATATCATCAATATTAATGAAGCAGGACGTAGGGTTTTACCTCCATCGAGAGGGCCCGAACCTGGGTAAAACATCGTGTTCTCTGCCTCCTGTTACCATCCAGCCTAGACGCACAGTTCGGGACCCCCTACCCGAGATCCGCCGGTTTTGACACCGACACTTCCCGTACTGGTATCTGAATTCGTCCACCTGCATTGTTTCAAACTATACATCATCGCCCAGGTAATCAGCAGGATTGGTACCGGGCACCATCCCCGACAGATTAGCGACGATAACGCTAGACACCTTGAGCGGGGGCCACGATTGGTTCGCCTATTCGCCGAGCTGGGGAATTTTTCCCACTTCTTCGTTCTGCTAACCTTTTATCACTGGAAGTAGTTCCTGACCACCACGCATCTTCATATGTCTTTTTAAGAGTGCGGACATAATTGGAATCCGGCAAAGGCGGTGGTGGTCGCTTCAGGGCATCGATAGTGCGTTGAGCTTTCATCGGATCTATCTTCCCCTTCAGAGGTGGAGGTTTATTTGCAAAAAATTCCCTCACTTGGGCTTCACAGATCTCCGTGTTTTCCTTCTCGGTCCTCTCATATGGTAACATTTCCAGAGTCTTGAGAGATGGACCATATCTGAATTGCCGCCTCCCACCTCTGCTTGTACTGCTAGCCGCCGGAGCGGCGGCGTCTCTCTTTCGTTGTTGCTTATGAGGCGGAGAAGGAGGCAGAGTGTTCCGACGTGCCAGAGGAGCCGGAGCGGCGGCGGCTGTCTTTCACCGTTGCTGATGAGGCGGAGGAGGAGGCGAAGTGCTCCGACGCGCCGGAGCAGACGAAGGAGGAGGCGGAGTGGCCTCACGCGCTGGAGGAGGCGGAGAAGGAGGCGGAGTGCCCTGATCACTCGCCGGAGGAGGAGGAGGAGGCAGAGTGCCCTGACTCGCCGGAGAAGGAGGAGGAGGCGGAGGCTGTTGGGGACCGTAGTAATTTCAAAAAAATTCCTACGCACACGCAAGATCATGGTGATGCATAGCAACGAGGGGGAGAGTCTGATCTACGTACCCTTGTAGATCGCAACGGGAGCGTTGACACAACATAGAGGAAGTAGTCGTACATCTTCTTCCCGATCCGACCGATCCAAGCACCGTTACTCCGGCACCTCCGAGTTCTTAGCACATGTACAGCTCGATGACAATCCCCAGGCTCCGATCCAGCAAAGCTTCGGGGAGGAGTTCCGTCAGCACAACGGCGTGGTGACGATCTTGATGTTCTACCGACGCAGGGCTTCGCCTAAGCACTACAACGATATGATCGAGGTGGAATATGGTGGCAGGGGGCACCGCACACGCCTAAGGAACGATCTCAAGGATCAACTTGTGTGTCTAGAGGTGCCCCCTGCCCCCGTATATGAAGGATCCAAGGGGGAGGGGCTGGCCGGCCAAGGGAGGCGCGCCAGGAGAGTCCTACTCCCTCTGGGAGTAGGATTTCTCCCCCCAATCCTAGTTGGAATAGGATTCATCAAGGGGGGGAAGAGAGAGAGGGGGGCCGGCCACCTCTCCTAGTCCTAATAGGACTAAGGGAGGCGGGAGTGTTGGGGAACGTAGTAATTTCAAAAAAATTCCTACGCACACGCAAGATCATGGTGATGCATAGCAACGAGGGGGAGAGTCTGATCTACGTACCCTTGTAGATCGCAACGGAAGCGTTGACACAACGTAGAGGAAGTAGTCGTACGTCTTCTTCCCGATCCGACCGATCCAAGCACCGTTACTCCGGCACCTCCGAGTTCTTAGCACACGTACAGCTCGATGACGATCCCCGGGCTCCGATCCAGCAAAGCTTCGGGGAGGAGTTCCGTCAGCACAACGGCGTGGTGTCGATCTTGATGTTCTACCGATGCAGGGCTTCGCCTAAGCACTACAACGATATGATCGAGGTGGAATATGGTGGCAGGGGGCACCGCACACGGCTAAGGAACGATCTCAATGATCAACTTTTGTGTCATAGGGTGCCCCCCTGCCTCCGTATATAAAGGAGCAAGGGGGAGGGGGCGGCCGGCCTAGGAGGAGGCGCGCCAAGGGGAGTCCTACTCCCACCGGGAGTAGGACTCCCTCCTTCCTTGTTGGAGTAGGAGAAGGGGAAAGAGGGGGAGAGGAATAAGGAAAAGGGGGCTGCGCCCCTTGTCCAATTCGGACCACAGGGGGGTGCAGGCCTCCTTCCTTTTGGCCTCTTTCCTCTATTCCCGTATGGCCCAATAAGGCCCATATACTCCCCGGCGAATTCCCGTAACTCTCCGGTACTCCGAAAAATACCCGAATCACTCGGAACCTTTCCGAAGTCCGAATATAGTCGTCCAATATATCGATCTTTACGTCTCGACCATTTCGAGACTCCTCGTCATGTCCCCGATCTCATCCGGGACTCCGAACTCCTTCGATACATCAAAACTCATAAACTCATAATATAACTGTCATCGAAACCTTAAGCGTGCGGACCCTACGGTTCGAGAACAATGTAGACATGAGTGAGACACGTCTCCGGTCAATAACCAATAGCGGGACCTGGATGCCCATATTGGCTCCTACATATTCTACGAAGATCTTTATCGGTCAGACCGCATAACAACATACGTTGTTCCCTTTGTCATCGGTATGTTACTTGCCCGAGATTCGATCGTCGGTATCCAATACCTAGTTCAATCTCGTGACTGGCAAGTCTCTTTACTCATTCCGTAATACATCATCTCACAACTAACATCTTAGTTATAATGCTTGCAAGGCTTATGTGATGTGTATTACCGAGAGGGCCCAGAGATACCTCTCCGACAATCGGAGTGACAAATCCTATTCTTGAAATACGCCAACCCAACATCTACCTTTGGAGACACCTGTAATGCTCCTTTATAATCACCCATTTACGTTGTGACGTTTGGTAGCACTCAAAGTGTTCCTCCGGCAAATGAGAGTTGCATAATATCATAGTCATAGGAACATGTATAAGTCATGAAGAAAGCAATAGCAACTTACTAAACGATCGGGTGCTAAGCTAATGGAATGGGTCATGTCAATCAGATCATTCACCTAATGATGTGACCTCGTTAATCAAATAACAACTCTTTTGTCCATGGTTAGGAAACATAACCATCTTTGATTAACGAGCTAGTCAAGTAGAGGCATACTAGTGACACTCTGTTTGTCTATGTATTCACACATGTATTATGTTTCCGGTTAATACAATTCTAGCATGAATAATAAACATTTATCATGATATAAGGAAATAAATAATAACTTTATTATTGCCTCTAGGGCATATTTCCTTCAGTCTCCCACTTGCACTAGAGTCAATAATCTAGTTCACATCGCCATGTGATTTAACAGCAATAGTTCACATCACCATGTGATTAACACCCATAGTTCACATCGTCATGTGACCAACACTCAAAGGGTTTACTGGAGTCAGTAATCTAGTTCACATATCTATGTGATTAACACCCAAAGAGTACTAAGGTGTGATCATGTTTTGCTTGTGAGATAATTTTAGTCAACGGGTCTGTCACATTCAGATCCGTAAGTATTTTGCAAGTTCTATGTCTACAATGCTCTACACGGAGCTACTTTAGCTAATTGCTCCCACTTTCAATATGTATCCAGATTGAGACTTTAGATTCATCTGGATCAGTGTCAAAAACTTGCATCGACGTAACCCTTTACGACGAACCTTTTTGTCACGTCCATAATCGAGAAAGATATCCTTATTTCACTAAGGATAATTCTGACCGCTGTCCAGTGATCTACTCCTAGATCACTATTGTTCTCCCTTGCCAAATCAATGCAGGGTATACAATAGATCTGGTATACAGCATGACATACTTTATAGAACCTATGGCCAAGGCATAGGTAATAACTTTCATTCTCTTTCTATCTTCTGCCGTGGTCGGGCTTTGAGTCTTACTCAACTTCACACCTTATAATACAGGCAAGAACTCTTTCTTTGACTGCTCCATTTTGAACTACTTCAAAATCTTGTCAAGGTATGTACTCATTGAAAAAACTTATCAAGCGTCTTGATCTATCTCTATAGATCTTGAAGATCAATATGTAAGCAGCTTCACCGAAGTCTTTCTTTGAAAAACTCCTTTCAAACACTCCTTTATGCTTTACAGAATAATTCTACATTATTTCCGATCAACAATATGTCATTCACATATACTTATCAGAAATGTTGTAGTGCTCCCACTCACTTTCTTGTAAATACAGGCTTCACCGCAAATCTGTATAAAACTATATGCTTTGATCAACTCATCAAAGCGTATATTCCAACTCCGAGATGCTTGCACCAGTCCACAGATGGATCGCTGGAGCTTGCACATTTTGTTAGCACCTTCCGGATTGACAAAACCTTCTGTTGCATCATATACAACTCTTCTTTAATAAATCCATTAAGGAATGCAGTTTTGTTTATCCATTTGCCAGATTTCATAAAATGCGGCAATTACTAACATGATTCGGACAGACTCAAGCATAGATACGAGTGAGAAGCTCTCATCGTAGTCAACACCTTGAACTTGTCGAAAACCTTTTGCGACAATTCTAGCTTTGTAGATAGTAACACTACTATCAGCGTCCGTCTTCCTCTTGAAGATCCATTTATTCTCAATTGCTTGCCGATCATCGGGCAAGTCAACCAAAGTCCAAACTTTGTTCTCATACATGGATCATATCTCAGATTTCATGGCCTCAAACCATTTCGCGGAATCTGGGCTCATCATCGCTTCCTCATAGTTCGTAGGTTCGTCATGGTCAAGTAACATGACCTCCAGAACAGGATTACCGTACCACTCTGGTGCAGATCTCACTCTGTTTTACCTATGAGATTCGGTAGTAACTTGATCTGAAGTTACATGATCATCATCATTAGCTTCCTCACTAATTGGTGTAGTAGTCACAAGAACAGATTTTTGTGATGAACTACTTTCCAATAAGGTAGAAGGTACAATTACCTTATCAAGTTTTCTACTTTCCTCCCACTTACTTCTTTCAAGAGAAACTCCTTCTCTAGAAAGGATCCATTATAAGCAACGAATGTCTTGCCTTAGGATCTGTGATAGAAGGTGTACCCAACAGTCTCCTTTGGGTATCCTATGAAGACATATTTCTCTGATTTGGGTTTGAGCTTATCAGGATGAAACTTTTTCTCATAAGCATCGCAACCCCAAACTTCAAGAAACGACAACTTTGGTTTCTTGCCAAACCATAGTTCATAAGGCATCGTCTCGACGGATATAGATGGTGCCCCCTTTTTTTTAACGTGAATGCAGCTGTCTCTAATGCATGACCCCAAAAATGATAGTGGTAAATCGGTAAGAAACATCATAGATTGCACTATATCCAATAAAGTACGGTTATGACGTTCGGACACACCATTATGCTGTGGTGTTCCAGGTGGCGTGAGTAGTGAAACTATTTCACATTGTTTTAACTGAAGACCAAACTCGTAACTCAAATACTCTTTTCCACGATCAGATCGTAGAAACTTTATTTTCTTGTTACGATGATTTTCCACTTCACTCTGAAATTATATGAACTTTTCAAATGTATCAGACTTCTATTTCATTAAGTAGATATACCCATATCTGCTCAAATCATCTGTGAAGGTCAGAAAATAATGATACCCGCTGCAAGCCTTAAATATTCATCGGACCACATACATCAGTATGTATGATTTCCAACAAATCTGTTGCTTGCTCCATTGTTCCGGAGAACGGCGTTTTAGTCATCTTGCCCAAAAGGCATGGTTCGCAATCATCAAGTGATTCATAATCAAGTGATTCTGAAAGCCCATCAGCATGGAGTTTCTTCATGCGCTTTATACCAATATGACCTAAACGGCAGTGCCACAAATTAGTTGCACTATCATTATTAACTTTGCATCTTTTGGTTTCAATATTATGAATATGTGTATCACTACGATCGAGATCCAACGGACTTGTTTCATTGGGTGTATGACCATCGAAGGTATTATTCATGTAAACAGAACAACAATTATTCTCTGATTTTAATGAATAACCGTATTGCAATAAACATGATCAAATCATATTCATGCTCAACGCAAAAACCAAATAACACTTATTTAAGTTCAACACTAATCCCGAAAGTATAGGGGAGTGTGCGATGATGATCATATCAATCTTGGAACTACTTCCAACACATATCGTCACTTCACCCTTAACTAGTCTCTGTTTATTCTGCAACTCCTGTTTCGAGTTACTACTCTTAGCAACTGAACCAATATCAAATATGGAGGGGTTTCTCTAAACACTAGTAAAGCACACATCAATAACATGTATATCAAATATACTTTTGTTCACTTTGCCATCCTTCTTATCCGCCAAATACTTGGGGTAGTTCCGCTTCCAGTGACCAGTCCCTTTGCAGTAGAAGCACTTAGTCTCAGGCTTAGGATCAGACTTGGGCTTCTTCACTTGAGCAGCAACTTGCTTGCCGTTCTTCTTGAAGTTCCCCTTCTTCCCTTTGCCCTTTTCTTGAAACTAGTGGTCTTGTCAACCATCAACACTTGATGTTTTTCTTGATTTCTACCTTCGTTGATTTCAGCATCACGAAGAGCTTGGGAGTTGTTTCCGTTATCCCTTGCATATTATAGTTCATCACGAAGTTCTACTAACTTGGTGATGGTGACTAGAGAATTCTGTCAATCACTATCTTATCTGGAAGATTAACTCCCACTTGATTCAAGCGATTGTAGTACCCAGACAATCTGAGCACATGCTCACTAGTTGAGCGATTCTCCTCCATCTTTTAGCTATAGAACTTGTTGGACACTTCATATCTCTCAACTCGGGTATTTGCTTGAAATATTAACTTCAACTCCTGGAACATCTCATATGGTCCATGACGTTCAAAACGTCTTTGAAGTCCCGATTCTAAGCCATTAAGCATGGTGTACTAAACTATCAAGTAGTCATCATATTGAGCTAGCCAAACGTTCATAACGTCTGCATCTGCTCCTGCAATAGGTCTGTCACCTAGCGGTGCATCAAGGACATAATTCTTCTGTGCAGCAATGAAGATAAACCTCAGATCACGGATCCAATCCGCATCATTGCTACTAACATCTTTCAACACAATTTTCTCTAGGAACATATCAAAAATAAACACAGGGAAGCAACAACGCGAGCTATTGATCTACAACATAATTTGCAAAATACTACCAGGACTAAGTTCATGATAAATTTAAGTTCAATTTAATCATATTACTTAAGAACTCCCACTTACATAGACATCCCTCTAATCCTCTAAGTGATCACGTGATCCAAATCAACTAAACCATAACCGATCATCACGTGAGATGGAGTAGTTTTCAATGGTGAACATCGTTATGTTGATCATATCTACTATATGATTCACGCTCGACCTTTCGGTCTCCGTGTTCCGAGGCCATATCTGCATATGCTAGGCTCGTCAAGTTTAACCTGAGTATTCTGCGTGTGCAAAACTGGCTTGCACCCGTTGTAGATGGACGTAGAGCTTATCACACCCGATCATCACGTGGTGTCTGAGCACGACGAACTTTGGCAACGGTGCATACTCAGGGAGAACACTTCTTGATAATTTAGTGAGAGATCATCTTATAAAGCTACTGTCAATCAAAGCAAGATAAGATGCATAAAAAGATAAACATCACATGCAATCAATATAAGTGATATGATATGGCCACCATCATCTTGTGCTTGTGATCTCCATCTCCGAAGCACCGTCATGATCACCATCGTCACCGGCGCGGCACCTTGATCTCCATCGTAGCATCGTTGTCGTCTCGCCAATCTTATGCTTCCACGACTATCACTACCGCTTAGTAATAAAGTAAAGCATTACATCGCGATTGCATTGCATACAATAAAGCGACAACCATATGGCTCCTGCCAGTTGCCGATAACTTGGTTACAAAACATGATCATCTCATACAATAAAATTTAGCATCATGCCTTGACCATATCACATCACAACATGCCCTGCAAAAACAAGTTAGACGTCCTGTACTTTGTTGTTGCAAGTTTTACGTGGCTGCTACGGGCTTAAGCAAGAACTCATCTCACCTACGCATCAAAACCACAACGATAGTTTGCTAAATAGACTCCGTTTTAACCTTCTCAAGGACCGGGCGTAGCCATACTCGGTTCAACTAAAGTTGGAGAGACAGTCGCCCGCAAGCCATCTATGTGCAAAGCACGTCGAGGGAACCGGTCTCGCGTAAGCGTACGCGTAAGGTTGGTCCGGGTCGTCTCGTCCAACAATACCGCCGAACCAAAGTATGACATGCTGGTAGGCAGTATGACTTGTATCGCCCACAACTCACTTGTGTTCTACTCGTGCAAATAACATCAAACCATAAAACCTAGGCTCGGATGCCACTGTTGGGGAACGTAGTAATTTCAAAAAATTTCCTACGCACACGCAAGATCATGGTGATGCATAGCAACGAGGGGGAGAGTCTGATCTACGTACCCTTGTAGATCGCAACGGAAGCGTTGACACAACATAGAGGAAGTAGTCGTACGTCTTCTTCCCGATCCGACCGATCCAAGCACCGTTACTCCGGCACCTCCGAGTTCTTAGCACACGTACAGCTCGATGACGATCCCCGGGCTCCGATCCAGCAAAGCTTCGGGGAGGAGTTCCGTCAGCACGACGGCGTGGTGACGATCTTGATGTTCTACCGATGCAGGGCTTCGCCTAAGCACTACAACGATATGATCGAGGTGGAATATGGTGGCAGGGGGCACCGCACACGGCTAAGGAACGATCTCAATGATCAACTTGTGTGTCATGGGGTGCCCCCCTGCCTCCGTATATAAAGGAGCAAGGGGGAGGGGGCGGCCGGCCTAGGAGGACGCGCGCCAAGGGGAGTCCTACTCCCACCAGGAGTAGGACTCCCTCCTTCCTTGTTGGAGTAGGAGAAGGGGAAAGAGGGGGAGAGGAATAAGGAAAAGGGGGCTGCGCCCCTTGTCCAATTCGGACCAGAGGGGGGCGCAGGCCTCCTTCCTTTTGGCCTCTTTCCTCTATTCCCGTATGGCCCAATAAGGCCCATATACTCCCCGGCGAATTCCCGTAACTCTCCGGTACTCCAAAAAATACCCGAATCACTCGGAACCTTTCCGAAATTCGAATATAGTCGTCCAATATATCGATCTTTACGTCTCGGCCATTTCGAGACTCCTCGTCATGTCCCCGATCTCATCCGGGACTCCGAACTCCTTCGGTACATCAAAACTCATAAACTCATAATATAACTGTCATCGAAACCTTAAGCGTGCGGACCCTACGGTTCGAGAACAATGTAGACATGACCGAGACACGTCTCCGGTCAATAACCAATAGCGGGACGTGGATGCCCATATTGGCTCCTACATATTCTACGAAGATCTTTATCGGTCAAACCGCATAACAACATACGTTGTTCCCTTTGTCATCGGTATGTTACTTGCCCGAGATTCGATCGTCGGTATCCAATACCTAGTTCAATCTCGTTACTGGCAAGTCTCTTTACTCGTTCCGTAATACATCATCTCACAACTAACATCTTAGTTATAATGCTTGCAAGGCTTATGTGATGTGTATTACCGAGAGGGCCCAGAGATACCTCTCCGACAATCGGAGTGACAAATCCTATTCTCGAAATACGCCAACCCAACATCTACCTTTGGAGACACCTGTAATGCTCCTTTATAATCACCCATTTACGTTGTGACGTTTGGTAGCACCCAAAGTGTTCCTCCGGCAAATGGGAGTTGCATAATCTCATAGTCATAGGAACATGTATAAGTCATGAAGAAAGCAATAGCAACTTACTAAACGATCGGGTGCTAAGTTAATGGAATGGGTCATGTCAATCAGATCATTCACCTAATGATGTGACCTCGTTAATCAAATAACAACTCTTTTGTCCATGGTTAGGAAACATAACCATTTTTGATTAACGAGCTAGTCAAGTAGAGGCATACTAGTGACACTCTGTTTGTCTATGTATTCACACATGTATTATGTTTCCGGTTAATACAATTCTAGCATGAATAATAAACATTTATCATGATATAAGGAAATAAATAATAACTTTATTATTGCCTCTAGGGCATATTTCCTTCAGGGAGGCGCGCGGCCACCTTGGGCTGCCCCCTTCTCCTTTCCACTAAGGCCCACTATGGCCCATTTGATTCCCGGGGGGTTCCGATAACCTCCCGGTACTCCGGTAAAATCCTGATTTCACCCGGAACACTTCCGATGTCCAAATATAGGCTTCCAATATATCAATCTTTATGTCTCGACCATTTCGAGACTCCTCGTCATGTCCGTGATCACATCCGGGACTCCGAACAACCTTCGGTACATCAAAATGCATAAACTCATAATAACTGTCATCGTAACGTTAAGCGTGCGGACCCTTCGGTTCGAGAACAATGTAGACATGACTGAGACACATCTCCGGTCAATAACCAATAGTGGGACCTGGATGCCCATATTGGTTCCTACATATTCTACGAAGATCTTTATCGGTCAGACCGCATAACAACATACGTTGTTCCCTTTGTCATCGGTATGTTACTTACCCGAGATTCGATCGTCGGTATCCAATACCTAGTTCAATCTCGTTACCGGCAAGTCTCTTTACTCGTTCTGTAATACATCATCCCACAAGTAACTCATTAATTGCAATGCTTGCAAGGCTTAAGTGATGTGCATTACCGAGAGGGCCCAGAGATACCTCTTCGACAATCGGAGTGACAAATCCTATTCTCGAAATACGCCAACCCAACATCTACCATTGGAGACACCTGTAGTACTCCTTTATAATCACCCAGTTACGTTGTGACGTTTGGTAGCACCCAAAGTGTTCCTCCGGCAAACGGGAGTTGCATAATCTCATAGTTATAGGAACATGTATAAGTCATGAAGAAAGCAATAGCAACATACTAAACGATCGGGTGCTAAGCTAATGGAATGGGTCATGTCAATCAGATCATTCAACTAATGATGTGACCTCGTTAATCAAATAACAACTCTTTGCTCATGGTTAGGAAACATAACCATCTTTGATTAACGAGCTAGTCTAGTAGAGGCATACTAGTGACACTCTGTTTGTCTATGTATTCACACATGTATTATGTTTCCGGTTAATACAATTCTAGCATGAATAATAAACATTTATCATGATATAAGGAAATAAATAATAACTTTATTATTGCCTCTAGGGCATATTTCCTTCAGTCTCCCACTTGCACTAGAGTCAATAATCTAGATTACACAGTAATGATTCTAACACCCATGGAGCCTTGGTGCTGATCATGTTTTGCTCGTGGAAGAGGCTTAGTCAACAGGTCTGCAATATTCAGATCCGTATGTATCTTGCAAATCTCTATGTCTGCCACCTGGACTAGATCCCGGATGGAATTGAAGCGTCTCTTGATGTGCTTGGTCCTTTTGTGAAATCTGGATTCCTTTGCCAAGGCAATTGCACCAGTATTGTCACAAAAGATTTTCATTGGACCCGATGCACTAGGTATGAAACCTAGATCGGATATGAACTCCTTCATCCAGACTCCTTCGTTCGCTGCTTCCGAAGCAGCTATGTACTCCGCTTCACAAGTAGATCCTGCTACGACACTTTGTTTAGAACTGCACCAACTGACAGCTCCACCATTTAATGTAAACACGTATCCGGTTTGCGATTTAGAATCGTCCGGATCCGTGTCAAAGCTTGCATCAACATAACCTCTTACGGTGAGCTCTTTGTCACCTCCATATACAAGAAACATATCCTTAGTCCTTTTCAGGTATTTCAGGATGTTCTTGACCACTATCCAGTGATCCACTCCTGGATTACTTTGGTACCTCCCTGCTAAACTTATAGCAAGGCACACATCAGGTCTGGTACACAGCATTGCATACATGATAGAGCCTATGGCTGAAGCATAGGGAACATCTTTCATTTTCTCTCTATCTTCTGTAGTGGTCGAGCATTGAGTCTGACTCAACTTCACACCTTGTAACACAGGCAAGAACCTTTTCTTTGCTTGATCCATTTTGAACTTCTTCAAAATCTTGTCAAGGTATGTGCTTTGTGAAAGTCCAATGAAGCGTCTTGATCTATCTCTATAGATCTTTATGCCTAATATGTAAGGAGCTTCACCGAGGTCTTTCATTGAAAAACTCTTATTCAAGTATCCCTTTATGCTATCCAGAAATTCTATATCATTTCCAATCAGCAATATGTCATCGACATATAATATCAGAAATGCTACAGAGCTCCCACTCACTTTCTTGTAAATACAGGCTTCACCGAAAGTCTGTATAAAACCAAATGCTTTGATCACACTATCAAAGCGTTTATTCCAACTCCGAGAGGCTTGCACCAGTCCATAAATGGATCGCTGGAGCTTGCACACTTTGTTAGCTCCCTTTGGATCGACAAAACCTTCTGGTTGCATCACATACAACTCTTCTTCCAGAAATCCATTCAGGAATGCAGTTTTGACATCCATCTGCCAAATTTCATAATCATGAAATGCGGCAATTGCTAACATGATTCTGACAGACTTAAGCATCGCTACGGGTGAGAAGGTCTCATTGTAGTCAACTCCTTGAACTTGTCGAAAACCTTTTGCGACAAGTCGAGCTTTGTAGACAGTAACATTACCATCAGCGTCAGTCTTTTTCTTGAAGATCCATTTATTCTCAATTGCTTGCCGATCATCGGGCAAGTCAACCAAAGTCCATACTTTGTTCTCATACATGGATCCCATCTCAGATTTCATGGCTTCTAGCCACTTTGCGGAATCTGGGCTCACCATCGCTTCTTCATAGTTCGTAGGTTCATCATGATCTAGTAGCATGATTTCTAGAACTAGATTACCGTATCACTCTGGTGCGGATCTCACTCTGGTTGATCTACGAGGTTCAGTAGCATCTTGTTCTGAAGTTTCATGATCAGGATCATTAACTTCCTCACTTATTGGTGTAGGTGTCGCAGAAACAGTTTTCTGTGATGTACTACTTCCCAACAAGGGAGCAGGTATAATTACCTCGTCAAGTTCTACTTTCCTCCCACTCACTTCTTTCGAGAGAAACTCCTTCTCTAGAAATGATCCATTCTTAGCAACAAATGTCTTGCCTTCGGATCTGTGATAGAAGGTGTACCCAACAGTTTCCTTTGGGTATCCTATGAAGACACATTTCTCCGATTTGGGTTCGAACTTATCAGGTTGAAGCTTTTTCACATAAGCATCGCAGCCCCAAACTTTAAGAAATGACAACTTTGGTTTCTTGCCAAACCATAGTTCATAAGGCGTCGTCTCAACGGATTTTGATGGTGCCCTATTTAACGTGAATGCGGCCGTCTCTAAAGCATAACCCCAAAACGATAGCGGTAAATCAGTAAGAGACATCATAGATCGTACCATATCTAGTAAAGTACGATTACGACGTTCGGATACACCATTACGTTGTGGTGTTCCGGGTGGCGTGAGTTGCGAAACTATTCCACAATTTTTCAAATGTACACCAAACTCGTAACTCAAATATTCTCCTCCACGATCAGATCGTAGAAACTTTATTTTCTTGTTACGATGATTTTCAACTTCACTCTGAAATTCTTTGAACTTTTCAAATGTTTCAGACTTGTGTTTCATCAAGTAGATATACCCATATCTGCTTAAATCATCTGTGAAGGTGAGAAAATAACGATATCCGCCACGAGCCTCAATATTCATCGGACCACATACATCGGTATGTATGATTTCCAACAAATTTGTTGCTCTCTCCATAGTACCGGAGAACGGTGCTTTAGTCATCTTGCCCATGAGGCACGGTTCGCAAGTACCAAGTGATTCATAATCAAGAGGTTCCAAAAGCCCATCAGTATGGAGTTTCTTCATGTGCTTTACACCGATATGACCTAAACGGCAGTGCCACAAATAAGTTGCACTATCATTATCAACTCTGCATCTTTTGGCTTCAACATTATGAATATGTGTGTTTACTACTATCGAGATTCATCAAAAATAGACCACTCTTCAAAGGTGCATGACCATAAAAGATATTACTCATATAAATAGAACAACCATTATTCTCTGATTTAAATGAATAACCGTCTCGCATCAAACAAGATCCAGATATAATGTTCATGCTTAACGCTGGCACCAAATAACAATTATTTAGGTCTAATATTAATCCCGAAGGTAGATGTAGAGGTAGCGTGCCGACCGCGATCACATCGACTTTGGAACCGTTTCCCACGCGCATCGTCACCTCATCCTTCACCAGTGTTCGCTTAATCCGTAGTCCCTGTTTCGAGTTGCAAATATTAGCAACAGAACCAGTATCAAATACCCAGGTGCTACTGCGAGCTCTAGTAAGGTACACATCAATAAAATGTATATCACATATACCTTTGTTCACCTCGCCATCCTTCTTATCCGCCAAATACTTGGGGCAGTTCCGCTTCCAGTGACCAGTCTGCTTGCAGTAGAAGCACTCAGTTTCAGGCTTAGGTCCAGACTTGGGTTTCTTCTCCTGAGCAGCAACTTGCTTGCCGTTCTTCTTGAAGTTCCCGTTCTTCTTCCCTTTGCCCTTTTTCTTGAAACTAGTGGTCTTGTTAACCATCAACACTTGATGCTCCTTTTTGATTTCTACCTCCGCAGCTTTCAGCATTGCGAAGAGCTCGGGAATAGTCTTGTTCATCCCTTGCATATTATAGTTCATCACGAAGCTCTTGTAGCTTGGTGGCAGTGATTGGAGAATTTTGTCAATGACGCAATCATCTGGAAGATTAACTCCCATCTGAATCAAGTGATTGTTATACCCAGACATTTTGAGTATATGCTCACTGACAGAACTGTTCTCCTCCATCTTGCAGCTATAGAACTTATTGGAGACTTCATATCTCTCAATCCGGGCATTTGCTTGAAATATTAACTTCAACTCCTGGAACATCTCATATGCTCCATGACGTTCAAAACGTCGTTGAAGTCCCGATTCTAAGCCGTAAAGCATGGCACACTGAACTATCGAGTAGTCATCAGCTTTGCTCATCCAGACGTTCATGACATCTGGTGTTGCTCCAGCAGCAGGCCTGGCACCCGGTACTTCCAGGACGTAATTCTTCTGAGCAGCAATGAGGATAATCCTCAAGTTACGGACCCAGTCCGTGTAATTGCTACCATCATCTTTTAACTTTGCTTTCTCAAGGAACGCATTAAAATTCAACAGAACAACAGCACGAGCCATCTATCTACAATCAACATAAACAAGCAAGATACTATCAGGTACTAAGTTCATGGTAAGTTAAAGTTCAATTAATCAAATTACTTAAGAACTCCCACTTAGATAGACATCCATCTAATCCTCTAAGTGATTACGTGATCCAAATCAACTAAACCATAACCGATCATCACGTGAGATGGAGTAGTTTTCAATGGTGAACATCGTTATGTTGATCATATCTACTATATGATTCACGCTCGACCTTTCGGTCTCCGTGTTTCGAGGCCATATCTGCATATGCTAGGCTCGTCAAGTTTAACCTGAGTATTCTGTGTGTGCAAAACTGGCTTGCACCCGTTGTAGATGGACGTAGAGCTTATCACACCCGATCATCACGTGGTGTCTGGGCACGACGAACTTTGGCAACGGTGCATACTCAGGGAGAACACTTCTTGATAATTTAGTGAGAGATCATCTTATAATGCTACCGTCAATCAAAGCAAGATAGGATGCATAAAAAGATAAACATCACATGCAATCAATATAAGTGATATGATATGGCCATCATCATCTTGTGCTTGTGATCTCCATCTCCGAAGCACCATCATGATCACCATCGTCACCGGCGCGACACCTTGATCTCCATCGTAGCATCGTTGTCGTCTCGCCAATCTTATGCTTCCACGACTATCACTACCGCTTAGTAATAAAGTAAAGCATTACATCGCGATTGCATTGCATACAATAAAGCGTCAACCATATGGCTCCTGCCAGTTGCCGATAACTCGGTTACAAAACATGATCATCTCATACAATAAAATTTAGCATCATGTCTTGACCATATCACATCACAACATGCCCTGCAAAAACAAGTTAGACGTCCTCTACTTTGTTGTTGCATGTTTTACGTGGCTGCTACGGGCTTAAGCAAGAACCAATCTCACCTACGCATCAAAACCACAACGATAGTTTGTCAAATAGACTCCGTTTTAACCTTCTCAAGGACCGGGCGTAGCCACACTCGGTTCAACTAAAGTTGCAGAGACAGTCGCCCGCAAGCAATCTATGTGCAAAGCACGTCGAGGGAACCAGTCTCGCGTAAGCGTACGCGTAATGTTGGTCCGGGTCGTCTCGTCCAACAATACCACTGAACCAAAGTATGACATGCTGGTAGGTAGTATGACTTGTATCGCCCACAACTCACTTGTGTTCTACTCGTGCAAATAACATCAAACCATTAAACCTAGGCTCGGATGCCACTGTTGGGGAACGTAGTAATTTCAAAAAAATTCCTACGCACACGCAAGATCATGGTGATGCATAGCAACGAGGGGGAGAGTATGATCTACGTACCCTTGTAGATCGCAACGGAAGCGTTGACACAACATAGAGGAAGTAGTCGTACGTCTTCTTCCCGATCCGACCGATCCAAGCACCGTTACTCCGGCACCTCCGAGTTCTTAGCACACGTACAGCTCGATGACGATCCCCGGGCTCCGATCCAGCAAAGCTTCGGGGAGGAGTTCCGTCAGCACGACGGCGTGGTGACGATCTTGATGTTCTACCGACGCAGGGCTTCGCCTAAGCACTACAACAATATGATCGAGGTGGAATATGGTGGCAGGGGGCACCGCACACGCCTAAGGAACGATCTCAAGGATCAACTTGTGTGTCTAGAGGTGCCTCCTACCCCCGTATATGAAGGATCCAAGGGGGAGGGGCTGGCCGGCCAAGGGAGGCACGCCAGGAGAGTCCTACTCCCTCTGGGAGTAGGATTTCTCCCCCCAATCCTAGTTGGAATAGGATTCATCAAGGGGGGAAAGAGAGAGAGGGGGGCGGCCACCTCTCCTAGTCCTAATATGACTAGGGGAGGGGGAGGCGTGTGGCCACCTTGGGCTGCCCCCTTCTCCTTTCCACTAAGGCCCACTATGGCCCATTTGATTCCCGGGGGGTTCCGGTAACCTCCCGGTACTCCGGTAAAATCCCGATTTCACCCGGAACACTTCCGATGTCCAAATATAGGCTTCCAATATATCAATCTTTATATCTCGACCATTTCGAGACTCCTCGTCATGTCTGTGATCACATCCGGGACTCCGAACAACCTTCGATACATCAAAATGCATAAACTCATAATAACTGTCATCATAACGTTAAGCGTGCGGACCCTATGGTTCGAGAACAATGTAGACATGACTGAGACACATCTCCGGTTAATAACCAATAGCGGGACCTGGATGCCCATATTGGTTCCTACATATTCTACGAAGATCTTTATCGGTCAGACCGCATAACAACATACGTTGTTCCCTTTGTCATCGGTATGTTACTTGCCCGAGATACGATCGTCGGTATCCAATACCTAGTTCAATCTCATTACCGGCAAGTCTCTTTACTCGTTCTGTAATACATCATCCTGCAACTAACTCATTAGTTGCAGTGCTTGCAAGGCTTAAGTGATGTGCATTACCGAGAGGGCCCAGAGATACCTCTCCGACAATCGGAGTGACAAATCCTATTCTCGAAATACGCTAACCCAACATCTACCATTGGAGACACCTGTAGTACTCCTTTATAATCACCCAGTTACGTTGTGACGTTTGGTAGCACCCAAAGTGTTCCTCCGGCAAACGGGAGTTGCATAATCTCATAGTTATAGGAACATGTATAAGTCATGAAGAAAGCAATAGCAACATACTAAACGATCGGGTGCTAAGCTAATGGAATGGGTCATGTCAATCAGATCATTCAACTAATGATGTGACCTCGTTAATCAAATAACAACTCTTTGCTCATGGTTAGGAAACATAACCATCTTTGATTAACGAGCTAGTCTAGTAGAGGCATACTAGTGACACTCTGTTTGTCTATGTATTCACACATGTATTATGTTTCCGGTTAATACAATTCTAGCATGAATAATAAACATTTATCATGATATAAGGAAATAAATAATAACTTTATTATTGCCTCTAGGGCATATTTCCTTCAGAGGCGTCCAGTTTGGAAGCTTGATGTACTCCTTCCGCCATAGACATGTAGTCCTCAGAGCATGACCCAGCTGATTCTCCCCTTCACCTATAGGGTGGTCAAGCTTGAGCTCCTCAAATCCCTCCGTTACTTCATCCACCATCACAACAGCATAGCCATGTGGAATCGAACGGCAGTGAAAACTTCCGTCAGGTTGAGGAGGTGCAACAGAGCCGACAGCCGCCTAGATGAACTAGGACGTGTGTCATGATATTGAAGAAGGATGGTGGGAACACCAGCTCGAAACTAACAAGACATTGCACCACATCACTCCTTAACCTTGGTAGGATTTCTGGATCGATCACCATCTGAGAGATTGCATTGAGGAATGCACATAGCTTCACAATGGCTAATCAAACATTTTTCGGTAGAAGCCCCCTCAATGCAACCGGAAGTAGTTGCGTCATAATCACATGGCAGTCATGAGACTTTAGGTTCTGGAACTTTTTCTTTGGCATATTTATTATTCCCTTTATATTCAACGAGAAGCTAGACGGGACCTTCATACTGAGCAGGCATTCAAAGAAGATTTCCTTCTCTTCTTTGGTAAGAGCGTAGCTGGCAGGACCTTCATATTTCTTTGGAGGCATGTCGTCTTTTTCGCACACACGTTACTGGTCCTCCCGTGCCTCCGGTGTATCTTTTGTCTTCCCATACATGCCCAAGAAGCCTAGCAGGTTCACGCAAAGATTCTTCATCATGTGCATCACGTCGATTGAAGAGCGGACCTCTAGGTCTTTCAAGTAGGGTAGGTCCCAAATTATATATTTCTTCTTTCACATGGGTGCGCGTCCCTCGGCGTCATTCGGAATAGATAGTCCGTCGGGACCCTTTCCAAAGATTACTTGTAAATCATTGACCATAGCAAGTATGTGATCACCGGTACGGACAGCGGGCTTCTTCCGGTGATCTGCCTCGCCTCTAAAATGGTTGCCTTTCTTTCGACACTGATGGTTGGTCGGAAGAAATCGACGATGCCCCAGGTACACATGCTTCCTGCATTTGTCTAGATATATAATTTCGGTGTCATCTAAACAGTGTGTGCATGTGTGGTATCCCTTGTTTGTCTGTCCTGAAAGGTTAGTGAGAGCAGGCCAAGCATTGATGGTTACTGATGACCCACAAGTGTAGGGGATCTATCGTAGCCTTTTCGATAAGTAAGAGTGTCGAACCCAACGAGGAGCAGAAGGAAATGATAAGTGGTTTTCAGCATGGTGTTCTCTGCAAGCACTGAAATTATCATTAATAGATAGTTTTGTGATAAGGTACTTTGTAACGGGTAACAAGTAATAAAAGTAAATAAGGTGCAGCAATATGGCCCAATCCTTTTTGTAGCAAAGGATAAGCCTGGACAAACTCTTATATGAAGGAAAGTGCTCCTGAGGACACATGGGAATTATCGTCAAGCTAGTTTTCATCACGCTCATATGATTCGCGTTCGGTACTTTGATAATTTGATATGTGGGTGGACCGGTGCTTGGGTACTGTCCTTCCTTGGACAAGCATCCTGCTTATGATTAACCCCTATTGCAAGCATCCGCAACTACAAACAAAAGTATTAAGGTAAACCTAATCATAGCATGAAACATATGGATCCAAATCAGCCCCTTACGAAGCAACACATAAACTAGGGTTTAAGCTTCTGTCACTCTAGCAACCCATGATCTACTTATTACTTCCCAATGCCTTCCTCTAGGCCCAAACAATGGTAAAGTTTCATGTAGTCGACGTTCACATGACACCACTAGAGGAGAGACAACATACATCTCAACAAAATATCGAACGAATACCAAATTCACATGACTACTTATAGCAAGACTTCTCCCATGTCCTCGGGAACAAACGTAACTACTCACAAATCATATTCATGTTCATAATCAGAGGGGTATTAATATGCATAATGGATCTGAACATATGATCTTCCACCAAGTAAACCAACTAGCATCAACTACAAGGAGTAATCAACACTACTAGCAACCCACAGGTACCAATCTGAGGCTTTGAGACAAAGATTGGATACAAGAGATGAACTAGGGTTTGAGATGAGATGGTGCTGGTGAAGATGTTGATGGAGATTGACCCCCTCCCGATGAGAGGATTGTTGGTGATGACGATGGTGATGATTTCCCCCTCCCGGAGGGAAGTTTCCTCGGGAGAACAGCTCCGCCGGAGCCCTAGATTGGTTCTGCCAAGGTTCCGCCTCGTGGCGGCGGAGTTTCTTCCCGAAAGCTTGCTTATGATTTTTCTCGACGAAAGACTCCATATAGAAAAAGATGGGCATCAGAGGGCTGCCGGGGGGGGCCATGAGGCAGGGGGCGCGCCCAGGGGGGTCGGGCGCGCCCCCTCCCTCGTGGGCGGTGGGTGGCCCCCTCTGGTACTTCTTTCGCCCAATATTTTTTATATATTTTAAAATGTGCTCCCGTGAAGTTTCAGGACTTTTGGAGATGTGCAGAATAGATCTCTAATATTTGCTCCTTTTCCAGCCCAGAATTCCAGCTGCCGGCATTCCCCCTCTTCATGTAAACCTTGTAAAAAAGAGAATAGGCATAAGTACTGTGACATAATGTGTAATAGCATCCCATAATGCAATTAATATCGATATAAAAGCATGATGCAAAATGGACGTATCAGTTACAAACAAAAACGCATGTAGGTCAAATTCCTGCTGCCTGTGCTCATCCCACACACGTACACCATTTCCATTCCACAGTTGTAAAATTTCTTCAACTAATGGCCTTAGGTACACATCAATGTCGTTCCCGGGTTGCTTGGGGCCTTGGATGAGAACTGGCATCATAATGAACTTCTGCTTCATGCACAGCCAAGGAGGAAGGTTATAGATACATAAAGTCACGGGCCAGGTGTTGTGATTGTTGCTCTGCTCCCAAAAAGGATTAATGTCATCCGCGCTTAAACCAAACCATACGTTCCTTGCGTCACCTACAAAGTCCTCCCAGTACTTTCTCTTGATATTTCTCCACTGTGATCCGTCAGCGGGTGCTCTCAACTTCCCATCTTTCTTACGGTCCTCTCTGTGCTTCCTGCATTTGTCCAGATATATAATTTCGGTGTCATATAAACAGTGTGTGCTTGCGTGGTATACCTTGTTTGTCTATCCTGAAAGGTTAGTGAGAGCAGGCCAATCATTGATGGTTACAAACAACAACGCATGTAGGTCAAATTCCTGCTGTTTGTGCTCATCCCACACACGTACACCATTTCCATTCCACAACTATAAAATTTCTTCAACTAATGGCCTTAGGTACACATCAATGTCGTTGTCGGGTTGCTTAGGGCCTTGGATGAGAACTGGCATCATAATGAACTTCCGCTTCATGCACAACCAAGGAGGAAGGTTATAGATACATAGAGTCACGGGCCAGGTGATGTGATTGTTGCTCTGCTCCCAAAAAGGATTAATGTCATCCGCGCTTAAACCAAACCATACGTTCCTTGCGTCACCTACAAAGTACTCACGGTACTTTCTCTTGATTTTTCTCCACTGCGACCCGTCAGCGGGTGCTCTCAACTTCCTGTCTTTCTTACGGTCCTCTCTGTGCCATCGCATCAACTTGGAATGCTCTTTGTTTCTGAATAGACGTTTCAACCGTGGTATTATAGGAGCATTCCACATCACCTTGGCAAGACCCTCTTCCTGGGGCGCTCGCCGTCAACATCACTAGGGTCATCTCGTCTGATCTTATACCACAATGCACTTCATATTGGGCATGCGTTCAAATCCTCGTACGCACCGCGGTAGAGGATGCAGTCATTAGGGCATGCATGTATCTTCTGAACCTCCAATCCTAGAGGGCATACAACCTTCTTTGTTGCGTACGTACTGTCGGGCAATTCGTTATCCTTTGGAAGCTTCTTCTTCAATATTTTCAGTAATTTCTCAAATCCTTTGTCAGGTACACCATTCTCTGCCTTCCACTACAACAATTTCAGTGTGGTACCGAGCTTTGTGTTGCCATCTTCGCAATTGGGGTACAACCCTTTTTTGTGATCCTCTAACATGCGATCGAACTTCAACTTCTCCTTTTCACTTTCGCATTGTCTCTTTGCATCAACAATGACCCCGCGAAGATCATTATCGGGCACATCATCTGGTTCCTCTTGATCTTCAGCTTCCCCCGTTGCAGCATCACCATATTCAGGGGGCACATAGTTGTCATCATCCTCTTCTTCTTCGGTGTCTTCTATCATAACCCCTCTTTCTCCATGCTTGGTCCAAACATTATAGTGTGGCATGAAACCCTTATAAAGCAGGTGGGTGTGAAGGGTTTTCCGGTCAGAGTAAGACTTCGTATTCCCACATATAGGGCATGGACAACACATAAAAATCATTCTGCTTGTTTGCCTCAACCACTTCGAAAAAATTATGCACGCCCTTAATGTACTCGGAGGTGCGTCTATTACTGTACATCCATTGCTGGTTCATCTACATGCATTATATATAATTAAGTGTGTCAAAAACCATTACAGAACATCATGAATACAGAAATGACTAAATTAATAGAAGTTCATCATCACATTAAAACCAAACTACATACATAGTTCTCATTGAACAACATATAGCTCTCCAGAGCATCTAATTAAACCATACGTTGAAACTACCTAAAACATTTCAATGCAACAAAAGATGTGATCATAATCACAACTAAGATAATAATTGATCCAACGGCATAATGATACCAAGCCTCAGTATGAATGACATATTTCCTAATATTTCTAATCTTCAAGCGCATTGCATCCATCTTGATCTTGTGATCATCGACGACATCTGCAACATGCAACTCCAATATCATCTTCTCCTCCTTAATTTTTTTCAATTTTTCCTTCAAGTAATTGTTTTCTTCTTCAACTAAATTTAACCTCTCGACAATAGGGTCGGTTGGAATTTCTGGTTCACATAACTCCTAGATAAAAAAAATCTATGTCACGTTTGTCGGCATAATTGTCATAAACACTAAATGAAACAAAGAGTTATAAAAGATAATATATATATACTGTTGGAAATATGCCCTAGAGGCAATAATAAAAGCATTATTATTATATTTCCTTGTTCATGATAATTGTCTTTATTCATGCTATAATTGTGTTATCCGGAAATCGTAATACATGTGTGAATAACAGACACCAACATGTCCCTAGTAAGCCTCTAGTTGACTAGCTCGTTAATCAACAGATAGTCATGGTTTCCTGGCTATGGACATAGGATGTCATTGATAACGAGATCACATCATTAGGAGAATGATGTGATGGACAAGACCCAATCCTAAACATAGCATAAAGATCGTATAGTTCGTTTGCTAGAGTTTTTCCAATGTCAAGTATCTTTTCCTTAGACCATGAGATCGTGTAACTCCCGAATACCGTAGGAGTGCTTTGGGTATACCAAACGTCACAACGTAACTGGGTGACTATAAAGGTAGACTACGGGTATCTCCGAAAGTGTCTGTTGGGTTGACACGGATCAAGACTGGGATTTGTCACTCCGTATGACGGAGAGGTATCACTGGGCCCACTCGGTAATGCATCATCATAATGAGCTCAAAGTGACCAAGTGTCTGGTCACGGGATCATGCATTACTGTACGAGTAAAGTGACTTGCCGATAACGAGATTGAACGAGGTATTGGGATACCGATGATCGAATCTCGGGCAAGTAATATATCGATTGACAAAGGGAATTGCACACGGGGTTGATTGAATCCTCGACATCGTGGTTCATCCGATGAGATCATTGTGGAACATGTGGGAGCCAACATGGGTATCCAGATCCCGCTGTTGGTTATTGACCGGAGAGTCGTCTCGGTCATGTCTACATGTCTCCCGAACCCGTAGGGTCTACACACTTAAGGTTCGGTGATGCTAGGGTTGTGAAGATATGTTTATGCAGTAACCCGAATGTTGTTCGGGGTCCCGGATGAGATCCCGGACGTCACGAGGAGTTTCGGAATGGTCCGGAGGTAAAGAATTATATATAGGAAGTGCTGTTTCGGCCATCGGGACAAGTTTCGGGGTTACCGGTATTGTACCGGGACCACCGGAAGGGTCCCGGGGGTCCACCGGGTGGGGCCGCCTATCTCGGAGGGCCCCATGGGCTGAATTGGGAAGGGACCCAGCCCATAGTGGGCTGGGGCGCCACCCCCTAAGGGGCCATGCGCCTAGGGTTTAGGGGAAACCCTAAAGGGGGGCGCCCCCTTGCTTGGGGGGCAAGCCCCCCACCCCTTGGCCACCCCCCTAGGAGATCCATCTCCTAGGGCCGGCGCCCCCCCTAGCACCCCTATATATAGTGGGGGAGAGGAGGGACTTGAGACACGACCTTTGGTGCATCCCTCTCTCCCTGTTACGTCTCTCTCTCTCTCGTAGTATAGGCGAAGCCCTGCTACTGTGATGCCCTGCATCCACCACCACGCCGTCGTGCTGCTGGATCATCATCAACCTTTCCTTCCCCCTTGCTGGATCAAGAAGGAGGAGACGTCTCTCGTCCCGTACGTGTGTTGAACGCGGAGGTGCCGTCCGTTCGGCGCTTGGTCATCGGTGATTTGGATCACGTCGTGTTCGACTACATCATCCCCGTTCTTTGAACGCTTCCGCACGCGATCTAGAAAGGTATGTAGATGCATCTGATGACTCGTTGCTAGATGAACTCCTAGATGGATCTTGGTGAAACGAGTAGGAAAATTTTTGTTTTCTGCAACGTTCCCCAACAGTGGCATCATGAGCTAGGTCTATGCGTAGTTCTTCTTGCGCGAGTAGAACACAATTTGTTGTGGGCGTAGACTTGTCAACTTTCTTGCCGCTACTAGTCTTTTCTTGCTTCAGCGGTATTGTGGGATGAAGCGGCCCGGACCAACCTTACACGTACGCTTACGTGAGACCGGTTCCACCGACTAACATGCACTAGTTGCATAAGGTGGCTGGCGGGTGTCTGTCTCTCCCACTTTAGTTGGAGCGGATTCGATGAACAGGGTCCTTATGAAGGGTAAATAGAAGTTGACAAATCACGTTGTGGCTTTCACGTAGGTAAGAAAACGTTCTTGCTAGAACCCTAATTCAGCCACGTAAAAACTTGCAACAACAATTAGAGGACGTCTAACTTGTTTTTGCAGCAAGTGGTTTGTGATATGATATGGCCAAAGTTGTGATGAATGATGAATGATCTATATGTGATGTATGAGATGTTCATGCTATTGTAATAGGAATCACGACTTGCATGTCGATGAGTATGACAACCGGCAGGAGCCATAGGAGTTGTCTTTATTTTTTGTATGACCTGCATGTCATTGAGAAACGCCATGTAAATTACTTTACTTTATTGCTAAACGCGTTAGCCATAGTAGTAGAAGTAATAGTTGGCGAGCAACTTCATGGAGACACGATGATGGAGATCATGATGATGGAGATCATGGTGTCAAGCCGGTGACAAGATGATCATGGAGCCCCAAGATGGAGATCAAAGGAGCTATGTGATATTGGCCATATCATGTCACGTTTATTATTTGATTGCATGTGATGTTTATCATGTTTTGCATCTTGTTTACTTAGAACGACGGTAGTAAATAAGATGATCCCTCATAACAATTTCAAGAAGTGTTCTCCCCTAACTGTGCACCGTTGCTAAAGTTCGTCGTTTCGAAGCACCACGTGATGATCGGGTGTGATAGATCCTTACGTTCACATACAACGGGTGTAAGACAGTTTTACACATGCAAAAACACTTAGGGTTAACTTGACGAGCCTAGCATGTGTATAGACATGGCCTCGGAACACAGAAGACCGAAAGGTCGAGCATGAGTTGTATAGAAAATACGATCAACATGAAGATGTTCACCGACGTTGACTAGTCCGTCTCACGTGATGATCGGACACGGCCTAGTTAACTCGGATCATGTAATACTTAGATGACTAGAGGGATGTCTAATCTAAGTGGGAGTTCATTATATAATTTGATTAGATGAACTTTATTATCATGAACTTAGTCTAAAATATTTTACAATATGTCTTGTAGATCAAATGGCCCACGTAGTCCTCAACTTCAACGCGTTCATAGAGAAAACCAAGCTGAAAGACGATGGCAGCAACTATACGGACTGGGTCCGGAACCTGAGGATCATCCTCATAGCTGCCAAGAAAGATTACGTCCTACAAGCACCGCTAAGTGAAGCTCCCGTCCCACAGAACCAAGATGTTATGAACGCTTGGCAGACACGTGTTGACGACTACTCCCTCGTTCAGTGCGGCATGCTTTACAGTTTAGAGTTGGGGCTCCAAAAGCGTTTTGAGAGACATGGAGCATATGAGATGTTCGAAGAGCTGAAAATGGTTTTCCAAGCTCATGCCCGGGTCGAGAGATATGAGGTCTCCGACAAGTTCTTCAGCTGTAAGATGGAGGAAAATAGTTCTGTCAGTGAGCACATACTCACTATGTCTGGGTTACATAACCGCTTGACTCAGCTGGGAGTTAATCTCCCAGATGATGCGATCATTGACAGAATCCTCCAGTCGCTTCCACCAAGCTACAAGAGCTTTGTGATGAACTTCAACATGCAGGGGATGCAAAAGACCATTCCTGAGTTGTTTTCAATGCTGAAATCAGCGGAGGTAGAAGTCAAAAAGGAACATCAAGTGTTGATGGTCAATAAAACCACTAAGTTCAAGAAAGGCAAGGGTAAAAAGAACTTCAAGAAGGACGGCAAGGAAGTTACCGCGCCCGGCAAGCAAGCTGCTGGGAAGAAGCCAAAGAATGGACCCAAGCCTGAGACTGAGTGCTTTTATTGCAAGGGAAACGGTCACTGGAAGCGGAACTGCCCCAAATACTTAGCAGACAAGAAGGCCGGCAAAACAAAAGGTATATGTGATATACATGTAATTGATGTGTACCTTACCAGTAATCGTAGTAGCTCTTGGGTATTTGATACCGGTGCAGTTGCTCACATTTGTAACTCACAGCAGGAACTACGGAATAAGCGGAGACTGGCAAAGGACGAGGTGACGATGCGCGTCGGGAATGGTTCCAAAGTCGATGTGATCGCCGTCGGCACGCTACCTCTTCATTTACCTACGGGATTAGTTTTAAACCTCAATAATTGTTATTTAGTACCAGCTTTGAGCATGAACATTGTATCGGGATCTCGTTTAATTCGAGATGGCTACTCATTTAAATCCGAGAATAATGGTTGTTCTATTTATATGAGAGATATGTTTTATGGTCATGCTCCTATGGTGAATGGTTTATTCTTTATGAATCTCGAACGTAATGCTACACATGTTCATAGTGTGAGTACCAAAAGATGTAAGGTTGATAATGATAGTCCCACATACTTGTGGCACTGCCGCCTTGGTCACATAGGTGTCAAACGCATGAAGAAGCTCCATGCAGATGGACTTTTAGAGTCTCTTGATTATGAATCATTTGACACGTGTGAACCATGCCTTATGGGTAAAATGACCAAGACTCCGTTCTCAGGAACAATGGAGCGAGCAACCAACTTATTGGAAATCATACATACTGATGTGTGCGGTCCAATGAGTGTTGAGGCTCGTGGTGGCTATCGTTATGTTCTCACCCTCACTGATGACTTAAGTAGATATGGGTATGTCTACTTAATGAAACACAAGTCTGAAACCTTTGAAAAGTTCAAGGAATTTCAGAATGAGGTTGAGAATCAACGTGACAAGAAAATCAAGTTTCTACGATCAAATCGTGGAGGAGAATACTTGAGTCATGAATTTGGCACACACTTAAGAAAATGTGGAATAGTTTCACAACTCACGCCGCCTGGAACACCTCAGTGTAACGGTGTGTCCGAACGTCGTAATCGCACTCTATTAGATATGGTGCGATCTATGATGTCTCTTACCGATTTACCGCTATCTTTTTGAGGCTATGCTTTAGAGACTGCTGCATTCACTTTAAATAGTGCTCTGTCAAAATCCGTTGAGACGACACCGTTTGAATTATGGTTTGGGAAGAAACCTAAGTTGTTGTTTCTGAAAGTTTGGGGATGCGATGCTTATGTCAAGAAAGTTCAACCTGAAAAGCTCGAACCCAAGTCGGAAAAATGCGTCTTCATAGGATACCCTAAAGAAACTGTTGGGTATACCTTCTACCTCAGATCCGAGGGCAAGATCTTTGTTGCCAGGAATGGATCCTTTCTAGAGAAGGAGTTTCTCTCGAAAGAAGTAAGTGGGAGGAAAGTAGAACTTGATGAAGTGTTACCTCTTGAACCGGAAAATGGCGCAACTCAAGAAAATGTTCCTGAGGTGCCTGCACCGACTAGAGAGGAAGTTAATGATGATGATCATGAAACTTCTGATCAAGTTGCTACTGAACTTCGAAGGTCCACAAGGACACGTTCCGCACCAGAGTGGTACGGCAACCCTGTCTTGGAAATCATGTTGTTAGACAACGGTGAACCTTCGAACTATGAAGAAGCGATGGCGGGCCCGGATTCTGACAAATGGCTGGAAGCCATGAAATCCGAGATAGGATCCATGTATGAAAATGAAGTATGGACTTTGACTGACTTGCCCGTTGAACGGCGAGCCATAGAAAATAAATGGATCTTTAAGAAGAAGACAGACGCGGATGGTAATGTGACCATCTATAAAGCTCGGCTTGTCGCTAAGGGTTATCGACAAGTTCAAGGGGTTGACTACGATGAGACTTTCTCACCGGTAGCGAAGCTAAAGTCCGTCCGAATCATGTTAGCAATTGCCGCGTTTTACGATTATGAAATATGGCAAATGGACGTCAAAACGGCATTCCTTAATGGTTTCCTTAAGGAAGAATTGTATATGATGCAGCCGGAAGGTTTTGTCGATCCTAAGAATGCTGACAAGGTGTGCAAGCTCCAACGCTCGATTTATGGGCTGGTGCAAGCATCTCGGAGTTGGAACATTCGCTTTGATGAGATGATCAAAGCGTTTGGGTTTACGCAGACTTATGGAGAAGCCTGCGTTTATAAGAAAGTGAGTGGGAGCTCTGTAGCATTTCTCATATTATATGTAGATGACATACTTTTGATGGGAAATGATATAGAACTCTTGGACAGCATCAAGGCCTACTTGAATAAGAGTTTTTCAATGAAGGACTTTGGAGAAGCTGCTTATATATTAGGCATCAAAATCTATAGAGATAGATCGAGACGCCTCATAGGTCTTTCACAAAGCACATACCTTGATAAGATATTGAAGAAGTTCAATATGGATCAATCTAAGAAGGGGTTCTTGCCTGTGTTACAAGGTATGAAATTGAGCTCGGCTCAAAGTCCGACCACGGCAGAAGAAATAGAAGAGATGAGTGTCATCCCCTATGCCTCAGCCATAGGTTCTATTATGTATGCCATGTTGTGTACCAGACCTGATGTAAACCTTGCCGTAAGTTTGGTAGGAAGGTACCAAAGTAATCCCGGCAAGGAACACTGGACAGCGGTCAAGAATATCCTGAAGTACCTGAAAAGGACTAAGGAGATGTTTCTCGTTTATGGAGGTGACGAAGAGCTCGTCGTAAAGGGTTACGTCGACGCTAGCTTCGACACAGATCTGGATGACTCAAAGTCACAAACCGGATACGTGTATATTTTGAATGGTGGGGCAGTAAGCTGGTGCAGTTGCAAGCAGAGCGTCGTGGCGGGATCTACATGTGAAGCGGAGTACATGGCAGCCTCGGAGGCAGCACGTGAAGCAATTTGGGTGAAGGAGTTCATCACCGACCTCGGAGTCATACCCAATGCGTCGGGGCCGATCAAGCTCTTCTGTGACAACACTGGAGCTATTGCACTTGCCAAGGAGCCCAGGTTTCACAAGAAGACAAGGCACATCAAGCGTCGCTTCAACTCCATTCGTGAAAATGTTCAAGATGGAGACATAGATATTTGTAAAGTACATACGGACCTGAATGTAGCGGATCCGTTGACTAAACCTCTCCCTAGGGCAAAACATGATCAACACCAGAATTCCATGGGTGTTTGATTCATCACAATGTAACTAGATTATTGACTCTAGTGCAAGTGGGAGACTGTTGGAAATATGCCCTAGAGGCAATAGTAAAAGCATTATTATTATATTTCCTTGTTCATGATAATTGTCTTTATTCATGCTATAATTGTGTTATCCGGAAATCGTAATACATGTGTGAATAACAGACACCAACATGTCCCTAGTAAGCCTCTAGTTGACTAGCTCGTTAATCAACAGATAGTCATGGTTTCCTGGCTATGGACATAGGATGTCATTGATAACGAGATCACATCATTAGGAGAATGATGTGATGGACAAGACCCAATCCTAAACATAGCATAAAGATCGTATAGTTCGTTTGCTAGAGTTTTTCCAATGTCAAGTATCTTTTCCTTAGACCATGAGATCGTGTAACTCCCGGATACCGTAGGAGTGCTTTGGGTATACCAAACGTCACAACGTAACTGGGTGACTATAAAGGTAGACTACGGGTATCTCCGAAAGTGTCTGTTGGGTTGACACGGATCAAGACTGGGATTTGTCACTCCGTATGACGGAGAGGTATCACTGGGCCCACTCGGTAATGCATCATCATAATGAGCTCAAAGTGACCAAGTGTCTGGTCACGGGATCATGCATTACGGTACGAGTAAAGTGACTTGCCGGTAACGAGATTGAACGAGGTATTGGGATACCGATGATCGAATCTTGGGCAAGTAATATATCGATTGACAAAGGGAATTGCATACGGGGTTGATTGAATCCTCGACATCGTGGTTCATCCGATGAGATCATCGTGGAACATGTGGGAGCCAACATGGGTATCCAGATCCCGCTGTTGGTTATTGACCGGAGAGTCGTCTCGGTCATGTCTACATGTCTCCCGAACCCGTAGGGTCTACACACTTAAGGTTCGGTGACGCTAGGGTTGTGAAGATATGTTTATGCAGTAACCCGAATGTTGTTCGGGGTCCCGGATGAGATCCCGGACGTCACGAGGAGTTCCGGAATGGTCCGGAGGTAAAGAATTATATATAGGAAGTGCTGTTTCGGCCATCGGGACAAGTTTCGGGGTTACCGGTATTGTACCGGGACCACCGGAAGGGTCCCGGGGGTCCACCGGGTGGGGCCACCTATCCCGGAGGGCCCCATGGGCTGAAGTGGGAAGGGACCCAGCCCATAGTGGGCTGGGGCGCCACCCCCTAAGGGCCCATGCGCCTAGGGTTTAGGGGAAACCCTAAAGGGGGGCGCCCCCTTGCTTGGGGGGCAAGCCCCCCACCCCTTGGCCGCCCCCCCCCCTAGGAGATCCATCTCCTAGGGCCGGTGCCCCCCCCCTAGCACCCCTATATATAGTGGGGGAGAGGAGGGACTTGAGACACGACCTTTGGTGCATCCCTCTCTCCCTGTTACGTCTCTCTCTCTCGTAGTATAGGCGAAGCCCTGCTATTGTGACGCCCTGCATCCACCACCACGCCGTCGTGCTGCTGGATCATCATCAACCTCTCCTTCCCCCTTGCTGGATCAAGAAGGAGGAGACGTCTCTCGTCCCGTACGTGTGTTGAACGCGGAGGTACCGTCCGTTCGGCGCTTGGTCATCGGTGATTTGGATCACGTCGTGTTCGACTACATCATTCCCGTTCTTTGAACGCTTCCGCACGCGATCTACAAAGGTATGTAGATGCATCTGATGACTCGTTGCTAGATGAACTCCTAGATGGATCTTGGTGAAACAAGTAGGAAATTTTTTGTTTTCTGCAACGTTCCCCAACATATACCACATCCGAATCAGAGACGGGACGAGGGCGGATACCAAAACCATCGCACTATATAATAACAAACAATAATAAAAGTAAGAAAATTACACAAGTATATATCTAAATCATACAAGTAAGAGCTTTTTTCTTTTATAAAGAAGATAAGATCAAGAGGCTCACCACGGTGGTGCCGGCGGCGAGATCGGCGCCGGCGATCGACAGCGGTGAGGACGGGGACAAGACAGGACGGACCGCCAAACCTAGACAAATCTTGAGAAAATGGAGCTTGGAAAAGGAGCTTCGAGAGGAGAAAGCTTAAGTGTGGCTCGGGCATTTCATCGAACACCTCATGTGCATAGGAGGTGAGCTAGAGCACCACAAAGCTCTTCCACGGCCGGCCAAAAAAACAGAGCACTCCATTGCTCTGCTCGCGGGCAAGGGGTATATATAGGCATCTCTTTGGTCCCGGTTCGTGGCTGGAACCGGGACTAAAGGACACCATTTGGTCCCGGTTCCAGCCACCAACCGGGACCAATGGTTGTGGGGCACATTGGTCCCGGTTCTAGGCACATTGTTCCTGGTTCGTGTCTGGAACCGGGACCAAAGGGGCCAGACGAATCGGGACCAATGACCCCCGAGGCCAGGGGGCCGGCCGGGCCTCGGGGGTCATTGGTCCCGATTCGTCTGGCCCCTTTGGTCCCGGTTCTAGGCACATTGTCCCGGTTCGTGAGTGAACCGGGACTAATGGGCTTACCCGGCCTGGACCAAAGCCATGTTTTCTAATAGTGATGCAACATCACCATCGCAAAAGCTCGTGGCACCTGTCGCCGTCACTTGTAGCACTCATTGTTGTCGCACGGAGCATCGACGACGGTCATTTGCAACACCGTCAGGCAATGCCCGCCTCGTCACATCACACAATGTCACCGTCGCAAAGCTTGTAGCACCCGCCCTCACCATACATAGCATCATCATCTGCCCCTTGCATCACCATGCAATGGCGACCCTTGAAGCGGCTGTCTCTTGCAACAGCTCGTGAGAGGCTTGCATCACCACTCCTGCCCATGTTGTGTCATCCTACTACCGCCTCCTCCCGGTAATGCAAGGCGAGCAGCGTCGGGTAGCAATGCATGTGCAAGGGGGTGGGGGGGTCACCCACGACTGTGCGGAGAGATCATCAGGCACAACACACGGGGTGGGGTGGGGGTATGAGCGTGAGAGAGCTAGCGATAAAGGGATAATGGAGGAGGAAGTATATGGTGGACAATAGTTTCAACGAAAATAAGTCAAGAGAAGATTGAAAATGGTGCACATAGTGGAATGTTACAGACGTGTGTAGGACAAATTTCAATTGCGCGATGTGAGCGATGCACACATCTTTTGAATACGAATCTAATGGTATAATCCATCATATAACTCATACTTTGTTCACCCAAATTAGGATTAGAATTCGAGGGGCATTACATTTTAGGAAGGAAGTATGATGTGTAACCGGATACCAACCACATGTTTCTAGTCATATGTGGATTTTTTGGCATATTCTACACTGCTATAACATCTCGTGTAAACTAACTACATTTTAAAACAAATCCTCCCCCGGTACCCTACTATGAGAGCAACTATAATAAGATGACATAAACATGTTATAAGAGTTAAGAGCTACCATCTCAGATTTATAATGAGGTGAAGGAAATAGGCGAGGAGAGAGAAGAAAGATGGGTTGTAAATAGTCAACCACAGGCTGAGCTCCAACACACTTTGTGAGAGAATAATGTAGGGCTAATCACTAATAGTATGTACGATATAGATATATTCTTCTTACTATTATGTCATGAAAGATTCACACCTTTTATCTAAAAAAATTCACACCTATTACACATTTGTAAAATGGCTAAATCAAAACAGGTGCACCCTGCACCAGATATTTCCCCGAAGCGGCCCCAAGCCAAGCCCCACTCCGCCACACGAGTGAGCAGCATACGCGCGACAGACGATCCCGAACCCAGAGAGGGGGAACACGGAGCCGGCCGCGGAGGGGGAGCCCAGCCAAGCCAGCCAGAGTGAACAACCGTCCCAACCACCGACGGGCGGGCATGAGGGCCACCGAGATGTTGACCGCCGCGGCGGGGGCTGCCGCCGGGACGACGCCCTCCACGGCCTCGGTGGCCGGCCTGGCCGGGGCCAGCGGGGGCGTCCCCGCCGCGGGCGCCGGCGGGAACTTCCCCCTCGGCGCCGCCCTCCTCGCCTTCGCCTTCGCCAACCTCGTCAACGTCCTCTCCATCTGGTGCGCCCTTCCCTCCCTCCCTCCCGCCCGCTCTGCTAGATCCGACGCGCCCTCCGCTTCGCTGTCGGTGCGATCTCTTCAGGGTGTCGCTCCTGCGATCCGGTAGTTTTTTTTTCTGCTGATAGAAAGCGTAGCGAAAGGGTTTCCTCTTTTGATGTGGAAGCAAGCGGCTTGCTTAGCGTTTCAGAAATCTTAGGTTCCGTTCACGGCGGGGACTAGAGGGATGAACTTGGCTGCAGTAGGAGGATTGTGTACGCAGACGAGGATTTATCGGTTCGATGCACGCCTATGCGATCTGTGTTGTGCCGTCTGCACTGAAATTCAGTACATAACATGGTTTTATTCCTTGGAAAACCCATGCGTGATCGGTTAATCAGACTGAGTTAGCTGTTACATTTTCCTCTTTGCTGCCAAAATCACTGCCACGAGATTAGTAATGCCTTTCCAAAATCACTCAGTGGAACCAGAACTATTTCCGCCACACAACCGGACACCAGTGCCGCATATAAGACTATCATGCTCAGTATTCACATGTTGCGTTACTGATAACTGAATAAGACTACCATGCTCAACGGAAAAGCGCATTACTGTATCTTCAGAACCATTGCAGTTGAATAGCAAGTTGGACCGTTGCGCTGCTGTTTCGTTAAGCTGTGCTTTGTTCGCCCTAGACATGCAGGTTAAAGGAGAAGAAATGGGATGCAAGGAAGTTTCTTACTTCTTCTGGAGTTATTTCATCTCTTTCTGCGGCGGTGGCAGGTTTGGCTGTGGCGGTTGGCCAACAAGAAGGCGGAGATAGCTCTGTTTTCGCCCTTGCATTGGTTTTTGCTGCCGTTGTATGTACTTGACCCAACCAGGTTCCATGCATTTCCTTTTTCAAGCAAGTGAATGTCGCAATCAAGAAATAACTTGATATACTCGTGACTAGTTGCATCTCCGTTAAGAATTCTCTTCCCTTTTGGTATTATTTGTTGCTTTTAAAATGTAGTACATGTTTATCAATACCCCAATTCAGTAGGCATTTGATTGCTTCTTGCTTTGCTGGGGATGGACATGGATTTTCTCCAAAAGGCACCTTGCTGAAAGATAGTCTTGTCTATTAGCTTGATATAGTGATTTAGTGAAAGAATAATAAGAAAATTCCAAAAATATGGCCTTGTCATTCATGTTTATCATATACTCCCTCCGTCCCAAAATTCTTGTCTTAGATTCGTCTAGATACGGATGTATCTAATACTAAAACGTGACTTGGTACATCCGTATTTAGACAAATTTAAGACAAGAATTTTGGGACGGAGGGAGTATGTCGTAGATGCACAGATGCATTCATGAGGTGGTTAACTACTTTTATGGTCAACTTTTATAGTTGTGCAGTGACGCTGGATGTGCACATCTTCATCCTAAAGTGATTCCATTAATAAAGGTCTATAAAGCTTAGGAATAAGAGCTAATTTCGAATGATAAAGTGATAGGAGCTACTGTATTTGTGAGTTCACAAGCTGGTCTGTAACTTGTGTACTTTAATTGTTGCCATGCCAAGTCTGCAGCTGTGCTCTAACATAGCCGTCTGTCAGTTTAACTTTATATTTTTCCTTTTCTCAAATCTTATTTTAAAAAAAGATCAGTCATGAGTGTATTCATATCCACATAAGCTCTTTTTCTCAGAATGGGTTCCTAAGCTTATATTCCTCGTTACAGGTAATGTATGATGCATCAGGAGTTAGGTTTCACACAGGCCGTCAAGCTGCGGTAAGCTCATGGTTTTGCACACACATTGTTCACATCCATGATTGTTGTCTACTAATATTTATTTTTTATTGTGTTATCATTTCATATTTTCACTTACCATGTTGCTAATGGTCTATTGTTTCCTTTCCATCCTCTAATAGTCTATTAAATTCTGCTGCAGTTGTTAAATCAAATAGTTTCTGATTTATCACCTGAACATCCAATTATCTCTACCTTCCGGCCGCTTCGGGAACCTCTTGGGCACAGTCCATTTCAGGTAGCTCTATTCATATTTCACGCCAATTTAAGAAACTGAATTTGCCATTCAGACTTGTTACACTTGCAACTCGCAGCTATTTGTAGGTGTACGTTTGTGCTGACTTATGCCTTTTTTGTGCAGGTTTTTGCTGGAGCCCTTGTTGGTTGTACAGTAGCGTATTTAATGGGGAATTCTTCTGTATGAGAAATACTGTAGTTGGCAATTTGCCTTATACTCAGATTACACTACTTTTATACGAGGAACATTTTTTGTGCAAAGTCTATTTTGTATCTCTGGCCATATAAAGTGCCCTTCTGCTGAACTGGTTGCGTGTGTTGTTCTAGACAGATGATGGTCGTCGAATTTACGATACCATGCAGCTGCCTCCCCGCTTGCCCTCTCACCACCCTCCCAGGCCTCGCCGTCACCGGAGGAGGCCGCCAGGCTAAGCCCCTCGGCCTTGTTCTTGTCTTCATCCCCTCCCATCCACGGTGAACTTCTCTGAGGTTTCTCCAGATTCTCCATCAAAACGCCATTCAGTAGCAATTCTTGTCATCTCTCTCCCTGTTGTGCGTGTCCTTCATTTACACTTCTCTTTGGGCTATGACCACCCGTTGGTGGAGGTATGTCCACTCACCACATTCTCTACGACCATATCACTTAATCACCATCACTTGTTCTCGCTGGCGTTAAAGCAACGCTTCTCCCTGGTGCATGCTCGGCCAGCCAGGCTTGCCCCTCAGCACTGTTAAGGTTTTTGATTCGGTTTTGGTTTCTCATGTAAACTGAATCAATGGTTTCCGATTCAAAACAGACTGATGTATTTCCGTTGATTGCAAAATTAGTGAAAAGAGGTGCGAGCCCGGTTGAAAAAAAAAAGGTTTTCGATTCGGTTTCTTACATAAACCGGATCATTCTTTCTGAAATGAGATCGATATACAGGTGGCGATTCCTCCCCCGGTGACCATTTTAAAAAACGACAGTTCTGAAAGTGGTATGGAAAGATTGATAAACTGCACACAGATTTCTAACTTGAAATAAACTGACGAACTTCAGTGCAGAAGCTGAGTGAGCTATCACTTTCAGTAGTAAGAACTCGCATCTTTTATCTGTCATTATATCCAGGAGCATTATGCATTTTGCCTTGCACAACTAAATGCTTCTGGAACTGAAGCAAGATAAAGAGAATAGACAAATGGAAATGGCACAGCTGAAGGCTGTCAAAGCCTCACATGGACTGGAAATGTCAAGATGACAACGCTAGCTCATCGACGAGCTTCACCTCACCTGCACCGCCGCTGCAGACGCATGTAGCAAGAGATCGCCACCCTTCTGCATCCATCCAAACCCCACTCTCCGCCATCTTCTCCAAGACGAAGCAGGCTTCGTCCGCCTTGCCGTCCTCGCCGAGCCCTTTCGCCAGGTGCTTGAAGGTGTGACCTAGGGGACGATGCCCGCTGGACAGCATGGCGTTGAAAACCCGTAGCCCCAACCCGAAATCGCCGGCTCTGCAGCACCCGTCGGCCAGGACGCGGTACGTCGCCGCGCTTGGAGCCGTGCCGTCTTTGAGCTGCATCTCGACGAGCGCCTTGTGCGCTTCCTCCACCCTGCCACTGTCACACAGGCACTTGATCAGGACGTTGTAGCTCGCGTCGTCGGGCCCAAGCTTGCGCTTGCGCATGTCGGAGAGCAGCCCCCTGACGGCGTCGACGTCGTCCTGCCTCGCGTAGGCGCTCATCAGCACGCCGTAGTTCACCGCCTCGGTCTGGCAGCCCTGGTACTCCATGTCGAACATCAGTTTCTTGGCGTCGTCCTGCCGACCGGCGTCGCACAGGCCCCGCATCAGGAGGGAGTATGTCACGGCGTTCGGCGAGACGCCCCGGCGCACCATCTCTTCCTTGAGCCGCTCCGCGGCGCCCACGTCCCCTTCCTGGCACGCCGCCCCGACCAGGGTGTTGAAGGTGACCACCGTGGGCCGGACGCCGCGGCCGAGCATTTCGTCGAGCACCACGCGGGCGCCCGCGGACCCGTCCCGGCCGCACAGCCCCTTGAGGATGATGTTGTAGGAGACGGCGTTGGGGCGGACGCCGAGCTTGGCGGCCCGGGGGAGCATGTTCCGGGCGGCGTCCACGCGGCCGTTGCAGACGAGGCAGTGGATGAGCGCGTGGAAGGTGGCGTTGGAGTGGGAGCAGAAGGCGGGCACGGCGCGGAAGAAGACGAGGAGGGCCGCGTCGGGGCGGGAGGCGGCGCCGAGGCGGTCGATGAGGCCCGCGAAGACGGTGGCGCGGAGCGGGGCGCGGCGGGCGCGGAGCGCGGAGAGGAGCGGGAGGAGGAGCGGGAAGAGGCGCGCGCGGGCGAGGCGGTAGAGCACGCAGGAGGCGAAGGGGTGGTCGTGGAGGCGGCGCGGCGCCGAGAGGAGCGCGGCCGCGGCGGCGACCGGGGAAGGGAGCGACTTGAGGTGGAGCAGGAATGGGTGCGGCTCCGGCGGCGGCCGCGGCTTGTAGAGGAGCTTGCTCGGGTCGCGCCGGTGGCGGGCTCTCGAGTTCGGAAGCATCGGTGAGGCCCTTTGGGTGATTGGCATTCCCCTTGTTTTGTTTATGGGTGACTAGCGTCGAGTTGGTCGACCGGCCAAATTTTTGCCCGGTCGCCGCACGATGGAACGTGGATCGTTGGATTATCTCTTCGCCCTTTCACCACGTGCTCGTAGTTTTCCACAGCTCCATTCGCTTCGCTTTGCTCTGCTCTCCACCTCATCCGTCCTCGCCCCAAATCGCCGCGATGCGGCCCCACTGCTCCGCCGCGCATCCTTCCACTAGCATGGAAGCACCGACGAGCTGCCACCGCCCCATCGAGGCATTGGCGAGAGACATCTCGAGGGCTTCGCACGCGCGCCGGTCGTAGCACCCTTGCGGGCCGGATGCACCCCGTCCCGCCACCGCTTACATCTCAAAGGGCCGTTGGCCGATCTTTATTAGATAAAAAAGAGAGTTACATCATGGACTCAGAGTTCCCAATACAACTCTGCAGAGGACCAGCCTCCCAAAACAGAAACGCCCCAGCAACAGCTAAGTTGGCAGACCTACGATGCATCCGGCGGCCCGCCACATGGCCACATCTTCTTGTATCCGCTCCAAGACGCCGATCGGCGAGCATGCCACATGATCAATTTTTTTGGAATTTCTTTCTTTCCATATCCTCCAGTGCAGCAAGATAACCACCGTGTCAAAGTTCCTATGTATGTGCTTGGATATAGCGGCAGCACTGTCCCCCCACCGCTTACATCACATCAATCGTTGTCAAAGCCCCGCAACACTGTCTCACCCCTTGAGCTAGCGGCAGCACCGACATCACCTTGCGGTACGTGCTCACCGCAACGACGATCGTTCCTCGCTGTCTTCCCCAATTCATCGGTTGCAGCTCCATCGAGCACGATTGCGGCTCTTGCTACAAAAAAAGATGCCATAGCAAGGTCGCTGTTGGTTGCAGTCTCCCCATGTGGCCGATTACAGCTCCTCTGTCGGTCGGCTCCGGCATCTCGCGACAACGGTCGCAACATCCCATGGTCCAGCAGGGCGCATATCCGGTTCCAGCGTGGCGGGTAGGAAGCTTGCAACAAAATGCTTCCCTCGTCCCAGCACGGCAGCCCGCTGGTTTCCAACATCACGAGACCATGGTTCCAGCACGTCTGACGTTGCAGTCCGCCATCAACAGCAGGGCTGGATGCATCTTCAGCAAAATCGTTCGGTTGCAGCTCCCGTCACCGCCATTTCTAGCATTGTTGATCGGTTGCAACTCCCATCACTGTCGGCCCCAACATTCTTTTTTTGTCGGTTCTAGCATTGTTGGCGACCGATTCCAGCTCCACCGATGGCCCGTTCGAGCATTAGGCCAACTCCACCGCGTGCCCCCATCATGTCTGGGCCCCCGTCCGTTTGGGGTAAAAGGGACAAACCAGACGGCCAAGTGCGCGGGGGCAAACGGATTTTTGTCCGTTTTCTGTCCGCTTTCGACCGATCCCCGGCCAAAGTTTGCGTTGATTTTGGGGTGAAACGGACAGCGCGCGGACAGGTGGGACGCGCGCGCTTGTCCTCCCCTGGCCCGCCTGTCGGTGCCCCCCTCCCCGCGCCCCATTTGGCGCAATTTCCCCCAAACCCTCCCACCTCCCTCCCGCCGCCCCCTCCCTCCCCCGTCCATGGCCGACGCCCAGCCGAATTCCAGCGGCTTGGCCGTCGACCCGCCCGGAAAGGTGAAGAAGAAGAAGGCCAAGGCACCAAGAAAGTCGCGGTCGGAGTGCACGCCGGAGGAGATCGCCAAGTTGGCGCGGAATCGACGAAGAGGAGGAACCGAAGGGCGAACGTCAAAGTCAATGCCGTCACGGCCAAATTCACCGCCGAGCGCGATGCTATCCTTATCCTAGTCCTTTCCTTGCTACGTCCATGAGACTTCTGTCTTGTATATGTTTGCATGGTCAATTGGTGTTGATCATGTGGTGTAGGCATTTCAATCTTTGGAAGCATTCAAGGCTCGGCACAATGACAAGCCATTCACTCTTACGCATTGTTGGATGATCATCAACAATTGCCCCAAATTCAAGGATCAATACCGTTGACTTCAAAGGAATAGAGGCAAGACGGCCAAGTTCGCCGGAGGTGGAGATGGCGAGGCGTGAGACTTTGCATGGCAAGATGTCTCAAAAGGATGTGAGGGACGAGAAGAAGCGGCAAAGTAAGGACGAGCAAATGAAGCAACACCTAGAGCTTCAAAGGAACAAGCTTGAGATGGAGGAGGCGGCCAAGAGGAGGAAGATCGACATGGAGGAGGCGTCCCGGCAAAGCAGCTTGACATCGAGGCCGCCAATGTCTCAGCCAGGCAGCGACAACTCGACATCGAGGCCACCAATGCCGCAACCAGAGCAAAGGAGGTGGCCCTTGCGATCATGAGCGTGGACTTGACCAAGATGAACGAGAAGACAAGGAGCTGGTTCGAGGCCAGGCAGAAGGAGATGTTCGACGCCGACGGCCTGAACTAGGTCATCCGATCGGCCGTGATCGTTCTTTTTGGAGGCTGGCATGGGTGCCGCCCGCCCGCGCGGGACGCTGGCTGTGTGCCGGCGAGAAACACATTCATTTTGGAGGCTGACTGTGTTGCCGGCGAACAAAACTATTTATTTTGGAGGCTGGCTGTGTTGCCGGTGAGGACGTGTAGACTGTTGGCTTCGTTGCCGGCGTGACTAGGGCCGCTGGTATTTGAAATGTTGTTCTCTTTTTAATATGGAGGCAGACAAGATGGGGCCAAAGGATGCGGCCGCGCGCTGGACATATGGTCACCGTATCTCAGAATAGGCCCAGACACGACCCTATCGTCCTACCCAAAGGGACAAAATCCAGCCAAACCGGACGTCTGTTTGGGGTCGTGCGGTGAAGTTGGCCTTACTGACGCTAGTTCTAGCACGCGTCGTCCTCGGCTGCAAACGTTTAGAGGGTGTTTGGTTGCTGCCCTGGGAGATGTGCCTGAGAAAATTTGATGCCTGGTGTGTGCCTGAAGATTGAAGAAATTTTTCCTGGCCAGGCTGCCTGCGGTAGGTGCTGTTTGGTTTGTTGCCTGAGCCTGGACTACTAGTAGACAAGTGGGCCAGCTTCTGATCTCTTTAATCAGCACTGTTTGCTCGACTTTCGATGCCAGACAAGTGCATTTGCGTCTCCAGGCGTCCAATCTGGGTGGCCTGGTTCAGGCTAACTGGACAGCTGGCTAGGCTAATCATCCTCGTATGTGTTCCAGGCCAGGCTACCAGCAGATTCATCAGGCCACCAACCAAACGGGGTCCAGGCAGATTTTAGGCACACTATATGCCAGGCATTTTTGTCTCAGGATGGCAACCAAACACTCTCTTAATGCGCCGACTCCGGCAACGACGACCTAGTGCCAGCGATGTCTCCAACAACTCCGATGGTCTGTCGAAACAACGTGTGACTACAGTTGTCGCTGCTACAGCTCTCCCATCTTCGTTGGAGGCACTGGTTGGGGCAGAGACGTGTCACCCGGTGGACGAGGCAAAACTAGCGAGCGTTTGCTGCCAGATTTTGCCGTTAGCGACTTCCTGGAATCATTCCTCGTCACCACCAATGGCGCTGACAACCGCTGCGAGGGAGAAGAGAGATTGTTCACAGGAAAAGAAGGAGAGTGGATGTGGTGCGTTGGGGAAGATATAAGGTAGCACTTGTGGCGAGTGGGTCTCGTGTGCATGTGTCGCGTTTTTTGCGATTGAACCTGTCCAATGCGCCAACATGGGAAAAGCGACCGAGAAGCAATCATTTACCCTTGTTTATATGAAAGATCCACTTTGTTAAAAAAATGTGTATAAGTGACCAAAAATACTTAAACTAACGGAGCAACTAAGAACTTTGTTTTTTATAAGGAAGAAGCAACAACAACCATTATATATATATAAACACACACAGTACATGTGAGTTTTGTATGTTGCATATGTACAGTATTAGTCAAAACCGAAAGTATGTACGTGTACTATGTAGTATATATAAGAATATTTGGATAATATATATCCTACTTTTTAGGTGGTATGTACTATTTTTTTAGTATATTGTTTTATGCGTACTAATATAAAGCCAAATCAAGAAAAGAATTTTTCAGGACTGAAAATCCAAGGTGTTACGGCAGCTCAGTTCAGTCGGATTTTTTTTCTGAAGAAGGATTTGTAAAGTTTTATTTGGGATCAATTCATCATTTTATTTTTATTTTATCTTTTCTTTATTCTTTATTGCTTTTCTTTTATTTTACTCTTTAAAAATGCACTAACTTTTTCCAAACTTGATGGACTTCTGTCAAAATCGATTAACTCTTTTGCAAAAGGGATAACTTTTTTAAATTTTGTGAACTTGTTTCTCGAAATTGTTGAACTTTTTCAAAAATCAATGATTTTTTCCCAAATTTGTGAACATTTTTTCAAACTTGATATTTTTTTCCAAAATCAATGAACTTTTTTCAAATTCGTGAGCTTTTTCTCAAAATTGATGAACATTTTTTTCATAAACAATGAACTTTTTTCAAAATCTAGTGAACTTTTTTAAAATTATTGCTATTTTTAAAATATCGTGAACTTTTTTTCAAAATCAATGAACTTTTTTCAAATCCATGATTTTTTTTCAAAATTCGGTGTTTTTTGGAATTTGTGAACTTTTTCCCCAAATTTGAAGAAATTTTTCCGAATATGTGACTTGTTTAATTCAAAATCCATGAACTTATTTAAAATCTGTTAACTTTTTAAAATTTCAAGATTTTTTGTAAAATATGCAAACTTTTTGAAATCCATGAACCTTTTCAAACTCACGACCTTTTTTCCAAATTAGTGTACTTTTTTCAATTTGACAAACTTTTTGAATCCGTGAACTTTTGTGAATACCTGAACTTTTTGTATTTGTGCTCTTTTTATGAACATGCAAACTTTTTTGAAATCTATGAACTTTCAAAAACATCCAGTTTAAATAAAAATCATGTTTTCCAAAATGTTTTCAAATAATTAAAAAATCAAAGCGCTAATGGTAGAACGAAGAAATAAATTGCGCAGCTATAGTTGTTCTTAAATAGCTCGCCCTGCAATTGGTCACTAGTATCTAGTGACTCTCATGGTTAGCCATACTTGTATGTGGGTGTAAGAGCATCTTCAGCCGCGCCCCTAAGAGGCCCTCCCCAGACATTTTTGCCGCGCCGGCGCCAAAAAAACGGCCCAGTTGCGCCCCCAGAAGCCCGTTTTTCGCCGGCTCGGACCAAAACTGGTGCCGGCGGACCCAGGCCGAACCCGGCGCCCTGGGGGCGCTTGGGGAGCCGGCACAAGCGAAAAAGGCGCGTGGGTCCGCCCTGGCGGCGACCCGAGGGCCTTTTCCCGCCGTTTCTTGACGCTTTTCCCTCGCATCCCTCCCGCTCGCTCGCCTTCCTCCCGCCATTCCCTCCCTTTCTCCCGCCACCCCCCCCCCCCCGCTCGCCTTCCAGTCGCCGCCATGCCGCGCGCGGCGGCAACCACGACTGGCACCGTGGCCCAGTTGAAGCAGAGGAAGCCGCCATTGAAGCCACAGGGCATGTCGAACGCCGAGTGAAGGGTGGAAGTTCAGCGACGCGACGCAGTCACCGCCGACCGGCGGAACAGGGCCATCGCCAAGAAGGCCCGCGACAACGCGGAGCGCGCTGCGGTGTCCTCCTCATCGGTCGACCACGCGGGGATGATGAATCCACCCGTCGTCAGCCACGCCCAGTACGCGCCCTGGGGACATCAAGGCGTCGGATCTCCATGGGGATCGTCGTCGCCCGGCTACGCCGACAGCGACGCACACGGTGGGTTCAACCCAAACGTGACCTTCCCCCATGGCCACCCCGCGACGCGCACACCCTCGCCCGCCTTCATCAGCGTGCAGTACCCTCCATACAACTACTCACCGCCCGCCTTCATCAGCGTGCAGTACCCTCCATACAACTACTCGCCGCCCGCCTACGCGTCCACACCGACGCCCCATCTCCGCCGTTGACCGCTGCCCTTCTCGCACCTCGGCGACACCGATGACACAGGAGCCGACATGGACGAGATCATCGTGACAGGATCGACCGCGGCCGCCGCGTCTCCTGGGTTCGCCACCCAGGACGAGGTAGTGGATCTTAGCGGCGACATGGAGGCCGAGCTCGGCTACGTCTACGGCGAGGACGCGCACGAAGTGCAGGAACCCGAGGAGGAGGAGGAGGAGCCGGCTCCTGATCCGATGAAGGGGCGCCAGAAGAAGAAGCGGGCGGCTAGGCCAGGCGAACCGCGCATCAAGTGGACGTCCAAGGAGGAGGAATGCCTCGCCGAAGCATGGAAAGTCGTCTGCCTCGACCCGACCACCGGCACGAACCAGAGCTTCGAGGCGTACTGGGACCGCATCAAGGCCGAGTTCGATGAGCGGAAACTCGTCGACCCCTACTTCAAAGGCGTCTACATGCAGCGCGGCTCCAAGGTGATGGAGAACCATTGGGGGCGTATCCAGGGGGCGTGCAACAAATGGCATGGAATCGTCGAGGAGGTCGCGGCTCGCCCGGAGAGCGGCGCCAACGTTGAGGATCAGGTACGCACGCCGTTCGCCCGCATCTCTTCGTCGTCTACGCCCGCCGCCCGCCAACTGTTTGTTCCTCCGCGCAGTTGCTGCACATGTTCACCATGTATCGGCGCGACAAACTCGACGCCGACTTCAAGCACCTCCACGTCTACAAGCGCATTGACAAGTGCGAGAAGTGGGCGGAAGTCCGACGTACCCTCGACAAGGCCAAGGAGACATACAAGCCGGACGCGACGACTCTGGGCGCGTCAGAGGGGCGACCGGACGGCCACAAATTGACAAAGAAGGGGAAAAACGCCGACGCGGGAACCGCGCGAGTGCAGGAGTCCATCGAGCATTGCCTCGCCGACGCCCAGGCCCGGGCCGTCCTACGTGAAGAGAAGACCGAGGCGCGGTGGTCGTCGCTGATGACGAACAACGCCATCAAGCTCGACCTGCTCCGGACCAACGTCGACCTACTCCGGACGAACGTCGCCGCGAAGAAGAGGAACACCGACATGGCTTTTCTGATGGGCGGGGCGGACATGCTCCAGAGCAACGACGAGCAGCTCAGGGCGTGGTACATGACGGAGCGCGGCCTCATCCTGAACCAGATGCAGACGGCAACGCCGACGACATCGACAACACCAGCTCCCGCACCCACGGCCACACGGACGCCAAGCCCGAACGACGCCTCTACATCGCCGCCCAGCAGTACCAAAGCTGGGCCGACACAGCCCAGCACCGAAGCAGCTCCGACACCGCCGAGCCCACGCACGCCAACTCCGCCAACGCCTAGAGCCGACCTTGCCGAGTGATTCGTTGCGCACGCGAACTTGCGGCGTGTGACGCTCTGTTTTTTGTAACGCCAGACTACATCCGATCGCCGGATTTGTGGCGTCTTTTGTGAGCGGGAACGACCTAGTTCAAATTTCCCGCATCCTGGGGCCGACGCTTGGGGGCGTGACTGGGAGCTAGGTCGCCCCCAGGGGCCGAACTAGCGCCGGCACGCCCCCAGGCCGCTCTATTTAGGCGCCCTAGGGGCCGAACGGCTGGATATGCCCTAATGGTGCGAGTTTGATCCTCGAGGAGGGCCACTTTATTCGCGAGGGGGGGGGGGGTGGTCATGCTATCTGCGAGCGAACTTCGTGTCTCGTGCGACCGATTGAAGTTTTGCTGGGCTGGCCCAGCAGCATCACCTTCGAGCGCCAGTAAGCTAAACCGACACTGAGAGCGTCGGTTAGGAGCTCCTTGACCCTTCCCGATGCATGATCCCTCGTAGCGGTGGAGGCCTCGACTCTCCGGTTCACGTTCGCCACGCAAGAAGGTCGCTGGCGCAGGGCCGGTCCTGAGATTTTGGGGGCCCGGGGCGAAATTACAATTTGGGGCCCTTAATAAACACATCATAGTAATAAAAATTATTATATGTATATATATATATATATATATATAATATTAATAACACTACAATGCATTGAAAATCAGTATGCGTATCAATTAATTTATGCATATTATCTTAAAATTTTCTTTTAATATTCCTCGATGCAAAGTCACTTTTGATGGAGTCAATGTCAATCTCATCCAATAATTTCTTCTCAATGCACAATGTAGCCAAATCATTTAACCTCTCTTGAGTCATTGTTGACCTCAAATAATTCTTCAACAATTTCAGCTTTCAAATACTTCTTTCAGCCGATACGACCATCACAAGGACAGTAAATAAGATGCATAAACAATGGAGATATTTGGATTATAATCAACTTCTGTGACATGCCCAAAAATCTCCATAGCAGACATTCCGCCATCTCGCAAAGTGAATCTCATAATCTTCAATTCAGAAATAAAATCATATACCTCGACATCAGATGAACCATCAAGAGAGAATGTTTCCTTTTCCTTTTATTGCTATCTGATGCATACGTCTTGTTTCTTGGCGGCATCCTAACCCACAATCCTGAAAAAGCTACGTTTACATCAATTATTAAACGGTGCTACATACACATCAAGGAACGACAAATCACAAATATAATATACCTGATTCTGATCTGATGGTTGAATTCGTGAGAGCGTCAGTCGGTGTGTTGTTTGCTGCGCCTGAAGTCGGGGAGCAATTGACCAAGAGTGACGATGGGGCCCCCTGAACTGAAATCATCGATGGACTAGCTTAGGAAGAAGTTGAGAAGGGAATTAGGAATTAGCAACAGCCACGCGGCAGACTTGCAGTACGGCGTGTCGGCGTGCGGCGTCGGCGGCCTAGGCTGGGAGCTTGGGAAATCACCATCGCCCTCTTTTTAGGTCAAGCCGTGAAGGGATAGCAGATCGTTGTTTTTTTTACCTGAATGATGAAGGAAGTGATCGCTAATCAAGGCGCGCCTGTCGCTAATCCTGCCGCTGCTCGTTTGGCTTGTGATCTTGTGCGTGTGCGTGAAGGCTGAGAGGCCTCGCCTTTGACTGTTTTTTTTTCTGACAGGGGCCTACCTAGCCTGCTATACCTAATACCTACATTACCTGGGTGGGGGCCCCTAACTTGTGGGGGCCCGGGGCGGCCGCCCTCCCTTCCCCCCTAGGGCCGGCCCTGCGCTGGCGCTGCATGAGGTGGCGTAGTGAACAGCGGGACCAGCCAGAGCCAGCCGCCCCGCACGTAGTTTGGCTCACCGACAGAGCATCTTCATTCGATGATGGATGTGCATGTTGACTCCTATGTCTCATTATTGACGAGGATCTCCCGAGTCGGCCCAACAAAGGGATTATTCTCACGGAACACATCCCCGACAACACATGTATGACTATCTTGATTCTGTCATGAAAATGTCATGGATATACATAGGTGATAGAAACACGATCTACTGTGACAAAGTCGTATCATCATAGATGCGTCTTTTTTTGTAGTGTTGGAACCTATCTTGTAGAGGCTTCAAATCCCCATAGGCAACTATGAATGAAAATATTCAGGTGGGGACTTGATCCCAAGTGACCATTCAAAAAAATACTGCTATATTAAACCGGTGGCTTTCAATTTTCTGGGTTTTTAGCCTCCTACTAGCTCTCACTTCGCCAATCTGGACCATCCATCGAAGATCTATCGGCCCACATACAGTTTCTCTATTGTTACATCCTAAGAGTAACTCTCAAATAGGCAAGTAGAGAAACTCTCAAGCACAATCCAGGCCATCCATTCGAGATCCAACAACCCACGTGAATTTTTCTATTTTTGCATATAATAAGTGACTCCATTATCGTATTTCCCACTTAAAATAGACTATTGGGAAACTTTGGAAATTTATCATTGCTCGCAAACGACCACTAACTCCAAATCCACACGAGTGAATTACAAGAAACAATCACAAGGTTAGATTATCAGTGAACCACCAGTCTTGCTTTGTTTGACACATAACCACCACTTTCGAGACAATGGTAAAGCACGTTTAGGCAACAAAAATGACCGTTGGGACTAAAGCGTGTTTTGACCGATGGGACTAAAGTGCATTTTGGGATAACATTGATTTGTAGCTAAAATGCGTTTTTGGATAACACATAACATTAATTCATGGCTAAAGCGTGTTTTGATTGAGAATATGACCATTGGGAGTAAAGTTATTTTTGGATAACATTGATTCGTGTCTAAAGCGTGTTTTTAGATAACACATAACATTGATTCATGGGTAAGGCGTGTGTGACCTCGAATCTGATAGTTGAGTCTAAAGCGCATTTCGACCTTCTAGACATTGGGTGTAAAGTTTATTTTGGGATGACATTGATTGACAACTAAAGCGCATTTCGGGATAACACATAACATTAATTCACAGATAAAGCGTGTTTTGATTGTGAACCGACTGTTAGTACTCGAGAGCCCTAAATAGGGGTAGGGTTGGACCAGAGTAGGCATACTCCATAGCTGCGCGTCCTTTCCCTCACGAGTAGTGCCACCGTACCTCCTTCCCCATGCGCGCTAACATCACCATCAACGCCTCCCTAGCCAATTAGGACCTACCTCCCCTACTTTGATGGCCTGAGAATAGTTCTCCCCATCCAGAAACCACCCCCATGAATTTCTTTGCACAAACTCCAATCTCGGAGGAGCCCCAAAGGCCTAGAATGAGGGCATCGGCATCATTGTGCACCCCTTCCATGGTCCGAGGGACGCACACTTTCAAGATTTCTAGCTACAGCCTTCAAAGGGGCATCGGCGTTGGCAGGTACTTGTCGTCCGCCGCCTTCGATGTCGGCGGATACTTTTGGCACATTGAGTACTACCCCGACGGGGAGATGGAGATGAAAATTGGGGACTATGCGTCCATTTCCCTAGATTTTGCGAGCACCAACTCCGAGGTGAGGGCGTCCTTCGAGATTAGGTTGGTCGACCAAGCCAACAAGCTGCCGCCATTGGTGCTGCTCTCCCAAAAGATGCCGATAGTGTTTCGCTCTCATCCGCCACCCTATGTAGGCAAAGACTTCCTACAACCATTGTTGTACCTGCAGGATGACAGCCTTATGATTGAATGTTCTATCATAGTTCTGGCAGAATCTAAGGTGGCAGTAACGGCGACTTCCATTGACATTCAAGTGCCTCCCTCGAACCTATCTAATAATCTTGGAGAATTACTTAGGGCAGGGGAGGAAACAGATATCACATTCGAGGTTAGAGGGGAGAGTTTCCATGCACACAAGATTGTGCTTGCAATGCGGTCACCGGTCTTCAAAACGGCTCTCTTTGGGCCGATGGGCGACAGGACAAGGCGGAGCATGAACATAGAAGGTATACAGCCTGCTATTTTCAGTGCATTGCTTCACTTCATCTACACAGATTCATTACCTTCCATGGGACATCTTTATGGAGATAATGGTGAAGAAATGGTCAAGCACTTGGTCATGGCCGCAGATAGGTATGCCATGGAGAGGATGAAGGTGATATGCGAGAGCATCCTTTGCAAGAATCTTAATGTTCAGAACGTCACTACTACTTTAGATCTAGCCAACCGTTATCATTGCAACCAACTCAAAAATGCTTGCCTTGAGTTTATCACTTCTCCAGATAGAGTACAAGATGTGGTGGCAAGTGAAGGGTATGCTAAACTCAAAAGATCCTGTCCTGCCATCATAGCTGATATTTTTGAGAGGGCAACTAAGTCCCGCAAAATTTAGCATGTTCATCCTTGATTAACTATATAGCTAATGAACATTTGGCTTCCAATTTAGTTTCCCATGATATTTCTGCCAAGAGCGGGCTTTTGCAAAATGATCTATGTATGTGATGATATGCATCACCTTAATTATATCTTCTATCTCATAGCTCATCTTATACATGAACATTATTCTCTACTAGCTTGCTAGTGTTCTCTAAAATACTATGGTCTTCAAACTAAACAATTTGTTTATTGTTATACATTGTCTATTTGTGTGCTCCTTGAATTTATCAAAGCACTACCAGTTAGTATCCTAAATAGGTGCATGCCATACTCTCTTTTTTGCAACCTAGGTGTTGAACTACTTCTGCAGCTGTATCATCAGAGATGTTGATAGGAGCAAGAGAGAATTTGTTGTAATTAACCATAAGACTGGTAGATTCAAAGAATCTATGCAAGATGTCTTTGATATTGTCTGATTGAAGTAGGTCAGAATAATGGACAATAGGATATCCCAGACCAAAACATTCATCAATAGGTAGTTTTGTTTCATCATCATGCCATGCCTCATTAATCATAATCTGAAGCAATTCAATAGCCAAAACACATAGCAGCAGAGAGGCTGGGTCTCCCTGTCTGACCCATCTCTTACGTGTGATTTTCATACCAGGAACCCCATTGAGGATGATGAAATTTCTATATTGAAAGGCCACATGATTTCCAAATCTATCTAAAAGGTGTCATGGAATTAGGAGGATTCCCAGTTGATTTCATTATAACTTTTTTGTTGGAATATCTATCCCCACACCATAGAAGCTCCAAAATCAATACTACCATTCAAAGAACCTACATTGAGAATATCATCCAATGCCTCACATTGCTAAAGAGCAATAGTAGAGGAGGCAAGTCGAACATATCACATATATTGTCATCTTCTATAATTTTTTGCATAAATAAAAATAATATCTTCATTCTTGGCAAAATAATGAAGTTGTGAGAAATTATCTTGAAGAGTATCATCATGCCAATGATCATTCCATAACAATGATGCATCACCACTATGAGTTTTGCATGCAATTAATTGTTTGAAATTGTTTAAAAGGTTGAACTAGTCCTTCAACCAGAATGACCCCACATTTGATGAGGTCGTTGGGACAAAGCCATTTTTATAGAACATCTTTCCATACGATTTACACATAGGGAGTATTATGATGGTTGGAAAGTTTTAAAACTTTTTTCATCAGCAAAGCTCTGTTCTACCACCTTAGATCCAATACACCTAATCCACTAGCAACCTTGGGCAATAAAACATTATCCCATTTAACCATCCATTTTCCTTGTTTGTTTATATTCTTGCCATACCACAATAAAGATCCTCCATATTTTTCAAAATGGCTAGTGATAGTAAATGAACATTGCATCAGAGCAGATATAACTGTTTTCCAATGCACTAATTTGCCAACACGTCGTAGCTAGAAGCAATGCTAGAGTACCTCTTCTCCAATTTGGTAACTATGGTTATAGATCATCAACTCTACGCATGTAGATGCCCATAGGAAACCCTAAATAGGTGAATGGCATACTCTCATTTTGCAACCCAGGTGTTGAGCTCGTTTTGTAGCCCTATCCTAAGAGAGTTGATAAGAACAAAAGGGGATATGTTGTAATTAACCATAAGACCAGTAGATTTAGAGAATCGATGCAAGATATCCTTGAGCTTGTCCAATAGCATGGGATTGGCATATTGGACAATAGGATATCCCAGACCAAAAGATCATCAATAGGTAGTTTTATTCCATCATTGTGCCATGCCTCATTAATCACAATCCAAAGTAGCTCAACAGCCAAAACAAAATAGCAATGGAGAGATTGGGTCTCCCTGTCTAACCCCTCTATTACATGTGATTTTCTTACTAGCAATCACATTGATGATGACGGGGGTAGAGGAAATGTTGATCTAATCCTCTTATGACCGAAACCTAGATGTTGCAACACACATATGATAGCAACGTGCTCCACTTTATGAAATTAGTTTTCAAATTGTATCTTAAAGATAATAGTATCTTTATTAGATTTATAGTATTCTTTAGGTATTCATATGCACATGAAAGGCAGTCTTGTATATTTCTATTCTTGATGAATCCACACTGATTTCTGCTGATTATAGGAGTGATATATTTCTAAACCCTATTTATCAATAGTTTGGTGAGTACTTTAATTGTCATGCTTACCATGGAATAACATGTAGTAAGCAGGGGGCTCTGAAGTATTCATTATAGGAATGACAGAAATATATGCAGTATTAATAGGTCACAGGTTCAGAGTTTCATCCTGAAAGTCGTTGCAAAATTTATACAAGTACTCTTTACAACATGCTGTCATTTCTTTATGAATAAACCATTGAAATCATCAGGACCTGGTGACTTGTCATTTGGCATGCATTTAATTGCCTCACCATTTCCCTCAGTAGTCCAAATCTCCAAATGACTAGATCCTTGTTGTTTGCTAGGTGCAATGTCAAATAACTTATTGGGTTGCAAAGAAATCCCAAGTCTATTGATACGTCTCCAACGTATCTATAATTTTTTATTATTCCATGCTATTATATTATCTGTTTTGGATGTTTTATATGCATTAATATGCTATTTTATATTATTCTGGGACTAACCTATTAACCTAGAGCCCAGTGCTAGTTCATGTTTTTTCCTTGTTTTTGAGTTTCGCAGAACAGGAATACCAAACGGAGTCCAAACGGAATAAAACCTTCGCGATGATTTTTCTTGGACCAGAAGACAGCCAGGAGACTTGGAGATAAAGTCAGAAGAGCCACGAGGTGGCCACAAGGACGGAGGGCGCACCCAGGGGGTAGGGCGTGCCCCCCACCCTTGTGGGCCCCTCGTGCACCCCTTGACCTAATTTATGTGCCTATATATTCCCATATATCCCTAGACCAACAAAGGCATCCACAAAAACACTTTTCCGCCGCCACAACCTTCTATACCCGTGAGATCCCATCTAGGGGCCTTTTTCGGCATCCTGTCGAAGGGGGATTCGATCATGGAGGGCCTCTACATCAACTCTATTGCCCTTCCGATGAAGCGTGAGTTGTTTACCCCAGACCTACGGGTCCATAGCTAGTAGCTAGATGGCTTGTTCTCTCTCTTTGATTCTCATTACCATGTTCTCCTCGATGTTCTTGGAGATCTATTTGATGTAATACTCTTTTGCGGTGTGTTTGCCAAGATCCGATGAATTGTGGATTTATGATCAGCTTATCTATGAGTATTATTTAAATCTCCTATGAATTCTTTTATGCATGATTTGATATCTTTGTAATTCTCTTCGAACTATCGGTTTGGTTTGGCCAACTAGATTGGTTTTTCTTGTAATGGGAGAAGTGCTTAGCTTTGGGTTCAATCTTGCAGTGTCCTTTCCCAGTGACAGTAGGGGCAGCACGGCATGTTGATAACCCATAAGTATAGGGGATCGCAACAGTTTTTGAGGGTAGAGTATTCAACCCAAATTTATTGATTCGACACAAGGGGAGCCAAAGAATATTCTCAAGTATTAATAGTTGAGTTGTCAATTCAATCGCACCTGAAAGACTTAATATCTGCAGCAAAGTATTTAGTAGCAAAGTAATATGGAAGTAACGGTAACGATGGCAAAAGTAACAATATTGGTTTTTGTAGCAATTGTAACAGTGGCAACGGAAAAGTAACTAAACAAAGATCAATATGTGAAAAGCTCGTAGGCAATGGATTAGTGATGGATAATTATGTCGGATGTGATTCCTCATGCAACAAATATAACATAGGGTGACATAGAACTAGCTCCAGTTCATCAATGTAATGTAGGCATGTATTCCGAATATAGTCATACGTGCTTATGGAAAAGAACTTGCATGACATCTTTTGTCCTACCCTCCCGTGGCAGCAGGGTCTTATTGGAAACTAAGGGATATTAAGGCCTCCTTTTAATAGAGTACCAGACCAAAGCATTAACACTTAGTGAATAGTTGAACTCCTCAAACTATGGTCATCACCGGGAGTGGTCCCGATTATTGTCACTTCGGGGTTACCGGATCATAAAACATAGTAGGTGACTATTGACTTGCAAAATAGGATCAAGAACTCACACATATTCATGGAAACATAATAGGTTCAGATCTGAAATCATGGCACTCGGGCCCTAGTGACAAGCATTAAGCATAGCAAAGTCATAGCAACATCAATCTTAGAACATAATGGATACTAGGGATCAAACCCTAACAAAACTAACTCGATTACATGATAAATCTCATCCAACCCATCACCGTCCAGCAAGCCTACGATGGAATTACTCATGCACGGCAGTGAGCATCATGGAATTGGTGATGGAAGAAGGTTGATGATGACGATGGCGATGGATTCCCCTCTCCGGAGCCCCGAACGGACTCTAGATCAGCCCTCCCGAGAGAGATTAGGGCTTAGTGGCGGCTCCGTATCGTAAAACGCGATGAATCCTTTTCTTTGATTTTTTCTCCTCGAACATGAATATATAGAGTTGGAGTTGACGTCGGTGGAGCCTCAGGGGGCCCACGAGGCAGGGGGCGCGCCCCAGGGGGGCGTCCTGCACCCTCATGGACAGGGTGTGGGCCCCTTGGTATTGATTCTTTTGCCAGTATTTTTTATTAATTCCAAAATGTTTCTCCTTAAATTTCTAGGTCATTTCGAGAACTTTTATTTCTGCACAAAAATAACACCATGGCAATTCTGCTGAAAACAGCGTCAGTCCGGGTTAGTTCCATTCAAATCATGCAAGTTAGAGTCGAAAACAAGGTCAAAAGTGTTTGGAAAAGTAGATACGTTGGAGACGTATCAACTCCCCCAAGCTTAAACCTTTTCTTGTCCTCAAGCAATTCAGTTGACAAACTGAAAATGATAAAGAAAAAAATTACAAACTTTGTTTAATCTTGTTGTTGTAAATATGTAAAGCCAACATTCAAGTTTTTCAGCAAAGATTATGAACCAACCATATTCGCAATAACATTTAGGTCTTATGTTTACTCATATCAATGGCATAATCAACTAGCGAGCAATAATAATAAATCTTGGATGACAACACTTTCTCAAAACAATCATAATATGATATAACAGGATGGTATCTTGCTAGCCCTTTCTGAGACCGCAAAACATAAATGCAGAGCACCTCTGAAGATCAAGGATTGACTAGACATTGTAATTCATGGTAAAAGAGATCCAGTCATACACAATGTAAAGCGCATGCTCCTAGGGGGATAGATTGGTAGGAAAAAACCATGGCTCGTCCCCGACCGCCACTCATAAGGAAGACAATCAATAAATAATTCATGCTCCGACTTCATCACATAATGGTTCACCATATGTGCATGCTACGAGAATCACAAACTTTAACACAAGTATTCTTTAAATTCACAACTACTCAACTAGCATAACTTTAATATTATCATCTCCATATCTCAAAACAATTATCATGCTTCAATCTTTTCTTAGTATTCAACACACTCAAAAGAAAGTTTCACAAATCTTGAATACCAAGCATATTATTATTAAGCAAATTACCATGCTATTAAGAGACTCTCAAAATAATTTAAGTGAAGCATGAGAGATCAATAGTTTCTTTAAAACAAATCCACCACCGTGCTCTAAAAGATCTAAGTGAAGCACATAGAGCAAAATTATAACGCTCAAAAGATATAAGTGAAGCACATAGAGCAAAATTACTTAGCTCAAAAGATATAAGTGAAGCATAGAGCAAAACTACATAGCTCAAAAGATGTAAGTGAAGCACATAGAGCAAAACTACTTAGCTCAAAAGATATAAGTGAAGCGCATAGAGTATTCTATCAAATTTTAATTCATGTATGGCTCTCTCAAAAGGTGTGTACAGCAAGGATGATTGTGGCATACTAAGACACAAAGACACAAACAATACAAGACGCTCCAAGCAAAATACATATCATGTTGGTGAATAAAAATATAGCTCCAAGTAAATTACCGATGGAAGTGGACGAAAAGAGGGGATGCCTTCCGGGGCATCCCCAAGCTTTGACTTTTTGGTGTCCTTGGATTATCTTGGGGGTGCCATGGGCATCCCCAAGCTTAGGCTCTTGCCACTCCTTGTTCCATAATACATCACAAGAATTCACCCAAAACTTGAAAACTTCACAACACAAAACTCAAAATAGAAAACTCGTGAGCTCCGTTAGCGAAAGAAAACAAAAGACCACTTCAAGGTACTGTAATGAACTCATTCTTTATTTATATTGGTGTTAAACCTACTGTATTCCAACTTATCTATGGATTCTAAACTATTTTACTAGCCATAGATTCATCAAAATAAGCAAACAACACACGAAAAACAGAATCTGCCAAAAACAGAACAGTCTGTAGTAATCTGTAGCTAGCGCAAGATCTGAAACCCCAAAAATTCTAAAATAAATTTCTGGACGTGAGGAATTTATCTATTAATAATCTTCAAAAAGAATTAACTAAATATCACTCTTCAAATAAAAATTACAGCAGTTCTCGTGAGCGCTAAAGTTTCTGTTTTTACGGCAAGTTCAACAAGACTTTCCCCAAGTCTTCCCAATGGTTCTACTTGGCACAAACACTAATTAAACACAAAAAACACAACCAAAACAGAGGCTAAATAATTTATTTATTGAATAACATCAAGGAAAAATATTGGGTTGTCTCCCAACAAGCGCTTTTCTTTAAAGCCTTATAGCTAGGCATAAAAGTGAGGATAGATCTAGGTATTACCATCTTTGGTAGGCAATCCATAAGTGGCTCTCATGATAGTTTCATATGGAAATTTTATTTTCTTTCTTGGAAAGTGTTCCATGCCCTTTTTTAATGGAAATTTAAATCTAATATTCCCTTCCTTCATATCAATAATCGCACCAACCGTTCTAAGGAAAGGTCTACCAAGAATAATAGGGCAAGAAGGATTGCAATCTATATCAAGAACAATGAAATCTACGGGCACATAATTCCTATTTGCAGCAATCAGAACATCATTAATCCTTCCCATATGTTCCTTAATAGTGGAATCCTCAAGATGCAAGTTTAGAGAGCAATCATCAAAATCGCGGAAATCTAGTAAATCACACAAAGTCTTGGGAATAGTAGAGACACTAGCACCCAAATCACACAAAGCATAAAACTCATGATCTTTAATTTTAATTTTAATAGTTTGTTCCCGCTCATCATAGAGTTTTCTAGGGATAGAAACTTTCAACTCAAGTTTTTCTTCATAAGATTGCATCAAGGCATCAACAATATGTTCGGTGAAGGCTTTATTTTGACTATAAGCATGTGGAGAATTTAGCACGGATTGCAACAAGGAAATACAATCAATTAAAGAAAAGCTTTCATAATTAAATTCATTGAAATCCAATATAGTGGGTTTAGCAACATCTATATGTTTATTTCTTTCAATCCCACTTTCATCAATTTCATCATTAAGATCTAAATACTCCGAATTTTTAGAACGCCTTCTAGGTAAAGGAAGATCATATTCAGTTTCATCAAGATTCATATTGCAAAACAAAGATTTAATAGGGGACACATCAATAACTTTTAGATCTCCATCTTTATTTTCATAGGAATTGGAAGAACATGCTTTAATAAAGGCATCTTTGGAAGCACGCATCCTAGCGGTTCTTTCCTTGCACTCATCAATGGAAATTCTCATGGCTTTGAGAGACTCATTGATATCATGCTTAGGAGGAATAGGTTTAAGCTTTAAAGAATCAATCTCAAGAGAAATTCTATCAATGTTTCTAGCCAAATCATCAACTTTAAGAAATTTCTCTTCAAGCAAAGCATTAAAATTCTTTTGTGAATTCTTAAACTCTTTAACACTATTCTCAAATTCAGAGGGCATCTTATTATAATTTCCATAAGAGTTGTTGTAGGAATTCCCATAATTATTAGAAGGATTACTAGGATATGGCCTAGGATTAAAATTCCCTTTATAAGCGTTGTTACCAAAATTATTCCTACCAACAAAATTCACATCCATAGATTCATTGTTATTCTCAATCAAAGTAGACAAAGGCATATCATTAGGATCAGAAGAAACACTCTTAGTAGCAAATAATTTCATAAGTTCATCCATCTTTCCACTCAAAACATTGATTTCTTCTATCACATGCACTTTTTTATTAGAAGATCTTTTAGTATGCCATTGAGAATAATTAACCATAATATTATCTAGGAGTTTAGTAGCATCTCCTAAAGTGATTTCCATGAAAGTGCCTCCCGCGGCTGAATCTAAAAGATTTCTACAAGCAAAATTCAATCCGGCATAAACATTTTGTATAATCATCCACAAATTCAAACCATGAGTAGGGCAATTACGTATCATTAATTTCATTCTCTCCCAAGCTTGTGCAACATGTTCATGATCAAGTTGTTTAAAGTTCATAATATCGTTTCTAAGAGAGATGATCTTAGTGGGAGGGAAATACTTAGAGATAAAAGCATCTTTGCACTTGTTCCATGAATCAATACTATTTTTAGGCAAAGACAAAAACCAAGCTTTAGCACGATCTCTAAGCGAAAAAGGAAATAGCTTCAATTTAACGACATCATTATCGACATCTTTTTTCTTTTGCATATCACATAAATCAACGAAGCTATTCAGATGAGTAGCGGCATCTTCACTAGGAAGGTCGGCGAATTGATCTTTCATAACAAGATTCAACAAAGCAGTATTAATTTCACAAGATTCAGCATCGGTAAGAGGAGCAATCGGAGTGCTAAGGAAATCATTATTATTGGTATTGGTGAAGTCACACAATTTAGTATTATCTTGAGCCATCGTGACAAACAAGCAAACTAGCACACAAGCAAACAAGAGCAAGCGGGCAAAAGAGGCAAATAGAGAGGGAGGATAGAGAGAGAGGGCGAATAAAACGGCAAGGGTGAAGTGGGGGAGAGGAAAACGAGAGGCAAATGGCAAATAATGCGAGAGATAGGGATTGTGATGGGTACTTGGTATGTTGACTTTTTGTGTAGACTCCCTGGCAACGGCGCCAGAAATCCTTCTTGCTACGTCTTGAGCTTGCGTTGGTTTTCCCCGAAGAGTAAGGGATGATGCAGCAGAGTAGCGTAAGTATTTCCCTCAGTTTTTGAGAACCAAGGTATCAATCTAGTAGGAGGCCACGCTCAAGTCCCTCGTACCTGCACAAAACGATAGCTACTCGCAACCAACGCGATTAGGGGTTGTCAATCCCTTCACGGTCACTTACGAGAGTGAGATCTGATAGATATAATATTTTTGGTATAAAGATGCAAAGTAAAAAGTAAAAGTAAAGTAAAAAGCAAAGCAAGATTAAAGTGATGGAGATTGATATGATGAGAATAGACCCGGGGGCCATAGGTTTCACTAGTGGCTTCTCTCAAGAGCATAAGTATTCTACGGTGCGTGAACAAATTACTGTTGAGCAATTGACAGAATTGAGCATAGTTATGAGAATATCTAGGCATGATCATGTATATAGGCATCACGTCCGTGACAAGTAGACCGAAATGATTCTGCATCTACTACTATTACTCCACTCATCGACCGCTATCCAGCATGCATCTAGAGTATTAAGTTAAAAATAGAGTAATGCCTTAAGCAAGATGACATGATGTAGAGAGATAAATTCATGCAATATGAAATAAACCCCATCTTGTTATCCTCGATGGCAACGATACAATACGTGCCTTGCTGCCCCTTCTATCACTGGGAAAGGACATTGCAAGATCGAACCCAAAGCTAAGCACTTCTCCCATGGCAAGAACTACCAATCTAGTTGGCCAAACCAAACGGATAATTCGAAGAGACTTGCAAAGATAACCAATCATACATAAAAGAATTCAGAGAGGATTCAAATATTATTCATAGATAGACTTGATCATAAACCCACAATTCATCGGTCTCAACAGACACACCGCAAAAACAAGATTACATCGAATAGATCTCCACAAGAGAGGGGGAGAACTTTGTATTGAGATTCAAAGAGAGAGAAGAAGCCATCTAGCTACTAACTATGGACCCGAAGGTCTGAGGTAAACTACTCACACTTCATCGGAGGGGCTAGGATGATGTAGAAGCCCTCCGTGATGACGGCCCTCTTCCGGCGGAGCTCCGAAACAGGCCCCAACATGGGATCTCGTGGATACAGAAAGTTGCGGCGGTGGAATTACGTTTTTGGCTCCTGTTCTGATCGTTTGGGGGTACGTGTGTATATATAGGAGGAAGAAGTACGTCGGTGGAGCACCGAGGGGCCCACGAGGCAGGGGGCGCGCCCTAGGGGGGGAGGGCACGCCCCCCACCTTCGTGACCTCCTCTTTGACTCCTTGGAGTAGGGTCCAAGTCTCCTGGATCACGTTCGGTGAGAAAATCACGTTCCCGAAGATTTTATTCCGTTTGGACTCCGTTTGATATTCTGTTTCTCCGAAACACTGAAATAGGCAAAAAACAGCAATTCTGGGCTGGGCCTCCGGTTAATAGGTTAGTCCCAAAAATAATATAAAAGTGGAAAATAAAGCCCAATATAGTCCAAAACAGTAGATAATATAGCATGGAGTAATCAAAAATTATAGATACGTTGGAGACGTATCATGCCTCCAACTAACAACAACCCTGGGGAGTTTTGTTTGTAGTTATTTTGATTTGAGCATGGGATTGGGCATCCTGGTTACCAGCTGTTTTCTCGTGAATGATGAGCGGAGTCCACTCATCTTGAGAATAACCCACCTAGCATGGAAGATATAGACAACCCTAGTTGATACATGAGCTATTCGAGCATACAAAACAGAATTCCATTTGAAGGTTTAGAGTTTGGCACATACAAATTTACTTGGAACGACAGGTAGATACCGCTTATAGGAAGGTATGGTGGACTCATATGGAATAACTTTGGGGTTTATGGAAGTGGATGCACAAGCAGTATTCCCGCTTAGTACAAGTGAAGGCTAGAAAGAGACTGGGAAGTGACCAACTAGAGAGCGACAACAATCATGAACATGCATTAAAATTAATCAACATTGAGTGCAAGCATGAGTAGGATATAATTCACCATGAACATAAATATTGTGGAGGCTATGTTGATTTTGTTTCAACTACATGCGTGAACATGTGCCAAGTCAAGCCACTCGAATCGTTCAAAGGAGGATACCACCCTATCATACCACATCACAACTATTTTAATAGCATGTTGGCACGCAAGGTAAACCATTATAAACTCCTAGCTAATTAAGCATGGCATGAGCAACTATAATCTCTACTTGTCATTGCAAACATGTTTCATTCATAATAGGCTGAATCAGGAACGATGAACTAATCATATTTACAATAACAAGATAGGCCGAGTTCATACCAGCTTCTCTCATCTCAATCGGTCCATCATATATCGTCATTATTGCCTTTCACTTGCATGACCGAACGGTGTGGATAATAATAATAGTGCACGTGCATTGGACTAAGCTGTAATCTGCAAGCATTTAATACAAGGGAGAATACAAGGTAATATGGGCTCTTGGTTAAATCAACAATAATGCATATGAGAGCCACTCAACATTTTCATCATGGTCTTCTCCTCTCGACCCCCAAAGAAAAGAAATAAAACTATTTACACGGGAAAGCTCCCAACAAGTAAAAGAAGAACAAGAAATCTTTTTGGGTTTTCTTTTAATTACTACCACTACAAGCATGGAAAGTAAACTAGCTAAAAATTACAACTAATATTTTTGGTTTTTTCTTAAGGTTTTTCAAACACACAAGAAGAAGGCTTAGAAAAGAAAATAAACTAGCATGGATAGTACAATGAAAAAGTATGAGCACCGACAACTAGAATGAGTGTGTGAATATGAATGTAATGTCGGTGAGAAATACGTACTCCACCAAGCTTAGGCTTTTGGCCTAAGTTGGTCTTTGGCCACTGCTGGCTTGGTGGATATCCAAAGTTGTAGCTGGGGTCGTACTGAGATGCAGAAGCTACTGCCTGACGAGCTACAGCTTGGAGGAGAGCTGCCTCCGTCCTCCTCTCATATTCTTTCACTTCCTCCCTGGTTATAACATATCTCCTTTTTGTCCGAAAGTCAAAGAAAGTAGGAGCAGGGAGGGCAACATGGACAGTGTGCCGTCTGTCAAAGATTACTCGGTACTGGAGGAACTGTTCATTCCTCTCAACAAACTAATGGCGAACCATAACATTATAATCTAGATAAGCAGGAGGCAATTCCATATCATTTGCATGTATGGGCACATCAAGATAATTAGCTACATGAGTTGCATAAATTCCACCAAACAAATCTCCACTTATACCGTTAAGAAAAAACCTTCGTGCAACAATGGCCCCCAAGTTATATTGTTTATCACCTAATACCGCAGTCTTGAGGACACTAAGATCTGGAACGCACATGTGACAAGCCTCATCTTTACCGTTAATGCATCTACCAATGAAGAGAGCAAAATAATGTATGGAAGGGAAATGAATGCTCCCTATGGTAGCTTGTGGGATTTCCCTAGACTCCCTCACAGTGATACTACCAAGAAAGTCTTTATATTCAGATTTGCGAGGTTCACTAACATTGCCCCTGTGCAGGAGTTTATAAGCAGTGTTAAAATCTTCTAGGTTCATGGTATATGATTTATCATAAAGATCAAATAAAACATTGTGAGAATTGCGCGAGGATGTAAATTTAAACCTTCTCACAAAGGAATCAGTTAGGTAGTGGTACTGCCGGCACTTATCTGACACGAAGTCCTCAAGATCAGCATTACGCATATACGCGTCAAATTAATCCTTGATACCTGCTTGGACCATAAACTCCTCTGACGGCCATTCACAAGGCCGCACTTGAGCTTCCCTTGGTGGTTCATTGTCCGGCTCACGTATCGCGAGCCTCGGTCCTTGCTTCCTTGAGGAACCACCTTGGTACATTTTCCTAAACATTTTTCTTCCTATGAAAATTTCTGAAATTTTTAGTGACTCAAAATAAAAGTGAATCAAACTCAACAATATTGATAGCAACTACTCCTACAAGTCCCTAGAGGCCATATCATGCATTAAAACTACTTTTGACCACATAAATTTGACATGTAAGCTCAAGAACAGGGTCACCTAAGCACCAATAATTTGCAATAAATAAAGCACTAGAACAAAATCTAATTGGACCATTGGAGGAGTCACATACCGAAGAACAATCGCCCAAAGCAGTTTTGTGAATGGAGCTTTGAGCAAGGAGATCGAAAATGGCAGCAAGATGAGCTAGAACTCAGGTTTGAGCTATGGGAAGATTTTTCTGGAGGATGACGAAGTGTGTGGGTGCTGGAATAAGTGGAGGGGGTCCACATGGGGTCCACGAGGCAAGGGGCGCGCCCTGGACCCTTGTGGCCAGATGGTGTGCCCCCCTGGTGTGTTCGCGGTGCCATTAATTCTAAAATATTCTACAAAAAATCATATATCATTTTCAGGGCGTTTGGAGAACTTTTATTTTCAGGGTATTTTTATTGCACAGATAATTCAGAAAACAGGCAGAAAATACTAATTTTGCTTTATTTAATCTAAATAACAGAAAGTAAAAGGAGGGTACAAAGAGTTGTGCTTTCTAACTTCATCCATCTCATGCTCATCAAAAAGGAATCCACTAACAAGGTTGATCAAGTCTTGTTAACAAACTCTTTCCGAATAATATGAAATCAGAGAATTTTCGAATAACACTAAGTTACCTCCACGGGGATATGCATGTCCCCAACAATAAGAATATCATATTTCTTCTTAACAGTAGGAAGAGGGAATTCAAAACCTCCAATAGTTATCGTTGAAAATTTTCCAATAGAATTGATACTGTGGACTGGAGGTTGTTTCCTCGAAAAGTGTACTGTATGCTCATTACCATTAACATGAAAAGTGACATTGCCTTTGTTGCAATCAATAACAGCCCCTGCAATATTCAAAAAGGGTCTACCAAGGATAATCGACATACTATCGTCCTTGGGAATATCAAGAATAACAAAGTCCGTTAAAATAGTAACGTTTGCAACCACAACAGGCACATCCTCACAAATACCGACAGGTATAGCAGTTGATTTATCGGCCATTTGCAAAGATATTTTAGTAAGTGTCAACTTATTCAAATCAAGTCTATGATATAAAGAGAGAGGCATAACACTAACATCGGCTCCAAGATCACATAAAGAAGTTTTAACATAGTTTCTTTTAATGGAGCATGGTATAGTTGGTACTCATGGATCTCCTAGTTTCTTTGGTATTCCACCTTTAAAAGTATAATTGGCAAGCATAGTGGAAATTTCAGCTTCTGGTATCTTTCTTTTATTTGTAACAATATCTTTCATATACTTAGCATAAGGATTCATTTTAAGCATATCAGTCAAACACATACGCAAAAAGATAGGTCTAATCATTTCAGCAAAGCGCTCAAAATCCTCATCATCCTTTTCCTTGGATGGTTCAGGAGGAAAAGGCATGGGTTTCTGAACCCATGGTTCTCTTTCTTTACCGTGCTTCCTAGCAACGAAGTCTCTCTTAACATAATGTTGATTCTTTGATTGCGGGTTATCAAGATCAACAACAGGTTCAATCTCTACATCATTGTTATTGCTAGGTTCAGCATCAACATGAACATCATCATTAACATTATCACTAGGTTCATGTTCATTACCAGATTGTGTTTCAGCATCAGAAATAGAAATATCATTGGGATTCTCAGGTGTGTCAACAATAGGTTCACTAGAAGCATGAAAAGTCCTATCATTTTTCTTTTCTTCTTTTTAGAAGGACTAGGTTCATCAACATTAGTTCTCTGGGAATCTTGCTCAACTCTCTTTGGGTGGCCCTTAGGATACAGAGGTTCCTGCGTCATTTTACCCCCTCTAGTCACAACTCTAACATCATTATCATTTTTCTTATTATTTAATTCATTGAGCAAATCATCTTGTGCTTTAAGCACTTGTTCTACTTGAGTGGTAACCATAGAAGCATGTTTACTAATAAGTTTAAGGTCACCTTTAACTCTATACATATAATCACTCAAGTGTTCAATCATATAAGCATTACGTTTCAATTGTCTACCAACATAAGCATTGAAGTTTTCTTGTTTAACAATAAAATTATCAAACTCATCCAAGCATTGGCTAGCAGACTTATTACGAGGAATATCACCTTCATAAAATCTATAGAGAGAATTTACCTTTACTACCTGTGTCGGGTTATCAAGACCATGTATCTCTTCAATAGGTGGTAAATTCTTAACATCTTCAGCTTTAATACCCTTTTCTTTCATAGATTTCTTTGCCTCTTGCATATCTTTAGGACTGAGAAATAGAATACCCTTTTTCTTTGGAGTTGGCTTAGGAGTTAGTTCAGGAAGTGTCCAATCATTATCATTACTCAACATATTATTCAATAGCAATTCAGCTTGTTCAATAGTTCTTTCCCTAAAAATACAACGAGCACAACTATCCAGGTGGTCTCTGGAAGCATCGGTTAGTCCATTATAAAAGATATCAAGTATTTCAGTTTTCTTGAGAGGATGATCAGGAAAAGCATTAAGTAATCGGAGAAGCCTCCCCCAAACTTGTGGGAGACTCTCTTATTCAATTTGCACAAAATTATATATTTCCTTAAGGAAGCTTGTTTCTTATGAGCGGGGAAATATTTAGCAGAGAAGTAATAAATCATATCCTGGGGACTACGCACACAACCAGGAGCAAGAGAATTAAACCATATTTTAGCATCACCCTTTAATGAGAATGGAAATAACTTAAGGATATAGTAGTAATGAATTTTTTTTCCTCATCAGTGAATAGGGTGGCTATATCATTTAATTTAGTAAGATATGCCACAACAGTTTCAGATTCATAGCCATAAAAAGGATCGGATTCAACCAAAGTAATTAACTCAGGATCAACAGAGAAATCATAATCCTTATCAGAAATACAGATTGGTGAAGTAGCAAAAGCAGGTTCATATTTCATTCTAGCATTCAAAGATTTTTCTTTCAGCTTAGCTAACAGTTTCTTATGATCACATCTATCTTTGCAAGCTAAAAGATCTCTAGCAGTTTCTTCATCCATAACATAACCCCGAGGCACATCATGCAATTCATATCTAGGGGGAGAATCTTCATCATCACTTTCATCAATATTATCAGTTTCAATAATTTCATTCTCTCTAACCCTAGCAAGTTGTTCATCAAGAAATTCACCTAATGGCACAATATTGTCAAGCATAGAAGTAGTTTCATCATAAGCATCATGCATAGAAGAAGTGGCATCATCAATAACATGCAACATATCAGAATCAATAGCAGGTGTAGGTGTCGCAAGTTTACTCAAAACAGAAGGAGAATCAAGTGCAGAGCTAGATGGCAGTTCCTTACCTCCCCTCGTAGTTGAGTGAAAAATCTTGGTTCTTTCATCTTTCAAGTTCCTCATAGTGATCAACAAATATAAATCCCAATTGACTCAAAGAATAGAGTTATGCTCCCCCACAACGGTGCCAGAAAATAGGCTTGATAACCCACAAGTATAGGGGATCCCAACAGTTTTCGAGGGTAGACTATTCAACCCAAATTTATTGATTCAACACAAGGGGAGCCAAAGAATATTCTCAAGTATTAATAGTTGAGTTGTCAATTCAATCGCACCTAAAAGACTTAATATCTGTAGAAAATTATTTAGTAGCAAAGTAATATGGAAGTAACGGTAACGATGGCAAAAGTAACAGTATTGGTTTTTGTAGCAATTGTAACAGTGGCAATGGAAAAGTAACTAAACAAAGATCAATATGTGAAAAGCTCATAGGCAATGGATGAGTGATGGATAATTATGTCAGATGCGATTCCTCATGCAACAGTTATAACATAGGGTGACACGGAACTAGCTCCAGTTCATCAATGTAATGTAGGCATGTATTCCGAATATAGTCATACGTGCTTATGGAAAAGAACTTGCATGACATCTTTTGTCCTACCCTCCCGTGGCAGCGGGGTCCTATTGGAAACTAAGGGATATTAAGGCCTCCTTTAATAGAGTACCAGACCAAAGCATTAACACTTAGTGAATACATGAACTCCTCAAACTATGGTCATCACCGGGAGTGGTCCCGATTATTATCACTTCGGGGTTACCGGATCATAACACATAGAGGTGACTATTGACTTGCAAAATAGGATCAAGAACTCACATATATTCATGGAAACATAATAGGTTCAGATATGAAATCATGGCACTCGGGCCCTAGTGACAAGCATTAAGCATAGCAAAGTCATAGCAACATCAATCTTAGAACATAATGGATACTAGGGATCAAACCCTAACAAAACTAACTCGATTACATGATAAATCTCATCCAACCCATCACCGTATAGCAAGCCTACGATGGAATTACTCACACATGGCGGTGAGCATCATGGAATTGGTGATGGAGGAAGGTTGATGATGACGATGGCAACAGATTCCCCTATCTAGAGCCCCGAACGGACTCCAGATCAGCCCCCCGAGAGAGATTAGGGCTTGGCGGCGGCTCTGTATCGTAAAACGAGATGAATCTTTCTCTCTGATTTTTTCTCCCCGAACGTGAATATATAGAGTTGGAGTTGACGTCGGTGGAGCCTCATGGGGCCCATGAGGCAGGGGGCGCTCTACACCCTCGTGGATAGGGTGTGGGCCCCCCTGGTGTTGATTCTTTTGCCAGTATTTTTTATTAATTTCAAAACGTGTCTCCGTAAATTTCCAGATCATTCCGAGAACTTTTATTTCTGCACAAAAATAACACCATGGCAATTCTGCTGAAAACAACGTTAGTCTGGGTTAGTTCCATTCAAATCATGCAAGTTAGAGTCCAAAACAAGGTCAAAAGTGTTTGGAAAAGTAGATACGCTGGAGACGTAGCACACGTATTGTATTGTTGCCACCGAGGATAAAAAGATGGGGTTTTCATCATATAGCTTGAGTTAATTCCTCTACATCATGTCATCTTGCTTAATGCGTTACTCCGTTCTTTATGAACTTAATACTTTAGATGCATGCTGGATAGCGTCAATGTGTGGAGTAATAGTAGTAGATGCAGAATCGTTTCGGTTTACTTGACACAGACATGATGCCTATATTCATGATCATTGCCTTAGATATCGTCATAACTTTGCGCTTTTCTATCAATTGCTCGATAGTAATTTGTTCACCCATCATATTATTTGCTATCTTGAGGAAAGCCTCTAGTGAAACCTATGGCCCCCGGGTCTATTTTCCATCATATTACTTTCCGATCTACTATTTTGCATTCTTTTACTTTCCAATCTATAAACCAAAAATATTTACTTTACCGTTTATCTATCTCTATCAGATCTCACTTTTGCAAGTAACTATGAAGGGATTGACAACCTCTTTATCGCGTTGGGTGCAAGTTGTTTGATTATTTGTGCCGGTATTCGGTGACTTGTGCGTTGTCTCCTACTGGATTGATACCTTGGTTCACAAACTGAGGGAAATACTTACCTCTACTTTGCTGCATCACCCTTTCCTCTTCAAGGGAAAAACCAACGCAAGCTCAAGAAGTAGCCGGAAGAATTTCTGGCGCCGTTGCCAGGGAGATCTACGCCAAGTCAAGCCATACCAAGTACCCATCATAAACTCTCATCTCTTGCATTACATTATTCGCCATTCGCCTCTCGTTTTCCTCTCCCCCACTTCTAAAACGATTTTCAAAAAGATTTGCCCTTTTCTTCGCCTTTTTTAGTTCGTCTTTTAATTTGCCCTTATGTCTTACTTGGTTTGTTTGCTCGTTTGCTTGGTATAACTGTGTGTTTATTGAAAATCAGAAGCAAAGAGTGTATGGATCCTCATCCACTTGCTAATCTTTTTAAAAGACCCAATTATGATGAACGAATTGCTAGTGAGTTGAGTGCACTAGATTATCTTTATGAGGTTTTGCTTGAAATTTGTGAATCTGAAAATTGTGATGAAGTGTTGAAAGAAGAAAATAATAAAGTGATTCACAATAGCTCCTTGAATGAAAAGCATAATTGCAATTATGTTATTATAAATTCTATTAATGTCAATGATATGCAAAACCCTAAGCTTGGGGATGCTAATTTTGCCATGTCTACTACTTGTTGCAATGATCATGATTGAGGTGATTTTTCCTATGATCTTGAAAATTTATTTAATCCCCATGATGAATATGAGATTGATAATAATGTTTGCAATAATAGTAAAAGTGGGTTTACAATAGTGTCAACTTTAGATCCTACATATTTGGATAATGTTCAATCTTATGAAGTTTTTGATAAAAGTGGGTTCAGAGAGGCCATGACTTTATTTTATGATAATCCCACTATTCCGGAAGAGTGTCAACTTTGTATGCATGTGGATCATGAAGAGAAAATTTTATGTTATAGCTATATTGTTGAATTTTATTATGATCCTACATGTAATTATTATGTGAGAGTAAAATATGGTTGTAGAAATTTTCATGTCACTAAATTACCTCTCGTTATGTTGAGATTGCTATTCTTTCTTTTTTCTTCCTTGCATATGCTAGTTTTTGCTTGTCTTTGTAATTTGTTTGCTTATATAATGCCTATACATAGGAAGTATGTTAGACTTAAACTTGTTTTTCACATGATATATGATGCTCTCTTTGTGCTTCAATTTCTATCTTTCATGTGAGCATCATCGAAATTATCAATGCCTAGCTAAGGGCATTAAACAATAGCGCTTGTTGGGAGGCAACCCAATTTTAATTTTGTTCTTGATTTTTAGTCCTGTTTTGCATTAAATAATTTATCTAGCCTCTGGTTAGATGTGGTTTTTGTGTTTTAATTAGTGTCTGTGCAAAGTAAGACCTTTGGGATACCTTACGGTGATAGTTGATTTGATCTTGCTGAGAAACAAAAACTTTTGCGCCCAGGAAATTAATTTTCATTTTTAACAGAAGCACGATAAAATACTGATTCTTTTTGCAGAAGATTAATAAAAAAATTGATTAGGTTGTCCTAATTTTTAAGAATGTTTGGAGTTATAGAAGTATTCGAGAGTTACAGATTGCTACAGACTGTTCTGTTTTTGACAGATTCTGTTTTCTCTGTGTTGTTTGTTTATTTTGATGAATCAATGGGTAGTATCGGGGGTATGAACCATGGGAAAGTTGGAATACAGTAGATATTACACCAATATAAATAAATAATGAGTTCACAATAGTACCAAAAGTGGTGATTTATTTTCTTATACTAACGGAGCTTATGAGATTTTCTGTTCAGTTTTGTGTTGTGAAGTTTTCAAGTTTTGGGTAAGGATTCGATGGACTATGGAATAAGGAGTGGCAAGTGCCTAAGCTTGGGGATGACTAAGTCACCCCAAGGTAATATTCAAGGACAACCAACAGCCTAAGCTTGGGGATGCTCCGGAAGGCATCCCCTCTTTCGTCTTCGTCTATCAGTAACTTTACTTGAGGCTATATTTTTATTCACCACATGATATGTGTTTTGCTTACAGCGTCTTGTATGATTTGAGTCTTTGATTTTTAATTTGCCACGATCCTCCTTTCTGTACACACCTTTTGGGAGAGACACGCATGAATCGTGATTTATTAGAATACTCTATGTGCTTCACTTATATCTTTTGAGCTAGGCAATTTGGCTCTAGTGCTTCACTTATATCTTTTTAGAGCACGACGATGGTTTTATTTTATTGAAATTTTTGAACTCTCATTCTTCACTTATATTATTTTGAGAGTCTTTAAACAGCATGGTAATTTTCTTTGGTTATAAATTTAGTCCTAATATGATAGGCATCCAAGAGGGATATAATAAAAACTTTCATATAAAGTGCATTGAATACTATGAGAAGTTTGATTCCTTATGATTGTTTTGAGATATGAAGATGGTGATATTAGAGTCATGCTAGTGAGTAGTTGTGAATTTTAGAAATACTTGTGTTGAGGTTTGTGAGTCCCGTAGCATGCACGTATGGTGAACTGTTATGTAACGAAGTTGGAGCATGAGATATTTTTTGATTGTCTTCCTTATGAGTGGCGGTCGGGGATGAGCGATGGTCTTTTCCTACCAATCTATCCCCTAGGAGCATGCGCGTAGTACTTTGTTTTAATGACTAATAGATTTTTGCAATAAGTATGTGAGTTCTTTATGACTAGTGTTGACTCCATGGATTATACGCACTCTCACCCTTCCACCATTTCTAGCCTCTCTTGTGCCATGCAACTTTCACTGGTACCATAAACCCACCATATACCTTCCTCAAAACAACCACCATACCTACCTATTATGGCATTTCCATAGCCATTCCGAGATATATTGCCATGCAACTTTCCATCGTTCTGTTTATTATGACACATCATCATTGTCATATTGCTTTGCATGATCATGTAATTGACATCGTATTTATGGCAAAGTGATACGTCTCCAACGTATCTATAATTTTTGATTGCTCCATGCTATATTATCTACTGTTTTGGACTATATTGGGCTTTATTTTCCACTTTTATATTATTTTTGGGACTAACCTATTAACCGGAGGCCTAGCCCAGACTTGCTATTTTTGCCTATTTCAGTGTTTCGAAGAAACGGAATATCAAACGGAGTCCAAACGGAATAAACCTTTCTGGAACGTGATTTTCTTCCCAAATATGACCCAGGAGACTTGGACCCTACGCCAAGGAAGCTTCGAGGTGGGCACGAGGTAGGGGGGCGCGCCCTATACCCCCAGGCGCGCCCCATCCTCGTGGGCCCACCGAAGCTCCACCGACGTACTTCTTCCTCCTATATATACCTACGTACCCCCAAATGAACAGAGAGGGAGACAAAAACCAAATTCCACCACCGCAACTTTCTGTATCCACGAGATCCCATCTTGGGGCCTGTTCTGGAGCTCCGCCGGAGAGGGCCGTCATCACGGAGGGCTTCTACATCACCATAGCCTCTCCGATGAAGTGTGAGTAGTTTACCTCAGACCTTCGGGTCCATAGTTATTACCTAGATGGCTTCTTCTCTCTTTTTGGATCTCAATACAAAGTTCTCCCCCTCTCTTGTGGAGATCTATTCGATGTAATCTTCTTCTTTTTTGCGGTGTGTTTGTTGAGACCGATGAATTGTGGGTTTATGATCAAGTCTATCTATTAATAATACTGGAATCTTCTCTGAATTCTTTTATGTATGATTGGTTATCTTTGCAAGTCTCTTCGAATTATCCATTTGGTTTGGCCAACTAGATTGGTAGTTCTTGCCATGGGAGAAGTGCTTAGCTTTGGGTTCGATCTTGCGGTGTCCTTTCCCAGTGACAGAAGGGGCAGCAGGGCACGTATTGTATCATAGCCATCGAGGATAACAAGAAGGGGTTTATTTCATATTGCATGAATTTATCTCTCTACATCATGTCATCTTGCTTAAAGCATTACTCTGTTTTTAACTTAATACTCTAGATGCATGCTGATAGCGGTCGACGAGTGGAGTAATAGTAGTAGATGCAGAATCATTTCGGTCTACTTCTCACGGACGTGATGCCTATATACATGATCATGCCTATATATTCTCATAACTATGCTCAATTCTGTAAATTGCTCAATAGTAATTTGTTCACCCACCGTAGAATACTTATGCTCTTGAGAGAAGCCACTAGTGAAACCTATGACCCCCGGGTCTATTCTCATCATATCAATCTCCATCACTTTAATCTTGCTTTGCTTTTTTACTTTGCCTTTTACTTTTCAGTTTGCATCTCTATACCAAAAATACCAAAAATATTATATCTATCAGATCTCACTCTCGTAAGTGACCGTGAAGGGATTGGCAACCCCTAATCGCGTTGGTTGCGAGTAGCTATCGTTTTGTGCAGGTACGAGGGACTTGAGTGTGGCCTCCTACTGGATTGATACCTTGGTTCTCAAAAACTGAGGGAAATACTTACGCTACTCTGCTGCATCATCCTTTCCTCTTCGGGGGAATCCAATGCAAGCTCAAGAGGTAGCAAGAAGAATTTCTGGCGTCGTTGCCGGGGAGTCTATGCAAAAAGTCAACATACCAAGTACCCATCACAATCCCTATCTCTCGCATTACATTATTTGCCATTTGCCTCTCGTTTTCCTCTCCCCCACTTCACCCTTGCCATTTTATTTGCCCTCTCTTTCCCAATCTCCTTCTCCTTCTCCTTCTCTTTATCCGTTTGCCTTTTTCTCGCTTGCCTTGTCATCATGGCTAATCTTATCTCTTCTCCGTTATCTCCCGAGAATGAAGTCCTAAATTTTAAACAAAGGGAGGGAGAAAATCTGAAAGACGCTTGGTATAGAATTTGCAATGCTCAAAATAGATCTACCAGGAAGCAATCTACTTCAGTCCTTCTTCGCAATTTTTATGTAGGTGCTAGTCCTTGGTATAGATATATCCTTGATACCATTACCAGGGGGAATTTCTTGGTAGCCACACTTTTGATTCTTATAATGCTATGATAGATTTATTTGGCTCACCACCTCTTTTGGTTAATGGAACTATGTTAACTTTGGAGCATGTTATGCAAAGGCTTGAAATTATTGAAAATAAAGTTGCTACCATTGAATCAATTGATAATCTAGATAAAAAGATCCATAATCAAATTACCCAATATGGATCTAAGGTAGGAATGACTTTGAAAAATATTAAGGAAAAGGAACCCATGGTTAATGAGAAAATAAATCTAGATTCCACTAGAATCGATAAACTTGAGGGTATCATTACCAACTTAGGAACCGCCTTTTCTTCCGTAAAGAATACTTCTAGTCCTCCCACTAAATTTATCAAGCTTATGTATGTTCCTAAGAATAAGGGTGAATCATCTAGTAAGGAAACTGCAGATCTTAAATCTATAAGCATTCATCCCGATATTTTTGCTATCATTAAAGAACCTTATGCTACGAATGAATTTTTTGATCTTGTGCCTAAAAGTTTGGTAATTACTAGAAAGGAAGAAATTTCTAAGAAAGATAGATGCCTCATTGAAGAATTGCCTACGAAAGATGGCAATACCTAGATCTATCCTCGCTTTTATGCCTAGCTAGGGGCATTAAACGATAGTGCTTGTTGGGAGGCAACCCAATTTTATTTTTAGTTTTTTGTGTTTTGCTCCTTGTCGGTGTCAAAACCAGCGGATCTCGGGTAGGGGGTCCCGAACTGTGCGTCTAAGGCAGATGGTAACAGAAGGCAGGGAACACAATGTTTTACCCAGGTTCGGGCCCTCTTGATGGAGGTAAAACCCTACGTCCTGCTCGATTAATATTGATGGTATGGGTATTAAAAGAGTAGATCTACCACGAGATCAGAGAGGCTAAACCCTAGAAGCTAGCCTATGGTATGATTGTGTGTTGTCCTACGGACTAAAACCCTCCGGTTTATATAGACAACGGAGAGGGCTAGGGTTACACAAGGTCGGTTACAAAGGAGGAGATATACATATCCGTATTGCCTAGCTTGCCTTCCACGCCAAGCAGAGTCCCATCCGGACACGAGACGAAGTCTTCAATCTTGCATCTTCATAGTCCAGCAGTCCGGCCAAAGGATATAATCCGGCTGTCCGGAGACCCCCTAATCCAGGACTCCCTCAGTAGCCCCCAAACCAGGCTTCAACGACAACGAGTCCGGCGCGCAGTGTTGTCTTCGGCATTGCAAGGTGGGTTCTTCTCCAACTTTCAAGCGTTCGTAAGCAGTGTTCGGCTCCATAAATGTTGAACCTCTTGGCTTCTGTGCCCAATAAGGGCTATCTCCCACGCGTCGAATGAATACGAGGCGCCAGGGCATTTTTACATTTGCCCCCCTAGCCAGATAAATAAATAGTCTATTAAAGGGATGGGGATCCTTACATCCAATCCATATCATCCTCCCCCAACAAGAATTCATCAGAGCATGCTTCGGAAAGATCCATTCCAGCATGGCTGACCTCCGCAGCTCCTCCTCCCGCCCCTGTAGCCCTAAGCCCGGTGATTGGGAGAGGTGTTCAGTCCCACACAGTCGATTAGTCGAGCTGCAGACTAAGGGATTTCTCCCTCTGGCGTATATGGTGCCAGTTCAAGCCGGGCTCGCCACCTACAATGGCGGGGCGCAAGCGGAGAGCCTTCCTTGTCCCTCCATGGGGGAACGGGTCTGCCTTGTTCCTTATTTACTAAGGGGACTCGGATTTCCAATTCATCCGTTCCTCCACGGGCTCCTGGAGTTCTACTGCCTCCAATTACACAATCTCACCCCTGCCTCCATTCTACATGTCGCCGACTATGTTGCTCTCTGTGAGTTGTTCCTGGGCTGCGAGACTCACTTCGAGCTACGGAAAAGGCTATTCTGCCTTGTCCCTCGCACACAGAGGGAATCACTTTATCAAGTGGGTGGAGCCGAAATATGATGCATCGCTGATACCGGATACCTGTCCGGTACCCCCAAGAAGCCATCTAAAGACTGGCCTTCAGAATGGTTTTATATGGAGGACGTCCCCCTTCCGGACCCTGTTTGGCGGGGTCTACCTAAGTTCAACAATGCTCCTCTGAAGAAGCGCCGAAGTTGGCGCCCATGGAGCCCCCAGGCGGAAGACAACGGAGAAGTCCTCTATCTGATGAACCGGATCAAAGCACTGGCTCAATCAGGATTGACAATAATTGAAGTTATGTCAATTTGCATAATGCGGGGAGTGCAGCCACTCCAATATCGTGGGCACCCCTTGTGGTGTTATAACGGGGCGGATGACGCCACCCGCTACGGGCGTAAGGGCCCGGACAATGCTGCCGCTCTAGCGAAGATTCTGTCCGAACTATTCAAGGGTGAGGAAGAGGAGTTCACCCGCATCATGCCACGGGATGGATTCTCCATGTACAATCCTCCAAGCTGGGTAAGTTATATCTCCCTGCTCCCATTTCTCCCACATTCTTAGTCGTAAGTATTCACCTTGCCACTTTGCGGCAGGAACTATGAAAAGCCATAAAGGAGGTCAGCAACCCTTCTCCACAACCAGAGGACCCTGACCGGGCCCTCGATTCCGGACTTGAATAATATCTGGTTATCTCCGTGGAACTGATAGACCGGCAGTTCTATCAGTTAAGCTGCGACGATGCCTTGGTGGCCATTACGGCCGACTATCCCGGACTGCTCCCTGCATCGCAGGTAAGAAAAATCAAAAAGTCCCAACTCCAAAACTAGGATCCCCTTTTAGGCACTTCACCCACCATATACACATGTCATTTTTTACAGGGAGGGCATTCGGGACACCCTGCCGAACCCGCGGCAACTCGCCAACAAGAGGTACCGAGGCCGGGTAGGCCAAAAAGGAAGGCGACCAGGACGGAGATGCCGGCGCAAAGGTATAGGAAAAACCCTGCTCTGTGGTTGTCGTCTTTCTCAAAATGTAATGACGCCCGCATTTCTTTAACAGAAAGAACGCTCGCCGGAATATGTCAGGCGATGCTGCCAATCAAGCTTCCACCAGTCGGGCGCCAGGACCGGACATGGAGGCGGAAGGCGATATGGGGCAGGCGCCGGATAATCCCCCGACAGAGGATGCGGATAGATTATCCGCTACAAACTCAGAAGTGGAAAGCACCATGAATCATAGGCGCCACCGGGCCATACTCCGTGACGCTTGTTTCTCACCAGAGGCGTTTGACGCCTTCAATTCTGGAGAGGCATACCTCCATGCCGCTCAAGATGGTCTAGCCAGATCCATGGATCAGTCTGTAAAGGATGTACGGGTGAGTAAATCTGACGATTTATATGTATCAGTAGCCCCTGAGATTTGAAACAGTTAGCAGAACTGATTTAAGGATCATCTCTAATGTGCAGGTTCTTACAGAGAAGAATACTAGGCTGTCCCAGGAGCTGGAGGAATGCAAGACCCAACCGGGGGCCGCTCTTGCCGCATTGCAGGAACAGAAAAAGCCTCCCGCTGGTAACATTTACTCTAAAGAATGGTGGTTACCATATAGTGTGCGGCGTGTCTGCAGATCTAACAATTGATTTTGCAAATGAGTCCGGAGAAAGTCCAGGGGACCAGCATGTTATGTGACAGCTAGAGGCTGGCAAACGCGTGCTGACTAAGGTTATGCTGGAGAAAAACAGTCTCCAAGATGCCAATGTTAAGCTGAGCGTTGAACTAAAAGACGTTCCGAGCCAGCTTGCAGACTCCGAGAAGGAGAATAAGCGGCTTCGACGCGGCATTTTGAGTAAGTGCTTGAACGAATCCTGTTAAAGGAGTTCGGCGAAGAAGTCGACTGACAGCGTTATGTCTGTAGGTATGCTGACGGGTCATCCCGCGGAGGAAATGCTCGGGTCTGTGGGTGATCTTCTATCCGAGCTATCACATCTGCACGAGCAAGTTCGGCAGGTGATGTAGGGAGTTGCCCAGGCCTTGTGGCCGTCCGTCTCCCTGCCAGAAGGCGTTGTAGAGCTTGCGGAGAAGCTGAAGGGAGCACGACGGCGCTTCCTATTATGGAAGATATCAGCCTGCCGACAGGGTGCCAAAGAAGCCTGGGCCATGGTTAAGACGCAGTATACCAAGGCAGACCCAAATCACATGGCCGAGGTCGGACCTATGGGGCCCGACGAAAAAGAGATCCCCGTTAGCTTAGTTTATGGGCAAGTAGAATTAGCCGCAAAGTATTCTCAACAGGATTGTAGGCTGGACCGCCTGTTAGATGGTATAGAGGAGGAATTTAGTCAGTCTGTGAGGGAGTCCTGGATTAGGGGGTGTCCGGATGGCCGGACTATACCTTCAGCCGGACTCCTGGACTATGAAGATACAAGATTGAAGACTTCGTCCCGTGTCTAGAAGGGACTTTCCTTGGCGTGGAAGGCAAGCTTGGCGATACGGATATGTAGATCTCCTACCATTGTAACCGACTTTGTGTAACCCTAACCCTCTCCGGTGTCTATATAAACTGGTGGGTTTTAGTCCGTAGGACAACATACAGAACAACAATCATACCATAGGCTAGCTTCTAGGGTTTAGCCTCACCGATCTCGTGGTAGATCTACTCTTGTACTACCCATATCATCAATATTAATCAAGTAGGACGTAGGGTTTTACCTCCATTGAGAGGGCCCGAACCTGGGTAAAACTTCATGTCCCTTGCCTCCTGTTACCATCCGGCCTAGACGCATAGTTTGGGACCCCCTACCCGAGATCCATCAGTTTTGACACCGACATTGGTGCTTTCATTGAGAGTTCCTCTGTGTCGTCGCCGTCAGGCTTGATGGCTCCTACAATCATCAATGGCGATGAAGTCCAGGGTGAGACCTTCCTCCCTGGACAGATCTTCGTCTTCGGCGGCTTCGCACTGCGGGCCAATTCACTTGGCCATCTGGGGCAGATCGAAAGCTATGCCCCTGGCCGTCAGGTCAGATTTGGAAGTTCAAACTACACGGCTGACATCCGCGGGGACTTGATCTTCGACGGATTCCAGCCACCTGAAAGTGCAACTATCCCTAGGTGGTTTTGGTAATTCATAACAACATATAGCTCATTGAGCTAATGCTATTCCAAGATGATTATTTTAGGAAAGCTCAATGATTGGCATGGCATGGATGTGAAAGTGGAACCCTCAAAATGCTAAGGACAAAGGATTGGCTCAAGCTCAAAAGCTCAAGACTCTTCATTTTATATTTTAGTGATCCAAGATCACATTGAGTCTTTAGGAAAAGCCAATACTATCAAGGAGGGATGAGGTGTTGCTTAATGAGCCTCTTGCTTCATGTGCTTAATGATATGCTCCAAAATCCTCAGCTACTTTCCCATATCCACAAATGACCTAAACCCTAAGCCAAACTCGGTCATACCGATTCTTTCTATCCGGCGCCACCGAGTTTCACTTGTCATTTGCCACTGCCAAACCCTAGCAATTCCGTCCTACCGATAGGGATCTCGGTCTCACCGAGATGGGGTTGCAAACTCTCTGTTTCCCTTCCATAACTTTTCGGTCTCACCGAAAGAGCGAATCGGTCCCACCAAGATTGCAATGTAAACTCTGTGTTTCCCTTTTGTAACTTTTCGGTCTCACCGAAAGAGCAAATCGGTCCCACCGAGTTTGCCTGACCAACTCTCTGGTTAGCTTATTACCAAACTCGGTCTCACCGAGTTTGTGTAATCGGTCTCACCGAGATTACGTTATGCCCAAACCCTAACAGAATCGGTCCTACCGAGTTGCATGTCAGTCCCACCGAAAATCTCTAACGGTCACTAGGTTTACCTTTTCGGTCTGACCGAGTTTATTGATTCGGTCCCACTGAGATTGGTAGATTGTGTGTAACGGTTGGATTTTGTGTGGAGGCTATATATACCCCTCCACCTCCTCTTCATTCATGGAGAGAGCCATAAGAACACATACACAATTCCAACTCATATGTTCTGAGAGAGAACCACCTACTCATGTGTTGAGACCAAGACATTCCATTCCTACCATATGAATCTTGATCTCTAGCCTTCCCCAAGTTGCTTTCCACTCAAATCTTCTTTCCACTAGATCCAAATCCTATGAGAGAGAGTTGAGTGTTGGGGAGACTATCATTTGAAGCACAAGAGCAAGGAGTTAATCATCAACACACCATTTGTTACTTCTTGGAGAGTGGTGTCTCCTAGATTGGCTAGGTGTCACTTGGGAGCCTCCGACAAGATTGTGGAGTTGAACCAAGGAGTTTGTAAGGGCAAGGAGATCGCCTACTTCGTGAAGATCTACCGCTAGTGAGGCAAGTCCTTCGTGGGCGATGGCCATGGTGGGATTGACAAGGTTGCTACTTCGTGGACCCTTCGTGGGTGGAGCCCTCCGTGGACTCGCACAACCGTTACCCTTCGTGGGTTGAAGTCTCCATCAACGTGGATGTAGGATAGCACCACCTATCCGAACCACGGGAAAAACATCCGTGTCTCCAATTGCGTTTGAATTCTCCAAACCCTTCCCTTTACATTCTTGCAAGTTGCATGCTTTACTTTCCGCTGCGAATATACTCTTTGCATGCTTGCTTGAATTGTGTGATGATTGCTTATAGCTAAAATCTGCCAAGAGCTAAAATTGGGAAAAGGTTAAGTTTTTATTTGGTCAAGTAGTCTAATCACCCCCCTCTAGACATACTTTCGATCCTACAAGTGGTATTAGAGCTTTGGTCTCCATTTGCTTTGATCTCCATAGCTTTTGGTGGTCATAGCCTTGGTTTCACAACCTAGGAGAGTATGGCGTCTAGTGAGGGAAATTATCACCATAGAGGTCCTTACTTTGATGGTACTAATTTTGCTAGTTGGAAGCATAAAATGAAAATGCATATTCTTGGACATAACCCCGCTGTTTGGGCTATTGTGTGTGTTGGTTTGCAAGGTGACTTCTTTGATGGGAAAGAGCCAAACCGTGAAGCTATCGCGGATGAATTGAAGATGTTGCAATACAATGCTCAAGCTTGTGATATTCTCTTCAACGGATTATTCCCCGAATAATTCAACAAAATCAGCCGTCTTGAGAATGCAAAGGAAATTTGGGACACTTTGATTGATATGCACGAAGGTACCGACTCCGTCAAGGAATCCAAGTTGGATGTGCTTCAAAGTCAACTTGACAAGTTCAAAATGAAGGATGGTGAAGGTGTCGCTGAAATGTACTCTAGGCTTGCTCTCATCGCAAATGAGATTGCTGGCTTAGGAAGTGAAGAGATGACCGATAGATTCATCATCAAGAAGATTCTAAGAGCCTTGGATGGAAAATATGATACCGTGTGCACGTTGATCCAAATGATGCCCAATTACAAAGATCTCAAGCCAACAGAAGTGATTGGAAGGATTGTTGCTCATGAGATGTCACTTAAGGATAAAGAGGAACTTCATAACAAATCAAGTGGTGCCTACAAAGCCTCATGTGAAGCCCCTACATCATCAAGTGAGAAACAAAACTTCAACGAGGAATTGAGCTTAATGGTGAAGAACTTCAACAAGTTCTACAAGAGTAGAAGCAAAGATAGAAGCTTCAAGTCAAGGTCCTACAATGACAAAAGATCTTCTAGTCGAGAGCGAAACTGCTACAATTGTGGAAGACCCGGACACTATTCAAATGAGTGTACGGCTCCCTACAAGAGAAGAGAAGATTCTCCAAAAAGAAGAAGCAAAGATTCACCACCAAGAGAGAGAAGGAGTAGAGATGATCGTTATGAACGAAGATACTCACGGAGAAGCAAGGATTCGGAAAGGAAGGAAAAATCATCCAGGAGCTACACAAAACAAAGACATCAAGCTCATGTTGGTGAATGGGTATCCGGCTCCGACTCCGACAACCACTCTGAGAGAAGTTATCACTCCGACTCCGAAGATACTCAAGATGAAGGTGTTGCCGGTCTAGCACTTGTGTCATCCAACTCCTACGACATATTTGATTCACCAAATGAAGGAATTGGAAGTGCTTCATGGCCAAAGGTCCTAAGGTAACACACACCGAGTATGTTGATTTTAATAGTGATGAAGATGACTTGTTAGGTGATGATGATTTGCTTGTTGACAACTCTAGTGATGAATCCTATGATGAAACGTCAATTAATCATGCTAGTCAAGATAAAACGAATGACAATGATAAGGAGAAGATTGAGGCTCTAACTAAAGAACTAAACACTCTTAAGTTAGCTCATGAAACTATCTTCGAAGATCATCGAGAACTTTTAAGAGCTCATGAGAAATTACACTTTGAAAAGCTCAATCTTGAGCAAGAGCATGAGTTTTTAAAAGCAATCAATGATGATCTCCGCAAGAAAAGTTCTTCTTACATTGCCAAGCGTTTACTCTTATCCACTTACATGCCTCAAGTCAAGTCTAGTAACAAGAACAAGAAAGATTCTTCCTCTAGTAGTAACAATGATCATGCTAAATCCAATATTGTTGCTTCTAGTAGTTCTCTTGATTCCACTAATGATTCTCTTAGCCAAGTTACACTTGAGCAAGAAAATAGCTTATTGAAGGGAATTATAGAGAAAGGAGTGTACAAAAGCCTTGCCGGGAGTAAGCAATTCGAGGAAATTGTGCGCAAGCAAGGAATGCACCGGAAGAATCAAGGTGTTGGTTTTGAACGAAAGTTCAATGCCAATGGAGTTGTGTGGGAAGAAGATCAATACCCCAAGACAAAGTTTGTTCCTTAACAAGAGAAGTATGATACTTCCTTCAAGGGGACACAAGCTCAAGATGATCTTCCACCACAAGACTACAAGCAAAAAGGCAAGGACAAGCTTCAAGAGGAAATTGATGCATTTGGAGAAGCTCCTAAGACCTTAGTCAAGTGGATTCCCAAGACTACTTCAAGTTCCACTTCATCAAGTACGACTACAACTCCAAGGATTCCCATCAAGATGGTGTGGATCCAAAAGAAAAAGAACTAGAGAGTTCTTGAGGGTGACTCCGCCAACATACTTCACTCTTATCATTTTGGCAAGAACAAGTGCAATCAACTTCCACATCTTGCACTAGTTCAAGGAGCCACAAACCCTCTTGTTGGTAAGACAAGGGACAAGGTAACCTAAAAGTTTTCATGGACATCATCTTGTGTGTGCATCACTCTATGTCTATGGATATCCTTGTTTGTTCCTTGTGGGACTAACCCATGTAGGTATTGAAAGTGCAATTCACTCAAATGGATAGCTCCAAGTGATCTACATTAACATTGAGCATCCACATCTTCAACATCTACATGAAGTCATCATCGACAAAACCCAAGGTTAGTTTATCCCTCTTAGGGGGGATATCACATCTAGGGGGAGCTTTACTCTAAGACTTGAGCTAAAGCAACTCTAAAGATGTGAACACAACAATGCTTTATGTAAAAGTAGTAACCCCACTTGAGCTTAAACGATGAGTATGACCTATGATCAAGTGTTCTCACTTGACTCCTAAGTCAATATACTCATATATAGATGACCTAGTCATCGCAAATTGCTTGATAAATGCTAGAATTGGTTGTGCATGCTTTGTCACATATTTCATTTGCCATCTTATTGTGTGAGCATGTTGGTTGCACATTTTACTCATTCAAGGACATCCACTTGTTGTTTTGATTGTTTGGCTTTATTTCCTTTTGCCAAGTGGATGGACAAGAATGCCTAAGAACCTCCTCTAGCTATCTATGCTTTTCTTGTCTCAAACTCTATTCATGCTGCATCACAAAATTTGATCAAGTAAGATTCGAACCACTCTATGTGAGGAGCGCTCAGAGTCCCCGATTCGTCATAGACTTAAACTTCCAAAACCTCTTTGTGATTCTTGGTCTGACCGATTCCCCACTTTTGGTCCTACCGAGATCATTAAGTTGATCTAGGTTTTCGATCTCGGTGCAACCGATTTGAACTTTTCGGTCACACCGAGTTGCAGTAACTGCTCGCAGTTATGCATCTTGGTGCCACCGAGTTGTTCCACTCGGTCACACCGACAGGGTCGGGCTATATATAGTCACGGGCAAAAAATTTGGAAATTTCTCCGAACCCCTTCGCCCGCGCGATAGCCTGCTCTGCCAACTTGGTCTCTGGATCGTCTCCTTGCCGCCAGCCGCCTCCAGTCGCTGGTCTCCGTCGCCGTCAATGGGAATTCTACCCCGCCGTTACCGCCGTAGCGAGTCTCCGCCGAGCTAGGGTATGGACTCGATCTTTGTGCTATTCTCCAATCCGATTCCTAGCACATTGTGATCATCATGATTCTTGCCACGTTTGATAAACTCCTATTCAGTCAATGAACTCGTAGATTAGGTCTAATTCGAAAATTTTAGGGTTAGGTTTCCGCCGAAACCATCTTGGACCCACTGAGTTGAAAAACTCGGTCCCACCGATTTGGCTTATGCCATTGCACAAGTGAGACTCGGTCTGACCGAGAATTACTTATCAGTCTGACCAATTTTGGAATTCTGTGAAACCCTAGCAGTCTCGGTGCCACCGAACTGTGACTCGGTCTGACCGAGTTCACTAGTTCAGGTTCCAAAACTTCTTCGGTATCACCGAGTTTAGAAATCGGTAGATCCGAGATGCTTTTAGTGGGAAACTAAAACTAAGTTTTTGAATTATTATTTTGCAAAAATCTCTGCATTTTGTGATGCTCATCTACTCTATCTCGTCTATAACCTATTCACAGGGTCAGCAGTCAGAGTTTGCATCATGTCAGACCAAAGTTATAGCCAGAACCTGTCAGAACAGCAAGTGCAGCTGAGTGAGGGCACTACTCCCTCAAGTTCCTCAGATGATGGCAGCAGGAGCACCCCTAGCAATCTGCCTAAAGCTGCCACAAGATAGAGAAAGAAGAGAACCTCAGACTCAGAAGATGAGGATTATGTGGCAGAAGAGGAAGCAACCTCCAAGAGAGTTGAGCCAGCACAGGGTATAAAGCCAGGGTTGAAATTCAAAAGGCCAGCAGGCAGGCAGCCTATGTCAAAGGCTAGAGCTTCAACTGAGAAGCCCACTCCCTTTGAGCCAGTTGTTGTTGAGGGCAAGAAGAGGAAAGAAAGGGTGAAGAAAACTGTAGCCAGAGTGATTGGCAAAGCTCCCATCATGGAAGATGAGGAGGAAGAAGAAGAGGTGGCTGCACCAGCACCAAAGGCACCCAAGCTGATGGGTGATGCCATAAGATCAGGGGCAGCTTCTTCCAAGGCCAAGCCAGCTCCAAAGCCCAAGCCAAAGAGGAATACAAGAAGCATCCCGGCTGCTGAGAAGAACAAGGCCCCAGTGCCTGAAGCTGCAGAAGAAGAGGAAGAGAATGTTCTTAGGAAGCTCAAGCCCAAGATCCCAGACCACAATGATGCTCATCCTGTGGCTGAGGATATGAAACTCAGGAGAGATTCAGGGCTCCGGAAGTGGAGAGAAACAGACCCGTATGCTTCAAGGAGAAGGACTGCGGTTGACTACAGGTTTCACACCAAGGAGCAGCAAGATTTCTATGAGACAGTGCTGCTAGACAAGAAGCCCATTGTCTGTGACATGAGATGGGTCGATTGGCAATATATCAAGGACAACAAGGAGTACTACCCTGGAGTGCAGGACAGCTTCAAGGCATGTGGAGTAGAGGACTTTGTTGGGCAGAAGCTCACAAAGTGGAATGAGGAACTCATCATGCAGTTCTACTCCACATCCCATTTTTATCCAGATGGTAGGATAATTTGGATGTCAGAGGGTACGAGGTACCAGTCCACAGTTGCTGAATGGGCTCAGCTGATAAATGCCCCAGAAGAGCAAGCAAATGACTTGGACGTTTATGCCAAGAAGAAGATGGACCACAACTCTATGTCCAACATGTACAAGGAGATTCCAAATGAAGCACTTGACACTTTCAAGTTTGGCTCAGTACATTATCTTCTATCAGGGCTGCCCACTATCAATTGGATTCTGAGGCACACCTTATTGCCCAAGTCTGGAGATCACAAGATGATCAGAGGCCATGCAATCAACTTGCTTCATATCTTTGACGTCCCTCAGAAATTCAAGGTGATGAGCCTAATGGTAGAGACCATTAAGAGGACAGCAGCAGACCAGAAGAGGAGCTGTGGATATGCCCCACAGATTTAGGAGCTCATCAACTCCAAGATGGGCATGGGCATATACCTGTTGGACAAGGAACACCTGCCTATCCGTCCTGACTTTGAAGATAATCAAGTGGTCATGACTGAGAATGAGCCATCATCTGCCCAAGCACAAGCCAAGAAGGAGAAGGCTAGGAAGGAGAAAGCTGCCAAGATGCCAACTCAAGCGGAGGCATCTGAATATTCCTGAAAACCAAACAAGAGCAGCTTGGTTACTTGATTGCATCCACCCTGCGGATTGAGCAAGGACTAGCCACCCTAACTCAAAACTAGGCAAGCTTAGAGAGGATCATGGAACAAAAGTTCTATGACTTGGATGTCAAAGTGACAGAGATTCAGTCTGCAGTGGAGCAGCTCCAGGATGACATGCAGGAGAGGAGAGGCAAGACTACAACTGATGCCTTTGCCAGAGTGCCCCGAGCTCCGAGGTTGTCTGCAGTGCCAGTTCCTGACACAAGAGCAACCGCCTCAGCTCCAGCCGCAGCATCAGCTCCAACTCCAGCATCTACTTCAGCTCCAGTGTCTACTTCAGCATCTACGGAAGCCTTCGTCCTTGGAGTGATCCGGACTCCACCACCACCTGAAGATCAAGCCTGAGTGTCGACTTAGCACTATGCATTTTCTAGGAACTTTTTGGTAACTTGTTGCCAAAGGGGGAGAAAATGTATAGATCATAGGCTTCGAGAGAGAGTGGTGCTTTTTATTCTCTCTTGTTTTATTTGGTGGTTTTTTCAAACTTCGTTTGCTTTTGTGTGAGATACTATGTCATTATCTGTGTGAGACATCGATGATCATGTGTTTGATCATAAGCTACACTTAATGTTTGCTTAATACTATTATCCTATCTATCTTATGAGATCATTCACTATTCTTGGTGATGAGTGCATGTATTTCATTCTTATCATTTTGAGCGCTCCACCAAGATGTATGTGACATGGAAGAGTAACCCATGACTCTAACTCTTTGTGCATTTGCAGTCCAAAGCAAATTTTAAATATGCACAAATTTAGGGGGAGCTCTTACTTATCACATACTTCTCAAAGCGACGATATATTTCATGCTTATTATCTTTTGTCGAAGCTTTGATCTATATGTTGTAATCAATTACCAAAAAGGGGGAGATTGAAGTGCAACTATCCCTAGGTGGTTTTGGTAATTCATAACAACATATAGCTCATTGAGCTAATGCTATTCCAAGATGATTATTTCAGGAAAGCTCAATGATTGGCATGGCATGGATGTGAAAGTGGAACCCTCAAAATGCTAAGGACAAAGGATTGGCTCAAGCTCAAAAGCTCAAGACTCTTCATTTTATATTTTAGTGATCCAAGATCACATTGAGTCTTTAGGAAAAGCCAATACTATCAAGGAGGGATGAGGTGTTGCTTAATGAGCCTCTTGCTTCATGTGCTTAATGATATGCTCCAAAATCCTCAGCTACTTTCCCATATCCACAAATGACCTAAACCCTAAGCCAAACTCGGTCATACCGATTCTTTCTATCCGGCGCCACCGAGTTTCACTTGTCATTTGCCACTGCCAAACCCTAGCAATTCGGTCCTACCGATAGGGATCTCGGTCTCACTGAGATGGGGTTGCAAACTCTCTGTTTCCCTTTCGTAACTTTTCAGTCTCACTGAAAGAGCGAATCGGTCCCACCGAGATTGCAATGTAAACTCTGTGTTTCCCTTTTGTAACTTTTCGGTCTCACCGAAAGAGCAAATCGGTCCCACCGAGTTTGCCTGACCAACTCTCTGGTTAGCTTATTACCAAACTCGGTCTCACCGAGTTTGTGTAATCGGTCTCACCGAGATTACGTTATGCCCAAACCCTAACAGAATCGGTCTTACCGAGTTGCATGTCAGTCCCACCGAAAATCTCTAACGGTCACTAGGTTTACCTTTTCGGTCTGACCGAGTTTATTGATTCGGTCCCACCGAGATTGGTAGATTGTGTGTAACGGTTGGATTTTGTGTGGAGGCTATATATACCCCTCCACCTCCTCTTCATTCATGGAGAGAGCCATCAGAACACATACACAATTCCAACTCATATGTTGTGAGAGAGAACCACCTACTCATGTGTTGAGACCAAGACATTCCATTCCTACCATATGAATCTTGATCTCTAGCCTTCCCCAAGTTGCTTTCCACTCAAATCTTCTTTCCACTAGATCCAAATCCTATGAGAGAGAGTTGAGTGTTGGGGAGACTATCATTTGAAGCACAAGAGCAAGGAGGTCATCATCAACACACAATTTGTTACTTCTTGGAGAGTGGTGTCTCCTAGATTGGCTAGGTGTCACTTGGGAGCCTCTGACAAGATTGTGGAGTTGAACCAAGGAGTTTGTAAGGGCAAGGAGATCGCCTACTTCGTGAAGATCTACCTCTAGTGAGGCAAGTCCTTCGTGGGCGATGGCCATGGTGGGATAGACAAGGTTGCTACTTCGTGGACCCTTCGTGGGTGGAGCCCTCCGTGGACTCGCGCAACCGTTACCCTTCGTGGGTTGAAGTCTCCATCAACGTGGATGTAGGATAGCACCACCTATCTGAACCACGGGAAAAACATCCATGTCTCCAATTGCGTTTGAATTCTCCAAACCCTTCCCTTTACATTCTTGCAAGTTGCATGCTTTACTTTCCGCTGCCAATATACTCTTTGCATGCTTGCTTGAATTGTGTGATGATTGCTTGACTTGTCCTAAAATAGCTAAAATCTGCCAAGAGCTAAAATTGGGAAAAGGTTAAGTTTTTATTTGGTCAAGTAGTCTAATCACCCCCCTCTAGACATACTTTCGATCCTACACCACTGCCGAGCACGCCGCACTGTCTCGACGAGCATGATCTAGCTCTGCCGCCGAACAGTGCCCTGGAGGCCGCACCCGCATCGGCTTCGACCCTTAATTCGGAGCCAACTGCGCCGATCGAGGATGGGTGGTTGGACGCCGCCTCGGGGGCTGCGATCCCAACAGCAATCGAGCCGAACACCAGCCCCGCACTCTGCGGGACTCGTGACTCCAAGAAGCCGGACTCCTCTCCGGACTCCGAACCCTCCGTGCCCCTGCCGATCGAATTCGATTGGGCGCCGATTATGGAGTTTACTACCGCGGACATCTTTCAGCACTCGCCTTTTGGCGATATTCTAAAGACACTGAAGTCTCTCTTTATTAGGAGAGCCCTGACCGGACTACGGTCAGCAAGGTTGAGATTCGGATGATGAAGAAATTCAAAGCCCACCCACCACCCACTTTGTAGCCACTATCGACGATTTAACCGACATGCTCGACTTCGACTCCGAAGACATCGACGGTATGGATGCCGATGAAGGAGACGATAAAGAACCAGCGCCTATCGGGCCCTGGAACGCCACCTCGTCATATGACGTATACATGGTGGACGCACCAACAGATGACGACGAGGAGCGGAAGGACGCACCGTAGGCTTGTTCCCTCGAAAGGCAGTCAAAGCGGCGACGCAAGCGCCGCCCCAAATCCCGCCTCGACAGAAATAGCGATCACACAGACCCAGCGCTGGAGCAGGGCGAACCGCTGCTGGACAACGGCAATCCGGATAATCAAACCGAACAAACAAATTCTATCAAGGATAATGGTCCGGACGACATAACGCCGGACAGGCACCCGGAGCAGCAGAATGCCCGTAAAAGGCTTGTCGCCACCGCGAGGAGTCTTAAAAAGCAGAAGCAAAGGGTCAAGGCCGCACAAGACACACTCCAAATCAGATGGAGTAAAATACTCAATAGTACAGCAAGGTACGGCGACAATCGCCCCTCCAAGAGCTACCCAAAGCGGAAGCTGCTACCCGAATTCAATGAGGAGGCCTCAGACCCCCCACAACCAAATATCAAAGCAGCCACCTGGTCGGATAGCCGACCCCTCTACCAACACAGAGCGGCATACAACACCGCTCACAATACAATACGCGACCCATGCGAGGGCTCGCACCCAAAGGACGGTGCAACAAGATCCATCTATGGACCACGCAAGCGCGCCCCAGCATACAATGCAACACAACAAACCAACGGCCAAGTCGAGCGAGCAAACGGTCTTATAATGAGCGGCATTAAACCCAGATTAGTGCGTTCCTTAACGGAGTCTAACACGCACTGGGTAGAGGAGCTCGACTCCGTACTCTGGGGGCTGCGGACCACACCGAATCGTAGTACCGGATACACACCCTTCTTTATGGTGTACGGCGCAGAGGCAGTCTTGCCCTGTGACATAATTCATGACTCACCTCTGAAGGAAATATGCCCTAGAGGCAATAATAAAGTTATTATTTATTTCCTTATATCATGATAAATGTTTATTATTCATGCTAGAATTGTATTAACCGGAAACATAATACATGTGTGAATACATAGACAAACAGAGTGTCACTAGTATGCCTCTACTTGACTAGCTTGTTAATCAAAGATGGTTATGTTTCCTAACCATGGACAAAAGAGTTGTTATTTGATTAACGAGGTCACATCATTAGTTGAATGATCTGATTGACATGACCCATTCCATTAGCTTAGCACACGATCGTTTAGTATGTTGCTATTGCTTTCTTCATGACTTATACATGTTCCTATGACTATGAGATTATGCAACTCCCGTTTACTGAAGGAACACTTTGTGTGCTACCAAACGTCACAACGTAACTGGGTGATTATAAAGGAGCTCTACAGGTGTCTCAAAAGGTAGATGTTGGGTTGGCGTATTTCGAGATTAGGATTTGTCACTCCGATTGTCGGAGAGGTATCTCTGGGCCCTCTCGGTAATGCACATCACTTAAGCCTTGCAAGCATTGCAACTAATGAGTTAGTTGTGGGATGTTGTATTACGGAACGAGTAAAGAGACTTGCCGGTAACGAGATTGAACTAGGTATTGGATACCGACGATCGAATGTCGGGCAAGTAACATACCGATGACAAAGGGAACAACGTATGTTGTTATGCGGTCTGACCGATAAAGATCTTCGTAGATTATGTAGGAGCCAATATGGGCATCCAGGTCCCGCTATTGGTTATTGACCGGAGACGTGTCTCGGTCATGTCTACATTGTTCTCGAACCGTAGGGTCCGCACGCTTAAGGTTTCGATGACAGTTATATTATGAGTTTATGAGTTTTGATGTACCGAAGGAGTTCGGAGTCTCGGATGAGATCGGGGACATGACGAGGAGTCTCGAAATGGTCGAGACGTAAAGATCGATATATTGGACGACTATATTCGGACTTCGGAAAGGTTCCGAGTGATTCGGGTATTTTTCGGAGTACCGGGTAGTTACGGGAGAAGTAATGGGCCTTGATGGGCTTTAGTGGGAAGAGGAAAAAGGCTGCTGCGCCCCCCTCCCCTTTGGTCCGATTTGGACTAGGGAAAAGGGGGCCGGCCACCTTTCCTACTCCTCCACTTCCTTCTCCCTTCCTCCCCTCTTGATGGACTCCTACTAGGACTTGGAGTCCTAGTAGGACTCCCATCCTGGCCGCACCAATGGCCTTGGCCGGCCTCCTCCTCCTCCATCCTTTATATACGGGGGCAGGGGGCACCCCATAGACACACAATTGATCATTGAGATCGTTCCTTAGCCGTGTGCGGTGCCCCCTGCCACCAAATTCCACCTCGATCATATCGTTGTAGTGCTTAGGCGAAGCCCTGCGTCGGTAGTACATCAAGATCGTCACCACGCCGTCGTGCTAACGGAACTCCTCCCCGAAGCTTTGCTGGATCGGAGCCCGGGGGTCGTCATCAAGCTGAACGTGTGCCAAGAACTCGGAGGTGCCGGAGTAACGGTACTTGGATCAGTCGGATCGGGAAGAAGACATACGACTACTTCCTCCACGTTGTGTGATCGCTTCCGCAGTCGGTCTGCGTTGGTACGTAGACAACACTCTCCCCTCTCGTTGCTATGCATCACCATGATCTTGCGTGTGCATAGGAATTTTTTTTGAAATTACTACGTTCCCCAACAGTGGCATCCGAGCCTAGGTTTTATGGTTTGATGTTATTTGCATGAGTAGAACACAAGTGAGTTGTGGGCGATACAAGTCATACTGCCTACCAGCATGTCATACTTTGGTTCGGCGGTATTGTTGGACGAGACGACCCAGACCAACCTTACGCGTACGCTTACGCGAGACCGGTTCCCTCGACGTGCTTTGCACATAGATGGCTTGCGGGCGACTGTCTCTCCAACTTTAGTTGAACCGAGTGTGGCTATGCCCGGTCCTTGAGAAGGTTAAAACGGAGTCTATTTGACAAACTATCGTTGTGGTTTTGATGCGTAGGTAAGATGAGTTCTTGCTTAAGCCCGTAGCAGCCACGTAAAACATGCAACAACAAAGTAGAGGACGTCTAACTTGTTTTTGCAGGGCATGTTGTGATGTGATATGGTCAAGACATGATACTAAATTTTATTGTATGAGATGATCATGTTTTGTAACCGAGTTATCGGCAACTGGCAGGAGCCATATGGTTGTCGCTTTATTGTATTCAATGCAATCGTGATGTAATGCTTTACTTTATTACTAAGCGGTAGTGATAGTCGTGGAAGCATAAGATTGGCGAGACGACAACGATGCTACGATGGAGATCAAGGTGTCGCGCCGGTGACGATGGTGATCATGACGGTGCTTCGGAGATGGAGATCACAAAGCACAAGATGATGATGGCCATATCATATCACTTATATTGATTGCATGTGATGTTTATCCTTTTATGCATCTTATCTTGCTTTGATTGACGGTAGCATTATAAGATGATCTCTCACTAAATTATCAAGAAGTGTTCTCCCTGAGTATGCACCGTTGCAAAAGTTCTTCGTGCTGAGACACCACGTGATGATCGGGTGTGATAGGCTCTACGTTCAAATACAACGGGTGCAAAACAGTTGCACACGCGGAATACTTAGGTTATACTTGACGAGCCAAGCATATACAGATATGGCCTCAGAACACGGAGACCGAAAGGTCGAGCGTGAATCATATAGTAGATATGATCAACATAACGATGTTCACCATTGAAAACTACTCCATCTCACGTGATGATCGGTCATGGTTTAGTTGATTTGGATCACGTGATCACTTAGAGGATTAGAGGGATGTCTATCTAAGTGGGAGTTCTTAAGTAATATGATTAAATTGAACTTAAATTTATCATGAACTTAGTCCTGGTAGTATTTTACAAATTATGTTGTAGATCAATAGCTCGCGTTGTTGCTTCCCTATGTTTATTTTGATATGTTCCTAGAGAAAATTGTGTTGAAAGATGTTAGTAGCAAAGATGCGGATTGGATCTGTTATCAGAGGTTTATCCTCATTGCTGCACAGAAGAATTATGTCCTTGATGCACCGCTAGGTGAAAGACCTATTGCAGGAGCAGATGCAGACGTTATGAATGTTTGGCTAGCTCAATATGATGACTACTTGATAGTTTAGTGCACCATGCTTAATGGCTTAGAATCGGGACTTCAAAGATGTTTTGAACGTCATGGACCATATGAGATGTTCCAAGAGTTGAAGATAATATTTCAAGCAAATACCCGAGTTGAGAGATATGAAGTCTCCAACAAGTTCTATAGCTAAAAGATGGAGGAGAATCGCTCAACTAGTGAGCATGTGCCCAGATTGTCTGAGTACTACAATCGCTTGAATCAAGTGGGAGTTAATCTTCCAGATAAGATAGTGATTGACAGAATTCTCTAGTCACCATCACCAAGTTAGTAGAACTTTGTGATGAACTATAATATGCAAGGGATGACAAAAGTAATTCCTAAGCTCTTCGTGATACTGAAATCAACGAAGGTAGAAATCAAGAAAAACATCAAGTGTTGATGGTTGACAAGACCACTAGTTTCAAGAAAAGGGCAAAGGGAAGAAGGGGAACTTCAAGAAGAACGGCAAGCAAGTTGCTGCTCAAGTGAAGAAGCCCAAGTCTGATCCTAAGCCTGAGACTAAGTGCTTATACTGTAAAGGGACTGATCACTGGAAGCGGAACTACCCCAAATGATTGGCGGATAAGAAGGATGGCAAAGTAAACATAAGTATATTTGATATACATGTTATTGATGTGTACTTTACTAGTGTTTATAGCAACCCCTTAGTATTTGATGCTAGTTCAGTTGCTAAGAGTAGTAACTCGAAACGGGAGTTGCAGAATAAACAGAGACTAGTTAAGGGTGAAGTGACGATGTGTGTTGGAAGTAGTTCCAAGATTGATATGATCATCATCGCACACTCCCCTATACTTTCGGGATTAGTGTTGAACCTAAATAAGTGTTATTTGGTGTTTGTGTTGAGCATGAATATGATTTGATCATGTTTATTGTAATACGGTTATTCATTTAAGTAAAAGAATAAATTGTTGTTCTGTTTACATGAATAAAACCTTATATGGTTACACACCCAATGAAAATAGTTCATTGGATCTTGATCTTAATAATACACATATTCATAATATTGAAACCAAAAGATGCAAAGTTAATAATGATAGTGCAACTTATTTGTGGCACTGCCGTTTAGGTCATATTGGTGTAAAGCGCATGAAGAAACTCCAAGCTGATGGGCTTTTGGAATCACTTGATTATGAATCAGTTGATGCTTGCGAACCCATGCCTCATGGGCAAGATGATTAAGACTCTGTTCTTCGGAACAATGGAGTGAGCAACAGATTTGTTGGAAATCATACATACTGATGTATGTGGTCCGATGAATATTGAGGCTCACGACAGGTATCATTATTTTCTGATCTTCACAGATGATTTGAGCAGATATGAGTATATCTACTTGATGAAACATAAGTCTGAAACATTTGAAAAGTTCAAAGAATTTCAGAGTGAAGTGAAAAACATCGTGACAAGAAAATAAAGTTTCTACGATCTGATCACGGAGACAAATATTTGAGTTACGAGTTTGGTCTTCAGTTAAAACAATGTGAAATAGTTTCACTACTCACGCCACCTGGAACACCACATCATAATGGTGTGTCCGAACGTCATAACCGTACTTTATTGGATATAGTGCAATCTATGATGTCTCTTAGCGATTTACCACTATTGTTTTTGGGGTCATGCATTAAAGATAACTGCATTCACATTAAAAAAAGGGGCACCATCTATATCCGTCGAGACGACGCCTTATGAACTATTGTTTGGCAAGAAACCAAAGTTGTCGTTTCTTAAAGTTTGGGGTTGCGATGCTTATATGAAAAAGTTTCATCCTGATAAGCTCAAAACTCAAATCGGAGAAGTGCATCTTCATAGGATATCCAAAGGAAACTATTGGATACACCTTCTATCACAGATCCGAAGGAAAGACTTTTGTTGCTAAATTCGGAAACTTTCTGGAGAAGGAGTTTCTCTCGAAAGAAGTGAGTGGGAGGAAAGTAGAACTTGACGAGGTAACTGTACCTGCTCCCTTATTGGAAAGTAATACATCACAGAAAAATGTTTCTGTGACACCTACACCAGTTAGTGAGGAAGCTAATGATGATGATCATGAAACTTCAGAACAAGACACTAGTGAACCTCGTAGATCAACCAGAGTAAGATCCGCGCCAGAGTGGTATGGTAATCCTGTTCTGGAAGTCATGCTACTAGATCATGATGATCCTACGAACTATGAAGAAGCGATGGTGAGCCCAGATTCCGCAAAGTGGCTTGAAGCCATGAAATCTGAGATATGATCCATGTATGAGAACAAAGTATGGACTTTGGTTGACTTGCCCGATGATCGGCAAGCCATAGAAAAATGGATCTTCAAGAGGAAGACGGACGCTGATGGTAGTGTTACTATCTACAAAGCTAGAATTGTCGCAAAAGGTTTTCGACAAGTTCAAGGTGTTGACTACGATGAGATTTTCTCACTCGTATCTATGCTTAAGTCTGTCCGAATCATGTTACCAATTGCCGCATTTTATGAAATCTGGCAAATGGATAAACAAAACTGCATTCCTTAATGGATTTGCTAAAGAAGAGTTGTATACGATGCAACTAGAAGGTTTTGTCGATCCTAAAGGTGTTAACTAAATATGCAAGCTCCAGCAATCTATCTGTGGACTGGTGCAAGCATCTCAGAGTTGGAATATACGCTTTGATGAGTTGATCAAAGCATATAGTTTTATACAGACTTGCGGTGAAGCCTGTATTTACGAGAAAGTGAGTGGGAGCACTACAGCGTTTCTGATAAGTATATGTGAATGACATATTGTTGATCGGAAATAATGTGGAATTATTCTGTAAAGCATAAAGGAGTGTTTGAAAGGAGTTTTTCAAAGAAATACTTCGGTGAAGCTGCTTACATATTGAGCTTCAAGATCTATAGAGATAGATCAAGACGCTTGATAAGTTTTTCAATGAATACATACCTTGACAAGATTTTGAAGTAGTTCAAAATGGAGCAGTCAAAGAAAGAGTTCTTGCCTGTATTATAAGGTGTGAAGTTGAGTAAGACTCAAAGCCCGACCACGGCAGAAGATAGAAAGAGAATGAAAGTCATTCCCTATGCCTTGGCCATAGGTTCTATAAAGTATGTCATGCTGTATACCAGATCTATTGTATACCCTGCACTGATTTGGCAAGGGAGTACAATAGTGATCTAGGAGTAGATCACTGGACAGCGGTCAGAATTATCCTTAGTGAAATAAGGATATGTTTCTCAATTATGGACGTGATAAAAAGGTTCGTCGTAAAGGGTTACGCCGATGCAAGTTTTTGACACTGATCCAGATGAATCTAAAGTCTCAATCTGGATACATATTGAAAGTGGGAGCAATTAGCTAGAGTAGCTCCATGCAGAGCATTATAGACATAGAATTTTGCAAAATACTTACGGATCTGAATGTGACAGACCCGTTGACTAAAATTATCTCACAAGCAAAACATGATCACACCTTAGTACTCTTTGGGTGTTAATCACATAGAGATGTGAACTAGATTACTGACTCTAGTAAACCCTTTGAGTGTTGGTCACATGACGATGTGAACTATGGGTGTTAATCACATGGTGATGTGAACTATTGCTACTAAATCACATGGCGATGTGAACTAGATTATTGACTCTAGTGCAAGTGGGAGACTGAAGGAAATATGCCCTAGAGGCAATAATAAAGTTATTATTTATTTCCTTATATCATGATAAATGTTTATTATTCATGCTAGAATTGTATTAACCGGAAACATAATACATGTGTGAATACATAGACAAACAGAGTGTCACTAGTATGCCTCTACTTGACTAGCTTGTTAATCAAAGATGGTTATGTTTCCTAACCATGGACAAAAGAGTTGTTATTTGATTAACGAGGTCACATCATTAGTTGAATGATCTGATTGACATGACCCATTCCATTAGCTTAGCACACGATCGTTTAGTATGTTGCTATTGCTTTCTTCATGACTTATACATGTTCCTATGACTATGAGATTATGCAACTCCCGTTTACCGAAGGAACACTTTGTGTGCTACCAAACGTCACAACGTAACTGGGTGATTATAAAGGAGCTCTACAGGTGTCTCAAAAGGTAGATGTTGGGTTGGCGTATTTCGAGATTAGGATTTGTCACTCCGATTGTCGGAGAGGTATCTCTGGGCCCTCTCGGTAATGCACATCACTTAAGCCTTGCAAGCATTGCAACTAATGAGTTAGTTGTGGGATGTTGTATTATGAAACGAGTAAAGAGACTTGCCGGTAACGAGATTGAACTAGGTATTGGATACCGATGATTGAATCTCGGGCAAGTAACATACCGATGAAAAAGGGAACAACGTATGTTGTTATGCGGTCTGACCAATAAAGATCTTCGTAGAATATGTAGGAGCCAATATGGGCATCCAGGTCCCGCTATTGGTTATTGACCGGAGACGTGTCTCGGTCATGTCTACATTGTTCTCGAACCGTAGGGTCCGCACGCTTAAGGTTTCGATGACAGTTATATTATGAGTTTATGAGTTTTGATGTACCGAAGGAGTTCGGAGTCCCGGATGAGATCGGGGACATGACGAGGAGTCTCGAAATGGTCGAGACGTAAAGATCGATATATTGGACGACTATATTCGGACTTCGGAAAGGTTCCGAGTGATTCGGGTATTTTTCGGAGTACCGGGTAGTTACGGGAGAAGTAATGGGCCTTGATGGGCTTTAGTGGGAAGAGGAAAAAGGCTGCTTCGCCCCCCCTCCCCTTTGGTCCGAATTGGACTAGGGAAAAGGGGGCCGGCCACCTTTCCTACTCCTCCACTTCCTTCTCCCTTCCTCCCCTCTTGATGGACTCCTACTAGGACTTGGAGTCCTAGTAGGACTCCCATCCTGGCCACACCAATGGCCTTGGTCGGCCTCCTCCTCCTCCATCCTTTATATACGGGGGCAGGGGGCACCCCATAGACACACAATTGATCATTGAGATCGTTCCTTAGCCGTGTGCGGTGCCCCCTGCCACCAAATTCCACCTTGATCATATCGTTGTAGTGCTTAGGCGAAGCCCTGCGTCGGTAGTACATCAAGATCGTCACCGCGCCGTCGTGCTGACGAAACTCCTCCCCGAAGCTTTGCTAGATCGGAGCCCGGGGATCGTCATCGAGCTGAACGTGTGCCAAGAACTCGGAGGTGCCGGAGTAACGGTACTTGGATCAGTCGGATTGGGAAGAAGACGTACGACTACTTCCTCCACGTTGTGTGATCGCTTCCGCAGTCGGTCTGCGTTGGTACGTAGACAACACTCTCCCCTCTCGTTGCTATGCATCACCATGATCTTGCGTGTGCGTAGGAAATTTTTTGAAATTACTACGTTCCCCAACAACCTCGAGTCCACATGTACGAAGAAAGATAAGCCGAGCTCGATCGGCAGGACAGTTTGGACACCCTGGAGGAGGAGCGCGACGTAGCCAAAGCCCGTTTCGCATTTTATTAGCAACAAACTCGCAGATACCAAAGCAGAGAAGTACGGGCCAAAACTTATAACGTTGGCGAACTAGTTCTACGCCTGCCGGATAAGAAAAATAACAAGCTCGAGCCCAAATGGGAAGGTCCCTTCATTATTGACCAAGTTCTGACCGGTGGAGCGTACCGACTGCGGGATGCATCAACTAGTCGACTCGAGCCGAACCCATGGAACGCGGCCAGGCTCCAAAGATTCTACGCCTAGCGCCGGACCCTATGTTCGTCCCCTCCCTTTGTCCATTTTTTGCATGTAGATTATTTGTCTTGTTTTTCTTTCTTCCTTTCTGTTATTATTTCTCTAGGCCTTTAAGGGCCAACTTGTGCCTCACTTGCACATTATAAATGCACTAGCCGCGCTCATAATACCCCGGGGCTTCTTTCACAGAACCTTAATTATTTATCTGGGCCTCAGGTCCCGAACATGTGTCATGCTTCCGCATGTACCTTTTTTCGCCACTATATGCATCGATATGACTTAAGTTTTGGCCAAGCTGGGCTGCCTGGCTCTTGTATTTATGCCCTACGTTCCCGTTAATTCGGCTAGGGCATAAGGGGAGCACCTCTGCGATTGTTACTGCCAGGTCAGCCGGACGTGTACCTCAGACTGGGTGAAGCCGAAAGCTAGCATTCTTAAGGGAATATTCGGTCGGTGAACAAAAGATGATTTTTATTTATTGTGCATATCTGCCCCTAGATGTTTTTTCCTGTGTTTCCTATCACAGTCCGGACATGCACGTTAGGGCATGCTTACCCAGGGAAAGGAACCCTTAACGGAACTATTCTCCCTGGAAGATGTTTCTTACTACCCATGAAATATAACATAACTAGTTGGGCACTTGTCTGTTCAAGCACTTATGACCCCTATGCCTGGTCTCCACGCATGCCCTGGTTCTTATATAACTGCGCGGTGTCGGGGGTGCTGATCCCACGGACACCTATGGGACCACGGCGGACCGAGGCCCCTTTCGGTTCGGCAGGGGGGCGGAGAGTGCACGAAGAGCAGATCGAGACGAACGCACGAGCGACGCGATCAGTTTACCCAGGTTCGGGCCGCACGGATGCGTAAAACCCTACTCCTGCTTTGATTTGTATTGTGTTCTTGCTCGGGAGCAATGAATGCTACAGTACACTCGGATGGCTAGCGAGACCGAGCGTGAGAATGATCGTCCCCTCCTTCCTATTGCGCATGGGCCTCCTTTTATATGTCAAAGGGGTCACCGACAGGTGGCAACAGAGATGAGGGTAAAAAGGTAAAAGAGGTGGTGGTTGGCGCCACCGCTTACTACAGTTGTATCATACCTAACCCTGACGGTAGGGGACAAAGGCATTAAATGCCTGTCTGTGTCGCCTAGACGGTGCGGAAAGGGACCGTCAGGGGCGCCACCGTTTGCCACGATGGCTATCTTGTCAGCGCCTGCTTGCCACCGCATGCCCCTGGCTGCACAGCCTCCTGCCACGTACGCCAGGAACGGTCCCAGAGCGACACATTGGTGGGTGAGCTGGAGTGCGGGCTGCGGAGTAGTGGCTTGCCGCGGCAAGCGCCTTGCCGCGGATGTTGTCTTGTCGCGTCCGGGAGCTTGTCGCTCACCGGGTCTTGTCGCGTCCGGGAGCTTGTCGCTCACCGGGTCTTGCCGGGACGCGCAGCGCGTCGCAGCAAGCTTCTCGAGATGCCTTGGTTGGTCTTCCCGGCAAGCTCCTCTTGCCGGGGTCTTTGTGCTTCGAGTGGCCTTCCCGGCAAGCTCCCCTTGTCGGGGCCTTGCGCCTTGGCTTGAATACTTTGTTCTTGAATGGCTCCAAAGGAACCACGGAGGACCTTGGCGGTCACCCGGCAAGCCTTGCCGCGGGGTGCTGCGACTGCCCGTGCACAAGTTCGGGATACTAAGGTACCCCTACTTTAGTACACCAACACGCGGGTATTCGGATACACTCCAGACTATCGGGTCCCGAGGTTGGAGCGAAAAGGTCCGCCAAGACAAATGATCTACAATCCGGCTAGAAGGCATTATACATGTTACTTTCATTACATAGTCATGCAGACTGACTAAATTCCTCTTCTATACCATCCAACAGGCGGTCTAGCTTACAATCCTGTTGGGAATACTTTGCGGCTAATTCTACTTGCCCATAACTAAGCTAACGGGGATCTCTTCTCCGCCGGGCCCCACAGGTCCGACCTCAACCATGTGATTTGGGTCTGCCTTGGTATACCGCGTCTTCACCATGGCCCAGCCTTCTCTGGCACCCTGTCGATAGGCTGATATCTTCCATAATCGGAAGCACCGCCGTGCTCCCTTGAGCTTCTCCGCAAGCTCTGCAATGCCCTCTGGTAGGGAGACGGACGGCCACAAGGCCTGGGCAACACCCTGCATCTCCTGCCGAACTTGTTCGTGCAGATGTGACAGCTCGGATAGAAGATCACCCGTAGACCCGGGCATTTCCTCCGCGGGACGACCCGTCAGCATGCCTACAGACATAACGCTGTTAGTCGGTGAGGGAGTCCTGGATTAGGGGGTCTCCGGACAGCCGGACTATATCCTTTGGCCGGACTATTGGACTATGAAGATACAAGATTGAAGACTTCGTCTCGTGTCTGGATGGGACTCTACTTGGCGTGGAAGGCAAGCTAGGCAATATGAATATGGATATCTCCTCCTTTGTAACCAACCTTGTGTAACCCTAACCCTCTCTGGTGCCTATATAAACCGAAGGGTTTTAGTCCGTAGGACAACAATCACAACAGACAATCATACCATAGGCTAGCTTCTAGGGTTTAGCCTCTATGATCTTGTGGTATATCTACTCTTGTACTACCCATATCATCAATATTAATCAAGCAGGACGTAGGGTTTTACCTCCATCAAGAGGGCCCGAACCTGGGTAAAACATCGTGTCCCCTGCCTCCTGTTACCATCCAGCCTAGACGCACAGTTCGGGACCCCCTACCCGAGATCCGCCGGTTTTGACACCGACATTGGTGCTTTCATTGAGAGTTCCTCTGTGTCGTCGCCGTTAGGCCTGATGGCTCCTACTATCATCGATAGTGATGCGGTCCAGGGTGAGACTTTTCTCCCTGGACAGATCTTCATATTCGGCGGCTTTGCGCTGCAGGCTAATTCGCTTGGCCATCTGGAGCAGATTGAAAACCATGCCCCTGGCCGTCAGGTCAGATTTGGAAGTTTGAACTACATGGTCGACATCCACGGAGACTTGATCTTCGACGGATTCGAGCCATAGCCGGGCGCGCCGCACTGTCGCGATGGGTATGACCTAGCTCTGCCGCCGAACAGTACCCCAGAAGCCGCGCCCGCATCAGCTCCGACCCTTAGGTCGGAGCCAACTACGCCAATCAAGGATGGGTGCTTAGACACCGCCTCAGGGGCTGCAGTCTCAATGGCGGTCAAGCTGAACACCAGCATAACCCTCTGCGCAGCCCATGACTCCAAGGTACCGGACTCTTTTTCTGACTCCGAACCGCCCGCGCCCCTGCCAATCGAATCCGATTGGGCGCCGATCACGGAATTCACCGCCGCGGGTATCTTTCAGCACTCGCCCTTTGACGACATCCTGAATTCATTAAAGTCTCTCTCTTTGTCAGGAGAGCCCTGGCCGGACTATGGCCAACAGGATTGGGATGCGGACGACGAAGAAATTCGACGCCCACCCACCACCCACTTCGTAGCCACTGTCGATGATTTAACCGACATGCTCGACTTCGACTCCGAAGACATCGACCGTATGGACGACGATTTAGAAGATGAACATGAACCAGCGCCTATAGGGCACTGGAAAGCCACCTCGTCATATGACATATACATGGTGGATACACCCAATAAAGGCAATGGCGACGAGATAGCGGAGGATGACCCCTCCAATAAGCAACCCAAGCGCCAACGTCAGCGGTGCCGCTGTAAGTCCTGCCAAAGCAAAAGTGGTGATACCGGCATAGGAGATAATAACACTCCGGATAGTGCCGAAGACAACAGCAATCCCCTCCACCAAGATTTAGAGCAGGAGGATGAAGGAGCCAGCTCTCCCGAGAGAGCGGCAGACGAAAAGGAGGAGGATGACAATTACATGCTCCCCTCCGAAGACGAGGCAAGCCTTGGTGACGGTGAATACGCTGTACCAGAGGATCCCGTCGAACAAGAGCGCTTCAAGCGTCGGCTTATGGCCACGACAAATAGCCTGAAGAAAAAGCAGTAGCAGCTTCAAGCTGATCAAGATCTGCTAGCTGACAGATGGACTGAAGTCCTCGCGGCCGAGGAATATAAACTTGAGCGCCCCTCCAAGAACTACCCAAAATGCAGGTTACTACCCCGACTGGAGGAAGAAGCGTATGATACGGCTGAGCGGCCACCTCGTGGCCGCGATAGAGAGGCATTCCAGCCAAAAGCTCAGCCTCCACCTCGATGCCATTCAAATAAAAAGGCATGGGGAGATACGCCAGACCTGCAAGACATATTGGAGGACAAAGCAAAGCATGCAAGATCGATGTACGGATCACGACGGCGCACCACTCTGTGAGACGATAAATGTCACGCCGGATACAGTAAAAGCAAATCCGGCCGGGCCGAACACAGCGGGCAAGACCCATTCGAGCTGCGTCGCGATATAGCCCAATACAGAGGTGCCGCACACCCCTTATGCTTCACAGACGAAGTAATGGAACATCAATTCCCAGAAGGTTTCAAACCTGTAAATATTGAATCATACGACGGCACAACAGATCCCGCAGTATGGATTGAGGACTTCCTCCTCCACATCCACATGGCCCGCGGTGATGACTTACACGTCATCAAATACCTCCCACTAAAGCTCAAAAGACCAGCACGACATTGGCTTAATAGCTTGCCAGCGGACTCCATTAGCTGTTGGGAAGATCTGGAAGCCGCATTCCTCGACAACTTTCAGGGCACCTATGTGCGACCACCAGATGCCGATGACTTGAGCCACATAATTCAGCAGTCAGAAGAGTCGGCCAGGCAATTCTGGACTCGGTTTCTTACAAAGAAGAACCAAATCGTCGACTGTCCGGATGCGGAGGCCTTAGCGGCTTTCAAGCACAACATCCGAGACAAGTGGCTAGCCCGGCACCTTGGTCAGGAAAAGCCGAAATCTATGGCAGCTCTCACGACGCTCATGACCCGCTTTTGTGCGGGAGAAGACAACTGGCTGGCTCGCAGTAATAACATATCAAAGAACCATGGTACCTCAGATACCAAGGACGGCAATAGCAGGTCACGTCGCAACTAACATAAGCGCCGCATTAATAGCAAAAATACTGAGGATACGATAGTCAATGCCAGATTCAAAGGCTCTAAACCCGGTCAGTGGAAAAAGCCATTCAAACAAAGTATGCCGGGTCCGTCCAGCTTGGACCGTATACTCGATCGCTCGTGTCAAATACACGGCACCCCAGACAAGCCAGCCAATCACACCAACAGGGATTGTTGGGTGTTCAAGCAGGCCGGCAAGTTAATTGCAGAAAACAAGGACAAGGGGCCGCATTGCGATGACAAGGAGGAGCCATGGCAGCCGCACACTGGAGGACAGAAGAGGTTTCCCCCACAAGTGCGGACGGTGAATATGATATACGCAACCCACATCCCCAAGAGGGAGCGGAAGCATGCCCTCAGGGACGTATATGGGCTGGAGCCAGTCGCCCCAAAATTCAACCCTTGGTCCTCCTGTCCGATCACCTTCGATCGCAGGGACCATCCCACTAGTATCCGTCATGGCGGATTCGCCGCACTGGTCCTAGACCCAATCATTGACGGATTTCACCTCACTCGAGTCCTTATGGATGGCGGCAGCAGCCTGAACCTGCTTTATCAGGATACAGTGCACAAAATGGGTATAGACCCCTCAAGGATCAAACCCACAAAAACGACCTTTAAGGGCGTCATTCCAGGTGTAGAGGCCCATTGCACAGGCTCAATTACACTGGAAGTGGTCTGCGGATCCCTGGATAACTTTCGAAGCGAAGAGTTAATCTTCGATATAGTCTCGTTCCGCAGTGGTTATCATGCGCTGCTCGGGCGAACTGCATTGGCTAGATTCAATGAGGAACCGCATTATACATACCTCAAGCTCAAGATGCCAGGACCTCGCGGAGTTATTACAGTCAATGGAAACACAGAGCGCTCTCTCCAAACAGAGGAGCACACCGCGGCCCTTGCAGTAGAAGCGCAAAACAGCCTTTCAAGGCAATCCACCAGTTCGGCGTTTCAAAACCCGGACACCTTCAAGCGCGCTCGGAGCAACCGGCAAATAGATCGCCTGGCGCAATCTGAGCTCGTGCAGCAATGCGGCCCCCACCCTAGTCACAGCCAAACAGCGAAACTCGTGCCGCGCGTACATAATTACGCATTAAAAATACCATGGGCACAGGTGGGGAGGGGGGCACAACTGCGGCACGCCCCAAGACGCGGCTTAAACCGCACTAGGGGCTTCCCGTTTGGTTATTTTTCCTTTTTTAGGACCTTAACCTCTAGAAACACTGTCCGGCAGCACTATTGCCGAACACATGATGCAGCAACCAAGGAGGCAGACAGCTACGTCATACCACGGAACTCCCAGGTTGATTACAGTAACGAGCGAAATATTCGATTTAATATCATTCCTCAGCTCGCCCTTGGAAGGGACATAGTCCCACTCTTTGCTTATTGCACTACCTGTATCACTCTGCTTTAACGCAATTTTTTAATAAACAATGCATGACATTACGACTATTATTGCATTCTTGTTATATATATGTGTGTGTTCATTAACGATGCCTTGCAACCGTATACTTTGGTACGACCAATACACCAGGGGCTTACGTACCCCACAATATGGTGTGAAAAGTCCGAACACTTTCACAAGTGCGGCACCCCGAACTTATAGCATTATATGCACCAGCTCCGAATCATGTCTTTGGTCAAATGTTGGGTTTTCCCGGCTCCTATGTTTTGGTACCTTACGTTCTACCCTATCAACTAAGGTAGCGCTAGGAGAACTACTGCGATTGTGCCCCGGTTCTGCCGGGCTTAGCACCTCAGTAGAGAAAGCTAAAACTGATTGTCATGATAACGCAAGAGACTGGTTGCTGTTCGGTGAGGTTTTTTGAGTCCCTAAAGACTTATGCCGCTTAGGGCGAGGGGCCGGCCCTGTCCGGCTTACAGGCGTGTATTGCGCCCCGTATTCGGCCTTCCGAATACCAGGGGCTTCGCCGAAATTTAAAATTATAGAATTCTATGGCTAAGTGAGAGTGATAAAGCATTATTAGTCCGGTTGCCTTATTCGTTGTGCTGAACACCTCCCTCAAAGGACCCAAATATGGGAACAAGAGTGCTTAGGTTTATCCCGAACACCCCAGCACTCGTGGCATGGGGGCAGAAGCCGAGGACTAGTCATCTCTCAGATTGGATAAACGGCCAAACAGAAGGTAATATTTTAAATTCACACAAGCGTTGCATAGCGCATATGAAACAAGTTTTCATCATACAGGATCACACAAGCAAGTCTACTCAAATATTACATCCTTTGAACATTCATCCGCTACAAGACGGGCACCCTTCAGGACACCCTCATAATACATTTCAGGTGTGCGATGCTCCTTGCCCTGCGGTGGCCCTTCCTTGATCAACTTCACAGCGTCTAGCTTGGCCCACTGCACCTTCACACGGGCGAGAGCCCAGCGTGCACCTTCGATGCAGACGGACCGCTTGATGACCTCCAGCCATGGGCAGGCATCCACAAGCCGCCTCACCAGGCCGAAGTAGCTGTTCGGAAGGATGCCGCCAGGCCACAGCCAGGCTATAAGGCCTGAGGGAGTCCTGGATTAGGGGGTGTTCGGGTAGGCGGACTATACCTTCAGCCGGACTCCTGGACTATGAAGACTTCGTCCCGTGTCCGGATGGGACTTTCCTTGGCGTGGAAGGCAAGCTTGGCGGTGTGGATATTCAAGATCTCCTACCATTATAACCGACTCTATATAACCCTAACCCTATCCGGTGTCTATATAAACCGGGGGGTTGTAGTCCGTAGGACATCAACTCCATATACAACAATCATACCATAGGCTAGCTTCTAGGGTTTAGCCTCCTTGATCTTGTGGTAGATCTACTCTTGTACTACCCATATCATCAATATTAATCAAGCAGGACGTAGGGTTTTACCTCCAATCAAGAGGGCCTGAACCTGGGTAAAACATCGTGTTCCCTGCCTCCTGTTACCATCCGGCCTAGACGCACAGTTCGGGACCCCCTACCCGAGATCCGCCGGTTTTGACACCGACATTGGTGCTTTCATTGAGAGTTCCTTTGTGTCGTCGCCTTTAGGCCCGATGGCTCCTTTGATCATCAACAACGATGCGGTCCAGGGTGAGACTTTTCTCCCCGGACAGATCTTCGTCTTCGGCGGCTTCGCTCTGCGGGTCAATTCGCTTGGCCACCTGGAGCAGATCAAAAGCTACGCCCCTGGCCATCAAGTCAGGTTTGGAAGCTTAAACTACACGGCTGACATCCGCGGAGACTTGATCTTCGACGGGTTCGAGCCACGGCCAAGCGCGCTGCGCTATCTCGAGGGGCATGATCTAGCTCTGCCTCCGTACAGTGTCCTGGAGGCGGCACACACATTGGTTCTGACCCCTAACTCGGAGCCTATTGCGGCAATCGAGGACGAGCGGTTGGACGTCACCTCGGGGGCTGCAATCTCAAAGGCGATCAAGCCGAACGCTAGCCCCGCACTCTGCATGACCCGTGACTCCGAGGATCCGGACTCCTCCCCGAACTCCGAACCCCCCGCGCCCCTATCAATCGAATCCGATTGGGCGCCGATAATGGAGTTCACTGCCGCAGACATCTTTCAGCACTCGCCTTTTGGCGACATCGTGAATTCTCTTAAGTCTCTCTCTTTATCAGGAGAGCCCTGGCCGGATTACGGTCAGCGAGGTGTAGCCACTGTCGACGATTTAACCGACATGCTTGACTTCGGCTCCGAAGACATCGACGGTATGGACGACGATGTAGGAGACGAACAGGAACCAGCACCTGTAGGGCGCTGGAAGGACACCTCGCCATATGACATATATATGGTGGATACTCCAAAAGATGGAGATGGCGATGGAACAGTGGGGGAAGACACCCCCAAGAAACAGCCAAAGCACCGGCGTCAGCGGTGCCGCTCTAAATCCCACCAAAGCAAAAACGGTGATTCCGGCACAGGAGATAATACTACCCCGGATAGCGCCGAAGAACACCCACCTCAGCAAGATTCGGCACAGGAAGATGGAGAAGCCAGCCCTCATGAGAGAGTGGCAGACCGAGAGGTCGAGGATGATAACTATACGCCTCCCTCCGAAGACGAGGCAAGCCTCGATGACGACGAATTCGTCATACCATCCGACCCCGCCGAACAAGAGCGTTTCAAACGCAGGCTTTTAGCCACGGCAAGCAGCCTCAAGAAAAAGCAGCAACAGCTTAGAGCTGCCCAACATTTGCTAGCTGACAAATGGACCGAAGTCCTTGCGGCCGAAGAGTATGAACTCGAACGCCCCTCCAAGAGTTACCCAAAGCGCAGGCCACTACCCCGATCAGAGGAGGAAGCACCTACATCACCAACGCATGACATGGCAGACCGGCCACCTCACGGCCGCGACAGAGAGGCCTCTCGGTCCTCCACCCAAGCCATGCCCCGACGCCGCTCAACTAAGGCACAGGAAAATGTGCCAGACCTACAAGACATACTAGAGGATAATGCAAGACAAGCAAGATCGATCTACGGATCGCGCAGGTGCCCTACGGCACATGACGATGATCTTCACTCCGGATACAACAAATCCGGCCGGGCCGAACACAACAGACATAGCTCTTCCGAGCTGCGTCGTGATATAGCCTAGTACAGAGGCGCCGCACACCCGCTATGCTTCATGAATGAAGTAATGGATCATAAAATTCCAGGGGGTTTCAAACCCATAAACATCGAATCATACGATGGCACAATAGATTCGGCGGTATGGATCGAGGATTATCTCCTTCACATCCACATGGCACGCGGCAATGATCTACATGCCATCAAATACCTCCCGCTCAAACTTAAAGGACCGGCCCGACATTGGCTTAACAGCTTGCCAGCAGACTCAATCGGTTCTTGGGAGGACCTGGAAGCTGCATTCCTCGACAACTTCCAGGGCACTTACGTGCGACCATCGGATGCCGACGACTTAAGCCACATAATTCAGCAGCCAGAGGAATCGGCCAGACAATTCTGGACACGGCTCCTAACAAAGAAAAACCAGATAGTCGACTGTCCGGACGCAGAGGCCCTAGCAGCCTTAAAGCATAACATCCGCGACGAATGGCTTGCCCGGCACCTGGGACAGGAAAAGCAAAAATCTATGGCAGCCCTCACGACACTCATGACCCGCTTTTGCATGGGAGAAGACAGCTGGCTAGCTCGCAGTAACAACTTATCAAAGAACCCTGGTAATTCGGATACCAAGGACAAAAGTGGCAGGACATGTCAGAATAAGAAAAAACGCCGCGTTAGCAACGACAGCAATGAAGACACGGCAGTCAATGCCGGATTCAAAGGCTATAAATCCGGTCAGCGGAAAAAGCCATTCAAAAAGAATACTCAGGGCCCGTCCAGTTTGGACCGAATACTTGATCGCTTGTGCCAGATACATGGCACCCCCGAAAGGCCAGCCAATCACACTAACAGGGATTGTTGGTTGTTCAAGCAGGCAGGCAAGTTAAGAGCCAAAAACAAAGACAAGGGGCTGCATAGCAACGACGAGGAGGAGCCCAAGCCGCCAAACAACAATGGATAGAAGGGCTTTCCCCCACAAGTGCGGATGGTGAACATGATATACGCAACCCACATTCCCAAGAGGGAGCGGAAGCGTGCGCTACGGGACGTATACGCGATGGAGCCAGTCGCCCCAAAGTTCAACCCATGGTCCTCCTGCCCGATCACTTTTGATCGAAGGGACCATCCCACTAGCATCCGTCATGGCGGCTTCGCCGCATTGGTTCTCGACCCAATCATCGACGGATTTCATCTCACAAGAGTCCTCATGGACGGCGGCAGTAGCCTGAACCTGCTTTATCAGGATATAGTGCGGAAAATGGGCATAGATCCCTCAAGGATTAAGCCCACAAAAACGACCTTTAAAGGCGTTATACCAGGTGTAGAAGCCAACTGCACAGGCTCAGTGACACTTGACGTGGTCTTCGGATCCCCGGACAATTTCCGAAGCAAAGAGTTAATCTTCGATATAGTCCCGTTTCGCAGTGGCTATCACGCCCTGCTCGGACAAACCACATTCGCAAAGTTCAATGCGGTGCCGCACTACGCATATCTCAAGCTCAAGATGCCAGGCCCTCGAGGAGTAATCACGGTCAACAGAAACACTGAACGCTCCCTCCGTACGGAGGAGCACACGGCGGCTCTCACAGCGGAAGTACAAAGTAGCCTTCTTAGGCAATTCTCTAGTCCGGCCGTTAAAAAGCCAGACACTGCCAAGTGCGCCCGGAGTAACCCACAACAGGACCGCCTGGCACACTCTGAGCAAGCGTGGCAATGCGGCCCCAACCCCAGCTCTCGCGACATGGCGAAACCAGTACCTCGCGTACATAACTACGCCCTTGAAATACCATGGGCACAGGGGAAGGGGCACAATAACGGCACGCCCAAAATACGGCTTAAAACGTACTAGGGGCTGCCGGATTCTTTTTTTAATTTTTTCTTACTTTCAGGACTCCATACTTCGGACGACTTGTTCGGCAATTCGACTGCCGCACAAACGATGCAAGATCCAGGGAGGCAGACAAGCCATGCCGCATTATGGAACTCCCAGGTGGTCTCTGTTACGAGCGGTATACCTGTTCTAAATACAATTCCGCGGCCTGCCCCTGGTCAGGACATACTAAATAGTCCAATATCTTTTGCTTACCGCACTATTTGTATTGTTCGGCTTTGATAAATAGCCTCTCTATAAACAATGCGTAGCTTTCTGTCTATTTTTTGCATTATCTTCTTTTCACATATATGTTTATTAAATGACATGATTGCACCCGTACACCATGGTACGACAAACACGCCAGGGGCTTCAATACCCCTCATAATGGTGTGAGAAGTCCGTACACTTTCACAAGTGCGGCAGCCTGAACTTATAGCACTATATGCATCGGCTCCGAATCATGATTTGGGTCAATAGTTGGGTTTGCCCGGCTCCTATGTTTTGGTGCCTTACGTTCCGCTATATCGGCTAAGGTAGCACTAGGAGAACCACTGCGATTGTGCCCCGGTTCAGCTGGGTTAAGCACCTCAGTGGAGAAAGCTAAAACTGACTGTCATGATGTGGCGAGAGACCGGTCGCTGTTCGAGAGGTTTTTCGAGTCCCTAAAGGCTTATGCCGCTTCGAGCGAGGAGCTGGCTTTGTCCGGCCAAGGCGTGGATAGCGCCCCGAACTCGGTCTTCCGAACTAGGGGCTTTGCCGAAATTTAAAATTATAGAGTTCTATGGCTAAGTGAGAGTGTTCAAGCATTATAGTCCGATTGCCTGGTTCGTTGTGCTGAGTGCCTCCCTCGAAGGACCCAACTATGGGAAAAAGAGCGCTCAGGTTTATCCCGAACACCCCAGCACTAGTGGCATGGGGGCAGAAGCCGACGACTGGCCATCTCTCAATTTTTGATAAACGGCCGCACAGAAAGTAATATTTTAAATTCAATAAGCATTGCTTAGCGCATATGAACAAGTTTTCAGCGCACAGGATAAACACGAGCGAGTTCATTCAAAAATCACATCCTTGGTACATTCATCCGCCACAAGGCGGGCACCTGCAAGAACATCCTTGTAGTAGTTCTCGGGCTTGCGATGCTCCTTCCCCGGCGGCGGCCCGTCCTTCACAAGCTTCTCACCGTCCAGCTTACCCCAGTGCACCTTTGCACAGGCAAGGGCCCGACGGGCACCTTCGATGCAGACGGAGCGCTTGATGACCTCGAGCCTCAGACAGGCCTCCACCAGCCGCCGCACCAGCCCGAAATAGCACCCAGGTAGGGCCTCCCCGGGCCACAGCCGAACTATGAAGCCCTTCATGGCCTGTTCGGCCGCCTTATGGAGCTCGACCAGCTGTTTCAGCTGGTCGCTCAAGGGCACAGGGTGTTCGGCCTCAGAATACTGAGACCAGAGCACCTTCTACGTCGAGCTACCCTCTTCAGCTCAGTAGAATGCGGCGGCGTCGGATACGCTGCGGGGAAGATCTGCGAAAGCCCCTAGAGAGCTCCGGATTCGGGTAAGTAACAAGTAGTTCACTTTTATATTTCTGCTTTACATAAAGAATGCCTTACCCACTGCTATCTTCCTCATCTCCTCCAACTCTTGGAGGGCCTTTTGGGCTTCGGCCTTGGCAGACTTGGCAGCCTCTAGGGCCATCGCAAGCTCGGATGCTTGCGCCTTCGACTCAAGCTCCAAACTCTCATGGTTTTTCATGAGAGCCTGAAGCTCTTGCTGCACCTCGCTGACCTGAGCCCCAAGTCTGTCTCGCTCGGTGCGCTCCGTGGCTGTTTTCTTTTTGGCCTCAGACAGCGCCTGCTTAAGGGTCGCCACCTCAGTCGTGGCCCCTACAATAAGCAGTACAATCCTGTTATTCTTTTTGCAATCACGCCTTTTTATAGGCACTTTTTCTGTAAGGTATTTCTTACCTTCTTTCTCCTCGAGCCGCCGCTTGGCAAGGCCGAGCTCTTGCTCGGTCCGCTCGAGGTCCTGCTTCAGGACACCCACCTCCGCAGTCAGTGCGGCGGTGGATAGCAGCGAAGCCTGCATACGCATATTGACTCTTTATTTAGACTCCTGTGAAATTTAATAGATCCTCTATTCAGCTTTTCTTTCCAAATACCAAACAGAGCATCAGGGGCTACTGTCTATGCGGTAATATTTTTACATATTTTTACTTACCTCGAAGCCTGTTAGAAGGCTAGCGGAAGCTTAAGTCAGTCCGCTCTTGGCGGACTGAACCTTCTGGATCACCGTACTCATAATAGTACGGTGCCCCTCGTCGATGGAGGCGTCGTCAAGCACCTCCAGCAGATTGTCTGGCACCTCCGGTTGGATGGAGGCTGCCGGCTCAGAAGGCTTGCTCCTCTTGGAAGGATTTCGCCTACCGCGGTCCGGAACTGTGGAAGATTCCGGCGTGGTGTCCGGCACAAAGCCGGACTTGGAGCCCTAGGGAGCCTTATCCCCTTCACTCCTGGAGTCCGGGAGGTTGCCTTGCGGCTCCTCCGGGACCACCTCCTCCTGCCCCAGGGCTTGTCGCGACGCCACTTCGGTGTCGTCTGCAGTGCGGGGGGAGATAGCGGGCGGAACTGAGTTCACGTTCGATGAGTCCAGGGAGCCGCCCGACGATTCGTCGAATTCGGCCCGGGGCAGACTGCATAATTACATTTGACATTAGGGAAAGCTGTGCAACAAAGGAACATCATGAGTTACTCTAATATCTGAACTTATGATTTCGCCGGATGCTTGGCCCTGTTTGGCCACTCCTCTTTGCCCTCTTCGGCGTCGGGGGCGTAGTTCGGCAGAGGGGTCTTCCTTTTCCTAGACCCATCGGCCTCCCTCATTGGGGCGGCCTTCCTCTTCTCTCCTCCCTCCGCTGGGGGGGAGAGTTTTCTTCTTCCTCCTCCTCGTTTTCATGGGAGGAGGGCGTCTCGGACTCGTCAGATGACGAGTCCGACACCACCACGTTGCGGGCACTCTTTCGAGTCCCCGTGGTCTTCTTCTTCTTGGCCTTCTTCTCTGGCACCACATAAGGCGCCGGAACCAGCAGCTTCACTAGTAGAGCTGGGGCTGGGTCTTCGGGCAGCGGAGCCGGGCAGTTAATCGGTCCGGATATCGCCCGCCAAGCCTGTCAAAGGTAAGGGAGTTTAGATCCCGCATAGAGTCAAACTATGAAAAAAGCTTAACATCCTGTAAAAGGTGTAGATGGCTTACCTCGCTAGCGTGACGCTGCGAGCTGTATCCGCGGTCCTCGGAAGCGGATGCGGGAGCCTCGGCGCCCTTGAATAGCATCTTCCAGGCGTCTTCGTACGTGATGTCGAAGAGCCTGCTGAGGGTTTGATGCTGCGCGGGGTCGAACTCCCATAGATTAAAATCCCGTTGTTGGCACGGGAGGATCCGGCGGACGAGCATAACCTGGATTACGTTAACAAGCCAGATTGGCTTGTTTGCCAAGGACTGGATGCATGTTTGCAATCCGGTCACCTCTTTTTCGTCACCCCACGACAGGCCCGTCTCTTTCCAGGACATAAGACGCGTGGGGGGTCCGGATCGGAACTCGGGGGCTGCGGTCCATTTCGGATCGCGCGGCTCGGTGATGTAAAACCACCCGGATTGCCATCCCTTTAGGGTCTCCACAAAAGAGCCCTCGAACCATAGGACGTTGGCCATCTTGCCCGCCATGGCGCCTCTGCACTCCGCCTGGCTGCCGCACATCACCTTGGGCTTGACATTGAAGGTCTTGAGCCAGAGGCCGAAATGAGGGCGGACGCGGAGAAAAGCCTCGCACGCGATGATAAATGCCGAGATGTTGAGGATGAAGTTCGGGGCCAGATCGTGGAAATTCAGGCCGTAGTAGAACATGAGCCCCGGACAAATGGGTGGAGTGGAAAACCCAGTCCGCAGAGGAAGTGGGGAAGAAATACTACCCTCTCATGGGGCCTTGGGGTGGGGAGAAGCTGCCCCTTTTCGGGAAGCCGGTGCGCGATGTCCTTGGATAGGTATCTGGCCTTCCTTAGCTTCTTAACTTGGCCCTCCGTGGTGGAGGAGACCATCCACTTGCCTCCCGCTTCGGACATTACTGGAGAAGGTTGAGGTGGGAAGTGCGGGCTTGGGCGCTGGAGCTCGAGTGCGCAGGAGATGGATAGGCAAAGGAGGAAGAAGGCGTAGGTAAAAAGGTGGATCCTTATCCCCTTATATGGGTGGATGCGGTTGTGCATCCCCACCTGCCTAGCAAAACTCGCTTGCCTCCCAAGCGCCATGATAAGTGGCGCGGTTGGGTTACCCACGTCCATATTCATGAGAATCCTGCAAAAGGGGGTACATGATCTCTGCTTTGACAAGACGTGCCAAGGAAACCACCTCGCAAAATGTGCTGAGGTGGAAAAGTAAAAACGATTTGAGTAAAGGACTTGGCCATAGTGTGATGACGCACTGCGGAATACGTAAGCAGATTTGATTTGTGTTAATATTATTCTCTCTATGGCAATGTGTGGAAGCTTATTTTGCAGAGCCGGACACTACTCTTGGTGTTTACAATCTTCTATGAAGGACTTGGAGGAGGAACCCGCCTTGCAATGCCGAAGACAATTTGCGCGCCGAACTCGTCGTCATTGAAGCCTGGTTCAGGGGCTACTGAGGGAGTCCTGGATTAGCGGGTGTTCGGGTAGGCGGACTATACCTTCAGCCGGACTCCTTGACTATGAAGATACAAGATTGAAGACTTCGTCCCGTGTCCGGATGGGACTTTCCTTGGCGTGGAAGGCAAGCTTGGCGGTGCGGATATTCAAGATCTCCTACCATTGTAACTCACTCTATGTATCCCTAACCCTATCCGGTGTCTATATAAACCGGAGGGTTGTAGTCCGTAGGACATCAACTCCATATACAACAATCATACCATAGGCTAGCTTCTAGGGTTTAGCCTCCTTGATCTCGTGGTAGATCTACTCTTGTACTACCCATATCATCAATATTAATCAAGCAGGACGTAGGGTTTTACCTCCAATCAAGAGGGCCCGAACCTGGGTAAAACATCGTGTTCCCTGCCTCATGTTACCATCCGGCCTAGACGCACAGTTCGGGACCCCTACCTGAGATCCGCCGGTTTTGACACCGACAAGGCCCTTCATGGCCTGTTCGGCCGCCTTGTGCAGCTCGACCAGCTGCTTTAGCTGGTCTGTCAAAGGCATTGGGTGTTCGGTCCCAGTATACTGAGACTAGAACAGCTTCTCCATTGAGCTCCCCTCCTCGGCCTGGTAAAACTACGCGGCATCGAACACGCTGCGGGGCAAATCTGCGAATGCTCCTGAAGAGCTCCGAATTCGGGTAAGTAATCGGTAAGTCACTTTTACATGCTTGCTCTGCATATAGAATGCCTTACCCGCCTCTATCTTCTTCATTGCATCGACCTCCTGGAGGGCCTTCTGGGCCTCGGCCTTGGCACTCTTTGCGCTCTCGAGGGCCGCGGCAAGCTCAGACTCCCGCGTCTTTGAGTCAAGCTCCAACGCCTCGTGCTTCGCCACGAGAGCCTGGAGCTCTTGCTGCACCTCGCCCACCCGAGCCTCGTGCTTGTCTCGCTCGGTGCGCTCCTTGGCCGCTTTATCTTCGGCCTTGGTTAGCGCTTGCTTCAGGGTCGCCACCTCGGTCGTGGCCCCTGGCAAACATATGATGATCCCGTCATTTTGCAATCGCGTCCTCTTTTATATATACATATCTATAGACAGGGTATTACTTACCCTTGTTCTCCTCGAGCTACCTCTTGGCAAGGCTGAGCTCTTTCCTGGACCCCTCAAGGTCCTGCTTCAGTACGGCAACCTCCGCAGTCAGTGCGGCGGGCGCCAGCAGCGAAGCCTGCATATGCATATTGACACAATTATTTTAGACTCCTGCGATATTATTTGATCCTCTGTTCGGCTTTTCTTTGTGAACACCGAACAAAGCATCAGGGGCTACTGTCTATGCGGTAATATTTCTACTACATTTTAAAACACTTACCTCGAAGCCTGTTAGAAGGCTGGCACAGGCTTCAGTCAATCCGCTCTTGGCGGACTGAATCTTCTGGATCACCACACTCATGATAGTGAGGTGCTCCTCATCGATGGAAGCGCTGCGAAGCGCTTCCAGCAGATTTTCCGGTGCCTCTGGATGGACATAGGTCACCGGCACAGGCGTCTTGCCCCTTTTAGAAGGAGGCTGCCTGACCGAGCCTGGAACCGCTGGAGGTTCCGGCGCGGAGTTCGGCTGAGGGCCGAACTCGGAGCTCTCAGGGGCCCCGTCCCCTCGGCTCCCAGAGTCTGAAGGTCGCCTTGAGGCGCCTCCGGGACTGTCTCCCCTTGATCCGGTGCCTCTTGAGACAACACCTCGGTGTCGTCGGCAGGATGAGGGGAGGTGGCGATCGGGACTGGATCGCTATCCATGTCCGACAAGCCCAAGGAACCGTCCGACGATACATCGATACTGGCTCGGGGTGGCCTGCATAATTGTGTTCGGCATTAGGGAAAGCAGTCCGACAAAGGAATCCTATGGGTTACTCTGGTATCCAAATACTTATGATCTCCCCGGGGGCTTGGCCCTGGGCAACCACTCGTCTTCGCCTTCATCGGCGGATGTGGAGCTGTCCGGAAGGAGAGTCCGTCCCTTCTTGGACCCTTCGCCCCCAGTCGGGGCGGCCTTCCTTTTCCTGTCTCCCCCAGTCGGTGGGGGAGCATCTTCTTCCTCGTCTTCGGGGGAAGAGTGCGCCGCAGGGTCATCGGACGGTGAGTCCGACGACGCCTGGCGTCGGGAACTCTTTCGGGTTCCCTTGGCCTTCTTGGTCTTCTCCGGCACCGTATGAGGGGCCGGAGTCAACATCTTCGCCAGAAGAGCATCTGTGGGGCCTTCGGGCAAAGGAGCCGGACAGTCGATCTGTCTGGCCATCTTCTGCCAGTCATGTCAAAGGTACGGGAGTTTAGATCCCGCATAGATTCAATCTATAAAAAAACAAGTATCCTGTGAAAGGTAAAGCAGCTTACCGCACTGGCTTGGCGCTTCGCGCTGAATCCGCGATCCTCAGTAATAGGAGGGGGGACCTCGGCACTCTTGAACAACACCCTCCAGGCATCTTCATGAGTCGTGTCGAAGAGTCTGTTCAGAGTTCGGTGATGCGCCGGGTCGAACTCCCACAAGTTGAACTCCCCTTGTTGGCACGGGAGGATCCGGCGGATGAGCATAACTTGGACTATGTTGACAAGCTTGAGCTTCTTGTTCACCATGTTTTGAATACATGTTTGGAGTCTGGTCAGCTCTTCCGAATTACCCCAGGATAGGCCCTTCTCTTTCCAGGAGGTGAGCCACGTGGGGATGCCAGATCGGAACTCGGGGGCCGCTGCCCATACAGGGTCGCGCGGCTCGGTGATGTAGAACCACCCCGATTGCCACCCCTTTATGGTTTCCACAAAGGAGCCCTCGAGCCATGTTATGTTGGGCATCTTGCCCACCATGGTGCCTCCGCACTCCGCCTGGCGGCCACAAACCACCTTCGGCTTGACATTGAAGGTCTTCAGCCATAAGCCGAAGTGGTGCTTAATGCAGAGGAATGTTGGGGAACGTAGTAATTTCGAAAATTTTCCTACGCACATGCAAGATCATGGTGATGCATAGCAACGAGGGGGAGAGTCTGATCTACGTACCCTTGTAGATCGCAACGGAAGCGTTGACACAACGTAGAGGAAGTAGTCGTACGTCTTCTTCCCGATCCGACCGATCCAAGCACCGTTACTCCGGCACCTCCGAGTTCTTAGCACACGTTCAGCTCGATGACGATCCTTGGGCTCCGATCCAGCAAAGCGTCGAGGAAGAGTTTCGTCAGCACGACGGCGTGGTGACGATCTTGATGTACTACCGACGCAGGGCTTCGCCTAAGCTCTACAACGATATGACCGAGGTGGAATTTGGTGGCAGGGGGCACCGCACACGGCTAAGGAACGATAAACAATGATCAACTTGTGTGTCTTGGGGTGTCCCCTGCCCCCATATATAAAGGGGCAAAGGGGGAGAGGTGCGGCCGGCCCCTTGGTGCGCCAGGAGGAGTCCTACTCCTACCGGGAGTAGGACTCCCCCCCTCCAATCCTATTCCAACTAGGATTCTCCAAAGAGAAGAGAGAAAGAGGGGGCCGGCCCCTTCTCCTAGTCCTAATAGGACTAGGGAAGGGGGGGAGGTGCGCAGCCCTTGTGGGCAGCCCTCTCACCTTTCCACTAAGGCCCATGTAGGCCCATTTGGCTCCCGGAGGGTTCCGGTAACCCTCCCGGTAATCCGGTAAAATCCCGATTTTACCCGGAACACTTCCGATGTCCAAACATAGGCTTCCAATATATCAATCTTTATGTCTCGACCATTTCGAGACTCCTCGTCATGTCCGTGATCACATCCGGGACTCCGAACAACCTTCGGTACATCAAAATGCATAAACTCATAATAACTATCATCGTAACGTTAAGCGTGCGGACCCTACGGTTCGAGAACAATGTAGACATGACCGAGACATGTCTCCGGTCAATAACCAATAGCGGGACCTGGATGCCCATATTGGCTCCTACATATTCTACGAAGATCTTTATCGGTCAGACTGCATAACAACATACGTTGTTCCCTTTGTCATCGGTATGTTACTTGCCCGAGATTCGATCGTCGGTATCCAATACCTAGTTCAATCTCGTTACTGGCAAGTCTCTTTACTCGTTCCGTAATACATCATCTCATAACTAACATCTTTAGTTATTATGCTTGCAAGGCTTATGTGATGTGTATTACCGAGAGGGCCCAGAGATACCTCTCTGACAATTGGAGTGACAAACCCTAATCTCGAAATATGCCAACCCAACATCTACCATTGGAGACACCTGTAGTACTCCTTTATAATCACCCAGTTACGTTGTGACGTTTGGTAGTACCCAAAGTGTTCCTCCGGTAAACTGGAGTTGCATAATCTTATAGTTATAGGAACATGTATAAGTCATGACGAAAGCAATAGCAACATACTAAACGATCGGGTGCTAAGCTAATGGAATGGGTCATGTCAATCAGATCATTCAACTAATGATGTGACCTCGTTAATCAAATAACAACTCTTTGTTCATGGTTAGGAAACATAACCATCTTTGATTAACGAGCTAGTCAAGTAGAGGCATACTAGTGACACTCTGTTGGTCTATGTATTCACACATGTATTATGTTTCCGGTTAATACAATTCTAGCATGAATAATAAACATTTATCATGATATAAGGAAATAAATAATAACTTTATTATTGCCTCTAGGGCATATTTCCTTCAGTCTCCCACTTGCACTAGAGTCAATAATCTAGATTACACAGTAATGATTCTAACACCCATGGAGCCTTGGTGCTGATCATGTTTTGCTCGTGGAAGAGGCTTAGTCAACGGGTCTGCAACATTCAGATCCGTATGTATCTTGCAAATCTCTATGTCTCCCACCTGGACTAAATCCCGGATGGAGTTGAAGCGTCTCTTGATGTGTTTGGTCCTTTTGTGAAATCTGGATTCCTTTGCCAAAGCAATTGCACCAGTATTGTCACAAAAGATTTTCATTGGACCCGATGCACTAGGTATGACACCTAGATCGGATATGAACTCCTTCATCTAGACTCCTTCGTGTGCTGCTTCCGAAGCAGCTATGTACTCCGCTTCACATGTAGATCCCGCTACAACGCTTTGTTTAGAACTGCACCAACTGACAGCTCCACCGTTTAAAGTAAACACGTATTCGGTTTGCAATTTAGAATCGTCCGGATCAGTGTCAAAGCTTGCATCAACGTAACCTCTTATGGTGAGCTCTTTGTCACCTCCATATACGAGAAACATATCCCTAGTCCTTTTCAGGTATTTCAGGATGTTCTTGACCGCTGTCCAGTGATCCACTCCTGGATTACTTTGGTACCTCCCTGCTAAACTTATAGCAAGGCACACATCAGGTCTGGTACACAGCATTGCATACATGATAGAGCCTATGGCTGAAGCATAGGGAACATCTTTCATTTTCTCTCTATCTTCTGCAGTGGTCGGGCATTGAGTCTGACTCAACTTCACACCTTGTAACACCGGCAAGAACCCTTTCTTTGCTTGATCCATTTTGAACTTCTTCAAAATCTTGTCAAGGTATGTGCTTTGTGAAAGTCCAATTAAGCATCTTGATCTATCTCTATTGATCTTTATGCCTAATATGTAAGCAGCTTCCCCGAGGTCTTTCATCGAAAAACTTTTATTCAAGTATCCCTTTATGCTATCCAGATATTCTATATCATTTCCAAGCAGCAATATGTCATCCACATATAATATCAGAAATGCTACAGAGCTCCCACTCACTTTCTTGTAAATACAGGCTTCTCCAAAAGTCTGTATAAAGCCAAATGCTTTGATCGCACTATCAAAGCGTTTATTCCAACTCCGAGATGCTTGCACCAGTCCATAAATGGATCGCTGGAGTTTGCATACCTTGTTAGCTCCCTTTGGGTCGACAAAACCTTCTGGTTGCATCATATACAACTCTTCTTCCAGAAATCCATTCAGGAATGCAGTTTTGACATCCATCTGCCATATTTCATAATCATAAAATGCGGCAATTGCTAACATGATCCTGACGGATTTAAGCATCGCTACGGGTGAGAAGGTCTCATCGTAGTCAACCCCTTGAACTTGTCGAAAACCTTTTGTGACAAGTCGAGCTTTATAGACAGTAACATTACCGTCAGCGTCAGTCTTTTTCTTGAAGATCCATTTATTCTCAATTGCTTGCCGATCATCGGGCAAGTCAACGAAAGTCCATACTTTGTTCTCATACATGGATCCCATCTCAGATTTCATGGCCTCAAGCCACTTTGCGGAATCTGGGCTCACCATCGCTTCTTCATAGTTCGTAGGTTCATCATGATCTAGTAGCATGACTTCCAAAACTGGATTACCGTACCACTCTGGTGCGGATCTCACTCTGGTTGATCTACGTGGTTCAGTAGTATCTTGTCCTGAAGTTTCATGATCATCATCGTTAGCTTCCTCACTAATTGGTATAGGTGCTGCAGAAACAGTTTTCTATGATGTACTATTTTCCAATAAGGGAGCAGGTACAGTTACCTCATCAAGTTCCACTTTCCTCCCACTCACTTCTTTCGAGAGAAACTCCTTCTCTAGAAATGATCCATTCTTAGCAACGAATGTCTTGCCTTCGGATCTGTGATAGAAGGTATACCCAACAGTTTCCTTTGGGTATCCTATGAAGACACATTTCTCCGCTTTGGGTTCGAGCTTATCATGTTGAAGCTTTTTCACATAAGCATCGCAGCCCCAAACTTTAAGAAACGACAACTTTGGTTTCTTGCCAAACCATAGTTCATAAGGTGTCGTCTCAACGGATTTTGATGGTGCCCTATTTAACGTGAATGCGGCCGTCTCTAAAGCATAACCTCAGAACGACAGAGGTAAATCAGTAAGAGACATCATAGATCGCACCATATCTAGTAAAGTACGATTACGACGTTCGGACACACCATTACGTTGTGGTGTTCCGGGTGGCGTGAGTTGCGAAACTATTCCACAGTTTTTCAAATGTACACCAAACTCGTAACTCAAATATTCTCCTCCACGATCAGATCGTAGAAACTTTATTTTCTTGTTACGATGATTTTCAACTTCACTCTAAAATTCCTTGAACTTTTCAAATGTTTCAGACTTATGTTTCATTAAGTAAATATACCCATATCTGCTTAAATCATCTATGAAGGTGAGAAAATAACGATATCCGCCACGAGCCTCAATATTCATTGGACCACATACATCGGTATGTATGATTTCCAATAAATTTGTTGCTCTCTCCATAGTATCGGAGAACGGTGTTTTAGTCATCTTGCCTATGAGGCACGGTTCGCAAGTACCAAGTGATTCATAATCAAGTGGTTCCAAAAGCCCATCAGTATGGAGTTTCTTCATGCGCTTTACACTGATATGACCTAAACGGCAGTGCCACAAATAAGTTGCACTATCATTATCAACTCTGCATCTTTTGGCTTCTACATTATGAATATGTGTATCACTACTATCGAGATTCAACAAGAATAGACCACTCTTCAAAGGTGCATGACCATAAAAGATATTACTCATATAAATAGAACAACCATTATTCTCTGATTTAAATGAATAACCGTCTCGCATTAAACAAGATCCAGATATAATGTTCATGCTCAACGCTGGCACCAAATAACAATTATTTAGGTCTAATATTAATCCCGAAGGTAGATGTAGAGGTAGCGTGCCGACCGCGATCACATCGACTTTGGAACCGTTTCCCACGCGCATCGTCACCTCGTCCTTTGCTAGCGTCCGCTTATTCCGTAGTCCCTGTTTCGAGTTGCAAATATTAGCAACAGAACCAGTATCAAATACCCAGGTGCTACTGCGAGCTCTAGTAAGGTACACATCAATAACATGTATATCACATATACCTTTGTTCACCTTGCCATCCTTCTTATCCGCCAAATACTTGGGGCAGTTCCGCTTCCAGTGACCAGTCTGCTTGCAGTAGAAGCACTCAGTTTCAGGCTTAGGTCCAGACTTGGGTTTCTTCTCCTGAGCAGCAACTTGCTTGCTGTTCTTCTTGAAGTTCCCCTTCTTCTTCCCTTTGCCCTTTTTCTTGAAACTAGTGGTTTTGTTAACCATCAACACTTGATGCTCCTTCTTGATTTCTACCTCCGCAGCTTTCAGCATTGCGAAGAGCTCGGGAATAGTCTTGTTCATCCCTTGCATATTATAGTTCATCACGAAGCTCTTGTAGCTTGGTGGCAGTGATTGGAGAATTCTGTCAATGACGCAATCATCTGGAAGATTAACTCCCATCTGAATCAAGTGATTATTATACCCAGACATTTTGAGTATATGCTCACTGACAGAACTGTTCTCCTCCATCTTGCAGCTATAGAACTTATTGGAGACTTCATATCTCTCAATTCGGGCATTTGCTTGAAATATTAACTTCAACTCCTGGAACATCTCATATGCTCCATGACGTTCAAAACGTCGTTGAAGTCCCGATTCTAAGCCGTAAAGCATGGCACACTGAACTATCGAGTAGTCATCAGCTTTGCTCTGCCAGACGTTCATAACATCTGGTGTTGCTCCAGCAGCAGGCCTGGCACCTAGCGGTGCTTCCAGGACGTAATTCTTCTATGCAGCAATGAGGATAATCCTCAGGTTACGGACCCAGTCCATGTAATTGCTACCATCATCTTTCAACTTTGCTTTCTCAAGGAACACATTAAAATTCAACGGAACAACAGCACGAGCCATCTATCTACAATCAACATAAACAAGCAAGATACTATCAGGTACTAAGTTCATGATAAGTTTAAGTTCAGTTAATCAAATTACTTAGGAACTCCCACTTAGATAGACATCCCTCTAATCCTCTAAGTGATCACGTGATCCAAATCAACTAAACCATAACCGATCATCACGTGAGATGGAGTAGTTTTCAATGGTGAACATCGTCATGTTGATCATATCTACTATATGATTCACGCTCGACCTTTCGGTCTCTGTGTTCCGAGGCCATATCTGCATATGCTAGGCTCGCCAAGTTTAACCTGAGTATTATGCGTGTGCAAAACTGGCTTGCACCCGTTGTAGATGGACGTAGAGCTTATCACACCCGATCATCACGTGGTGTCTGGGCACGACGAACTTTGGCAACGGTGCATACTCAGGGAGAACACTTCTTGATAATTTAGTGAGAGATCATCTTATAATGCTACCGTCAATCAAAGCAAGATAAGATGCATAAAAGGATAAACATCACATGCAATCAATATAAGTGATATGATATGGCCATCATCATCTTGTGCTTGTGATCTCCATCTCCGAAGCACCGTCATGATCACCATCGTCACCGGCGCGACACCTTGATCTCCATCGTAGCATCGTTGTCGTCTCGCCAATCTTATGCCTCCATGACTATCACTACCGCTTATTAATAAAGTAAAGCATTACATCGCGATTGCATTGCATACAATAAAGCGACAACCATATGGCTCATGCCAGTTGCCGATAACTTGGTTACAAAACATGATCATCTCATACAATAAAATCAGCATCATGCCTTGACCATATCACATCACAACATGCCCTGCAAAAACAAGTTAGACGTCCTCTACTTTGTTGTTGCAAGTTTTACGTGGCTGCTACGGGCTTAAGTAAGAACTCATCTCACCTACGCATCAAAACCACAACGATAGTTTGCCAAATAGACTCCGTTTTAACCTTCTCAAGGACCGGGCGTAGCCACACTTGGTTCAACTAAAGTTGGAGAGACAGTCTTCCGCAAGCCATCTATGTGCAAAGCACGTCGAGGGAACCGGTCTCGCGTAAGAGTACGTGTAAGGTTGGTCCGGATCGTCTCGCCCAACAATACCGCCGAACCAAAGTATGACATGCTGGTAGGCAGTATGACTTGTATCGCCCACAACTCACTTGTGTTCTACTCGTGCAAATAACATCAAACCATAAAACCTAGGCTCGGATGCCACTATTGGGGAACGTAGTAATTTCGAAAATTTTCCTACGCACACGCAAGATCATGGTATGCATAGCAACGAGGGGGAGAGTCTGATCTACGTACCCTTGTAGATCGCAACGGAAGCGTTGACACAACATAGAGGAAGTAGTCGTACGTCTTCTTCCCGATCCGACCGATCCAAGCACCGTTACTCCGGCACCTCCGAGTTCTTAGCACACGTTCAGCTCGATGACGATCCTCGGGCTCCGATCCAGCAAAGCGTCGAGGAAGAGTTTCGTCAGCATGACGGCGTGGTGACGATCTTGATGTACTACCGACGCAGGGCTTCGCCTAAGCTCTACAACGATATGACCGAGGTGGAATTTGGTGGCAGGGGGCACCGCACACGGCTAAGGAACGATCAACAATGATCAACTTGTGTGTCTTGGGGTGTCCCCTGCCCCCGTATATAAAGGGGCAAAGGGGGAGAGGTGCGGCCGGCCCCTTGGTGCGCCAGGAGGAGTCCTACTCCTACCGGGAGTAGGACTCCCCCCCTCCAATCCTATTCCAACTAGGATTCTCCAAAGAGAAGAGAGAAAGAGGGGGGCCGGCCCCTTCTCCTAGTCCTAATAGGACTAGGGAAGGGGGGAGGTGCGCAGCCCTTGTGGGCAGCCCTCTCACCTTTCCACTAAGGCCCATGTAGGCCCATTTGGCTCCCGGGGGGTTCCGGTAACCCTCCCGGTAATCCGGTAAAATCCCGATTTTACCCGGAACACTTCCGATGTCCAAACATAGGCTTCCAATATATCAATCTTTATGTCTCGACCATTTCGAGACTCCTCGTCATGTCCGTGATCACATCCGGGACTCCGAACAACCTTCGGTACATCAAAATGCATAAACTCATAATAACTGTCATCGTAACGTTAAGCGTGCGAACCCTACGGTCCGAGAACAATGTAGACATGACCGAGACATGTCTCCGGTCAATAACCAATAGCGGGACCTGGATGCCCATATTGGCTCCTACATATTCTACGAAGATCTTTATCGGTCAGACCGCATAACAACATACGTTGTTCCCTTTGTCATCGGTATGTTACTTGCCCGAGATTCGATCGTCGGTATCCAATACCTAGTTCAATCTCGTTACTGGCAAGTCTCTTTACTCGTTCCGTAATACATCATCTCATAACTAACATCTTTAGTTATTATGCTTGCAAGGCTTATGTGATGTGTATTACCGAGAGGGCCCAGAGATACCTGCCCGACAATCGGAGTGACAAACCCTAATCTCGAAATATGCCAACCCAACATCTACCATTGGAGACACCTGTAGTACTCCTTTATAATCACCCAGTTATGTTGTGACGTTTGGTAGTACCCAAAGTGTTCCTCCGGTAAACTGGAGTTGCATAATCTTATAGTTATAGGAACATGTATAAGTCATGAAGAAAGCAATAGCAACATACTAAACGATCGGGTGCTAAGCTAATGGAATGGGTCATGTCAATCAGATCATTCAACTAATGATGTGACCTCGTTAATCAAATAACAACTCTTTGTTCATGGTTAGGAAACATAACCATCTTTGATTAACGAGCTAGTCAAGTAGAGGCATACTAGTGACACTCTGTTGGTCTATGTATTCACACATGTATTATGTTTCTGGTTAATACAATTCTAGCATGAATAATAAACATTTATCATGATATAAGGAAATAAATAATAACTTTATTATTGCCTCTAGGGCATATTTCCTTCAAGGAAGGCCTCGCAGACGACGATAAACGCCGAGATGTTGAGGATGAAGTTCGGGGCCAGATCGTGGAAATCCAGGCCGTAATAGAACATGAGCCCCCGGACGAATGGATGGAGAGGGAATCCAAGTCCACGGAGGAAATGGGTGAGGAATACTACCCTCTCGTGGGGCCTGGGGGTGGGGATGAGCTGCCCCTCATCTAGGAGCCGGTGCGCGATGTCGTCGGGAAAGTATCCGGCTCTCCTCAGTTTCTTGATGTCTCCCTCCGTGACGGAGGAGACCATCCACCTGCCTCCCGCTCCGGACATGGTTGGAGAAGGTTGAGGTGGAAGTGTGGACTTGGGCGCTAGAGCTCGAGTGTGCGAAAACGGATGAGCAAAGGAGGAAGAAGGTGTGGATAGAATGGTGAATCCTTATCCCTTTATATGGGCGGACGAAGCTAAGCGTCCCCACTTGCCTGGTAAAACTCGCTTATCCCCCAAGCGCTGTAATTGATGGCGCGGTTGGGTTACCCATGCCCGTATTGATGAGAATCCTGTAATAAGGGGACACGATCTCTGCTTTGACAAGACATGTCGAAAAACTGCCTCGCGTTATGTGCGGGGCTGGTTAAAGGAAACGGTTCGAATAATCACCGGGCCATGACATAATGTCATGCTGCCAAAACAAGCCAGCAAATTAGATCTGCGAAAATATTATTCTCTCTACGGTGGAATGTGGAACTTATTTTGCAGGGTCGGACACTATCCTCGTATTCAAATTTTTCTGTGATGTATTCGGAGAAGGAACCCGCCTTGCAATGCCGAAGACAATACTACGCGCCAGACTCATCGTCATTGAAGCCTGGTTCAGGGGCTACTGAGGGAGTCCTAGATTAGGGGGTCTCCGGACAGCCGGACTATATCCTTTGGCCGGATTATTGGACTATGAAGATACAAGATTGAAGACTTCGTCTCGTGTCCGGATGGGACTCTACTTGGCGTGGAAGGCAAGCTAGGCAATACGAATATGGATATCTCCTCCTTTGTAACCGACCTTGTGTAACCCTAACCCTCTCCGGTGTCTATATAAACCGAAGGGTTTTAGTCCGTAGGACAACAATCACAACAGACAATCATACCATAGGCTAGCTTCTAGGGTTTAGCCTCTCTGATCTCGTGGTAGATATACTCTTGTACTACCCATATCATCAATATTAATCAAGCAGGACGTAGGGTTTTACCTCCATCAAGAGGGCCCGAACCTGGGTAAAACATCATGTCCCCTGCCTCCTGTTACCATCCTGCCTAGACGCACAGTTCGGGACCCCCTACCCTTAACGGAACTATTCTCCCTGGAAGATGTTTCTTACTACCCATGTAATATAACATAACTAGTTGGGCACTTGTCTGTTCAAGCACTTATGACCCCTATGCCTGGTCTCCACGCCTGCCCTGGTTCTTATATAACTACGCGGGTATTCGGATACACTCCGGACTATCGGGTCCCGAGGTTGAAGCGAAAAGGTCCGCCAAGACAAATGATCTACAATCCGGCTAGAAGGCATTATACATGTCACTTTCATTACATAGTCATGCAGAGTGACTAAATTCCTCTTCTATACCATCCAACAGGCGGTCTAGCTTACAATCCTGTTGGGAATACTTTGCGGCTAATTCTACTTGCCCATAAACTAAGCTAACGGGGATCTCTTCTCCGTCGGGCCCCACAGGTCCGACCTCGCCCATGTGATTTGGGTCTGCCTTGGTATACTGCGTCTTCACCATGGCCCAGGCATCTCTGGCACCCTGACAGCAGGCTGATATCTTCCATAATCGGAAGTGCCACCGTGCTCCCTTGAGCTTCTCCGCAAGCTCTGCAATGACCTCTGGCAGGGAGACGGACGGCCACAAGGCCTGGGCAACACCCTGCATCACCTGCCGAACTTGTTCGTGCAGATGTGACAGCTCGGATAGAAGATCACCCGCAGACCCGGGCATTTCCTCCATGGGACGACCCGTCAGCATACCTACAGACACAATGCTGTTAGTCGGCTTCTTCTCCGAACTCCTTTAAAAGGATTCGTTCAAGCACTTACTAAAAATGCCGCGCCGAAGCCGCTTATTCTCCTTCTCGGAGTTTGCAAGCTGGCCCCGAACGTCTTTCAGTTCCACACTCAGATTAATATTGGTGTCTTGGAGATTGTTTTTCTTCCGCCTAACCTTAGTCAGCACGCGTTTGCCAGCCTCTAGCTGTCGCATAACATGCTGGTCCTCCAGATTTTCTCCGGATTCATCTGCAACATCTGTTGTTAGATCTGCAGCCATGCCGCACATTATATGGTAACCATCATTCTTTAAAGTAAATGTTACCAGCAGGTGACTTTTTTGGTTCCTGCAATGCGGCCACAGCAGCCCGCAGTTGGGTCTTGCATTCCTCTAGCTCCTGTGACAACCTAGTATTCTTCTCTGTAAGAACCTGCACAATAAAGATGATCCTTAAATCAGTTCTGATAACTGTTTCAAGTCTCAGGGACTACTGATACATATAAATCGTTAGATTTACTTACCCGTACATCCTTTACATACTGATCCGTGGCTCTGGCTAGACCACCTTGAGCAGCTCGGAGGTACGCCTCTCCAGAATTGAAGGCATCAAATGCCTCTGGTGAGAAATAAGCGTCACGGAGTACGCCCCGGCGGCGCCTATGATTCATGGTGCTTTCCACCTCTGAGTTTGTAGCGGATAATCTATCTGCATCCTCTGTAGGGGGATTATCCGGCGCCCGCCCCATATCGGCTTCCGCCTCTATGTCCGGTCCTGGCTCCCGGCTGGTGGAAGCATGATTAGTAACATCACCGGACATATTTCGGCGAGCGTTTTTTCTGTTAAAGAAACACGGGCATCATTATATTTCGAGAAAGACGACAACCACGGAGCGGGGTTTGTTATACCTTTGCCCCGGCGTCTCTGTCCTGACCGCCTTCCTTTTTGGCCTACCCGGCCTTGGTGCCTCCTGTTGGCGCATTGCTGCAGGTTCGGCAGGGCGTCCCGAATGCCTTCCCTGTAAAAATGCCATGTGTATATGGTGGGTCAAGTGTCTAAAAGGGGATCCTAGTTTTGGAGTTGGGATTTTTGGTTTTTCTTATGTGCGATGCAGGGAGCAGTCCAGGATAGTCGGCCATAATGGCCACCATGGCATCGTCGCAGCTTAACTGATAGAACTGCCGGTCTATCAGCTCCACGAATATAACTGAATCTTCTTCAAGTCTGGAGTCGAGGGCCCGGTTAGGGTCCTCTGGTTGTGGAGAAGGGCTGCTGACCTCCTTTATGGCTTTTCGCAGTTCCTGCCGCAGAGTGGCAAGGTGAATAATTATGATAAAGAATGCGGGAAAAATGGGAGCAGGGAGATATAACTTAGCCAGCTTGGAGGATTGTCCATGGAGAATCCATCCCGTGGCTTGATGCGGGTGAACTCCTCTTCCTCACCCTTGAACAATTCGGACAGAATTTTCGCTAAAGCGGCAGCATTGTCCGGACCCTTACGCCCGCAGCGGGTGGCGTCATCCGCCCCATTGTAACACCACAAGAGGTGCCCACGATATTGAAGTGGTTGCACTCCCCGCATTATGAAAATCGACATAACTTCGATTACTGTCAATCCTGATCGAGCCAGTGCTTTAATTCGGTTCATCAGATAGAGGACTTCTCCATTGTATTCCACCTGGGGGCTCCGTGGGCGCCAACTTCGGCGTTTCTTTAGAGGAGCATTGTTGGACTCAGGAAGACCCCGCCGAACAGGGTCCGGAAGGGGAACGTCCTCCATATAAGACCATTCTGAAGGCCAGTCTTCGGGTGACTTCTTCGGAGTACCGGACAGGTATCCGGTATCGGCGATGCACCATATTTCGGCTCCGCCCACTTGATAAAGTGACCCCCTCTGTGTGCGAGGGACGAGGCAAAATAGCCTTTTCCACAGCTCAAAGTGAGCCTCGCACCCCAGGAACAACTCACAGAGAGCCACATAGCCGGCAATATGTAGGATGGAGGCGGGGGTGAAATTGTGTAATTGGAGGCCGTAGAACTCCAGGAGCCCACGGAGGAACGGATGAATTGGAAATCCGAGTCCCCTTAATAGATAGGGAACAAGGCAGACCCGTTCCCCCATAGAGGGACCGGGAGAGCTCTCTGCTTGCTCCCCGCCATTATAGGTGGCAAGCCCGGCTCGAACGGGCACCATGTACGCCGGAGGGAGAAATCCCTTAGTCTGCAGTTCGACTAAACGACTGTGTGGGACTGAACACCTCTCCCAATCACCGGGCTTAGGGCTTCAGGGGTGGGAGGAGGAGCTGCGGAGGATGGCCATGCTGGAATGGATCTTTCCGGAACGCGCTCTGATGGACTCTCGTTGGGGGAGGATGGTATGGATCGGATCTAAGGATCCCCATCCCTTTAATAGACAATCTATTTATCTGGCTAGGGGGGCGAATGTAAAAACGCCCTGGCGCCTCGTATTCATTCGACGCGTGGGAGAAAGCCCTTATTGGACACAAAAGCCAAGAGGTCCAAACATTTATGGTACCGGACACTGCTTTACAAACGTTCGAAAGATGGAGAAGAACCCGCCTTGCAATGCCGAAGACAATACTGCGCGTTGGACTCATCGTCATTGAAGCCCGGTTCGGAGGCTACTGAGGGAGTCCTAGATTAGGGGGTATCCGGACAGCCGGATTATATCCTTTGTCCGGACTGTTGGACTATGAAGATACAAGATTGAAGACTTTGTCTCGTGTCCGGATGGGACTCTACTTGGCGTGGAAGGCAAGCTAGGCAATACGGATGTGTATATCTCCTCCTTTGTAACCGACCTTGTGTAACCCTAGCCCCCTCTGGTGTCTATATAAACCGGAGGGTTTTAGTCCGTAGGACAATAGACAATCATACCATAGGCTAGCTTCTAGGGTTTAGCCTCTCCGATCTCGTGGTAGATCAACTCTTGTAATATTCATATCATCAAGGATAAATCAAGCAGGACGTAGGGTTTTACCTCCATAAAAAAGGCCCGAACCTGGGTAAAACATCATGTCCCCTGCCTCATGTTACCATCCGCCTTAGACGCACAGTTCAGGACCCCTACCCGAGATCCGCCGGTTTTGACACCAACATCGACAAGTTTCCGATTCAACTGTACACAGCAACGGGCCGGTGGTTCAACCCAAACACGACCCGAAAAAGGATTAGACACTGGCCTTGTTTCGAGTGTTCAGCGCGTTGAGCCGCCGCGACTCCCCTCAGACGTAATTGGTCCCAGCGGACTCCCCAAGCCACCTGACTCGGCTTCCACGACCTCGAGTCGCCCCTTCGGCCAGCTTTGCTCTGGGTCGCCTCGGCCATGCCTCCGGGTCACGGACTCCGTGCGACGGTGGCTCGTCTCGCCTCTACCTCGAGCGGAGTTGTTCTGTTGGTCTTGACCCACGGCCACTCTCCTCTTGACGCCAGGATGGATGTACAATCAAAAGCAACGCCGCTGAAAACACACACATCCAATCCATCATAATCATCAACCCGTCCGCATGGAGACAAAGCTAGTCAGCTAGCCCATACCAAATTATCAAGTACTGGTACTCATCATGTCAAGCTACAGAGTTTGATCCCCGTTTTCTATGTGCGTACAAAAAAGCTATCAAGTATTGCTAATACGAGTCGTATCTGAGGAACAATCAAGTCAAAAAAACAAAAAACAAAAAAAGAAGGAAGAAAAAGTCAAAGCAACCATGACCCGGAAACAGATGGGGCCCCGATCAGGTCCACCGCATCCACCTGAGACGCTGTCTCCTTCGCGCTTGAGCCACCAGGGTTTTCTCCGGCTCCAAATCGCCAACTCCGCAGTTCTGCAGGGATCCACCATGAGTTGCGACCTTGCTTTAAGCCGCTGGCGTCTTGAGCCGCCGCTTCAGCACCTGTCCGAGCTGCCCCGGGCTTGCTTCGGCCGCCAATGTAAGCCACCATCGTATGAGTCACCGATGCTCCTCCGCCTACGCGTCAGCTCGATGCCTCTCCCTGCTGCTTCAACTGCCGTGCCGCAAGCCGGGTCTGTTACAAAATATGTCGTGGTCTACCCCCTATTTCTCTGTGCTTTTCTGTGGTGCCGCTCACAATCACATATCCGAAGCTAGGGGGTAGGGACCTTATTATACTGCGTTTCCAAAGAATCCGCCTCTTATACAGTTACAAGATTCCTAGTCTTTAAACTAGTTTCTGAATAGAGTCCAGATCAAACTACCAACCACGATATAATTTGTCTGTTAGTAGATCCTATCCATCGAGTCCCTAAAGCACGCGTTTGTGAGCAACACGTCATAATAGAGTATAAATTCCTCTAATTATGTAGATCAGCATTAGGGCCGTAATCTAATTACATGATCTAGCTTCTTTCAATTATCAGCGTACCCGGGTAGTCTTTCCAATATACAAAGCATATTGTATTCCACCGATAATTGACCGGATTCCTTAAGCATGCAATACTTAAGTACATTCCGGCAAGAGTAATTCCATGCACAAAACACATGTATAATTCCATATGAGGTTTCCAAATATTAATGAAAATAAGTATTTGAATATAGTTGTAGGACACTGATACGTCTCTAACGTATCTATAATTTTTGATTGCTCCATGCTATATTATCTACTGTTTTCGATGTTTATGGGCTTTATTATACATTTCTATACCATTTTTGGGACTAACCTATTAACCAAGACCCCAGCGCCAGTTTCTGTTTTACCTTGTTTTAGAATATCGCAGAAAAGGAAAACCAAACGGAGTCCAATTGACCTGAAACTTTACGGAACTTATGTTTGGAACAGAAGAAGCCTAGAAGACTTGGAGTGCACGTCAGGAGATCTACGAGGAGGCCACGAGGCAGGGGCGCGCCCTCCACCCTCGTGGGCCCCTCGGGGCCCTCCCTGACGTACTTCTTCCGCCTATATATCTCCATATACCCTAAAAACATCTAGGAGCATAATAGATCAGGAGTTCCGCCGCCAGAAGCCTCCGTAGCCACCGAAAGCCAATCTAGACCCGTTCCGGCACCCTGCCGGAGGGGGCAATCCCTCTCCGGTGGCCATCTTCATCATCCCGGTGCTCTCCATGATGAGGAGGGAGTAGTTCTCCCTCGGGGATGAGGGTATGTATCAGTAGCTATGTGTTTGATCTCTCTCTCACTCTCGTGTTCTTGAGGTGATACGATCTTGATGTATCGCGAGCTTTGCTATTATAGTTGGATCTTATGATGTTTCTCCCCCTCTACTCTCTTGTAATGGATTGAGTTTTCCCTTTGAAGTTATCTTATCAGATTGAGTCTTTAAAGATTTGAGAACACTTGATGTATGTCTTGCCATGCATATCTGTGGTGACAATGGGATATCACGTGATTCACTTGATGTATGTTTTGGTGACTAACTTGCGGGTTCCGCACATGAACTTATGCATAGGGGTTGGCACACGTTTTCGTCGTGATTCTCCGGTAGAAACTTTGGGGCACTCTTTGAGGTTCTATGTGTTGGTTGAATAGATGAATCTGAGATTGTGTGATGCATATCGTATAATCATACCCACAGATACTTGAGGTGACATTGGGGTATCTAGGTGACATTAGGGTTTTGGTTGATTTGTGTCTTAAGGTGTTATTCTAGTACGAACTCTAGGGCTGTTTGTGACACTTATAGGAATAGCCCAACGGATTGATTGGAAGGAATAACTTTGAGGTGGTTTCGTACCCTACCATAATCTCTTCGGTTGTTCTCCGCTATTAGTGACTTTGGAGTGACTCTTTGTTGCATGTTGAGGGATAGTTATGTGATCCAATTATGTTATTATTGTTGAGAGAACTTGCACTAGTGAAAGTATGAACCCTAGGCCTTGTTTCAACGCATTGCAATACCGTTTACGCTCACTTTTATCATTAGTTACCTTGCTGTTTTTATATTTTCAGATTACAAAAACCGTTATCTACTATCCATATACCACTTGTATTACCATCTCTTCACCGAACTAGTGCACCTATACAATTTACCATTGTATTGGGTGTGTTGGGGACACAAGAGACTCTTTGTTATTTGGTTGCAGGGTTGCTTGAGAGAGACCATCTTCATCCTATGCCTCCTATGGATTGATAAACCTTAGGTCATCCACTTGAGGGAAATTTGCTACTGTCCTACAAACCTTTGCACTTGGAGGCCCAACAACGTCTACAAGAAGAAGGTTGTGTAGTAGACATCAAGCTCTTTTCTGGCGCTGTTGCCGGGGAGGTTAGCGCTTGAAGGTATATCTTTAGATCTTGCAGACGAGTCTTTTAGTTTCTTGTTTTTATCACTAGTTTAGTTTATAAAAGAAAACTATAAAAAATGGAATTGAGTTTGTCTCATACGTTCACCTTCTTAATATCTTCCGTGAGTATGATGGAAAGGATAATTGTGCTTAAGTGCTAGAAGAAGAAATCTATAAAATGTTTGGCACTGAATATTTGAATGGTGAGCATGATTGCAATGTTGTTAGTATGAATTCCTTGAATATCCATGATGTTAATGATATGCAAAGCCCCAAGCTTGGGGAAACTATGTTTGATGAAGATGATATTTTTTGTTCCCCAAGTTTTGATGAGCAAATTTATTATGATGAAAGCATGCCTCCTATCTATGATGATTATTTTGATGACACGTATGCTTTAAAGAATAATAATAACAATGAAACTTGTCATCTTGATTTCAATTTTCAATCCCATGATAGTTACTTTGTTGAGTTTGCTCCCACTACTATTAATGAGAAGAATTTTGCTCGTGTGGAGAGTAATAAAATTTCTATGCTTATAGATCATGAAAAGAATGCTTTAGGTGCTGGTTATATTGTTGAATTCATTCATGATTCTACTGAAAATTATTATGAGGGAGGAATATATGCTTGTAGGAATTACAATAATATCAAGTTTCCTCTCTATGTGCTTAAAGTTTTGAAGTTATGCTTGTTTTGCCTTCCTATACAAGTTGATTCTTATTCCCTCAAGTTGTTTGATCACAAAATCCCTATGCATAGGAAGTGGGTTAGGCTTAAATTTGCTAGTCATATTCTTCATGATGCTCTCTTTATGTTTCAATTCTTATCCTTTATGTGAGCATCATTGAAATCATCATTCCTAGCTAGGGGCGTTAAACGATAGCGCTTGTTGGGAGGCAACCCAACTTTAATTTTGTGCCTTGCTTTTTGCTCCTGTTTAGTAATAAATAATTCATCTAGCCTCTGTTTAGATGTGGTTTTATGATTTTAATTAGTGTTTGTGCCAAGTAGAACCTTTGGGGAGACTTGGGGAAAGTCTTGTTGATCATGCTGTAAAAAACAGAAAATTTAGCGCTCACGAGAATTGCTGCCATTTTTATTTGGAAAGTGATATTTAGTTAATTCTTTTTGAAGATGATTAATAGATAAATGCCTCAGGTCCAGAAATTTATTTTATAATTTTATGAGTTCCAGAATTATACGTTTGATCCATATTACTACAGAATGTTCTGTTTTTGACAGATTCTGTTTTCGATGTGTTGTTTGCTTATTTTGATGAGTCTATGGCTAGTAAAATAGTTTATAAACCATAGAGAAGTTAGAATAAAGTAGATTTAACACCAATATACATAAATAATGAGTTAATTAGAGTACCTTGAAGTGGTGATTTATTTTCTTATACTAACGGAGCTTACGAGTTTTCTGTTAAGTTTTGTGTTGTGAAGTTTTCAAGTTTTGGGTAAAGATTCGATGGACTATGGAATAACGAGTGGCAAGAGCCTAAGCTTGGGGATGCACAAGGCACCCCAAGGTAATATTAAAGGATAGCAAAGAGCCTAAGCTTGGGGAAGCCCCGGAAGGCATCCCCTCTTTTGTCTTCGTTCATCGGTAACTTTACTTGGAGCTATATTTTTATTCACCACATGATATGTGTTTTGCTTGGAGCGTCACTTTATTTTGCTAAGATTTTCTTGATGTTATTTAGAACAATGTTTTGCATCTTTTATTTCAATAAAAGTGACATTGATAGCCTTTACTATGCCTATTTGAGAAGTCCACATGTTGCTGTTTGAAAACAGAAAGTTTACCGCTGTTGCAATAATTCCCTAGAAAATTCAGAATGTGATAAAATGTTGAAACCTTTTGCATATTAAGCTCTGATAAATTTACTACAGTGGTAATTTTCTTTCATAATTTTTGGAGCTAGGGAAGTATGGATGTTGCTGCATTCTTTACAGACTGTCCTGTTTAGGCAGATTGCTGTTATGTTTGCATTGTTTGCATATGTTTGCTTCTTTTATGATTCTATTTGAGGATAGGACTATTAAATATGCAGAGCCATTTAGTATGCAATGTTTAATAATAATTTTAGTGATTTTCTACAGTAGATTATGATAAGGTTTTTGCAATGGTTTATACTAACTTATCTCACGAGTCCTTGTTGAGTTTTGTGTGGATGAACCTTTTGAGATTTAGGGAGACCGTGATATGAGATGAATTAAGGAGACACAAAAGCTCAAGCTTGGGGATGCCCAAGGCACCCCAAGATAATATTTCAAGAAGTCTCGAGTGTCTAAGTTTGGGGATGCCCCGGTTGGCATCCCACCTTTCTTCTTCAACAACTATCGGTTAGTATCGGCTGATCCTAAGTTTTTGCTTCTTCACATGATGTTTGCTATTATTATATGTCATTTTATTTTGTTTTGCTTGCTGTTTGAATAAAATACCAAGATCTTAAATTATTAAATGTTAGAGAGTCTTCACATAGTTGCATAATTATTCGACTACTCATTGATCTTCACTTGTATCTTTTGGAGTTGTTTGTCGTTTGCTCTAGTGCTTCACTTATATCTTTTAGAGCATGGTGGTGGTTTTATTTTATAGAAATAGATGAACTCTCATGCTTCACTTATATTATTTTGAGAGTCTTCAATAGCATGGTAATTTGCTTAAAATCCTAATATGCTAGGTATTCAAGATTAGTAAAATTTTCTTATGAGTGCATTGAATACTAAGAGAAGTTTGATGCTTCATGATTGTTTTGAGATATGGAGGTAATAATATCAAAGTTGTGCTAGTTGAGTAGTTGTGAATTTGAGAAATACTTGTGTTGAAGTTTGCAAGTCCCGTAGCATGCATGTATGGTAAATGTTGTGTAACAAATTTGAAACATGAGGTGTTATTTGATTGTCCTCCTTATGACTGGCGGTCGGGGACGAGCGATGGTCTTTTCCTACCAATCTATCCCCCTAGGAGCATGCGCGTAGTACCGAGGTTTTTGATTACTTGTAGATTTTTGCAATAAGTATGTGAGTTCTTTATGACTAATGTTGAGTCCATGGATTATACGCACTCTCACCCTTCCATCATTGCTAGCCTCTTCGGTACCGTGCATTGCCCTTTATCACATTGAGAGTTGGTGCAAACTTCGCCGGTGCATCCAAACCCCATGATATGATACACTCTTTCACACATAAACCTCCTTATATCTTCCTCAAAACAGCCACCATACCTACCTATTATGGCATTTACATAGTCATTCTGAGATATATTGCCATGCAACTTTCCACCGTTCCGTTTATTATGACACACTTCATCATTGTCATATTGCCTTGCATGATCATGTAGTTGACATCCTATATGTGGCAAAGCCACCATGCATAATTTATCATACATGTCACTCTTGATTCATTGCCCATCCCGGTACACCGCCGGAGGCATTCATATAGAGTGATACCTTGTTCTAGTATCGAGTTGTAATCATTGAGTTGTAAATAAATAGAAGTGTGATGATCATCATTTTCTAGAGCATTGTCCCAAGTGAGGAATAAAAAAAAGAGAAAGGCCATAAAAAAGAGAAGGCCCAAAAAAAGAGAGAAAGACCATAAAAAAGAGAAGGCCCAAAAAAATAAAAAAAAATAAAAATGAGAGAAAAAGAGAGAAGGGACAATGCTACTATCCTTCGCCACACTTGTGCTTCAAAGTAGCACCATGATCTTCATGATAGAGAGTCTCTTGTTTTGTCACTTTCATATACTAGTGGGAATTTTTCATTATAAAACTTGGCTTGTATATTCCAACAATGGGCCTCCTCAAGTGCCCTAGGTCTTCGTGAGCAAGCAAGTTGGATGCACACCCACTTAGTTTCTTTTGTTGAGCTTTCATACATTTATAGCTCTAGTGCATCCGTTGCATGGCAATCCCTACTCCTTGCATTAACAATCGGTGGGCATCTCCATAGCCCATTGATTAGCCTCGTTGATGTGAGACTTTCTCCTTTTTGTCTTCTCCACATAACCCCCCTCATTATATTCTATTCCACCCATAGTGCTATATCCATGGCTCGCGCTCATGTATTGCGTGAAAGTTTATGAGTTTGAGATTACTAAAGTATGAAACAATTGCTTGGCTTGTCATCGGGGTTGTGCATGATGAGAGCATTCTTGTGTGACAAAAATGAAACATGACTAAACTATATGATTTTGTGTCAATGGACTTTCTTTGGCCATGTTATTTTGAGAAGACATAATTGCTGAGTTAGTATGCTTGAAGTATTATTATTTCTATGTCAATATGAACTTTTGTCTTGAATCTTATGGATCTGAATATTCATACCACAATTAAGAAGAATCACATTGAAATTATGCCAAGTAGCACTCCGCGTCAAAAATTCTGTTTTTATCATTTACCAACTCGAGGACGAGCAGGAATTAAGCTTGGGGATGCTTGATACGTCTCCAACGTATCTATAATTTTTGATTGCTCCATGCTATGTTATCTACTATTTTGGATGTTTATGGGCTTTATTACACACTTTTATATCAGTTTTGGGACTAACCTATTAACCCAGAGCCTAGTGCCAGTTTTTTGTTTTACCTTGTTTTAGAATATCGCAGAAAAGGAAAACCAAACGGAGTCCAATTGACCTGAAACTTCACGAAACTTATTTTTGGATCAGAAGAAGCCCAGAAGACTTAGAGTGCACGTCAGGGGATCTACGAGGAGACCGCGAGGCAGGGGGCGCGCCCACCCACTGGCCGCGCCCTCCACCCTCGTGGGCCCCTCGTGGGCCCCTCGTGGCCCCCCCTGACGTACTTCTTCCGCCTATATATCTCCATATACCCTAAAAACATCCGGGAGCAGAATAGATCGGGAGTTCCGCCGCCAGAAGCCTCCGTAGCCACCGAAAGCCAATCTAGACCCGTTTCGGCACCCTGCCGGAGGGGGCAATCCCTCTCCGGTGGCCATCTTCATCATCCCGGTGCTCTCCATGACGAGGAGGGAGTAGTTCTCCCTCGGGGCTGAGGGTATGTACCAGTAGCTATGTGTTTAATCTCTCGCTCTCTCTCTCTCGTGTTCTTGAGGTGATATGATCTTGATGTATCGCGAGCTTTGCTATTATAGTTGGATCTGATGATGTTTCTCCCCCTCTACTCTCCTGTAATGGATTGAGTTTTTCCCTTTGAAGTTATCTTATCGGACTGAGTCTTTAAAGATTTGAGAACACTTGATGTATGTCTTGCCGTGCATATCTGTGGTGACAATGGGATATCACGTGATTCACTTGATGTATGTTTTTGTCGGGGTTGCTAATCCACGAACACCTATGGGACCGACGGACCGAGCCCCTTTTGGTTCGGCAGGGGGGCGGAGATCGCACGAAGAGCAGATCGAGGCGAAACACACGAGCATGCGATCAGTTTACCCAGGTTCGGGCCGCACAGATGCATAAAACCCTACTCCTGCTTTGTGGTTTGTATTGTGTTCTTGCTCAGGAGCGCCGAGTGCTACAGTACACACCAGCAGCTAGCGAGACCGAGCATGAGAATGATCATCCCCCCTCCTACGTTGCGCATGGGCCTCCTTTTATATGCTCAAGGGGTCACCGACAGATGGCAACATAGACGAGGGTAAAAATGGAAAAGGCGTGGCGGTTGGCACCGCCGCTTACTATAGTGTATCATACCTAACCCTGACAGCAGGGGACAAGGGCATTAAATGCCCGTCTGTGTCGCCTAAATAGTGCAAAAGGGACCGCCAGGGATGCCACCGCTCGCCACGATGGCAATCTTGTCAGCGCCGCTTGCCACCGTGTACCGCTGGCTACATAGCTTCCCGCCACGTACGCTCTGGAAGGGTCCCAGAGCGACACATTGGTGGATGTGCTGGAGTGCAGGTACATAGTGGAGGCTTTCCGCGGCAAGCGCCTTGCCGCGGTCGTTGTCTTGTCGTGTCCGGGAGCTTGTCGCTCACCGGGCCTTGCCGGGACGCGTGGTGCGTTGCGGCAAGTTCCTTGAGATGCCTTGGTTGGCCTTCCCGGCAAGCTCCTCTTGCCGGGGTCTTATCTCCTTGGCTTGGATACTTTGTTCTTGAATGGCTCCAAAAAGGAACCACGGAGGACCTTGGCGGTCACCCGGCAAGCCTTGCCACGGGACGCTGCGACTGCCCGTGCACAAGTTCGGGATACTAGGGTACCCCTACTCTAGTACACCGACAGGAGCCCCCGGGCCTGGGCCATACACGGTGCCGAGCGCTGTTGGGCCAGGCCCAAAACAGGGCACGGGCACGCGCGGCCTAGGTTACGCCGTATCTCTCTCCGTATCCACCGCGCCCTCCCCGAACGGCACGCGTCGAATGCGGCGTCGTGGGAGAGATCGTGGGTGGTTTCTTTATTCGGAAAGGCGGAACGTCCGCCCCGTCCCCCTTTATAAGCAGGGGAAGCAGGGGTAGTGCGCCCACTCGCCCCTTTCCATTCCAATCCCAGAAACCTCCGCCGCTCCTCCGTCTTCCCAAAGCAAAGAGAGCAGCGCCCTGCCCCCCATCGCCACCAGCACCACCAACGCCGTCGGCCTCCTCCACCACTTCCGCCATGGCTTCGAAAGCCAACAAGGGGAAAGCTGTGAAGTCGACCGAGGCGCAGCGGCTTGCGGCGCTACGGAAGGAGCGGGCAATCCCCCCCCCCCAAGCTTGCCGCGAAGGAGATGAGGGAGTACTACTACCTCTTCTGGTCGACGGAGACGCGAGCGCATCCGAGCACGAAGGTACTTCCAGCCGCCGCTCATAAAATGGCTCCAAACGGATATCCCTTCTTTGCTGTGTTCTTCTACTGTGGGCTCTGCCCGCCCTTCTCTGAATTTTTCTGCGACATCATGAACACCTACGGGCTCTGCCTCCTTGATTTCACCCCCAATGCCGTTCTGACCATGGCAGTTTTCGCGCATCTCTACGAAAACTTTGTCGGAGTCCATCCCAACGTAGCCCTTTTCCGCCACTTCTTTATGCCCCGAGTAGAGAGAGGAGAGCCTTTATCTGGCGGAATCGCCTGGATCTCGAGGGCCAGCAAGAAGGACTCTTATCTGGAGGGCGAGTTCCGCGGCAAGTGGGAGGAGTGGAGAGCAGACTGGTGCTGGATTGTCGAGGAGAAGCCGCAGTCATTTACCGCCCGGCGCCAAGCCCCAGCAACACGCGGCAGCGATTGGAGCGACGTGGCCCCGGAAGATGATAGGCTGAAGATTGCCATCACCAGGATCCAACACCTCAGGCTTGCCGGACTCACTGTAGGTGCCGTTGGCGCAGATTTTCTTCGCCACCGCATCGCCCCCCTGCAAGAATGGAGGAGGCCCGCCTGGGAGTTCAAGAATGCGACGGATATCATGAGGCTACGTCCGGGCCTCAACTACAACTTCACTGTCCTGGAGCTCAACGCCATGCTTCAGGAGCTGTTCAAGTATGATCCTGATCATCCAGAAGTGTTTAGGTTGTCGCAGGGCGTCGTTCCGTTGTGCAACAACTCTGCGCTTGACCGCATCAGCGCAATGATGCCGCTGTGCGATTCGCATGGAATCGTCCCAACTTGGCAAGAGCCTGCAGACGACGTCGTGCAGGAATTCTTCGACAACCTGGTAGAAGTGCCGATCCGCTCCGACAAGAAGAACGGCCTCACTCACGACACCACCGATGCGGAGTTGAAACGCATCGCCTCCAGGCTGGAAGAGGCGGCGGCAGCCGCAGCGGCAGGCGAGTTTGGATTCACCATGGAGGAGGCAGAGGCAGCAGAGGCGGCAAACCGTGCCGAGTGAGAGGAGCTTGCCGGCAAGAAAGAGCTTGCCGGCAAGAAAGAGTTTGCCGGGCGTGACGCCGAGCCGAGCGAGCCCGCCGAGGATACGAGCGGCTCGTTGGAGATCAACTCCTCTTCCTCCTCATCCTCAGATAGCTCGCCGCAAGCAGAGCCTCCATCTCCACCAAGAAGGTGTCTCCGCAAGGCCGGGGACGTGGCGAGGCGGCAGGCGAGTCGACAGTCGCCGCGCCGCGCGACACGCTCCACCGCGGCAAGCACTGTTGCCGCGGGAGCGCCTCATGCTGCTGCGGCAACTGGAGCGGGGTCCTCCCGGACCACTGCTTCTGCTCCCGCCAAGCGGCCAAGGGAACCTACTCCTCCGCCTTCCCGCGCCGGGCGTGAGCCGGATTTCGACTTCTCCGCGTTCAGCTCCGACGAGGAAGAAGAAGAAGAGTAAGATTCTCTTGTTGTACTTGTAGTTCTTCAATTCTTGCTGTTTTGTCTTGTATCTCATCTGCTTCACTCTGAACCTTTTCCTTTTTAGGACTCTGGCCCAGAGGGCAGCGAAGAGAGCCAAGGCCCCGGTGATTATCATCGAGGACGAACCCACCGCGACAGCAGGGGATGCGCCCGAGACAACCTTGCCGGACCCGGAAACTGTCCTCCAGAGCAGCCCCCAGCGTAAGTATATGGTTTGCTTTCCGCTGTTGGGTGCGCTTGGAATCTCTTTCTTTGCTGATATCTGACTGTTGACTTGTGCAGGAGTAGAGCAGCCCCACCAGGAGCACCCGGAGGCCGCCCCCAAAATGCCAAGGGAGAGTCCTCCGGCAAGGGAGAGGTCCCCGGCAAGGGAGAGCTCTCCGGCAAGGGAGAAGTCTCCGGCAAGGGAGGATTCTCCGGCAAGGGACAACACCAGCGGCCCCCCGGCGGCGGAGACCATGACTGCAGACCCTAGCACAGGTAATCTTCTCGCTTCAGAACTTCCTTGGGTTCTTCTTCTTTTGATCTTCTTTTTTGGATATTTGCTTGACTCTTCTCCCTTTTCCGGCTGTCAGATCCATCTACTGCGGAGCCGGTGGAGACAGAGGTTTCCGCCGAAGATGCTGCCGCCGCCGAGGAAGCAGCCGGCGCTGACGAGCCCGCTGGTGCAGAGACCGCCAAGGCTGCCGCCACAGAAGCAGGCGGGGGATCTGGCGATCGCACTGACGGCCCTGAGGCCATAGGAGCGCTAGGCGCTACACCGACCGCCGATCCCTCCGTCGCTGCCGCAGCGCCAGGCTCCGAAGAGCCCCAGCCAGGCGTCTACTTGAAGGCCGGCGACGACATCTTCATCAACCTCCCCTGGGCGTCAAGCTCCAGGGCGCCGGTCGAAGGAGAGAGTTTCGACGGAGAAGTGCTCGCCTCCGCCGGGCTGGCGCTGGTTGACGCGCCAAGCAGGAGCAGCAGCGAGCCCGAGAAGGAGCGGCTGCTGCGGAAGCTGGTGTCGCTCTACCATGCCCGGCAAGCCAAGCTGGAATCCCGCGAGGCGCTTGTCGCGAAGGCGGGAGAGGACATCGAGAAGCGCGCGGAGGAGCTCCGGGGTCACAACCAGGAAGCTCTCCGGTCCTTGGCAGTGGAGCGGACGCGACTTGCCGAGGAGCGGGAGGCCTTCCTCCTCGAGAAGGCTGAAGTCGAGGAGCAACAAAGGCTTGCCGCTGAGAAGCTGTTCATGCAAGAAGGCGAGCTAGTGCAGCGGAAGGTCAATCTTGACAGCCACAAGGAGGAGCTTGCCGCGCGCGAGCGAACAGTTGGTGGAGCCCTCAAGCAAGCAGAAGATGCTGTCGCAGCTGCCGAGGTCGCCAAGAAAGAGCTGGAGACGAAGGTGGCGCAGCTGGAGGCCGATCTCAAGGTGAGCGGCGAAGAGCTTGCCGCACTCAAGCTTGAGCGGGAGAAGGACGCCTACAACTACTTGGAGTTGCAGGCCCGTCTCGCCGAGAAAGGCCAGGAACTTAGCGCCGCCAAGGACTCCAACGCTGATCTTGAGTTGAAGTTGACCACTTTGACCAAGACGCTGGACGGCGCCAAGGAGCAAGAGACGGCCCTGAAGGAGGAGGTCAAGGCCGGCAAGGCGCTGCTGGCGAGTGCCGCTGCCGCCCAGAGCACTTTCCGGGAGAATGTGGAGCACTGGACGGAGGGTCTCGTGGATGTTGCCGCAGACGTCGACAGGGAGCTGGCGCAGCTGGGGATGGAGGATCTCAGGTATCCCTCCGACGAGAACCTCCAACCCAGCGCCAAGCTCACCTCGTTCTTCAAAGGCGTGGCGACGGCACTCCGGCGACTCCGGGAGAGGATCCCGAAGCAGCTGGCCGACGAGTCACGCAAGATCTGCGCGGGAGCTCTTCAGAAGGTGCTGGTGAAGGTGGTGTTCCACAACCCGGGCCTCAACCTCACCAACGTCCTCAGGTCCTTGCCGCCGGATGCTGATTGGAGGCGCTCAAGACCCTTGTCGCACCCATTGTGGACAAGGTGAGCGGGATCAAGAGGGTCGAGGGCGATCGCGTAGACTAGGCCGCCCGTTTTCTTCTTTTCTTGTCGCTACTGGTCATGTTATGAAAACAATCTATTAGAGCGCGACAAGTTTCCTTGTAATATAACTTTATTTTGGGTACTGATTGCAATGTTATTTCCTCTACTTGATTCCTTCCTTTGTATGTTTTTGCCCTACGCTTTTAGGGAACTTGCCGATGCAGGCACCTTTGCCGCGAGCACTGAGTGCGGGACGTCAGCAGCCTGCTAGCGGTGCCGCTGCCGACAAGAAACCTTGTCGCAGCTAGTCGCAGCTCACTTAAGTTGTTGAGCAGACTCGAAACAAAATAAGGGCGCAACTAGCTACGAGTTGGTTCCTCCGCGCACAGGTTTCCATACAAAGTACGGTCGTTCAAGGAAGATAACTTAAAATTTTAAAGGAAATCTGATTGCTCAAACTTTGGCAACTTAGCTTTTCTGTCGTTTGCTTCCCAGCAAGGCGGAACTTTCTTGAACGACGCCTGGTCCATACCATATCTTCTCCTTCCCCCCGACAAACTTGTGGGCGAGGGACCCTTCCTTTCCTTGAGAAAAAAGAGAGAGGAGAAAATAAAGATATGGAGCCTTATGGCTCGTTGTTGCTTACCGGGGGTAAGTGCTGCACAAAGTGTCAGATAACACATTCAAATAATAAAAAGCATGAAATCGACAAGGTGTGCGGAGCACATAAGCTTTATGCACGGGGTATGCGCCCGGCTTTGTACAAAGGATTACATGCAACAGCGGCAAGACTTGTACAAAAGGTGGTTGCCGGAACGGGTTTCGGCAACCGCGCCCTACGGGTAAAACTTACGAAGATGCTCTACGTTCCAGGAGTTGCTCACTGGAATGCCATCTTCGGTCTCAAGGTGGACAACGCCAGGCCTAGTGACTCGTTTCACCCGGTAAGGGCCTTCCCACTTCGGCATCAACTTGTTGGAATTCTTGGCCGACTGAACACGCCGAAGAACACGGTCGCCATCCTCGAGACTTCTGGCATTAACTTTGCGGCTATGGTAGCGGCGCAAAGCTTGCTGGTAGCGAGCAGCTCGCACAGCAGCCTGAAGACGGTCTTCCTCAAGGAGCAGCGCGTCATCTTGCCGCAGCTGCTCTTGCTCAAGCTCATCGTAAGCGAGCACTCGAGGCGACCCGTATACGAGTTCCGTGGGGAGAACTGCCTCTACTCCATAGACTAGAGCGAAAGGTGTCTGGCCAGTGGCTCGATTTGGCGTCGTTCTGATCAACCAAAGAACCACCGGCAGCTCCTCGATCCAGTTTCTTCCGCACTTGTGCAGCCTGTCGAAAGTTCTGGTCTTGAGCCCACGCAGCACTTCAGCATTTGCCCTCTCCGCTTGACCGTTGCTTCTCGGGTGAGCAACAGAAGTGAAGCAGACCTTGGCGCCAAGATCTTGGACGTATTGCATGAAGGTGCGGCTCGTGAATTGTGTACCGTTGTCGGTGATTATCCTGTTAGGGATCCCGAAGCGGCAAATAATCGACTTGAAGAACTTGACTGCTGACTGTGCTGTCACCTTCCTCACTGCTTCCACTTCCGGCCACTTTGTGAACTTGTCGATTGCAACGTACAAGTACTCAAAGCCCCCGATTGCTCGGGGAAAGGGGCCGAGGATATCGAGCCCCCAGACCGAAAATGGCCAGGATAAAGGGATCGTCTGGAGAGCTTGAGCTGGCTGGTGTATCTGCTTGGAATGGAACTGGCACGCTTCACACTTGGTTACTTGTGCAGTTGCATCCTGGAGGGCTGTCGGCCAAAAGAAACCTTGCCGGAATGCTTTGCCGACAAGTGCTCTTGCGCCAATGTGGTGACCACATATGCCTCCATGTATCTCTGCCAACAGCTTTTGTCCATCTTCCCGGTGAATACACTTCAATTTCACACCATTGAGTCTTCTTCTATACAGTGTGTTGTCGACAAACTGGTACATACTTGACTGCCAGGCTACTCTTTCCGCTTCTTCTTGCTCTTCGGGAATTTCTCTTGTCTGAAGGAAACGGACAATCTGTTGTGCCAATGCTGGAGCTTGTGGCTCGACAACAAGGACTAAAGGCATGTCTGCTGCTGTGGGAACATCTGCTTCTATGGCAAGAGCCTGCGGCTCTGCCGGAGCTTGACGTTCCCCGGCAAGCTTGCCGGAGCAAAACTTGTCGGGAGCGTCTGCTTCAACGGAACAAACCCTAGGGCTTGCCGGAGCAGACTGCTCCTCAGCACTCTTGGTGTTGATCTTGGGGACCTTCTTGGCGGCGGCTTCGGGAAGCTCTGCCGGAAAATAGTCACCAGAAATCAACTTCCTCTTCTTGCTCTATCTAGTTGATGGCGTTACGGACGGTTGAGTCAGCTTGAGCACAAAGATCCCTAGTTCCACAGGCAACTTAAGTGCGGCGCACTTTGACAGGCCATCGGCAATGTCGTTTTGAGCTCTTGGGACATGCTCCATCTGCAGGCCGTCAAAGTGCTCTTCTAGCTTTCACTTGGCGGACGACGAGTTGCGAGTCACCCCTGACAATGAGCTTCTTGATCCCAAGGTCTGCTGCGATCCTGAGACCGGCAAGCAAGCCTTCATACTCTGCAGTATTGTTTGTTGCTTGCTCCTTGGGAAAGTGCATCTGGACTACGTACTTGAGGTGCTCTCCGGTGGGTGCGACAAGCAGCACGCCAGCGCCAGCGCCTTGCAGCGAGAAGGCACCGTCAAAGTACATGAGCCACTCTTTGCTTGCTTCCTTGACGGGGATGCTCGTTTCTGGAATTTCTTCATCTGGTGTTGGCGTCCACTCTGCTATGAATTCTGCCAATGCTCTGCTTTGGATAGTTGAAGTACTCTCAAACTTGAGGCCAAAGCTTGACAGTTCCAGTGCCCACTCAACAATCCTGCCTGTTGCTTCTGGATTCTATAGTATCCTCTTCAGCGGAGAGCGAGTGACAACTGTGATCTCATGTGCTTGGAAGTAATGGCGCAACTTTCTCGAGGCCATGAGAAGGCCGAAAAGCAATTTCTGCACACCAGAGTACCTTGACCTAGCCCCCTGCAGAAGGGAACTGAGAAAGTAAACTGGGTGCTGCACCATTCTCTTCTGCATCTCCTCGTGCACCTGCGCAGATCCATCTTTGTCGGGACCAGAGCTTGTCGGGGAAGCCCCCTGCTTGTCGCTGGATGCGCTTGCCGCAGTTGCTGGCTCGTCATCTGCCTCCCTCTCTGCCACTAACGCAGCACTAACCACTTGATTGGTTGCCGCTATGTACAGCAGCAACTTCTCTTGCGGCTTAGGTGTGACAAGTGTTGGAGTGGAGGACAGGTATCTCTTCAAGTCCTGCAGCTCAGCCTCCACTTCCGGAGTCCATTTCATTGGACCTGCCTTTTTCAAAATTTTGAAAAACGGCAGGGCGCGCTCAGCAGACCGAGAGATAAACCTGCTGAGAGCAGCCACGCAACCGGCAAGTCTTCGTACATCCTTGACGCGCTTTGGTGCTTCAATCTGCTCAATGGCCTTGATCTTGTCGGGATTGGCTTCGATTCCCCGCTGAGACACGAAGAACCCGAGAAGCTTGCTAGAGGGGACTCCGAACACACACTTCTCGGGGTTGAGCTTGAGGTTGATCTTGCGCAGATTTGCAAAGTTCTCGTCTAAATCTTGAATCAGAGTTGCCCTGTCCTTGCTCTTGACCACTATGTCATCCATGTATGCTTCCACATTTCTGTGCATTTGTGGCTCAAGAGCGACATGGACTACTCTTGCAAATGTTGAACCAGCATTCTTTAAACCGAAAGGCATCCGTATGAAACAGTACATGCCACATGGAGTGATGAATGCAGTCTTTTCCTCATCCTCTTCTGCCATGAAGATTTGATGGTATCCTGAGTATGCGTCAAGAAATGAAAGCAAGTCACATCCGGCCGTGGAGTCGACAATCTGGTCAATGCGCGGCAAGGGAAATGGGTCTTTGGGACAAGCTTTATTAACATCGGTAAATTCGATACAAAGCCTCCATTTCCCGTTTGCCTTGCGCACGACTACAGGATTGGCCAACCACGTAGGATGGAGCACTCCTCTGACAAGGCCTGCTGCTTCCAATTTCTTGATCTCTTCTGCGATAAACTCTTGGCGCTCCACTGCTTGCTTCCTGACCTTCTGCTTGACGGGCCGCGCATGAGGACAAACAGCAAGATGGTGCTCAATTACTTTCCTGGGAACACCGGGGATGTCAGAGGTTGCCACGCAAACACGTCGACGTTCGCCCGCAGGAAAGCAATGAGCGCGCTTTCCTATTTGGGGTCGAGAGTGGCACTGATGGTGAAGGTACCACCAGTGCCGTCCTCCTTGGTGGACACTTTCTTGGTCTTTGGCGGAGTTGCCATTGCCTTCTTACACTTGCCGGTGGAGCTCGATGGTGCATCCTCGACGGTAGCGGAGCTCTCCGAAGAGGTGCGCTTGCCGGAGTGGGCATCAGAACTCTTGCCGGACTTGGTCTTCTTCTTCCCCCTGGGAGCTTCAGCGGCAAGTGACTTGCCATCTGTTGCGGCTGCCGCTTCTCGGTAGATCTTGTCGGCGCAGATAAGAGCATCCTTCTTGTCGCCAGGGACAGAGATGACGCTTATCGGGCCTGGCATCTTCAGCATGTTGTATGCATAGTGAGAGGCTGCCATGAACCTGGCGAGTGTTGGACGGCCGAGTATCCCATTGTAAGGCAATGGAAAATCGGCAACGTCAAAAGTGACCCTCTCAGTCCTGAAGTTCAACTCGCTGCCAAATGTTACCGGCAACGTGACCTTCCCCTTCGGCTTGCTCCTTCCCGGGTTGATTCCTTGGAATGTGCCGGTTTCTTCGAGCTCGCTGTCAGGGATCTGGAGTTTTTGGAGTACAGTGGAGGAGATCAAGTTCAAGCCGGCCCCGCCATCAACTAGCATCTTAGTGACCTTGAGGTTGTGTATAGTTGGTGAAACCAACATCAGCAAGCACCCGACCGCAGTTGTGCGATCGGGGTGATCCTCAATATCAAAGATGATAGGCGTGCTGGACCATTTCAGAAGCTTGCGTGACTCGACAGGTGGTTCTGCCGCATTGACTTCCCGCACCCACTGCTTGAGTTGGCGGTGCGAAGTATGCAGAGAAGCACCGCTGTCAACGCACAAGACCTCTATGGCTTTCTGGAACTCGTGCTCACTGGTCTCGACATCATCCATGTCTTCGTCGTCGTCGTCTTCATCCTTGTCGCGGCCGCGGGGAGGTCTGTCTCCTTGCCGCTGTTTGGCCTTGCCGCAGCGTCCTCCCCGGCCGGCGCGCTTCTTGCCGGATTCTCCAGCGTCTCCTTGGGCCCTCTCCTTGTCGCGCCGCTCGTACTCAGCTTTTTGCTGCTGGACAAGCTGCTCGACTTTCTTGCAACTCTGGAGGTCATGGCCCTTGGTGCGATGGATCTTGCAGTATTGCTTGTCGGTGCCGTCCTGCTTGTCGGCGACCGCCACAGCCCGGCAGTTGGTGCATGCGGCAATCTCCTTGCCGAAGCTACCAACTTTGGCTTTCTTGGTGCCACCGTCGTTGCCGGACTGCTCAACGACTAGCACATCTTTGCCTTTCTTCTTCCTGTTGTTCCGCCGCCGGTTTTTCTTTGCCGGGGCAGCATCCTCGCTGTCAGATCCTCCTGCTCCTGTATTCTCTCCGGGGAGTTTCCTCCCTTCCTCAGCACGTGCACACTTGTCGGCCAGGGCATACAGCTCACTGACGTCTCTGATCTTGCACATCGCCATCTCCTCCCGCATCCTGCGGTTACGCACGTTCTGATGGAACGCGCTGATGACCGCGGCAGGGTGGACGTCTGGGATGTTGTGCTATACACGGCTGAATCTCTGAATGTACTTGCGCAGGGGCTCTCCTTCCTTCTGGGCGAGCAGGTGAAGGTCACTCTCTTGGCCATGAGGTTTGTGGCCGCCTGTAAAGGTGCCGACAAACTGATGGCATAAGTCTGCCCAGGAGGATATGGACTTTTCCGGCAAGTGCATGAGCCAGGACCTGACGTTGGGCTTGAGCACCAGCGGGAAGTAGTTGGCAAGGATCTTGTCGTCTCGCCCCCCGGCAGCTTGCACCGCGATGGTGTAGATGTTGAGGAACTCCGACGGATGCGACTTGTCGTCGTACTTCTCGGGTACGTCTGGCTTGAAATTCTTCTTGTTGGGCCACTGGACTTGCCGCAGCTCACGGGTAAACGCAGGGCAACCTACCGCGTACGGCAAGTCGCCTGGTTCCCCTAGCGCATGCATATCAATAGAGGGCCCAGCGCGCTGGTCTGATTGACGTCGCGCTTCTCTTCGGCGCTCGATGCGAGTACGAGCGTCTTCTTGCTGTCGTTCGTGAAGAACTTGGCGTTGATCGCGATGAGCTCGTGGATCTGATGACGCGGTGGAGTCGCTGTCGTGGTGGATCCGGCGAGTCGGTGATCTTGGCCTTCGGGGCGGAGAGTGCACAGTGGTTGCACCCTCACCGGTCTTGTCGCCACCGGCTCGTGCCTGGCTGACTTGCCGCGGCTACGAAGTACTCGGCTGCCGTGGAATGTCGCTGTTGGCAAAGCTGATGAGACTCTGAATGGTGGCCCTCCAGTCGTCGATCTTGTCTGCCGCTGGAGGGTAGTCTAGGAGCAGTTGAGCCCGCGCCAAAGCTTCTGCTGAAGTGGCGGGCGGCGGCGGCGAACGGTGCGAGGAGCGGGATATGCTCGGACTTCTAACCATGTTAGAAGGAGCAGTATCTCGTCCAGGCAACCGTGCCCCGCTCGCGCCAGCATGTTGGCGTGCACGCTGGTCTTGAGCACTCCGAGATCCACCAGCTCGATCTTGATTCAGTAAGCGTATGGTACCGTGGGTATCATGACGCTGCCGGTCCCGCACCTCCTAGGAGGGGCGCGGTGCATGTACGGACGCTGAGGTCTTGGAGTGCGCCCGGTCATTGTGGGAGCTGATAGCACCGCCGATGAGCAGCGCAGCCTTGTCCTTGGACCTGGCAGCACCGTGAGCACCCTCGTCGGCGCCCGTTCTTCTGCCGGCGTCTACCCCACCAGCCGTTTGCTCCGGCGATGGTGGGTTCAGCGCGGACGGAGCAGCCGCCTTCGAAGCCTTCTTCTTCGGCGGCATGTCGATGAAGACGATGGAGATTTAGCTCATGCGAATGCCGGATCAGGTTCACACAACCTCGACGCACCCCCTACCTGGCGCGCCAACGATGTCGGGGTTGCTAATCCACGAACACCTATGGGACCGGCGGACCGAGCCCCTTTTGGTTCGGCAGGGGGGCGAAGATCGCACGAAGAGCAAATCGAGGCGAAACACACGAGCACGCGATCAGTTTACCCAGGTTCGGGCCGCACGAATGTGTAAAACCCTACTCCTGCTTTGTGCTTTGTATTGTGTTCTTGCTCGGGAGCGCCGAGTGCTACAGTACACACCAGCAGCTAGCGAGACCGAGCGTGAGAATGATCGTCCCCCCTCCTATGTTGCGCATGGGCCTCCTTTTATATGCTCAAGGGGTCACCGACAGATGGCAACATAGACGAGGGTAAAAATGGAAAAGGCGTGGCGGTTGGCACCGCCGCTTACTACAGTGTATCATACCTAACCCTGATAGCAGGGGACAAGGGCATTAAATGCCCGTCTGTGTCGCCTAAATAGTGCAAAAGGGACCGCCAAGGACGCCACCGCTCGCCACGATGGCAATCTTGTCAGCGCCGCTTGCCACCGTGTACCGCTGGCTGCACAGCTTCCCGCCACGTACGCTCTGGAAGGGTCCTAGAGCGACACGTTGGTGGATGTGCTGGAGCGCAGGTACAGAGTGGAGGCTTGCCGCGGCAAGCGCCTTGCCACGGCATTGTCTTGTCGCGTCCGGGAGCTTGTCGCTCACCGGGCCTTGCCGGGACGCGTGGTGCGTTGCGGCAAGTTCCTTGAGATGCCTTGGTTGGCCTTCCCGGCAAGCTCCTCTTGCCAGGGTCTTGTCTCCTTCCCGGCAAGCTCCTCTTGCCGGGGTCTTGTCTCCTTGGCTTGGATACTTTGTTCTTGAATGGCTCCAAAGGAACCACGGAGGACCTTGGCGGTCACCCGGCAAGCCTTGCCACGGGACGTTGCGACTGCCCGTGCACAAGTTCGGGATACTAGGGTACCCCTACTCTAGTACACCAATAGTTTTGGTGACCAACTTGCGGGTTCCGCCCATGAACTTATGCATAGGGGTTGGCACACGTTTTCGTCGTGATTATCCGGTAGAAACTTTGGGGCACTCTTTGAGGTTCTATGTGTTGGTTGAATAGATGAATCTGAGATTGCGTGATGCATATCGTATAATCATACCCACGGATACTTGAGGTGACATTGGAGTATCTAGGTGACATTAGGGTTTTGGTTGATTTGTGTCTTAAGGTGTTATTCTAGTACGAACTCTAGGGCTGTTTGTGACACTTATAGGAATAGCCCAACGGATTGATTGGAAAGAATAACTTTGACGTGGTTTCGTACCCTACCATAATCTCTTCGTTTGTTCTCTGCTATTAGTGACTTTGGAGTGACTCTTTGTTGCATGTTGAGGGATAGTTATGTGATCCAATTATGTTATTATTGTTGAGAGAACTTGCACTAGTGAAAGTATGAACCCTAGGCCTTGTTTCAACACATTGCAATACCGTTTACGCTCACTTTTATCATTAGTTACCTTGCTGTTTTTATATTTTCAGATTACAAAAACCATTATCTACAATCCATATACCACTTGTATCACCATCTCTTCACCGAACTAGTGCACCTATACAATTTACCATTGTATTGGGTGTGTTGGGGACACAAGAGAGACTCTTTGTTATTTGGTTGCAGGGTTGCTTAAGAGAGACCATCTTCATCCTACGCCTCCTACGGATTGATAAACCTTAGGTCATCCACTTGAGGGAAATTTGCTACTGTCCTACAAACCTCTGCAAGGCCCAACAACGTCTACAAGACAAAGGTTGTGTAGTAGACATCAGACACATAATCCCAACAGGGTCAATCGCCTCACATCACTGAGCACTTTAAGCAGCGCCGAGGCCCCTTACTCCGCCGCCGCTAGTGGGTCACCGCCCTGACCAGGCGCCTCTCATAGTGCCTCATCTGAGCCTCCCCGCTGGGCCGCACCCCAAGTCGCTCTGGTGGCTTGCCACTGCCGTGAGCTGCCCCAGTTTCTGCCTCGCGCCATTGTTGAGTCGCCGGCCTCACCCTTGCTGAGCCGCCAGGAACGCCGCTCCACGCCATGGCGCTCGCCTCGCCACAGTGATCCAACGTACCTTGGCGTCAACCGTTCTGCAGATTTCCAGAGGGCATCAGCATGCATCTGGTGGTGACTATACGAAGTAAACATGAATACCGAGGACTACATGCTCACGGCGTGGATGTGTCCATCCCGAGCTCCAGCAGCACTCGAACATTAAACAATTGAGGAGGAATCATCAAACAGTAAGTACTCCATGAAGGGTCAAGAGGGAAAATACATACGTACCCACACGAGCCTAATAGCTCAACTCTGCATGGAACACGGGGTTTGACCGTTTGAGGAGTCAGTTAATAAATCCTCACACGCCGTCGCCTGAAGTCGGCCCTGCCATGTCGCTCCCGCGGCCACCTTCCTGGGTCATTGCAATTTGCCGCTGCCAGGTCGACGTCGTCACCTCCAAAACCGCCTCTGCTGCCATCCGAGCCGCCCACGTGTACTGTTATGCACAAACGCTATATATATGGATCATCTATTCGTCCGGACGAATCAGGTGATATTCATCTACGTCTATTTTTATATTGGCACATCTTGTTTTTGTCAAAAGAACAATTACTTTGGTTTATTTTGACATGCAGAATAATTATCCATTACAAAAGGTGGTATTATATCACGGATGCGGAGCATGCCTGTATGGTTTTGCACTAGCGTTCATCCGTGTCATGCTGCTCAATGAACAGTGGCTGACTCATTTGTCTGTGTTGCCTCTGATGCCGCGGTCGTCTCTACTGGCCGACTCCCACGTCTACATCAACACGTCGGAGCCGCCCCTATCTGCCTGAGCTGCTTATTGAGTGCAAACAAGTCACCGCTCCAGTGGTCCAATTTATTCCTATCATTATGAAGAAAATCATCATATATTATCAGGCTCCGCCTCCACCGGATGGCTCAATGGATAGGCGTACAAGTCGCCATCACTGCATTTTGGGTAATTTCAACAACCAGCTGGGATGAACCGCTGGCCGGATTACTGACACAAATCATACAGAGTCATTTATAACCCGCCACGATCGACCTCAAGTTTTCGTGGATTCACATTGCGTTATCAACGCCAAGGATATACAATGAATGTTGCGAAGATTATTAACTCGCCACCTTGCTTCCAGCTTCAACATATGACAGCGGTGCATTGTTCAGCTATATGCCGGTTTATATCACGGTCAAATATGAAGAATCTCAAGCCAACTCCTCGAGTCACCTTGAGACTCGGGGGCTACGATGACATGACTCGGCAAATCTTGCCAGTTTTAGCAAGTTTAAGAACCCCAGGACGATGGAGGGAAAGATAACCCGGTCCCAGAAGCTACTGTTATATTGATGAAAATTTAAAAGGGCATCAGAAATATTCCGGCTCACAATGATGCTTCCGGTTTACAATCCAGTTCAAGGGAAATCCCATTTCCAACAAAGCGCTGAAGCCCTCAATATCCGGTTCAAAATCCGGTTTAAGAGGAAGCTGTCTCTCGCAAAGCCCAGAAGCTCTCAAATCCGGTTTAAGAATTTCCGGTTCAAACAGAATTAATTTCTCGCAAGTTCGAGTTTAAAGGCCGTCAGAAATTTTTTGGTTGAGAATGAAGATTCCGGTTTCAAATCCGGTTCAAGGGAAAAGATGTCTCCCACACAGCTTTAAAACTCTCAATATCCGATTCAAGAATAATTTATATCTTGCAAAAAGTTAAAGGTTGCCGAAAAGGACCTGTTGCCATGATGCGCGGTTCAAACATGGGTATCCTGCCTTATTGGTTTATATATTATTGATCACTTGGGGGCTTCCTCTTCAAACATAGGTGTACTCACTAAAGAGAATATAGCGTTGCTACCCTCTTGATCTGGCTATCAAGCCAATATTATCATAAGAGCATAGCTCTGGTTACTTCAGTAATCTGGCTATCAAGCCAATATTATCATCAGGGGCCAAAGAGAGTCTGTTTGCACAACACAACTCAAACATAGGCACCCACTGAGCACAGCTCAAAATATTGCTTGGGGGCTCTTTGCTTCGCAACGAACAAAGAGTCTACACTTGTAATAGGCTATCAAGCCAGGCTTGGAAGCCAGGTGTATTCACCTAAAACCCCGGGTTATCCTGCCCTTTTTAAGTAAGCCACTTCGTCCAGGTAAACCTGGTATGACCCGCCGAACGTTTGACAAGTCAATCTCATAGACCCTGAACTTGTCAAAGTTAAAATGACGATTGGTTAAAGATTGAGGTCCATCTTAAAAGGCTTTGTAAAATGGTTTAACTCAGTAGCCTGGCAGCCCATGAAAAGCCTCGATTTTGGGCCTGGCAGCCCATGAAAAGACTCGAATGTTATTTTTATGATGTCATTTGTCAAGTTTTTTCTTCTTTGTTTGAGGTTTATATTATCTTATGATAAACCGGCATTCATTGACCTGGCTTGGCTTTCAACTATAAGTTGTCAGTACATGATCAGTTATAATCTGGCGCTTATTGACCCGGTCTGGTTTCGACTACAAGTCGCCAGTATTATATATGGATAATCCGGTGTTTATTACAACATGGTACGGTTTTATCATAAACCGGCAAAATATGGAAGGAGTTATCAGTACTCAAGATTGGGGTTATCACCCTTACTACAAAAGTTGGTAAACCAACGATGTGATTCACCCTTGCTGGTATGATATGATTCATATTTGATTATTCTTAAGTGCAGCCTTGGTTATAAACCCTAGTTGTATGTTGGGCATTATGACCCGTCCGGCGGTAAACCGCCAGGACACTTTAAACTTGTTGTATGCAGAAACATGTTGAATAAAGCATGATTATAAAACACCGGCGTTTATTAACCTGGCCTGGCTTTCGACTATAAGTTGCCAGTATGATGATAAATTATCCAGTGTTTATTAACCTAGACTGGCTTGGGATTATAAGTTGTCATTATATATTTGGATTGCACCATTGGAATCATGCGCTCATAAATCATTGGATTATATTATTCAAATCTTCAAATAGCCAACATGGCTGGATATTATTATGGTTATCAGTAACCGGTATTATGATTAAAGTTTTCAAAGTAGCTTTAGCGCAATAGTTACTCCCTCCATTCCAAAATATAGTGCGTCCGCGCTTCCCGAGATTCAACTTTGACCATAAATTTAACCAACGAGACCAACTGCGGCGGGAGAAAAAAATTATATAATTGAAAACTTCCTTCGAATACGAATTCACTGATATAATTTTTGCTCCCGCCGCAATTGGTCTTGGTAGTTAAATTTACGGTCAAAGTTGATGCACGGGGATAGAGGAAGCACTACATTGTGGAATGGAGGGAGTATTATATTATCAATGGATATGATTTATTCTACAATGTAAGGGTCCTGAGTCGCTGCAGGCTTACGACCCGACACTTGGGGGCTACATTATTCAAATTGAGATTATATCAAATATGCAAGGTTCATGTCGCTGCAAGCATGCACCATGACACTTGGGGGCTAATGCAAAGTCATTTTTATTGGCCTTATTGAAGACACGACTCATCACATCATAATGAGCCGGCCCTTGGGGGCTACCAATTGCTCCTATCAATGATTCAAGGTACACAAGTTTTAATCCATTATATTGAAGGGTCCACTGCTCACTTGGTAAAGCACAAAGCTCTTAACCTTGTGGACGTGGGTTAAAGCCCCATGATGGAGTTACATTATATGATGTTATTCTCAATGAAGCATGATTATATTTATAAAGTCCCTGCTCATTATTGCATAATGATTCAGCCCTTGGGGGCTACACTGGTTGATGTTTTTTGAGCATCAGGCAATTACAAGTCCCAGGTTGCTGCAAGCATGACAACACGACACTTGGGGGCTACATAAATATGGAGTATTCAGTTTTTACTAAGTGACTGGGATGAACAACATGGATTTCTTCTTAAGTGGCGGTATTTATATTGAAGCAAGTTTTAAGCCATCACTTTGTTCTGCTCAAGACTTGGGGGCTACAGGTAATATGGATATAAGGAAGAAAAATCTTCATATTCTTAGTATTGAATAAACTAGATTGACCTGGTGTCTGCAACAATCATAACCCGGCGTCATCAATAATCATGAACCGGCGTTGGCAACAATCATAACCCGGAATTATCAGTTTTATAATCGGCGATTTTGGAAGTCATAGCTCGGCAAATTCTACAGTTTCAAACCGGCTAGATATAAGTTTAATATTTCAAACACCAACATTTTGGTCAAGGCAGAGCATTGAAGGCCGACTCAAATGGATTCTTTATTTACAATATTTATGTTGGGGAACGTAGTAATTTCAAAAAAATTCCTACGCACACGCAAGATCATGGTGATGCATAGAAACGAGAGGGGAGAGTGTTGTCCACATACCCTCGTAGACCGAAAGCGGAAGCGTTAGCACAACGCGGTTGATGTAGTCGTACGTCTTCACGGCCCGACCGATCAAGCACCGAAACTATGGCACCTCCGAGTTCTAGCACACGTTCAGCTCAATGACGATCCCCGGACTCCGATCCAGTAGAATGTCGGGGAAGAGTTCCGTCAGCACGACGGCGTGGTGACGATCTTGATGTTCTACTATCGCAGGGCTTAGCCTAAGCACCACTACAATATTATCGAGGACTATGGTGGAGGGGGGCACCGCACACGGCTAAGATATCAATGATCAACTGTTGTGTCTATGGGGTGCCCCCTGCCCCCGTATATAAAGGAGCAAGGGAGGGAGGCGGCCGACCTAGGAGGAGGGCGCGCCAAGGGGGGAGTTCTACTCCCATCGGGAGTAGGACTCCTCCTTCCCTTGTTGGAGTAGGAGAGAAGGAAAGAGGGGGAGAGGAACAAGGAAAAGTGGGCTGCACCCCTTGTCCAATTCGGACCAGAGGGGGGCGCCTCCTTCCTTTTGGCCTCTCTCCTCTATTCCCGTATGGCCCAATAAGGCCCATATACTCCCTGGCGAATTCCCGTAACTCTCTGGTACTCCGAAAAATATCTGAATCACTCGGAACCTTTCCGATGTCCGAATATAGTCGTCCAATATATCGATCTTTACGTCTCGGCCATTTCAAGACTCCTCGTCATGTCCCCGATCTCATCCGGGACTCCGAACTCCTTCGGTACATCAAAACTCATAAACTCATAATATAACTGCCATCGAAATCTTAAGCGTGCGGACCCTACGGGTTCGAGAACTATGTAGACATGACCAAGACACATCTCCGATCAATAACCAATAGCGGAACCTGGATGCTCATATTGGCTCCCACATATTCTACGAAGATCTTTATCGGTCAAACCACATAACAACATACGTTGTTCGCTTTGTCCTCGGTATGTTACTTGCCCGAGATTCGATCGTCGGTATCTCAATACCTAGTTCAATCTCGTTACCGGCAAGTCTCTTTACTCGTTCCGTAACACATCATCCCACAACTACTCATTAGTTGCAATGCTTGCAAGGCTTATAGTGATGTGCATTACCGAGTGGGCCTAGAGATACCTCTCCGACAATCGGAGTGACAAATCCTAATCTCGAAATACGCCAAATCCTTATAGTGATGTGCATTACCGAGAGGGGAGAGTGTGATCTACATACCCTTGTAGACCGACAGCGGAAGCGTTAGCACAACGCGGTTGATGTAGTCATACGTCTTCACGACCCGACCGATCAAGCACCGAAACTACGGCACCTCCGAGTTTTAGCACATGTTCATCTCGATGATGATCCCCGGACTCCGATCCAGCAAAGTGTCGGGGAAGAGTTCCGTCAGCACGACGGCGTGGTGACGATCTTGATGTTCTACTGTCGCAGAGCTTCGCTTAAGCACCGCTACAATATTATCGAGGATTATGGTGGAAGGGGGCACCGCACACGGCTAAGAATACGATCACGTGGATCAACTTGTGTGTCTAGGGGTGCCCCCTGCCCCCGTATATAAAGGAGCAAGGGGAGGAGGCCGGCCGGCCCTATAGGCGCGCTAAGGAGGAGTCCTGCTCCTAGTAGGAGTAGGACTCCTACTAGGAGGGGGAAGGAAGTGGGGAGGGAGAAGGAAAGGGGGGCGCCCCCCCCCCCTCTCCTAGTCCAATTCGGACTAGGGGGGAGGAGGCGTGCGGCCCACCCTGGCGGCCCCTCTCTCTCTCCACTAAGGCCCATATGGCCCATTACTTCTCCCGAGAGGGTTCCGGTAACCCTCCGGCTCTCCGGTTTCTCTGAAATCACCCGGAACACTTCCGGTGTCCGAATATAGCCGTCCAATATATCAATCTTTATGTCTCGACCATTTCGAGACTCCTCGTTATGTCCGTGCTCACATCCGGGACTCCGAACTAACTTCGGTACATCAAAACTCATAAACTCATAATATAACTGTCATCGAAACCTTAAGCGTGCGGACCCTACGGGTTTGAGAACAATGTAGACATGACCGAGACACATCTCCGGTCAATAACCAATAGCGGAACCTCGATGCTCATATTGGCTCCAACATATTCTACGAAGATCTTTATCGGTCAGACCGCATAACAACATACGTTGTTCCCTTTGTCATCGGTATGTTACTTGCCCGAGATTCGATCGTCGGTATCTCAATACCTAGTTCAATCCCGTTACCGGCAAGTCTCTTTACTCATTTCATAATACACCATCTCGCAACTAACTCATTAGTTGCAATGCTTGCTAGGCTTATGAGATGTGTATTACCGAGAGGGCCCAGAGATACCTCTCCGACAATCGAAGTGACAAATCCTAATCTCGAAATACGCCAACCCAACATGTACCTTTGGAGACACCTGTAGAGCTCCTTTATAATCACCCAGTTACGTTGTGACATTTGGTAGCACACAAAGTGTTCCTCCGATAAACGGGAGTTGCATAATCTCATAGTCATAGGAACATGTATAAGTCATGAAGAAAGCAATAGCAACATACTAAACGATCGGGTGCTAAGCTAATGGAATGGGTCATGTCAATCACATCATTCTCCTAATAATGTGATCCCGTTAATCAAATGACAAAACATGTCTATGGTTAGGAAACATAACCATCTTTGATTAACGAGCTAGTCAAGTAGAGGCATACTAGTGACGTTTAGTTTGTCCATGTATTCACACAAGTATTATGTTTCCGGATAATACAATTCTAGCATGAATAATAAACATTTATCATGATATAAGGAAATAAAATAATAACATTATTATTGCCTCTAGGGCATATTTCCTTTAGTCTCCCACTTGCACTAGAGTCAATAATCTAGATTACACAGTAATGATTCTAACACCCATGGAGCTTTGGTGCTGATCATGTTTTGCTCGTGGAAGAGGCTTAGTCAATGGGTCTGCAACATTCAGATCCGTATGTATCTTGCAAATCTCTATGTCTCCCACCTGGACTAGATCCCGGATGGAATTGAAGCGTCTCTTGATGTGCTTGGTTCTCTTGTGAAATCTGGATTCCTTTGCCAAGGCAATTGCACCAGTATTGTCACAAAAGATTTTCCTTGGACCCGATGCACTAGGTATGACACCTAGATCGGATATGAACTCCTTCATCCAGACCCCTTCGTTTGCTGCTTCCGAAGCAGCTATGTACTCCGCTTCACATGTAGATCCCGCCACAACGCTTCGTTTAGAACTGCACCAACTGATAGCTCCATCATTTAATGTAAACACGTATCCGGTTTGTGATTTAGAATTGTCCAGATCAGTGTCAAAGCTTGCATCAACGTAACCATTTACGATGAGCTCTTTGTCACCTCCATATATGAGAAACATATCCTTAGTCCTTTTCAGGTATTTCAGGATGTTCTTGACCGTTGTCCAGTGATCCACTCCTAGATTACTTTGGTACCTCCCTGCTAGACTTATAGCAAGACACACATCAGGTCTGGTACACAGCATTGCATACATGATAGTGCCTATGACTGAAGCATAGGGAACATCTTTCATTTTCTCTCTATCTTTTGCATTGGTCGGGCATTGAGTCTTACTCAATTTCACACCTTGTAACACAGGCAAGAATCCTTTCTTTGCTTGATCCATTTTGAACCTTTTCAAAACTTTGTCAAGGTATGTGCTTTGTGAAAGTCCAATTAAGCGTCTTGATCTATCTCTATAGATCTTAATGCCCAATATGTAAGCAGCTTCACCGAGGTCTTTCATTGAAAAACTCTTATTCAAGTATCCCTTTATGCTATCCAAAAATTCTATATCATTTCCGATTAGTAATATGTCATCTACATATAATATCAGAAATGCTACAGAGCTCTCACTCACTTTCTTGTAAATACAGGCTTCTCCAAAAGTCTGTACAAAAACAAATGCTTTGATCATACTATCAAAGCGTTTATTCCAACTCCGAGAGGCTTGCACCAGTCCATAAATGGATCGCTGGAGCTTGCACACTTTGTTAGCTCCCTTTGGATCGACAAAACCTTCCGGCTGCATCATATACAACTCTTCTTCCAGAAATCCATTCAGGAATGCAGTTTTGACATTCATCTGCCAAATTTCATAATCATAAAATGCGGCAATTGCTAACATGATTCGGACAGACTTAAGCATCGCTACAGGTGAGAAGGTCTCATCGTAGTCAATCCCTTGAACTTGTCGAAAACCTTTTGCGACAAGTCGAGCTTTGTAGACAGTAACATTACCATCAGCGTCAGTCTTCTTCTTAAAGATCCATTTATTCTCAATTGCTTGCCGATCATTGGGCAAGTCAGCCAAAGTCCATACTTTGTTCTCATACATGGATCCCATCTCAGATTTCATGGCTTCAAGCCATTTTGCGGAATCTGGGCTTACCATCGCTTCTCCATAGTTCGTAGGTTCATCATGATCTAGTAGCATGACTTCTAGAATAGGATTACCATACCACTCTGGTGCGGATCTTACTCTGGTTGATCTATGAGGTTCAGTAGTATCTTGTTCTGAAGTTTCATGATCATCATCATTAGCTTCCTCACTAATTGGTGTAGGTGTCACAGAAACTGGTTTCTGTGATGTACTACTTTCCAATGAGGGAGCAGGTACAGTTACCTCATCAAGTTCTACTTTCTTCCCACTCACTTCTTTCGAGAGAAACTCCTTCTCTAGAAAGTTTCCGAATTTAGCAACAAAAGTTTTGCCTTCGGATCTATGATAGAAGGTGTATCCAATAGTTTCCTTTGGATATCCTGTGAAGACACATTTCTCCGATTTGGGTTCGAGCTTATCAGGTTGAAGCTTTTTCACGTAAGCATCGCAACCCCAAACTTTCAGAAACGACAAATTTGGTTGCTTGCCAAACCACAGTTCATAAGGTGTCGTCTCAACGGATTTTGATGGTGCCCTATTTAACGTGAATGCGGCCGTCTCTAGAGCATAACCCCAAAACGATAGCGGTAAATCAGTAAGGGACATCATAGATCACACCATATCAAGTAAAGTACGATTACAACGTTCGGACACACCATTACGTTGTGGTGTTCCGGGTGGCGTGAGTTGCGAAACTATTCTGCATTGTTTCAAATGTACACCAAACTCGTAACTCAAATATTCTCCTCCACGGTTAGATCGTAGGAATTTTATTTTCTTGTTACGATGATTTTCAACTTCACTCTGAAATTCTTTGAACTTTTCAAACGTTTCATCCTTATGTTTCATTAAGTAGATATACCCATATCTGCTTAAGTCATTTGTGAAGGTGAGAAAATAACGATATCCGCCACGAGCCTCAACATTCATCGGACCACATACATCTGTATGTATGATTTCCAACAAATCTGTTGCTCTCTCCATAGTACCGGAGAACGGTGTTTTTGTCATCTTACCCATAAGGCATGGTTCGTAAGTACCAAGCGATTCATAATCAAGTGGTTCCAAAAGTCCATCAGTATGGAGTTTCTTCATGCGCTTTACACCGATATGACCCAAACGGCAGTGCCACAAATAAGTTGCACTATCATTATCGACTCTGCATCTTTTAGCTTCAACATTACGAATATGTGTGTCACTACTATCGAGATTTAATAAGAACAGACCACTCTTTAAGGGTGCATGACCATAAAAGATATTACTCATATAAATAGAACAACCATTATTCTCTGATTTAAATGAATAACCGTCTCGCATCAAACAAGATCCAGATATAATGTTCATGCTTAACGCTGGCACCAAATAACAATTATTTAGGTCTAATACTAAGCCCGAAGGTAGATGTAGAGGTAGCGTGCCGACCGCGATCACATCAACTTTGGAACCATTTCCCACGCGCATCGTCACCTCGTCCTTAGCCAATCTTCGCTTAATCTGTAGTCCATGTTTCGAGTTGCAAATGTTAGCAACAGAACCAGTATCAAATACCCAGGTGCTACTGCGAGCATTAGTAAGGTACACATCAATAACATGTATATCACATATACCTTATTTCACCTTGCCATCCTTCTTATCCACCAAATACTTGGGGCAGTTCCGCTTCCAGTGACCAGTCTGCTTGCAGTAGAAGCACTCAGTTTCAGGCTTAGGTCCAGGTTTGGGTTTCTTCTCTTGAGTAGCAACTTGCTTGCTGTTCTTTTTGAAGTTCCCCTTCTTCTTCCCTTTGCCCTTTTTCTTGAAACTAGTGGTCTTGTTGACCATCAACACTTGATGCTCCTTCCTGATTTCTACCTCCGCAGCTTTCAGCATTGCGAAGAGCTCAGGAATAGTCTTATTCATCCCATGCATATTATAGTTCATCACGAAGCTCTTGTAGCTTGATGGTAGTGATTGGAGAATTCTGTCAATGACGCAATCATCTGGAAGATTAACTCCCAATTGAATCAAGTGATTATTATACCCGGACATTTTGAGTATATGCTCACTGACAGAACTGTTCTCCTCCATCTTGCAGCTATAGAACTTATTGGAGACTTCATATCTCTCAATCCGGGCATTTGCTTCAAATATTAACTTCAACTCCTGGAACATTTCATATGCTCCATGACGTTCAAAACGTCGTTGAAGTCCCGATTCTAAGCCGTAAAGCATGGCACACTGAACTATCGAGTAGTCATCAGCTTTGCTCTGCCAGACGTTCATAACATTTGGTGTTGCTCTAGCAGCAGGCCTGGCACCCAGCGGTGCTTCCAGGACGTAATTCTTCTGTGCAGCAATGAGGATAATCCTCAAGTTACGGACCCAGTCCGTGTAATTGCTACCATCACCTTGCAACTTTGCTTTCTCAAGGAACGCATTAAAATTCAACGGAACAACAACACGGGCCATCTATCTACAATCAAACATAAACAAGCAAGATACTATCAGGTACTAAGTTCATGATAAATTTAGGTTCAATTAATCATATTACTAAAGAACTCCCACTTAGATAGACATCCCTCTAATCTTCTAAGTGATTACGTGATCCAAATCAACTAAACCATGTCCGATCATCATGTGAGATGGAGTAGTTTCATTGGTGAACATCACTATGTTGATCATATCTACTATATGATTCACGCTCGACCTTTTGGCCTCCGTGTTCCGAGGCCATATCTGTATATGCTTGGCTCATCAAGTATAACCTGAGTATTCCGCGTGTGCAACTGTTTTGCACCCGTTGTATTTGAACGTAGAGCCTATCACACCCGATCATCACGTGGTGTCTCAGCACGAAAAACTTTCGCAATGGTGCATACTCAGGGAGAACACTTCTTGATAATTAGTGAGAGATCATCTTAAAATGCTACCGTCAATCAAAGCGAGATAAGATGCATAAAAGATAAACATCACATGCAATCAATATAAGTGATATGATATGGCCATCATCATCTTGTGCTTGTGATCTCCATCTTCGAAGCACCGTCGTGATCACCATCGTCACCGGCGCGACACCTTTGATCACCATCGTAGCATCGTTGCCGTCTTGCCAATCTTATGCTTCCACGACTATCGCTACCGCTTAGTGATAAAGTAAAGCATTACAGCGCAATTGCATTGCATACAATAAAGCGACAACCATATGGCTCCTGCCAGTTGCCGATAACTTGGTTACAAAACATGATCATCTCATACAATAAAATTTTTAGCATCATGTCTTGACCATATCACATCACAACATGCCCTGCAAAAACAAGTTAGACGTCCTCTACTTTGTTGTTGCAAGTTGAAAGTGCGTTATATCGACTAGAGGGGGGGTGAATAGGCGATTTTTCTAAAAGTCTTCAAAATGTGGAAGTTTCGAAGACAAACGATAGAAATAAACCTATTACCATGCAGCGGAAGATAGACTACACTAGGCAAACCATAGTCAAGTATTCAATGAAGTTAGAGCACAATGACTAATAGCAGCAATGTAGTAAGGATCAGGTAGGAAGATATTATGAAGCCACACAGAACACACAGTCACTCAGTGAAGACAAAAGATAGTGCAAACATACAATGACTTCACAAGGAGTAACAGTAAGTAAAGGGAAGGGAAGGATGAAACCAGTGACTCGTTGAAGACAATGATTTGTTGGACCAGTTCCAGTTGCTGTGACAACTGTACGTCTGGTTAGGGCGGCTAGGTATTTAAACCTTAGGACACACAGTCCCGGACACCCAGTCCTGAACACGCAGCTCAAGACACCCAGTCCTCACCGTATTCCCCTTGAGCTAAGGTCACACACCTTGCCCAATCACTCTGGTAAGTCTTCAAGGTAGACTCCCAAACCTTCACAGACTTCGTTCACCGGCAATCCACAATGTCTCTTGGATGCTCAGAACGTGACGCCTAACCGGCTGGAGGATGCACAGTCCTCAAGTGTAATAACTCTTTATATCACACAGACAAGAAGACTTAAGTGATGCCTAATTCTCTTTGGCTCTGGGTGGTTAGGGCTTTATCCTCGCAAAGGATTCTCTCTCAAAGGCTTCGAGGTGGGTTGCTCTCAAACGACAAAAGCCGTACTCTAAATCTGAGCAGCCAACCATTTATGGTTGTAGGGGGTGGGCTATTTATAGCCACTAGGCAACCCGACCTGATTTGTCCGAAATGACCGTGGGTCACTAAGGAACTGACACATGTTCCAATGGTCAGATTTCAAACTCACACGGCAACATTACTTGGGCTACAAGCAAAGCTGACTTGTCCGACTCTGGACAAGATTCGCTCTCATAGTCTTCACTCGAAGACATAGGTTTTGTTTAAGCATCACTTCAGTCATTCTGACTGGTTCTCTTGGACCCCACTTAACAGTACGGTGGTTCCTATGACTCAACACAGAAGAAAAAGAACTACGAAAGATCTAAGTCTTCGAGCTCCATAGGCTTCATGCGCTGTCTTCTCTTATCATAGTCTTCAATGTGAATATCTTCATATACCACCTTTGACATCAATGTCTTCATACATTTTTAGGGGTCATCTCTGGTAGGAAAACCGAATCAATGAGGGACTTTTACCTGTGTTATCCTGCAATTCTCACAAACACATTAGTCCCTCAACTAGGTTTGTCGTCAATACTCCAAAACCAACTAGGGGTGGCACTAGATGCACTTACAATCTCCCCCTTTTTGGTGATTGATGACAAACTAGTTGAAGTTTTCAACAGGGAATATAATATGTGAAATTGTAAAGGATAAGGAATTGTCTTCATAAGTTGCAAGGGCTCCCCCTGAAGATGTGCATATAAGTAATTTGCTTTTGGAATGCAAATGCACATGGCAGGTTGTACTTGTGGAGATCCACTTCAACCTATGATGACAATCCACTATGCATGTGAAGGTATGTGAAGATAATGACATGCATAATGGAAAATGGACATCTGCAAAATGATCTAGGTGCGGAATTTATCGTCGCACATGCGGAATTTATCATCGCATCACAAGGTGGCAAATAAGTAGCAGGCGACCATCGAGTTTAAGTGTTACAACTCAAAGAACCAAATGTATCAAAATGAGAGTTGTAAACACGAAGCAAAATATAAAGCACCCGCCCATATGGACCCGCTTGAAGACTATCAAACTCATATGCTTCTCCCCCTTTTGTCAGTAAGGACCAAAAAGGTTCGAAGACATAGAGCATCTACTCGTTCCCATGAAGAGTAGATGAAGCAGCAGGGTCGTCGTGGGTGTTCGGCGGTGCAGAGGAACTTGGAGTAGTGTCGAAGCGTGCTAACGGAGGTGGTGGTGAAGTAGCATCGTCTTCATCCTCGATCACTCTGGCATTCACAGTTGCAGCAGAGGAAGAGAACCCAGAGTCTTCAAGAGATGGAGTTCGTCACAGCACTGCCCTTCGAGGAGGTGTGGAGTCAAACTTGAAGCGCTCAGAGAAGCCATCCTCTTGAAGATCATCTTCAGACCATAGCAGCGTCAGCCCTTTCCATGTGCGTCAAGAGGTTTCATGAGCAACAAAGGCATTCCTGGTGGCAAGATTGCGAATGCGATTAACATCCACCAAGAGGCTTTGCATTTGACGCTTCAGCCAGTCATGATGCCTATCCTGTTTCTGATGAAGAGCCACCAGAAGCTCTCGGTCATTGAGAACACGAGTGCGCTTCTTGGGTCGTTGGGCAATGGTGCTATCAGTGGCTTCAGTGAGAGCAGGATGCGGTGCACGTGTAGTGCTAGCCAAAGGATACACACGAGTACTGCTTCGACGCCTTCAACATTCTGAGAAAAACTTTGATGCTCTGCATTCTGAAGACTTAGAGGTTCCTTGGCAGGCTCAGGATAGATGGCTTCAATAGACATATCCACATCAGGCAAAAAGATCCGATGATTGCGGGAAGATGGCTGATATGAGATAGCGGAGTGAAGTTTGATCAGCCGCATCACCCAAGGGGCGTAGAACTTCAAGCCAAACAGATCAGAGCCTGATGCAGCAAGTTGGCGAATGAAGAAATCCTGTGTGTTGAAGCATTTTCCATGAAGAATATAGAAGACCAAAGTCTTCATTGCACCTTCCAGCTTGGCATGTGGAGAGTGCCCTTTGATGGGCCAGAGAGTTCGCCTTATGATGTGATAAATAGTCCTTGGCAGATACTCTAGGTCTTCAACGAAGAACTCCGTGGGATATGGAGCATCTTGGGGCAATGGCTTCATCATACTGAGCATCTGACTCGGGTTAGGATCAGTCTTCTGAAAGATGCTCTCAACAGCTTCACTATGAAGCTGACAGCCATGTTCATAGAGATCGCCAGGAGTGGGCAAACCAGTGAGCTCAATGATGTTAAAGGCTTTGGCTTCATGATGAACGTTTCCTGTCATCCACTCCAGGACCCAAGTCTTCGGATCTCTGTTATACCCGCGGATGTGAAGTGTGGCATAGAATTGGAGCAGCAACTCTTCATTCCAATGCTCTTGGTCAGTGACGAACGGCAGCAGTCCAACCTCTTTGAAGCAATCCAGAGCTTCTTCCAGACAGGGCAGACCAGCTATTGCTTCAATGTCAAGGCGCTTGTGTGGGAAGATGCGACCTTGATTGTAAAGAATGCAGGAGTAATAGCTTCGCTGCGGATAGCTCCAGAACCGATCAGATGATATTCTCTCCCTTGAGTAGGGGTTCCTGGAGCTATTGAAGAATGTGTTGTCTGCTCTGAAGCCATTGATATTGAAGGAGCCAGGTGCTGATGCAGGACCTGGGAACCTGGGCAATCTTGGGATAGGCTTCTGTACCTGAGGCATGTGCTCAACATGATAGTCGAACTAAGGACCGGCAGCAGACACAGGAACAGAAGCAGCGGGATCAGTGGCGTCGCTGACTTCTGGTGCTTTTGTTGGTGAGGGCTCCACATTAGCTTCAGCCATGATAGTGTCAGTGGCTTCAGTGGTGTTGGTGGTGGCAGCCTCAAGATTTTCAACCTCCACTTGACGAGCTGGAGGGTCGGTCAAAATCACGTTCTCCTCAAGAACCGCTTCTTGGTGGGACAGGGGAGTAGCAACTTGTGGGACTTCTTCTTCATCGGCTGATGCAGCTAGAATGTCTTCAACAGTTTTAGCTTCAGATGTAGAGACTTGAGGCCTTGGACCTTTGCGAAGCCTGCGCAACGCGGGCGACGCCTGTGGAGTTGGTGTTGGCTGGGCCTCAAAGTCTTCTTCCTCTTGTGGGCGATCAGCCCATGAAGCATCCTGAGCAATTGGCGTCAGAAGACGACCAATGCTGATGAGTTCACTATGCGTTAGCATAGGCGATGATACCTGTTGGTGCTCTAGCTGAGGAAGGACTGCATCATCTTCAACATGGTCATGGTGACCAATGTTTTCAGCAGCGATGGGATTAGCTGCTGGAATGTCTTCAGCTTCATGAGCCTCTGTGAAAGCAGGCTCATGGACAGTTAGTTGGCGTTCTTGTGGGTCAGCGTCAGGGTGAATCATGGAAATGGGTTCAACAATCAAGGGCTCCGTGGGAGCAGCCCGTTCCTTCTTGGTCTTTCTTTTCTTCTTGGAGGGGGCAGTAGCAGAGGCTTCAGGATGTTTCCTCTTCCTTGCTTCAGCCTCAGCAGTCCTGGTCTTCTTCAGTTCTGAAGCGGTTGACCTGGCCTTTGGCTTCGGGCCAGTCATGCCAGTTGGGAAGACAATGGGATCTGCTTCCTGCCTTGGTGCATCGGGTTCAGCCATAGCGGGCTTCTTCTTCTTCTTGGCAGCCATCCTGGGGTCGATGCCAGGACGCCCAAGGGCCTTGCGCTTCTCAGCCTCATTGTAGGCTTGCACACATCTGTCAGCCAGGACCTTCATGCGCTCACGAGAACCCTGAGCTTCGGCACGTTTCTGGAGAAAGGCTTCCTTGAGCTCGTGCAGCATAACCTTGAAGTTCTTCACGTCTTGCACGCTGAGCTTGGCCATATGCTTCTTGAACTGAGATTTCTCAAAGTCAATCTTCTGCTTCAGTTCAACAATGCGCTGGGCGATGGCTAACTCTGAAGCAATGGCACCATGGAAGGCGATACTGAGGCCAATGGGTAGTTGCAGATCTTCGAAGCTGATGTTTGGCGTGTCAAACCACTCATCAATGAAGTTGTGGATGATTGTTACATCAAAGAGCGGCAGATCATTGAAGATTTCAGCTTCTTCTTTGCTCTTGATTAGTTGCTCAAGAGCGTCATCTGCAAGATCTTCATCACTTGACAGATCAATGGCATCATTGCACAGAATGGCAGCAGCTGTTAGCTCTTGGCCGGTGTGTGGCAGAGGCATCTTGACCTTCTGGGGCTTGGAGATGCGTGACAAATCTTTAGACTGCACACTGTCTTCAGGAGGTGCAGTTGCCAGTGGCTTCACCCATGAGATTTTTGGTGAAGAGGCGGGCTTTGAAGCTTTAGGTTGCTTCAACTTCTTTGGCTTCGGCGCTGCAGGCGCTTCTTCTGACTCAGCGTCAGCTGCAGGCTCATTCACGGCTGTCCCTTGAACCAAGATATGGGTGATGAGACCTTCAAGGTTGTAGAAAGGACTGACGACATTGGGTTCTGCATCTCGTGTGCCGTCAGCCCTTGGAGCAGAGGGACCAGGGTTGAAGTCTAATCCCAAAGACTTCTTGTTCTGCTTCGCTGAGTTCTTGGCAAACTGGAAGTTGCACTTGAATAGATTGTCATCACGACACCATAGTAGTGACGATGGGTGTGCATCTGCAGGCTGTGGCCCACGAACCATGCAGGGATAGAAGCCTTGTTCAATGGCTTCTTCTCTGGACCTGGGTTGAAGATTCTTGTATAGGATGTCTCCCCACGGTCTCTTGATGGCATTTTTCTCAGCATATTCCTGGGTCACAAACCGGTATTTGAACCATTGTTCTGCCCAATATCTTCGAATCCATTGGATTCGGGTCTTGCGCTGATTGTAATCCTCTTCAGGATCTGTCTTGTAAAGCTTTGAGAGGTCATCAGGCAAATCTCTTGATGTTCCCCCACGACGCTGTCTGCCACCCTTCCTTACTGATTTCTTTGCAGCCATGAACTTCAAACTGAATGGCTTCAACATGTTCAAAGGCTTCAAAGGTTTTCGCTTGCTGGACAAACATGAACTGGCTTCGGGTGAATTTATATGATGCTGTAAGAATTCTGCAAATGAATGCAGACTATGAGAACCAAGGGATTCTCCCACGAACATGTACCTATGACAGCATTAAGGTGCGAGGGAAGGGGAAGAGGTCATATGCATTCTCAGAAGATTTTGAAGATAAATCAGTTTAGAAGACATTGACCTCATCGTGCGAAGACATTCACTCATAGATAAGGAGTTGGTTCCAGATTTGTACGAATCTAGAGATCAGTACAAGTGAGGAATCTAACTACTTTGTGAAGCATAAGTGAATATACTAGGCATGTTATGAGATGCAGTATGAAAGAGATCCAACTTGTGTGAATAGAAACTGCTTGTGGTAGAAAGTGACAAAGCCATAGGATCAAAGGGGCCGTAAAAAGGAAGTTTTATTTACCACACTAAGAACTGCTAGACGGAGTGGAAGAGGAGGCCGAGTAGTTCGATCTTCCGTGCCCTAACTTGGCGACGGAGGACACCTATGGCAACGGCGGAGAGGAAGATGTCCGCGAACGGCATGAACACGGCGTCGGAGAGGTTGCGGCAGCGAAGCGCTTCGTCGCCAGCGTCGTCGAGGGCTAGCGGTGGCGCTAGGTGTTGGGGAACGTTGCAGAAAACAAAAAATTTCCTATGGTTTCACCAAGACCCATCTATGAGTTCATCTAGCAACGAGTGATCGGATTACATCTACATACCTTTGTAGATCGCGAGCGGAAGCGTTCGAGAGAACGGGGATGAGGGAGTCGTACTCGACGTGATCCAAATCATCGGAGATCCTAGCGCCAAACGGACGGCACCTCCGCGTTCAACACACGTACGGTCAGCGTGACGTCTCCTCCTTCTTGATCCAGCAAGCAGGGAAGGAGAGGTTGATGAAGATCCAGCAGCACGACGACGTGGTGGTGGATGCAGGGGTCACCGCAGTAGGGCTTCGCCATTCTGCTGCAAGAGGGATAGGTGTAGCAGGGGAGAGGGAGGCGCCAAGAGTCAAGGGTGCGGCTGCCCCTCCCTCCCCCCTTTATATAGGCTCCCCAAGGGGGGCGCCGGCCCTAGGAGATGGGATCTCCTAGGGGGGCGGCGGCCAAGGGTGGAGTGGCCCCCAAGGCAAGTGCCCCCCCCCCACCCTAGGGTTTCCAACCCTAGGCGCGGGGGGTGGGCCAAGGGGGGCGCGCCAGCCCACTATGGGCTGGTTCCCCTCCCCACTTCAGCCCATGGGGCCCTCCAGGATGGGTCGCCCCACCCGGTGGACCCCCGGGACCCATCCGATGGTCCCGGTACAATACCGGTGACCCCGAAACTCTCCCGATGGCCGAAACTGCACTTCCTATATATAATTCTTCACCTCCGGACCATTCTGGAACTCCTCGTGATGTCCGGGATCTCATCCGGGACTCCGAACAACTTTTGGGTTACTGCATATTCATATCTCTACAACCCTACCGTCACCGAACCTTAAGTGTGTAGACCCAACGGGTTCGGGAGACATGTAGACATGACTGTCGGTGTCAAAACCGGCGGATCTCGGGTAAGGGGTCCCGAACTGTGCGTCTAGGCCGGATGGTAACAGGAGGCAGGGAACACGATGTTTTACCCAGGTTCGGGCCCTCTTGATGGAGGTAAAATCCTACGTCCTGCTTGATTAATATTGAAGATATGGGTAGTACAAGAGTAGATCTACCACGAGATCAAGGAGGCTAAACCCTAGAAGCTAGCCTATGGTATGATTGTTGTCTATGGAGTTGATGAAGTTGTCCTACGGACTAAAACACTCTGGTTTATATAGACACCGGATAGGGTTAGGGTTACATAGAGTCGGTTACAATGGTAGGAGATCTTGAATATCCGCATCGCCAAGCTTGCCTTCCGCGCCAAGGAAAGTCCCATCTGGACACGGGACGTAGTCTTCAATCTTGTATCTTCATAGTCCTGGAGTCCGGCTGAAGGTATAGTCCGGCTACCCGAACACCCCCTAATCCAAGACTCCCTCAGTAGCCCCTGAACCAGGCTTCAATGACGACGAGTCCGGCGCGCAAATTGTCTTCGGCATTGCAAGGCGGGTTCCTCCTCCAAGTCCTTCATAGAAGATTGTAAACACCAAGAGTAGTGTCCGGCTCTACAAAATAAGCTTCCACATATTGCCATAGAGAGAATAATATTAATACAAATCAAATCTGCTGACGTATTCCGCAGTGCGCCATCACACAACGGCCAAGTCCTTTACGAATCGTTCTTACTTTTTCACCTCGGCGTGTTTTGCGAGGCGGTTTCCTTGGCATGTCTTGTCAAAGCAGAGATTGTGTACCCCCTTTTTACGGGATTCTCATCAATACGGACATGGGTAATCCAACCGCGCCACTTATCATGGCACTTGGGAGGCAAGTGAGTTTTACTAGGCAGGTGGGGACGCACAGCCGCATACACCCATATAAGGGGATAAGAATCCACCTTTTTACCTACGCCTTCTTCCTCCTTTACCTATCCATCTCCTGGGCACTCGAGCTCCAGTGCCAAAGCCCGCACTTCCCACCTCAACCTTCTCCAACAATGTTCGGCGCGGGAGGCAAGTGGATGGTCTCCACCGTTATGGAGGGCCAAGTCAAAAAGCTAAGGAAGGCCGGATACTTGTCCAAGGACATCGCGCACCGGCTTCCCGAGGAGGGGCAGTTTCTCCCCACCCCAAGGCCCCATGAGAGGGTAGTATTCCTTCCCCACTTCTTCCATGGACTGGGCTTTCCACTCCACCCATTTGTCCGGGGGCTCATGTTCTACTACGGCCTAGATTTCCATGATCTGGCCCTGAACTTTATCCTCAACATCTCGGCGTTTATCGTCGTGTGCGAGGCTTTTCTCCGAGTCCGCCCCCATTTTGGCCTCTGGCTCTAGACCTTCAACGTCAATCCTAAGGTGGTGCGCGGCAGCCAGGCAGAGTGCGAGGCGCTATGGCGGGCAGGATGGCCAACGTCCTATGGTTCGAGGGCTCTTTTGTGGAGACCCTAAAGGGATGGCAAGCCGGGTGGTTTTATATCACCGAGCCGCGCGATCCGAAATGGACCGCAGCCCCCGAGTTCCGATCCGGACCCCCCACGCGGCTTATGTCCTGGAAGGAGGCGGGCTTGCTGTCAGGACCCCGATTCCAAGTCACATCGATCTAGCCGGTAACACCTCATATCACTTTGTGGCCTCATGCACGGTATCCCACGGGTGTCGCCTTACCATGGCCCGGGACCGGTTGCGCCTTTTGGCTCATGTATATGATAGTGTCGCTAGCATCCATATGACAGAGAACCCGGGCCGACATGGCTAGTCGTGAACCCAAAGCGGCACTAACCTATGGGGACAGGCATACATGATTCACATCGAGCGTGTCGGTCAGCAGCGTGTGAATCCGGGCTGTAGCACTGGGCTAATAGGACTCTGAGAACCCGGGCTGTAGCAGGCTAAGCAGGACTCCGGATGTCACCGCGTTACATTTCCCCGAAGGGACAGACACAGGAACAAAGTGAAACACATGCCGGCCAGTCAAGTGTCCTGAGCAGTAGTGCTGGGATAGCAGGACTCCGGTGAACCGGGCTGTAGCGGACTACTATGGCTCATGGAAGCACTAGACCACATTTCCCCATAAGAGAGGCTGCCAAGGATAAACAACTAGATTGTCGGATCCCACACATACCAAGCATTTCAATCATACACACAATATGCTCGATATGTGTAAATACAACATGGCATCACAACAAGACTCTACGACTCAAGTATTAATTCATTAGGCTCCGAAGAGCCAGATATTACAAACATGGGTCTCATGACCCAACAATCATAGCATACAATGTAAAGCACATGCGGAAGCTTAACATGTCTGAGTACAAACATCTATAAATGAAAAAGGCTAAGAAGCCTGACTATCTACCAGATCCTGTCGAGGGCACAAGATCGTAGCTGAGGTATCAGGCTAAACGTCGAAGTCCACACGGAACTACTAGCGAGACTGAAATCTCTCTGCAAAACATAAATTAAGCAAACGTGAGTACAAAGGTACTCAGCAAGACTTACATCAGATCTAAACTACATATGCATCGGTATCATCAAGGGGGGGTGGAGTTTAACTGCAGCAAGCCAGCTTTGACTCAGTGGCTAACCTGAACTACGATTGCAAGCAACTCTTTTGAGGTGGCGCACACGAGTCCACATATTCACCATTCAATACACCACTATGGATCCGCTCTCGTCTCCCTACGAGAAGGCCATCCGTAGCACTCACACTTATCTTGCGAGTTTTAGAGTATCCACTTTCACTTGTCTATGAACTGTTATAGGTAACCCAGAAGTCCATTACCGCGGACACGGCTATTCGAATAGATGATGTTAACCCTGCAGGGGTGTACTTATTCACACACGCTCTCACCACTTACCGCCGTTTACACGACATGTACTCGGCAACCTTCAAGCGGAAGCCCAACGAGGGTGTCGGCCACGGCCTACCTAAACACTCAAGTCTCTAGTCCAGGTTTATCGCCTATCCAGGTTCCATCCGCAGGGAGTCCGGCCGAGGTTTCCACATACGGCCCCGAACGATGTGAACAGGGTTCCCGAGACACCAAACGGGCGCCCGGTACACCGTGCCATGGTGTATCTACCGCAACATAGCCCACCCCTAGGGTCAGCGCTACGCACGGCCACCAACACATATCCTATAAACACCAGAAACTAGTTGCAACTCCTGGACAGAGGACAAGGGTGATCAAGAAGCCGAGAGGGTCCATTGGTTTTGGGCCCAATGCGTGGTAGTAACTGTTTCATGGATCACAAACACAGAACTCAGTTCCTAAGAACGGTTTCAATGAGACAACCCACCATGTACTCCTACATGGCCTCTCACCGCTACCTTTACCAAATCGTGTTCACACACTTAGCTCACACACAGTAGGACATGTTCACACATCTCCGATTCATCCCCGATGAATCAGAACTGACTCAACTCTAAGCAGTAGCAGGCATGACAAACAAGCATGAATGAGTAGGCACATTAGGGCTCAAACAACTCCTACTCATGCTAGTGGGTTTCATCTATTTACTGTGGCAATGACAGGTCATGCAGAGGATAAGGGGTTCAACTACCGCGGCAAGTAACAGAGGAAACGTGTTGTCCTAATGCAGTAAAAGAGAGCAGGAGCGAGAGGGTGGGATTGTATCGAAATGAACAAGGGGGTTTTGCTTGCCTGGCACTTCTGAAGACAATATAGTTCTTCATCGGTGTCAACGATCACGTCGTCGGAAACATCGTCGTCTGAGAGGGGACGGTTACCGGCAAACAGGGAAGGACACAATCAATGCGATGCAGCAATATGATGCATGATCATGACATGGCAATATGCTGTTGATTGAGCTAATGCAACTAACAACAAGTTAAATGGAGTTCGTTTGAACACTAGGTTCAAATTCAAATTCAAACTATGAATTCAAATAGTGCATTATCATGTTTTGGTCTAAACAGTGAGGTTAAGTTGTTCAAACATGCATGAAAATGGTACAGATGGATTCCTTGAATTTTTCTGATAATTTTTCATATATAATTTATCTTATTTGGAGTTACGGTTTAATTTCTATGATTTTTAGAAGTTTGGGGTATTTTCTGAAATAAATAAATCATTTCTGATTTATTTAAAATCCCAGAAAAGCTTTACTGAGTCAGCACGATGTCACTATGACGTCATCAGGTCAACGGGGTCGGTCCAGGTCAAACCTGACCAATGGGGCCCACTAGTCAGTGACTCAGGGCCAGTTAGTGTCGCTGACAGGTGGCCCCGGTTAACTGCCACGTCAGCCAGTCAACCCTGACGTGTGGGGCCACCGAGATTAAGTTAAATCTAAGACCTGTGGTTAATTAAGGGACGGGGCCTGCTATCAGTGTCTTGGGAGGTTAATTAACGGGGCTGTTAGCTGCTAATGACGGGACACGTCATATCATGGGAGTTCAACGCCGGCGAACACACAGACGCGGCGGTGATGATCGGGACGGCGGCTCAGGTGACCAAATCGATGGCCGAGCCCACCTACGAGGAGCTGGGCCTCGTGCGCATCCAACTGTGGCAGGGGGAGGTTGCGAGATGGCCGGAGTTGGGCACGGCGTCGACCTCGGTGGCGGTCGGAGTTCGGGCTCGACCGATGCAATGCTACGGTGTACAAGACAACGAGGTGAGCAGTGCTATGGCCTCCTAGGAGCACACTGAGCACAACTACGTGCTCAATTTGATCATTCGAGGTTGCTAGCTGCCGCAATGGCGAACTCGTCGGCAGCGAGCTCTCGGGCTCAATAGAAGCCGCGGTTAGAGGGTGAAATCGGCAACGGAGAGAGAGGGGTTCGGTGCGGAGGCTCACAGAGAGTCCAACGAGCGCGAGGTCGGGGTTGGGGACGCCCGGTAGCTCCCGAATCGACAGCAAGGATCCACGGTGGCCGGCGATGGAAACGGTGATGCTGGCGTCGTTGATGGTGGCGATTCGATGCGCCCCAGGCTGCGTGGCTCGGCGAGGACGATGCAGGCGTCAAGGCGGAGCACTAGAGCACAACCGTTGGGCGGGGGAGGGCTGGTGGCCGTGGTGGACGGTGTCAGCGGCAACGAGCTCCGCTCGGTCGCGCGAGAGAGAGAGGGAGCAGAGAGGTGGGGAACCAGAGAAGCAAGAGGAGGACAGAGGGGCTCCAGGGCATCTCCAAGCGCGGGATCAGGGAGAAGGACAGGCCTCCGGCGCGAAGCAGGAGGTGGCCGTAGCTGCGCGTGCGTCGACACGCACCTGCTCCTACTGGCAGGAGGAAGACGACGCGGTGGGGGTAGGTGGGCTGGACCAGGTAGGTGGGCCGCCAGGTGGGTGTGGGTAAGAGGCCCGGTGGCCTTTCGTTTTTCTTTTGTTTCTGTTTTGTATTTTTTTTTCTAATTGTGTTTGGATTTATTAAAAATGCCAGTGCATTTCCAAAAATCATGCAACTGACTATGGCCACTGTTTGGAATATTTCCAACAGTAAACATTTCAGTTTGTGATTATTTGGGCATTTAAAATATTTTATAGGATTTAAATGCTCAAATGCAAATACTGTATGATTTAATTCAGTGACCCCCAATTAACCTAGAAAAATGTGCAATATTTTTGGCAGAGGTTCAAGACCAATCCAAAGATGATGAACATTTTAGAGGGGCATTTTGGGTTCGGTGAAATGATTTTTATTTGGACCCTAGTTGAGTTTCATTTGCTGCTAGGGTTTATCAGCCCCCATTTCAAAATTAAAAGAAATTGAAATTGATGCATGATGCAATGCCACTAATTACAAGAAGATTTCTAGGGTTGTGACACTTGTCGTGGGGTAACGAAAAAGAGGTGACCGGATTGCAAACATGCATCCAGTCCCTGGTGAACAAGCCAGTCCGGCTTGTTAATGTAATCTAGGTTATGCTCGTCCGCCGGATCCTCCCGTGCCAACAACGGGATTTTAATCTGTGGGAGTTCAACCCGGCGCAGCATCAAACCCTCAGCAGGCTCTTCGACACGACATACGAAGACGCCTGGAGGATGCTATTCAAGGGCGCCGAGGCTCCTGCATCCGCTTCCGAGGACCACGGATACAGCTCGCAGCGTCACGCTAACGAGGTGAGCCATCTACACCTTTTACAGGATGTTAAGCTTTTTCCATAGTTTGACTCTATGCGGGATCTAAACTCCCTTACCTTTGACAGGCTTGGCGGGCGATATCCGGACCAATTAACTGTCCGGCTCCGTTGCCCGAAGACCCAGCCCCAGCTCTACTAGCGAAGCTGCTGGTCCCGGCGCCTTATGTGGTGCCAGAGAAGAAGGCCAAGAAGAAGAAGGCCACGGGGACTCGAAAGAGTTCTCGTAATATGGTAGTGTCGGACTCGTCATCCGACGAGTCCGAGACGCACTCCTCCCGTGAAAACGAGGAGGAGGAAGAAGAAATCTCTCCCCCTCCAGCGGGGGAAGGAAAAAAGAGGAAGGCCTCCCCAACGGGGGAGGCCGAAGGGCCCAGGAAGAGGAAGACCCCTCCGCCGGACTACTCCCCCGACGCCAAAGAGGACGAAGAGGAGTGGCCAGACGGGGCCAAGCGTCCGGCAAAATCGTAAGTTCGGATATCAGAGTAACTCATGACGTTCCTTTGTGGCACAGCTTTCCCTAATGTCGAATATAATTGCAGCCCGCCCTGGACCGGACTCGACGAATCGTCGGGCGGCTCCCTGGACTCATCGGACGTGAACTCAGTTCCGCCCGCTGCCTCCCCCCGCACTACGGACAATGCCGAAGTGGCGTCGCGACAAGCTCCGGGGCAGGAGGAGGTGGTCCCGGAGGAGCCGCAAGGCAACCTCCCAGACTCCAGGAGTGAAGGGGACAAGACCCCCCAGGGCTCCAAGTCCAGCTTTGAGCCGGATACCACACCGGAATCTACAACAGTTTCGGTCCGCGGTAGGCGAACTCCTTCCAAGAGGAGTAAGCCTTCTGAGCCGGCAGTCTCCGTCCAACCGGAGGTGCCGGACAATCTGCTGGAGGTGCTTAACGGCGCCTCCATCAGCGAGGAGCAGCGTACTATTATGAGTACGGTGATCCAGAAGGTTCAGTCCGCCAAGAACGGACTGAGTGAAGCTTGCGCTAGCCTTCTAACAGGCTTCAAGGTAAGTAAAAAATATGTAAAAAATATAACCGCATAGACAGTAGCCCCTGATGCTCTGTTCAGCGTTCGGAAAGAAAAACTGAATATAGGATCTATTTAATTTCGCAGGAGTCTAACAACAAAGAGTCAATATGCGTATGCAGGCTTCGCTGCTAGCCACCGCCGCACTGACTGCGGAGGTGGGTGCCCTAAAACAGGGCCTCGAGCGGACCGAGCAAGAGCTCGGCCTTGCCAAACGGCAGCTCGAGGAGAAAGAAGGTAAGAAATACCTTACAGAAAAAGTGCCTATAGAAAGGCTTGATTGCAAAAAATAACAGGATTGTACTGCTTATTGTAGGGGGCACGACTGAGGTGGCGACCCTCAAGCAGGCACTATCCGAGGCCGAAAAGAAAACGGCCGCAAAGTGCTCCAAGCGAGAGAAACTTGAGGGCCAGGTTGGCGAGGTGCAGCAGGAGCTTCAGGCTCTCATGAAAAAACATGAGAGTTTGGAGCTTGAGTCCAAGACGCAAGTGTTCGAGCTCGTCGCGGCCCTTGAGACTGCCAAGTCCGCCAAGGCCGAAGCCCAAAAAGCCCTCCAAGAGTTGGAGGAGATGAAAAAGATAGCGGCGGGTAAGGCATTCTTTATGCAAAGCAGAAGTATAAAAGTAAAGTACTTGTTACTTACCTGAATCCGGAGCTCTCCAGGGGCATTCGCAGATCTTCCCCACAGCGTATCCGACGCCGCCGCATTCTACCGAGCTGAAGAGGGCAGCTCGACAGAGAAGGTGTTCTGGTCTCAGTATGCTGAGGCCGGACACCCTGTGCCCTTGAGCGACCAGCTGAAACAGCTGGTCGAGCTCCACAAGGCGGCCGAACAGGCCATGAAGGGCTTCATAGTTCGGCTGTGGCCCAGAGAGGCCCTGCCTGGGGGCTACTTCGGACTGGTGCGGCGACTGGTGGAGGCCTGTCCAAGGCTCGAGGTCATCAAGCGCTCCGTCTGCATCGAAGGTGCCCGTAGGGCCCTTGCCCGTGGGAAGGTGCACTGGGGTAAGCTGGACGGTGAGAAGCTTGTGAGGGACGGGCCGCCGCCGGGGAAGGAGCATCGCAAGCCCGAGAACTACTATAAGGATGTTCTTGCGGGTGCCCACCTAGTGGCGGATGAATGTACCAAGGATGTAATTTTTGAATGAACTCCCTCGTGTTTATCCTGTGCGCTGAAAACTTGTTCATATGCGCTAAGCAATGCTTATTGAATTTAAAATATTACTTTCTGTGCGGCCGTTTATCAAAAATTGAGAGATGGCCAGTCGTCGGCTTCTGCCCCCGTGCCACTAGTGCTGGGGTGTTCGGGATAAACCTTAGCACTCTTTTTCCCATAGTTGGGTCCTTCGAGGGAGGCGCTCAGCACAACGAACCAGGCAATCGGACTATAATGCTTGAACACTCTCACTTAGCCATAGAACTCTATAATTTTAAATTTCGGCGAAGCCCCTAGTTCGGAAGATCGAGTTCGGGGCGCTATCCACGCCTTAGCCGGACAAAACCAGCTCCTCGCTCGAAGCGGCATAAGCCTTTAGGGACTCGAAAAAACTCTCGAACAGCGACCGGTCTCTCGCCACATCATGACAGTCAGTTTTAGCTTTCTCCACTAAGGTGCTTAGCCCAGCTCAACCAGGGCACAATCACAGCGGTTCTCCTAGTGCTACCTTAGCCGAAATAGCGGAATGTAAGGCACCAAAACATAGGAGCCGGGCAAACCCAACTATTGACCCAAATCATGATTCGGAGCCGATGCATATAGTGCTATAAGTTCGGGGTGCCGCACTTGTGAAAGTGTACGGACTTCTCACGCCATATTAATGGGTACTAAAGCCCCTGGCGTATTTTGCCGTACCACAGTGTACGGGTGCAACATGTCATAAACATATATATGAAAAGAAGATAATGCAAAAAATAGACAAAAAGCTATGCATTGTTTATATAGAGGCTATTTATCAAAGCCGAACGATACAAATGGTGCGGTAAGCAAAAGAGATTGGACTATTTAGTATGTCCTGACCAGGGGCAGGCCGCGGAATTGTATTTAAAACAGGTATACCGCTCGTAACAGAGACCACCTGGAATTTCCAAATGCGGCATGGCTTGTCCGCCTCCCTGGATCTTGCATCGTTTGTGCGGTAGTCGAATTGCCGAACAGGTCGTCCGAAGTATGGAGTCCTGAAAGTAAGAAGAAAGAAAAAAAAGAATCCGGCAGCCCCTAGTACGTTTTAAGCCGTATTTTGGGCATGCCGTTATTGTGCCCCTTCCCCTATGCCCATGGTATTTCAAGGGTGTAGTTATGTACGCGAGGTACTGGTTTCGCTATGTCACGAGGGCTGGGGTTGGGGCCGCATTGCTACGCTTGTTCAGAGTGTGCCAGGCGGTCCTGCTGTGGGTTACTCCGGGCGCGCTTGGCAGTGTCTGGCTTTGTAACGGCCGGACTGGAGAATTGCCTAAAAAGGCTACTTTGTACTTCTGCTGCGAGAGACGCCGTGTGCTCCTCCGTACGGAGGGAGCGTTCGGTGTTTCCGTTGACCGTGATTACTCCTCGAGGGCCTGGCATCTTGAGCTTGAGATATGCATAGTGCGGCACCACATTGAACTTTGCGAATGTGGTTCGTCCGAGCAGGGCGTGATAGCCACTACGAAACGGGACTATATCGAAGATTAACTCTTTGCTTCGGAAATTATCCGGGGATCCAAAGACCACGTCAAGTGTTACTGAGCCTGTACAGTTGGCTTCTACACCTGGTATAACACCTTTAAAGGTCATTTTTGTGGGCTTAATCCTTGAGGGATCTATGCCCATTTTCCGCACTATATCCTGATAAAGCAGGTTCAGGCTACTGCCGCCGTCCATGAGGACTCTTGTGAGATGAAATCCGTCGATGATTGGGTCGAGAACCAATGCGGCGAAGCCGCCATGACGGATGCTAGTGGGATGGTCCCTTCGATCAAAAGTGATCGGGCAGGAGGACCATGGGTTGAACTTTGGGGCGACTGGCTCCATCGCGTATACGTCTCGTAGCGCACGCTCCCGCTCCCGCTTGGGAATGTGGGTTGCGTATATCATGTTCACCGTCCGCACTTGTGGGGGAAAGCCCTTCTGTCCATTGTTGTTCGGCGGCTTGGGCTCCTTCTCGTCGTCGCTGTGCAGCCCCTTGTCTTTGTTTTCGACTCTCATCTTGCCTGCCTGCTTGAACACCCAACAATCTCTGTTAGTGTGATTGGCTGGCCTTTCGGGGGTGCCATGTATCTGGCACAAGCGGACGAGTATTCGGTCCAAACTGGACGGGCCCTCAGTATTCTTTTCGAATGGCTTTTTCCGCTGACCGGATTTATAGCCTTTGAATCTGGCATTGACTGCCGTGTCTTCATTGCTGTCGCTGCTAACGCGGCGTTTTTGCTTATTCCGACGTGTCCTGCCACTTTTGTCCTTGGTATCCGAATTACCATGGTTCTTTGATAAGTTGTTACTGCGAGCTAGCCAGCTGTCTTCTCCCGCGCAAAAGCGGGTCATGAGCGTCGTGAGGGCTGCCATAGATTTCGGCTTTTTCTGTCCCAGGTGCCGGGCAAGCCACTCATCGTGGATGTTATGCTTGAAGGCTGGTAGGGCCTCTGCGTCCGGACAGTCGACTATCTGGTTTTTCTTTGTTAGGAACCGTGTCCAGAATTGTCTGGCCGATTCCTCTGGCTGCTGAATTATGTGGCTTAGGTCGTCGGCATCTGGTGGTCGCATGTAAGTGCCCTAGAAGTTGTCGAGGAATGCGGCTTCCAGGTCCTCCCAAGAACCGATTGAGTCTGCTGGCAAGCTGTTAAGCCAATGTCGGGCCGGTCCTTTAAGTTTGAGCGGGAGGTATTTGATGGCATGTAGATCATCGCCGTGTGCCATGTGGATGTGAAGGATATAATCCTCGATCCATACCGCCGGATCTGTTGTGCCATCATATGATTCGATGTTTACGGGTTTGAAACCCTCTGGGATTTTATGCTCCATTACTTCATTCGTGAAACATAGCGGGTGTGCGGCGCCTCTGTACTGGGCTATATCAGGACGCAGATCGGAAGAGCTATATCTGTTGTGTTCGGCCCGGCCGGATTTGTTGTATCCGGAGTGAAGATCATCGTCACGTGTCGTAGGGCGCCTGCGCGATCCGTAGATCGATCTTGTTTGTCTTTCCTTGTCCTCTAGTACATCTCGCAGGTCTGGCGCATTTTCCCGTGCCTTAGTTGAGCGGCGTCGGGGCATGGCTTGGGTGGAGGGCCGAGAGACCTCTCTGTCGCGGCCGCGAGGTGGCCGGTCTGCCATGTCATGCGCTGGTGATGTAGGTGCTTCCTCCTCTAATCGGGGTAGCGGCCTGCGCTTTGGGTAACTCTTGGAGGGGCGTTCGAGTTCATACTCTTCGGCCGCAAGGACTTCAGTCCATCTGTGAGCTAGCAAATCTTGGGCAGCTCTAACCTGCTGCTGCTTTTTCTTGAGGCTGCTTGCTGTGGCTAAAAGCCTGCGTCTAAAACACTCTTGTTCGGCGGGGTCTGATGGTATAATGAATTCGTCGTCATCGAGGCTTGCATCGTCTTCGGAGGGAGGCATATAGTTATCATCCTCAACCTCTTGGTCTGCCGCTCTCTCATGAGGGCTGGCTTCTCCATCTTCCTGTGACGAATCTTGCTGAGGTGGGTGTTCTTCGGCGCTATCCGGGGTAGTGTTATCTCTCGTGCCGGAATCACCGTTTTTGCTTTGGCGGGATTTAGAGCGGCGCCGCTGACGCCGGCGCTTTAGCTGTTTCTTGGGGGTGTCATCCCCCACTGTTCCATCGCCATCTCCATCCTTTGGAGTGTCCACCATATATATGTCATATGACGAGGTGGCCTTCCAGCGCCCTACAGGTGCTGGTTCCTGTTCGTCTCCTACATCGTCATCCATACCGTCGATGTCTTCGGAGCCGAAGTCAAGCATGTCGGTTAAATCGTCGACAGTGGCTACAAAGTGGGTGGTGGGTGGGCTTTGAATTTCTTCATCGTCCGCACCCATCCTCGCAGACCGTAATCCGGCCAGGGCTCTCCTGATAAAGAGAGAGACTTAAGGGAATTCAGGATGACGCCAAAAGGCGAGTGCTGAAAGATGTCTGCGGTGGTGAACTCCATTATCGGCGCCCAATCGGATTCGATCGGTAGGGGCGCGGGAGGTTCGGAGTCCGGGGAGGAGTCCGGATCCTCGGAGTCACGGATCATGCAGAGTGTGGGGCTAGCATTCGGCTCGATCGCCTTTGAGATTGCAGCCCCCGAGGTGGCGTCCAACCGCTCGTCCTTGATTGGCGCAATAGGCTCCAAGTTAGAGGTCGGAACCGAAGCGTGAGCGGCCTCCAGGACACTGTCCGGAGGCAGAGCTAGATCATGCCCCTCGAGATAGTGCGGCGCGCTTGGCCGTGGCTCGAACCCGTCGAAGATCAAATCACCGCGGATGTCAGCCGTGTAGTTTAAGCTTCCAAACCTGACTTGATGGCCAGGGGCATAGCTTTCGATCTGCTCCAAGTGGCCAAGAGAATTGGCCCGCAGAGCGAAGCCGCCGAAGACGAAGACCTGTCTGGGGAGAAAAGTCTCACCCTGGACCGCATCGCTGTTGATGATCAAAGGAGCCATCGGACCTAACGACGACGACACAGAGGAACTCTCAATGAAAGCACAAATGTCGGTGTCAAAACCGGTGGATCTCGGGTAGGGGGTCCCGAACTGTGCGTCTAGGCTGGATGGTAACAGGAGGCAGGGAACACGATGTTTTACCCAGGTTTGGGCCCTCTTGATGGAGGTAAAACCCTACGTTCTGCTTGATTAATATTGAAGATATGGGTAGTACAAGAGTAGATCTACCACGAGATCAACGAGGCTAAACCCTAGAAGCTAGCCTATGGTATGATTGTTGTCTATGGAGTTGATGAAGTTGTCCTATGGACTAAAACCCTCTGGTTTATATAGACACTGGATAGGGTTAGGGTTACATAGAGTCGGTTACAATGGTAGGAGATCTTGAATATCCGCATCGCCAAGCTTTCCTTCCACGCCAAGGAAAGTCCCATCCGGACACGGGACGTAGTCTTCAATCTTGTATCTTCATAGTCCTGGAGTCCGGCTGAAGGTATAGTCCGTCTACCCGAACACCCCCTAATCCAGGACTCCCTCAATGACCGAGATGGCTCTCCGGTCAATAACCAACAGCGGGATCTGGATACCCATGTTGGCTCCCACATGCTCCTCGATGATCTTATCGGATGAACCACGATGTCGAGGATTCAAGCAACCCCGTATACAATTCCCTTTGTCAATCGGTACGTTACTTGCCCGAGATTCGATTGTCGGTATCCCAATACCTCGTTCAATCTTGTTACCGGCAAGTCACTTTACTCGTGCCGTAATTCATGATCCCTTGACCAGACACTTGGTCACTTTGAGCTCATTATGATGATGCATTACCGAGTGGGCCCAGAGATACCTCTCCGTCATACGGAGTGACAAATCCCAGTCTTGATCCGTGTCAACCCAACAGACACTTTCGGAGATACCCGTAGTATACCTTTATAGTCACCCAGTTACGTTGTGACGTTTGGTACACCCAAAGCATTCCTACGGTATCCGGGAGTTACACGATCTCATGGTCTAAGGAAAAGATACTTGACATTGGAAAAACTCTAGCAAATGAACTATACGATCGTGTGCTATGTTTAGGATTGGGTCTTGTCCATCACATCATTCTCCTAATGATGTGATCTCGTTATCAATGACATCCAATGTCCATAGTCAGGAAACCATGACTATCTGGTGATCAATGAGCTAGTCAACTAGAGGCTTACTAGGGACATGTTCGTGTCTATGTATTCACACATGTATTATGATTTCCGGATAACACAATTATAGCATGAATAAAAGACAATTATCATGAACAAGGAAATATAATAATAATCCTTTTATTATTGCCTCTAGGGCATATTTGCAACACTAGGGTTCGTGCGAGAGTGGAAGAAGAGATAATGACCGCTGTGAAGTGTGTATTTATAGGTACAGGGGCGGCACTGTGTTATTACACAGGTGCCCCTGGCGATTCGCATCTGAGGAACACGTGGCCATCATGCAGCATATTGGGGTTTGTTCCACGTCCCACGCATGCCTGGATTGTCAGGTGGTCGTTCCCACTTCTCCGGGTTTCATGTGGAGGAATGAGCATTGAAAACGGACTTAATGTTTGTCTCTGTATCTTCTGCTGACAAGGACGCAGAGAAGACATTCGACAGTTTCAATAGAATGCATATGATTTGGAGAGATAGAGTTTGAGATAGAAAGCATAGAGAGGTTAGGGTCCGATCACATTCACTTAGTTCAAAAGATTCAACACAAAAACATAGCTATAAGTGAGTGCTGTAGAGGACAGAACACTAGTATATATATATAATCAATATAGTGAAGATAATCATGAAGACATGTTGAGATTGTAGCCAACCAAATGTGAAGACATAGCAAATGTAACCCCATGAGTAAAACACTTCAAACAAAACTTTTGGTGATGGCATTACCCACCGTATAGGAAGTATTAGACCCAGACACGGCACACAATTATCATGGCGCTCCGAAGTCAAATTTCCACATTAATGTATTCACACTTAGAATGTATGTCTTCATTGATTGAAGATATACTTTACTTCGTGTGTTGCACATCTAAGTCATCAATATGCATAAGTGTTAGGATGTGTGCCTGATCACAGGACATTTGAGGATTCCAAGATATTTAGCTCACACTGTAACTTGCAAAATCTCTTCTCATCCAAGGGCTTGGTGAAGATATCTGCCAATTGCTCTTCAGTGTTGACATGTATGATATCAATATCTTCCTTCACAACATGATCTCTAAGAAAGTGATGACGAATTTCAATGTGCTTTGTCTTCGAGTGCTGAACTGGGTTGTTGGCAATCTTGATGGCGCTTTCGTTGTCGCAGTAGAGTGGAACTTGCTTCAGATGAATGCCATAGTCCTTCAGTGTTTGCTTCATCCACAGAAGCTGAGCGCAGCAAGATCCAGCAGCAATGTATTCAGATTCAGCAGTGGAGAGAGATACACAGTTCTGCTTCTTTGAAGACCAACATACAAGTGATCGTCCCAGAAAGTGACATGTGCCTGATGTAGACTTGCGATCCACTTTATCACCAGCATAATCAGCATCCGAGAATCCAACCAGATCAAACTCTGAGCCCTTTGGATACCATAATCCTAGAGTTGGGGTGTGAGCCAAATATCGAAGAATTCGCTTCACAGCTAAGTGATACGACTCCTTTGGTGCCGCTTGAAATCGAGCACACATGCAAACACTAAGCATAATATCTGGCCTAGATGCACATAGATAAAGCAAAGAACCAATCATGGAGCGGTATACCTTTTGATCGAACTCTTTACCATTGTCGTCAGGACCCAGATGATGCTTGGCTGGCATTGGCGTCGTGAAGCCTTTGCAGTCTTGTATACCAAACTTCTTCAGGCAATCTTTGAGATACTTCTCTTGAGATATGAAGATGCCGTTGCGTTGTTGTCGTATTTGAAGACCGAGAAAGAACTTCAGCTCTCCCATCATGGACATCTGATATTGCTCTTGCATCATATATCCAAACTATTCACTGTACTTCTGATTGGTGCAGCCGAAGATAATGCCGTCCACATATATTTGGCACACAAACAGTTCACCATCATATGTCTTCGTGAAGAGAATGGGGTCGAGGGAACCAGTTATGAAGTCTTTGCTCTTCAGGAAGTATTTGAGTGTGTCATACCAGGCCCGAGGGGCTTTTTTGAGGCCATACAGTGCCTTGTTGAGCTTGTATACCATGTCAGGATGTTTTGGATCTTCAAAGCCAGGCGGTTGTGCAACATACACTTCTTCTTCAATCTTGCCATTGAGAAAGGTGCTCTTCACATCCATTTGACATAGAAGTAAGTTGTGATGATTGGCATAGGCCAGCAGTATGCGTATGGCTTCAAGTCTAGCCACAGGAGCAAATGTTTCATCGAAGTCAATGCCTTCCACTTGAGTATATCCTTGGGCAACGAGACGAGCTTTGTTTCTGACAACTTGACCATGCTCATCTTGGTTGTTGCGGTATATCCATTTGGTCCCTATTATGTTGTGCTTCCGAGGATCAGGACGCTTAACCAGTTCCCATACATTATTCAGCTCAAACTGTTGAAGCTCTTCTTGCATAGCTTGAATCCATTCAGGTTCCATGAAGGCTTCTTCCACTTTCTTGGGTTCTGTTATTGAGACGAATGCGAAGTGCCCACAGAAATTTGCCAGCTGAGTTGCCCTTGATTGAGTGAGCGGACCAGGTGCATTGATGCTGTCAATTATTTTCTCAATCTGCACTTCATTGGCAACACGAGGATGTATAGGGCGAAGATTTTGCTCTTGCTGATCATTGTCGTTGTTAGAGGGATTGTCTTCAGGTTGGTCTGGTGCGGAGATGATAAGTTCCTCTTCAGGTTGAGCTTCAGAAGGTATGATTTCTCCAGTTCCCATTAGCTTGATTGATTCACTGGATGGAACTTCATCTAGCACATTTGGCAGGTGCTCTCTTTGTGAACCGTTAGTCTCATCGAACTGCACATCCACTGTTTCAACCACTTTATAATGAAAGAGATTGAAGACTCTGTAGGAGTGCGAATCCTTTCCATATCCAAGCATAAAACCCTCATGTTCTTTTGGTGCAAACTTTGAAGTGTGATGTGGGTCCTTGATCCAGCACCTGGCGCCAAATACTCTGAAGTAACTGACATTTGGCTTCTTGCCAGTAAGGAGTTCATAAGATGTCTTGTTCAGAAGCTTGTGAAGATAAACACGATTGATTGTATGGCATGCAGTATCAATGGCTTCAGGCCAGAATTTTCTTGGGGTCTTGTATTCATCTAGCATCGTTCTAGCCATCTCAATGAGTGTTCTGTTCTTGCGCTCGACGACGCCATTCTGCTGTGGCATGTATGGGGCTGAGAATTCATGTGTGATGCCCAAGGTATCAAGATATGTATCAAGGCCAGTGTTCTTTAATTCAGTGCCTTTGTCACTTCTGATGTGCTTTATCTTGGCGCCATAGTTGTTCATTGCTCGATTGGCGAAGCGTCTGAAGACATCCTGCACTTCAGTCTTGTAGAGGATTATGTGCACCCAAGTATATCTAGAATAATCATCAACAATGACAAAGCCATAGAGACAAGAAGTAGTAGTAAGAGTTGAGTAATGAGTGGGACCAAAAAGATCCATGTGAAGCAGTTCGAAGGGTCGAGTAGTAGTCATGATTGTCTTCGAGGGATGTTTGACCCTCGTCATCTTTCCTGCTTCACAGGCACCGCATAAGTGATCTTTCTTGAACTTGACGCCCTCGATGCCTATGACATGCTTCTTCTTTGCAAGGGTGTGGAGGTTCCTCATGCCAGCATGCCCAAGCCTTCGATGCCAGAGCCAGCATTCTGAAGCTTTTGCTAGAAGACATACGGCAAGCTGTGGTCCTGCTGAGAAATCTACCATGTACAAATCATCTTTCCGATACCCTTAAAACACTATAGACTTGTCAGATTCCATTAGAACAAGGCAGCAATATTTTCCAAATATTACGATCATGTTCAAATCGCAAAGCATTGAGACAGACATTAAGTTGAAGCCAAGGGATTCAACAAGCATGCCTTTATCCATGTGTTGATCCTTTGAGATTTCAACTCTACCTAGACCCAGTACCTTACTTTTACCAGTGTCGGCAAATGTGATGTGACTCTTGTCGGATGGACGTAAGGTTGAGTCCATAAGAAGGCTTCTTTTGCCAGTCATGTGATTTGTACACCCACTATCAATAATCCATTCTGAAGACGCTGGTGTCGTACCCTACAGTGCAGTTAGGGGGATAGGCTTCACGAAGAGAATTGCAAAGCAAAAACATTTGATGAACCAGTGGGTTATGAAAGCTTAGATCCAGATTAGGACTGATAGGGAGAGTAGCAAGCGATTCAGGAACGAAGTACATAGTAAGACCATCCGGGCATTTGATCTTGCGCCCTACAAGATGTTTAAGGTCCCTAGCAATAGCGTCGGAAGATTTTGGTTTTCTGCTGGAGACCTTTCCCTGCAAAAGAGAGTTAAGCCTTCTTAACCACCCACATCTTCAAGGGTGGCTTAGAAGCAATAAGTCTAAGTGCAGCGTCTGAAAACTTTGGCTTTGGAGCCCTAGCAAAAAGTCTTGCAGGCGGACAATAATACTCATAAGAATAAGCAGAATAGTTTTTGGTCTTATGAACATGGCGGTTCGATGAACCGCGCTCATATTCATAGGCCTGAGTATGGTTTCCCTGCAAAACATTTGCGTTAGTGCGACTCAGGTGAGTCCTCTGTCTGTATGAAGCCTTTGGGCCGTATGAAGCATGTGGTCTGGGGTTTGTCTTCTTCATCTGTGGTGTCATGACAACATTCACAGGAAGATTTTCCAAACACCTTTCGGGCACCCAGATCTTCTTCATAGGCGGTCCATTCCTGCAGTTAGTACCAATGTACCTGGCAAACACTTCACCATTCTGATTCTTAAACAGTTTATAGTTTGCATCAAAGGATTCATCGATGACAATGGGGTTAGCACAAGTGAAGCCAGATAGATTGGATGGATCAGCTGAAGATTCCTTTGTAGCAACCCATGTGGTTTTGGGGTACTGTTCAGGTTTCCAGTAAGAGTCATCAGCATTCATTTTCCTTACGAACCCCACACCCTCTTTCCTCGGGTTACGGTTCAGAATCTGCTTTTTGAGGACATCACATAGTGTCTAATGCCCTTTAAGACTTTTGTACATCCCTGTTTCAAGCAATGTCTTCAACCTAGCATTCTCATCAGCAATAGCAGTGGTATCCTCAGCAGAGGGGTTAGTTACCACATCAACAGTTGAAGATATTGCAACAGTAGCAGCAGTAGAACATTCAGTAACAGAAGTAGCATTATCACACTCAATGCATTTAAGACATGGTGGTTCAAATCCTTCCTGAGCGAAACTGATCTGTTCGGCGCGAAGTGACTCGTTTTCCTTTTGAAGATCTTCATGAGCCGCTCTCAATTTCTCAAGATCTTGCTTCCTTTGAAGATAATCATAGCAAAGCTTTTCATGAGTTGTTGAGAGCGTTTCATGACGACTTTCAAGTTCCTCATACTTAACATGAAGATTTTTTATGTCTTCAATTAAGGACTTAGATCGAGTCATTTCAGCGCCCAACAGATCATCGCTTTTGTCTAACAGTTTTTTAATATGTTCCATGGCTTTCTGTTGTTCAGTTGCAATTTTAGCAAGTGTTTTGTAGCTGGGTCTTGAACCACAATCAGAGTCATCGTCACTAGATGTTTGATAGTGAGTAGTGCGTGTGTTTACCTTGGCACCGCGTGCCATGAAGCAGTAGGTAGGAGCAGAGTAGTCCTTGTCATTCGCATCGGTGTCGGTGGTGAAGTCATTGTCTTCAGTGTTGAAGATGGACTTGGCAACGTATGCTGTAGCCAGACTTGAAACGCCAGAATCGGACTCCTCCTCAGACTCCACCTCCGCCTCCTCAGAAGCGGACTCCTCCTCTGAATCCATTTCCTTGCCAACAAACGCACGTGCCTTGCCAGATGAGCTCTTCTTGTGTGATGAAGACTTTGAGGAAGACTTGGAAGAAGACTTTGAGAATTTCTTCTTCTTGTCGTCAGAGTCATATTCCTTGCTCTTCTTCTTCTTTCTGTTCTCATTGTCCCACTGCGGACACTCGGAGATGAAGTGGCCAGTTTTCTTGCACTTGTGGCATGTTTTCTTCTTGTAGTCATGAGCAGAAGCTTCATCATTCCTTGAGCTTGATCATGAAGACTTTCTGAAGCCTTTCTTCTTGGTGAATTTTTGGAACTTCTTCACAAGCATAGCAAGTTCCTTTCCAATGTCTTCAGGATCATCAGAACTGCTGTCAGATTCTTCTTCAGATGAGGAGACAGCTTTTGCCTTCAAGGCACGAGTTCACCCATAGTTTGGACCGTAGATATCTCTTTTCTGAGAAAGCTGAAACTCATGTCTGTTGAGCCTCTCAAGTATGTCGGACGGATCGAGTGTCTTGAAATCAGGTCGTTCTTGAATCATCAGGGCTAGGGTGTCAAACGAACTGTCAAATGATCTCAGTAGCGTCTTGATGACTTCATGCTTGGTGATCTCAGTAGCGCCGAGGCCTTGAAGCTCATTTGTGATGTCAGTGAGTCGATCAAACGTGAGCTGGACATTCTCATTGTCATTTCGCTTGAAGCGGTTGAAGAGATTGCGAAGAACACTGATTCTCTGATCTCTCTGGGTTGAGACGCCTTCGTTGACCTTGGAGAGCCAGTCCCAGACCAGCTTAGATGTTTCCAAAGCACTCACATGGCCATACTGTCCTTTGGTCAGATGACCACAGATGATATTCTTGGCAGTAGAGTTCAGTTGAACGAACTTCTTGACATCAGCAGTAGTGACACCTTCTCCAGCCTTGGGAACGCCGTTCTTGACGACATACCATAGGTCGACGTCAATGGCTTCAAGATGCATGCGCATCTTATTCTTCCAGTAGGGATATTCAGTTCCATCGAAGATGGGGCACGCAGCGGAGACTTTAATTATCCCTGCAGTCGACATAGCTAAAACTCCAGGTGGTTAAACCGAATCACACAAAACAAGGGAGCACCTTGCTCTGATACCAATTGAAAGTGCGTTATATCGACTAGAGGGGGGTGAATAGGCGATTTTTCTGAAAGTCTTCAAAACGTGGAAGTTTCGAAGACAAACGATAGAAATAAACCTATTACCATGCAGCGGAAGATAGACTACACTAGGCAAACCATAGTCAAGTATTCAATGAAGTGAGAGCATAATGACTAATAGCAGCAATGTAGTAAGGATCAGGTAGGAAGATATTATGAAGCCACACAGAACACGCAGTCACTCAGTGAAGACAAAAGATAGTGCAAACATACAATGACTTCACAAGGAGTAACAGTAAGTAAAGGGAAGGGAGGGATGAAACCAGTGACTCGTTGAAGACAATGATTTGTTGGACCAGTTCCAGTTGCTGTGACAACTGTACGTCTGGTTAGGGCGGCTAGGTATTTAAACCTTAGGACACACAGTCCCGGACACCCAGTCCTGAACACGTAGCTCAAGACACCCAGTCCTCACCGTATTCCCCTTGAGCTAAGGTCACACAGACCTTGCCCAATCACTCTGGTAAGTCTTCAAGGTAGACTCCCAAACCTTCACAGACTTCGTTCACCGGCAATCCACAATGTCTCTTGGATGCTCAGAACGTGACGCCTAACCGGCTGGAGGATGCACAGTCCTCAAGTATAATAAGTCTTCAGATCACACAGACAAGAAGACTTAAGTGATGCCTAATTCTCTTTGGCTCTGGGTGGTTAGGGCTTTATCCTCGCAAGGAATTCTCTCTCAAAGGCTTCAAGGTGGGTTGCTCTCAAACGACAAAGCCGTACTCTAAATCTGAGCAGCCAACCATTTATGGTTGTAGGGGGTGGGCTATTTATAGCCACTAGGCAACCCGACCTGATTTGTCCGAAATGACCCTGGGTCACTAAGGAACTGACACGTGTTCCAATGGTCAGATTTCAAACTCACACGGCAACTTTACTTGGGCTACAAGCAAAGCTGACTTGTCCGACTCTGGACAAGATTCGCTCTCATAGTCTTCACTCAAAGACAAAGGTTTTGTTTAAGCATCACTTCAGTCATTCTGACTGGTTCTCTTGGACCCCACTTAACAGTACGGTGGTTCCTATGACTCAACACGGAGAAAAAGAACTACGAAAGATCTAAGTCTTCGGGCTCCATAGGCTTCATGCGGTGTCTTCTCTTGTCATAGTCTTCAATGTGAATATCCTCATATACCACCTTTGACATCAATGTCTTCATACATTTTTAGGGGTCATCTCTGGTAGGAAAACTAAATCAATGAGGGACTTCTACCTGTGTTATCCTGCAATTCTCACAAACACATTAGTCCCTCAACTAGGTTTGACGTCAATACTCCAAAACCAACTAGGGGTGGCACTAGATGCACTTACACAAGTTTTACGTGGCTGCTACGGGCTTAACCAAGAACCAATCTTACCTACGCATCAAAACCATGACGATAGTTTGTCAAGTTGGTGTTGTTTTAACCTTCGCAAGGACCGGGCATAGCCACACTCGGTTCAACTAAAGTTGGAGAAACTGGCACCCGCTAGCCACCTTTGTGCAAAGCACGTCGGGAGAACCGGTCTCGCGTAAGCGTACGCGTAATATGTCGGCCCGGGCCGCTTTGTCCAACAATACCGCCGAACCAAAGTATGACATGCTGGTAAGCAGTATGACTTATATCACCCACAACTCACTTGTGTTCTACTCGTGCATATAACATCAACACATAAAACCTAGGCTCTGATACCAGTATTGGGGAACGTAGTAATTTCAAAAAATTTCCTACGCACACGTAAGATCATGGTGATGCATAGCAACGAGAGGGGAGAGTGTGATCTACGTACCCTTGTAGACCGACAGCGGAAGCGTTAGCACAACGCGGTTGATGTAGTCGTACGTCTTCACGGCCCGACCGATCAAGCACCAAAACTACGGCACCTCCGAGTTTTAGCACATGTTCAGCTCGATGACGATCCCCGGACTCCGATCCAGCAAAGTGTTGGGGAAGAGTTCCGTCAGCACGACGGCATGGTGACGATCTTGATGTTCTACCGTTGCAGAGCTTCGCTTAAGCACCGCTACAATATTATCGAGGATTATGGTGGAAGGGGGCACCGCACATGGCTAAGAATACGATCACATGGATCAACTTGTGTGTCTAGGGGTGCCCCTGCCCCCGTATATAAAGGAGCAAGGGGGGAGGCCGGCCGGCCCTATAGGCGCGCCAAGGAGGAGTCCTCCTCCTAGTAGGAGTAGGACTCCTACTAGGAGGGGGAAGGAAAGGGGGGCACCGCCCCCCCTCTCCTAGTCCAATTCGGACTAGGGGGAGGAGGCGCGCAGCCCACCCTGGCTGCCCCTCTCTCTCTCTCCACTAAGGCCCATATGGCCCATTACTTCTCCTGGGATGGTTCCGGTAACCCTCCGGCTCTCCGGTTTTCTTCGAAATCACCCGGAACACTTCCGGTGTCCGAATATAGCCATCCAATATATCAATCTTTATGTCTCGACCATTTTGAGACTCCTCGTTATGTCCGTGATCACATCCGGGACTCCGAACTAACTTCGGTACATCAAAAATCATAAACTCATAATATAACTGTCATCGAAACCTTAAGCGTGCAGACCCTACGGGTTCGAGAACAATGTAGACATGACCGAGACACGTCTCCGGTCAATAACCAATAGCGGAACCTGGATGCTCATATTGGCTCCCACATATTCTACGAAGATCTTTATCGATCAGACCGCATAACAACATACGTTGTTCCCTTTGTCATCGGTATGTTACTTGCCCGAGATTCGATCGTCGGTATCTCAATACCTAGTTCAATCTCGCTACCGGCAAGTCTCTTTACTTGTTTCGTAATACATCATCTTGCAACTAACTCATTAGTTGCAATGCTTGCAAGGCTTATGTGATGTGTATTACTGAGAGGGCCCAGAGATACCTCTCCGACAATCGAAGTGACAAATCCTAATCTCGAAATACGCCAACCCAACATGTACCTTTGGAGACACCTGTAGAGCTCCTTTATAATCACCCAGTTATGTTGTGACGTTTGGTAGCACACAAAGTGTTCCTCCGGTAAACAGGGGTTGCATAATCTCATAGTCATAGGAACATGTATAAGTCATGAAGAAAGCAATAGCAACATACTAAACGATCGGGTGCTAAGCTAATGGAATGGGTCATGTCAATCACATCATTCTCCTAATAATGTGATCCAGTTAATCAAATGACAACACATGTCTATGGTTAGGAAACATAACCATCTTTGATTAACGAGCTATTCAAGTAGAGGCATACTAGTGACGTTTAGTTTGTCTATGTATTCACACAAGTATTATGTTTCCGGATAATACAATTCTAGCATGAATAATAAACATTTATCATGATATAAGGAAATAAAATAATAACATTATTATTGCCTCTAGGGCATATTTCCTTCAATTTATTCTACAAGCAAATTGATTATGACGCTGGTTTATTGACCCGGATTTTCTAGAAGGAGGAAATGACAAGGACTTAAGGATGATCAGGTGCCGGTTTACAAGAATTCTTAACCCGGAGCACAACCTGTCAAATTTGTTCTTGTGTTTATTTGGCAGCATAAGTTTACCATGGATAAATCCAAGCTAAACTTGGGGGCTAATGTCAGGGATATACCCCGCGGTGTAACCCGGCCAGAAGTATAACCCGGCCGGACTTGGCGATTCACCGGCGACCCGCACTAACCAGGCGGTTTACAAGCAACCTGACTGGACATTATGACTCACTGGTAAGCCGGTGGGCGGGACAGACGGATGACAAGGCCCAAGGCCCAGAAGGCCGGCTCATGTTATGGTGGGCCGGTTTAAGAGGAAAGACGTGAGGAATATTTGTCTTACAAGGAGTTAAGACATGGACTTGTATCCAGTTTGTATTAGAAGATAGACTCGTCATAATCCTAATAGGACTCCACATGTAAACCCACCCCTTCAACATATATAAGGAGGGGCAGGGCTCCCCAAAGAGGGACAAGCAACAAGCAAGAAACAACCGCTAGGGCTAGATACAAAGAACCGGTAATCCGGCGACTCCCTGATGATTATAATGAGACCTAGCCACAAACAGCACATAGGGTTATTACCAGATGATGTTTCCCGGGGCCCGAAGCTATCTAAATCCTTGTCTTATGTTGCGTCTCTCGATTCCGCCCAATCCCTCTCAAGCTACCACATAGATGCGTTGGCCTCATGATTAAGCCCTCACACTAGGACATCTGCCATGACAATTCCACGACATGAAGGGCAATAGAGTTGATGTAGAAGCCCTCCGTGATTGAATCCCCCTCCGGCAGGATGCCGGAAAAGGCCCCAAGATGGGATCTCATGGGAATAGAAGGTTGCGGCGGTGGAAAAGTGTTTTTGTGGATGCCTCTGGTGGTCTGGGAATATATGTGAATATATAGGAGGAAGATCTAGGTCAGGGGGTCACCGAGGGGCCCACAAGGTAGGGGGCGCGCCCTACCCCCCTGGGTGCTCCCTCCACCCTTGTGGCCGCCTCGTGGCTCTTTTGACTTGCACTCCAAGTCTCATGGGTGTTTTCTGGTCCAAGAAAAATCATCGCGAAGGTTTTATTCCGTTTGGACTCCGTTTGGTATTCCTTTTCTGCGAAGCTCAAAAACAAGGAAAAACAGAAACTGGCACTGGGCTCTAAGTTAATAAGTTAGTCCCAAAAATAATATAAAATAGCATATTAATGCATATAAAACATCCAAAACAGATAATATAATAGCATGGACAATAAAAAATTACAGATACGTTGGAGACGTATCAGCGAACGCCGCAACCACCGCATGGATGAGCCGCCACCGATCTTCCTCGGACGCACATGAGAGCAGGCTGCCACCCCCACCGTTCCAGTAGGTCGTCGCCCCCACCGCTCCTCCTCTGCTGGATGCGAGCGTAGGCCGCCGCCGCCACCACCTCCGGTATTCATCGACGTGCCACAACCTCAAGGTCTCGCCTCAGATGACCCGGGTGACACGGGGTAGGAGGAGATGGCCCCTCCCATCCTGTCACGCTTCCCGGACCTGCGGCGCCACACCTCGGTGCCTCTCCTCCCTGTCATGCTCCCTCGACATCCAGACCCTAGCGCCATGCGTACGAGAGGAGGGCGTTGAAGAGGATGCCGAGGTGTCTCGAGCCACTTCAGGATCTCCTTCATCTGCATCCTCCATGTAAAGGTATACACGTTCTCCTATCTAAACTTGGTCGTCTATAAGATCAGGAACAAGCAAATTGGCTTCCAGCAAAGTATTTCTCTTTATATTTCTATGATTTGATACAAACACATAAGGGTATCTAGATCCTGAAGGAAATATGCCCTAGAGGCAATAATAAAGTTATTATTTATTTCCTTACATCATGATAAATGTTTATTATTCATGCTAGAATTGTATTATCCGGAAACATAATACTTGTGTGAATACATAGACAAACGAAACGTCACTAGTATGCCTCTACTTGACTAGCTCGTTAATCGAAGATGGTTATGTTTCCTAACCATAGACATGTGTTGTCATTTGATTAATGGGATCACATCATTAGGAGAATGATGTGATTGACATGACCCATTCCATTAGCTTAGTATCCGATCGTTTAGTATGTTGCTATTGCTTTCTTCATGACTTATACATGTTCGTATGACTATGAGATTATGCAACTCCCGTTTACCGGAGGAACACTTTCTGTGCTACCAAACGTCACAACGTAACTGGGTGATTATAAAGGAGCTCTACAGGTGTCTCCAAAGGTACATGTTGGGTTGGCGTATTTCGAGATTAGGATTTGTCACTCCGATTGTCGGAGAGGTATCTCTGGGCTCTCTCGGTAATGCACATCACTTAAGCCTTGCAAGCATTGCAGCTAATGAGTTAGTTGCGAGATGGTGTATTACGGAACAAGTAAAGAGACTTGCCGGTAACGAGATTGAACTAGGCATTGGATACCGACGATCGAATCTCGGGCAAGTAACATACCGATGACAAAGGGAACAACGTATGTTGTTATGCGGTCTGACCGATAAAGATCTTCGTAGAATATGTAGGAGCCAATATGGGCATCTAGGTCCCGCTATTGGTTATTGACCGGAGACGTGTCTCGGTCATGTCTACATTGTTCTTGAACCCGTAGGGTCCGCACGCTTAAGGTTTCGATGACAGTTATATTATGAGTTTTGATGTACCGAAGGAGTTCGGAGTCCCAGATGAGATCGGGGACATGATGAGGAATCTCGAAATGGTCGAGACGTAAACATCGATATATTGGACGACTATATTCGGACATCGGAAAGGTTCCGAGTGATTCTGGTATTTTTCGGAGTACCGGAGAGTTATGGGAATTCGCCGGGAGAAGTATTGGGCCTTATTGGGCCATACGGGAAAGAGAGAGGGGCTGCCTAGGGCAGCCCCCCCCCCCCCCAAGGCCTAGTACGAATTGGACTAGGGGGAGGGCCCCTTCCTTGTTTCCTACTCCTACTATATGGAAGGACTCCTAGTTGGACTAGGAAAGGGGGAATCCTACTCCCGGTGGGAGTAGGACTCCCCTAGGGCGCGCCATAGAGAGGGACGGCCCTCTCCTCCTCCACTCCTTTATATACGGGGGCAAGGGGCACCCCATAGACACACAAGTTGATCTTCGTGATCGTTCTCTTAGCCGTGTGCGGTGCCCCCTTCCACCATAATCCTCGATAATATTGTAGCGGTGCTTAGGCGAAGCCCTGCGACGGTAGAACATCAAGATCGTCACCACGCCGTCATGCTGACGGTACTCTTCCCCGACACTTTGCTGGATCGGAGTCCGGGGATCGTCATCGAGCTGAACGTGTGCTAAAACTCGGAGGTGCCGTAGTTTCGGTGCTTGGATCGATCGGATCGTGAAGACGTACGACTACATCAACCGCATTGTCATAACGCTTCCGCTGTCAGTCTATGAAGGGTACGTAGACAACACTCTCCCCTCTCGTTGCTATGCATCACCATGATCTTGCGTGTGCGTAGGAAAATTTTGAAATTACTGCGTTCCCCAACAGATCCGCTGGTGGTTGACGATGTGTTTCTGCCTTTAATAAATTCACACATGCAATTCTTGTAGATTGATTGAACTGTTGAACTAAGTGGATGGATAAAATGAGTTTGTTTCTCAATAAAAAAGACTGCCATTTAGCACGGCGTTAAGGTCCACTATTCTATACATGTGACAGATTTCAAGAATAATGAGGTTTGATGTATGCATGTTTCATTAGTGATAGCAAGCTCTTGCTTCTTTATTTTAGGTTCAAGTTGAGTAAATATTGGTTGCTCTCTTATGTAGGTACTCCCCTTGTATCCATGATACAATCCTGAGTTTGAAATGCAGTATTGTGTGACTAAATTGAAGTGCATAGGTCCTGGCCAAATAGTGTTGGAATCTCAACTTCTGGAGCCTGTTGCAGCTCCCCTTGTGAATCCAGTGAATTCCAGTCAATAAGCAAGAAGTTCTCCCTGCTCCACTGGAAGCTACATCTGAAGATGAAGAGCAAGCTGAAACAACTCTATGATCAGGTTAATGTTTGATCTTGTGTTAGATTCAGGACTAATTCGCCGGTGCATGTTAGTGTTGAGTGTCTAACTGGTCGTGTATTTGTCAGCAGTACTTACTTCTTAATAGTTCGATGTGCCAGTGGACTTCTTGGATATAGGTTAGCAGATATGTTGAGTTGTTACCCAACATTAGCCCTTCAGAACTGAAATACAATGCCAACCAACTATTTTCCACCTTTTAGTTAAACAAATCTCATAGTATAACGCAAACCAACTATTTTTTTCCTTTTGGTATTGAAATGTTCATTTTTGTTTTGCTCGATATATGTTGATGCTCACTTCATTTTGCTAAAAAAATTCCTCATGAAGCCTTGCGTTGATGTTGATGCCTATTTGTAGATATGTATTCACCATCCGTTTTCTTCTATAAAACTTCACTACTACTCCTACCTTCGTAGTCATCTGCTAAACTTTTAGTCAAAATGGTTTTTGTTAGTTCAAAATTTATTTTTGGTAGGCTACAAGAATGGAGGTTGTGTTGGAAGAGATTGTTGTTGCTGAAGGCCAACTATTGTTGTTCTGTCACGCTGATATTGAATATGCAACTACCTATCCAAGCTCATCAAGCACAAATAAATTTTTTCTTCATAGTTCACTTCTCATCGGGAGGGGCGTTTTGGCTCCCGGGAGCACATGCCCCCGGGTATGTGCTCCCGGGTGAACAGTAACACGAAAAAATATATTAAACGTTTTCAAAAAAATTCTAAATTTTGTTGTGGATGTTAGTGTTAGTGTCGCAAGCATGCTTGACAATTTTCATCCGAAACGAAATAGTAGTGTTTTGTCGGTGAAAAAAACAAATTTGGGATGAAATTTTGGGGTAACATTTGGTGTTCATTTTGTTTACTTTGCACATGCCAAAATGCTTAACCTTTTTGCCTCAAAATTTGCAGGTGGCATTTGGATGTGACTAACAAGACATAAAAATTGTCTTGATTTTTTTGACATTTCAAAAATTATTTTTGGGCCCAGGAGCCCGTGCTTCCGGGAGCCGAATTGAATTTCCAACTTCTCATCTTGATACATGATGATGTGCTAAAATTTATTGTTTTACTTATAACAATAGTACCATGTCATTTTATTTAGAACACTGCCAAGTCATTTATTTAATTCAATGGGTACATTGCTATGTTGCTTAGAGTGGTTGTTTCCCTACTTCATCGAGTTGTGGCACTTAGGGCATCTCCAGCCGTTGGCCCCCCAGGACGCATAAAAATCGCCCCCTCGGGGCGAGCCGGCGATGCATTCGGCGCTGGGGGCGGTTTTGCGCCCAGTCGTCGCCCCCAGCTCGCCCCCAGGCGCCGAAATTGGCCCACTTTGCAGCCCAATTTTGGCGAATAAACGGCCCATATGGGCGAGAATAGGCCCATATTCGGCGTGGTTTTGCCGTGTCTTGGCGTTCAATTATCAACACAATTATTTCTTATCACATATTTCATCACAGAAAAATCAAATACTTCAACAAAATACTACAACAACAAATAGTTCAATACAAATTATATTGTTCAACAAATAAAAACTCGTATTTCATCACGAGGCGTCCCCCTTGAGCCTCCATAGGTGCTCAGTCAGATCTTTCTGCAGTTGATGATGCACCTGTGGGTCTCGGATCTCCTGACGCATACTGAGATAGGCAGTCCAAGTTGCCGGTAGCTGGTGATCAACTTCGGCTAGAGGACCCTGCCTGTAGTATGGTTCAGTGTCAAACACTGGGTCTTCTTGCTCGCTCTCGATGATCATGTTGTGCAAGATGACACAGCAAGTCATGATCTCCCACATTTGATCTTTCGACCAGGTCTGAGCGGGGTACCGAACAACAGCGAATCGAGATTGGAGCACACCAAATGCCCGCTCGACATCCTTCCTGCAAGCCTCCTGAAGCTTCGCAAACCAGGCGTTCTTGCCTCCTGCCACAGGGTTTGAGATCGTCTTCACAAATGTCGACCATCTCGGATAGATGCCGTCAGCTAGATAGTACCCCTTGTTGTATTGGTGCCCATTGATCTCGAAGTTCACCGGAGGAGAATGGCCCTCAACGAGCTTGGCAAAAACAAGAGAGCACTACAGCACGTTGATGTCATTGTGAGTTCCTGGCATACCAAAGAAGGAGTGCCAAATCCAGAGGTCCTGTGTGGCTACCGCCTCAAGCACCACACTGCAACCGCCTTTGGCGCCTTTGTACATCCCCTGCCAACCAAATGGGCAGTTCTTCCATTTCCAATGCATGCAGTCGATGCTTCCAAGCATCCCAGAAAATCCTCTTGCTGCATTCTGGGCTAGGATCCGAGCAGTGTCTTCCGCATTGGGTGTTCTCAAGTATTGTGGACCAAACACTGCCACCACCGCCCGACAGAACTTGTAGAAACACTCTATGCTGGTGGACTCGGCCATGCGCCCATAGTCGTCGAGTGAATCACTGGGAGCTCCATATGCAAGCATCCTCATCGTTGTCGTGCACTTCTGGATGGAGGTGAATCCAAGAGCGCCAGTGCAATCCATCTTGCACTTGAAGTAGTTGTCGAACTCCCGGATGGAATTCACAATCCTGAGGAAGAGCTTTCGGCTCATCCGATAACGGCGCCGAAATGTTCTCTCGCCATGAAGTGGAGCATCGGCGAAGTAGTCGGAGTAGAGCATGAAGTAGCCTTGCAGACGATGTCGGTTCTTTGCTTTCACCCGCCCCGGCGCCGAGCCACCTCGCCGCGGCTTTTCACTGCTCGCCAGCAGCTGGGCGAGGGCGGCGAGCACCATCAGATGCTCTTCTTCCTGGACGTCGGCCGCGGCTTCCTCCTCCAGCAGCGCGGCGAGCTCTTCCTCCTCGTCCGAGTCCATCGCCGAGATGGGAAAATCGCCGAACACCTTGCGCTCGGTGGCCATGAACCCGCCGTTAAACCGCGCCTCCGCGGCCGGAAACTGCGACCGGAAACGCCCAGCTGTTGCGGGAGGGGCTGCGGCGGCGAAGCGCTGCTATTTTCCGGCGGGGAATGGCTATCTAGCGGAGTCGGGCGGCGGCCGTCGCCGGGATACAGCTAGTGGTGGCCGAGGGCGCGGGGGGTGCGAGGCGAGTCGGGGATGGAAACCTTGACTTTTCCCCTGGCGGTGTGGGCCAGGCGTGCTTTTCCCTAGCGCCGGAGCCCCCAACGGCTCCCCAACGCGCCGGGTTCGGCCTGTGATCGCCGGGCGGAAAAAAGGTCCGAACCGGCGATTTTCGGCGTCCTGGGGACGCGACTGGGCCGTTTTTTCGGCGCCGGCGCCGAAAAAGTGGCCTGGGGGGCCTGTTGGGGGCGCGGCTGGAGATGCCCTTAGTGGCGTTGGCTGAGACGACGTCAAAATAGAAAGAAGATTATGGAAAGTTGAACTTGTAAGAAAATAATCATATTACCATAGATGTATAATAGATAGAAAAAAATAGTGATTGTAACCGAGTACTTGAATATGTTATTCAAGATTTGTAGAATAAGAAGGGTACTATTAGTCTGAAATGTGAATGTATTAGCTTGATTGGGAGGAAAATGAACTTTCACATATTATTGTAACATTAGGCAATACGTGCGTTGCACGTACACGTTTACTAGTCGATTAAAAATAAAAAATACATACAACTTACCAAAAATGACTCTTGCAGGGCTCTCCAAGATTACTCCTTAATTCGGTCGCAGCTGTGGTCTAGATGGGCCGACCTCGTCCTTTCCCCACCTAGTCCAGCCCATCCTCTCTCGCAAGCCGAATATCCCTCCCCTGCCGCCGGCGTCTGCCTGTCCCCTGCTCGGCGCATGCCCCCTCGCAGCGGCGGAGGCCTCGGCCCTCCGGTTCGCGTTCGCGGGCGAGGAGGTCGCCCGGCGCTGCACGGGATGGCGCAGCGAGCGGCGAGACCTGCCCGCGGAGGAGCGCAGCCGGAGCCAGGCGCCGCACCCAGTCTGGCTCATCGGCAGAGCAGATTCGTTCGGTGATGGCTGTGTGCCTGTTGCCTCCTCTGTCTCAGCGTCGACGAGGATCCCCTGAGACGGCCACCGGCAGCCTCCTCACAAGGTACCCACCACCACCTCCTGAGAATACCCTTGGCTTTAGCCCCCCAATAAATTTCTCCCATGGTATCCCATTCCCATGGATTATCGGTTTGATGTAGGTACTGATCTGGAGAGTAGCAAACATATGACCTTAGGTACACCGTATGCTAGATTTATACAGAACGCTAGGCCTTGGAAAATGTCACGTTCCCCTTTTGGCTGCAGCAAATCTTCACCCATGGAGCATTTCTTATATATTTCGATAAGACGCCTGCATTTCCAGCAGTGGTATATCTAACATACTAAATTTCCTAAGCGAACTGTACTACTAGTACTAGTACAATTCAGTAGCTCAAATCGATGCCATTGCCCGAACCACTGTATTATGCTGCATTGGGGCGAAGTTCTAGAAGCGAGGCATATGCTCCGCCGGCGATGCCCATCAGGGTCTCATGTGTTCCTTTCTCCACGATTGCGCCGTCCTTCAGAACTGCAATTATATCAGCGCCTTGGATTGTTGAGAGGCGGTGTGCCACGGTGACAGTTGTCCTCCCAAGCATCACGCGGTCCAGTGCGTCTTGAACGACGCTCTCTGACTCTGCATCTAACGCACTTGTTGCCTCATCCAGAAGCAGTATCCGTGGGTCCTTCAGAATAGCCCTTGCAATAGCTATGCGCTGTTTCTGCCCGCCGGACAGTTGGGTCCCTCTCTCTCCAACTGACGTGCTGTACCCCTGAGGCATGCTCGATATGAATTCATGGGCATTGGCTGCTTTAGCAGCCGCAGCAATCTCTTCCTCGGTTACCTCTTCATGCTTACCGTATGCTATGTTGGCTCGTATTGTGTCGTTGAAAAGGACTGGTTCTTGGCTTACCAATCCCATCTGGTCCCTCAACCAACTTAGCTTTAGGTTGATGATTTCCACTCCATCCAATAAGATCGCACCAGAATCTGGATCATAGAAACGCTCTAGTAAAGCAATTACTGTAGATTTGCCGCTGCCACTTTGACCCACAAGCGCAACAGTCTGCAACAAACATGTTACTAAGTAAATTCCTGGGATTGTTTTTACTGAAGAATAGTAAATTGAACCCTCTCGAATAACAGTGAGAGAATGAAAAATAACTTCTGGTTTTGAATAAGACCTTTCTAGAGGGAATGTTCAAAGTGAAGTCACTGAATATTTGAACATCTGGACGGGATGGGTATTTGAAGCTGATATGCATAAAATCAATGTCACCCTTGACAAGCTCCATGGTAGAACCCTCTTCGCTGCTGGAATCGATTTGGGATTTTCTGTCTAAGATTTTGAATATGGAAGTTGCAGAATCATTTGCCTTGGCTGAATCAGAAGCCATAGCACTAGTTTGTGATGCTCCAATCATGGCCAAAACCAGAGCAAAGTAAGCCTGCATTATAATAATTTGAAGTAAATATCATAGTAGTTTATCTGGATAGAATGTTTTGTTGTATTGAAATGATTCCTAGTGGTTACCTTGAAGACGCTGCCAAAATCGGAGTTGCCTTGACTAATAAACTTTGCACCAACATAGTAACAAAGAGCAGACGTGACATATAGCATCGTATATGAGAAACCAAAACCAATGCCTCCAACTATTCCTGTTCGAATTCCTTGGTTTTTAGAAGCTTGGCATTTCTGATTGTATTTTGTCACCACTCTCTTCTCGGCACAAAAAGAGGCCACTGTTCTCATGTTACCAACTGCATCAGTTGCCACTTGACTTGCTTCTTCATACATGGTCTGTTATCACATATTCAGAAATGATGGGGAAAATATATTACAAGTGTCACCAATATAGCAATGTTCATAACAAAGAAAGCACTGTTGACATCATAGTAGCACAGAGACAACTGTTAATCAGCTGTTCTAAGTTATCCACCTTTTGTCAGCATGAGGTGTGTATCGAGTCTACCTTTCAAGATTTTGTACTTTAGAAATGGAAAAAAGAGGCAAAAATAAGACTAAAGAACTTTTTCATAGAATAGTGCTAATTCATGGCTCACCTTAGCATTTTGACTAAACCCTTGTAGGAACTTCACTTGAGCATAAGCCTGGAGACCCATTAAAGGAACTACAATTAAGATGACCAATGAAAGCTTCCAGTCTGCAATCATAGCTATTACTATTCCACAAATAAGTGTTGCAGTACATTGGATTATTAAGGCCAAGTTACCCCCTACAAGGCGTCTCACATTAAGGGCATCAACACATAACCTTCCACCAAGTGCTCCACTAATAAGAGATGAAAGGGATTGTTAGTATCTTCATTGTTCCATTTTGAGAATAAATTAAGATATCTCACCTAGAATTTGCAGGATGATCAAACCAAGCAGCATCTTGGTACACTATGTTTTTAAATGTGAAAGCACGAATGCGTTCTATAAGTTTCCCACCAGCTATTGCAAATAGAAGGCTATTTGCTAGCTTTGATATCATACCCATTGCACCCAGCCCAATACACAGCAATCCCCAAAAGGTAGAATCTTCCTGTCGCTTGTCTGCTGGTAATTCATAGAATGTTTTAGCAGCACTAGCCATTACCAAACCCATCATTGGGTAGACAGTTCCATCAATTGCTGCCGCAAGAGAACCAAATAGAAGAAATGCCGTCTCTGGTCTGTTTAGGCTAATTAAGCGTGCCATTGGGGCCTTCTTGGAAACCTTGACATCTGTGTTCTTGCTTGCTTTCTCACCATCTGCACCATCATAATCAAGTAATGCAGTAGGGCCAGGCAAGTTGACAGGGGGAATTACAGAACGGTGGCTGCTCCCAGCTGAACTTGTACTGATTGATTGTGCTTGATTTCTTTTAGATAATGGGCTTGATAATCCAGCATTTAACTGCTCGCAAGTTTCTTGGTGTGTCTCTTGTAGCCGAATAAGTTGAGAGTATGCTCCGTCAGGATCCTTTACCAATTTATCATGATGTCCTGAGCGGATCATTTCAAATTAGTTCATCTGTTTTGTTACAGAACCAAAGTAAAGATCGAGTAGGGGAGATACTAACCTTGTTCGACTATTTTTCCTCCAGACACAACTGATATGCAGTGGGCATTTCTAACAGTGCTCAAACGATGTGCCACGACAATCGTGGTTCTCCCAACCATGATGTTGCTTAGTGCTTCTTGGACAACCCTCTCAGACTCTAAATCCAATGCACTAGTCGCTTCATCGAGCAAAAGGATTTTTGGATTTTTTAGGATGGCTCTCGCAACAGCAATCCTTTGCTTCTGCCCCCCTGAAAGCTGGGCACCACGTTGTCCAACTGCTGTATCATAACCCTGAAATCATATGTACACATCATTATGTTTATGTTTATATACGTGGGCCCAAGCTATTGTTGAACAGATTGTGTTTATGTAAGTACATTAGGCAAATTCTCAATGAATCTTGCCGCGTTGGCAAGCTCGGCTGCTTTCTTGATCTCCTCCAATGTTGCATCCTCTTTTCCGTAGGCTATGTTCTCCTTTATAGATGTCATGAAGAGTACTGGTTCCTGGTTAACAAGGCCAATCTTCCCTCTCATCCATTCTAGCTTAAAACTCTTGATGTTCATTCCATCAATCAACACTTCGCCAGCCTGTGGATCATAAAATCTCTCAACTAAATTAATGACTGTTGTTTTGCCACTCCCACTCTCCCCAACTATGGCCATTGTTGTGCCGCTTGATACATGCATTGAAAATCCATCAAATATTAGTTGCTCTGGCCTGCTTGGGTAACTGAAAGACACATCCCTCAGCTCTACATCACCTTTAATGTCTTCTAACACAACACCAGTAGTATCATCATAGTCAATCTCTGGTTTCCTGTTGATTGTTGTAAACAATCTGTATGCGGCAACTCTTCCTTCGTCAAAGGAAGCAATGCAGGGGGTTGCATCACCCAATGCTCTAACCCAAAAATTAAAAATTTGCAAGTTAGAATACATATTTCATCTTAAGGTTTGATTTATGGAAGTATTTAGCAATTTGTTGTGAAGCACTATAGCATGTTGATCTATATTAGTGGAACTTGGCTAGTAGCTGGGGTGCAGATATTTTTGTGTCATTACTAACCTTGCTCCTACAAGGACAGCAAACAATATGTTCATGACATCTGCTCCACTGTATCCTCTGTCAAGGGTTAACTTACTGCCATACCATACAATTAGTCCAAAGCTGGAGAAATAGACCAAAGAAAGGAAACCCAGGCCAAAGCCTTGAATAGCCCCTTCCTTGATTGTACCCTTGTATGCCTTCTTTATGAGATTGTTGTACTGGTCCATGGCTTTCTTTTCACCATTGAATGAAACCACCTGTTGCAGTATGAATACTGGTTAGCTAAGGACTTGTCGTTCATGATTACGTCATCAACAAAGGGCCTACCGTTCTTATGGATCCAATTGTCTGTTCTACAATATTTCCTGCATCGATGTATGATGCTAGGCCCTCGCTAGATACTTTGGAAAGCATCTTTGAGACGATTGCAGCTGCAACGATTAGTGGTGGTATAGTAGAAAGCATTACAAGGGTTAGGAGCCAGCCTTTGATAAATGCCACCGTGAACCCACCAATGAAAGTGGTAAGAAGCTGTAGAAACTTCCCTACCTAGAGAAAAGGAATGAGAAAATGTAAAACAAGAACTAAATAAGATTATGACTTAATGCAAACTGTTAATGCTGAATTATATCAAGGTCTTACTACAAGTATAATTATCGTCATGTTTATTGGCTTTCGGTGATCATCCACCAAACACCAAAAAAATAGATATATTCTAATAGAAGTTAAAGCATCACTGGGGTAGTAACTAAGCAACATATTCTTCTTTTGTAGCAGGTAAAGGAAAAGAAGAAGCTGCATTCTCTGTACCTTCTCGCCAATCGCATCTTGAATTAGTATTGTGTCAGCAGATGTACCGAACACTACCTGTCCGCCTTTCATTTCTGTATCAAAGAATGCCATGTCTTGTCTCAAAACCGACTTGAGATACAAAGATCGAAAGCGAGCTGCCTGCCTCTCCCCAGTCACGGTCCAGCATGATATCTCTGGTAAGCATATGTATTATTATTGAAAGAATGATTTCAGTGGATATTAAATGAAACTCATGATGCAGTAGAAGCATCAATGGGCGATCTGATATTGAGTATGCGCCTGTGGTATTCCTAGGTATTATGATGCTCAAAACACTTGATTTTGAGCATATTATATTCATAGGTATTAACATACTCAAATTATACCGAGTTGAACTATCAAAGACATACTCATATGCTATATTTACACGTGACCAAGTATGACAATGTACAACATCATACATATTTGGAGTACATAAAAAATATGACATGGTACTGAAGTGTCTCTGCAACAAATTTTGTTATTGAGAAACCTCTGACTCTTATGGTAATTGAGTATCATAGCTTGGGTGGTTGGTGGCTTGATGAATAGTACTAGCATTCAATAGGATCTACTTGTTTTTGGGAAATACATAAATAATGGGAAAGGCCATGCAAAGATACCATAAAGATCATATGTGTAGGTCATACTTACGGAGAAAACAAGCAGGCCATGTTCCAATTGCTAAGTAGACAAACTCTAGAACCACCTGAAAGAAATATGATAGCCATATTACAAGATCCATATTCTTTTGATATATTCAATTAAAAGAACATGATGTGTGTATTTGTTTTTTTTTTGACAGAAAGACTGTAAGGGAACCCCCTACAGTATAATTGGTGCAACAAACCCAAATTGCAAGTACCAGGCCTTGAACCTGGGTGGGTGGGAAGGCATCAGCCCCTTCCCACCACTAGGCTATGCCTTAGTCTGCAAAATTTCATGTCTGTGTATTTGTAAATTGAGGGCATGAAAAATCAAGAATCTCTTATCAGGTTAATGTGTAATTTCATATCTGTGTCCTGTAAGCAAGTTCTTATCAGCCAATATGTAACAAGTTTCAGTGGCGTTGCATGCTTGCAGATTCATACAGAAGCAAAAGGGTACCTTGTCGACTCGGGGAAGGATGGTGTCCCGGGTGGCACCTCCAAAGGCATCTACCATCCGCCCGAAGATGATCGACATGACGACCTGTGACATGCCGCTCGCAAGCGCGGCGACCGTGCCAACCAGCATCAGCACCACATCAGCGGCGTCCGCGTTCTTGAACAGGTCATGGAACGACGCCTTACCACCCTTGGTCATCTTCTTCCTGCCTTTCTCTTCCTCTTCTCCACCCTTGACTCCACCATCAGCTCTTGCATTATTTGTTTCTCCCATGCTATGCCTACCAGGTAATTGACTAGCGCCGTGTGTCTTGCTCTAGCTGCTGAGTGAACTTCTGCTTTTATAGTGTCATTGTCTTGTTAGTTCACAGGTAAGTCCATTCACAAGAGCAACCATAAAGTTAGATGTGGTTGACAGTTGGGTAAAAAACGGAAAATGACACAGATAAATGTGTCAACAAGGTGCGATGCCAACCTAAAGACGAGTAGGATAACAAAACTGGCCACAAGAGCTGCATATCCTATTCGCTCACCCTTCGGAGTGCACTCCTTCACAGATGACCTTTTCCCATTTGAGTCAGTAACTCACCATGATTTTTTGTTTTTGCTGGATTTTTAACATTAGATTTCAACTTCAAACACAAAAGCTGTTTGAAGGAACATGTCTCTCTTTTTCTTTGTTCACTATCCTCTTCTTCTATTGCTTCTCAAGTTTTTCTCTGTTTTTTACTCTCAAGTACATGCAGCTGTCTAAATAATACATAGACTGAGTAAACATTTGAGAATTATGAAGTAACAAAATCCCCAGAGCTTTCATTGCACTCGCCATGGTGGTGAAATAATTTATGTACCGATCGGTTTCAGTGCCAGAACCACTAGTAGAAAGTGCTTGAATGATGTTAGGAGTGCACCCTTAATTAAAGGCTGTCTTTGTCCTGCAGACCCAAACTGATTCAACATTGTGAAACCAGATCTTCTTCGCCGGGAAAGCGACGGCCGATGAAAACCCCTATTCCTTGACAGCGGCTGGCCTAGGGGCAAACTCTGCCGATAATTTTAATGCGAGGAGCTGTTTTTTTTGCAGGTGTCCACATCAGAGGATGACTAGGACACTTGGTGCATCAGCTCGATCGTACGCATCGGCTTGGCTGCGTCAGCTCAGATGTAAGCATAATTTTTTGTTGCTGATCATTTTCCTAATGTTAAGTTCACCTCAACTTTTCTGGCAGGAGCTTAGTAGGCCTCGTCTTGCCTGGCAGTGGCAGGAGGTATCGCAGGGTGTTCAGCGCCCAGATTTGTAGCTAGTCGCTCGCGCACGATGGCGATCTGGCAGCTGCTGGAGTGAGCCAAATGGAAGATCCCGGAGGACCTGAGCGTTGGATGCTTGGAGCATCAGCTCTGTTCGGATGTGTGTGAGAGCTTCTGCAAATGGCATGGCCTGGCCCCGCTCTCTTTTTGTTCTTATCCTGCTTATGCAGATTAGGGCATAGCGTGTAGGACCTAAGTAGGGACACTGTGTATTTCTATTTTTTTTATTAGAGGAGTGTATTTGTATTTGTTTCTGGCCGAAGATATATACTAGTGCTTCATTGATTATGTTTGTATTGCAAAGAAAATCTCACATCCAAATTACGCTAGCGTCAGTTTTTTTTGTCGTTGGAAGGAAGCGTCAGCTTTTGTTTACTCGGGCCTGGGAATGAATGAGAATTCCTCGCATACAAAACTCGGCCTTGCATTGCATTGTTGGTGTGAGCCCATGGCTGAGTCGGTTGGGCCAAATATATACTAGAGTACACAGCCCTAACAAAAAAGGTTAAGGTTAATGGTTGTGCTAAAAAATGATTAATGGTTACCCTCTATCGGTGCTCCTATGTGGCGCCTTAAGCGCCATTAGGCCTCGTGGGCCCGCCCATGTAGAGGGCGAGCGCTCGATCCCTTTCTTGGTCGTTTCTCCTCGCCCCGGTCGCATTTTGTACAGTTGCGATTGACCAGTCTGCTCAACCGTTGACTTTTTAAATAAGCAAGTTTTTTTCTAAAAAAATAAAAAAATCACAAAAAGCGAAAAAATTCTGGGATTTTGAAATAAGTTCACAAACTTCAAGAATTTGAAAATAAGTCCATCAATTTTG